>CM073778.1:58958487-60304420 GCA_037158775.1 Hetaerina titia | reverse complement strand
GTGCAAAGAGCAGTCAAAGGCGGAATAAGCTCAAATGAAGTAGAAATTACTTCAGGTATTCCACAAAAACGTTTTATCAGACCACTTTTATATCTTCTTTACGTTAACCAGATGGACTCCGTAGTCACTATTAAGGTACGTTTTTTTGTCGACGATTGAGTGGTTTACCGTGATATCCGTAATCCTGGGGACACAGCAGCTTCATCAGATGACGTTATTGCTATACAATCCTCGTGTGACACTTGGCAATTGAAAAAAAAACTTAAAAAAGTTCATAGTGATGATTTTTTGGAAAAAGAGCAATTCCCTCCAGAACACTTACTGCATCGAGACACCGGAATGTAATATGTAGACTCAATTAAAGAGGAATTCCAAGACACTGCGGGAGATGCCGCAACAGTAACTATTAACGGAGTCATCCGCTATGTGTGTATTATAATGCAACAATTTCAGAGAGTAAAAATCATTCGCCTTGACCGGGATTCGAACCCGGATCCCTCGATATCCGGTCGAGTGCTTTAACCATTTAAGCTACCGAGACGTCCTTATTTCGTCACAACATCTTGTTCCTTTAAAGCCGCCAAAATTTCAGAGTGTAAGAGGACGTCTCGGTAGCTTAAATGGTTAAAGCACTCGACCGGATATCGAGGCATCCGGGTTCGAATCCCGGTCAAGGCGAATGATTTTTACTCTCTGAAATTGTTGCATTATAATACACACATAGCGGATGACTCCGTTAATAGTTACTGTTGCGGCATCTCCCGCAGTTTCTTGAAATGAACAGCCTAAGTGTTTGAAATTGGCTTTAACCTCGTGGACTGTGGCGCCTCGCGCACGACTACGAATGCCTGTGACATTGTATGTACGGTATTTCGTCACAACATCTTGTTCCTTTAAAGCCCCCAAAATTTCAGAGTGTAAGAGGACGTCTCGGTAGCTTAAGTGGTTAAAGCACTCGACCGGATATCGAGGGATCCGGGTTCGAATCCCGGTCAAGGCGAATGATTTTTACTCTCTGAAATTGTTGCATTATAAAGAGGAATTATTATTATTAGGTAATCAACCGGTTAAGGTAGGTTTTTGGATGGACACAACTATCAAATAAACATTTTGTAACTCCAAACAAAACCCAATCCAGCAACCTAATCTACATCAGGTCCCTCTTCATCTCTTAAACAGGAATACTTAGCGTTAACCTCACTCACGACCTCTCCTGGGGGAAACATACGGGAGATATGTCTACAAGCTAATAAAAAATTAGGACTTATTATAAGAGTACTGGGTAAATGTGATGAAAAGGTCACAGAGAAGTGTTACCTTTCGCTGGTTAGGCCTCATGTAGAATATACTGCTAGTATATGGGATTGTCACGAAGTTAGATTTATTGCCGAATTGGATCACATGCAGCGTAGAGGAGTTAAATATGTAAAACATTGTTATGATAAACTTACTAACCTATCCAAAACATTAGAGCAGCTAGATTGGGAATCCCTCACGGAGCGAAGGTTAAATTACAGATTGAAGTTCTTGCATAAATTGGAAGGATGTCTCTTTAGCAGTGATGTACCCTATATTATTAACTTCTTCATTTCTTCATAACATATTCATGCCTTTATGTTGTCCAAAAAGGCTATTACTTACCTTCCTCTATCCCGTTACACATCATCCTACTGTCTATCTCATCCTTCAACATTCCCCTCCGTTTCAATAACTACCCTACACACTTTTTCTTCCTTGTTCGGATTTACCCTTACTCCCTTGGTCCACTACATTCAATATTTCTGAGCATATACTGTAGTCCTTTCTGTCCAAATTATTTCGTCCATTATTCTCGGAATTCTGCAATCTAAGGTCATCTTCTTACCTTAAGGACAAGGTCACAGATGAATAAGCCGACTTCCTCCCTATTCTTTTCTTCTGATCTTTACGCAGTATACCTATAATCAGTTCACATCTTGTGAATTTTTTTCTATCGTGAATGTTATTTTTATACTAATATCTTCACTACTATTCCCATTTCCTTCTAAAACACTGCCCAAATTGATGAACTTCTCCACCTTATAAATTTTATTTCATTCTATTTTAATGCTTAACTTACCTTTCCTAATTAGTACTTCTTCATGGTCTCATTAATTTCAAGCGATGAACATACATTCTTCGGAAAAATTATGCATGGATGGAATTGTCAGGTTGAATCCGTCATGGACATAAATGCAGTCTTGATCGTATGCCATAACTGGTCGATTCCAGCTTGCCTAGTTAAAGCACAGAGTCATGGTCAACTTCCACTCGCCAAGGCGGTGGGCGTATGGGGGTGGATACTCGTAGTGTGGGTAGGTAAACATCAACGATGTGGTGGAGTCATATCATTCACAGTTTCTAAAATGTCGCCAAATCTTTGTAATAGCTTTAGCCTTCGGCAAGTACCCAAACACCCATGACGCCTAATATTAATTTCTCCCAAATGGTTGGCAGCCGACGGTCGGTAAACCTTTTTCAGCGAGCACTTTCGCGCGCTCGAGCGAGTCGGGAGGAAGTGCATTAATTGGGTTTAAATGACTCGAAAATGCGGAAGACTGCAGTCCACCGTGGGTGTCGGCTAGAATGGATGTCGCTGAGGGTATGATTGTGAAGGGTCTCACTCCTGTGTCCCCCGCGCCATCTTCTGGCTGGGACTACTTGACATCGCCAGGGCGTGGGCGGCGACTGCCTGATGCCCACGCCAACGTAGAGACCACATCGACCGACGCGGCAGAGATGCATTCGTCTCCCGCAAATAAGTCGCCAGAAGGCAAAAACGGAGAGCGGCGGTTGAATATAGCTCCCTACCCCTCCAGAAGATCTATTACCGTTCTCCAAGCCCGAGTGGTAAACAGAAACAATCTGACTGCACTAGAGGAGAAAAAGACATTTTCCTTTATCACTCTAAGTAACCTTGTCTTGATCTCATCTAAAATTAGTTTTTGCACATCTTATTACCTACAGCTTCTCTCGTATGTCTAGAAACCTATAGTTTACTAAGATACCATTGTGCATGTACCTGTAGTAATAATTATATACTGTTTAAATAATATAAATTCCTAGTATGTAATCACTCCTTGCCACACACCCAAGCGGTGGTTAGTAGGGTACCATTTGGTTGTAGATGAGTTCTGCAATTAGAGTAGGAGTAGGGTGCAAATAAATGTGCATAACGTCATCACCCAGATTAGAATTCTAACAAGTGTTTCACTACGCTATTAACCACAATTTAAATATTATTAGCGTAAGGAGGAAATAAAAGAGGTCCGATGGCACTTCCCTGGGGAACACCCCAAATTTTAATTCAAATTAGAATAGTTTAAAATGCCGTAGACTTCTAGCTTTCTATGAGACTTCGAGTTAACTGGAACAACACGCTCTATTTGTACGCACTTTTGCCAGTTATCTATTTTAATAAATAAGAATTTACTGTACAACTTTGGATCAAAGAAATTTGGCAGCGGGCTCAATTAATTGGTTTTCACTCATCATTAGGGACTGTAAATAAACTTCTAAAATGTCACAATCATGATGAGACACACGTACATAATTAACAATCAAGAATCAGGGAGTTTGGAAAAGGCGTACAAGTTCATAATTATGTATCTCGAATTTTGATTTCGATGGACTCCTCCACCGTTCATTTTTAGTGCCAAAATAGGTCCAAGGGATAATTTAATTTCGCTTAGACTGAGTGGTCGACGCATTTATAAGACACGACGCCAACAGGTCGCTGGTTCACTACAAATGTAAAACGAGTCCAAAAAATTCTCAGCAATTGAATTCCTTTGAGTTGAAGAAGAGACAAAATTGAACCGTACACAACGGAGCATCAGAAATACAACCTCGAGATTCCAAACACAGGGTGTTACACCCATCCAGGCCGATGTGCCCGAGAGATAATGCCGACCCGCAAGGCGATTAGGGCTCTCGGTTGTAACGTGACGGAAGCATTGCAATCAACTCTGCTGTTGCTAGAGCCTTGATTGTTTTTGCTGAAATTTGCCGGAGGGACATTAGGAGGTTGAAAAAGCCTTGCTTAAGGATTACAGCTCTGAATGACAGTGCTGAAAGGTGAAGCAAATTGGAAGTTTTTTAAAGGAAGGAAGAACGCTGGCCTAAACAACCAGGTCTCAGAAAGTTTACCGATCGTGACATTCGCGTAAAAACCTTAAAATACATCTTGGGAGTCATTTCTGCATGATAAAAATTAAGAAAAATCAAGCAACTCGTCGAAGCTATATTTGAATGTCATATACTTTACACTAAGAAACAATAAAAAAAACCCATCCTACGAATGATTTAAAAATGTTTCAGTATTTCTTGCTAATCATCCAAATACAGTCCCACAAACCATCTTCGACTGATGGAGCTCTGTGGCTTATTAGTTCCTTAAGGAACCATTTCATTCTAAAGCCTTAAATATTAATCATTATTTATTTATAAATACCCTGTAAGCCACCACCAGAGTGTGTGGCAGGGGATTAATACAGTCCAGAATAATTTTACCAGAACATGAACCTACCGCGATCGAACAATGTAATTATGATCCCCTATCGTTCGTGGAAAAAATGGCATCTTAAATCTGTCTGTTCTACATTTAATCTTTCTAATTTTATTAGCATGATCTTTCTTACCGTAGTACGATGGGGTAATAATACATTTTAAACATCAATGCTAATGAGACGTCCTTTCAATTTATGCAAGAGCCTCAATCTGTAATTTAACCTTCCCTCCGTGAGGGATTCCCAGCCTAGTTGCTCTAATGTTTTGGATAGGCTAGCAAGTTTATCATAACAATGTTTTACAAATCTAGCTCCTCTACCCTGCACGCGATCCAATTCAGCAATGAATCTAACTTCGTGAGGAACCCATATACTTGCAGGATATTCTAAATGAGGCCTAACCAGCGAAAGATAACATTTCTCTGTGACCAATAATCACATTTACCCAGTACTCTTCTAATAAATCCTAATTTTTTGTCAGCCTGTCGACATATTGAGAGGTCGTGAGTGAGGTTAACGCCTAAGTATTCCTATTTAATCGAGTCTACCCCTTCCATATTGGTGTTCTGAAGGTAATTGCGGTTTTTACAAAAAATCACCAGTACGAACCTTTTTAGGTATAATTCTAATTGCCAAGTGTCTCACCAGCCTTGTATAGCAAATAGGCTGTCTGATAAAGCTGCTGTGTCCTCAGGATCACGGATATCACGGCAAACCACTGCATCGTCGGCAAATAAGCGTATCTTACCAGTGACTACGGAGTCAAAGTAAAGCTAACGTAAAGTAGGAATAAAAGAGGTCCGATGACATTTCCCTGGAGAACATCTACAGTAACTTCTACTGTATTTGAACTAATTGTATCTATCACTACACTTTGAGCCCGACCATTCAAAAATTCTTCCATCCAACTCCGGAAATTTTTATCTATGCCATATGGTTCTAGTTTTGCGAGTAGTTTACTATGAGGTTCTTTGTCGCCGGCTTTCTTAAAATCTAGAAAAATCGCTTCCACTGGAACATTGCTCTCTCCCGAAATAAGAATATCATGAACAAAAAGCGCAAGTTGTGTCTCACAGGATCTACCTTTTCGGATACCGTGCTGATTTTTCATTAATCACTTCTTATTATCGAGGTATCTCAAGATCGAACTACCAACTACAGTATATTTTGTACTGGTTTGTGAATGTTGGGCAAGCGAGGTAAGGGCAGGAACAGGATAGGGATGTTGGACGGGATGAAGGGAGGAAAGAAGTACACCGAGATGAAGAGGGACCTGATATAGATTAGTTGGCTAGGTGGGGAGTCACAAAATGTTTATTTGATAGTTGTGTCCATCCAAAAACCTACCTTAACCGGCAGATTACCTAATAATAATAATAATACATTAGTATGTCTGGGTGGAGCACACAACAGCAGAAGGGTGAAAAAAGGAGGACAGTATATATAGGATATAGTAAATGCTAACTAAAAATCGAACCTGTACCGAGGGATTACAGACCGAAATAGGTCTGTAATCCCTCGGTTCCTCTCTGTCTCCGTTTTAAAATATTGGTTCTATGTTAATCATTTTCCAATCTCTGGGAACCTTTTGATCTGCTAGCGAATTCTTAAATATTATTTCTAGATACGGCGCCATTTCCGAGGCTACAGGATACGTAGCCTGTAGATCCTTAAATATACGAGCGGGCACTTCATCATATCCGGAAAGGGAGGTAATCCTAAATAAAATCTTCCAGCCACATGTTCGGGCCCGGAGGATTTATTACGCATAGTATTTTTCAGTGAACGTTCTATTCCATTTATGAGATTTCAATTTTGGGCATCGGTTGACCGGCACGTTTGAGTAATCTACCGCAAGTATTCTGTGAGATATTAGTGAAGAAGCTTTGAAAGAAGAAATTTAGTAAGTTAGCCTTTTCAAAACTGCTGTTGACTCTGTATCTGTTGATCATTTCTGAATGAATTAACAGTTGACTTATTTCCCTGAACTTCTCTGACGCATGACAGAACTGCTTTTGCATTCTCTTTTGAATTCCCTTACCGATTTCCGAAATTCATTCTTGGCATTCGCCCTATATATATTATAATCATAAGTGATCTCATTCCTTTGGTCGCTAGAGATATCGTCCCTATTATATTTCATCTTGGCGGGACATAGCCTTTGACGTGGTAATGCCTTTCTAACATCCGCTTTTTACCATCTAGGTTCCGCGTCTTTTGTAAATTTACTGGGAATGAACTTTTTGACTGCTGAACGAGTGATCTCAAGGAAGTGATTCCACATATCCCGAGTATTTCGGTGATTACTATCTTTCTTAAAACTAGCAAATTGATTCTGTAGCACGCACTTTAGGAGTTTGTAGTCCCCTTTTTTAAAAAGTCAATTTTCCTATTAGGCTTCGACGTCCTCGAGATTCGAACCTGGGCCCTCTCGTCAGTAGCACAGCACTCTTTCCAATGGGTTACCACAAACAATTATATTTCGAAGGGTCATAAGCGTATTCATTTGGTTGGGAAATTTTAATGGTACTGTAAATGTTAATGAGGGTTTATGTGCATGGGGACATTTAAATAATTCAATTTTTTTAAAATAATCATACATTTGAGCCGATTTATCACTGAAAGATAATTTTAAAATAACATACTAAATAGTATTAAAATATGCATAAGTATGAGTTAGGATAGGTATCCAATGTTTTTCATTTAATATGCCTGGTGAAGTCTATTTTTTTCACAAAATTACAACAATATGTGGTACCCTGTAAGCCTATGTGTGAGTAAGGTACCCTGTAAGGAGTCACTGCGAGTGGCAGACGGTATTTACAAACCAGTTTACTTTTGATCAAAATACTTTCCCCCCCTGACGTTGTCGGATAACGTTATCGTGATTCCTTATTGTTCGTGGGATGAATGCATATATTCTATGGGATAGATCAAGCAAATTCGACAAATTTGTTCACTACTGTACTGTTCACTACTGTAAAATAACCTTTATTTATCAGCGCAAGTTATTGTGAGAGGTAAAATACATTTGCAAACCCCTTTAATCTATCAAATAATATGCTAAGTAAAAACTTTGTATCAGAATACAGAATAAAAGAAAGAAATTCTTTATTGATCACGATAGGCAGATTTACCTTACGTTACAACATAAAGAGATCTATCGATTAATCATCACTGAAAGGGTTCTCGGGATCCATCCATGTGATGGAAACAAATTTTAGTGAATTTCTTTTTACGTAATGATAAAGGGGCCGCGCAATCTGTCACATTTTTGTTGCCATTTTGAATCTGTTTGGTCGCTTGAACAAATGGACCAAACGGCTCACCCTAATCAAAGAAATTAATGCTGGTTTATTTGTTCCCATAAAAGCCCAACAGAGTGTACGGGATACGTCAGCCGAAGTGGTATTGAAACTTAAATTTTTGAAACCGATACGTTGTGTTTTGCCGGGCATGAAATTTTATCCGAAGTCATTTTTATCTACCTCTGACGCCGCTGCGAGTGGAATTCCATATCAAATAGGTATTTGTTTTTTTTTTTAACTTTGTATTTACCCAAAGTAAAAATATTTTCACAGAAGGAACACGACCGTATTTTACCATCATATTTTTTTTTTACATCCACGGAACATAAACCCCTCCCAGAGGATGACCGTATGTGTATGAGTCTTTGGACGTAAAAAAATGTGTGGAAACATACAAAGCTTTAAAAACAACATACCTTTTTTTTAAATCATATTTCCACTGAACGCATACAGCGACCGCAAGTGGAGCACTGACTTTATTTAATGGTCACTCAAATAATGGTAAAAATATTATTTTCAAAGAGCAGTAATTACGTACTTTTAGAAAATTCAGAGAAATTTCCCAGTCGCAAGTTTTTTATTATAGACGGCGAAAGGCGTTGATCGCAATATATGAAAAACTTGATGAAATAAGAAAGCATTTGGAGTTGCAAGACAGCTAGAAAATGCTTAAAATCATAACTTACAAATAAAGATTTAAATAAAATAAAATAGAAGTACCAGAAATCATGAGAAAATGCTTTGGGGAAAAATATCTCGTAATATCTTAGTTTCCGTTTTATTTTTTACTCATATCGGATTGCCGACGTTTCACCAACTAGAGAGTTACCTATAGTATTACAAAAAATGCTTATGAATATTTATTTACTTACCTTATTGGATAGATTAAAGCTTGGGTTTTGCAAAACCGCACTGTTCATGTTGTTCTAAGATTCAATTAATTTTTAACGTACTCCAACCTTTTATTTCCCATTACTCCCTATTTTTGCTTTCAACTCCTGAAAAATATCTACCTCCTTCATGGTTTCGTAATAAAACCTGAGCTTCTTAAAATTGATAACTCCAATGACAAATATTCTTTCCCACCTTGCACAGATTACACGAACGTAAGACCAACTCGCAAAATTTAATAATTTAAAATGCAATACATGCCAAAATAAATAGAAGCAAAACGTTTCCGAAGTCAAATATTTTAATATGCTTTCGACAGGTATAAGAAAATATCACCCGTGCTTCTTAGGAACATTCCAAAAGTTATCGTCTTTTGTATAGATTTTCAAATATAGATTTCATATTTTCAACTCACTTGTGCAGCCAAATTTAAATATTACACTAACACTGAATTTTCAGGGAAGAGTGGAAAAGTTTTAGAAAGAACTTACTCCAGCCTTTAATCATTCAAAACTTCCCAAACACGCACCAGTAAAATACTTTGAGGTTCACTGTTGAATTATCAATGTACGGAGTTAAGTTAGTTACCTTCATAGTATTATTTTTATTAAAATGTATTCTATTCACCTTACTATTTAATACGCTCAACTATTAAACAATGGTGGAACTCCGCAGCCAAAAATTCTTTTAAAATTATAACTTCTAAGATAAAACACTTCTTTAATTATGGAATAAATATAGCAAGCACCTTTTCCTGCCAGGAAGAAAGGAATGGCGCAGCCCTAGAGCTCTTATTTTTGTGCTGCGTTCAGGCACTCATTGACTGCTGACCGCAGGTTTCTCATTAATTTAGTAGCTAGTTAGAAATAATACCATGATATTTTGGAGTTTAACTAATATGAGTTTAAATTTGAATTGGAATGCGGTGTAACAAGGGGTAAATCAAATTCAATTATTCTAGTATGTTCGTGTAAAGTTAGGTCTAATGCGGCTGCGTCGAGTACATGATTTTGATGATGATACTTTCGAAGTATGAAAATATTTACCGGTGAAATAAAGCGGGCACAAAATACTTTTCCTTGCAAAGTCGACATTATCAAATAACTCCAAACTGCATGACTTTACTGACTATTGATTATTCAAAGTATTCCAGTCGCAAAGAGAATTAGAACCCAAGACTCAAGTACAAGTACAACACTCTTTTTAAGTGCAATCGAGTATGGAGCAGTGCACCTTCACTGAGAGACCTCATACATTTCTAATGGGCATCATCTCAAATATCACTCTCACTTTAAAGTAAATACGAGAGAGAGGATTAATTAATTATTGCGTTCAATATACTAAGTTTCCGTGCGGCCAAAATATATTTCCTCAGCCGTAAATTTTTTAGAAACTGATTTATTTCGTGCTCTCCTGTCGAGATAACTAAGTGTCCCACAAAATTAACACAAAATAAATCTTCCAGGCTGAGCCAATCCCAGTAGTGAATTTTATAGCGTGTTAATTTGGGTGAGCCACCTTGACTCGGAAATCAGGCAAAACCACTTCGCTCCAAGCTTGTTTTTTATAAACATGGGCTCGATTGAAATTGCGCCTATTCGGTGATACGCTGAAAAACAATGACGATACACTATTTATGTACCTACCGTTGTAACTAACCTCCTGTGAGGTAAAAATATTTCGGTAAAATTAATTGTTACGAAATTTTGATTGCCAAAAATATTTTCATCGAGGGATAATGTTGCACGTGGAAGTGAGACAGAGGGAAGCGTTCTGGATCACATAAAAATAAGGTCAAAATAATGAGTAGCTAAAGAAAGTAATTTTATTTTAAAAAAATAGCTGTAAATAAGGAATAATTGGAATTTAAGAAATTTCGAAAGGTACTTAATCAAGGCATACGATATAATGGCGTCCAATCAAGTCTAACAAGTAAAGATCGGAAAAATAGGGGTTATATGAGTAACTGGAAGAGAATCTGAGCAAATATAGCAATGCTCATCAATTGGGGAAAAATCTGAAATTCCACTTATTTTGCTATCTCAAGATCGTTTCAAAAGGTTCAATTTAAGCGACAATTGATCATACACTCCTCCCACAGGCGGGTAGGTAGGATTTTTACGTCTTTTAACAGTCACATAATAAGCAAAATTAGATATAACTTTCCTCTTACTACGAAACTCTTACATATTAGTCTCATTTTCATCCAATTAATGATTCAATTTTTCACTGGAATTGTATTCGGGGCATTTTTAATGAATGACTAAGCAATATCAAAGAAAAATACCGTTCACAAAGGAAAACAGCACGTGCCAATAAATGAGACTGTTGATAAAGTTATTGGTAAAATTGGAAAAATGTCCATTCAAAAAATTATTTTCTAGTCTTAACGATAAAATAGAATGCCCTATTTCCAGCCAACTGTTAACTAACATTCAATTATCATCAATTGATTAAAGATGTTAAGAATTCTACGTCTCGTAGCTTAAGTTGAATGTATCTATTTCTTTTCAATGAAATGAAATTTTTTGGCAAAACTAAATATTCAGTTTATCTTTATTTGCCTGTATCCATCTACATTATTGACCAATGTCCGCATTAAGTAGACACTAATTATATTATTTCGGCATTATAATAATCATAATAAGAGTATATCGTCAAATAATTTAAGGTGCAAAATATTTTTCTTAAGTCTCAAATATTTTTGACAACATTCGCGAGAGACGCTGTGGAAGAATACAGGAAGATATTCATTTACATAGAATCAAAACACAAGTGCTAAGACTGATGAAACTAGTCCTGTGGTTCTTGTATTTTTTTCAATTTGCTTCACCAGGTCAAGAACACAGTTTTACCTTGAGAATATTTTCAGAATCACTCCGAGATTAAGACGGTTTCAAGAAATGCTGCTTGAAAAGACCTCTATCAAAACCAAGGATATATTTTTTACCAACTATTGCCAAATATACTTAAAATAGTTTAAGAAAGATTTATATCAGTTACTTATTCCATCTGGGCCATGAATTTCGTGATTGAAGGTTAAAAATGTTCTTTGACTTTTGTCGTCCAATACCACTGCGTCACTGAAACCCGAACCAACATGCAGTTTTTTCAACTATACTTTGGGAATAATTCTCATACCCTGATAAAAGCGTCGAAAGAACAATGGCTGCGGCACTAGAGAGATACGTATCCTATGGAAAATACAGAATTTCCTACATTTCTTGCATAAAGCCTCATCGATTTTGGCTTATCCAATCTTGCCCGTATAAGTTTTCAAGAACGGGAATTAGTTCGGCGAAAAAACAGCCAAAAACGTTCTCGTGGAAATATTGAGAACAGAAAAATCTTGATCGGGAAATCAATTGAAAGACTGCTCCGAAGCAACGATTTACATACTAGCCTATAGATTGCGAATGCAAATCCACGGTAAGTTATTATCAACAGAGGTTGCTCTAGGGACGAGGGCTTGTTCCAATTATCAGGTGGGGCGTGTCTTTTCCCCGGGGAATGGATTTGCATAAATATTTTATTCCTCGAGGGAAAAAAATAAGATCTATATTCTTATGCTGCCGCCCATCGGCGACAATTCTCAAAAAAATACTTGCCACCGCATAGAAATAGAAACGAACAGTGAACGGAATGGGATATCCAAACCGCCATGCGCACGTTCATTTCGAGCGCAAGTGGATCCCACCTCACCCCTAACATCCCTCATTCCTATGCCCATATCTTCGCCACAGTAATCCGTTTAGTTAATACTTCCTCATGTTCCGTTCATCCTCCGCGTCCAACCACACTCGATAGCAATAGGCCGGGTTTAATAGAAAACCGATTAATGCAGGACACTTCGCCGCGGGCGGGGAAATATTTTTCTCTCTGACAGCGGCGGGAAGGTTTACCATATTATGAGATCAACAACCAACCACCCCACCCATTGCCCCTCCCCAAGCACCGCTCTCCCCCCACTCCCACTGGGCTCCCCTACCCCGGCGATCTCTTTCAAGCGCTTCGGCGCTGTTTGAGGTATTTGTTTTCTCTTTTTCGGTCGAAACCAGTTTCCTTCCCTCTGCCGGGCGCTCAAAAGCCCTGGCACACGTTAGGGGACGATAAATTTCCTGGGGCATCTTCCCCTCTTTCTTTCTCTCCCACTCTCCCTCTCCCTTTCTCCCTCTCTCTATCTACCTCTCCTTCACACGAACACACTCCATTCTTCCTTACAAACGCCTCCATCCACGCCTAAACCTCCCACAAATGCTTAATGAACATTTTCCACCGCGTCTTATTCAGCTGCAGGGATCTCATAACTGCGGCACTACGTATAACGGTCGATTTCGAACGACGGTTGGGAACTATAAACGGCTGACGAGACTGCCGAGCTAAAATCGCTTGCTTCAATGATTGCTTAAAAGCATACCTAGAGACCTTTCACTAAGGTAGGTTGGGGCTAAGAATATTTTTTTAAATCTATTACTGAGGCATAAAAACTCGTCACTGGTGAAACATCAGCATAAGATCAGTATCAAACAATAGCGCCCCGTCCACATGTACTATGTCGCGTCGACACTTTTAAACCACCCTCCCTGTCGTATAATCTGTTAAATCGCACCGATTAAACCATCGCAGAAGAATTTAACGTCAAATAGTATGTGCATGTGTCGGAACTCGTCCCGAAATAAACGCCACAACGTGAGATCGGACGGGGAGGACAATTCTTTGAAAACTTTAAAGCGTACCATACTTCTGGGCGAATTATTTAACCTATACCAAAATTGTAAGATATTAGAAGTCCGTATTGACACAAAAATATTCCTCGATCTTCAGGCATAATGTTAAATGTGTAGAAAATTATTCGTAGATCTTCAATACCACAATCATTTGTTTCTTCCCCGCATATTTAAAATATATCGAAACATAAAAACTGCCTATGGCCACCTCGATGGCCACATCAATTTTATCCTCGACGTCAACATCTAGGTCGATATCAAAATCGCATTGAACATCAACAACGGAATCGTTATCAATGTACACAATAATATCGTCCTCGATATCAAAATCGCCCTCGATATCAAAATCGCCCTCGATATCAAAATCGACCACGATATATCGACGGCACCATAAACCAAAACACCGACATCCAAGTTAATAACGTCACCTATTCGACCTATCGAAGTATCGCACAGCCCCGCATGTGCATGCTCTTCAAAACGTTCTCTTTCAGAGTATGCACATCCAAAAGATCCTCATGGTTACTTTCGGAAGCGTTATCGGTTTCACTAATTTCTTCCCCACTTTCCGGTCCTTATACACTATTTTTTAACTCCGTCAATTCCACACGTTCTTTCATGTAGGCGTATCTGTTCTGAGACTCCCAACATCCCTCATCTTGAGAGTTTCTTGGGCCATTTTCACTCAGAAATTTCTCGGCTTATCCTTACCCCTCTTAAACCTCACCTCAGCTTACCCTTCCCTCTCTCATGCTTCTCTTATATTAAGTGGTACCTCGACTTATGAACATAATTCGTTCTCGTCCGTGATTCATGTCTCGGAAAGTGCCTACGTGGAGACCCAGTGTTAAATTTCACCTTACTGGAACTCAATTTGCGCCACGATTAAGACATTTTAGAAAAAAAATATATAAATCGAGATTGCTTTTTTTAATATTTTGAATATACTATGAAATATTATTCACCAAAAACAAATGGAAAGAAAAATGTCGCAAGAGACATTTTCTAAATCTGTACACAAACTTTAAAAAAGTATTCAAATATGGATTGTAGAAATTCTGCGAATGATTTGCGTAAAAAGCTAGAAACATTTTCACCGGTGCATAGTTTGTTTGACAACTATCCAAAAACAAAACTGCAAATACGTTTAACACTCGTCGCACATCAGAAACTTGGAAAGTAACGACTACCATTACCCTACAGAAGGTTTGGCGCTACACGTGAATCTAAGTCATAGTACGATTGTGGGACAGCGACTCTAGGACTGTGTAGCGGAAAAGGCATCATTGGAATTGCGCGCCTTTGAACGTATTTTACTATGATGTCGCTCTCTTAATGCAAACTGTAATACCCGACATCACAGTACGGGCTCGAGAATAAGTTCGTTTCTCTGAGGCAAAAGCGGAAAATGAAAAAAGTTCATATATCGAAATGTCCGTATATTGAGAGGTTCCTTTGTTATTCAAACCTCATCCAGTCACTCAGCAAGATTAAACCAACGAAGCACACTTCATACATATCCATTACAGATGCATCCAATCCAAATTCTTTCATTGCCCATTCATCTCATGGCATGCGTCATACAACACACCAAAAATATTTTTCATCGTTCAGGACACACGCCCAACTAAAAGAGACTTCGGGCAGATGGGACGAGCTGCCATCCAAACTGACTCCTCTGAGAGAACTCATTGAATTCCAATTAGTTATCGCAATTTTTCCACTTTCTTTTGCATCAACAAGTACCAACACTTTTTAAATTCTCCCCGTTCCTTTTGATTCCACCGAACGTGTTCGCTCCTCCTTCGCCAGAGGCAGAGGATGGACCGGCCTAAAAGATATTCCGTTTCTCTTATTGGGGAAGATAGGAGGAAAGCATTCTCTCTCTCACGCAATCTTCGTACACCAAAACGTCAAAGTGGACCATCATGAGGAACATATTCAAATAAAACTGACAACCATAAGATTTTTAAGACATAACGAGCATGGCTGTAATTATATTTTTAGTTTGCGATGTTCTAGAGATTAAAAAGCAGCAGGTAAAGACAATTTGCTAGACATTTTCTGCTCGTGTAAAGTATGCTGATCCCCTCAAATTTAAATTTAAACACTCGATCCCATGCATGAGACTTCTTATTGCTGAAATTGAAAATTTCTCCGAGATTCTACCTTAACAGTTATTTTGATAATTTTAATTAACATAGTATTTTTACTAAAATGTAAAAATTCCCTGGCCTATTCACATAAATAGTACCAAATATTTCTTCTTTCCTTTCGTATCAAAGTTTTTATATCGACCGAATTTTTCAAATACTACATTAGCGGGTGCCCTCTCTTAGTTTCTTCATTTCATTACAAAGAAAATACCCCACGGTTAAGGCTACAGCATAGGAATGTAACAGCACCTCCTGTTGACACATAAATCACTATTGAACTTGAATAATTATACGTAATGTTATTTTAAAATTGAATTTTAGTCAAATAAATTTGATGAAAGAAATTTTCCTTGGGATTGGACCTACAGAAAATGATTTAACTGTAAAGTATAGGCCGTATGCAGCTGCTTCTATTATTACCTACGTCGTATATAATTCATGACTAACACTCTTTCGCATTGGTAAATAGGAGGGCATATGAATAAACTTCGTAAATTCTTTCTGGGCTTCCAAATAATCCTTGACAGGAATCAGAGAACATTATTTGGAAGGAGATTATTATTAAATTATATTGGTTAAAAAATTATAAAATTTTAAGAAGTAAAACAACACACTTACGGTCCTTTTCCCTCATGAGTAGGTTGCCACGACTTCCCACATGGCTGAGGTAATAATTGCGGTTGACACGACTTTTATCTCAGGCATATACACCTTAAGACTCAGGAATATACACCGAGGTCGGCGGAATAATGGCCGGTGACTAACTGGCAGTTATAAACTGCCAATGAGGGGTTGTACCCGGGTTCACGAGGTTGAGGACGCCAAGCGACACGTCTGGGTAAGGCAAGGGATAGAAAAAACTCCGGAAGCGATACAATAGCATTAGATCTATGAACTGCATGCATTAGTCAAGTATATAATTGGAGACTCCGGCCTTCATTCTTTTAGGAAGCTCCTTCCGTGGATCACTTGTCGAGGTGTCTTGGCGCTCATCTGGTATGATAAGTGGAATCTGCTCCGATTAAATTCTTAGGAATGCGCCAAAAAACCGAAGTCGAGAAAAGAAAAGGGTAGTCATTGCAAGCCGTGTGAAAATTTCACGGTATATAAAGAATCTTCAGCGGTTCATGGTCATGCTGTGCGAGCAGATGAGAGCATCCTGACGGGAAAATGGGCAGGTGAGAGAAAGCCCGTTGGCGATTAAGAAAAGCTACTCGTTATTCTCTTCCGAGGAGAATTTTTCCGGGGGCTAAAGGAGAATGTGGAAATGGTTTTCTGGAAGACTTTAGGAGTAGCAAAATTCGAGAAATGGAACGAGAGGGATAAAATCAATGTCTGCACGCGAGAGAAATGCGGAGAGGTAGGTGATCAATGTATGAAGATTTGAAGGGGCTGCCGGTTGTACGGTACAGTGCGGAACGAAAAGCTAGCGGCATTATAGGAAGACGCTTTCCAACTTCTGAAAACATACCCAGTGAGGAATTAGAGAATATTATCTGTCTAAATCAAGCAGATCAAAGGACAAAAAGAGGAGAATGAGTCACCTCATCGCGGCCGTGATAGAATTTTCAACTGCGTCTGGATACAATAGTCTTAGATGGAGAGAGGAGAGAAAAATCAATCCCGAAGAACACATTGGAAAGTTTTTCTGAACCCTGGCACGGTATAATACACGCGTGGCCAACGGAGGCTTTTACGCGAGAAATATCCTAAGACCGGAGAACCTCAACGTTCCAATCGCACTAACTGGGCAAGATGCTGAAGAACTTAGGGCCGGGAAGGGACAGGGGCGAGTAAGAGAGACCACGAGAGGGTTCCGGTGCACTTAGCGCTAGTTGTGTCGCCTAAATACCGGGAATGAAGTATTTATGTAAACACAAGAGCCCAAGTGAACCGGGGATCGGGATGGTGCGGTGGTTAACGTAGGGGCTTCCCGCCGAAAGGGTAGGGTTCAAATCCTGGAGACAACAAACATTTTTCAATGGTATCCCGATCCCTATTTGAGATGCTTTGTGGAGAGCACTTTGAGTGAGTATGACGTCCGTCGGATGGGACGTCAAACTGCGAACCGCTTGGCGCCTTTCGACAAGAGTAGGCTAATGTCGGGTTTCTCTTCACCCTTCCTTTCCATTCCTAATGATGCAAATTACCTTAACTGTCGGTCGCCTCCCCTAAAAACTACAACTACTACCTAAGTGAACCTGTTAACAGAATAACATTGTTAGAATCAAGTGCAACGGATTTAAATTCTATTTGAAGCCTGGAGTTTTGACTACAGAGATCGTGTTCGTTAAGTTTGTTGAGTGTGCATGAGAAATTTGGAAGGATCGTAGGAATGGACTTTCGCTGAGAAACGTGTGCGTGCGGTGTTCGAAGTTAATTTGTTAATGATGAAAAGAAAGACGGTAGAGGTTGTAAAATAGCAAAGACGTTTTAGTTATATGTAGTGGAAGAGATTATTATACAAAGGACATAAATCGAGGATGTAGTAACGAGAACGAGGATCGATTTAAAACCGTTGAAGAATTTCCTAGTGAACGCCGTCGCCTTTAGGCAGATTGTACACATTTGGAGTGCGTCTGCATTGATTTCGAGTGACTTAGAAATCGTATAGAAAGCAGCGTAAATGATAAATTTACGACCAGTTGGACAGGACCGAAATTTTTTTTTTTAACGCTAAGAATGATCAAAGATAAAGCTGACCCACCCTTGTCAATGTTGGCTGATGCTTGGGCGTCACCCAAGTAAAAAACTCTACGATTTTGATACAACGGGAAGCATTTACATTCGTGTGAGGTCATGAGAGATCAATAAATCACCATAGGAAGCGAGGAAAATTGGCATTACATCACAATCAGTTGCAACAGAGAATTCGACAGAGAAGACCCTGAATGGAAGGGATAATTTGAAAGATGTAATGTGTGCCGGTTAGTTTTTCTCTGGCGATATTGAGCTTCAAGACAGTCGTAACTGAAGAATTTATGCACGCAGAAGGAAATTAAATTTCCATACGGATAAAATAATACCTGCAATCACTATCTTTTAGTGTAAAATAAGGAGTTGGTTTTACGATACCGTGTTGTATTTGAGAAAGAGAGGGTTGGATTTTTGGCCGTTGTCTTGGCAATTTCAGATAGCTTCGAATTCCGGAGTATAATACCAGGAATGTAATCGAGGGCACGAAAATTAGATGGGAGTATATCCTAACAAGTTTGAGTTTCTTCAATCTAATTGTGGAAAAGTTTTAGATTATGCGTACATGGCAAGGAAGAAATGTCGTGCCAGGGGATCTGTATGGAAGTCATATCGCCTTAACAGCGCTAATAGCCGCAGGTGGGATTATTATACAATTAGATGGGAAGTGAAAATCAATACATCCGAGATTAACTTGGCACTTCAATTAAATAATACCGAACAGCGTTTCTTAGAGAACACAGATTCACAGAACTGAGACTAAGTTTTATTGAGTCAGAAAAGTGCAATACGTTCAGTAAGTTCTGAGAATTAAGATGTACATCTTCAATAAAAATGGCAACACGAGAGCAACTGACATTCCGAAAATCAGCATTCCTAATAGTAGAACAGATAATTAATTTTAATGATCAGACATTAATAATTTTACTAGTCATTGCAGTGTAACGTACATACATAACGCTATCAACAACGTGAAATCAGCCGGCATTTGTATAAATTCCAATTGCAATATCACCTCTGAGAACTCTCTTCCCAATGGACAAAAGTGAAAGAGCCATCAAATGAAGTGGTCATCAAATACGCTAAACCAGGCCAGAGGGGGCTGCGGACACTAGACACGAGAAACTTGAATGTGATATTGGATAGCCAGGAGGAGATCAATTAATGCAAGCATTAAAGAAAACTTTCCGAGCTAAAACTTAATTCGTAAGATCGAACTCAATGTACTCATATTAACTGTTAAATGAGTTAAGGGCGTATGTTCGAGTGTTTATACCAATTCCAATTAATATCTGAATACGAATCTATAGTTTAATTTGTGTAAATGGTGGGCGATGGCAGTGAGAGGTGGGAGATTGAGGATGATTGGAGTGATTGCATGGTAAGCGTGGCCAATGGATTCCCTGGAAGGATAGCGTATCTGAAAGCAGAGGACGTGAAAACAAAAAATCGTATTTCGGATGGAATTCGGCCCCCCATTTTCGTGGGTACGTTTCTTTCAAATATTCTTTATACAGCAACTGAGACAGAACGCAACTCTGGACATGCCTCTTGGGCGAGAAGATGAGCAAGTCACCTATTGTTGCACACTGAAGAATTTTGAAAATGTGTTAATTTCTATCCGCCGAGTTGAATGGAAAGTGAGTTTTACCTAATTATGTGGTTTCGATTGATCTACAATTGTGAATTCTGAATAATAGATGGTATTCGGCGTAACTTTGTGAAATAGATTCGTATTGTAAATGAAAAGACCAGACCTGAAGATGACGTTCGACGTCGAAACCCGGGTCGTATCGTAATAAATTTCTGTGAAATTACAAAGTTATCATCTTTTCATTTCCAATATGAATTATGAATTTTAGCGGTTAGGATACCAAAGGTCGGCAACTGTCTGGTGGCCCTGGGCATTGTTTTCACGGGATCACCAGGGTAAGGAACATCATGCAACACTTCTTTTAGAAGGAGGGCGCATTAGGTTTCTATGGCATTAGGCGCATCTGACACTTCCGGATAAATTTTTTTCGTTTAATCTTTCTCAAATCACTTGTCCAGGAATTCTCCACATCAATTTGTAGTAATCCAACCGAACGATTTTTTAATTGGTACGGTCAGAGATCACCTAACACATATGTATGCTAAGCCCAACGGAGTGTTTATTCATGCACCAAGATAAAGGAAATAAGGGTCAGTTCCTTTCCCTGAGAAGCTTCCGATTTCCCAGGTGGATATCTTAGCAGAAAGATCACGTCTGGATAAAGCTGAGGATGCCTATGGTCAGTGGCATCTCTGACCATGGGCATGGTAGGGTAGGCACATTTTGGCAACAATATTGAGCGTTGGGGGAGGGGAGAGAATACGGATAGGTAAATATTTAAACGTAAAGGTTTCTCTAAAACCAAATTTATTCGGTTTTAGGGTTTTTGTTGTGTATAAAAATGCGTTGTAATCGAATAAAAAAATATCATATCTTTTTAGACAATTACCTTCTCTAGCCTCCGTATTTCAGCTAACGTTCTCATACACGTACACTTTAGTACAAAATTTAAAAATTATTCACCATGCAAATTGCATTCTTCAGCCTACATCTCGCTCAATCACGAACCTATCAATTTTTTGTCATCACTTCCCACGTTTCTAACCAATAAGTATTCAATTAAATAAATCTTCTTCACTTTTTCGTTGAACCACCCATTCGGTCAAGATCCCTCGATAGAGAATTCCCTCCTCTGTGATACATTTCATAACAAATCGATATATTCATCTCGCAAACATGTAACAGTGTGAAAACTAGTGACCTAAACAGGCAAGCATGTCTGCTATCTTCCATCAAGGGCAACTAACGCTCCTTGACCACTCACACACCGTATCTCTTACCTAACTTAACGCCGAGCTACTGCCTACGTGAAACGTGATTGATGCCTCAGGCTTAGCAGTTCCTAATTCCTCTGAGTGACAGCGCTGCCAGTCGCGTGCGTCCTTAGAGTCCTCGGTGTTCAAATTCCGAAACAGTCGAATGAAGTCACGTCCATCCTACTACCTTCAATGAAAAACACGAATTTCGAAACCTGATTCTCACTGCATATTGTGAGGGTGAGAGTAATGAATGAAACACTTCGAAGTTTTCCAAACGAATTGAAATTTTCAGACTCGCTGTTTAAGTGACTCGATGATATGATCAAGCCAAACATTAAACTTTTGGCGCCAAATAACTTTCATTAACGGTTCTTATTTTCGTGAATCTGTTTGCGACACATGAATCTGGGAACTGCGGGAGAGGTTGTGAGACTTCACCCGAATTTTAACCGGGAACCTTCCACAAAGACCCGAGCTCTCTACCAGTTAAGACTCCTACTGTACGACACCATAAGGGTGAGAAATGCCTACATGTCGATGCGCCCCAATCACGAGCGGCTCATACGATTGCGCAAATCTCGAAATTTAAAGCAAAATTATACTCATGTCACTTTTATCTTTGAAATATATTTCTATTGCATTTACATTTTATTTATTAAATTTTCAATTCATTGAAACCGCATGGTTGCATAGGGAAAGGAACTAAGCCTCCTACCATGAGTGTTTGAATGTAGCTTCTCAAAAGACAAAGTATGGGGTGAGCGCGACCCTCTTCTGTTAAAGCCTAACTTCAGCTAGAATACTGTGGAACAGAATCAGTCTGACTGGTCCTTAAAACGGTTCCTTTGCAAGCTCATTTCGAAGTTCTTTACAAAGAAACAACAATCGAAATGTTTAGGAACAAAGATTTTACCGGTTTTACCAACTATTTACGGGCACCTGTTTCATGCACGTTATGTTAGTCATTTCTGTTTCTCAATGTGGTATATCTACTCACAATCCACTCCACTACACGTTTAATGAGGAAATTCTTGTTCTGATCAAACACTAATTTTATTTATTTTTCATTTAAATCAATGCACGCAACACAAAAAATATAATTTACACCGTCCGAGATTGGACGTCAATTTGTTTCAATCAGGTTTCTTTTACTTTCTAAATGGTACCCTGCAAAAAACCGCAACGTCGTGTGGTAGGGTGAGATTACATGCCAAATACTTTTCCCCCTTAAGCGGTCGGATAATGTTATTCAGAATCCTTATCGTCCATGGGAAAAATGACGAGTCAAATCTATTTGTGCTACAATTAACCTCATTAATTTTATTTGCATGATCATTCCTACCGGTGTGCGATGGTCCTAATAATACATCATGCCTAAAGATACCTCCTTCCAATGTATGCGGAACATTTAATCTATAATTTAACCTTCGCTCCGAGAGTAATTCCCACCATAGTTTCTCTAATAATGTTGATACTCCACTCAGTTTATCATAGCAACGTTTCACAAATTGAGACCATCTTCGCTGTAGAGGGTCTAATCTCTAATTCTAAGTCAATCCCCACCTGCTAGCAACAGATTATAATTGAGGCCTAATTAGTGAATTGTAACATTGATCTTTACCCTTCTCGTCACATCTCCCCAATACTCTTCTAATAAGTCCGATTTTTTTGTTAGCTTATCCAAAAATTGTCCGCATATGTTTCACCAAGGAGAGATCGCGAGTAGGTGTACCGGCAAAGTATTCAATCGAGCCTACAGTCCTGATTCGGTATTTCTGATTTATTAGGCATTAGGCGGACTCTTCTTGGCCACTTCTGTCCTGTTTAATTACAGTTATTTTCAGATACTGCATTGTGAATATGAGTTTCATCGACTAGAATGGCCGTATATATTTCACCCGGTCAGGTTTACAAGAAATACTATATGCACTTCTGATTACTCTCCATCTGTGAAAATATTCGCCGAAAAACCTCGTGTTGTAGTACAGATTATCGGAGTCAAATGATCCATCTAACAATAAGGCAATGCTTATTTCTTACTATCTGGCGTGACTAACGCCAGAATCAATATTACAGGCAGGATTTGAACCCGCGTACTTCAGAATTAAAGAACGACACGCGACCGATAGAGCTAGGTCGGTCCGGACTCTACTCAAATCTATTCTTTTTTGATAACATAATTTATTTTGACTGGCCGTGGGAAAAAGGTTTGGGAATTGTAGGTAGATGCAATCAAATTCCGAGGGCAAAGGTAGTTAGTTATTAGGGGAGGAGACCGACAGCAAAGGTCATTTGGGCGTGCTTTAATTTCGTAGGGCTTTTTCCGGCAGGCCAGCGGTCGCCAACCCATTGTCTGTGAAAAACTATTTTTTGGTCCGTGAAAAACATTCGCTGGTCAGTGAGAAAAAGTTGACGGTCCGTGGGGAAATTTAAAACAAGTAACACCAAATGTCACGCTAACAATTTTGTTACAACTAAACGAGCTTAACTAATTGTGCAATAATTAAGCCATTGTAATTACAGGGTGCGGCAACATAACTTTCTTTTTTCAAACGCAAAACGCTTTCAAAAAAGGAAGTTATGTTACACCTTGTACAACTCGTATTTCACGCTACCAAAACGTAACTCGATTATGCCCAACGTCGGATGGGGTATTAAATTGCGAACCATGTGTTACTCAAAACATCCATTCCTGCCACACTTAGCTCAAAGTCCTAATTTATCGTAATTCCCTATTATCCTGCATAGCGATTTGGCCGCTGTGGTCGGTGGAGGGGGTGATGGGTACATTTCCGAGGACCTTGATTCGACGCCTGGGGACGCCCCTGGGCACCTTCAGCTACACTCAAGTTGTGTGATTTTTTTATTACCAGACCTTTCAATGAAGCCAAAGGAGGTTCGGTGAAAGAAACTGGCTCTGGTACCCTGAAGTGTGAATTTCGTAAGCCGATGGGCTTATTACTAGGCAAGCTCCACCCTCGCCTATCAAACGAAACTTCAGGTTGACAACTGCGGTTAAACCAAACACAGTAATCTAACAGGAAAGTTTGTAAATGACGTCATATATGTAGTGTCTTTAGTCGAAGATTATCGCAAATAATTTTTATAAGATGACATAAGCAATTATTGTCAATGAATATTTGTTTCAAAATGTGTTTTCAGTTCATACATAAAGTAAATCCTGAAACATTCGCTAATAAACACGCCAACTCAAATAAAAATGTTAAAAAAGAATAACAGAACATAGATAGCATAATTATACAATAAATAAATTACAGAATCAGTAAGAATCTCCGATGCTCGAGGCTAATGATTCCAGGACCATGGGCCTATTTTTACAGGAAAGAACAAACCCAAATTTTCGTACGTGAATGGATATTCAGTAACCTGTGCAGGGAAGAGGGAAGATCTTTTATTCTAACGTCGATCGGAATTCTTTTTCAGGGTATATTTGCTATTGGTCCGAAATGATGGTTGATAAGTTGGCACTTTCCGCTAAAAACCACTGCACACCATATTCATGTAGGAAAATGGGTCGACTTAATAGATTTTTCGACAGCGATCATACAAAGAGTGATTCTTCACACCCCCGAGTCGCGCTAACAGTAGACCCAATCGTACCGAGGAAGTTCCTCTTTCAAACTCTCACCCCCCCCCCTCGTCTCCTTACCCATTCACCGCATATCTGCTCCCTCCCCGCCAGCCCCCTTCCGCCCCCTCCTCTTCATCCGGCTTCCCGTTCCCCTCCAAACCACCCCTCTCTCCACCTCCCCTTCACCGACACCAGGTGAGAACAGGGAGCCGCCACCACATCGGCTCGCGTGGGTTTTTCTCCCGGGTACATCCGGACAAAGGGATAAATTATTAGACACTTGACAAATTATTAGCCAATGACAGAGCTTTTAGCCGAGGGATCCACCAATCACGCCGCACAAGGAGTCTTCTCTTTCTCTTCCCACTTCCTCCACCCCTCCCGCTGAGAGCGCCACACGTGTCGAGTGACATGAATTATGGCCTAATGATGATGTAAGGATCATCTCGCCAAGTCATCCAGGATTGGGGGAGGGAACTAGTTGGCTCTTTAAATGCTCCCTTAATCGCTTGAGCCTGGGCAGAATGTTGAGGCGGCATTTTAAAAGTCCATCTTGTCGTCTCTCTCGTTAATACAAGATGCGCCACAAAGTAGGCATTAACCGGACCTCCCGACCGTCTGATTCGATCAAGAATTCGAACGAATAAGTAATGCGTGTTATTTATTTGCATCCGTTCCGCAAGATAAGATTTCCATCTTCGCTCACAACTGATTGCATAGATTCTTCGTTGGAATCGTTGTGAAGACACGCTAAACGATTATAGTAGATACCAATGGAGAACAAGAAACACATGTACTTCCACGGCGTGCTTGGGATACCCCAGATTAAAACGAGAAACCGAAGCACAATTTATGTTTTCGTGTGATCATAAAAAAGGTTTAACACGGCCGATCTCAGTATCCCTTCAAGCGCAAAGTTTATAATATTCTCAAACAGGACATGCTCGTGTTACGAACGAAATGCTTGCGATAAAATATGAAAACCGTAGACAATAACCGCACGTATCATTAATTAAGCTGTAAATGCATGAAACGCATCATAAAACTATGAACAAGCGAAACCATAAAATAATGGTCCTCTGTACATAAACGTGTACGAGGATACCGTGTTTTGATATTGTAATAGGCTAATTACACCAATTATGCCCCACACGCACTTTCACGGATGACTGTAATAAAGTTACACTAAGAAATCATTGCATAGACGAGAATTCCTATCAAACATTTAAGGGTGTTATCAATAGTTATCAAAAGTAATATCAATCATCATCTTGACCCTCTTAAGCCCCCAAAATTTCGAAAAGTAAGAGGACGCCTCGATAGCTTACTTCGTCAGTGGTTGAAGAGTTGCTTCACAGAATGTGTTTCAAACTAATCAATAACCCTCACCATAATTATGTATATCTTGTGAACCTTGCCTCATTATTTTCTTCAACACTATTGCATATAATCACAATTGTACATGCAGATATATGAATGTATGTCAAAATATGTATGTGTGTATGTTTTCTTTATTATTATGTGTATATATGTGTATGAATATATTTATACATATATTTACATGGGAAAAAATTTTCTGTAACCAAAATCTATTAGCTGATTTTATGTACAATGTAAACACTTGCTGTGTAACGTATGAACTGGACCGAATAAAAATTAATTGAATCATAGCTTAACTGGCTAAAGCATTCGGCCGGACGTCGAGGGAGCCGGGTTCGAATCTCGGTCAAGGCGAATGGTTTTTTTACCCTCTGAAATTGTTGCATTGTAATGAATATTATCAATAGATTTACGAACCCGAAATTTAATCCGAAACCAAATGTTTAGGCTTAGTTTTCTTCGCAATTTGTTGACTTTGTATAATCTCAGTTTATAGAATTCTTAACGAAATTCGAGCAATTTTACGTCAACTATGAACGAATAAGTTGCAAGATTAACCATTGCGGCCGTTGTTCTCATCACGCTGAAGTACGCTATTTTCTCCGATAATCGGAAATTGATTCAGTCAACTACTTAGCAGTCAATTGAACATTGCGTTGTACTGCTCCTGCTTAAAAATGTTTTTAAAAATAAGACGAATCATGTGGAGATTCTCAAGATACAAAACCATTGTGAGACAAGGTTTCTTAACCGAGAAGTCACTGGGTGTGTAGTGTTTATCACTAAGCCATAAGCAACGGTGAGGCGTTCATAAGTACCTACGTCTTAATTTATTAATTCCTACTAAAATAACTAATCAGTTGGCATAGTTACTCTTCAAACCTTTGCCCACTGGGCTTAGGCGCATATTAATAACTACAAAGAAAATGATGACAATTATTATTCTATATTTTCATTTGTTTCATGAAAACATAAGCAACGTTGAGCAACGTCTCTCAAGGCGAGGATGCGATCTTCGTCTGGACTAAGTGTAGGTGTAAATTCGATCACGGAGCCTTTTTAAAATTTGTAATAAGTCAAATTCCATCTCTTTTCGAAAGACGCTTCCAACGTTCTATATGAACAGTGAAGGTACAGGTGTTCAAAGAGAAGGGCGAACAAAACTTCTGGAAAAGCTTTCGCTCTCCCTTGCAACCGGAGAAAGAATATTTCCGAACTCGACAGGAGCGTGCAAAAAGCCTTGCATATGTGGGCTCATTCCAAAAGCTATTAGCTCCTCGTGGATATTTCCCAAACTTCGTTTCGCAATCCGTCGACAGATTATTTTGTCTTCCACGAAAAAATATACCGAATAACCAGAGAAAATTCAGAAGTCGGAGTGCTTATTGATGAATATCGACCTCACCAATAATGTGCTCTTCTTTCCAAAAGATAAAGCAACCTACAAGGAGAAAGCACCATCTTCAACATCTGCAAATGAAATTAGTGAACTAATTAATGGATTCTAGAGGGCCAAAAATCAGAATTTCCAAAAACCTTTAATTAGAGTCTATATTGGCCCTTTTTCATTCACTTTGCCCTTGAAATGGATTAATAACCTCCACTTCCACAGAGTGCGCTTTCAGCCCGAGTGCATAAACAGAGAATGGATTTAAAAGATCAAAGAAGAAATATCCTTACATGTATACATTGAGTACATACCTCCAAACCGTATTGAAGCCTCTAAAACATTTTGTTAAAGATATACGAATTCGTTTTAATGATACGCGCATTAAATAAAAATCAAACTACTAAAATTCATAAAGTTCACGTCATGGATAAGAGCGAATTAGCGATTAATTTTACAAGTAATTTTTAAATAATTCTCAGCGATAAACCTGAAATATTTCCACTTCAAATCGTATTCTTTATCAGTACCAATAATTCTATTGATAAAAAATGCGAATTGGAGCAGAACGCTTTCTCTATACAATCAGTTGCCTTTCATGGGGAATGCTTGGACAGAATTAGCACCATTAAAGCTTAATAAAATCTTTTGATCGTTAAGATGAAATCATTTCCTTTACTTATATAATATTTCCAGCAATCTTAATTTAACCTTGAACGACGTCAAGATGGTTCAATTGGTACCCGCAGGAGATTGAAATGCTAATACTTGTGAGGCTTCATGATATTCGAAAGAGGCGAGAATCAACCGCAGAATTACCACAGCAAGCTATCACAAATATTATTACATATAAAAGTAGGCATGAAAATGTCATCCGGCGCACGCGACTGCGCCAAGCAGTGTGTGAACATTTGTTCCTGGTTTTGTAACCAACAGACGACAAGGCGGTGCAAAATTAAACATCCTCACACCTATTGATATTTTGCGCCACTTCGACAGAGCCAGCTGAACGTTCATTCCAGCGTAAGCTCTGAATATTTCACAACGGAAAATCGTCGCAGCGATTTAAACTCGCATACCTCGACACGCTGGGTGAACTCCCGCCATAGACTCGGCATAATCTCGGCTGAATATACCCCGAACGACTTCATGAAAAAAATGTAACTGATGACATAAATATTCAACGATGGCTGCAAGAGTGAGTCTGTGTGTGTGTGTGTGTGTGTAAGAGAGAGAGAGAGACGGAGGGAGAGAGAGGGTATAAAAAAGGGAGTCATCCAAGTCACGTGGTCAGCGAGAAAATAGGATTTTCCACGCAGCCACACAATGTGCGCCTTTTGCTCTCGCTCTCTCTCTCTCTAATCCCCGGTGATCAATTCTCTCCAAGTGATGCCCCGATCCTCCCCCATCCGCCACTATTATGCTAATTCCAGGTCCCCCGTCCCCTCGTTGCCGTCCAACTTCCCTCCCCCACTGTTTATTTCTCCTTTAACAACCGCAAAGCAGCGGCAATGTTGCAGGGTTGCGAGAGAAGGAAAACCGCAAAAACCGCCATCAACTTCCTGCAGGAGATAAGAAAGGAGCCATCGTCCCTGAAACTGCAATTAATTCACTTCACCCGAGATTACGCTAACACCTGGACACAAACAAGACCAGTCCATTTCGATAAGAGGATAACTGCAAACCCAGTGTCGGCACTATCTCCCTGTCAGGATGAACTATCCTCGTGGGTCATAAGAAATTTTTCATTTTATCAAATTCCGTATTATGTATACCAATATGAGTGGCATATGAATCTAAGCACGTTTCTCAAAATAAAGAGTAAATTTTCAAATTCCCTTTAAGTCATTTTGTATGAATTATCATGCTTTCTAAACTTAAACCTTAAAAGAGTAGTGTGAAAAAAAAACAGATTTTTTGGAGCGGATTACAACAACGCAACTTTTACTAAACCTTAATATCGTATTGTTTGGTGAGATTTGCGACAGCGAATTGTGGAATCTGTAATGTGAAACACAAGGTGTATTTTATATGCACGTAAAAATTCTTCCGGCATTTGTAACTACTAACCTTAACAACACCTTCATTTCAATGGATTCAATTCCATTAGAGCGTTTATTTTTGGCGAACTACTGGGCTGATCAACCATTTTTTACCTTTAAGAACCGGTCCGTAATGTGCGTAGTAATCGACTGCTGATCGGAGTCCTAGGGTCAAATCAAAAGTAAGTAGTCTATGAGCTACTCTACATAAACCAATCCTTGACATTTTCTGATACCAAGAAGACCCGATAAATTGCAGGTGGAATATTGGATTGTACATATCCCCACTCTTTATCTGAATACGTGAAATTCACACACCATCTAGCAAAAACATTGAGTAATACTACCCTCACCAGGAAAGTTGTCCTCTGGGTACATTAACGTTGCGAATAATAGTACCTAATGCATCCTGAAGGCTTCTAGAGAAGGAAAAATGTTGCTCAAATAAAGCATTTTCTGCGGTTAATTTTATGACAGTCCACATTATTGTAACATTATGTTGCAAAATTTTAAATGATGCACAGATAAGTCACGGTTCCGGATCTGATATCATCATAAGGTGAATAGAAGTGGGTTAAGGAACGACACAGAAAAGGAAAAATATTAGGTTACTGCTTCGAGAAATAGAAGAAGGGCCAAGCTACAAACATTCATTGATGATGGAATGGGCAAGATACAAAAATTCATTGATACGATACAAGTCACGGTGGTGAAGTTTTTTTTTAATCTCAAGCTGTTCTAGATAGTTGTACGCCATCGATAACAAGTAGAAGCATGAACAAAATTATTTCGAAAATTTTGATCCGGTGAAGTGGGAAAAATAGAATCAACATTGTTGTACTAGATGTGACGAGGTAGAGATCAAGGGATACTGAGGAAGACTTATTATCAACGCACGTCGCGGATGCATTCTAAATTGTTACACAAGCTAATTAGATACAGGATAGTGTTTCGCAAACGGATCTCAACACGGATGACCGACCAACGTAGTTATTAAGAATTATACCGATAAAAATACGGCTGAAGAAAAACTCATTATCCGGTTTTACTCTTAAATAGATGAGATACACATAGGATCGCACGATGCTGCCTTAGAAACCACCATCGAGTTACACTCCTCGTGAGAAAAACTTGGCTTATCTCCAGGTTTTGTTTTTCGGTCTGCGATGAAATGAGAAGTAATGGACCACTGTCACATTCCTTCAGCTGGCGTCAGTCAGGAACGAATTCATCCTAACTATTTGGATTTTAAACTACGTACATCCTCAAAAATTTCTTTAAGATCAGGCGAAGGACAAGACGGAGTTTCTCCCCATTTTCCCCCTGCTCTGTAAAATTCTCTTAAACTATCATCAACAACAAAACTTATCCTTAACGGAGCAGATAATCTCAGATCCTGATACTACTGCACGTTATCGGTCGTCTTCAGACAGGAATGATGAATATTTCGCGGATGGATTAAAAATAAGAAATGAACAAAAAAATAATGCCACGAGTTGGAAATTAATTTGTGTAAAAAATTCCATTCCCTTTCTATAAAAACTTCCTGTTATGAATTGTCTTGAGGGTATTTTCCGTTGAATAATGCACATCACTGCATCAGGTTTGACGATCCAGCTTTGAATCTGATTAAATAAATCGGAGAAGGATTTAAAAAAAATTAAGATAAATTTATCAATGCGTGGCTTGTCACTCAGATACGAAATTTACTCACGACCGTTGACAGCGTGTTATTTCTATAACGAAGCCGAGACACGTCACGTGTCCAGATTTCGAAAGGTATTTGAGGGAATTTTTGGCAGTTTCATATTTGATATATATAGTTTATTTTGAAAAAGTAAGAGAGTTTCGTTCCAGATGATGTGGACTCAAATGAACCCGACAATCTTTTTGACAGTTATTTGAGTATTCTTTTCGTTCTACACACCTGAATAAAAATGTAAGGCTTCGATTTCATTACTGATACATTATAATCCGTCACTGCCGAGACTGAAGTATTCCTCCGTACTATTATTCGAAAATGTACTATTGGCGAATTGATTAATATCACTCTAAACAGAAACCAGGTTCTACTTGGATATGAATAGGAAATATTCATCACGAAACGACCATTAACGTAATGTTTTATCTCCTACGTATTTCCACTCTTAAGCTCCTAAATTTCACAGTAATCAGCTTCCAAATGTTCTTCTCTCCCATTTATATATTGTTTTATGAAGTCACCCTTGGGGTGACTTCATAAAAGCGGTACTAAAAAAAATATTTCTTTAAAACCCAACGTAACCTTTAATTTTGTTCCGAGCTAAGCAAACATGTGACTCGAAGAAAACGCACTTGACTTATCAAACCACGGAAAATAATAATTTCTTCTGAGTAATAATCAATGCATTTTACTTTTTTTGCGCGCCGACGGTTGACTCAACACTCGACCGTAATCAGGCCTTAATTTCGGTCATCAAACCGCAGTCACAACCGCAACCTTCTCGGAAGCGGGCTAACAAAAAATAGCTTCCGAGTTAAATGGTATGCACGCTAACAAAATTCCAGCTTGGCAGAGATAATGTGTAGGTACAGTATTCGGCAGGACGCAAGCCACACTCGAATCTAAGACAAATAACGTCTCTTCTTCCGCTTCTCAAACTCAATGGTCACATTTTCTTTTTTAATTGCACCATTAAAGTCTGTCCAGGACGATGGATTACATGGGAAGGAACGTATGAGGTAAAGAACTCAAGGCTAAGCCGAATGGGCGACGAGTTTTAACTTTTGAATGAGGAAGGGAATGGGGAGGGAGACAAAAGATTTATGTCTGAATATTTATTTGCTTTTCTTCCTCGTAATCCTGGACGCAACGTGGGGAAGCGGTGGAGATCCCGACGATAACACCGCATACTGTACCGGATGTGATTCTTGCATTAAAAGCCTTGGTGAGATGGGCACCGCTGGATTTCGGAGTGATCCGATCAAAGTTATATCAAAGAATCAATCGTCTCACTCCTGAAAAATCCCAACACCCGGGGAAACTCTAAAACCTATGGGAAAGCAATGGCGTCTAAGTATCCTCGCCTTTGTTTACAGCGTGCTTCGCCGCAATGAACTGCTTCCATTACGCCTGAGAAGGTGCTTAGAAAGTGGCACGATCAAGGTTAGGTCTACAAAACTTACTCGCAGGGACCCCAATAATAACTTACGATACGGACAGAGGTTCAAGATAGTCTGAGCTTTTTACATGACATGGTATAGAGAATTAAGTACATAAATATATGTACGTGTATACATATATTTACACGGAAATGGACATAAGGAAAAGGGATATGAACACATAAAAAACGACCACATGAGAGGTGGGGAAGACGGAATCGAGCAGATCAGAAGCGCAAAAATATGTCCTTGACTGAGAGTTGACCACCAGGTCTGTCGACTTGTCGGGCCGATGATCTAACCGTTCTTTCAAGGAAATATTATTTTTACGCCTGTGATCTGCTCGATTCCGCCTTCCCCACCTCTCGTGTGTTCGTCCTTTATGAGTGTTCCTATCCCTTTTCCTTGTCTCTATTTCCAGGTGAATGAATATTTGTTCGCCAATATATACATAAATTTATATGAAAAATATATTTTTAATATATATATATATATATATATATATATATATATATATATATATAATCCATTATGAGAGAGAGAATCTCGCACTCTAAGTAATTTTGAACATCTCTGATGTCCTTTACCGTCTGAATAATTGAAATTCCCGCATAGGTGGGTTTTTCTCCACGTTATTTTTAAGTAAAAAAAATCCTAGGTAAAGTCAAAATAAATACATATTTTATGTGCTGCTGGTCGTTTTGTTAATTCTTTAAAGAATGCCAAATCGATATCGATACTTGGGATATGCACAATTTCCAAAAATTATTCAACATATATGCACTGCTTTTCTGCTTTCAAGGCATGATTCGACTAAAGTCTAGGGATTATGAAGGAAAGTCCCCATTAAACTTTGTCAAAAAAAAACATTTTCGGGACAAAATTTCCCATGCCCTGAATGAAAATACAATTTGGCGTACGGTAACAACAGAACGACCTGAATTAGCTGACCAGCACACAATGGGTGATCCAACATTTGTGCACCCTGCCTAACGTCACCTATATATGACCCCTAAAATATAATTTATGTCCGTAACTGCCACGAATTGTTGATAGCTTTTTAATTGAAAATGGATGCTAATCAAATGAAACAACGAGAATGATTAAATTAATCCCGAGGACTAATCCAGCATTTCCCCCATTTCATGCATGCTAACAAATACGAACTTGAATATATATTTAGTAATAACATTAATATATACATACATATATATATATACATACAGATTAAAGTCATTATCATTTCAATTAAATATTTTAATTACCTCAAAACACACACAAACGATCCAAATTCTTAATTACAACACATGGGACTACCCCCACCTGTACCCAATATTTACGCTAATGGGCAACGGAAGGTGGGCGTTCACGAGGGAAACATTGCCACCCAACTAGATTTTTGGTCCTCCGAAAATTGAGATACCCACACTATTATTCATCTCGTTTATTCATCCATTTAAAACCACCAAGATTGTGAACAGGAAAAAATAATATCCCAGGAAAAGGCAAGGTAATGATTAATAATGAACCTTCATTGGCCTTTTGCTCCTTCAAACCCTTTATTTCAATCAGGCCCCCACCCACCAAGCTCCCGTAAAAATGCCGATTCGGGTAAATTAGACGCATACATTTTTTCCGGGCGTGAGCTCAAACGTTTCTGCCTTGCCTCTAGGGACAGAAAATCTCATCCTCGGAGATAATGATTGTAAAATAAACATTTTCTAGGATCATTAAGTTTTCGACAGAGCCACCACGGAAACGACCATCGTAATGGAAACGTTGGCTTGTTGTATTCCCCTTCCTGTCTTATGCTCACCCACCACCCGCGTCCAAAGTAACTCCAAGCCCTCCCCCATCATCTTCCCCCTCTCCCGCCCATCCCACTTCCTCTCTCCGTTCTCCCCCTTACCTTCCCCTCCCATCCCCGACTCAATTCCATTGTTTTTTGCCTGCCGTCGTTTTAACCATCTTCCCTCACACCTCTTCTAAACAATTTTTTTTAACTTGCACGATACGCCACCTGCCTCTCCTCCAGTCCTACCTAACCCAACAGCCAACCAACACTTATCGTCCGACGTCACCACATAGACATTACGGCGCGGGAATGCAGGAGAGACCAGTGGGGGAAGCGAGAGTACCTGTTGCCACAAGAGGGGTGATACGAAGGAACTGAATATACGGGATTCAATGGAAGGGAGACAGCTGCCTTAGCCACGTGGGTTATTATAATGTCCCCGCCGGTTCATCTCATGGTTGCGAGTTCAATCTTTCGTGCCGTGCCGTTGATTTCGTCATGTTCTCCTTCGAATATATGTAGGAGGATGGTTGACCCCTCCAATACTATCAAGCTCAATTGGATAGGATGTAGGCTTTACCGACGGTGAAAATTCGCCTGACTCCATCGATCGTTTGAGGGCGTGCCATATTGTCCGGAGTAAGATTGGGATTAGTCACGGCACAGCGCAGTACGAGGCTCGTAAATGGGCGCGTGGGAGAAAAATATGATATACGGGAAGAACGACATTGAATAATACATAGTGTAATTTTTCCGATTCATAATCGAGATACTGGGAAAGAGAGACATGAACACATCGTTACTTGAGGGTAAGGGGATACCTTTCTCATTTACCCTTTCCTCAGAAGCACACAAAGAAACAGACAGAAGAGAGAAAATAAATGAAATATAAGTATTGTGGAGAAATCCCGATGAGAAAAGTACTTTATCTGTAATGCTTAGTAACACCTACCCATTACAAGGCCCAAACCAAAAAATATTTAAGGAAGATTTAAAATCTTCTTGAAAAACCCTAAGCATACAGGGTCGCACCCAAAACTGGTAGGACTGATTTTTTTACAAGAATTTTATTGACGATATACTTACATCGACTTAATAAACTTCAAAGTATGCTCCTTGAGCTGCTAAACCCTTAATATAACGTTGCTCTTTGGAGATGCCGTTGATGACCCTCGTCGAAGCCTCTTGAACTGCCTTTATCGAGTCAAAACGTCGTCCCATGAGCTGTCTTTTCATCAGAGGGAAAAAGAAGAGGTCCGGTGGTGCCAGATCGGGAGAATAGGGCGGATGCGGCAACGTGGCAACGCCGTATTTGGCCAGGAGCTGTCTGACGATGAACGCGCCATGGTACGAATTTTCGGGACCATCTTGGCGCACACCTTGCGCATGGCCAAATCCTGTGAAATAATGCGTTGGACGTTGGATGCAGACAGACCCAACTGCTCTGCAATTTCTTCACTGGTTAAGCGTCGGTCTGTGTTCAGCAGTGTCCTCACTCTGTCCACATACGTGTCGGTTCTTGTCGTCGACGGCCGTCCGGAGCGATGGTCGTCTTCAACGAGCTCCCTACCCTCTTTTAACAACTTGTGCCACTCAAATACTGTGAAACGGCTTAAGGCAGTGTCCCCATTAGCCTGCTTGATCATTTCGAGGGTCTCAGTTGCCGCCTTCCCGAGTTTCGCACAAAACTTCACGGAATAACGTTGCTCTAAATTCAGATTCATTTTGTTTTTCGACGCGGACAAAAAACTTGCTTCACTAAAAACGGTGTCCTCACTCAACGACAGCCCGCAGGTGACTGAGGTTTGTATCGCTCTGTTGCTAAGAGCCCCCTCCACCTTACCATGCCAGGCAGACCCCCCCCTCCACCGCGCCAGAGAAAATCAGTTTTACCACTTTTGGGTGCGACCCTGTTTTATGTTATGAAATTGTAAAATCTGCAAAACACACTGAAATTTTGAACAACAAGAACGACATAAACCTAATTTTGTAATTTAACTTTTACATATTACACATTAATATTCCATTAGGCGTAGCCTGTCGAATGGAACACAAAGGAACATTTATATTACAAAAGTAGTTAAATAGATCAAGACCAGGACATACAGCTCAGGCTCATGAATTTCAAATAATGATATACGGATACAAAATTAATAATCAACTGAATTAAGTATTTGCTTATGTAACACATTTTTTACGGCCCTTTCAGCGTTTGGATTTTTTTATCTTGTAACATAAGTAACGCATGAGTTATATTTGGATATCTGTTCAGTAATTTCGGATTTTTTTTAATTTAATTTTTAACCATCTGCCACAGTCGTATTTACCCTAAGTACTACAAAGATTTTGTGCCTCATGTTGCCATTACATCTACAGAAATGCTGAATTATTCACCATCGACATTTTTTGCATAATATACTCTTGAGGGCAAAATGCATGTATTCTGGCGACAGAATACAAATACTTGGTGTTGGATATTTTATTAATATCTAGATGATAATCATTTCTATGGATAATTAACTTTAAATATCCTATTAAAATTAAAACATTATAGCGTGGATCAGCACCAAATATAAATGTGAAAACCTTAGAATCTTATAAATGATTAATAAAAGTGGACATCGAGAAATAAAACTGATGTTTTGCGATTGAATTAAAGGCAACACGCATAGAAGTGAGAAATGCTGGAATTCCAAGGTGAAGGTGAATAAATACGTAACGTATTAATATTCAGAGAAAGGGAATAAAGCACCAGTGAAGAACTGTTGCAAAGGGTCATTAAATTGGAATGCCTGAGTGAAAACAGGAAATAGCAGAGTGCGAATTTCATTTCAAAACAGCCGTTGATTCTCCCGTCAATATTATGTAATAATATCAAGCGGGCAAAATACAATGATATGACATTCGAAGGGTTTTAGTTGACCACAACGGATCGGGATATGAATTGGCTCAATTAAAGTGTATCAAAGAGAGCGAATGATAAATGAAAGTCGTTACAATGAAGAAGATAAACTAAATATATAACAGACAAACGAGTTGACTCTTTTTATGAATATCTTTCGACGACCAGAATGCCATCACTTCTTCAAAACAGATTGAAGTATAACTGGACAGACTTAAAAAGTACATTCTTCGCGAATAATTTATATGAATCAGTTTAACTTAATCTCTTTATATGATTAGGAATGGTAGATTATCAAACTTCTAAATCTGAAAAACGCCCTCGGAGTATGTCTAATTTCAAAGGCCCGACATGAAATGGAAGGAAATAAAAGATAAATGAAACGAAAGGGAGTAGAGAGAGGAGGGAAATCAATTTAATGGGATTGCTAACCGCAGTTGGGAGATCCACCTGTCGCTCTCACAACAGCAATGCCATCCACTTCCCACCTTTCCCATGACCCCTGAAGAAGACTTTGACGTGTAACACCACCTTTACTCCAACACCTCCCCCAATCCCTCCCCCACAGTTTCCCCTCCGCAACCTTTTCATGGAGTTCCTCCCCCGCCGCCCTCCCACCCACTCCACCGACTCTCCCCCCTCTCCCTCCTGTCATCCCTCCCCAACCCACGCTTACTGTGCACGTCCTCCCGGCGGCTTCCGCAAGACCACGCGAGCCACAGATGGGAGGGTGGGAAGAGGGAGGTAGGGATGGTCGGAGTGGGGAGGGAGAGAGAGAGAGAGGGTGGGAAGGGAAAGGGATGAGGATACGCTAGCTCCTCAATTGGACGTTAGGGGGCTCGTCCGGCGTGCAAGAGCGCGGGACGAGAGGGGGGGGAGATGGGGAGAGGTTGAGGGTGGAGTGGGGAACCAGGCAAAGGGGGTGGGAGGGGATGAGGGGAGGAAAAAAGTCGAGTTGTATCTGTAGTCCCCCGGTCTCCGCCGCCCCCGGGGTCACGGGGATCTTTCTTCTCGTTCCCAACACCACCTCGGATCCGCTGGCGAGGGAAATGCCATCCAAACTTTCGGAAAACCCACGTCAGGAAAAGTCCTCCCTTGGATCTTACACTGCGGAGGAATAACAATTCGTGGAGGAGTCGAGGGTGGGGGCTTGACGACCATCCGGTCCACTCGCTTGGGAGGAGGGAAAAGGACAAAAAAAACACAACACGGACGAAGAGCGGTGAGTCACAAATACGTTGACGGTAGCAAGGCGTTCGGTGGCGCGGCAATTCTTTCCCAACCTGTCGGGGGGCCGATGCGCGTGCCGTCAATCTTCTTTTTTTCCGATCGCCATTATTTTTTTAGTTAGTACACACAGACAAACCCACACCTTTCGCGAGTCTTGAGTTGATGGCCAGGGATTTGCAGCCGTGAAGTGACATTGTCGCTTTTTTTAAGACGTTGATTTAGATGTTGCCCCGATGAGGGTTAGACCTGCCGTGGGTGGTCGCGTGGCGCCGGCTCGGAAGAGGTTTGGAATAACGGGTGGGGAGGGGGAGAGTATACCTTGACTGGAATGGACGACTCTTTCAAGGAGGTCGGAGGCTATTCGCCCACCCCCCCTCTCAACCATCGTCTTTTGATGGATCGACGAGGCGATCGCAATTTACATGCGACCAGGCTAAGTGGGTGTAAGGGTTCTCGAGGAAGGATTGAGTGTCTTGACTCGTTTCATTTGGAAGCCTCGAGGGATCGAAAAGGCAAGTGAGTATTTCGTCTGGCGGCACTCGCTTCAATGCGAACCTCACCCGAGCTTCCTTTCCTTCCACGAGGAGTTCGGAAGACAATACCATCATTCCCACCTTGGCGGTCGTACCATTGAAGAAGTTACCATTGATCTGGACTGTAGTAAGTGATTTCGTGTTTCTTTGTGTCTGTGAGCAACTGTGCAACTGCGAATGTTTGTAAACGTGATCAGCGTGTGGCCGCTTCGATTCGAGTGAAATAATTTCGACCACAGGAGACAAATGAGCGACGAATTTCGACTTTTTGGGAGTACGTACGTCTATCGATATTGAGAGGGAGAGAATTCTGTCGGCAACATCCATATTCAAGACCTGAGAAGCAGAAAGGTATGAGATAAGAAATCGAAAATTCTTCTAAAGTTCTGGAATCTATTGAAATTGGCCCTTTTAGGAAAAAGTGGTGAGTCCTCTCGCGACCTCTGGAAGAAATTGTTTTTATAAATATTTCAATCCCTCTGGTAAAAGTGGCACCCCTCGTTTTCTGTCGGATGCAAAATGTTAGTTTCATATCCTTTTGAATTAATAAGACGTTTTCGTAAGTGTATTCAATATCTGTTAGGTTCTTCCAATTATTTGCGCTTTGTGAAGTCATCCATTGCTTTTGTTACGGCCTTCTATTCGAAACTCTTCTGAAATTAAATACTGATGCTGACCGGTAATAATTACCTCTCTGGAATTTAAATGCGATTATTGCCTAGGTTTTAAATACAATAGTGCAGATTCTTCAAGTTTATCATCAAGAAACAGATTTTCGGAAGACAAAATTTGCAGTCTCACTACCCATACTCGTAATACCAATTTTACGCTCATCTTTTGGCATTTTGATATTAAATTGGGACGGTTCTACTTCACTTTTTGAATGTTTTTAAAACTCCCGCCTATTTCCAACAGTGATTGACTTTTGCGTTATAATAGTTGGTATTTTACAAGAAAATAATTTTTCCGCCCAATAATGCCTAATTAATAGCCATCCTTTTAATTTTTACTTTAGAAAACCTGATGCTAAAAACAATTCTTTGATTTTAAAGTCAACGCACCTTAACAAGTTTCTCTAAAATTAATGATGAGAGTAGTAGAAATTGTACACCTTCTGTTTTTGCTATGCATGTTCCATTGATACTGTAGGCGCACAAATGATGGAACTCTCGAATTTTAACGCTGGTATCAAAAAAATGTGTGAACCGATTTAAATGAAAACAGCACTTATAGCGACATTCAATCTTAGTGAAACGGTTTCACATTGTATTTTTTCAATAATATTAAAAACATATTTTCGCCGCGAGAAAAATTAAATTTCCCAACAATTTTAGCTCCGAGAAGCAAAAACTATGTTTGGAACATAGTTTTAACCACACGTACATTTATTGCTAATTCAATACTCTCCATTTCGACCCGGAATAACTTCGTGCTCCTGTGTTCTGGTTAGATGAGTTCAAGTAAACCACGAAATTAAGGAGGAAGTAACTAACTAAGCATTGATAACATCACCAGTGGAAAAATACTCGCCAAAAAAAATCACCTAATTTTCACGTATCCATTCCTAGAAGTACCTCATTTTTTTAAGTCTTACAACCATTCTCTACTCAACGGATGTGAGTTTTTGCTGGCTAAAAAAATCGTAGCGATGACGGGAGAGGCGTGTAATGGGTGCAGACTTCGTGCTTGAAATTAGCCTCTCGGATACTTTTTATCGTCTTCCATGACCCGATCCCTAAGAGTTTCCACCTTTTTTTGTATTTGGGAGGTGGGGAGAGGTATTGAATCCCAGGGACGCTATTGCATGTTCGGGGAGAGCGTTCTTTTGCGTTGACCTCGGCGTTTTCCAGTCCGTATTCCAGGAAAGGACACCAATTCCAACAATGAAGCCCGTCCCACTCCCCATGTCCAAGCATCCATAACAGTCCATCTCACGCCCCCGATTACGACAACCTACACGCGCCCACCACCGCCGACAAATGCCAGGCGAGCGCATCGCCAACTACCCCATCCGCCGAATAAATGCCGAGCAACACCGAGACAAACATCGTTGCCATGGATACCGCCTTCCTGATTCGGGAGGCATCGTTGGAAATGTTTACAACCTGAACGAAAAGGGTGCTGCGTCTCCGGAGCCAGACAGCAGAAATAACAATGGCTCTGACAAAGAGGAAAAGCTTCCCGTTCAAGTTGGTCACGTTGAATTTCCCCATAAAGCATCAGTGGCCGCATGAAGTTGTAAACTAATGTTGGATTCCTATTTTCGCTGCGTAACTGAAATCATTGTGGTGTGAATGATGAATGCCCCGCTTTGAGTGGGTGAGTGTGAGAATTCATATTCAGCGAAAAATACAAAAAAAACATTAACGACTTCCCTGAGACCTTTAATTAGGTATAAAAACATTTCTAAGTCCACACTGTTCAAGATATACAGTTGTTTTGTTACAATTATACGTGAAAGTATTATTTTTGGTGACGAATATCAACCGGGATCTTTCGTTTATTCAATATTTCCAATTTAGCTTGTAATTACAGCGGACGTCTTATAATTCAAATTCAAAACGTGGTTCAAGAAGCTGGATGTAAACCAAATCACGGCCCAAATGAGAAACTTACCGAGTCAACGTGTATTATTAGGCTCTCAATATATGTGAAGTGTTAGAGAAATGGTTATTTAAATGCGCATGCTACCAAATTTATCTAAACTAGATGCATTTCCAAAATGTAAAAATTATTTTTTCATTCATTTTACGACGCAGAAAATCTTATGACTGTTCGAATTAAAATGTTTTTCAAATACCTATCCTAAACCGAGGGGATCTGATAGTCCATTGGTAAAAGCGCCAGGTTATTGACTGGAGATCCTGGGTTAGATAACAGGGGATACTTCTACATCTACATCTACATAAGTACCCTGCGAGCCACCAAAAAGGTGTGTGGCAGGGGGTGTAGCACCATGAGGGAAGGGTAAGGGTTGAGGGGGTTGGGAGTTAGGTGAGGAAAGGTGGGGGGAACCTGTAGGAAAAAAAATATATATATACATATATATATATATATACACACATACATATACATACATACATACACACATGTATACACATCCTCGCGAAGTCCCTAACCTGTACGTTAATACTTATTGTAATGAACTAAGTCCTGGGGAATTTCGACTACGAGCATTCTGTTCCCTTATCGTTCTTGGAAAAAATGACATTTTAAACCTGTCAGTCTTGCAGTCTATTTCTCTAGTCTTATATTCGTGATCCCTTCGACCGTAATACGTTGGGGTTCGTATTATATCCTTGATGTCATCGGAAAAGGGCCCATCTTTAAATGTTTTTAATAAGTTTAATCTATATTGGAAACGCCGCTGTGTAAGAGAATCCCAACCTAAACTGTCTAACAAAGTGGATACGCTGCTGAGTTGGTCATAACAATGTTTGACAAATCTAGCCCCCCTCCGCTGAACTCGATCTAATTCCGAAACCAACTTCTAGGCACCCTCGGCTTCATCCAAACTGTGTGACTTCTTTGGGTACAGGAACTTCCTGATAAAGCACAGGAGGCGCAGGAAAATAAACTACTCCGCCACATATTACCCTGACATTGTGAGAACTTAACGCACCGTTAGCGGCTTAATACTATGGGAGCTCTTCCCCCGGCTGTACAACCAACCTTCGCGAAGGTAATTGCGGTGGATCTGGTGAAAATAACTGATTTGTCCGTCGAATAGTCAGATATAATTGTTATAATATTTTAATTCTCTCCGCGAATAACAAGAAAATACGAATCCCACAAAAAATCAAGAGACTTCTCGAAGTGTTATAACACCGAATGTCATTCAAATTCTATTTTTGTCCGTCCGCTACCTTTTACAAATACGCATAATGAACTTGAATGAAAAAACATAAATATAAATTGAAATATATTAAGACGGTAGATCATTCTGTTATTTTATTATAATACTAACATGAAATACACATGATCCAAACAATATTCATTCAAACTGAAACTTATACGATCTCCTGGATTGTTTTACAAAATAATTGTCCTATTTACCAATGGAATCATGTTAAATAAGGAATTATTTCGGAAAGCAAACAAGCGGAGTAGAGCAGAGACTAGTAGTCATTAAGAGAGCAGAGTAGGAGAATATATTAGCTCTTCAATAATTATCGTTAGGTATATTGTTACAGTTTATCTAATTTCATCAGCATCATTGGTGTGGCTGTAAGCGGGAAAAGTAAGGCTTAGGAGAGAAAAAGAATTTTAGAGGAGTGGGAACAATCTATGACGAGTAACCTGCTTAAAGATATATGAAGAAATTTTGAAAAATTCAGCTTAAATTTGGCACTCCAAGAGTCGATTTTAAGCAGTGCATGGGGGATGAAAATGAAGATAGATAGGGGAATACCCTGATATGAAATTAGATATAATTGCAATGTATTTTATAAAAATAAGAATCTCAAATGCAAAATAATTTAACGAGGAAATGAGTGAATCACCACTTAACTGAAAGCTCTCGAGTCAATTCTAGTTTTGCCATCCAAAGGTCTTCATCGCATTTTGTTCATGCTGAATGAAGATCCAGTTCACCTTCTAAGACCAATCACTCGCAATACTAACACTTATCTGTAATCGGTAGAAAACCACATCAGATTTGGTTATAATTATTATTCAAACGACCCTAGGGCGCAGAGAATAGACACGAGAAGTATCATCACGTTGAACTAAATACTGGCAGCATACAAAGATACTTCACTTTTTGAAAATCCCCTCACCACTCCGTCCTTAATCATGCTCTCTTCCTCAACTCAAATTGTGGTTTGATAGGGAACTGACACATAAGACTCTCCGTTTACGCAGAATAGTTTTTTTATGATGACTATTTTCACAACACTCTAGCATCATCGGGATTAGTGAGCCTTGTTGACAGTAATATCTATTCTGTGGAAACGCAAGGCCTTATGTGTCCCTTTCCTATCCCTATCGGACTCCACTATTTCTCTTTTTTAATTTTCGTAATCGCTAAAATCTTCCCATCCTGCCCTCTCCCTCCCCCATTCCCACAGCCATATGCACGTACATTCAAATTGAAACATTAGACCCAAGTATCCATTCGGCTTTTCCAAGCAGGTCTTTACTCGAGATTGACTATTTCGCATTAAAGTATTTACCCCTTCCTCATTGTGTCCCTCAATCACGACCTATTATTTCCACCCTCTTCTCCTCTCATCCCTCTCCCCCTTCCCCATACACCTTTTCCCCTCCTTCCTAAACACAAGTTTTTTCTATCGCCATGGCTTCGCACACAATCCATTTTTTACCCCTTCATTTATTCCTACTGAGTAGAGAGGGTAGAGTAGTACCCTTCAGAGGGTAGAGTAGTACTCTACCCTCTGAAGAGGATGGTAGTGCTTTCACAGAAAATTACTTCTGTTGTGAGTGTTATGCTAGGCTTTCTGTTCATTTGTTTTCAGTGACAGGCCACCAACTTTTATATTGACGTTTTTCAGTTGTTCCAACAACTCACTCAATAAAATTTCTTCTTTTAACCCCGCATTTCCGTTACCTTTGGCTTCCATCATTCTCTAATGTTCTCTCAAACCAGGGCAAATTGAAATCCACACACTTCTCTACGTCATTCCCTTCATCTCTTGTATCGCCCTCAGTGAATAATCTTTGGCCAAAATATGGACGGTGCCTAACGGAAAGGGTTAATTTGAAATCGTTGCCTAAGAAAATAATTACCTAATATAAGCGTTCTCTTTACTTTGAACAAGGAGATTCACTTTGTGCACGTTGCATAAATCCATATCTTCATAAAGAACTACGTACCTCAATTAGCGCTCACTGACACATTTTATATGTATTGCACTCTATCATGCTAAAGTGCATGCTTCCCTAGCATGTGGCATTACATTTTGAGGCAATTCATCCATTTTTTTCTAAGGCCATTTCATTAAAAAAAAGCTATAAATACTTAGAATGGAGTAACAATCTATGCTTCTCGTAATTCACTCTTTTTATTCCATAAAATTACAATTCTGCCTTCAGTCTACGTTATTGCACACATTTGTAAAAAGTCGCTCTCCCCTCTTTCTGTAAACACGAGTATTTATAATCACCATACGTGATAGCGACGAAGAAAAAACGACATCCACTTCAAACAGTAGGTATACACTAAGTCTCAAAGGGCCACATCTGTTAAATTTAAAAAGATTCCCCAACAAATCCAGTCCAATCCATTACAACCAATTTTTAAAAGAAAGCCAAAGCCAATCCTGGAAATCAAAACATACTCTTGTGTATTTGAATTTTTTGGAGAATAAGTTTTAATATATTTATTTATGTTTTTTAATATCTGAATATGCGTTCATGACGATATGTATGGTTATATGACCCTCGGGAATGGAAATTAATTTATTAATACTTTTAGCGTGGAGTTTTATTACTGAGTCGTAGTGTTTCAGTGTGAAACGACACCATCGGAATCAGCGAATGTGGGTTGAGATTTAGAATTACACAGTACCCTGCAAGCGACCGGTAGGATTATGTGGCAGGAGGTTACACACCAGACTACCCTTGACCAAAAAACCTTTCCGTTATTTTATTCCGATTACTTATAGTTCGTGGGAAAAATAACATCTCATTTATTATGCACTTAATCTCTCGAATTTTATTGGCATGGATTGAGGGAAATGATTTTTATTACCTATTAACTTACAATAAGGAAAAATTGTCGATCAAGTGATTTCGGGTCAGCTAGGATGTAGTGGAACCCTAAGGCATCATATTTGAAGACGCCGTACCACGTTCAAGAGCGCTGTACCAAACAAAATTCTGTGTGTCATTCCCTCAGCTGCTAGGAATGTATGCTCTTCGCTCGTATCCGTCGCACTCGTAAGGGACGCTCCATAAATCTGTTCCATAAGTACTGGTGTTGCGAGCGCCACCTCGCTGGATATGAATAAGCGAGCGGGACTTGTCGGCCTGAAGAATAGTGAAACGGGCTCCCAGTGAGCGTCCCGCCGACGGACGGCCCGGGATACCGTCGCCACCCCGCGGGACCCGGAATTCGCTCTTGAGGAACCCCGACCGCTATCCATCCGCTCCCGCCGCCGAGGTCCCGCATGCATCATTCACCACCCGCCGGGAATTGAGAGAACGACCCCTTACACGCACACATCCATCCACGTCAGCTAAACTCCGCCACCCGTGTGACTCAAAGAAAAGCACTATTTTTCGGGAATGTCTCGGCATACGGTGTAAAGGCACCATTAAATCCTTGCCTACCCAAAATCCCTTGATCGGCAACTATTCCTAAACGCTAATTATTATTGGTTACTCGTCTACCATTTGAGGTCGGTTATGAATGGATGCAACCTTAAAACTCAATTATTTCTTACTATTGCCTAACAAGACTAAACTCACACTCAACACTACAAACAAATCCCTCAATTCAATGTACATTCCAAACTCGCTTCATATCGTCCAACATGACCACCCTCCTCCCTTACTTCCTTCTCTTCTCGCCACTATATCACAATCGCCAACATTCCATCGCTAATCAAAATGCTCTGCATCCATCTATCCTGCCTACTTTGAATTTCTCCCAACAACCCTCTATCCTCCCTCACTCTGCTTAGTCCTTCGTGTGTCCTCTCTCTCTATTTCACCTTTTCCATTCTCCTCAATACCAAAATTTAAAAATCCCCCAATCTACGACTATCATCTTGCTTCAATGACCATGTTTTCACGTCGCACCAAACTACGCTCCGAAGGGAAGTTTTCACTAAACTTTCCTTAACATCTTTACTCAACGTCCCCGTCCTCGACTCCTTCCACCTTGATAAGATTTCTTGGCTAAACGCGATTCTTCCTACGTTTTCTGTTCTCCTAATGCTTTGACCATCTAGGCCCAAGACACTTTCAGGATTGGTAAACTTCCCTAGTTTTTTGACCTCCGATTTTGCTTAATTTTGCCTTTTTCCTCATCGAAAACGTCAGAATCAATGTATCGTTTAAATTGACCTTCATCCCATACACAGCTTATTGAGAATACGCACAGTAATGGCTTTGACCTCTTCATTGAATGGTAACTAAAGCTTGCTCATTCGCAAATTTTAATATATTTCATAAACTCACCAACTCCTTTCAATCCTGCCTCCAACCCTCTTCAAGCCTCTCATCACCGCATCGATATCGAAAAGAACAGGGGAAAACTGGTATTCCTCTATTACACACCTGCTTAGTACTGCCCATTCATTACACTTAGTACAAATTTTCTTTCATTTCTCAAAAAAGATTTTTGGGAAAATTAACAGCAAATTAACCGTTACTATTGCATTTGTTTTTGCTTGGACTACGATTTATTTTTCTATAATTATTTCGAATGGATAAAACGGAAAATGCTCCTCGGAGTGAAAAATTCCTAATTATCGCTGAAGAAATCTAATCTAATATTTGTGAGTTCATCGAGAATGATTATGCAATGTAGTTCACTTAGCAGGTCAATTTGTATGTACATACTCGCATGTCAACATGGATTTACTATCCAACACGACCGGGTTCGATTTTCAGATGAAGTATCCATCAAGAATCAGTCGGAACTCAAGTGAGTTCGATTATTTTAACCTATTCTCTCGAGTCGTACAACTGAAAAGCATTATTACCAAACTTTTACTATGTATCATAATTTAGTTCAAATATCAAATAAATAATTATTTTTGTGAAGTGAATAAAAATTTATCATTATCCCAGTTACTTTAATGATTCTGTTTGCGGTTTCAACGTCTTAGGTTTCACTGCAAAGAGTAAAAGCACTGTTCCGAGTCATCCGTAGACAATGACCATCAGACGCAGAAAACAAGGTCACGATCAGCTAAACGTGAGAAAATTTACGATTCCGGATTTATTTCATATTTGACTTTTTTCACATATATTTGAGATGGCTACAACATTCTTATTACCGTTCCTTTGTTCAAGATAGTTTTGAAAGAGCTAATGCGAATGATCACTCACGATGGATCGACTTTTATTCGATTCGTTAAAAATCAGTCCCTGAACAGAGCCAACTCCTGTGCATGTCCAAGGCTTCCGACTGACTGATTTGTTCGGCGTTGTGTTGTCGAATCATCAGCCAATCAAATCGTGGTCAGGGAACATAGAGTGAATAATACCGTTTCCTAGACCGGTTGTATTTGCTGGCGGAGCCGGATGACTAACTATGTCCGGAAGCCAAGTTACAGGGGTGACATCTGAGTCTGGCAGTATTGCTACAAACTGCTAAGTTTCTACAAGTAACCATATGTAACCTCGCAGCTAGCATTCACGCCTATATTAAAACCTACCTTGATGTTGAACACCTATAACATTTATAATGGATTTATCCCTTTTCACAGATTTTTAAACAGATCGAGGAAGATCAATTGAGACTCTGAGAAAACTCGCCCGCAAATAAAAATATAGAGGTTTGTAGTGGAAAATACCATCCTTCTTTACCAGAATACAGTATTTTGATTTCTGCGCTGTGTATTTCCCAAACGTATCCTCGTGTAGTCATCTGAGAGATTATTTCTATACATGTACGTACATATCATTTTAAAAACCGTTGTTAGTTATCATTCTCGAGCTTCCAATATTCTAAAAATCATAATTCGTCAAATAAATACATCATGACAGAAAAAATGGTGAATACGGAAGAAAAGCTTTATCAAAGACGACACCTCCATTTACCTCGGTTATTCATACATATAGTACACACGTTTGGTGTGAACCTTTACCTCTACAAGACATTCAGGAATATTTATTAACGTCCATTAGCTGTACAACTCTGAATAACCGTAAAAATATTTCAGCAACTATCAGTTGACCACGAGAAGGCTCACATCAATGACCGTTTTGGAGACTTAATCAGTTAAATTTTCTGATTTTTAAGAAATTTCAAATAAATTCTCCAACATCCCAAGGCTAGTATTTAATCTCCAAATTTCAGGCTTTCCCGATTTTGGTAGCCAAAATGTTAAAAAATTCGTAGAATGAATCAATACTTGGCGGTAAAGCCCACTCATAAGTACACCAATAAGAGGTGAGAAGTAAGCACAATCAAAAAGGACGGATCTGTTCCTTATTCTTTGGCACCATTACATTTGCCACAAAAATAGTAACCAGAAAAAAACGAACCTCTTGTACGTATGTAAGACGGAATCATTCAAAGCTATCACACGGGGTTTAAACCGGGACTCTCTAGTCTAAACATAAGAAAGTTCTACCCACTAGGCTACCACGCCTATTCCAAAGTCCATCAAATTAGAAAAGGTAGAGTGTGTATTCAGTGCTGAGGGAGAGAAAGAGAGAAAGCGGCACCAACACAGCAAAGTGACACTGGCATATTTTTTTGCACGGTGATTCAAATGTTACTTCCATACAAAAGTGGTTTCATGCAAAAATTAAAACCATCAATCGAATTGTCGCGAAAATAATTAGTTATTTATCATATGGTAGAATTTCCAAAGAAACAAAACTAAAACTAGGCCAGTCAAAAGAGAATTATGTAACACTGCAATCAAACTTGCACGTTGCGTCGTGCGGTTAACTTAATTCTTACAGGTATGTCCTGTGTATCCACCGCTTTGACGCTTGTAACTGGCATATCTGAAATATCCCCATTTGAAATAGGCTTGTAACAACTAATAGTGCAGTCAAGGCTTCCTTACTTTGCATAATTAAACAATTTAAGCCTACAAATTTGTCGAAATAACCAACACATAGACCACACCACATAGACTGGACGACATTCACGTGACATTGGTACTCTCCGACAAGATGTTAACGTATCGGGTGACGTCATGCGAACTAATGGCTTTTGTTAATACTATGCCAAAAGAGTTTCTATCGAATTACTAGCTGACACAGCAATTTTCAGGGGAGCGGCAAGAGGAGTCATCAAGTGTGTAGGCCACAACACACCTTGTTCGAGGGAATCTCGAGAAGAAGGGCAACTGTGGGAGCCCTTAATCGTTTAGTAGTTTTTTTGGGGAATAAAGGAAAGCAGTCGAAACTACTGCGGGACATTTATGCCTCAAGCTGAAATCAAAACTAACCGATTGCAAAAATAACGCAAGCACCATTCACAATATAACGTTTCCCCGAGGAAAAAATAAAGTAATTTTGCCTCCCGAATTCTCAAACCGAGTGTTAACTCAGCGTAATTGGGCATTTAAGTTAACAATTTCGGCCCTTTGGCTATCACTAACTATTCTGTTGTCGTATTTTCTATTGCGTAAGGTTTTTGTGTGAGGAAACTTGTTTGTTTTAAGAAATGCGGCCTGAACCAGCCGTTTCTCATTGTGGTCAGATTTCCACGCTCCAGGGAGCATAAATCAAAAGGTATGGTAAGGCAGTTAGCATATTATGATACGTCACTATCACATGCATTCTCGCATTTTTTAACTCAAGTGTGCACTTACGATGTACGCACGAGTGAGTAAAAGGCATAGGAGGCAGTTCGATGAAAATAGTGTTTTGTTCCGATATTTATACAATAATTGATTTATTTTGTCCTCCGAACGTATAAAGTGGTCGGTTTTCCTTTGTGGTTCTGATAAAAAACTTTCTGCTTGTCAAGCGATGTCTCTAAGGTCGAATCACCATAGTTTAAAACTCCTAGGCGGTACTCGAACTGGCGAACTTCACGTTACTAGGCGAGCGCGTTACCTATCTGACCTATCTGGATGGGTTAGTTAGAAAGCGCTTTTATCCGTTGACTAAAATAACGTTTAGGACATGTTTTTAAACACAATAACGCTTTTATGCATATACATCAGCTTCAAATTTCTTCAAACTGCTTTTGTTCCGATTAAAATTCATATGAATCCTTCAGTTCTTCCCTTACAACCATTAGAAATTTGCCGAAAATAACTTTAGTTGTAATTACGAACATATCAAAATAAGCATGTGAAGAAAATTGTGAAAAGTGAAAAAGGAATGATAATTGAACTTCTAAGGTTAAAATAATTTATTTTCCAAAAATTGGCTAACCCTTCCTCTCGGTGGATGCAAACATTCCACACTACCTTTTGCAAAAATCTAATCCACCCTCGTGGTTGACAGCCGAGGTTTACCCCCGCTAATAGCTCGTTGCAGACACACGAAGAGCAACTTTCAATCGCACTATCCTGAAAGAATTAAGATAATACTCCTCCACACTTCGATTTAGGCACGCTCTCACTTCCAACCAATCCTAGCATTCCCAAATCCTCCTCTCCTGCCCTTATGAGCCTTGGGCACGAACGCATCCCACGCAACCCCGAGTTTGAACAGCACTGGTTCCGGAAACTAATGGCGAAAGTGGCCAGATATTTCCCAACTAGGCCTTTACCAGAGCTTACAGCGAAGTTACGAGTTTCCTTTCCAAAAACACAACACCGGGAGAGGAAAACATTTATGTTAACCGAAAACAAATCTGCCCGAGCCAGCGTTCTATTCTCCTCCCTTATCCACCCGCGGCTAATTGCCGACTTTCGCCAACTACGTCCAAATGCGAATTGCCTAGTTTTACACTTTTGCGGGCGTTATGTCTATGCCGAAAATATCGCAGCCAGTCCTTTGCGGACCAGCACTCCCTCCCGAGGACATGCCGAACCGCAATCCTTTAAACCCCCAAGATCCGAATTTTATTTTTATTTTCTCTCCTCCTGCTCCGTAAGGAGTCATCGCGAACGTAATCTTTCGCCTCTCGCTTCCAGCCTGAACGCCGCGCGAATAATGTCAAGAGCAAATGGGCAATCATGCAAATTCCTCGAGGTTGAGCAACGCGATCCAGTGATATAATGTGATGGGAAATGGCAAAAATAAGCTCTTTTAACTCGACTTTCTACACGACCCTGGTGCTCCCCTGGGGCGGTTTCCCTTGGGCCGCTAGTTAAGGTAGGCGATCCGGATCGTGAGGACTCCCTCCTACTCTCTTCCACACTCTCCCAAAACCTCCTATTTTTATCTCCCTCTCTCTCTCTCTCACGCCCCCGTTAATGCCCCTCCCCACGACAAAGTCGTATAAATTAAAGGTTCCACTGACGCGAAGAGAATTTGAAAAGAAAAAAAAAAGAGTTCCATCGTCCCCATCAAAACCTCCCCACACGCCCCATGGCACCACCCTCTCCCGATTCCTTTCAACACGTACTTGCGGTTTCTGAAGCGACGGACCTCGAGGCCTTTTAGAGTGGCAAAACGACGCTTTTCTGAACCCAAGCGAAAACTTTATTCCGTTAGACGAACTGGAGATTTGAACGCCGGATTAAAATGTCTTCATCACTCCCACTTGAATGCGTGGGGGTGGATTTCGACCACATCTACCGCCCCAAAACAGAGCTGGAGAGGAAAAACTCCGACATATCCAGAGAATGAATTTTGTCCCACATTGAATGAGAGTTCGAGGATTTTTAAAATTTCTTGGTCCATTAAACCGTATAATTGAACACGGGTTTGCGATTTTTAGCAGCATAATTAATGCTAAGGCTGTCGTTCTAAGTGGTAAGAAGAAAATGTTGGGAGTAAAAGAAAACATTTGAAGAATAGTACAAATCAATTCATGCCGAAATTCGAAATTCATTATTATTAAAATGTCCTCATTCAACGAGGATTTTCGTAGTCGACTAAATTCTCGACTGAATATTAAATGCATATTTTTTCTTATATTAATCCTAAATGAATAAAACAGTTTCTGGCGTAACTTGGTGGAAAATTTTCATTTTAACGTTTTAATAAATAAAACCACTTTGCTTTTCCACATAAACTTTTTATTCTCACGACCCAGGTTTCGTTATAGCATTACATCATCAGATCAGAAACCTGGATCGTGAGAATAAAAAGGTTATGTGGAAAAGCAAAGTCGTTTGATTTATAAAAACGTCAATATCCTAAATGATTCAACCGTGGTCCGGAAAAATAAATATTTTTGTAAAAGTTTTAACAAAGTTTGATGAAAATAAAACCTTATTACACATACTCTGTACTCAATTACTTTCGGTCACACGAATTAGGAATATTGGTATTTTTCAACCTTAATTCAATGGATGACGAGATTCAATCGTTTTAGTATCCAGATATCCCACATCTTATTCTACTTCGTCATTCTGGTCCAGCAAAAACGATGAAATCTCATCATCCGCTAGCTATTGCACAAGTTTGGGTGGGAAAAGGGACTTATATAATTTAAATCTGGACCTCAAAGTACCAGGAAAGGTGAATTGACTCACTGAAAGTACGATCAGCAACCAATGCAGATTTTGGAGACTACGCATAGCAATAGGAAAGAAAGATTTTTTTTTTATTTACCGTTTTCCGCTGTCTATCACCATAACGTAAGTAGCGTCTAGTATAAGTACTCAAGCACAAGCTCTTACTGCCATAAGAACTCCGAGCCCTGTGTTTTTAAGTTTTCTGACCGAATAATATTCCACAGTAACAGCATAGGGAGGCACCGCCAAGCCAAACACATGACGGCCTCGACCAAGGAGCGACCTCAAATTCAGAAACACCCGAGAGTAGATATGTATATTTCATGGGACGGACACATATCACCGACCTCAATTGCGAGGCGAGTATGGATATTTAGGTTTCGACGACAAAAAAAATAAGCACGCAGCCTTCGATAATTGGCCCACTACGGAGATACTTATTTACATCAACAATTATATTTGTTGAGATTTAAGTGATTTATAACGTGCAATCGAAGTCGGTAAAAACAGCCCATGAATGCCTGATCTCACTAATGTAATTAATCTTTATGGTGCAAAAACCGGACAGGTCAAAATTTTCAACGGCCTTCCGGCGAAATTACACTCATGCACGAAAAAGGGAACTGTGCTATCTCCCGTGTGCATCACAAATCATTAACGTGTACCTGATTGATTTATTGTCTCGGTGCGAAAAAAACAGTATTCTTGGGAAAAATGACTGCAAAGAAAATTTGAATATCGGTAAATATCATGAATCTCGCTTTTTGGATCTTTTTTTCATATTTTCGTAAATAATTACGGAAATTACGTGAAGCCAGGTGGGCTATACTTTTTCGAAGGGCCACCCAAACTGATTATCATCACGTTTGTGAATCCTGACAGATTTCAAACTTGTACTTGGACAAGTATGACGACAGAAACGGGAACAAAGCTAACGAATTGGAAATCACTCTTCAGGCATTCAACAACGTTAAGCTATACGGGAGCACTTGGACGTGTAAAAGGATTAATGATTATACCGATGTTTTAACATGCGGGAACTCAAATAATTACAGTCAAACAATATGCTTAATACTGAATAATGAATAAAAAAAACAGTTTCTGGCGTAACTTGGTGGAAAGTCCTCATACTGACTTTTAATAATCAAACCACTTTACTTTTCCACATAAACTTTTTAATTTTTACTATTAGTTAATATTAATTATTAATATTTAATCTTTACCTGATGATGTTATGCTATAACGAAACCTGGGTAGTAATGAATAAAGTAACTGAATAATGAATTTTATTGGGAAAAGTTAAACGTGACATTTTTTACTGAATAAATAAACTTGATATTTTTTTTATTCAAAAACGCTTTATAATACTATCGATTTCGACGCATAGGCGATATCTGACGTGTCGATACCGGTAATATTATAAAATACCAAGTTTATATATTCAAGAATCAGAATTTTCACTAAGTAGAGACACAAACCTTCAAATTTAACATTTTTTACTTGCACTAATATTTTTGCGGGAAAACTATGGAAAGAAACTTGGCACCAATTGGCGTAGCGACACGTTCTTTTTATCTCTGGTGGAAAGAGTAATTTGGAGGTAAATATGGCTCTAAACTGCAAATACTATTCAAAATAGTTTCCAATCGGTAATCATTATCATTTCTATCCTATGACTGTCTTACTGCAGTCCTCTATCTTTCTTTATCCAGCATTAATCCCCTCATCCCCTAAAAGTTTTACTGTTTCATGTCATTTTTTAACAATCAGTTTACGGCAACCCGTTTAATCCAAAATCTACCTTGACTGCTAGATAATCAATGATAATAATAAAAATACGACATAAAACTAAAGTTGATTTTTCAAAGGAGTCATTATGTTCTCAAAGAAAAGGAGAACGAAAGATAATATCGAAACCATTTTTGTATTTAGCTTATAATTGTACGTAAATGTGAACGCGACTATACAAGAGTGGTCTGAAAAGTTTCCGACCTAACAAAGATACATGAACACGTATGTTGCACGAGCACGATACCGAAGAAGCACTCCGTACATAAACATTTGCGATTTGATCTATTTAGGAGAAAAATCGATTCCTCATTTACTTGGCTTTGAGCTCTCACAGCACCACATTAAAAATAACATACCACGCCACAACATTTTTTCACTATTTTTTAATTTGTTTTCTGGCTTGACCATTTGGTCATCTCCGACGAGCTTCTTAATAGGTTTTTTCGTGTAATAATTGGATCACATCTTTTTAAGGGTGGCTTGCAATGGAAGACACAGCAAAAATGTAATGTTCACCCAAAAGCAATGAGAACGTAAGGAAATAAGCCGGGAACAGAACATGCAGGCATACTCCTTTTGGTTTTACTCTCGTGAATTTGAATTTCAGAGAGCTCAACCCTCCTTCCGTCTTCTACATGCTCAACTCCTGAGGCCAACTTCGAAATCGAATGGGGCACGGTGGCATTTGAAAAATAATCGGTCGAAAGAAAATAAAGTCGTCTTCCCTCCAGTCAATCACTCCATCAATCGACTCCTTTCGATAAACAATACGAGTATCTCGTGTCAGTGCTGAGTCGTTTTTTTTACCACGCGTGTGTCTTACAGTGACTTTCCTTTTCTATTTGCAGAGAGCATAAGGACCAACGGGTACGCCGGGAGCAAGAAGGCTTCTGTGGCCGGCTCCATCCACCCTAGGATGCCCGCCTATGCCGACCCGGAAATCCACAGGTGAGATTAGACTCTAAAGAGGAAAGAAACTCCTTCACTTCGATCAAAATAGCTGAGCATCAATTCTCCGTATCGATATCTTCAGTTCGAGAAAGAAGACCCCCGAGCGCATGGCCGCTCGCCGACGAAATTACGAGATCCCCATCAAGACGTTTAGAAATTTCAATAGGCCATTAGATGTGATCAGCATGAATAACTTCAGCGCTTAGAAATTTTAGATTGCGATAGCGCAGCCTTTTTCAGGGCTTGGCGCGGTGCCTTTTTAAGCACGTATAACACAAGGGCCGCTGCTTGTCTATTATGGTTTCATCGTTAGTCGGCCGAGGTTTCAGATGCTGGCAAATGCGTTATCCTTATGGTATGTGACGTTAGTTAAACCTTAATAGAAAACTATTTCAAAACGCAAAGAAACAAGTGTCATGTGAAGAGGGAGTCTAGTATGTACCTGAGTTATTTTTCCGTGCCTTCAAAAAGGTCCGAATTTCACCGTAATATTCCGCTACATTATTTGGCTTCTTTCTCTAAGAATTTACGCAATGCTGATGAAATATTAAGGAAAGCTATCGTTAGATGATAATATAGTTGAATAAATCATATTTTATGTTTCTATTTATTTAAATCGGTTATTGCTATTATCATCATTAAGATTTATTTTTCAAGGAAGGCAGGAACAATGTCAACCGTTCGGTTTTCCTATACAAGTCGCCACCTAAAAGAATGCTTCAGGCCTAGCCACGACTTATTTAAGTCTCCTTCTCCTGTATGCTTCTAAAATTGAATTGCGTCACTTCGCAGTAGAATTGACGTATTTACAATAGATGGGATTGATAATGCAAGTATATTTGAGGAAATAACATCTGCGCACCTTAAAATAAGGAATTTAATTAAAATGTTTCCTTAACTAACCAAACTTTTTTAGTCCAGTTATTTTTGCCATTCTTTAAAGTGTAATACTAAAAAAAGTCTAACATAAATTCATTTAGAAATGAAATATTGCAAGTTAATTATTATCGAAATTATAGTAATTGCTAGTAAAAACTAATGTAATCAAAGCTAATCAAATAAAAATGTAATATTTTACTTTGATTTCTAACATAATTCTCCAAAAACTCAAAGTTTTACCATCATTTCAATCCAACGTGTTCCAATAGTCATATCCATTAGATGTATTCCGCGACAAGAGGCACAAATTGTCACTAGCTATGTTATCTGAGTCATACATGGCAAGGATAACTTAATTATTCTAGTGAGGCTTAACTCTGTGTTCCTGTCAATAGCCTTACCGTACAAAATAGTTTAATATATTCAAGAAGCATCACACATGATACAATTACCATACTGTTATATTATACCTGAAATTGTTCTAGATTATCCACTCAAGGCGTTCGCAATGACAATTTACAACCGAAAAAGAAATATTACAGAACAATCACTGCTCAAAATCAAAGAAAGTTTCCGTTAAGAATTAATTAAAATTGGCAATTTTCCACAAAAATAAAATTTTTATTAGTACGACCGGTTTCAATGTAACTACATCATCTCAGGTGTAGTTACATTGAACCTCAGAACTGTATCTGTAAACTGGATACAGAAGATGATGTAGTTACGTTGAAACCGGTCGGATAAAATAAAAATTTTATTTTTGTGGAAAATTGCCAATTTTAATTAATCATGATACTCCACCATATCACGCCTGAAACGTCTCTTTTTTTCCCGTTAAGAAAATGAGCAGTGAAATTTCACAACTTCGTATTCTTTAGAGTGGATTATAAATATTCCATTAAGTGAAACCAGCGGGATAGTCAAGCAAAATATCATTGCGTATTGCCATTCAGTAACCTAACAAAACGATCCAACCCAATATTACAGACAAACACACCAAAACTACCATATCTTACTAAATTATTACTATCGTTCTAAACGGTAATAACCTGATTAGATAGTTTCGTCAGCTGTTCTTATTCCTCAGTCTTCATTGTCATGTTGAATGAATCTGGCAACTGGATGAATTTGATAACCTTTTGTCCAGATCATTTGCAACAAGAGTTAATCACCAATAGATATCATTGCCCTTTTCCGTTTAGCTACTAAAAATATATTTCCTTAATGCTCGTTAACCATTTTCCTTAGCTACATAAAGTGTCACGCACGAGCCTGAATTTTATTGAGATGATATCTAGTGTCCTCAGTAAAAGAATATATCTGTACATAATATTTCATTAAAAAACCATATAATCAACCTGAAGGTTGGCTTGATAGCTGAGGTTAAAATTCACCTCAAGTATATTAAGCCTTAAACGGTTACTCACACCACTATTAAAAGGGTTGGGGAGAGCAAGTTCTTTTCCCATGCTGCCTCTGTTTTCCCAGAAAGCCCCGGAACCGGAAAAACCACATAGGTTTGATAAAAATGAGTGTGTCCAAAGGAATCATCTGGAATCGAACCCCCGTGCCTCCGGTCAGTAGGCCAGCGCTCTAACCACTGGTCTATCATCCCCTTCATGTCTTACATCTGATGAAAAAAATTCCTGCACTCAGAAACTCGTATATTCTATATAAAGCATTTGATTATTCTGGCAGCAAAGTATTTTAAACTCAATTAATGGGTCATTCTGACAGAAGAGTTGTGATAGATATTTTAATGACACCATTATATATTACGTATTCTCAAGGGAAAGCTAGGAATCCCGCATTCAATCGTCCAATTTCAAATTATGTCTCCGACACGCTAAAATCTTGAGAATTTTTCAGAATGTTATAACAAGCAACCTAAATTATGCAACGATCCCGCAGTTATCAGCAAAATCAATTTCTCATATATTATGCATGTATCACTGCATGCGTCTAGGCGTGATTTTATGGAAGTAATAAGCGATTATTCCGTCAGAGATGGATGTGCTCAATTATGACCCCGCGGAGATAAGGTCCGCGTAAGGAAAGCTTCTCATTCGTTAGTGACGATAAATTTCATCCAGCCTCCCTCCATGCTTAACGCTCAAGATAACTGCTGATAGTACTTGGCATTTCGGAATTCACTCTTTTTTTTCGGACCGGGCTTTTCTACTCCCCGACTCTCCCACAAACTGCCAGTATTTGAAACCTCCTTTATTAGGTCCTTCCTCCTTAAGAAGCCTCCACCTCTGCGCCGTCGACCGACGAAGCAGCAAAAACCACGAGCCCCCAATCAAGAAATCAAATGCCGAGAGCGCCGTACCAGATGCATTGCTCCAGCTCGGTCGGTCGAATTTTTCAAAAAATGCAATTTGATGCAATTAACTCAACATGTCGGAGACGTTTCTTTAATAATACGCTGCCACTTCCCCCCTGGAACGTGGCCAGAGAAGTAATTCCTGTCGTAACGTCGAAAGAGGAACAGAGCGGCGCTCCAGATCGCAGAGATCGCTTTATCGAGCTAATGAGGCCGCATAGTTCATGTTTCTTTGAGGTCCCGCGGCACACAATAAAACGATTACCATTCCGCTCATTTTTCTTAGTGACAGTGTTTACGAAGGCGCGTCGATCACAATTAATTTTAAGTTTACGTCACCCTCGAGTTCTACCGGGGAGCGTTGTGGTTAGACGACGGAATAAGTGTCGCAATATACGATCAGGTTCTCCATTCGTACGTTAAGTTCAAAATGTATCCACCGAATGAAACTCCAGATCAATCAGATATTTCAGGTTTTTAGATGCGATTGAGCAATTGTGAATTTTAATCGTGCCTAATGCTCTAGGCTATTCACGTGGTGGAAGAAGCTCATGTTGGAGAATATATTCAATTAGTACTTAACCAATATGGAAAAAACTTATTGCTATTTATTTTCTATGGATCAAGTGACGATAGAATGGGATAAAGTTTGACAGGTTTAGTAAAAAGTTAACTTTAAGGAAACTTTATTCATTACGCCATTAATCATTTTTCATGATAAAAACAGAAATATGAAAAATGGAACAGCTAGGTTGTTGAATTATAAAATTTTTACTTTAGTAGAAAGTACACTGCACATAAAATGCGCAATCCAGTTTCTAAAGATCAAAAAAATAAACATTTGCCGAAAGGTATGGCGGATGGTTTATGCTTGATCTATTAACTATCACTATTATAACTTGATCTATTACGCCATCACTTGTACATATCATTTGGTGCTGCGTAGGCCTAATGTTAGTAATAGCAACCATTACGGGGAATATTTCCAACATACTTTTTACTACTGTCGCTAAATATCCCAAATGAGTATTTTAAATTCACAAAGAAAATGAAGATTTTTATCAAAATGTATAATTCCACTCCATGTGCACTCCATATATTGTAAATCCACCGTACAAAACCCTTGGCGGCCGAATAAAAGGTATTAAAAACAAAAAATACCATATAATAACTAAACAAGATAACTGGAGTACAAGTTACCAGTTTCATATATAAACAATTGAGTAAATAATGTATAAACTAAGTTGATCATTTATTTTTAAAAATTTGGTGACAGTGGTAGACGATTGAATGTTTCAATAATTAAAAGAGCCCTATAAATCTTGAATCCCTTTCCAAAATAAATAAATAAACATTTGTTGGAAGCAGTAAGGGTGGGTAACATTTAAGATGGATCAATTAATGCTGACGACACATGTCCCTGAAGGAATGTTTTTTGGACTTAATACCCCGAGCATCTGATACTGCATCTTACTTCATGAAAATATTTCCAGACAGCCTTTAATTTCGTTCTATTTTAAATTATTCATTATATTCATCCATCTCCTGTTTTAGAATTATTAAGAGAGATCGAATAGGATAAAGCTGATACATTTCTTTCCATCAACCCCTGAAAGCATAAGAGATAAAACAGTAATTTAAAGTCAGACTCTATAAGATCCAAAATAGGACGATTTCTGTCCTGAAAAAAGTTAATGATTATAGTAAAGAGTAGGCAGATAGGGCTGCGATATATGACGATATGTTGACATTTTGTTGGCATTTTTTCCAAATGAATGGATTGACAATCATTTTTACGGAATCCGTTATGCGATATAGATCATGTCGATGTTTATCTCCGTACGCGATAATTAAATTCGCGTGAATATGTGCATCGTCGCAAACTCGAAACTTTTTTTTACATCGTCGGTCGACATTGGAAAATGAATACCACTCAGTCCTATAAGTCGGATGATGATTCCATGCGGTGACGCCCGCCTTTATGGCGGACCCCAGACTAATACACAGACGAGGGCGAAAATCGAACTTTTCGTGCGGAAATGAGGGACCGCAGTGATAGCTACGGCATGACCACTCGCGTAAATATATGCATGTACCTCCGCACTACTCGACATATCTGAGACCCACCCGTCATTCCCCAGGCGATAGCGCTCTTCCCATCTCCTCTCATCATCACCCGTGTACCAGAGTCAGATAACACCAGAGGGCGGCCGGCGTCGGGCCGGGTCGACTTTTCTCTCCCCGCCTTTCCCTCTTCCTTTCCTCACCTTCCCGGGAAAATGGAAAGAAACAAAAAAACAGAAAAAACCTCGAGGCTTCTGTCTCCGCCCTCCCTCCCATAATCAACCCCCTCACCTCCTCCGCCTCTTCTCTCTCCCCCAGCCCGCCCTCTGTCCTCATCCCATCCACGACCCCCGCCTCCCCCCCCACACCAAACATCCCTCCCCGACCCTCTCCCACCCTCCCGACGTAACCTGCTTTCGTACAAGGAAGGTAAATGGTTCCCTTTTAAATTCTCTGCCTGTCGCCGCCGGATGAATCACTGTTTTGGTTCGATATGGGAGTCTATCCTTACGTCTGTGCCAAGGGACGTGGGGCTGGCGGGGGAGGGGGTGTGTGCAGCTGGGAGAAGAGGGAGAAAACCAACAATTAACGTCCGGAGCTCCACATCCCAGCCCCGCTACGCCCCGTGACAAATGATTTGTGTCGGCTTTTGCTCCCCACTCGCACTTGCTGTACTCCTTTTCCCTGGCCTCCTCCTTTCTTTTCCCCAAAGCCTCGCACCCAAGCCCGCTTCGTCACAATCTCCGCCCAATTCTCCTTCCTAGAAAATTACAGCTTTAGTGCCTTTCTCTGTCAAAATTATAACAGCTTATTTTTTTTCTTTGACTTACAATCAGTGAAATGCAAGGGATATTCGCCTCCCTCAAGCGTGAAATTGTTTGAAAGCGGCCAATGCTGCAGCATATTTAATGGGATCTCTTAGTGTGACTTCGGGCAATGCTGTTACAATTTCTTATTCCTAGTTCATAGCATATTTACTATCCGGATCGTAATCACTTGCTGTCCTTAATAGCTACCTAAAATCTTCAGGCTTGGTTACATCCTCTATCACATTATTCTGACTAGCAGAGAAGTAAAATATTACAAATACACCCCCATTTAATTTAATATTACACCCCCTGCCACACACCTTTTTGGTGGCTCGCAGGGTATTTATGTAGATGTAGATGAAATTGAACCTGTTACATTTTTATCGAGTATTACAGGATTACTAAACAGCCTTAGAGTTCAAATCAGCAATCGGTTAGCTTCACCATGAGATGAAATAATGAATTTGTGATTACTTAGATGATGTTAACTTTTATTTACCTAAAAAAGAAAACTCACGCCTTGCTTAAATGTATTATAATCCCTCTGTTATAACACGAATTCTATTATTGTGGCGAACTCGACAACTCGCACTTATGGGAATGCTGCCTTGGGAAAAGAAGACCACGGTGGATTCAGGAACATCAAATTCTGTACCGATTTCCAACCTCGTCTTTATCCCACAAACCCTAATTGAGAATATTCACTTAATTATCCTAGTACTGAGGGATCGGAATGGTGCGGTGGCTAATGCCTCGCGTTGACGTAATCCCACCCCGAAACCTCAGTTTTAATCCCGGAGGTGGAAACTTTTTTCAGAGGGGTGGATTTCACTGGGAGTAGGGTATGCCGCCTTTCGAGTGGAACGCTACAACGTGAAACCATTGGCGTCTATTGCTACGAGTAGACAATGCCAACGCCGGGTGAGTCTCCACCCTTCAACCATTCCCTGAACACTCTAACCTAATCAAATTTCCCACCTATCTCTAATGGTGCAAATGATCTCAACTGCCGGTGACCTCACCTAATAATAACTTTTACTTCGAGTAAACTAAAGGAGTGAACGTATCCCAGTACGACGATGTAAACCACATCACGCTGAACTCACAGACATATTAACCAAAGTAATGTGGGTTCTACTTCGTCCCTAAAAAATGGCGCCGGCAAGGTGATTGCGCTACTATAAATATACTCGTACATAAATATTTACTGGCGAACCTCTTGCGAGGTCATTTCACGAAATACATGATAGCTTGCTTCTCTTCCATACCCGATAGCGAAAATGCTCAAGAGAAGAGAGTAGTCGAGTAAGGGAAACAGAAAAAGCCGCAGGAGTAACGGTAATTGAGCGGTGGTGGGGGCAAATCTCGCCGTGCCAATAGTCTTATCGGCCTCGCTTCCACCCCTCCATTCCTCGCTCGCCCCGACCCCCGTTCATGGATCTTTACGAGGACGGGATTGGCAGTGTATATTTTGGAAGCGGAGTGAAAGGGTGCTATCATATCCAGAGCAGCCATCTCAATACAATCGAGTGGGAACGTACGGAACCTGGGGAGGGCCACTAATAGCACCCTTTCCGTCCGTGCTCAGCCTTGAAGCCCCGTTCCAATAACTGAATGGAGATTTCAGAGGCGCGACCTCTCTTTCTTTTTTTATTCTTGCGAGAGCGAAACTCTCAAATACTGGCCACCATCTGTTATATTTCGGGGACGCTGGGGAAGAGGGGAGGGATGGTGGGAGGGGGTAGGGCGAATGTAATTCGAAAAGCCATATAATGCATAGCTTACTATGACGGGAGCATTGGGAGTTCCCCGCAAAAATGAAATGAAGAACCCAGGGAGTAATTCAAATATTGAAACGTGATGGCCTAACGGCTTTCGACAACTAGTGCTGAGGAGCGAAAATATTTTTTAGAGAGTGAATTTTTACCATAAATTATTAGAAACTGCATTATTCAACATTAATGGGTTAGGGGTACTGGTCAATATTTTTACGTTACGTTCGGTGAAGAGAGTGCAGGGAGACTAATAATTTGAATTTCCAAGACGCTCAGCGTAGTGAAATAATTTTTTTTTTAAGATTTGGAACATTCTAATAATATACATCTCTTTATCTTTAAGGCTTGAATGAAAGCTATGTGCGTCTGTAAAATGAATCACTACATGAGATCATAAATGTTAACAGAGTTGATACGGAGTTAAGAGTTAAATGAAAAGTTACACCAATGGTGTAACTTCAAAATTAAGGTTCTTCATTATCTGCTAATTGTAATATACAGGATGCCTACGCAATTATTATTGTACGCTAAAAATTGATTTTGCCCTCATAGGGTATTACATTTTGGTGAATGCCAACCACCAAATCTAGCAACTAAGCAAAAATTACTCTTTCTTAAGTCAAGAATTAAAACGAATTTCTCAAATAACTTTCTATATTAATGTCTCCTTCAGCTTCTACTGATACATATAAACTTTTCCGAATTCACTTTCATATTCTGAGGATAATCTCTGAAAGATCACTTTTTGTGCTATGCCCTAACAAGCAACCGTGAAATTAAGTAAAGCGTAGACAATAAGGAATTGAAAATCATAGTGTATTTTGTAAAATAAACGTAAGAGGCTCACCTTCGCAAACTTAGAAATGTATTTTAAATTAATGAAGGACTCGTTTAGAGCATTAAATTACATTCCAATACTGCTTTTGCCTGATCATTTCCAATGATAAAGCAATTATCTCTTATATTATTATTATCATAAGGATTTAAATCCAATGACTGACGGACTGAGAACCTTCACTGCACTCCTTAGTAACCATTCCCCTTGTGTAATACACCTTGAAAATTCATTATACCACAAGGAGTACCCAAACCAATATTTTTTTTCCTATTCATGTTCCATTTTATCTTTCTCCCCTCTATTTTTGTGGATCCATCATCTCCTCATTTTTTATTTTCTTATTTTGTTCTACAAATTTGTTTTTTTTTATATTATTCCAAAAAGAAATACCGTATTTGAAAGATAAGACGCAGTAGAAGGTGTGAAGAATGAAGATTGGGTTGGTGTGATGGCCTCTCTATTATTTCGGTCAAGAGGAAATATGAATCATTGGAACATTGGGAGTACATCCATACGACTCCTGCCAACACACAAGAGTTGGATGAAAAATTTCAAGAATACAACAGCACATTCGGTGAATGGTATCGAGACGCCTTACGCAAAAAGTAGGCCAAAGCCAATACCTCCGGTCAATTCGCCTCCATCTCTATCTACGATTATTCTCCGATGTTCAGCCCTTCTCCAAAACACATTTTTTTGATCAAGCATCGAGCTCTTCGCGTGATGATTTACATAAGCGGAACATTGGATACCACGAGAGTACGCAATTGCATCTTTTTATTGCTTGTCCATCCGATAAATGATGGTAGCATCAAGAAAACTAATCGAATAATCGCATCGATTACATGAACATCCTTATTCCAACTAGATTATATTCTAAACAAATTTCAAGAAACTGCGGGAGATGCCGCAACAGTAACTTTAACGGAGTCATCCGCTATGTGTGCATTATAATGCAACAATTTTAGAGAGTAAAAATCATTCGCCTTGACCGGGATTCGAACCCGGATCCCTCGATATTCGGCCGAGTGCTTTAACCAATTAAGCTACCGAGACGTCCTCTAACTCAAAATTTCAGAGTGTAAGAGGACGTCTCGGTAGCTTAATTGGTTAAAGCACTCGGCCGGATATCGAGGGATCCGGGTTCAAATCCCGGTCAAGGCGAATGATTTTTACTCTCTGAAATTGTTGCATTATAGATTATATTCTCTTCTGGACTATTTAGTAATGCTAAAATAGCTAATAATTTTCTGACAATCAATTATTGACAGGCTATGAACTGTTTATATTAGCCAACAATAACAGTTCGAATATAAGCAGGACACTGAAACGGGTTAAATTAATGCTCAGGATGACATGACTACAAAATTGAAAGAATGAATAAATAAGAAAATTGGAAGGAATGGTGAGTCCAATGATGCACAGTATTAATTTTCAAAAGGTTTATCGAAAAGTTGTGGAACTTTTTCCTCAATCATTTCCTGTAATTTAAGGCTGCGTAATTAAAATGTACCTCAAGAGGGAAATAATACCCAGGACCTTCACTGCAATAGGGAGTTGGAAAGTCATTTCTAACTTCTGCTCGCAAGATCAAATTCCAATGAGCTTCAAATCGAAAAAATAACGTTCAGTCGTCCAAAGAAAATAATCGAATTCAAATTTTGATTATAAATAATTATGAACTCTACCAGGATTATGCAAGAAATCGGACTCAATTCTTTTCTTAATATAACCAATAGAAAATCGCCATAGAAGGACTTCACTTCTCCCTCACGATTAAAAATTTCAATTTATATTGCCATCATTCATTAGAATATTTGACATAAAGTTTTAAAACTTGAATGCTTTTTTATGCAAAATGAATTCAGATTATGCAAATTTCAGATGATTATTTTCGTTAGAAATCAAGAGCACACGTGATATATATTATCATTTGCTAAGTAATTAGTGAAACATGGCCTTTCGCTTACTAATTCGTGCTTATTTGCAGATTTGATGGAACCGTATCCGGGAAAACATTTTCCGACCCTCACTCCTAAAATTATTTGAATGTCCAATACCAATCCCGTACTTGTTCTTGGAAGAAGGGACGGGAGTGACCTTTATGGTGCGTGTGGATCGCCGATCGATAAGAGCGATAGAGTTAAATTACGCTAGCTCGCTGTGAATTCGTATAATCCCCATTTCCTGCCTGTTCCTCCCCCCCTACCAGCGTGTGTCCGATACCCTCCACCCCCTCCGTGGGCTTCAAGTCTTATTCACCCCCAATCTCGCGAGAGACAAGCCAACACTCGTAGCAACTCTGGGAATTCAAATCCTTTATCATGGATTCGAGACTTAAGCCCGCGATGGGCCGCACAGGACGAGAGGGATGAATCCGCGTGGATTCCCTCGAGGATCTGGGCGTATATGCCCACAGAAAATGGTTGGTGGGAGTTAGGGTCGGGGTGGGGGGATGGGACCGAGAGCACAAAAAGAGGAGCCATATAAGGCTTCGGGGAGGGGAGGGGGCGAATACACGTGTTATAAACTCTTCTCTTCTGCTCTCTTCGGATCTCTGCTGTCCCGCCTATTCCGAGAAGGTCGTTTTTTTCTTCCGTGCGCTTCTCCTGAGATACTCTAGGGCAAAGAGAGGAAAAAAATCCTTGGATTTATGGCGACTGCGTGCGGATAAGGTACATGAGATGACATCAAGAGGTGTTTTTACCGGGGAAATAATTTCTGGGAGATATCTCGTTGGAAGGACATCCACGTTGGCCCCTATTTACGGTCAGGATGATTTGATTAAACCCATGTGTTTCTTTATCCTCGGGGAGGGAGAGATCACTGAAAGATGGGCGGTGAGAGGCGTTCTTGTTGCCCAGTATCGATACAGCTCGACTTCAACCACCATGAGGGACATCTCGACAGACATGTCGTACCAAATGACAACCCTTCCCCTTCTTTTCTGTTCCTTCGACATTTTCCTCGGAGGAACGAGCCGATATGATCAATCACTCGGGTGAATTCCGACCGGAGCATAAAGTAAAAATAAAATGGAAAGAGGCGAAATTCCAGCCTTTAGTAAATCCGTCTCCGACGAAAATGTTCGCCTATTCCTTTGCACGGCATCATCTAAGCTCGCCTTCAGAGTTTGCACAGATGAAATAACAGTGAGATGGTAATGCAGAGGGTTCGTCAATAGAACAGTGCTTCAAATTGATATTCCTTTGAATATCTAGGCTGTGTGCGTAATGCTTCGTAGGGTCCATTTCACTTTCCCCGCCAGATTGCTGCTACTATCGTATGTCAACACCAGGAAAATTTTAAAACTGAAAATATCTATTCATTGATTTTCCTGCATGCCTAAACTTCAGAGTAGTTGTACATTAAAAATTTATGGTGTCAGGGGTGACCAACTCAAAATGACACTGTCCATTACTTGAATACCCAATTACTGGATTATTCCACATATAATATTGGCTGGTTCAGTGCGACAGATATGGGATGAGAATTAATATTAATAAAACAAAGGTTATGCGATTTTCCAAGAAGAAGAAGGCTAAGCTAAACATTAAAATAGGAAGGGAAAAAATAGAGCAGGTAGAACAGTTTACGTATCTCGGAAGTGTTCTGGACCAACACGGTCAAAGTAGTATGGACGTAAGGAGAAGAATTGCGCTAGGTAAGGAGGCTTTCTCAAGGAGGATGGAGTTGATGATGGGGACGTTGAGTAGGGAAGTTAAGAAAAGACTCGTAAAAACTCTGATATGGAGCGTAGCTATATGTACGGCGCGGAAACGTGGTCGCTGTGTTCGTCGCTAGGGATTGTTCGTCGCTAGGGAGTGGTCGTCGCTAAGGAGTGGTCGTCGCTAGGGAGTTTTCGTTGCTAGGGAGAGTGCGTCGCTAGGAGACAGCGTCACTAGGGAGAGGGAGTCGCTAGGGGGTGTGCACCGCAAGGGGGTGTGCGTCGCTAGGGGTTGTGCGTCGCTAGGGGTTGTACGTCGCTAGGCGGTGTGCGTCGCTAGGGGGTGTGCGTCGCTATGAGACAGCGTCGTTAGGAATAGGGTGTCGCTAGGGAGTGTGCATCGTTAGGGAGTGTTCGTCGGTAGAGAGTGTTCGTCGCTAGGGAGTGTTCGTCGCTAGGGAGTGTTCGTCGCTAGGGAGTGTTCGTCGCTAGGGAGAGTGCATCGCTAGGACACAGCGTTACTTGGGAGAGGTAGTCGCTAGGGGGTGTTCGGAGGGGTCGGAGGGGAATTCGTAAAATCGGTTAGGTTTGCTGATGACCAAGCATTAGTTGCTCAGTCAGCCAAGGGGTTGCAAGCATTGCTGAGTGAATTAGAGGTTCAGTGCGATAAATATGGGATGATAATCAATATTAATAAAACAAAGGTTATGCGATTTTCCAGAAAGAAAAAGGCTAAGCTAAATATTAAAATAGGCGGGGAAAGAATAGAGCAGGTAGAGCAGTTTACATATCTCGGAAGTGTTTTGGACCAATACGGTCAAAGTAGTAGGGACGTAAGGAGAAGAATTGCGCTAGGCAAGGAGGCTTTCTCAAGGAGGAGGGAGTTGATGACAGGGACGTTGAGTAGGGATGTTAAGAAAAGACTCGTAAAAACTCTGATATGGAGTTTACAGCGCGGAAACGTGGTCACTGAGGTTAGACGTAGATTGGAGGCTTTTGAAATGTGGGTGTGGAGAAGAATGGAGAAGGTGAAATGGACCGAAAGGAAAACAAATGAGGAAGTACTGGAGATGGGGGGTGAGGAGAGGGGTTTGTTGAGAGAAATCCTATGGAGGCAGGAAAAATGGATGAAAGGCGTATTGAGCGGTAGTGGAATGTTGAAGAGGGTAATAGAGGGGAGAATGTTGGGCAAGCGAGGTAAGGGTAGGAACAGGATAGGGATGTTGGACGGGATGAAGGGAGGAAAGAAGTACACCGAGATGAAGAGGGACCTGATGTAGATTAGGTTGCTGGATTGGGTTTTCTTTGGAGTTACAAAACGTTTATTGATAGTTGTGTTCATCCAAAAACCTACCTTAACCGGTAGATTACCTAATAAAAATATTGGCTGAAACGACCCGGGTTTAAACGCACAGTGTCTCTACTAAGTACACACTACAGATAACACTACTTAAACACTACTGGGACGAACTTCATTGGCGTTCGAGTCAATCTTGTATCATTTTACAGGTATTTTGCAGACCAAGAATAAGGCGTCCACGTTCGATTTAGAGTAGACTCAAAGGAGAGATGCACTGGCTGTTAAAAGGCTTTTTCAATGACGAAATCCGGTAATTGGATAATGGGTACGCCGCAGTGAAAATTCATTATAATTTTCATCATATACTCGTACATAGCGATCCTCGTCATCTATATTCAAATATATTCGTGCGTAGCGATTTAAGATTAAAAGTTTTTGTTCCATCATGCGAATATCCAACATGTAAACATATGTTTCATAAACAAAACCTGTGAACATTTCTAATTACACAAAAAATATTAATAATAACTCTATGTGCTACAATAAACTAATGATGGTTGATCCTACCAGGGGCTCACTCTTCTAGGTAACAAGTGTTTCTAAAAAGCCTTTATTTATGTCTTATTCTGCTTTATTAGAACGATAAATGCAGTCCACCATTAAGCATTTCTCTCTGCATCACTCCGTGTTTGTGGCTAAGAATGTTTTAAGGTAAGCTTATAATTCCTTAGAGGACTTTTAAATTTGCCTACTGCTTTGAAACAATTACTAATACATTCTACCATAGATTAAATATAATGATAAGGATCTTTCTTTACTTATGGCCCTAACTACTTCATCTTCAGTACAGAGGATTAAGACAACAGCCTACAGGATCATATTTCGCCATAAAACTTTGGGTCTGCAAGCCCACAGTGCTCAATATATATGCACATTTTTTTCATTTGTTTTAGATGAAATGTCATAGTCTTAAGTTTTAAAAATATTATATCGATGATATTTCTTGAATGAATCAATGTCCTGGACTCTATTCAGAGCTAATTAACGTCATAAATTGACATTTTTTCCCGGGATACCCCATTGATCATTTCTTTCTCAGAGAAAAATTATTAGCCAACTTAAGGTACCACCTGCCCGCTCTGTTCGTCATCGCCTCAACCATCCTTAAGGGATTGCTGTCAATTACGGAGAGACTCATGGGCCACCAGCGTCCACGACCTCTAGAGGCGTCCGAAGTAACCTTTTAGTCGAACTTAATTGACTTGGAAAAATTCCACCCGAATTATTTCTAACTTATGGCATATGAGATTCCCCTGCTTTTCGTGAGCCCTTCGGATAAGAAACCTTGTTGGAATTTAACGTCTCGGATTACTTTCCCAAACACAAAAGAAGCACAAAAAGAGAAGCTGTCAAGGAGGTCACATACTTCCATAACTTTGTCGCTGATAGGTCATAATTAACCCACGGTGTAGTAATAATCAGGTTTCTCGAGAGGTAACCGATGAAAAATTCTGCGTTAGCAGTTAATCCCATAGTATAAACATTTCCTTAATTGGCCTGTTGTGTTATTTATATCATGCTCATATTCTCGCAAGCGGGGTGTAATCCACTTGCCCAATTATCCACGGGGGAGACCGGAATGCATTTTTTATTCCATTATGAGGCCTCTTCCCCCTCCCCCGCCCCTTCCATGCTGGTTATGCTTTAAAAAACGGGGGAGGTTACTGAAATAAGTCTTTGGTAATTGAGCCATGCAAGCACTAAAGCCCATTTAGGAAAGGTTCCGCACACTTGAGAGTTAAGCAAATAGATTTTTGATAAAATTATATTGTCTTTGTGTAACAGTTTCTTTTCAAACTAATATTTGACAACTAAACCCCCATTGAAAGACAAGATTCTTTGCTATAAATGTGGATCTAAAACTTTCAACATGAAAATTATTCACTGACGACCCAGGTTACAATGTTGATTTTAAAATTGAAGATGATGAACCACTTTATAAACCTGGGCCGTAAAAAAATAATGTTATTAATAGATAATTGAAGATCTATATTTTTAGAAAATGTGTCCCTAAATAACACTCAATATAACACAAATCTTCAGAAAGACACAATACACTCTGTTTTTATTTATAATTCAGTATAATATGAAATAAATAAATTTGAATTATTTGATGCTTACTAAACCAGTTCAGCATAGCGATGACAGATATCACGCGGGTGAAATATTTCAGAACAGTCATTAAAAGAAAATCCCACGGCTTCAAGATGTTATCGTGAGATGTACATGGTCATTTGAGCATCCCATGACAGTGAAATATACGAATTAAGAAAGCGAGAAAAAAATAATTTAGATTTATTCGTTGTCACCATAAACCTACCAATCATGTGACAAGGAGATCGGGAGTTTGCTATCTCTCATCCCAAGCAGCTAGTAGTGCTCTCAAAACTAAAATTAATTTCCTGGCGTGGATATTAATGAAGTGTGCTGAGCCTCCAGTGATTTCCTTCCGGAAACAATAAATAATTTTATCATAATTATTAAAAAAATCAAATTTTAGTTGCGAATAAATTATCTGACAAACCTGTATCATAAGCTTACCTTTAGTCGTTAATCAGGGGTTAGATAGCAGTCCGTGAAGTAAATGAATGAGTGTAAAAATAGCAATGGATCAGTTTCATGACTTTCCAGAGAAGAAAAAGTCTGAGCGAGAACCTATTAAGACCCCAGTATTTAAAATCCTTCGCCACTTTCGTAGGCACTGGGTCGGTTGAATATGAAGACGATTGAGCATAAGCCCCCGTCACCAAGATGTCACGAGTTTGCTACAATGAGTATGTATGAGGGGCATTTTTACAAGGTCGACATGAGGAAATTTCGTTGCACGGTTACGCCTATCTCCATATTTACAGTAATTAATTACATCGTCTCCTCAGCTCCCTCCGATGATAACTCTCACCATGATTCTTCTGTTGACTCATTTTGAAACTCGAAATAATTACGAGGCGCCTAACACAAATGAGGTCGCGCACAGTGGGGGAGAACGATGGATTTGCCCCACCCTGACGCTCCTGGACAAGGAAGGATGGGGAGGGCATTTGTTGACGGCGGTTTCACGGCAGGTGTGACTGAATAATCAACGGTGCTCTCACTACACATATTATTGAACCAGGTTCTAATTTATGAAAATTCATAATAAATATATAATAAAATTGCGAAATGCAAAAATGTGAATAGAAAACTCAGTCTCGCCTCCTATTTTACGGCGGGAAAAGATCAGAGTGGATTTTAACTATCACGGCCTGTAATTTTTCCATCGTATAGATTAATAGTGTCCGTTAAATGTGCAACTTACTAACATGAGGTCAAGTACTTAGGAATATTTACGTTTAACCTAGTAATCACGATAAGATAAGGGTAGGAATGTATAGGTAGGAAAAGTTGATCATGTTGGAGCAAACGGCAACTACGGCCGTATAAATATTATGGGAAGAATCAACTCCAGCCGTGCTCTTACAAATGGGCAAAGGATGGGTGGGGGGAAAATAGAGGGGAAACAGAAATAAATTAATAAATAATTAATGAAATTAAATAAAAATAAAATAACATAGGGGGTTGGGACAGAAAGCGATTCAACCAAAAATGATAAAAAAACGCTCTAGCTAAGGTGTACTAGATAGCATTTTATTTTATTACGTGCGATTGGTGGGTCGATGGCGCTGAGAGAAGTCTCTCGTAATTCCTGAGTGGGTGGGAGTGCTTGAGACTAGTTAGGATCCATGCTATATAGTATATTCAAGCTAGAGAGCTCAAGACCAATTGGCATTCTATTATTTTAATATGTGCAATTGGTGGGCCACTGGCGCAGAGATAATTCTCTAAGTCCCTGACAGTTGAGTGCTTGATGAGAGCGAGGGTCTATGCTATCTATTACACCTTAGCCAGAGCGTTTATTGTCATTTTTTGGTTTAATAGCTTTCTGTTCCAACCCTCCAAAAAAATTATATTTTATTTTTATTTAATCTGAATTATTTATTTTATGACTTTGTTTATTTTCCTCTCTATTTTTCCCCCACCCATCCTTTGCCCATTTGTAAGACTAAGTATGGCTGGGGTTCATTCTTCCCATAGCATAAGAGTTGATCAGTTTGGGGTGCGTGTGAAAGATAGAGAGAGAGAGAGGGAGGGAGGATTGGAAGGTAGCCTAAAACGTCACAAATGGGCGTTATCCAAATGCTCTACCGAAATTGTATCTATTTATAAATATTGGATGAAAGGTGTACTGAGCGGCGGTGGGATTTCGAAGAAGGTAATAGAGGGGAGAATGTTGGGCAAGCGAGGAAAGGGCAGGAATAGAATAGGGTGTTGGACGGGATGAAGGGAGGAAAGAAGTACACAGAGATGAAGAGGGACCTGATGGTTGCTGGATTGGGTTTTGTTTGGAGTTACAAAATGTTTATTTGATAGTTGTGTCCATCCAAAAACAATCTTAACCGGTAGTTTACCTAATAATAATAAATATTACAATGCTCTTTGGTAATCAGCCAAATGGCAAGGTACAGTTAAACCAATCAATAATTAGACATAAACCAACTAAATAGCAAAATCATAACATAGGAAAGAAAAGTTAATTTAGTCCAGGTGTTAGCCCGTTCTATTCTGGAAGCTGCTGACTTTTACAGGAAAATGATTGAAAACATCGCTAGGTAATTTGTCCTAATCACTGATACCCTTTTTTAGGAAGGAATATTTACTTATGTCACTCCTTTGAGGGAACCATTTAAGTTTTTATGCATGATAACTTTGTAAAATCCAACATGTGTTTTTTAGTTTGGCATCCCCTCACGGCTCATTCCCTGCATACAATTCAAACATTTTCTCCAAACTTTCGATTGTTAGTCTTCTTTAAGCTGTCCAATATCACTAAACTTCACTAGACTCATCAAGGTTAACATTGTTGGGAACTCGGAATTAAATTAGAATAATTTAACCTTGTGTTCTCCATAATGCGGTCCTTTTTCCCAATTAATCAAAATCTTGACAGCACAGCAGGTACGCAAGTAAAAAATATTTGGTCAATACAATCCAAATTGAGAGTTCCTTAGAAACGCGTGATGTGATAACGGTATTTTATCAGTTTTTACAATAGTGAAAATATCAAAGATTAACGTTGAATAATTAGCTCACTGCCCTATTCCCAGACATTGTGGCAGTTATGGGTGGTATGGGGAAAGCTTCATAATTTCCGCTAAATAAACCAATGTGACTTTAAATGAATGCAGGGGAGACGAGATGGTACGTCTACGTTCCAGTAGCGCTCCATTTACCGGAACGGCCGCTATTAATTCAGTCCAGCGCTCTTGAATCCAACGCTGTATATACGTGTATATTCTAAGAGCAGAGCTGATAATATTACCTAAATGAACTCCTGAGCGGCAGCACAGTAGGGTAAGTTCGTGCGGCTTACTTGTTGATAACAGGATAAGGGAAGTGGTACGCTGAATAATAGGTCACTAGGTGGTCAAAAGAGTGAGTTAAGCGTATTCTTTACTGAAAGTCTGCACAAGAGCAGCCAAAATTACGTTCTGCTGGTAGTTGGTAAGAATACTAAGTGTTGCAGTGCCTTTATTGAAATTACCCAACATTTATTTCTCAGAGCAACAGCAGGAAAATGTCTTACATCGAGTTTTAATCGCAAATCAAGCTCGTCGAATACACCATTTTTTCATTGCCACATTAACACCAGGACGGAAACTTTACTTTCAACTTTTCCTCTACCACTCGCTATTGTAAGAATTAGCCTAAAGGGAGATGGTTTTAATTAGTTCACACATCTTGGGATAATTTTAGACAATTTCATAAAATCGCCGTAATTCAGTAACGTGTGCAATTCTGCAAGGTTACGCATAGATAACGGGTAGAAAAAGATAATTCAAAAGTTAACCTAAGATTAGGCAATTCTACTGGATTATTTTTTATGGGAATATTATCACAGATCAGAGGAGAATACGATGATTGGAAAAATAATAATCATACCATATGATCTAGACTGGTAAATATTAAATGGTATCTTATTTTATGATAACATATAATGATGCCAGCAGAATCCTAGCGATTCGATCTCTTTCATTTTATGGAAGATTAAGGTGTCACAAACTGGGCGCTTACCTTGGAAACACGCAATACGTAATTAATTTTAGACAGAATTGTTTTACTCTTACTAATTTAAAGCCTGGTTGCCTAACATCCCCAATCGTAAGCCCTTGGAGGTGGGCTGCGTGAAATTGCGTAGAAATGATAATTATAGATGAATAAAAATGTCCATACTTATACATCAAATTGAAAAATTGCGCGTGATCAAAATTTTGGTATTTCCACTGATGATGTGGAATTTGTAACAGTGATTTCCAGCACTGCCGAGCACTTGCTCCCATGATCCACTGCGGCAAAATATGGCTCTTTTCGCCATGAATTACTTCCAATCGCACTCTCCTCGATTAGATCGTTTGCGCCCAGGCAGAAAGCCCAGAATACTTTTCTTTACTGAGTATTATGGAACGTGCAAAATGGTATTCCGACACTTTTTACGTAGTCCTCGGCAAATATACATCACATAAATATACATTCAAACTCAATTACAACGAGTCACAGGGGATCGAAGAGTACTTACTGCTGGTAATAGTCGTTACTCGTAATTTATGTTACTTGAAGCAATACGTTACTGCATGTACTTATCTCACTCAATGCTTCCTCCCCCATTTCCCTCTCCTCCCCACGCATACACACTCCCAACACTCACCAATTTATATTTTGGCTGAGGTGATAAATACGACATAGATTAACATAAGTCATGAATTCAGTTTCGAAATCTCTATGGATGTCGACTGAAAATACGTATATGCAACGCTATTGGAAATTAGTATCGCCAGGAATAAGGGAAGAGACATCGAAGGAAGGGGGAGGTCAGAGAAGAGGAAAGACTATCAAAGAGGTAGTAAAATTGATCTTAGTTCTTGGCAAGAAAATTACATTACGATGTCATCCATTCCATCACGGCCTCTAGCATTCCTTCGTCAACCAAAATGGCCTGCATCCATTTATCCAGCCTTCTATTTATTTCTTCCAACAATCCTCTCTCCTCCACAGCCATTCCCAGTATTTCTCCATTTGTTTTCCTTTCCGTTCAATCCCCTTTTTCCAACCTTCACCACGCCCACATCTCAAAAGGTTCCAATCTACGACTATCATCTTAGTAACGACTTCCTTCAACAAAAAAAAAGTTTCCCAGCCGTACAAAACCACGATCCATACCAAAGTTTTCACTAGTTTTTCCTTAATATCCTTACTCAACAAATCCCAGAACCATCAATTCCCAACTTCTGCAAAAGGTTTCGTTGTTAATGAATCTATACTACTTATCTCACATACAAACTTTGATCATCCTGGTCCAAAATATTCCTAACAGAGGTGCGGAATATTTTCTATAGTATCTTCAATTGCCAGACCACAGCAGCCATGAGAGAGGAACCGCCTAGCGTATGAAATCTTTTACACCAAAGTCGATGGTGACTACGCCCTCCAGCAGGAGGAGAGGACTTCACCTGCCCATTGCAGACCCCAATCCGTTGTCCCCGTCGATGTTTTACCGGGAGGCCGGTCGTGGTGGGTGAGGCAAGAGACATTAGGAGGGAGGGGAGAGAGAGAGGCGGGAGGGTCATAAATATGCTTTCCGGGCGGGCCGAATGTTTGGCAAGGGTGGAGGGGGGGGAATTCGAGCGGGGCGGGGTGCGACGGAGTCCATTCCCTGTTCTCGAATAAGTCCGCGCGCGGCGAATTCTCCAGCAAGGACTTTTCTTTTTATCTGTTGGCCGAGATTATTGGCTCCCCGTCACACAGAGAGGTGGAGAAAATCCGTGGGAGCCTCCACGGGAATAACAGATGAGGGAAAGGGAGAAATGAATTACACGATTGCTTCTACCACGTCAAAAGCGTGTCACGTGTACTTTGAGTTAAACATCAACTTTCCTGCTACCCAGCCTCATGAAAGTAACGTAATCATGAAGAAATCAAGTGGAAAATCATGGAAACAAAGTGGAAAAGTGGAAAGTGGCAGATAGGTTTTGGATGGACACAACCACCAAATAAACAATTTGTAACTCCAAACAAAACCCAATCCAGCAACCTAATCTACATCAGGTCCCTCTTCATCTCTGTGTACTTCCTTCATCCCGTCCAACATCCCTATCCTGTTCCTGCCCTTTCCTCGCTTGCCCAACATTCTCCCCTCTATTACAGTCTTCAACATCCCACTACCGCTCAATACGCCCTTAATACACTTTTCCTGTCTCCATAGGATTTTTCCCAACAAACCCGACACCTCGCCCAGCATTGCTAGGACTTCCTTATGTGTTTTCTTTTGTGTCCATTTCACCTTCTCCATTCTTCTCCACAACCACATTTCAATAACCTCCAATCAACGTCTATCCTCATGCTTCAGTGACCACCGTACATAGCGACGCTCCATAATACATAACGAGGAAGAGGCATGGTTAAAGAATAAAAATAAAGCAATTTTTACACATTGTTCCAATTTGCCGGTTGTAGGTTTTTCGTCTATTTTCATCTTTCGGTAATTCAAAATATTCGGATAAGTTTAGAAATTTAATCAAATATCCCGACTAAGCCATTCCACAGTAAATACCGTGCCCATTTTCTCATAGTTGCTGGAAGCCAGGTACAGGATCGTTGGACAAAAAAACATCAACGAATGAACATTTATTATAACAAATATTAAATAATTATATTTTAACTTTCATGCTCTATTACTCGGGATCAAAAAACGTGGATTAATGGGAAAATGAACAGGTTAATTCAATTCGAATCGCAATATGACAAAAAACATAATACATTCTAGCAATACTAGTGAAAGCCCATCATTGACTGCGGGCATTTTTTAAAAATTAACGTTCCTACCGTCATTTTTTCAGATCTACAATCATACCACGGATTATAAAACCGCCGTTTTCTGTCTCCATTACCCATGTCTCAGATTAATTTTCCGGTAACAACGATGTAGAGAGCGATTAGGGGCAATCCTCCCCTAAAAATGGATGACAGATCTGAAAACTGTTAATTCCATGCTTTTTATCTCCGAGGGCAGCTATCCCCGTTCTGGGCCACTAGGCGTGAACCAACGAACGTCTTGGTCATATAGGTGATTCTATAAATTATAGTAACATTTTTTATTATGTTAATGATGAATTAATCCGACCTGTACCAACTCATTGTATACTTACTCGTAATAATCTACTGACTAATTTCAAGAAACTGTAATAGTAACTTTAACGGAGTCACCCGCTATGTGTGCATTATAATGCAACCATTTCAGAGAGTAAAAATCATTCGCCTTGACCGGGATTCGAACCCGGATCCCTCGATATCCGGCCGAGTGCTTTAACCAATTAAGCTACCGAGACGTCCTCTGACACTCTGAAATTTTGGGGGCTTTAAAGGAACAAGATGTTATGACGAAATACCGTACATTCACTCCGGTGACTCCGTTAAAGTTACTATTACAGTTTCTTGAAATTTGTCTAAGGTATGAACAGCCTAAGTGTTTGAAATTGGCTTTATTAACATCGTGGACTGTGGCGCGTCGCGCACGACTACGAATGCCTGTGACATTGTATGTACGGTATTTCGTCATAACATCTTGTTCCTTTAAAGCCCCCAAAATTTCAGAGTGTAAGAGGACGTCTCGGTAGCTTAATTGGTTAAAGCACTCGGCCGGATATCGAGGGATCCGGGTTCGAATCCCGGTCAAGGCGAATGATTTTTACTCTCTGAAATGGTTGCAATCTACTGACTTTCTAAAAATGAATAGTGTAGCCGTAGCTACTAGAGGCCGACCGCTGAGGTATTAACATTAGAGATGGGTAGTGGTACGATTTTCAGGGAGTGGAATAGAGGATACAGAGAAACCGTCTTGACTGTATTGACCCATAGTAGTACTTTTTATGAGAGGCGACCGACAGCAAAGGCCATTTACGCCATTAGGGATGGATGAGAAAGGAAGGGTGGAGAGAAACCGGGCGTCGGCATTAGCCTACCTGTTGCACCAGCCGGATCCTCTTGAAAGGCGCCAAGGGTAAGCAGTTTAACGTCCTATCCGACGGACGTCGTACTCACTCAGTGCTCTCCACAAAGCACCTCAAGCGGGGATTGGGACACCGCTGAATATATTTGTTGTCTCCAGGATTTGAACCCGAGCCCTCTCGGTGGGAAGCCTGTACGTTAGCCACCGGACCATCCCGATCCACGGTACTGGCCCATTATTAACAATTTTCTCCAAGGGGTTCACATTTGAACGTCTCATCTTACGGTGGGCTTACTTCACTTAAAGTACTCCCAACATAGCATCCCAGATAAAGATCGTGATACCCCTGAAAAAATATCTTGCCACCTCTGAGATTCGTGCAGGACCCCCGGGGTGGGAAACCGGTAATTTAGTGCAAGCACTATCCTGATCACCTCAAGTAATTATGTAGCCTGCTGATGCTGTTTTCAACAAGGAAATTAACGATAGCATCTTTCGTGTCAAGACATTATGGATAGGTTTAGAACAATGTCACGTGGGAAATCGTAATATCAGTGTCGGTGCTGCAACGGATTGTGATAGTACGAGTTGAAAAGGACGTTAAACTAAAGGGCTGGTGAAGGGTTTTAGGATATGCGTAGGCCCGACATTCTCAACCGATGACACGCACGCCATAATGCAATATTCATGAAAGAATCACAGCCCTTAATTTTCTTCGCGCATGATTCAAATAATTTTTTCATTCGCCATTGCACGGCAACTTATAATTCGAATGATTTAATCGTAACTTCAGGAAATGAATTATGAAACGGGGGCATGCAAGTGTATAAAAAAAACTTAATGATATCATGGCAAGAGCAATGACCAATTTTTCAGTTTCCTTTGTGTGAACAAATGGGTTGGAAGACGTGACCCACTATAATTTCGAAAACGTTCATTAGTTGAAAGATTTTGGCAAATTCCGTGTCCGAAGATTACGTCCGGAAGCAGCCGCAGACGGCAGCGAAAACTCTCACCTCCCCTGACACAAGTTATTACCCATGAGAATGGACCTTCACTCAAATGATACGCACGAAATTTCTCGATCCCGGATTCTGGAACCAAACTTAAACCTTTGAAAAAATGGGTGCACCTTCAATCCTCAACGTGGCGGTCTTGGTAGGAAATAAACACGCGTGCAGTTGGTTCATTGTCACAGATTACGGTAGGACCACTTCATAACAACCTTCTCAACTAGACTTATCAACCAGTGTCTTTGAAACTTCATAGATTTCTACTGCTTGTTCCTCAGATTCACTCCTTGGAAAACCCCATAAATATTTTCTCTCACATTACGGTCTCTTATAAGCCTCAGCCCGGAAGTTAATTCAAATAGTTTTCCTCCTGTTCAAGTCTTTCGTAAACTTCTACCTGAACCTGTCTTTATTCATAGCTATTCCTCCGTATATAAGTAGTTCAAATAATGTATTTTCAATTTTATTTGAAAGGAGCGCATTACCAGGGAGTAAAAAAAATCCTCTTTTATCTCCTGCTGCTTCATGCACCCTCTTAAATAAAGCAGATTGAGTAATTATATCCAAATAAATCTTTTCTTATGACAATTTTTGTTTAGTTAGGATATTTTGTACAGGAAAATATCAATGGCTAAGTTATTGTTAAAGACAAGTTTGGCCATTCTACGTGAGGCCATCAATTGATTGAATTACACAATGCCTACCGTAAATTAATTTAGCGTTGTACTAACCAGATGTTTGTACTTATGACGCGACTGATATTATTATTAGGTAATCTACCGCTTAAGGTAGGTTTTTGGATGGACACAACTATCAAATAAATATTTTGTAATTCCAAACAAAGATACCTCAATAACTATCTAAGGCAAAACACTTTTTAATGGCAACCAAATATAAAATCTTTATGTACTTTTTGGTCCTTACACCCGATACCGGTACTAATCTCAGGTAGGAGCAGCATATTTTCACACCCTAAAATCATATTCTTTTTAACTTCTCCGACTTTCTGGCCTATTGATATCAATTTCTGGCAATTCACACTGAATATAACGTTTGAAGAGGTCCTGATAATTTATCTCACCGTCGTTTGAAGCTGCAATATTTTAGGACATCGAGTTAAAAAAATATTTCATTAAAGTCTCAGTTTCTAAAACACTGGTTGGAAAATAGACGGAAATATGACTTCAATTAGAATGACTAAGAGTTATATACAAAAAAAATTCTCCAATGTCTGACTTATATCACAAAAACATTATTTTTCCACCAACTAACATGCTTAAAAGGACAACATTTTTAAATAAAACTTATAAATACATAGCGGTATGCGAATTATGCTAGCGATAATTACAGTGAAGTCACACTACCTTAAAATATTGCACTTGAGCGACTATTTGATCCTCGGCAAGTTTCTAAGTTAAGGATATTCACAAAAATATTTGGCGTCAGAAACAGACTCACTCTCCCCGACTGAATCTACCACACTTTGGCAATCAGAGACAAATTAGCAAGGTCGTCGTAGTTATATCGTGAATATTAGACTAAAACGTAGCTGTGGTGCTGACGGAATGAACGGCATAATGATAAAAATTTGAACTTTTCTCGGGATTGGACCGTGCTGAAATGAATTCATATTTAATTTGCCGTATACCGTACGAATTTAGGTAAAAACATTTTTAAAATTTCGGAAATCATGTCAAAAAAAGACTGAATTTTAAAAATTCATATAAAAATAAATGATTACCCAAACTCTATAAAGAGGGGATGAGTCGCAACCTTATGGAAACTAAATTCCTCATGCGTTATCACAAAAGGAACGAGAACATGCACACGGTGAACGCCTTGCGATATCCTCTTCACCCGAAAAAAAACTGGCATTCATTTCCCCAGGATGTGTTTTCGCATCAATCACAGTTCCTATTGCCATAGGAACCTTAAGACTGACACCCCAGCCACGTTAAAAGTGCCATAAAACCGTTTCAAACCAACCCATTAAAAATACCTTTGGTGGAGACTGATAATGCCTCTGTGGTGAAACGTCTCGCCGGGAGGAAAACCCGTGTGAACAACTGCCTAAAGCGTCTAAATAACATGAGTTGAGTAACATGGACTCGAGTAAATTAGAGCAATGACTTGATTGCGCTCCCGGAAAGCGCCTCAGATGAGTATCATAAGGGACAGCTGAAAATCTCAAGGCGTGGTCCCATGTTTTATTCCACGTCTTTTTTCCCTTTCTTTCCAGCACCCCGGGATTCCGTAGTGGATTACCTTGGGCTACAGTCGCTTCTGCCAGAGGGAACGATTTCCACAGCAGGCATTATAGGCAGGTCCCGGCGCGTCCAGTTTTTTTTTCGGTGCTAATCATAAATAATGGAAATGTACTTAATCAAGCGATTCCTGATTTTGCAAGACCTCCTCTTCTGTTCCACTGGGGACTGCCGACGCCTCAAAAGTGCATACACCACGCGCTAACGTTCGGGACGTTAATTACGGAGCCAGACGAGGAAACGTAGCCGCAAATGGGGGACTGCCTTTTTTATTATCTCTTTAAATGTGCATTAAATCAGGGTTAGTGTCCGTGGCGGTTGGGAATCGGTCGTGAAAAATGTGATTTAAACGTGTGGCGTGGGATTTGGTGGGGTCTATCCCGAGGGAAGGCAGTCGTTTCTCGGAAGGAGTTTAGGCCTTCCCAATAACTTCGTTTCCCACGTCTTTAAGGCTTTCTCTTCCGTACGTAAGTGACTTCGATGGACCATAAGTGTTCAAGAGTCTCCCGAAAAATGCTGATTACTTACATAATTTAGTCAATGAGTATACCAAGAGCCTAAGCAAAAAGTGTTTTGGGCATCGAATAAAAATGTCAATGCCAACGGATTCCGTAGTGGCCATTAATATCTTGAAAGTATCCAAGAAATTAAATGGGCTAGGAAAAAATGTATCAAATTAGCCGCAATTAAGTTGATGGTAACGAAAATCGGTAGGGTACGACACAAGAAAAGTATTTACCAGTCGAAGATAAGAAAGTTGAAAACTAATTCTAGTGTAAAACAATTGATTTTAAAAATCATCGAATATTAAACACTCTTCAAAACGCTCGAATTGATACTCTTTAAAAGGTTTGTCGATTTGCGGCACCAATAGAGTAAATTCAAAGTACAAGTATCATGCACTTTTACCATGAACATTTAAAGTTAGCATAATTTTCTTTCCGTGTCCATTTTCATAAAATTAAATTCAATTAATACCTAGTTAAAACATTCTGTAACAAATTTTAAACTTGTCCTGCTCAAAAATTGAGCATTCTCATTTTTACGCCCATAACACGTTTTATTTATTATCTACGACTACATAATCTTAAAAAAGTATCAACTAAATTTTAAAATATAGGTGATTACTTCTAAAACCACAGAAGAATTTTTAAAATTTGGGTTTCAACTAAAACTTAAATTACTAATCATAAATATGGAGAAAAATACGAGAAAAATACTCCACATAGCTAAAATAAATCGCATTAAAATACGCTCCACTCGAAGAGCCCAAATATACTTTGATGTCTGATAAATATAAAATAATCTCCCAATTCGCATCACTCCTTCACACTTTAATGAAAGTTGGCAGCAAGCTGCTCGTTGTACAACCTCCATCTGCTGCTCCACTTAGGTGTGGTGAAAAATTCACGGACTGTCAATCAAATGAAATAAGGAAATTGTGGACTCTGAAGCAATTGGTTCCCAAATCGACAAACGTAAGTGAATTAAATGGTCCATAATTACCGTTAATCACACCCGACCGACTAATGATTATGAAAAGATAATTTTAAACATGCAGATTATTAAGGGGGAATTTTTCCAAAAAAAAAGTACGGAATAAAATACGTTTCCTAAATTTCAAGGCAATATTTTCTCTATGCATACATACTATAAACGCTGTCCCTACTTGAAACATGCTAACTTTAAGAGAGCTTATTAATAAACATCCACCTAATTTTCAACTGAAGGTGTCGACCGTATCTTCACACCCATCAAAAAAGGTTTCTGGATGGGCAAACCTCCCCATGGGCACACCTCTATTTCTAAAAACATCTGTGCCCCATGAATACGAAACCAGCACTTCAAACTTAAATTTGCTTCGCGATAAGTTTAAAATGATTAGAGAAGATAATTCCCTTCATTTTTATGGCACCTCGGTCAGACAAAATTACAACATCGTAATTTTTTTTAAAAGAAAGTATGCCAGTACTGATTAATAAATTAAATTCACTAAAATGTTTAAAATTTTGGGGTGAAATTTATTTTTTTGTTGAGATAATTCAAATGGTTTCACAATGATATTTCTCAAAGAGCGAAGATAGTACTACCATTAGCAGGCAGTCCCTTTTTTAGTAGTATTACCATTCGGGCAGTCAATGAACATTTCGTGGAAACCTTTGCACTAGAAGAACATGTAAAATATGCACTACCTGTAAAACGAATTGGGCTGACCTTATAGGAAACCACCTCAAATGGCAACCAACAATTCGATCTTGCATTATTCCTACTCATGAGTATATCCCCTCAATTTAAAACACCTATGAATATCATCGAATTCAACATTGGTCATTTTCATTAATGACACTGTTCCACTTAAAATTTATGCGACAGTTATTCGTAACAAGATACGCCCAGAACATTGGATTCATTGGAGCATAGCTAACAGCAATGGTCATTATGTTTGTCCCTAGAGTAAGTTTCGCCAGCTTCAGCATATGGCCCAACGTTTCACATGTGTATAAACACAGAACTTACTGTAACACGATTATAGTTTACAGAGTATTTGCAACTCATATTAAATTTCGTCTACATAGTTCTTGCAGGCAGTCCGACGAGGATATTTCATAAGTTAACAAAGTGCTGAAAGGCTTAAGATAACAGTGTTGATTCCTAACTTTTTATTTAAAATTTTCTAAATGCTTTCAGTGACTCCAATTAGTACACGTATTTTACACTATAACAGTACACTCCAATTTCACGTCGCAATTCACGTTCAAATCGCATTTGGCTATTCGAAGCGGATGAACATGCTTTCCTTCCCTTGATATAGTATTCGCAAAATATCCGTCGACTTCTTTTTTAGTGCTTCGTTCTAAGTAATATTTTCGCATTTCGTAAAATTTTCTCATCTCCGAGCGTTAATCATTATTGGAACGAAACAAAGTATGCCATTCCTAAGGGCTGGTTAAGCGTTTCACACAATTTTTGGAATTTTTCCGGAAAATATGTTCCATAGCGGTTTTTGAAAGTTCAAATTTCTACATAAGATTATAACAAAATTTTATTTAATCACTTGCGTTCCTGCCATACTGTATTTTGACGCCACATTAATTCGAGATTCAAAACATTTACAAGACTAGCAGTCTACAAATATTTCAAACAAAAGTGCAAAATCAGGGAAGTTAGTAAAATAGTAAGTATCTCCATTGTACAAATAAAATATGTGGGCTCTACCTTATATATACTGACTTTAATGTTTCAAAGGCACGCAATGATAATGTACACACCTACCGAATTACACTTTTTGACCTGCAATTTACACGCTTCTGAATTATCTCAGAGATTCCTTTACCAGATACTCTGCGTTTTCATGAGTCACGGTTAAAAATTACATAAATACAAGAGAAAAACCCAGAGTTCATTTATTGACCACTTTTCGTCCTAAAATGTCATACTTTTCCCATTATATTGTAGTTATCGGAAGGTTAACGAGACCACGAAATGAACCGTACAACTCATATCTCGTAACGCACAGGCACCATTAAAAATCGATATATAGTCCACGTAGGCAGAAAAATCCACTCCCCCAACCCTCCTTTTAAGCGGATTGGAAGATATCTCCACATCTGATCCACTTTATCTAACTATCACAAGGCGGCTTCTGAAATTGGGAGACCGCTTCGCGTTCGAAGACGTCCCATAATTGGCCCATTACGGTAACTATATAGAAATTTCCTTTTATTCCCATCGATCATCGCCAGCGTCACGACGGCCGGACCGTTTGCCCCGCGGGCACCCTACCACCAATTCGTGAGGCACGGAACGAATTTGTGCAAAGACCGAAATCACGACGCTTAGAGGGCAAAAAGAAACCGGTGCATTTGAAAAGGATTATGCCGAGACTAAAATGACTCTGAAAGCGCCACCTCATGTGGGATCGAAATCTTCGCGAATTTTTACGAGAGCAAATGAAAATTCATCCTAAATGAAGTTACCCATGTTTTGGAAAAGAAATTTACGAGTGGCTCTTAGCTCAAAATCTTTGTAATTTTGTAGCGTCGGCTCTGCGCTCTGTTCTACAACTACAAAATGTCCCACAAGTCGTCCGAAGGGCATGTGGAGGGGAATATTAGGGCTCTAGCTATACATGCAGACACATTAGTTCATACATGCATTTTAATATGTATTGGTTTTTGTACAAACACTCCCGTGCGCATACAAGGGTGGTCTGAAAGTTTTCGATCTAATAAAGATACAAGACATTTTTTTCTGAAATTTTCTAAGTCGGAAACATTTCAGACCTCCCACGTACATCATGCAATAATGGTTTTAATGAACGAAGCTGAAGAATCAAAAAGACTTTTCGTTCCAACAGAAAAGAATTTATTACTGTCGAATAGATTCGCTGATCCTTCAGTGTAGTAAAACTAGTCGACAGTAATAAATTCTTTCCTGTGGAAACGCAAAGTCTTTTTGATTCTTCCTTCGTGCATTAAAATAAATTTCTACGTAGTACCTGCCTCAACCATCTCTCAAAATAATGGCTTTGCTTGATATGCCAATTAAATTTTGGTGCATGTACATCAGTAAATTCAACCTTTTTGGGCTCTTGGGTCCGATTTTGGCCTAAAGTCATGCCTGCTCTCCTTAAGAATCAAGAGGCCCCCGGCGTAATTTTTCCAGCATACCCGTGGCGCTTACTCGCTTCTTGTTGCAAATTACAACATACCTACCTAACCTGTTTCATCACAAATATAATTTACACTTTCAGGCTTCACTTCGTGGAATTGTGTTATCAAAACCTTTATATAATTCTTTAATCAACGTTCTCTCCCATCGATTCGATATTCTTACCGAGTATTCTAAATGTGGCCTAACTAAAGCGAAGTAACAACCCTCTCTTACTTTTTCATTACATCTTCCTCCAACCCGTCTCATGAAATCTATCTTCCTTAAGGCTGACCCGGATTTTCTAATATTGTGATGTCATAACCCCATGAAAATTTTGATATGTGTAACACCCGGATTTCGACCTTCTCCTAAATGCTTAATTCGATCCTATCTATTTTATGTCTAGGTTACGTCTTATTTATCTTTTCTTTTATTCTGTAACTCCAACGTTGTAGTCTGTCCCGGAACTGTAGTTCATCTGTTAGGAAACTGTCCTTAACTCATTTGCAACGAAAATTTTCTCGTTTAACGAATCTCTCTTACCGACAACTCTATTCTGTCTCGGAACATATCCATAGCAATTATATTCGTTATCAACAAAGTTTGCATCATAAACGAGCTATCTAGAGTTTCTTTAAGAGTGATACCGAAAGGAAATAAATATTTCCTTTATGTTTATTGACGAATAACAGAATAGTTACATGACAGCACGCTGTAGATTTCGACGGAGACTTCAGCGGTATGAAAGACGATTTCGTTCCATAATAAGTGTTCCGGAATAAGTTCCATAAATATTTATCCACCAGCTAGACTCAATCCCTGGTTTCTGGTAGGTGAAGGTGAAGCCTTCTCAGTAATGAGATTGTTTGCGAAATTCGTTAAGTCCACAGAGGAGCTCCTTACCCTGCGCCACAATCTTCCTTCCCACGAAGAAGGTTTGGTATCCAAAAAACAGCAACAATCAGCGCTACTTTCCCAAGGCATTGTCAAAGATTTGAATCCAGAAGCTTTACGTCAATATCCGAACTACACATATTAGGATACCATATCACATGGGTCTTTTTTATTTAATCTATCGTTTGTCTATACACTGAAGGCTAAGTTAGGCTATACATTGAAAACCTTTATACTTCTTAACCTTGCCTAAAAGACAGCTTGTCCCCACACTTAAGCAAGTCCTTCTTCTATTCCGTATACATTCCGTCTACTTCCGTTCATTACGTGCAACATTCCTATCATATTCCTCCGCATAACTCGCTTGACTAACACTCTACCCAATACTACCGTCTTAAGCATGCCATCACTTATCAAATTTCTAAACATCCATCTTCCCTGCCACCTTTATATTTCTCCCAAAGATCCTCTCTCCAACCTCACCACACCTAGTACCCCTTCGTTTGTTTCCCGCCATTGGTCTAGATGCATATTAAAAGAACATATTAACGGTAATTTTGATGTGAAATCCATGGGGTCATGTATATGTTAGCATAATATATTGACGCCATTTCCATTCCTTAATGTGCGTCACGGCATGCCAACCCACACGCAAGCGTGTGGCAGGGAATGTTGGGACGTTAGCCTATAATTATGTGATTTGGGGAGTCATGAATCCGTTTTTTAAAGTGTTCGTAATGGGAGTGGCTGAAGATAAACATTTCTATAAAAAATAATGGGGCGTTCAGCCTTGCTCTTTTGCATTCGCGATTTTATGCGAAGAAAGGACGAGAATTTTAAATTCCGAAGAGAAAACTAAGGAGCCGAATCGAATCGAAACCTTCCGCCGCTAATTCCCGCCGATGATGGATAGAATTTTCAACTTTACTCGAAAAAAATCCCCTTCATTATTTAAGTTAATTCTAACAAGTAAATGAAATGCGTGGGTTTTTAAATGCCAGGTGATTTCCATTTGATGTCTTATTTATTATCATGTCATTTCTAAAAGGCAGAGTGGAGAATTCAATCCTCTTTTAGATTCCGTTATTTTTTATGGACTAGAATTTTTCTCCCATAGTGCGAACCAAAATTTCTTACCCTACCCAAATTCTATGAAATGGTTTTAGTTTTATTTATCCTACTTAATGAGTCAAAAAATCCTGATTACCACTGTTGTATATCCACAACTCAGGGATTTTAGATGTATCTTATACTTTGATATACAGGGAGCGGCAACATAACTTCCTTTTTTGAAAGCGTTTTTCGTTTGAAAAAAAGAAGTTATTACTAATTAAATTTACGAAATGTGATCTCTTAAAACATGAAACATTTTATAAAGAGGGAGTTGATGACAAGTACCTTAAGTAAATATTGCGAGCAAAGATTAGGGCAAACTTAGATGTGAAAGTAGTTTTATGGGGACCTTAGCTGTCGGTCGCCTTCCCTAAATACTGCTACAAGTATTGACGTTTTTTTTAAACATAAAACCACTTTGCTTTTCCACATAAACTTTTTATTCTCACGATCCAGGTTTCTGATCTGTAGATGTAATGCTATAACGAAACCTGGGTCGTGAGAATAAAAAGTTTATGTGGAAAAGCAAAGTGGTTTAATTTTTTAAAAAACGTCAATGTGAAGATTTTCCACCAAGTTACGTCAGAAACTGTTTTATTTACTACTACAAGTAGTTTTATATGGCTCCGAAACTTGGTCTTTGGAGTATGAGGATAAACGTTAATTGGAAGACTCGAGATTTGGGTTCGAAAAAGAGTGGAAAAAGTAAAATGGACGGAAAGGCAGAACATTAATGTAGTGCTAGGAATGCTATGACAATACTTAAGGCACTCACACCTGCCTTGATACTTAAAATCCAGTGGTGGCTGGAGATATTGAGAGGCAAAGGGATATTGAAGACTTTGACAGGCAGAAGAAATTTGTGTCAGCGAAATAGTGGAAGGGAAAGACTCGGCGTGTTGATTGGGATGAAGATAGGTAGAAAGTATGTCGAATTAATTTTTAAAAATTTAAATATGGGTAATTATTATATTTAGTGTTCTGTTATGAAAATCCCAGGGGCATTGCGGTGTTATTCCTTGAATCTATCCAAACCCAACTCAAACGGCAGACCGCTCCAAATCATTTTCTCAGGCCATCCAAATTTCCCAAAATTGTAGAAACTTGGTAATTAGCTTTATTCTAGGCAATAATGTGAACTTGAATAAAGTCAATCAAAGTATGTGATTAGAGTAGACTAGAAAATAGCCCTTGCGATCTTCACACAAATTTAAGATTCGTGCGTGAATAACTAAATGTACGAAATGAGCGATTCAATTTCCCTAAAATAATTTTTGATTGATGGGGAAGATGAAATATTTTTTACGTCCTTTCCGTCATTTTTACATGCCATTGCATTTATTACACTAAGATATGTTTCTTTATATTCAAGATAAGAAATGAATGAGGGTGGTAGAGTAATATCTCAGATCCCTTTTAATAAAGGGTGACATTTGTGTTCCCAGACACAAATACCATATTTAATCTATACCGTGATTGCAAGCTTTCAGTGTGGCGAGTAGCATCCACCATATCGGCAGATGTTCGGAAATGGACCTCAACGGGTGATAATAAATATACGCCCTGCTTAGCAACGATCTTTTCCGCAGGATAGAGGTCACCAAAATTAAACTTTAATGACGCTCTCAGGCGCTCAAATATGACTCATTTTTTCCGGCCCTAATTGGTTTTCGAACTAATATTTCCCATGCTTTAAATATGTGCAATCTCGTTTCTGATTGCCCAAGGGTATTACAAATATTTCAATTTCAGATGGTGTTATTCGACAGATGTCACATATTTAAAGTAGGCAAGAATCTAATTGAATTTGGTAGATGGCAAACGACCGTACCCAAAGCGTATTGGCCCGGAGGAAAAGCCAAACACACATTGACCTCATTCTGATTTAATCAAGTTAGAATATGAAAACAAGGAATAAAAACCCTCCGATGAAATTTTACACTCAAACTTGATGATTTAACCTTATTAATTAATGCATGATGAACTGCACGCCAACATTCAAAAGAATTGGAGAGCAATCTAATAGTGGACTAGCGCGTACAACCACTCATGTTCATCGAATTTTCTTCAATTTTACAAATAATACAAATGACGTCTTCAACAATTCATAAGATCAATTCTTAATCTCTGAATGATAAACTAATTATTCTATATCGCTTAGAAACTTATCCGTTTCTATCATACTCCTAAATTACCCATGAGGCTGATGTAAAAGGAGGGGGCAGAGTTTCTGCTTTTTCGTGTAGGCCGTAGCTGGACGTCGCAATTGTGACCTATCTCTCGCTTCTCTCCGCCTCATTTTGCACTGTTCCTTCTTTCTGCGGATCTCCCTCTCCCCCTCTTCCTCTCCATCCTGAATTTCACAAGTCTCATCCCATTACCCTCTTTATCGATCTGATGATGATCACTTGGTACTTTAAATCATTGCCTGATGCATTACCATCAGACCATCTAATGATGATACTAATGCATGCAATGCGTAACTGAGGCTTAAAAAAATTTTTCATCGATCAATAAATTGCAGTGGAGTACCACAAAGTTTCGAAGGAGCAAATTTTACCCATCACTCCCCTCCTTACTGTTCCCTCTAAAAGAAGGGTTGCCAGATGGTTGAAGATTAATGTAGGGCAGGGACAATGGAAATGTAGGTTAAACGTAGGACACCTTGTCAAGGAAAGAGGTCACAACGCAGTATCCGTGTATATATGTACATGCTGTGCGTCTCATACATACATAAATATGTGTGCGCGAGGCATGCGGAAAAACGAAGTACATATCGTGGAAATGTACTTAACCTTAGTGCTCATCCATCTTTCCAAAACTGTTTTCCTATACCCTAAGCCTAATATTTTCTTATACATCGCCAGGTACGATGTTGATGACTTGATTATTTTGCGCCACCTTTCTGTGTTGTCCTTTAATGTGTGACCATTCTTAAATGTTTGCGTGTTCCATGGTGGAAGTGTATAGGATCTTTGTATCTTTAAACTTCAATTTCCCTTCATTTACCACCCTTCAACTGAAAGAGTGCCAATGCATCATAGCCAAGAATCTGCTACCAACATCGGCATTGCCGAATACACATTTGACGAACATTTGTCCGTAGCATGTTGGATCAATTGGTAAAGCGCTCGGCCGGCAAGAAGGAAATTCCGAATTCGGATCCCGGATAAGCCATATATTTTCCGTGAAAAAGTACGTATCCCTTCCGTTCGTCGTAATATGTTACTATTACTAAATATGTTAATATTCATATAGTCGGTCGCGGCAGTGCAGGAGTAGAGCGTTGTATTACTGACCGGAGGACACGGGTTCGATTCCCGGGCAAGCCTCTCTGGGCACCCTCAGCTCCACGCAAGCTATTTGATTTTTCGGGTACCTGATCTTCCAGGGAAACCATAGCCTGCACAGGGAAAGGAACTGGCCCCCCTACCCTGATGTGTGAATTTAACACGCCGTCGGGCTTAGCACTGGGTGTACTGTATGATCACCTACCAAACCGACCTTCGAGTGTTTATGGTTATATATATATATATTTATTTATTTATAAAAATATACATATAATATATATACATATATATATAAAATATATTTCTAATATATATATATAATTTTTCTAATATACGTATATATATATATATATATATATATATGTATATATATATATATATATATATATATAAGAAATCTACGACAAAGAAGAAATAGACGGATTGGACACGCATTAAGGCACAAGAGAATGATTAGGAATTGGTTAAAAGGAAAAATAGAAGGGAATTCCACGAGGAAGACCAATAGACATGTACATAGGACAATTTGAGAAGGACTTAAAACAGAGAAGGTATCAGGAATTGAGTACGAGGTGTGTTCAAAACATAGCGAGAATTTTTTCATTTCGCGGGCTTGGAGAGTCCGATTGTCAAACTTTTTTTTTATTTTGTTGGTATACATGCTTGCAAACCCCAAGTTTTATGGCGAAATTTGATCCTGCAAGCTGTTGTTTTAATCCTCTGTACTGAAGATGAAGTAGTTAGGGGTCATAAGTAAAGAAAGATCCTTATTATTATATTTAATCTATGGTAGAATATGTTAGTCATTGTTTCAAAATCAATAGGACAATTTAAAAGTCCTCAAAGGAATCATAAGTTTACCTTAAAACATTCTTAGTCACAAGCACGGAGTTATGTAGATAGGAATTAGGTTAGGAATTCATAGTAGTGGAATACATTTATCGTTCTAATAGAGCAGAATAATAAATGGAGGGCAACAGTAAACCAATCCTTGGATTGAAATACTGATGAGATATACATATACACGGTGAAAAATTCTCTCCGAGGTAAGAAAAGAAAGAAAAAAAAGGATAAGAAACACGAATATGATGCACAAGAGTAAAAATAAGAACAAACAAGGACACACATATTACGTGTATACCTAGAAACATATCGTAGATGTTTTTCACTGCGTGAGGTAATTCGGGCTATGACAAAATTCCACCCGGACGACCCCAACTACTCTTAAAAGGAGTGTAGTCCCGGAAAATATCGGATGCCTTGTTACCCTTGCCAAGAGTCCCCCACTCGCAGAATATACAGTTATCTCTGTACTTTACGATTCTTGGAGTTGAAAAGACGTGCCCAAAGACGCTATCTCTCGCGATCCGTCCCCCGTGCTATTTTTATTAATCCTCACTCCGCAGGAAACTGCGGCCGATCTGTTGTTCGTGTTGCTATGGCTTCCGGCGTTCTCACTGATTTATTCTCTTTTTATCACTCCTTTATACGTCCTCGCGAAGAATTCACAATCGCACGCCTTAACTCCCTATTCGACGCATGATCTTGACAATGGAATGGATTCCCTGTCGGCGAACCGCACGTCTTTCCGTAATCAGCCCCCGTGCAGCGGCAGTACAATGGATCAATGCCGAAATAAAAAATGTATGAACCGTCTAAGAAAACGTCGATATGGGCTCGACATTTTCCGATGTGCATACTTCAATGGGCATTATAGATCGCAACCGAACAGCAAAAGATATTTTTTTTCTAACTCTACGAGATCAGGAGTAAATCAAGAAATCATGAGTAAAATTCGTTTCCTGTGTATGATAGGTACGAGTACAGTTAAGCTTTATAAAATGTAGTTCTATTTATATTCTCCTAACAAATGTTTGTTTTTATAGGCGATTATTATTACAAATATTTACATGTGTATATATAAATTCATATAATGTAAATTGACTAATTAGTCGACACAAACACAGAAACTAAAACATATAAAAGAGGGACTCACTGGTTCTCGAATTTTCGGTGGTGCAACCACCTTTCTCAAGAGGAATTAGGAACAGAACTGAGCTTAATCTTAACTATTCGCTGAGCGAATCTTATATATATATATATATATATATATATATATATATATATATATATATATATATATATGTATGTATGTAAGAGATGAAGAAGGACCTGATGTATAGTAGGTTGCTGGATTGGGTTTTGTTTGGAGTTGAAAAAAAATATTTATTTGGTAGTTGTGTCCATCCAAAAACATACCTTAACCGGTAGATTACCTAATATATATATATATATATCAGACATGCCAACTTTCAAAAATGAAAAATCGGGAGATTTTTAGAAGTGTATCACGAAGTAATCACTTTTAATTACCACAATATTTGCATGGCACCTTAATCCCTTTATGACACTTTGCCAATTTTTAATGAATGTCACACTTTATTAACATGTTAAGCCAAGTACACAATTTGAACAGTTCATCAAGAACGTAAGAAGGAAAAATCGGGAGTCTCCCGCTTAAATCGGGAGAGTTGGCATGTGAGTTGGCATGAGAGTTGGCATAATATATATATATATATATATATATATATATATATATATATATATATATGTGTGTGTGTGTGTGTGTGTGTGTGTGTGTGTGTGCATATATTTTAAACAGATTCAGGTTTGAAGTGATGGAACCGTTCCATAATATCAAAGACGAAAACTCTGACAATTATCAACTTAATATTAACTGGAAAATGGCAAGAGTATTTTTCTCTGCTAATATACAATTCACATTTCAGTTAAGCATAGATATTCAAGTTATACGAGTATATAGTTCAGCTAGTTATTATTCAAGTCGTCTCTGTTATTCAAGTTATACAGGTACTATGAGGTTATACCTCAACAGGCTCCCACGAAGAGGAAGAAATTACTGGAACCTAAATTAAAGTGTGTAAAGAAATGACTCATGGAAGCTTTAACTTGAGGCGCAGTTTTTTTTACGTCTCAAAAACTTTGTTGATGAAGCAAGAGGATAAGCGTAGTTTGGAGGTTATTTAGATGTGGGTGTGGCGAAGAATGAATAAAATAAAATGAACGCACATGAAAACAAACGAAGTTCCAAGCATGACTGAGGGAGACTGTAGGTGGAAATTCGAAGAAGACAAAAAGGTGGACGGAGGAGATACTGAGTCGCAATAGGATACTGAAGACCGTAATAGAGGGGTTAATGGTGGGACATTGAGGTAGAGGGAAGAAATGAATAGTCATTTTGGATGGCAATGAAGGAGGCAGATATTATGTAGACGTAAAGGATGAATTATTGTTATATGGGATTTACGACTATTTTGTGTCATGTTAATCAGAGCTTAGGAAGGTAGTGATGTTTAATTCCAAGGTCAATCGAAAACTGACCCCGTTTCCTGTGGCTTCATATTACCCTTGAACTTGAGCGTATGTTCAGGAGACACTATTATACCCACACCCCATACTTACCTGCAACTATTGAATGTAAGTCAACGGACCAGGATTCCGCATTTAAAACCTAAAATTGCTACTTTTCAAAGGTTTCATTTTCCCCTTCCATAATTTCAAAGACCCGATTACTCTAATAATAGGAGTCTGTCACAAAGGATGTTCGAAGAGTGAGGTCACTTGTAGGAAGGAAAACGGCAGAGACAAGCTCGGGGTCGTCATTAGTCTAATACGTATGCATGAAGGCAACAGGCCAAGCGCGAAAGGACACTAGCCATCATGCTGATTCGATCTCCGGCGATCCATTTTGATTCTACGCCAAATGAAACGAGGAGTAGGGATATTTGGATACTATTTTCAGCCTTTGCTTTGACCTGTCGAATCTTGGTCAGAAATGATGGGTTGTTTGCACAATCAATGGTTAATATTCGTGACAGTTATTATTCAATCCCAACAGGGAAAAAATTCCAACTTCGCGTCTAAAGAAAAATAACTCCAGTGAATGCTTTATGACGGATCCAGGTACATTTACATATTCGTAATTCATGCGTTGAACTTTCTATATTTTGAGTCATAAACGTGCCTAATGCGCAATGAAAAATTTCAAACATCTACGTGATTTTTAAACGGTGGTATGTAATTATACAAATGCCAGAAATTAGCGTACCACGCTGAGGCCAACTTTTCCTTCGCTCTCGTGTTTTCGGAATTTATTCACCTTGTGTTAGGGATCATGTGAATGTCAATTTGGGCGTGTGGTTCTCGACCAATCAGCAACAGCCTCAGGGCTTGTGAAACTGACTGAAATTAGCCTCCAAAACGGTCTTGTTATAATCTACGGACTACAAGCCAAATTTTCACATAGCAATGCCTTCGTCGGATTCGGGTCTTGGCCACTAGCTTCGACTCTCAAGGGATATAAAACAATTTTGTCCAATAAAACATAGCTGATTCAAGAACTCCGTCCCAAGATCACTCTGCTGGTATGCGCCGACTTGTTTTTTCCTATCATCAATATTTGAAAATTAAATTTGTAAAATACTTTATACATCCACAGTTTGATGTACCTGCTACAAGTAATCACCCAGATATACTTTCCTTTTTGAAATCAAGAAAAATTATCGGAACAAATTTCTCTTAAGAGTATAGTACTGCCTACATTATCTCATGGATGGCTTTTTGGTCATTATGTCGGGAAAAGCTGCATATTATCTCATTTTACTGAGTCTCTATCGATTAGTGATTTGTATTAAAAGTGATGCAATTTCAACGAAGTAGATTCAACAATCGCAACGATATTGCAATAACCTAAGAACTAATTAACAGCAGTGTCGTCAAGTCAACGTTCAATCAAGGGGCAAAGTCTGATTAGTGATTAAGTGCACTAATCTCTTGCCGAGGTCGGGGATGAGAAAAACTCCGGTATGGAAATAAAACTGGAGTAACTTGCTAAAAATAACGTATTAAAGACATTTTATACCTGAATAGTTTGCCTTGCATACTTCATTACTGTATGTCTATTGATGTGTGTAGTGGCATGGCGATGGATGGTTAAAATTTATAAAACTTGATTCCACGAACTGTCTCTATGAAACGTCGGAAATAGGTACTTTGATCCTTTTTGCATATCGATATTTTTACTATAACATAAGTTGGGTAAAAAAGCGACGTAATAAAAAATACGGGAAGGAGCTGAGGGTGGGCCTCTAAAATAGTTTTTCAGGATACTAATGCTCGACTCATAAAATTTTTCAATGGACCGAAAGCAAAACGATGAACATAATCAATAATGTAAACCACCGGAAACATCATATTGACACTATGGATTGAAATAAATTATTCATCCCTCAAATCTTCAACATAAAAAAACATAACAATATTTCACTTACCGGATACTTCTATCATCGTTCTATGTAGACAAACCATGAGTGGAAAATTTGTCTTTAGCTGCGATCGACTTTTTCAATTCTGAATAAAATTGGAAACTACGTCGACGAAGATCATTCACCAACGGTATTTTGAGAATTTACTACCGTTTAAAATTTTACATCAATGAAAAACTCCGAGTTTGATTGTGAATTATCGCCCTTCAAGATTGACGGGAGCGATCAATGTTATGTAAGTGATGTACATAGGTTGCTGACACGCACCCCTGATGAAAACAATCGACACGAAATGCCAATGATATCCCTAATTCCAAGGAAAAATAATGTAGGGTGGCGACTCATTACCTAGATTCAGATTCCCTTTGGATGCACCGGTTTTTTTCCCAATTTTTAATATATTGTTTCTGATTTGATTAAGTATTTCTTTATTGTGGAAAATCCATCATTACAGCCCGAGAAAATGGTTTATCCGAAATCAATACTCCTATTTACAATTTCGATTGTTCTCCAGCGCGATGGCGTTCGGCAAACATGTACTGAGCTAAAAATTTAACAGTATGTCGTTTGATCCGAGAATTCCAGATATCCCCATATCGTATTCTCGATTCAAATATCAAATCTGCGACCTTAAGAAAAGTCTAGATTTTTCCAATTTCTTCCCCAATATCCGAAAAAAATTAGCATTCCGGACATTTTTCCGATTCCACGACTTAGTGGCCACCCTGTTCTTAATCGAAATTTGATTAAAGCGTTTTCTAGCCGAGGGTTACACTATTTCCATTTGCTCTTAAAATTTTAGCGTATAATCTCTGGTACACGTGTTATCGACTGGGATAATTACGAAATTGGCTTCATTCGATAAATTTTGCATGATTCTACCAAAAAGTTGGTAATTTCAACATGGACCCTAATTTGCACGCGCTCTCTTTCTTGCAGCAATAAAAATCGTTAAATAAGAATATCTTTATTCATATATAGTTACAAATATGGACTATGTCGTATGTATACATAGTATGTACGCTAAATATGCGAATAAATGCAATCTGGCGGCCATGACGCGAACTAAAGCCCCGCCCAATAGCGGCGCTAGTTGCCTGAGACCCAATGAGCCATCTGTGCTTGGCGGATCGTCGATCTGTTCATATGGTGCCAGTTATGTTAGTTGCTGTTGTCCTTGTTTTTACTGTTCGTCGAAAATGAAAATTGACGAAATCACGGAACAACGAAATAGCATCAAGTTTTAGGTGAAAAGCGGTAAAATTTATCAAGAAATCACTGAAATTTTGCCAGCTGTTTATGGTGATATTGCTCTGAAGAAAACATCCGTTTTCCAGTGGCTTAAGCGTTTTAAAGATGGCCGACAAGACGCTATGGATGGTGCAAGACCGGGACGACCTTCAACGACCTGTGTTGAAGACAACATTGATCGTGTGCGGTCTCTTGTCCTTGCCGTAAATGCTGAGTTCTACCGTACAGTTCTCAAGCGTTTGAGAGATCGCGTGTGTCGTGTGCGACCAAATTTGAATCAAGGCGATGGAAGGTTCCTTCACCATGACACTGCACCTGCATTCAGCATTGATTGTTCGCCAGTTTCTGGCAAAAACTTCAATCGCCATCCTTGATCGTTCACCTTATTCGATAGATCTCGTCCCATGCGACTTTTTCCTATTCCCAAAATGGAAACATGTGATGAGAGGACATCACTAGGAAGATGCGTACAAAATAAAGCAAAAAACGACGAGAAAACTAAAAAGCCTAACCACTGAGGACTTCCAAGGTTGCTTTAAACAGTGGAAAAGAAGATGGAATAAGTGCATAGCAAAGAATATATATGTATGTATATACATATAGTATGTATATATATATATAGGCCTCGGAGTAGGCCGAAAGCTTAAATCATCTACAGTGTGAGTGTCTTTTTACGTGTTATCTGTTTTATTCTGTGTTCTATTGGGCCGTCCAAAAGTTATATTGCTCTCGTGAGTACTTCCGCATCATCGATATATATATATATATATATATATATATATATATGTATTTATATAAAACTTAGACAGTAACACACAGCACGAGAACACATAAAAAGAACATTCACAATAATATCTTGATAATTTCGACGGACTCGAACTCCGTCTTCTTCGGAAGATAAGATATGACTCATTTTTTTCTCAGAAGTTTTTTATTCAACACTTCCGTGTTACTTCGAAGAAATCATCTATGTATATATATATATATATGTGTGTATGTATGTATATGTATGTATATATATATATATATATATATATATATATATATATATATATATATATATATTTATTTATTTATATAATTTGACCAGAAATTTTCGTCTGATGAGTATTATATCCTATATCAAAAAAGGGAAGGCAACCAGGACCTCTGAACAGTAAGGACTCAGTGTAATCTATAAAAGAGAGAAGAGGAGGGCAAGTGATTACCTACGAGATGATCAGTTTGGGTTCAACAAAAGGAAAGACACGTGTAATGACAGTGCGGTAATAAGATCGCTAATAGATAGAAGCATCGAGGGCAATCAGGAGGCGTTTGTACCTTTTATGAACGCAAAACATAGATCTGCTGAACCGTGCAGTGCACGGGGTTTTTATAGCTGCAGCTTGAGTAGGAAGAGTTTTAAATGCACACGACGGCATCGTTTAGTGAACAAAAACATCGTGATCATGTCTTCTTCACTCGCTTGGTTTAACACCTGACGTAATTTATCGTCAATTGAGTGAGAGGTATGCGGTGAAGGTGTTGTGGTTATGTGTAAATGCATTTTCATTCATGGGTGCCACAGTTCAAAGAAGCCCGAAAATCTTGTGTCAATGTAACTCAAGAAGCTTCAGCCACGGACCATCAGCAATTTTCCAGTTGGTAAAAGGGAAAATACCGAAGATTTTCCGGCGTCCATCGAATCATAGCGTCTACATTGAGAGAAAAAAAACTCAAGTTTACAGAGAGATATTTCGAGAAGTGACAGAAGTTGCTTTCCTATGTAAATAGTTTGGGAGAAAATAATAGGGAAACTTTAAATATTGAACGCACCGCTTATCATGTTGATAACCACCAGTTATCAACCTGAGGTTAGTTTTGATAGGCGAGATTAGAGCTCTCCCATCAAGTCTAATAGCGTGTACGAGAAAAAATGGCTCGACGGGCAAAGATTTTCCAACCGTAAAGAAGTGATGCCGGCAGTTAATGGCTATTTTGAGAAGCAAGAAAGTTCTTATTATAAAAAGGGTATCGAACTTATTGAACACCGCTGGGAAAAGTTTATAGAGCTGAAAGGAGATTATATTGAAAAATAAATACATTTTTTTCCCAATTTTTTGTTTCTTTTGTTGGGCCGGGTACATCTGGGATTTCCCTCGTAAAATTCACATAGTAGGCTAATAAGCGGGTCAGTTATTTCCCTTTTCTGCCAATGGTTTCCCATAAAGATCTTGTAAACGTAAAATCACACAGATTTGGTAAAACTGAGGACTCTCAGAAGCTTTTCCCGGAATCGAACCAGGACCCTCCGATCGGTACTCCAGCCCACTGAACTTCCACGTTCCCATAGAGTAATGCCATTTTTACACACTTGAGAAAGTGAAAAATTAATAAATTATTTTAATTTTTAATATTTAGGAAATGTTCGAAAATTGTTGAACATCTACGTAATCCAATTAACTATAAGAGTAACAGGAATAGCCCCAATCGAGGAGACAGATGAGTGAAGAATTTGCGTCCGATATCAAAAGCGCTTCTTCTCTTCATCCTCAACAGAACTCATCTTTTATTTTTGTATAGAAAAAGGCTGCCCCGCCCTTCCCAACGGGTAAGGTGGGGGTGGTCGAGGGCGGAGTCTTCCGCCTGCCTAATAGAGGGTGAGATCGACTATCCTTCTCGTCTCGCAGCCGTCCTTTGTTTGCCGGCGGAAAAAGAGACGTATACGTCAAAGCGGTACTCTCCACTCCGGTCTTCCGAATGATGGAAGGATAGGATGGTAAGAAAAAAGAGCGGTGGTTTTTTTATATACCTTCTCCGCGGCGGACATGCATCAGCGCCTTGACAAAGTGGAAAGGGAACCCGAGCGATGATAAATCCCCAGGTATGAGGGCTAAACGGAGGCCGACCGACCGGCTGTACGTCGGCCTTCTCCCTTTCTACCTCCTTTACCGTCATTGTGGTTACGCGACACGAAAGACCACGACTCGAGCCGGGGAAGAAAAAAAAGCCGACGCACGATCTGGTGTAACGTATTCGCCCGGATGAGGACGAGAAGGAAGGAAGGTGGTGGTGGTGAGAATTTGACTATCCTTTTACGGTCGAAGTTGCCAACCGTCCATCCAATACGGATGCACGACAGCTACTCTTTTAAAAATCCTCCCCGTCCATCAGTCCTCGCCCTGCGTCAAGTTGCATGTTTTGAATCAAAATGACGTCGCAGGATAATTTCGAATCGTTGTTAAATTAAATATGAGGACATTTCATGCACGCGAGGAGATTTGAAGGTCTCAAAATAATTTTGATTTTCCTGCCGGAAGAAAATACTTGCGGCTGAACATTAAGAGTCGTGGCATTTTATTGCATGAATTTTTTCAAACTTTTCTAAAACCTGAATAATTAATACGGATTGCCACAGTATTACGAAATTTTGATTGTAACGTAGTAGACGATAACAAATAGTTTTTTATTAGAACGTAGTTAAACGATTATGAATGACACTTTCATTTTCATCCCCAAATTATCACCGTTTAACCCATATGCTTTATATCTCTTTTTCCGATTCTGAAACAACAATAATACCCTTTCCTTATCCACACAACACAAGCAACAAGGACAATATACAAGGACACAACATCCAACACAAAAATAATATGAACAAAAGAAATATTCCAAATTGTATTTGTATGGATATACGAGACACTTAACACGTACTTAATGTAGGTTACATCAATTCCTTAGTAGAGTTGGTCTGAAAATGCGGTTGGAAAGGGACTTTTTGTGGTTCGTTTCCCACGAATAGGTTTTGTAACGAGGAAATCCATGAAGATAAAATTCATGACGGACAACAAAGTAAGAGAAGTTTTCAAATATTTCCCTATCGCCGAAGATAAAACTTAATTTTTTGACCGGTTATGTTTTCACATTTTCTTCCTTTGCTCCATTCATTGTCTTCCTTTTAATCTAATTTCTTATGCTTTTCCCTCTGTTAATTATTCCAAAGATCCAGAGAGAAGAACATCTATGGTATTGCCCGTTAATTTATCAAAGAACAACGCCACACTCTATAGCTCAAGCTCATCTGTATTGTACAAGTAACACCTTTGGTGTTACAACACCTTTGTTACACCTTTTGGCGTTCACTAGTGCTCGATGCAAATTTCTACAAAGTCAAAAAAAATTGTTTTTTTTTTTAAAGATTCTAGTACTAGCCAACTTCATCAGGATACGAGGAGTCACTCACATACACAGGGTGGAACAGAACGGCCTCCTTAGTTTCAATACATCACTGAAGAGCGCGCAAGTAAATTTGTGGAGTAAGAGTAGTGGCGTTAGCTGTGGAAAACAACGCCATTTTTAGTAATTACAAATCAGTGGTCTGGTAAGCATCGAGGTTTTGTCGTAGAAACGTTCTTTAAGAGCAATAATAGTGTGGTGGCGACGCAGAGGGCGTTGTGGTCTAACGATGAAGCGCATTTTCACCTCCCCAGCTCAGTAAATAAGCAAAATTTCCGTTACTGGGCGACTGACAACCGTCACAAACTTCACCCAAGACCTCTTCATAGCCCCAAAGTGATAGTTCCGCATAGGTGCGCTGTGTTCCCCATAGGCAGGGATCTTACTTTTTTGAATCTTGAGGTTCAACTGTTACTTTGAACTCTGTGCGCTATTGTGAGATGCTGGAGAACCTTTTGTTCCCCAAAATGGAAGAGCATGGTGAAGAATATGACACAGAAGCCTTTTGGCTTCAACAGGATGGTGTCACGGCTCATACCGCCCGTCGTTCACGCCAAATCCTGCAAGAACGATTTCCCGGCCGCCTGATCTCCTTACGAGGGGTTGTTCCATGGCCCCCTCGCCCCCATGTGATTTTTTCTTTAGGGATATCTCAAATCTGAGGTTTACAAAGTTTGACTAGGAACCTTGGAAGCTTTGAAGGAGGCAATTACAGATGTCATCGCTGGAATAACGCAAGATATGCTGAGAAGAGTTTTCGAAAACTTTTAGGAACGTACGAAAAGTGAAGAGTCAGGCGTAATGTTGTGGAATCGAGACATAATAAGAACTTTGCTGCAATTTTCCACAGTTAAAACTTTATTTCGACCATGGTATCGATACACTGTATCATCATCAGGTTGTTTGGAATTTTCAATGGTGGAAAATTGCAAAAAAGTTCTTATTACTTTTAGGAACGGCTCAACATAAGTATGCATCGCTTACCAAGGTCGTCAGCTGGATGAAATCATTTTTAAAACCTAATGAAAATAAAATGGTATTGGATGTAGGGTTCAGAAATAGAAATCTTTTCTAATTTTCTTGTTTTTTTTACAATTAACCCGTCAAATCAGGGAGTCCATTCTGTCCCACCTTGTATGTATATGTATACAAACCAAAAGCATAGTAATCAATCCGAGGGTTGGTTTGGTAGGTGATGGTAGAGTGAACCCAGTATTAAGCCCAATGGCGGGTGATATTCACACACTGCACACACACAGAATGGAAGGGTGTTGGCGGGGTGGATATATTGAACGTTTCTTAAATTCCACACACTTTGCAGACCTTCAGAAGCTTTTGTAATTCCTTTGAAGTATGCAAAACACACTGTTCCTCATTGTTAAAGTCTTCAGAACCGTCATGAAATTGATCAAAATGAATGCCGACCTCAATGACAATTGCCTTTTTCCCTCTTCTACGTATGTTTAACTCTTTCTGTCTCTCTAACATATTTCCACATTCTTTACCACCTAAAAAGTCTACTTTTTCTTCCTTCGAATTTTCTCTTAACCTCCCTCATATTTCCAAACCTGTGTTACACTCCTATTCTTCTCAAAAAGAACCATTAGTTTGAGGAACGATTACGGTGAGTACTTAACATTAATCTACCATTCATGGAAGGTTTCTGTTGGACCCAAGAACAACGCGCTCCTCTGCAAAGTCATGCCTAAAATGACATTAATCCACGTAAAATCCCATTCAACCGCAGAAAAGCATCCTTATACTCAGAAACTAATTCCAAAAATTGCCTTTCACCTTCATCTCGTCCAACACGCCAAATTACTTAACCCCACTAATCACTTTTCTCTCCTCTATTACTCTTCATCATTCTATTTTACCCAAAATTCTCTGTATCAATCGTTTAATTTCTCCTAACATTCTTGTCCTTCAATGTAACCCATATTTTCTTCCATTTCGGACAATTTTTTATTCCCAGGAAATAAATTACTCGTTGAAATAATGTGATACATGATCAATATGCATTATTTTGTTAATTTCATCATCTAGATACTGTTATTTGGTTATTTCTTTACTGTTCGATGAAAAAAAGAACTGATGGCAGGTAAACAGATCAGTACTGTGAAAAAAAGATTCATGGATCGGGATGGTACAGTGACTAATGTATTGGTTTTCCACTCCGAGGGTCAGGGTTTGAATCTCGGTTGAGGCAGGACTTTACAGCGGTACTCGATTCCTACTTCGGATTCCATGTGAATGCCGTCCATTGGATGGGACGTTAAATTGTGGACACCTTGACGCATTTCGCAAAGAGTAGGTAATACCGGACGCCGAGTTTCTCTCTATCCTCCTTCAATTCCTACGCCCGCCGAATTACCCACCCATCCCAAATGGCGCAAATGACCTTAGCTGTCGGTCGCCTCCCTTAATAACTACTTCTGCAATAAATAATTTGCCACAAATGTTCTACATGAGTATAGCATTATTTATGCATCTGTATTCATCTGAAATCTGGTACTTGAGGGAAGAGAATAAACGTACGTATATAAGAGCCATTTTTGAATGAGGATGTGGCGAAGGACGGAGAAAATAAGTTGGTCAGAGAGGAAAACAAACGCTGAAGTTTTAAATATGGTGGGCGAAGAGAGAAGATTTCTGATGGAAATACGAAAGCGAGTGAAAAAGTTTATGGAAGAAATATTGAATGGATGTTGAAGGTATGATACAATGGAGGATGTTGAGTAAACGGGATAGAGGAAGGAAGCGAGTACGATTCTTAGCCAGGCAGAAGTTACGAAGAAATAAAAATTAAACATTTATGGGTAATTAAAAGGAAGTTGTCGCACTGCATTGAGGTAAATAGTCTTTAGGGATCGGATAGGGAACACCCACCTTTAATTGATATAATACCTTGAATGAAGGTGAAAGGACGCCGAGATAAAATTGTGTCAGCGACGCGTGTTGAATTCTTTAAGAGAAAAGAAAAGGACAGAGGAGAGTTTGAATTTTTCCCCAAACACACGAAACCGTTTCACTATTAGTGAATATAGTACATTAAGTCTCACATCCGTAAATGAGTGCATCGCATTCCCGAGGATCAGATATTTAAAATTCTACAGCGAGTAGCCTTCCTCTGGGCGAGAAATAGAGAGAGGCGACCGGTAAGTTTCAAGATTACCCGAGAGGCAGCGCGCCGTACGTTACTCGCACCGAAATGCCCGAGTTCTCCTTTCCGAACCATACCGATCTGAAGATACTTCCCCATTCTGGACGCCGCGGATGAAAAAGAGAACGCTATGCGTTCACGCGCACGTTGCACCTCGAATCGACTTAGCGGAGTCACGACGCGTCTCCCTGAAAGAAGCGGATAAAGCTCTCTCGGAACTTTTAAGTGCAGCTGGACGCGAAAGGCAAAGTTGCATTAATACGTACACTCAAGATAGAGGCGACAGGGAGGAGAGAGAGAGAGAGAGGGTGATCGAGATGGCCCACAACGGCTAACGGCGGAAAAGAGCATTTGTAAAACGCACCCGGAATTTTGTAACTTCTAACTACCGTAACTATAGTGCGCTACTCATTCACTGTTCGTGACCGATAGAAAAATAGATTATACTACTCGAAAAAAAAATCAGTAGTCAACTAAGACAAATTTTGTGGGAGGTAATTGAAAAAAAATCCCATTACAATGTTATTACGCGTAAAAATTTGGTGGTGTTTACTTGAAGGAATTTAATAACAGTAATTATGAAACGCATTACAAAATTCAGAAAAAAATGTTTAATTACTGTCACTGTGATCTCATTATAACCAGGCGATAGCATCAAAATCGCTCAGATAATTACACTAAATTGTTCAGAATATTAAAAAGTGCTTTTCATTTGTTTTAAAAACATCCAAGCTGAGAAAAAAGTTTTAATGAAATAAAGAGTGTTATGGTTTCACAGATTAGGCTAATTTCTCTATAAAAGTTCTGTCTATATGCTTGCAATTTTTGTTTAGAACAAATTACTATTTGCGATATATAATTTATTGCGGATACCCGCTGAAATACAGCACCCGTATATCTTTCAAAGTATTTAAATAAACGTATTTTAATAGGAAGCTTATTCTTCATACACAGAGTTACTCTCCGAGAACCTTCCCTAATAGTTATCTCAGTTAACCATTCCTTTCCTCGTATAGATCTCAGCGGAGCCCAACATTCCACAACAACCAACTTAAACACGAATTTATTCGCATTAGTCCCTCCGGAATGTGAAAACCAAGTCATTATAGCTAGTAAGTATACACTGAACTTATTATGGTAAAATTGATGATGACGACAACATATTCTTCTTGGTCATGTTCTCACATTAAACATACGGCTCTAAATATTTTTCCTAATTACCATACTATTCAGTCAAAAAAATCAAATATTAGAGTAGATTACATAATAGTGCAAACAAATACGTAAGTGAAGATCAGTTTGGCTTCAGAAAGGGGTCAAAACGAATGATGCCACTGCAGGGATGAAACATAAGCAGAAAATATAATCAGAATGTCTTTGTATGCTTCGTGAATTTTGAGAAGCGTTCAACCGTGTAGAGTGGGCGGAAGTTAATGGAGACATTGGGGAATATTGGAGTGGACAGGCAGAGTAGGCGACTTATTCGAAACTTGTTCATGAATAAACCGACACAGGTAAGGGTAGCAGAGGAAGAATTGGGACAGTAGTAATTTGCGGGGAAGTGAAACAGGGTGGTCGTAATTTCGTACTATTCAAAAAACATACTGAGGAAATGATAATAATAGCATAGGATACACTAGAGTTGGGAATAAAATTAAGAAGTGAGATGATTAAGTCAATTAAGTTTGCAGATGATCAGGGAAAGGGAGTCGGACAGCCAAGGGGTTGAAGCTATTATATGGTGGAGGGTTTTATAGGAGCTATGTGAGAGTTATGGGATTAACCACAAAAAGAAAACAGAAATGACAAGGTTATCGATAAGTAGGAAAGCCAAGTCAAACATTGAAGAAGGAAGGTATAAAAATAGAGCAAGGGAAGCAGTTAACGTGTTTGGGCAGTATTTTAGTGGAAAAAATCTCCGTCCACTATCTCCGTCGGACATTAGGAGAAGAAATACGTTAGAAAAGGTGACATTTACACGAAAAGGAGAATTGATGACAAAAAACTTGAGTAAATTGTGAAGAAAAGATTATAAAAAGACATCAATATGGAGCGTAGTACTTTATGGATGCCAGGTCTTTTGAGGCAAGTGGTTGAGCTTAGATTAATAGGCTTTTAAGATGTGGGGGAGATAGAGAATGGAGAAAATAATTTGGACATGGAGGAAAACAAACGCCGAGTCTTTAAAAAGGGTGTTTGAAGAGAGAACGTTACTGGGTTCAATTAAATAAAGACAGAGAAAATGAATAGAGGAAATACTGCAAGGCAGTAGTTTCTTAAAGGACATGATAGGAGGGAAAATGTTGGGTAAGCGGCAAAGAGGAAGGAAGACTCTCTGAACTGAATGATAGCAGACAGAAGTTTAGAAGGAATGAAGAGAGAAATTGGAAATTACCACGATACTTATAAATGCATAGACATTAGGGATCATTAGAAAGTTACTTTAAATATTTAGAATATCTTGATTGATTGATATAAGAATATGTCACTTTAAAAGTTAAAAGTAAACTTTAATGACAACATATACAGGCAGTTTTCCACGTTAATACTTTTTATTTATTAATCTACCTTTATTCTAATGCCCATCCACGAAACTTTTTTCGTTAATTGGAAAACTGGGAGCGTATCTCTAATCAAAATAAACAGTGGTAATATTTACTGTCCATGATATTTTTATAATCGGTAATCTACCGGTTAAGTTAGATTTTTGATGGACATAAGCTAACAAACGGTGCAGCGACCATTCCTTTGTCTATTCCAACAAAAAACAACCCAATATCCAACTTTACACGAGGCCCCTTTTCAATTCTGCACACTTCCTTCCTCCTTAAATTCCGTCCAACATTCCTATCTTACTCCTACCCTCTCCTTGAATGTATAACAAAACATCTTTAATGTCGCCAATAATATAAATTACTCTGGGAATGATTAATGGAATGATTGTAGCAGCACGAGTTAAGACGACAATGTGTCTGATTCAAATATATGAAGGATTTGACAAAATTATACAGATCCTATGACACACCATACGTTTAGTTACCTATTCCAATAGAAGGACGACATATTCTTACGGAAAGATCTATTTAAAAACCTTCATTTATGCCTCAAATCTTCTTCAGAGTTAGCCGAGAATTAAAAGATATTAAAAAGAAAGCAAAATGAAAGGAAGGGGCTGTATGGCTCTAAGTTGATTCTTAAAACACTTCCAATGAATGCGTAAAGTAGCGTCCGACAAGAAGAAAGAATATAAAATTGTTCGCTCTCTGAAAGTTTCAATTTTACCGTTCCCAACGTCACCTTCATCCTTCCACATCACGAAACGCCATTTACTTACTATCAGGCATCCTTGGATACGCCGAGTGACTTCGGTGCTCAACGGCCGGAAAACTCTTGAACCGCCAAAGATTTCCGCGCAGTGAAGTTAAACAGAAGTCTTTTCAACCTCGAGTATTATTCAAGCCAACCATCACTCGCTGAAGTCGGCGTTATCAAATTATCGCTCCGCGAAACTTTGGCCCCCCCTCCCTCCCTCGCATTAGCCTGAAGATCCAACCTTCCTAGCGACACAATCAGAGGTATAATTAAAGTTTTATCAAATCCTAACGCTGACCACAAAGGACCGAGGGGAGTCTTCAAGGTGATGAAATTTTAAAATGGCGAACATTAGAACTGAGAAATTCCTTTTTAACAAAGTTCGACACTGAAAAATAATAAAGAGATGAAGTTCAACCAAGAAATTTTATTCCACAACCACGACCTAGATTTCGACAAATTTGATCATCATCAGGTCGAAACCTAGGTCATGGACACATGAGAAGGGGCACTCACACGTATTCCTAAATTTTCGGTGGCAACAACCACCTTCTTCTGCGAACAGAAGGAACTCCTTCCCTAGTTTATTCTGCCCTCATTCGTTTGATTTATTATTCACATACGTAAGACTTTCGTGAATTACATTTATCTATATAATGTACACCAAGTTAGCACTAGCAAACAAAAACAAAAACATAGAAAGAAGAAAATAAACTCACTTTTTCGAACTTTATTTTCTTCTTTGTGTGTATTCGGATTCGACTGCGATGTTTTTAAAGCACACGGGCGCTTTAAATACATCGCAGATCTCAGTGTAAATTAGGTTTCCTTAAGAGCGTAATTGGTAGCGCCCCGGCAAGTAGAAGGTCCGGTGTTCAAGTCCCAGTTAAGGAAATATTTTTACATCTGTGATCTGCTCAAATCCGCCTTCCCCACCTGCCCTATGTTGGTCTTGTATGTGTTTTCCCATCCCCTTTCCTTATATATCTATTTCTACGTGTGAAATAATATATAATTATATTTATATATATATATATATATATATATATATCGATGATGCGGAAGTACTCACGAGAGCAATATAACTTTTGGACGGCACAATAGAACACAGAATAAAACAGATAACACGTAAAAGGACACTCACACTGTAGATGATTTAAGCTTTCGGCCTACTCCGAGGCCTTCTTCAGGTCAGACTATATTTATATATATATATATATATATATATATATATATATATATATATATATATATATATAAATTCAAATACGAAATCCCGCCATACGGCGAAAAAATATTCATTCACACATAGAAATAGATATAAGGAAAGGTAATAGGAAAACACATAAAAGAAGATGCTGTGTGTGTGTATATATATATATATATATACACACACACACAGTATTACTGGACACATAAGGCCCCCTTTTAACTCGGAAATGTACTTCAAATTCAGCCGGCGTCTTGTGGGCTGGGGGTCTACGGGCATAACATAGACATATAAGCACAAGCCGATTCGCAGTACTTCCTAAAAAAATTCCTACAAAAATCGTAAGTGTATAAAATATAGTTCGTTTAGCTAAACCTCACATGTGATACTGCTACGAAACTAATGTGTGTTGGGCTAACGGGGATGTCGCCCCTCTCTTAATACATTACAACTCTCCCGATAACCACGGAGTCTACAGACATTCAACCTAGAACCATTCGATCATTCAAAGCAGTATGAAGCGTCGCATGTAAATTTAAAACTACAACAATTTCATGGGATCTTAAGAGAGAAAATTGTCAAACAGTATTGCATTTAAACTTCGTTATTAGAAGTAGTGAATCACGTTTCAGAGCATGGAAACAAGGCAGCTGAGAGGCGTTTTGGCCAACCTTCGACTGAGAAGATGATGCGAGGATAGAGGGAGCATAAGGTGAATTTACAACAAACATCCTCAAAGGGAATGCGGGGAGGTTTTGAGGGTGAGAGCTGAAATGATGAAATTTGTAGAAAAACCAAGTTTGCGTACCTCAATTGTGAGTAGATTCCCCTTCGTTACACCTGAAAAAACACATTTCAAGTTTAATCAAGTTAAACCCTGACATAGTTGTTATCGTGCCAAGTTCAACTCGCTCGACACATCTCTGCAATAAAACATTCCCGCTGATCGAATGGAAGTAGAGGCGGTAATTATGATCCGTCCCGCCCGGGCGAACGACCCGACCTGTACCGGCATCCCGATGGGTGATAAAGCACGGACATAGTTCATTAGGAATGCATCGGACGTCCTTAACCGGACTAGCACCCCGAGACCCGCTCGCCGTCAGCCTTTCCGCAGAAGGACGCTGCCTCGGCCGGCCAACCCTACCCCTCTCTCAAACCCAGCTTCCTCATTCTTTTGTTCCACCGCCGCCGCGCGAGTTGCTTTCCTCCTTTTGTTCCCTTCGCCCGTCCGGGGTACGTGCCCCCGAAAGATGGAATCAAAGACGGGATTGGCATCGAACACCCCTTCCCCTCCACCGCCGCCGCTCGTCCATTTTGGAGAGGGAAGGGCGCCTAACGGTCAACAATTGAACCTCCGGGAAGTGGAAGGGGTGGGGAGTGAGAGGGGCGTGGGTGGGGGAGAGGGTGAAACGCGCCCTTGTTCTACATTCCCCTATTGCCGAGGATAGCGAATCTTCATTTTTTTCGGCGGATCGCGCGCGCCTCCAACGCCCTCGGTCAAGGCATGCGTCTCCTCTCGGAGAATTTAACGCCCCCGTGGTTTCGCTGACGGAGGGCGCCGAGGGGAGCCTTGGGCATTGAGGGAAGGAAGGAGGGAGGGAGAATATTCAGGGAGAATAGCACGCAACTACCGGAAAATTTAACAGATACATGCCCGCTTCCGGCTTAACCAGATAAAAACCACAAAGGCAGTAGAGATTAACGGATGAGACATCCACCCACAAGAGCAAGCGCGGATAAAAGGCGAAGTCTGTCGGAAATATTGACACCATTCCAGTGGGCTATTTATAAAGCGAACAAGGAAAATTATTTCCATTGTTCTTCTCCTTTGGATCCACGGACTCAAAACTAAGCGTGTTTTCAAATTACACGTTTAGTAGATAAATAAATTTTCTGACGAAATTTCCTAACAAATATGAATCAAACAATAATCCAGCTAGCTATTCCTGAATTTATGATGTTCATTAAAATTCATTAGAGGTCATTAGAGGCTATTCAGTGATAATTAATCCTATCTATCAAGACAAGATTACACAAGATTACTTACATTTGCTACGAGGAGATAAATGAGAGCGAATGGCTAATTAACATAAAATATAAGAACGAAAAGAGGCCAGAATGCTTGTAGTCGAAATCCCCCCGGAGGCAGTACAGTAAAATAAGTATTAACGAACCGGTTAGGAACTGCGCGTGAATATATATATTTTTTTCTTACAGGTTCCCCCCTTCCCCTATCTATTTGAATAAACCCCAACCCTCTCATCCCTTACCCATTCCTTCTGGTGTTACACCCCCTGCCACACACCTTTTATGGTAGCTCGCAGGGGGTTTATGTAGATGTAACATTTTTTAAAAAATTGAAAATATTTGTTGTTTTAAATTTAACGTAGTAAATATGCTAATGTTTATTTCAAACAATAATGATATTAAAAAATGAATTACATTATCACAATCAATTATAGGAAAACTTGCGGTGCTAGGAAATTGTTCATCTTCGCAAAAACTTCGCCCGAACTAATCTCCTTACGTACAAGCTCGAGTTTCGAACACTGAGCGAAGATTTAGAATCAATGTGTGGGGAAAAGCACTCACATTTTGAGATTTAACAATGAGGGAACTTTGAAAAAAGCCACAGAGAATATACCAACTTCAATGCCAGCAGCATACTCACTCTGAAATAAGATTTTAAGCGTGTTGGCACAGACTGAGGTGTTTATTTATTGGGATAAATTCCATTCACTCCCGGGAAACTATGCACTTAGAGAATTCTCAACGGAGTGCAAGCGTGGTGAATATTTCTGCACGCAAACTTTGATTTACTTCCACTGAACACCAAAATATGCTAAGTCGCACGCCAATTGAAAATTAATGCTCGAGCGAATCCTCTTACAAAAACCCGAGTAATATCCCGAGAATACAGACGAGAAGAAGCAAGGTTTACCGAGAAAAAGGAACTTACACTTTGCCACAGGAATCTGTCGTGACACGCTCCGCTCCAGGTTAATTAATATCGTCAACGAAATCCGTTTAAAATTCCTAGGATGTCAAGAGCAAGGCTAGTACAAAGAGAGGACCTAATGGGTGATGTTAAAAATTAATAGAACGTTGAAATGGAGCTCAAAAATAATTTAAAATGCAAAGAATGTTTCATTTAAAAAATGCTATGATCGAGTCAAAGGAAATAGGTTAATGTGACGTAAAAAGTTTATTACATTTCTGCTAACCACTTCTTCATACATTAATATCTGAAATTTTATTTTCACTCTTCTGCCACATGAGACCAAAGCCAAGCACCTAAAAATATATATATTTTATAGGATTTTTTCGAAGAATTCTCTTTCCTATTTGTACCATAAGAATTTTTAGGATAAGTATTCATGCATCAAGTAGCATTTAACCTTTAATTTTGTGCCTTTTAATCACATGAAAAAGTACTACTCGAATCGCCGTACTAATTAAAGTATATGACGGCAAGTGGTGGGGAAAGATAGATTTACCTAACGTAAGTTCTGTGACAGGTTTTCAATTTTATAATATCGCGTCTAACGCGACATTATAAAATTGAAAAAAAAAGAAACTTACAAAAAGAATTAAGAACAAAATAATGTCGAGACCGTAAACTTGATATTATCAAGTTAATTATCAAGTTTACGGTCCCGGCATTGTTTTGTTTACATTGATTCACGACCGTAGCTACGTTCCTTGTATAAATAAATTCTATATTTAAAAAGAATTCAGTAATTCCAGTTTCTAAGATCCCTCGACTCCAACATAAAAGAGTACAATAAAGCCGGACGAACCCTTTAAAATATTTAGTTAGTCTTTCCCACTGTAGCAAAATCGAGCTGATGACAGCGCTAACGTGAAAAATACGCACGTACGGTTCTTTCCGGTAAGGCTAGCGAATGATCGATTCCAACGACACCGTGAAAAAGTTTTGAGATTATGCATTTTTCTCGATCATGGCCGTTCATTTTTAGGAAAACCCGGTAACTCAAAAACTACACGCACGGACGTTCCATCACCTCCACACAATTCCTATGTTCTCCAAAACGGCAATTAGGGTTGATGCACATTTGCCTAATCGTCACGAACTACTCATTGGTTCAATCTAAGTGGAGTTTTAAGAGCCATCTAAAGGACGTGCTTCACCTCTGAACAGGTAACTCATTTGAAAAATTGACGGGAAAAGTGAGCAACTACAGGTGAACGAGAAGAAATCAGTCACGATTATTTCAAATTCTAGCAAGAAATTACTCACTGCCAGCAATAATTTAAATATTTCCATATTTACGTGAATATTCCCGTCCTTTTCGTAGAACACGTATTAAAATTTTCACAAGTATTCAGATAACATTCAGGCAAAACATAGATTAGATGGCACTGAAATTTTACCAGGTGTACCCGGATTTGGTTCACCTAATATAAAAAACGATATTTATTCGTAATAGAAGCAAATATATTTGATTACCAAAGAGAGAAATATTAATTTTTCACCAGAACTAATTCCCAATTTGCTCTCTCGTAATGCAGGAGGGAGGAATGAACTCTTACGGCCTTCATTGCTAAACCAATGCGGGAAAAGATTCTCTTTCGTTGATAAACCCCTTGACGCCAAAGTTTTAAGTATCAGGCAGTATTTTGTGGTGATTTACGGCGAATTTTAAAACCCTCTATGGGAAACACCGAACGAGAAGCACTCACAGAAGCAACAAATTCCCAAAAGATGCACTCAACTTACACACGTTCTTATGGTTGTCTACAAGAATATAAATTTCCCATTAGGAATAGCCACAATTATCCAGCACACTCATACTAGACATACCGTTCCGAGGTTTTCAGGGGGACATTGTAACGGTGCGGCACTAATACGAGGCCCAAGTACACACGAGTGGTTAGAGGGGAAATTATTCCCGCGACAGGGAACAACTCAGCTGATTCGCAGCAACATTCAAACTGCTTTGCCTCAACTATTTTGCGAGGAGATATTCCAAAACGACAGGGACAAGCTTCGGAAAAGAACTCTCACGAATTTCATTTGCTTCATTCAAAGCTTAAATTAAATGAAATCTACGAAATATTTGAACATTCTCACGCTGGGACATATTTGCTTGAATACCTCAATGCAAAGGTATCCGGTTTAGGATTCCGATTATTGTGTGGCAAAAAACTAACTTTTCAATCCAGAATATGTCGAGCGCTCGAAACTAAATTTTATCACAAATATGCACTTTTAAGGGGAAGTTATAGTAGATTTTCGATCGACATGACACAAGATATATTTTCCGCTTTTCTATGGTCTAATGTCCTCTTAAACTGAGTTCGATCTAAATCGGGCGCGCAAAAAGGAAAATTCGATTTGTCCTACGCTTGCATAAAATTGGTGAAAATAAAAATAATTTGGGCACCTGCAGCTCCACCCAAGCTAGTTGGTTAGATTTTTCGGGTACCAGATCTTCCTGGGAAACCATAACCGGCACAGGGAAGGCCCCCCTACCCTGATGTGTGAATATTCACACGCCGTCGGGCTTGGTACATGGGTGAGCTCTACCATCACCTACTAAACCGACCTTCGGGTTGATTACTGTGTTTATGGTTTATCTATGTACTGCGCATTGACACTCTTAGTCCAATATTTATACAATATGCTGGAATGACTTACAACCAGCCTTCTTGAAATTCTCTATCCCGAAAGGTTACGGAGGGAAGGGTGTGTTCGACTGTCTACCACGTAAACCAAGTGATCTTAATGATATTCCTATCATGAGTTATGAAAAAATCATTTTATAAGCAATGACTTGTCTTATTCATCCAGAAAAAACTGGTTAAGCTTACAAAAAGGTTAAAACTCTAGCTTAATTTAATTCGTTACTCTTCAATGGTCGATAGAAATTGTATTTTTTTACGCATCCCTTTTCCGATCATGTGCTTCTATGACACTTTAAACGTGATTTAATCAATTAACATTTTTCTTTTCCACAAAAATGAAGCTATGAAAATAGCTAAAGCAAAGACCGGTGAATTTTTCACAGTTTAATTGTATAGTTGTTTTAGGACTGCAAGTTTAATTTATTTGTACTCACGGTCAAACGCAAAAGGAATAAAATATTGGCCTTAAAAATTCAACATTAATAGGTAATAATTTTGCGCGCGAGCGATGGGATGCCGCAGAGAGGCTGTGACCTCGCCCCGAGGCGAGTCGTTCTAGCTCCCGCGAACCGAAAAAAAAGACTGCGCGTGAGTGGAATTCCAAATTCACTGTGAATTATTCACGTTGGAATTCCGGAAAACTAGAGTTTAATGCATGAGGCACCCCACAAAGTCTCACGCTTGAGCCGATTCCTGTGAAGCAGAATATTGACACCGGGCGTATACATCCACGTGGAAGCTTTATGGTGTAGGTACCAGGAGAATTTCATTAAAGTCAAATAATTCATTTGGAACACTATCACAAGGGTGAAATTGCTGGAGATGCGAGAATCAAAGAACCGGTGAATTAAATGTATGGCAAACCGAAGGTCCATGTTCGATTACCGGATCAGGAAATACTTTACCTCCTTGGAATATTCTGCTCTCAACGTTCCCCATAATGTTTGTCCTTTCATATGTTCTCTTTCACTTCACAGACTACATCCTTGACGATGTATTAGTGTATAGATAAGTGAAAACTTTGGTATGGAGCGTGGCTTGGTACGGCTTGGAAACTATTTTTCGTTGTAGCCAGTGGTTAGCAAAAAGATTGAAGGCTTTTCAGATGCTGATATTCAGAAGGACGTGAAAGTTAAAATGGACGGAAATGAAAACAAACGAAAAAATACTAGGCAAGGTGTTTGGGGAGGGATGAATGATTGTTGGGATAAATCCAAAGAAGTCAGAAAATATGGATGCGCAACATTTTGATTGATGACGAGATGCTAAAGATTGAGATAGGGGGTAGAACGTTAAGCGAACGAGGAAAGAGAAAGAATAGGTTAGACATGTTGGACGAAAGGGCGGCAGAATGCGTGCAAAATTGAAGAAAAAGTTAATGCAGCGTGAGGTGTCAGGTTTGGTCTTTGTAAACGAAGTGAAGTAATGCAGCGATTTGAAGTCTATGTCCATCCAAAACCTCGATCTAAAATGGTTAACTATAATAATTATAATATTATATATTAACATACACAGAGGGGACAAATACGTATTGCGTGTTATCGGGATCCGAACACGGTATATATTCTTGGCACTGTTTAAACATAGACACACATTAAGAACAATCATAGAATACAAGTATGTTACCTTTTGGCGGTCAAGCCTCCTTCGTCAAACGTTGGAGAATTATTAAGCACTTCGATAAATTTCTCCTTCGTTCTATGAAAAGTCGTCGAATGATCGTCGAAACGTCAAATGTTTCTACGAGTGTCCTATTTCATTTTTTTCATTTTTATCAATTTTTTATAAGTGCCCTGAATAAGTACGTACTCCACATGGATATCAACAGAATACGGTGGTTTTACTGTTTCGAACTCTTAAGATTTCCTATAGGAGTGGGTTCATTGGAGAGTTGTGTTGAGAATTTGAAATATTTCTCATCGGTTGGAATATTCTGTCGATTCACGGTAAAAACTCTATGAAAACCGTACACGAGGAGGAGAAACTTCAAGACTAGTGAAATCTTTCACCCTCATCGGAGTTCGAATCACAGGGATCGGAAGGAACCCTGCAGACGTTAAATTCAGAACACTTATTTCGAGCTAAGATGGGAACTACAGGCCCTGCTTCATTCGAAGGAGATAATATTTGCAAACACTGGAACCGTAGACGAATAACTTTCACGAGGAGTGCCGAATTCTATGGCTAGGAGATTGAGCATTGGAATGGGCAAACTAGGGCAGAATAAGAAATTTCGAAAGCTGATGGCATAAGAGGCTTCTGAAGATCAAAAGAAAACAATAAGTGAAGAGAAGAGCAATATATATGACCATATAGAGTATGTATTCATGGATAAAAAGTTCCAGTGATATCAACACAACATTAGAGAGAATGTGTAAATCGACTTGAAATAAACTTTTACATTTCACAGTACCATGACGTTAAAAAACATAGCAGTACTCAACAATAAAATAAAATTTGACAACGGAATTTGGTACAAGGTAGCCCAAAGGACAAGCACCAAAACAATATATAGAGGATCTAAGAAAAGAACGTAAGAAGGGAGTAGGTTTGAGAATTAACACTGGATTGTGAGAAATGGCTGCAACCAACTGAATAATGCACAAAAAAATATTATGCACATGAAAAAAAAATTGTTAAGTATCTGATGCATTAATAAAAATTTTAGTTCGCAATCTCGGTGCGACATTATGCTAGAAAAACAGTGTAATGAAATACACTTTTGCCTCAATATGTAGCTCTCTTCTTTCATCATTAAAAGTAGATGCAGATCGGGATGATGAGACAGTAAAATTAATAGAAGGAATTTTAAAAACAAGTAATAGAGTTAGATAAGTGGTCGTTGGAAAATTTCGCGCTACTAGTCCACGTTCAATAATTTTTCAGTAATGAGAACTCGTACAAGTTTGAAGTTCTTAAAGTTCAGGGCAGAATAGTGACGACCGATATTTCATTGAAGAAAACCGTCTGAAGAATATCAACAGACAGATGGTAACGGTTACCAGACTCCAATCTCAACGACTTGGGTTCATTTACTAGAGGCGAAACCTTTTTATTTCTTCCTAACCCTATGTAGTTTGCACTCTTAAGCTCCTTAAACTAAATCTTGGACAAGGAATCAACTTTGAGAGGTTTTTTAACCTCACATTCTGAACTTTTATGAGAACATTTGTCCTTTACCTAATTTTTATCTTGTCTAACTAATTTTGTATTTCCTTGCCGATGGATCCTTTCGTATCAATTACACGTATAATAAATCTTCATAAAACGGGTATCGCTTCACTAACCCATCCCGGATCTGTGATTGGAGGAGGATGGAAACAGCAAAGAAATATGTCCCACACGCGCTCCCTATCTCCTTTCGTCCACTGGAGATGAAAATGGCACCAAATATTAACATGCAGCGCATTCTGAAAAGGAACGCACGGAGGAGATGAAATTCAACGAGAACGAGAAACAAAAAAAATCTTTCGTGACGTGGCGATTAGATTTAGTACTGTAGACTCAGGAGTAAAAAGAGATTTCGGAGACGGTGAGGAGTCCATGAGGTAACCTCAACCATTTAATTGCGAATATGCTACGCGTATCTACCAAAGATATTAATACACAATATTCACCAAAAACACTCAAATATTCGCACTTTCAACTTGACTTCGCATTCAAATATTTAAAGAAATATCATTCAAATTCAAGTTATTACTACTCCTTTTAATATGCGAGTTAAACAATATTTAGCTGTAACAGGATCGCTAAGCAATAGCGTGTCATTAGCATCATATAAGAATGATTAGTTGGAATTAATATAGATTACTACGTTTATAGGAAGTACGTAGTCAAAAGACAAGACCTAAGTGATGTTACGGTGGAAGGAGCTCCCGCTTGGATAAATGTATTTCGCATTAGCGAGTCGTCTCGCACATCTCAAAATGGAACAATTCTCGGGATCGAGATGTTCTTTTCTTCCTCTTCCATTGCTACACCCATAAACCTTTACGGACTCTGGACTCGGGACTCTTCAACGGTTTTATGCCAATCAACTTGGCCCTGTGCTAGTGCTTTCCAGTTTCTCTAACCCACTTACCGTATGATGCCTTGACGTAGGTGTTTATTATTAAGGTGCTCACCCCGTCAAGGTAGGTTTTTCACTGATTCACTGCCTAAGCTCCATCTCATACGACGCCATCCATATAAATATTAAACAATCCTGGCACATAACACGAGGGTTGCTATTTTTATTTATAACCTTGATAACATCAAGTGCTTTAGGCGCCATCTGACGTTTCCATCAGAAAGTTTGACCCTTTTAACCCGTTTCAATTGATAGGTCATCCTCCGTAAAGCCATGATTTAGCACCAAATGACTTCTTTTAATTCCCATTTATCAAGAAAAAATTTCGTGGACAATGTTTTTCCGTGCCTGAAGAAGGTTTTGATGCATTCAACAACCATGTTTTGGAGGTACCTCAATCGGAGTGGAAAAATTGTTACGGAAATTGGTTCTAGCGCATGAAAAAGCGTATTGATTATCATGGAGAATACTTTGAAAAGCAATAAAGCCATTTTCAACAACAAATTACTGTCATTTCATTATTATGCTGAATATATGAAAAACAACTGTCGTAACTCAAATTTCTACTCCACATGCCTCCCTTTATTCCTCCCAACATCCCTATTCTTTCTGCCTCTACATAGTCTGCGAAACATTCTCCGGTCTATCACGATCTTCAGTAATCCATTACCACTCAATTAGCCTTGTATCTAACTTTTCTGCCCCCTTTGAATTTCTCCCAACGACATTCTCTTCTCCTCCATCATGACCAGAACTTCATTGTTTATTTTCCTTTCGTCCACTTCACTTTTTCCATCCTGCTCCAAACTCACATCTCAAAAGCTTACAGTATACGTACGCTTAACCTGTAGTCTCAATGGCATATTTCCGAGCAGCATAACTCTAAGCTTCAGATTTGTCTTCACTGATCTTTCCTTTAGATATCTCCTAATGGCCCATGGGCAGGAACGGGATAGGGATGTTGGACGAGAAGAAGGGAGGAAGGAAGTACACAGAGATGAAGAAGAACCTGATGATGAGTAGGTTGCTGGATTTTGTTTTGTTAGGAGTCACAAAATATTTATTGGGTAGTTGTGTCCATCGAAAAACCTACCTTAACCGGAAGATTACTTTATAATAATAATAATCATTACCTCCCTCCACTTTGTGAAAGCTTCTTTACTTAACTCAATGTTTCTTTTAATGCCCTTAATACGTTGTAAACTTGTACAAATATACGAGTATCTAATTACAACTAACCATGGTCTCACAGTAAAAAATATCTAATTTACACACAATTATTTTAACAAAAATAATGATTTTCCTCTCATTGCCTCGTATAAATAGGTTAGTCTGTATTATCCTTGACATATCAAACAAGTAATTTAATTAATTTTACAAGTCTCATGTATAATAGGAAAGGATGATGGCTATTCTAGAAGAAGCCTTAAAACGATATTTTCTATGGACCATTCTTTTACCAACAATGATAAAAATTACAACTATGATGTAGCAAATCATCATTAAAACAACTCCTTTAGGTCTCCTCCAATGGAATATACGACTTCATGGGAAGATATTAACAAACATAATTAATACAATCAACTAAAATCATCTATTTAAATATCACATTTGTTATTTACTACCGAGAATGGGAAAAGCTCAAAACTAACCACTTCTTTCAAAAATATAAAAACGTGTAACGAAATATAATCTAAAGCCTACCGAGTACTATTTCACCTACTCTGTACTTTGGGACATGAAAATAAGCTTTGGGCTTTCTTTCCGCTCATTTAAAATAAAACAAAAATAATTCTCCGATAAATTGTTATACTATTTCACGTTGGCCTAATGAGCAGAGCGCTCGGCTCGGTGACCTGAATACCGAGTGCTCAAATCCGGTTGTAGTCTGTGAACATCCATAGCTAAGCCGAAGCTGTGTTATTTTATGAGTACCAGATATAAATGGGAAAATTACTGCAGCGGAGTGAAAGAAATTGGATTTTCAAAGTTAAATTGCCGACTTCGCGTGCCACGATGCTAGTGCCTTCCTATCAGTAACCCGTTTCTCTAAGCTAAGAGGAATGAAAAAGCTAGGGATTTTTACACAAAAGATTTAATTGCGTTCTAGGTTTCGACCTGCGAATAGGAACAGAATTTTAACATATGTAGTTTGTCTCTGGTGGTCACGCTGGACGTCAAACTCCTAATTTGTCAATAAAAATGTAACATACAAAAATTATTTGAAATAAAACATGGAATACTTCTATAAGTTAAGCCAGATAATGGCAATAAATCTGTTTCAATGATTATAATTTCTCTACGGCTCATGTTACATGTTCAAGAAAACTTTGCAATGCCTTCAAAACCGTACATATATGGGTTTGAGAAAGCAGACCTCAGATCAGTCATTGGTTTGGCTAATTGGATATAGAACTTTTATTGCAGAAATATGTACTATTACCTCGATTTGATTTTTCGTTTTTCTGTTAATTTATGAGATGGGTTAGACACTCTATACTAGACACTAGAAAGCGTTAATAACATAGTTAAAAAGATTGAATGAGATATCATCAGCTACGCCTCTCGGTATTCCACGCTATAGCCGCAGATACGTCGTCTCTCGTCAAAAGTTGAGCTCAAGCAAACATTATTAAGGAATAATTTCACGATTCAAAAAACTTCAAGCCTTTATTTGAATGAATTTGAAATAGTTTTTGTGTAGAGATACAGGACGACATAACCATTTTAAAGAAGCGTAATAGCAAATGAAGACTTGCTTGAATAGGTTTTTTTTTCAGTTATTAGAAAACTTCATACTGTTGATTCCTTTGAATCATTGCGATGACTGTGTACTTAATACATACTTTAAACTTGTTATTTAAAATTCTCCAGGGGAAATTTAAAGATAGGAGTGTGAAAGAAAAGCAAGAAGAGCTCTGTATAAAAAACAATAAAATAAATAAATAAGTAAATAAAACAGAAAACGTTCCTCCGATTCATGCTGGAGGCCTCAAGATTGACTGCCATGAGAAAGTTAAATAATTTATAAAATAAATCCATTTTGGCCATTTGATGAGTCTATTGGTCGTAAATAGTCTCAGAAGGTAAGAAGAAAATATTTTTTTTTATTTTTGCAAAAGAGTATAACGACTAGGTAATTTTAGAAAACTAAAAACTTGAAAAAATGAGGTTTTACACACTAGCCGGAAAGATAGCATCTATTTCCCTCTGGGATAGGTAATCAAAAAAGTAAATTATGATAGTAATCCGGACATAAAGTAGTATACAGAGTAAATCTGCTTGCTGGTTGGAGAAGAGGTCATAAAATAGAAATTTTTTTTTCTCTGTCGGAAGAAAAGAAGAGCCTTCAAGGAGTAACATCGCCTTTGTCAATAAATCTTTCCCTCTCATTTCTCTCTCCCAACGACTAATTACTTTCTTTAGGCTTCTAAGTTTTTCCATCTCGTATTTTCCAAAGTTTTTTCCATTCCATTCTCTATTTAATATAGAAACACTACAGAACAAATAAGGTGAAAGAACGAGCAATATCAATAGGATGAAAACGCCCAATTATGGGAAAATTCTAAGACTGAATTATTAAATTTACTTTATTTCACTAATTTATTTCATGAAAAAACCAGAATTCGAGTACTGATATTAATGCGTTATGTTTATCAGTTGTTATAAAATGTTGCTAATTTAAAAAAAATTAACTTAAAAAATTAACAACCTTTACTTTTGCACTCTTTTTCTCTTAGTTTTGATTGAAAAACAATTTTTCACCGAAAGTATCCACGAGTATCTCCAAATGCGTAGATATGCAGAAAGAAATACAACCACTAAAAACCTTATCTTTGTTGAGCATCATTCCATCATTTTCCAGGACCATTTTAAATCTACATTTTCTTATTTCAGAATCTATATATTTCCAATGTCCCTGACATACGCAGGGAGTATTATCTCAAACATAATAGCGACCCAAAGTAGTAACTTTTCGGCTACCACCATTTCCGCCAAAATTCTTTATTTTATCTCATTCCACCCGGCTGCTCGATCTTTCTAATAAAGCTGACTGGTCAGCTAACGAGTTGGCCGCCATTCAACTCATTTAAAATAAAAAGAACTCCCCACTGATTGGTAAATCGGTGAACTCCCGTTAACCGCCGAGAATTCTCGTCCACCCGAGTCGCAGTTGTGATTACGTATTGGACACACTCCATATCGCATGGCCACGGTAACCCGGTGCTGCCCGCAGGGCGTTTTTTTAACGGCTTTTAATAAAAAGACTTTCTCGTTGCTCCAATCAAACTGCCGATCAAAAGGTATTGAATTGAGAAAATAGCGCACGGTCTCCGAAATAAACTTTTTTTCGGTAAGCGTGGAGGGCGGAGACCAAAAATAGAAGGACGGTCGGTTTCACAGAAACGCTTTCTTCTTTGCGCCATGTTTGGGGAGATAATTTGAAAATTGAGCCAAATGAGATTTGTCGATTGATCATCAAATGGAATACAATCTTTTGGGAAAAGGTTGGCGTTAAACGAGAAAACATACCATACATTTTTTCCCTATTTCATTATCTTCCGATATTTCGCAAACTTAATTTTTGAATTCTCATGGGGGAAATTTGATTATTTCCCGATCGAAAAATTTAATAACTTACAACTTATCGGGATCCGCCCAAAATTTTTTCACGTCATTAAAGGGAAAGTCTTGCGATATTTATTTTTATTTTTGCGGACTGGATACAAAACTTCATCATTTTCCAAGAAAATGATCGGCAAAATTCCTTCAGGTGACTAAATCATGAACACAGCCAACTACCTTAACCTTAAAAATCCAAGGTCTGATTCAGGCAAACGCAGGCAAAAGCCAAGGCGAGAATTGCACGAAATATATTCCTTGCACCAGATAAAAAACCAAAAAAATCACTTTTATCAGTCTGCGATATAGATGGCGTATATATTCGACCTCAATTTATAATGAACAACCAAATTTACGTTATCAGGCAAAACAACTTCACATCTTTATAGTTCAGTTTTGCTTTGATGCCGTTGATTAAAATTGGCCTTCACTCTTTGCACAATACCAGATCCTTAAAATTAAAACGAAATATCAATTCTCAAAAGTAGATTATGTCTTTAATACGTTCTTTGTTTTAAGCTAAATGTTCGAACGTTATACACATAAACACATTGTTGGCGATCAAAGAAATCACTCGGCACAGGACATACAACGTCGCTTACTGTGCGTAGGTAATGTACTTACCAGTGGAGGCGGAGGAAAATACCACTTCGGCTTCCTCCACATTACATCTTGCATTAACGAGTATGGGGAAGAAAATATATGGGCCGTCAAGCACTCCCCAACAAAGCTCGTAAGATAACAGGAGAGTGCACAAATACCATTCACAGAAAGTCTTAGGGCGAACATTTTGCTTTATGGCTTTATGAGAAGAAAGCATAATGATGGTTTACGTTAAGTAGTAAGGCTTAATACCGGTGTGGCCATTAATTTCCTAGATTCCTATTCCCGACAAGTTCTCCATTTTTTTCATTTGAGTTTTTCGAAGCTGATTAAGTGGTTTCTTTATGGATCATCGAATTGCATGGCATTCTGATATCACCGAAAATGGTCTTGCACACGTGATGGCCAAAGAAAAGCTCGAATTGATCTCACAGTTAAAAGGAACATAGCTTTTAAGCATATTTCCCGATTCCCTATGTTATCTCTGATCGGCATATCAAAATTCTCGATTTTTTTAATCTCTGCCATTTTCACCATTTTCTTCCTGAAATTGATTAATTTCGGACTTTTTCCCGAATTTTCCAATTGAATGACCAGGTTCAGTCCGGAAGCTTTAATTATTGGAAGGTGTACCTCAAATTTTATCCGTTAGTTCAAAAAAGTTATTATTCCAGCAAACGCGATTGGTTCCACCTTAAAAAAGACATCTTCTTGACGGATATCCAGAAGCCCTCGTTGAATTAAAAGGCGCGTCAACATTGTATCATTACTTTTCTGTTTTTCTTTGTATTAGAATGTAGTAAATATTACGACGAATTACGCAGTCACTCCAGTAGACAAAAGTAACTCTCTACGGACAACTTCGGGATATACGATCCCCGTTCGAGCTGTTTTGCTTTGAGCATAAGGTCTAAGATTAGCATATACAAAAACCTATCCCGGGAAAAATATTCTCATCAGTTCAATGTATTTTAAATATCACACCGTATTTTTATCATTTTTAACGCATTTAAAGCTAAAGTAGGATGTTTTCCCTTTTCCCATTTGTCATAAATGAAGATAACCCCATGACCTTTTACGCACCGCTAATTCCTTTTATCAACATGTACACAATGCCCAGCAAACCGGCGCGGCGCAAGGGCGTTTGCCTGGGGTGAAAGGACAGCGACCATAGAAATACAGAGGAAAAAGTTTTTGAAGGGGAAATTGGTAATAGTTTGTTAATTTATCACTCTTTGTGTGGCCAAGGTGGATTGGGTAAGAGTCAAATACAAATGCTTGGGATTTGTTTGCCGGACGGAACATCACCCTCTTTATTTTTTCACTATTGTCAGATCTGAGTATGTAACGTTCACGAAGCCGCCGTATATGTAAAATCGCACGAATGACACTTCTGTAATAGGTTTTATCTCGTGCTCGACTTTACAAGGGCTCCAATTCCGGGACAAGTAGGAAATGTGTGACACTTTACGTTCTTTCACGCCAGTTTTTTCAGAATCGTGACATGCTCCTTTGTGTTTTGTTCACCCCTAGAAACAAATCCTCCTGTAATTGATGCAAAATTCTCACGGCATATTTTGCATGTCGTCTAACTTACGAGAAATATCTTGAATACCTCCTTCCTCTTCAATAATTACCTTTATGAATTGCGTCGCTTTTCCGAAGAAACTTGATTGGTTTGGTGGCATGCTCCCTAGCTTCCCACCTCGAGGGTCTGAGTTCGAATCCAGGCAGTGGTGAAATTTTTCAGTGTCATCCTTATCCCTTTTCGTTCGCCATGCATAAATTCAAGTGTAGTACACTGTCAGTCTGATGGGACGTCAAGTACATTGGATTGTGACTGCATGAGTCAATGTGTCAACTAAGTTAATGCTTTAATGACGACAGATTAAAAAATAATGTAACATCCATTCATGCGTAGTTCGTAAGCAGATATTACGTGAAAATACAGTTTTTAAGCTCTCCAAGAGGATCTCATTCTATTTTTAAACAACCTCTTAACCCTAATTCGGACTAGTTCTGAGCCACCATTTTTTTAAAATATGCGTTTCCATCCGGTTTTGTTCATAGGTTAAATAATATCATTCAGACAATAGGGAGGGAGTTCACGTTAACAATATTACAACTCCTATATAACTGCTCATGTGATATCATTTCTTGGTGAGAACGACACGTATTTCGGCAGCATCAACCCATAATTCTTCCGGTGGCACGCGTCCAATACCTTAGGAGCATGTGTTAAATATTGGATTTTTTATGTCACTCTCTATTACGACTAACACGATATGATCCTGTTTCATCATCGCCATTTGATGAAATATACTTAAGACTACAAATAGAGGAAATTCTATCATAACACAACATATCAAAAATCGTGCAACCTCCTTCAAATCGTGTGACCACCTAAGGCCTTTCGTTAATAATTCCGACTCAGAGTTTCTCTTCCTTGAAAACCCTACCTCTGACAAATTATCCACCAATCCCTAATGGTTCAAGAGACCTTACCTATCGATCGCTTCCACCTATAACTACCTGCTCCTACCAATAATGCAGTTTCTGAACGTGCGCTCATACGTTTAATATTCAATTTTAACCTCGCGACATGACAGTTATCAACAACTGATCCGTTGGGTTTTAACCGCTTCCCGGACGCGTGATCATATTTCGCGTAAATAAAAAACGCAATCCCTCGCAGGATAGTTTGTTTTCCCTCCGCGAAATGCGCACCTTCCTCATCCTGAATGGTAGCATTATCCATATCCGAGATCAAATTACAGGGTTAGAGCGAATGAGGTAGAGCAAAAACTAAGCATTGCGCCCAGATGGCGGCCACAGCTGTTGGCTCGAGGGGGATTTTGCCCATGGATGAGTGGCACCTTCCGGCCTTGTGTGCGTTTCAACCTCGACCATCATATTCAACCGAACGGTGCGCTAGTTTTCGTGGTGACCACCTCGAAGCGCATTCGAGGAGCATCCTTCGATAGAGGGGATGAGAGCAGAAGTGACTCCCCCGTAGCTACCATCCCGAAACTCAACTTGTTCAAATGCTGAGCGTTTTACGCTTCCTATGACCTTCTTTCGCATGAACACAGTTTCACAATATCGATGAAGGAGCGTGTGTATCAAGGCAGAACTACCTAAAGAGAGTAGGGACGTATAGTTGAATAAAGTGCGGCTCCACGGTTAAGCTGAGTTATTAATTAATATAAAAACCCTTTTTTCGGAGCGTTGTAATATCCGATTCCCAAAAAAAATGAAAATTTGGGTCACCTGTGTGGGAAATTGGGTCAGGAAAGGGTAGAAAGTTGCAAAAGGCGAATGAAAATCAAGTGAACATCAACACGCGGAGACGGTGGCATGCGGAAAAAGGAAAATATAGAAAAATCCATACCATTTAAGAAATGGATTACAATACAAACCAGGAGACTTAATGGAGACATTAGGAGTATCTTCAAAGAATATTAAAAATGAAATAAAACATTCAAGAGTAAGAATAACGGCACGAGCAGAAATTATCGCTCAACACTTGTAGTGTGAATCGACATGGGGGCGGTGACATTCTTAGGAAATAAGGAAGAATGGAAGACTGAAGTTACTGATTCTTCGGACGGAGAACCTAATGGCGACTTCTATCGTGGGTGTACGACTAATTTATGGATCTTTAACAAGTGATCGTCCTCACACCTCCGTCTTACCCCTTCCCTCCCTCTACCTTCGGTGTCCGCCCACCCTACCGAACGGAGGGTATGATTTATGACGTCATGAGCGCGAACAGTTTTTTTGGCGAGAGATTCCACGCGGAGATCTGTCTGCAGCACGTGCTTCTTCGAATAGGGAGAGGGAAGAAGAATGGAATGTAAGGGAAGGAAGGCGACGGTGAAGAACTCGGCGGTTAAAACTAAAAGAAGCAGTAAGAACGGAGAAACATACGGGTCTTCGTGGAAATTTGTACACTCACAACTAATAAAATAATAAATTAAAGTAATAATAAGCAAGGAGGGGAGGATTAAAATATTACCGGGTCATCTGGACTTGTAACAGAAGCGTCCTCGCGTACTTATTATGAAGAGGGACGCACGCTTGCATGGGTATGAATGGGAAAGTCAGCGAAGGGGCAGGGGGAAGATATGATTACACCACGGACAACAATACAACAGTCAAAGGTCGACACAATGGAGATTCGCATGGCAACGAATACACGGGGACACACTCATGACGGACACAATTTCAACGGGTAATTACCATACCTATTATACTCGTATTTTATCATGCAAGGGAAATCCCAGAGGTTAAGAAAAAATAGGGTGATATTATCAACCTTTAGTGCCAACGGATATCGCGACTCAGCTACCGTTTTCCATGCATCAATTTCCCTCAACTTTTTCGGCTATCCCAAGGAGAAATTAAATTTGCCAGATAATTGTCAATTGGCGCAACTTTTCAAACTTCCGTAGCGTATGTTTTATTATGAAAAAATGTGAAGCAATGAGCATTTTTGGGACAATCGCATAAATAGTGTAGTGCACGATAATTATTTTCAGCCAAAAATCGGAATTTAAAGGGAAATCAACTCGCACACCTGATTTTTCAGGTTCACCATATTTTTCACGCTTTTAGAAATTTTGTAATATGGCGTAATCTGATCACGCACATTTCTCTTAGTTGACGTAAATATAAACGATATAATATTATTAGAATAGATACAGGTATGGTATACCTGTATATGGTCGCTTAAAATTAGCTCTTATACCTAAATCACTGTGCCTGAGCACAGATAGCAGCACTAGGTATGAAGAATCAATTCCTAGAGAACTTGCGAGATCCGAGTCCCGATGAGAAGGAAAACTCGAGCGCTGGATATGGAGCTCGTCTGAGAGGATAAAGAAATTCATTTTTACAAACTTTTAAGTAAGAGGCTGAGAATAATTTTCCCCATCCCGCTTTACTGTGCTCATTGATGACACCAGGTTTACCAATCACTATCTCCCCGTTGTTCTATAGGTTTGGACGATGGCTTATGATTTTACAGCGAGCATCTTCGGATCCAAAGTGCCCAGTGTTCGCACCTGAAGGTACTCACTGTAAATCCTGCAAAACCGTCTTTCTATTAGATGGAAAAACAATTACTCAGTCGGAAAACCCTGGTGTTATCTGTACATCAATGAGAAAGCCTTCCTTACTAAACCACCACAATTTTTTCTGCCAAATATATCTCGTCAGCGAAAGTCATAAGTTGTTTTCGCCTTGCTGGATGGGGGAGATTTTTAAGCGACGCGATCTTACATGGTGGGCACCAGTCCTATTAGCAACAGCGTGAAAGGTCTAAAAAATCGTGAATACATTTATTTTTTCGATATTGCCCCAAACGCTTAGCACATAACTTCTTCCACATATTGCTGACAGAGAATCATTTTAAATTCATCATGAATGGAAATTAATCTGGCTTGAGTCTTAGCGACCTACATTTAAATAATGAATCCAAGCCAGCAATCAAATTCAAATTATTACGTGCGTAAATTTGAGCTAAACCATTCCAATCCTTGGCATAATACCCTTAATTATAGTTTTACATCCTGGCTAGTTTGTTTAAACATGAAATTATTAATAATTAATCAAATACATCAAGAAGAAAGTTTCTGGGCTCAATTTATTTTGCGTAAAAATCGACACATTACATGAATTTTCCTTCAATTATGTAAATAGACTTATTTTATCGTTAAATGATAACGTACACCTATACTATGCATTATTATTACTACTGATGGAAATGTTAACAGACTTCACATCAATATGCGTGATTGCAATTTGAAAATATCTAGGTAACGGTTACTTATGCAATCACATCTAGTATAAATACAATGACTTAGCTAAAAACGGTCTAAAAATAATTTGGTTTTTTAAAAGTACAATGACTTCGCTGAATAAAGGACTAAAACTAATTTGGTTTGCAGAAGTATCTGTTCATAGTCTTATTACTTTAGCGGACACCAAATCAGACAAAAAATTCAAACAAATTGCCACAAATATGGCTGACGCGGCCCACTTGGCAGTGATATTGAATCAGCTCGCCGGACTACGCTGGAATTGATTGATACTCGAATGCGTGTGGTCGTAAATATCGCTAAATGGAATGCAATTCGTGAATGGGACAAAGCCGAGTATTATTACGTAGGTACGCGGGAGTCATTGGCGCAAACAAAAAAAATTCCCGTCGTAAACGCGTCGCGAACTATTAATCTTTGAATGCGAATATACTGCAACCTTAAATAACGCCTGATAACAATGCAGCCCATAAATACTTCACACTCGCTAGTCCAACTCGCCGACGTTGAAAGCTTGCAGTTTGTGAATGAAATGCGGGAGAGCAAGACCGATGACTCGTATCGCGGTGCAAACAGTCACGATGCTTATCTTCAGCAAATTTTTCTCAAATTTATGCTCGCGTTTTACGGCCTTATCACTTTCGGTTATGGTTCAGGAAATCTTTTCGTTCCACATGCATTCCTCGTATTCAAACATGATATTTTTTATGACGAAGTCCACAAACTGTCACCACGACTGACTGACGGAAGTTCGCAAACTGTCAAATGTCCCACGACTTGATCGCATGAGATAAATGGAATTTTGAGCGGAGTACTTACATGCTCTGTTCCTCTGCCGGATTAAAACCAAGAGACCTGTTAATTACTCCTCGCGATCAATTCAACGAGGCGTCTTCAAAAGCGAGCCTCTTTTGCGCAGGTGCTAATTTGTGGTACTGGAATAAGACGTCTCCTGAACTGGCACTCAGCGTACATAATGGCGTGATGAGAAGCATGAACTTGAGGGATGGGACCAGTGTGCTAATGCACTCTCTTCTCGTGCCAATAATGCCGTTGAATTGGAATTCTAATCTTGTGACCGATTTTTCAGAAGCACTTTTTTCTTTACATGCCATGTAAACAAAAAATACGGTCTAACGGTCCCAGTATTTTTTGATTACATTGATTCACGACCGTAGATACGTTCCTTGTATATTCAAATTTTACATGTCATGTTCAAGTTATACGTATGTACGAGTGTGTGTGTTTACACGTGTGTGTGTGTGTATATATATATATATATATATATATATAGTGCCCATCATTATATTTTTCATTAAGTTTTCAGAAGAAGGGTGAAATTGGTGCTCTATACAGCAAGGTTAAGTTATTATCGGGAGGTAAGAAGGCAAGATCTGTGCTAACAGTTAAAGATAAATGGGGTAAGATAATAGTTGAACCAGGAAAAATCCAAGAGAGATGGAAGGAATATATAGAAACACTGTATGGTAAAGAACTTAGGCCGACAAGGTTAGACATAGAAAAGGAACATGACGTAGAAGAAGATAGCTTAGGTCCAGGCATACTCGACGATGAAATATAAAGGGCATTAAAGGAGATGAAAGCTAATAAGGCTGTGGGGGTGGACAATATTCCTGTAGAAATGTTGAAATGGTTAGGGAAAGGTGGGAAGAAGGCCATATATGGACTGATTCGTAGTTTCTATGAGGAAGGAATCTGGCCGGAAGATTTTGTGAGATCGGTGTTAGTTCCTATTCCTAAAAAGGCAAAAGCTTCGTCATGTGAGGACTACAGAACAATAAGTTTGATATCCCACGCAGCTAAAGTTATTCTCAGGATCATCAACAAAAGAATAGAGAGTAAGGCAAATGATCACTTAGGGGATGATCAGTTTGGGTTCAGGAAAGGAAGAGGTACGCGTGATGCCATTGCAGTAATGAGATCACTAGTCGAGAGGAATATAGAATACAATCAGGACGTTTTTGCTTGTTTTGTAGATTTCGAAAAAGCGTTTGATAGAGTGAATTGGGAAAAATTAATGCGTGTATTGCAGAAAATAGGAATGGATTGGAGGGACAGGAGACTGAGCCGCAACCTGTACATGTCTCAGACTGCTCAGGTGCGAGTGGGGAACGGAGAGTCCGGATGGGCAGTGTTAGGAAGAGGTGTAAGGCAGGGTTGCCCATTGTCACCGGTACTGTTCAACGTATATGTAGAGGAAATGATTAAAGAGGCATGGGAAGAACTGGAGGTAGGAATGAAAGTCGGAGGGGAATTCGTAAAATCGGTTAGGTTTGCTGATGACCAAGCATTAGTTGCTCAGTCAGCCAAGGGGTTGCAAGCATTGTTGAGTGAATTGGAGGTTCAGTGCGATAAATATGGGATGAGAATCAATATTAATAAAACAAAGGTTATTCGATTTTCCAGAAAGAAAAAGGCTAAGCTAAATATTAAAATAGGCGGGGAAAAAATAGAGCAGGTAGAGCAGTTTACATATCTCGGAAGTGTTTTGGACCAATACGGTCAAAGTGGTAGGGACGTAAGGAGAAGAATTGCGCTAGGCAAGGAGGCTTTCTCAAGGAGGAGGGAGTTGATGACGGGGACGTTGAGTAGGGATGTTAAGACAAGACTCGTAAAAACTCTGATATGGAGCGTAGCTATGTACGGCGCGGAAACGTGGTCGCTGAAGCAGGAGGATAGACGTAGATTGGAGGCTTTTGAAATGTGGATGTGGAGAAGAATGGAGAAGGTGAAATGGACCGAAAAGAAAACAAATGAGGAAGTACTAGAAATGGTGGGGGAGGAGAGGGGTTTGTTGAGAGAAATCCTATGGAGGCAGGAAAAATGGATGAAAGGCGTATTGAGCGGTAGTGGAATGTTGAAGAGGGTAATAGAGGGGAGAATGTTGGGCAAGCGAGGTAAGGGTAGGAACAGGACAGGGATGTTGGACGGGATGAAGGGAGGAAAGAAGTACCCCGAGATGAAGAGGGACCTGATATAGATTAGTTTGCTAGGTGGGGAGTCACAAAATGTTTATTTGATAGTGGTGTCCATCCAAAAACCTACCTTAACCGGTAGATTACCTAAAAAAAAATATATATATATATAAACAAATGAGGAAGAACTGGAGATGGTGGGCGAGGAGAGGGGTTTGTTGAGAGAAATCCTATGGAGGCAGGAAAAATGGATGAAAGGCGTATTGAGCGGTAGTGGAATGTTGAAGAGGGTAATAGAGGGGAGAATGTTGGGCAAGCGAGGTAAGGGCAGGAACAGGATAGGGATGTTGGACGGGATGAAGGGAGGAAAGAAGTACACCGAGATGAAGAGGGACCTGATATAGATTAGTTTGCTAGGTGGGGAGTCACAAAATGTTTATTTGATAGTTGTGTCCATCCAAAAACCTACCTTAAACGGTAGATTACCTAATAAATAAAAAAAATATATATATATAAATATATTGATTTAGAGTAGGTTGCCGGATTGTGTTTTGTTAGGAGTCACAAAATATTTATTTAATAGTTGTGTCCATCCATAAATCTATCTTAACCGGTAGATTACCTTATAATATTTATATATACGTATGTATACATAGCGGGTCGCGGTGATCTAGTGGGTAGAGCGTTTGACTACTGACCGGAGGGCCCGGGTTCGATTCCTTCGGGTTCGATTGATCATTTATGATTTTCCATTTCCTCGTTCACATATTATATAAAACGCTGAGTTAGCATCATTATCGGTGCAATAATTTCAGAGTGTAAAAATCATTCCGGATCCGGCCGAGTGCTTTAGTCAGTTAAACTATCGAGGCGTTCTCTTACACTCCGAAATTTACCTTTGACAAATTCCAAGAAATATGCCGGAGATGCCGCGACAGTAACGTTTTGACGGAGTCATAAACTAATATGCATTTCAATGCAACAATTTCAGAGGGTAAAAATCATTCGCCTTGACCTGGATTCCATTGTATGTCCGGTATTTCGTCACAACATCTTGTTCCTTCAAAGCCCCCAAAATTTCGGAGTGTAAGAGGATGTCTCGATATCTTATCTGGTTAAGCACCCTGACATCGAGGGATCCGGATTCGAACGCAAGTCAAGGCGAATGACTTTCACACTCGGAAAATGTTGCACTGAAATCCATATTGGCGGATGACTCCGTCAAAGTTACTGTCGCGGCATCTCCTACAGATTCTTGGAATTGTTATCACTATATAAAACCATTATTACAAACTTTTTAGAGCGCTACTATTACTAGAAAAATGCCTAGCACATTTTTAACTAAAAAATAGTTCCGCCGCATCGTACGTCTACCGTCACATCCCTGCAAATAGTCAGTGTCACGGGGTTTTCGTAGAAAAGCCGGGCATTTGGTTTTGGAACTTGTCAAACTTAATTAAGCCATGGTAGGGCGGTGACAAAGAATGGTTGTGTTCTAGTCAGAGCTCCTTTAGCCCCACCTTGGATGTTTGGAGGACTTACGAGGCCGGAAGGCCAGCGTTCCTAACTCCAGAGTTCTTAATACTCGTATCGTGGAGGCGGAGTTGGCACTTGCTCGGAGATCTTTCCGTAAAGGATTACAAAGTGCACCCGCAACCAACTGAAACCTAAATGGAAGTCCACTGACTTCAATAAATCCCACTGTCCATCAGCTGAAAATCGCTAAACCACGCATGGAGCAACTTAAGTGGCATACGAGGTTGATCATAATAAATATACTATATTCTCGTATATTTGTGGTTCATCCTTTTCCAGAATCTTTCCTGTCTGGATATAAATTGTACCTCATATTTACTCCGCATTAAATTAATAAGTACGCTGGAAAGTTGGCATACATAAAGGATATGTGTAAAGCATCTTAAAAAATACTCGAACTAACCATATTTTTCCAAACAAAACTGTTTTCATTCCTAATTCTCTTGTGCTTTGTATGTATTTCTTTAATCGGTCAACCCCATATTTCTTCTAAATCCTTTGGTCAGTATTGTATTCTCCTGAAGAACCCACGAATTCCTTCAATTTTACGTTCACGGAAAAGAGTGAGCAGAAGGAAGGTTCTCATAAGCAAATTTTCCACACAATCAGTGCCATCCGAAAACGTTTTCCGATTATATTATTGTCCGAGCAATTTTCTCTTTATATATAATGCTATTAACCACAGAAATCGTCGCTCTGAACATTGGAATGTTCAGCCATTATTGAGAAAATCAATTCACGTGCCTACGGATGGCGATACTCCCTAATTACAATACAATTATTACAACATGTAAGCCATACATTTCCCTATAATGGTTCGAAATAGTAGTATTCGGCGATCGCTCTGGCCTTCGAAATGGGAATTCATGCAACCGAACCGCCCGCACGTTCAACGTTTCAACCAACAGAGATTTAGTGTCTTAACATCTACATAAATACCCTGCGAGCCACCAAATAAGGTGTGTGGCAGGGGGGGGCTTAAAAGGGTTCTTGAAAAAAGACAAAAATATGCTGTATGTGGCATAAACTTATTTACAAGATTTACATCCTTCTTCCATTAAAATGGATATTATTGGTTTTCACATAAATTGGTTAGTTACAAAAATTAAAATGCACGTAAAAGAATAGTCTCATTCCTTTGGGGATATAGTGCCCGAAAATAGTGAGGGATTATCTTAGAGTCGTTAACTAATATATTGAAGGAAATCAGTGGTTTTCTGAATAATTTTCTAGAGGAGGTGGTTTTCCGAATATGGTTTTGTAACCATATTTACTTTCTTTTTGCACTAGTTCTTACATGAAAGGTATTGGATATTATTAATTTTCTAACAATTACTTTTCGACGCTATTAACTATGCAGATTATACATGCGGATAATAACAACGTCCCCTCTCAGCCATTCCTTTACTTGGCGAGTTATTTAAGAAGATTTGTGGAACTGATAGTAATCGTGATTTTATTAATCGAGACTAGATGGATGTGCGATTCAATCACATTGATACCTAAGTTATTCCCTACAGGCCATAGAGTAGATGTGTGTCAGGGTGAGTTAGCTCACTAACATTGAGCAACTAAATTGATAAAAATTCCGAGCCTAGTGATTCGCAGTTCGGTTCATCGGCGGAAGTTTTCGTTGCGTAGATTTGTTTTTGTTGCGATCGCGAATCGTACGAGGAAATAAAGTCCCTAACTCTATTGTTATTGTAATCCATCTCCCTTCACAATTGTGTCAATTAATGGCGCTTCAATGACAGAGTTGTTTTTTCGTAATTATTACGTGCAAGTGCTCTGGATGGTCATAGCTTCCGCGAAACTAAAAAAACGGCGGATACTCACGTACACGGCCGAGCGTCGGAGTCCGAAGAATTCACACACTGCACCAAGCATCCTAACCAGTTTCTACCCCTCCCGATGAGCGTAAGTGAGATTATGACGGCGTCCGAGGGGGTGTGAAAGCGATAGATAGGAGGTCTGCCCACTCGTGAAATAATTATACACTTTTGCTAAGAGGTCGTTGATGAAATCGACGTGAGATTAAATAACATTTTTTCAAATTTCCTTTTAAGAAACTTTTAAGGCGGATCCCGTATGAGGCAATCTGGAAATCAATCGATCAAAAGATTACGACGGATTGTTCGAAATGCTCTACTTCTTATTTCCTCCCGTTCCGTCCCTAAACGTTCGTTTGTATCCCGATCCGCGATCTTTTACGGGGTAATTTTCCGTTCTCGCTCCTCGAGATTAGAGCAGCAGTGTTTTGGGATTTTTTTGACATTGTCCGGGGGAGGGGATACATTTTCACCAGATAACCATCAGGAGGACTGGCCCTCGCGTATCCATGACAGCGTCTGCTGTTAGGCTCCCCAGACCGTTTGAAATCCACCGGTCGAGAGCGGAATATCTTTTCAGACACCGCAGATCGCTCTGTATGATTGCGAGACTATATCTCATCACTCACTCACTGACTTTCCACCCACAGTCATCCATGCCACTAGTATTTCGGTACGGATTATTTTTGAAATTAGTGAAATGCTGTCCGACAAAAAGGAACCAGGTTTGATCCCTTAAGCATGGGGTAATTCCAATAGACGTGAACAAGCACTCACTCTTGACATTCTCATCTCGAGTCTTTGGGAAAAACACATTAGAAAAGCACTCGAGGACGACATAAAATAAACCTGGTATCAATAAGTGGTCGGCATACCCACATGATCAAATGAAGCACTATATAATATAGATTAGGGCACATTTAACATAGGCACACAATTATTCGTGACTCGCAGGAAAAAGTCTGAGTTAATGGGAGTAAAAGGTTTTTCGAGTGATCTTCAGACGAAAGGTAAGTTTGTTTTTAACCGAGGGAAATAATATGCTGACTGATTGGAGCAAATTCAACATAGGAGAAAGTTTATAATTGTATTCCAAATTATGTACAAACTTATGCATTACAAATCTGGACCAAAAGTACTTTGAACTTTCAAGAGCACGAGCGTTCACGAAAAAATCGTTTTTGAAACCAAGATATGTTTAAAAAAATAAAAGAGTAACATCTCTTCTTCCATCAAGTCAAAAATATCTTTTTCAACAATAGTCTACCGTAAAAAGATGTTTTTCTTAAACCCGGAAGTCTCACTCAATGTCATCCTATAGATACCTTAATACCCTGCATCGTACTAAACCATATCTGAACTCCATATGCCTAGCATAGTTCATGTCGTCCAAAACGCCCTTTGTTTCTCTGCCTGTACTCCGCCCAGCCAAATATTCTCCAACTATCAGAGTTTTCAATATTCCTATCAATATCTTCTCTATCCACTTTACCTTCTCCTTAGAATTCAATCAACTTACAAAAACCTAATATCCTCGTAAAATTAAAACTACGAGAAGAAACGCCTCAGTGTTATGAGAAGCACACTTGACCACATTTTTAAGGAGCCGCCTACAAATTATGTGAAGCCTTTGTCGTCGTCCCTCCCCCTTTTTTTTGGATCCTCAAAAATTTGAATCCCCTCCTCCCACGAAATTATCAGTTCTATCAATATTAAAAAACTGGTATATATTTATAAAGTAAAGAAAAATGTGTATTCAGGTTTGACGAAAGCTTTTGTCAGAACTATTATTGATCAGTTCACTTACCTGTCACCAGCTTCCGCGTTGATGTACATAGAGGTGACACTCCGGACCTGAAGATACTGGCTGTAACGCCAGTAAAACCGTCGTCCAATCCGATGTAACAAAGCGAGAGGAACCTGAAAGCCATGGTATTAGTGCAAATTACGTGTATGTATTAAAAAAGGGTATTACTTTAAAAGAAATTTCGTTTTTTTACTATTCAAGTAGCGTTTGAAAGCACATAGTGAAGTGAATTCAAAAAATTTCATAACTATTTCTAGTGTTTTGGTGAAATCTTAAATAAGATGAAAAAGGCATTTCCATAAGTTGATAACCCAACCAGGTGTTCGCTGGGGTTCAACTGTAATGAAAAATTTTTATTTATAAACATGGCTGAGCTACTGCCAAATGAATCTTAGGTAAGATTCCTCCTCTCCGCATACCCCATAAAAAACGCATTACATTCCTCCCCAAAAGTCTTATGCAATTGTAGGAGAAGTCTTAAAGACGCTAAAAGGCAAACATAAAGCACGTTCAAATTCTCTTTCCGCATTGGATTTTATATCCTTTGCTTCTGGCATCAAAGGGAGAATTATTACGACCCAAAACCATTGGTAGCTGCATATAAGGCTAAAGAGTTGGAGTGAGAGTAAGTGTTCCCCTCCTTGAGGGATTTAAACATCCATTTCCTCGCACAATCCTCGATCTACATAATGCAATTCGTTGGGTGTGTTTTATAATTATCGATAATAGAATTAACCTAAACCTCACGCGAATCTATTTCTCTTGCATCGTCCGGGAGGTCTAATCCGCCGATATAATTTAGAGGTTGGAATCATGAAAATTACGTCGTTTTATGGATGCGCGTAACATATCCGAGCGATGAATAAGCTGGCAATAATTTCCTTATAAGGCATAAACGGTCGAAATCCCCTGACACGGCCGCTTTAGCGTGATTATCTTCCACATTTAGGTTCCACGATTTTTGTCTAAATGTGAGAGTGAACTCACCCATGGAATTCAAGTTTTTTCTCAAATCCAATCTGATAAAACTTTTGAAATGCGATTTACACAGCCCCAAAAAAAAAAGAAAAACAGACCATTGTCGACTGGAGGGAAACATTTTCTTCCCCCAGCAATCAGCAATGGATTTAAAAAAAAGCTTGAATATTCATGCAAAGATAGTGTACGATTCTCGTATTTGCCCTTGGAAATGAGTTCAACCAAAATAAAAATTTCGGAATGTTTTAAAGTACGAAAAAAATATTACCAGATTGCACGGTGTTTCTGATTTTCTCTCGTGTTTTTTTCATTGAAAAACAACTATGAATTGGACTGAATGCAGTGATATAAACCCCTTGGGCGTAACTGCCTTTCATCTCCACCTCCCATTTGAGTGAATTTTCGCAAACATCTCGCGTTCAGATACGCTAGGAATGTATTACCTCAGTACTTCTGATTGGATACCAAATAAAATATGTACTATTTCCACGTCTCACGAAAAAATGAGTATTCAGCTATGAGGCAAACAAAAAAAGTTCACGAATGTCTTCAATGAAGCTTATTTTAATCGATAAAAGGCTCAAAAGGTTCATTGTAAATTATTTTATCTATAAAGCATATCTTAAAATAGATATTACTGACGAATTTAAAAGTTTATGTGGGTTCTTATAACATTTAATGAAGGAATAAAGGTAATGATTCTTACCAAGTTCAATGAGAAAATCTTCAAAGAGATTTGCTAACCAAAAGGAGAGACTGTTTTAATAGATACTAAGAGGTTCATAGGCCCAGTGAAGAAACAACGTTTTTAAGATTAGGCATCCTTAATTTGCATTGCGTATTTCTCTTCGTGAGCACAGGATTTCGCGAGACACATCCATGTTCCCTACGATACTTAAATGAATAGCTGCCTGCATTTCCTCTATATAGTGTATATATATATATATATATATATATATATATATATATATATATATATATATATATATATATATATAGTAGCTCACCATGTGGGAGTTTATTTCTTGAACCCACCTAATTTCGGGTGGCTTCCCAAGATTAGAAGCTGGCACTCGGTGCAAAAGGAGTACTTAATTCGAGACCGAGGCATTTAGTCAACTCCCCACACTCGAATGGGGCATGTCTGGTTCAAAGAAACTTAACCTGCTGGAAAAGGAACAATACACGGACTTTAAGCCATTGTGACAGGCCCTGCCTCAATCCTGTGGTAATTATGCGTACACCAAAGCAACTTTTAACCAGTCGTAGACACACATATCCACTTTGAATGTTAATGATTGAACAAGGTTGAGAAGGAAAACTGACAAGTTTTAAGCCAGGACCGATTTCTAAAATTATAACGAAATTTTAACCATAAATTTCCATGGTAATATGTTATTTCATGCGAAACGTTGTTTTCAAGATGTGAAGAAATCCCAGTAAGCACGAATTTCCACTTTTTTTACCCCGCGGTGATATCTTACCATACTTGACTTGGTGAAATTATTTTTTTTCAACCAGAATTGGATGTTGTATCTAAATAAAATAAAGGATTAATAAAATATAAAAGCAAATAAATTCGCTTTAGTTTTCCCTTAATCAGTTAGGATCCCACCACATCATGAGATAGAGGTGTAGGGGCTTTTAAACCTCTTGTCAACATACGTTTGATTTTGAAAGTTTGAAGTCAGACCGTTTACTTTTCGTCAGCAACTGGAAAGAAATCTTAGGCATAAAATTCTCCCAATTATTTTAAAAACTTAAGCTATAACCTTCATTTACGTTACATGATAAATACGATACTTTCTAGCAAAAACGTTAGGAATCAGTCGGCACACAATACAAGTAGAAAGTAGGTCACCTTTGTCAATGCGGCATGCATTTAGACTTCCGATTAATGATGGTTAATCCGTGAAACACGCAATGATTTCATACATCGCCATCAGTGGCTGGTGGTGTCTCATTTACGATCATGGGTCCAGAATGATAGCATCAATGATAATTATTACCGTACAGTATCATTTTCACACAATATAGTTCACATTATCATTTTGTTGCCTTAACTTGTTTCAATGCTAAAACATTAACGACTCTTCCATTTTGTAATAGGGCGCATTAAACAAGGTACGCACACATTGAAAACACTTACATTGCAGATATTAGCTCAAGCAACACTAGGACATAACACAAATGTCTGGGGTTCGTACAAAAAGGGTAAAATACATATCAATTATATATAAATGTCAATGGATGGAAGGAAGGATGAAAACTCGTATTTGATGAACAGATATGGTAGGGAGAGTTTCTGAAATGCTATAAGTTTTAGAGTGGGAATCGTTAAGCGAAAAAAGAAGAGCTTAATACATTAGTAGGCATACGTATATCGGGCTTATATAGGACATTAGAATTGAAAGGTCTTGGAGTGACGTCGGGAAAACCAATCTTTATGGGAAATAACGAAGATCTATATAAATTTAAAGGAGATACCAAAGGACAAATATGTGAAATCATTCCTATACTATCTAATTGTAATTTTTTATGCGTCATACTTTTGTTTGAATGGGACACATTACATGGAGAATGCTTAAACCCCGAGCTAGCAATGTTTAACTCTTTAAAAACAGAACTAAAAGGCACACCAAGTTAAGAGCGAAAATTAAAAGCATTTTAAATTTGAAATCAACCTTGCAATCTGGTTTTAAGTCCATCTTCAAGAGGTTCAGAATAAGTTAATAAATTACGTACGAATTTTAATGTCAAAATACGCATCGTATTCGTAAATGTGTATGTTGAGATTTCCACATTCGCAACATTGTCATTATCACGAATGAGGGTTCTAACTATTTAGTTTAACTTACCAAACTGAAAGAAATTATCGTAAGAATGCGATTCATTAAAACAATTCTCTTTGAATTAACTGCATTTATGGTAATTCCACGATGAAGATCGTTTATAAGCATCGATAAAATGCAAAGAGCTTCAAAGGCGTAAATGTTTTTTTTATTCCCGATCGAGCGCATACGATGCGTACTTAGTGAAACTTTAACAACGGCCATTGGATAAGCATTTCACACTAACTGTTGATCACATACGTTCCCACTTATTCTGAATCCGCAACTCTTTCCATTCCTCTCAGAAATTGAATCCCATGTTTCTATAAACGGATATAGCCCAAACCTGTGCAGAGCAAAAGAACTTTCCTCAGCCAGACACCCCAGTCATTCCAGTTTTGCCATTTTCAGCGACCTCCATCTAGGTTCCCTCGCACACTTTGCTTCCACGATAACGCTTTCCTGGAAGGGAGGCTCTGAAACGTTCTTATGAGACCAGGAAAACACATGTTCCCGACACTTTATCCGTGATTAGCAAAGTCAAGGAACACCTTTTCATTTATAATATCAAACTAGTCCTTTTTGAGAATGTGATAACGCATTGCCATTTTCTCAATTGCAGAGAATGCTTGACTAAACGATGCGTTCTAGTTTTAAGGTCGCACGATTTTTCCTCGAGGCTGGAAGAAGGTACGAGACGGATTTCGTTGGTCTAAAAATACGTAGGAGCTCATTGTGAATACCATGTGTATTTGGCTACAACCACAGCTCACAGGATTCTTAAAGATGCTGCTAAAGTGAGAATAGTTTTCAATACCTAAAATGGCGTCGTTCAGTGTACATGAAGTGTGCAATCATCCGGCTTCGTTTATAGAGTCAGACATGAAAAGATAGGGTTATGGACGTGAAACATTTGAGCTCGTGGGCGCGACAGTTCGAAGAAGAACGAACGTTTCGTGACAACGGACCCAAGAATCTTATGCCACGGACAAGCTGGTTTTTCAAGTGAGCAAAAATCGTCCTGAGGAAGCATTCTCGTCGGCAATAGAATCAGAGCCTTGGCGTTTTAAAAATATTTGAACGCATTTAAAAAGAATATAATGAGAAGTAACATAAGTTTCAACTCTTTCGTGTAAGCAATTTGTCAGCAAAAACAGGAGACCTCATAATTTGAACTTAATCGTACAAATGCTGATTTTCTTAAAAAATATGTGGAATACAATTTACCACGCAACTGCTCATTTTCAATGCAGGTGTACCTGAAAAATACAAATATCATTGTTGATTTAATGTTATCATATATACTTGAGCCCCATAAGCAGTAGAATACACGACATTTCGGGGATCGTTCAGTCCTATTTTCACTGTGTGCTCCCAATGACACTTGGCTTTCCATAAAGAAAAATTAGAAAAATATTATCCATTTCTTGCGTCATGTTTTTATATCTCTGGTAGCGAAGAATATCCTTCCTATTCCACTCCTCCAATTCAAATAGCTCAATATTTAACTCTGACAGGTATGTACCCTTAATACAGAGATTGTTGAAGTGTAACGTGCCCATCTCCAATAGGGTAGTGAAGAAGTAAGGTGTGCGGTGCCTTTCAGGAGTGAATGGAGGCCTTAAATTTGTCGATTTGCAGATTAACTTATTTAATCAGGTCAGTATGACACTTGGCCACAATCTGATAGTTAACAGAGGGTCTCTTCTCACTTTCTTAAGAAAAACAAAATTGCAGACTTTTATTTTTATAATATTTACCACTCATAAAAAACCTTTTACCTTTCAGTATTTAATGAACGCTATACATCACACAGTAGCTTAATAGTACAATTCTGTACCGACTTTTCAATTCCTTCGGGAGCGTGCGTGGTCATTGAGATTGATCTCAAGGAGTGATGCAAGGGTGAAAAAACTCTTAACAGGAAAAAACTTGTCTTCCTTCGGAAACCTGTCAACAACCATTAATTTGTTTTATTTTTTTCTTATTTCATCTACCATGGTCGAATTTCGGGGTGATTTAATGTACAATTACTCGAAAATTAACACTTACTGGCCTTCGTGGCATGGGAATCAATCGTGAAAAAAGTAACAAGTGCAAGTATTATTCAAGTTAGCATAATTTCCAATCTATAGTATGCCAGATTGGGCTTAAACATACAAAAATATCTCTAATTTTCAACCGAAATTTTGAAAAATTTTAATTATATTTTAACCAGCGCAATCAAGTGGAAAACATAATTAAAAACGACACAACAAATAAATATCCGTCGTAAATATAACGGTAGCAAATTTTGATAGGTTAGCATTTATCTGAATATTTAGAAATAATTTCTATCGCTATATAACATTTTCAAACCAGAAACTGGACCTATGATGATCAAATGTCAAATGATTTATTCCGTTTGTTCATCGGGGACGACGTTTTATGAGATAATTACGAGATTTATACCCATTACTTTTGTACCACTTCTGCTCGTAAGAGGTACTACTTTATTCAAGAAATGTTCGAAAGATTGTCTACAAATTATGAAACCTTGATTGCATTTAAAATTATTTAGATTTTTGTTGGATTTACTGATTTCATTGCTGGGGAATTCGTAATAAACTGATGCAAATCAAAGTCAAGCTTTGACATAACATTTTTATTTACCAATCATTTTTACGATTCTATTACTGTAAACGATGCATGCATATTTTTCAGTGGAAAGATTCCTATTAGATTTTTTTAAACACACGAATGAGATAATAAAAGTTAAAAAGAAAATAATAAACAAAGAGATAAATCTCAACATTCAGATAATTGGTTAGGAGCTCAAAAATGTCAGAAAGGAGGTATTTCAGAGTATAACGAATGAAAAAATAATAAGCTAAAAAACTGTTGGTTTTTCGGATTCCACCACCGATTTTTTAAAATTTTGGCAAACGGAGAGTAAATTGATGACACTGACTCGGTAACACCGGAATAATTCAAATCCAGAGTAATTTACAAGATTTATAAGAGAAAGGACTGTACCAAAGATCCCCACATCAAACTCATTCCGTTCAATGAATCAATTTCAATGAATGTTAAAGCTCATTGTAAAAATGTTTCAAGGTAAAGCTGATTATTGACAAATTTTCACTCTCTTATTTTTTTTTCAAAATTTTGGGAAATCCCAAAACGAGGAATTTATCAACTCTTTCTATGAAAATTGTCCGCTGGACACCTGAAAAGGTTTTAGTCAACACATTCAACTTAAACAAATACAGATATTCACGGCGCGTTTGTTCTCAAATCAGACCTAGCGTTCATTTTTTCATTAATTTGATTCGACAACTCAAGAAAAAAGTAGGGTTACTATATTAACATTATCCCTAAAATGCAAATGCATTTATTATTACGGCTCATTATGTAAAATTCAAAATTATACGTAAAATTTCCATCTTTTAATTATAAAATAAAAGTTACATTAAACTGCAATATTTTCCATGGGTGAACATTATTTCATGCGCCAGGGAAAAGCCTTGTATGTATTCCATTCTGAAATGAACTTGAACGTAAAATAATTTGCCCTTTGATACCTGGGTTTGCTCTGGTAAGTTACTATAAATACTCAATACTATTTACACTCTAATGGTCTTCCATCAACGAAGGCGGATGGTACGGCCGAATAGTCCAACGAAAAATTGAGCATTATTTTCTGTGTTTATATGAGTACATACGTCTATAATCCTCAATTTTATACTGCCTTCATGATTATATACTCGTACTATATATATTGGAAGGTCGGTTTGATAGGTAATGGTTTAGTAATGGGTTAGTACTAAACCCGACGGCGTGTGAAATTTACACATAAGGGTAAGGGGGCATATTTATGTATATTACACAAAAATACAGATATATACACACGTACATATGTATACACATAATATATTTATTTTTCATACATATGGGTCGCGGTGGTCTAGTGGGTAGAGCGTTGAACTACTGACCGGAGGGTCCCGGGTTCGATTCCCGGGCAAGGCACTTTGGGCACCTGCAGCTCCACCCAAGCTAGTTGATTTTTCGGGTACCAGATCTTCCTGGGAAACCATAACCGGCACAGGGAAAGGAACTGGCCCCCCTACCCTGATGTGTGAATATTCACACACCGTCGGGCTTGGTACATGGGTGAGCTCGGGAATCGAACCCGGGACCCTCCGGTCAGTAGTCCAACGCTCTACCCGCTAGACCACCGCGACCCGCGTTATATATATATATATATAATGTATGTTTTTATTATATATATTATATATATAAACATATAAACACAAACACACGGATACAAAATATTCAACGCACAGAAATATAAATAAATGAAGGACACTCACAGTATGTATTAACTTTCTCAGCGGCTATTTATATTATACCTGTACTTCCTTTTTGAATAACACAATTTCAGGCGTAACATGGTGGAAATCCTTCATGATGAAAGAAGACACTGCTTTTCCTCGCAGAATATTTTTATGACGACCTAGGTTTCGTTACTGCGTTCCTTAAGACACTGAACCTGAAGATGTTACGCTGTAATGAAACATAGGTCGTAATAAAAATATTCTATGTGGAAAAAGAAAGTGTCTTCTTTCATCACCTCCTACTTTTATAATAATAATGGGCATGAATAATATTGCGATAAATAAATAAAAGTTTCCAAAAAAAAAGCAATATCGTAAACAAAAATAACTACAGTTAAAAATATCCGCTGTTACATGAATGATAATAAGAAAACAATTGAAATGTTACTACTTGGATGTAATATTAATATTTCATTTGATGATTTGAAACGTTGCGAAGTCGGCACTTGGCATTATGAAATTCCTATATTTACTCGCAGATTGGAATTAAAATGTATGCTCGATAAATACATGCCCTACCTCGATTATTAGATGGCTGAGGATGATAGAGAGATACCCGCTTACGCTCGGTGTGTTAATTGCAGGGTGAGTTTGAGGTCGGGAGAAACAAATGGGCCACGGCAAATGTGGTAGCCGCACGAGGGTGGGGAGGTGGGTGGGGAAGGTGAAAAATAAAACTACTTCGAAAGAAAGTGATACCTCCGCGACTCAGCAGACGCATCAGTGACCCGTGGAGAGGAGAGGGGTCGGGGAAGGGAGACCTAATCAACAGCGAGAAAAAAATTGTGTTACGGGAACTCCATTTTTCCAACTGGTTCGCATCGCCGACGGTTGCCCACCTTTGTAACGATTTACGATCAGGCCAATCGGGAGTGCCGTCCTCGGCTGGAGCACACTTTCGCAACCGGCCAGCTCGGCCAATGAAAGTAGCCCGAGCATTATCTCATAAGCATAACACCACCTCCAACTCTCGCCGTCCGTCCTCCTCTTTCCTCCTCCTCGATCCACCTTCTCCCCGATCCACCTCCATCCCCGCCCACCCTCTCTCACCCCCCTCCACACTTCGAAACACTCCCACCACCCCTGTTTATCTCCCCCCAACTCACCAAACCTCACCCCCTCCCACACCGACCTCCGACGCATTTGAGTCGCGGTCAACCTTCTTTCAGTCATATGTCCCACGCGAACTGTGACATTTAACAAATGTTAAGCGATGAATCAAAAACGGAACGAATGCTCCTCGCCTTTTGGGAGTGGATATTTTCTTTTCGCGGATCATTCCATAAATTGAATGAATGGATAGTCTTTATTTTCTTTCCTTCGGTTTCGGGCGCGTGATGGTAATCGTCAACGAAATTACGGGTACGTTCACACGCTCCGAAAGTGTTAACCAACGGTATAATTTCTTTGGCTCGCAAAATAAGCGGAGAAAATTAAATGAGTTAAGACCTCTCCCAATTATCTTGCCACCAATACGATATCGATCCCGTCCTCGTTGGGCAACACACCATTTACTAACGACGTAATGATAAGGGCTTCTCAGCGACCTCAAGGTTGTGTCCGCTACTCCGAGAGAACACAACTAACTCACTGTAACACATTCATAAATTGAATGGTGTTATGTGAGCAAGGAAAAGCAAAGGGCAACAATTTTTTTCGTAATCAAATGAACGAAAATCTGGGGAAATTTAAGATCAACCGTTTTGATTTTATTTTAACCAATAAGATTAATGCGGGCTAATTTCTAAGGGCAACGGGTAACAATTTGGCAAATGATGGACTCATGCTTATTTACGAGGTCTGGACGAAGTAAGTATTTAAGTGTCTGGACGAAGGGAAAACTTCACAAAAAATATTTTAAGATGCTCTGCAAGACTTAAGTCCATAGGATCAAACAGATAAGAAACGATTATTTTCTTAATCCTTAGTAGCTGCAGGTTTTTTAAGTTTAGACTAAAGATTAAAGAAGATTATATTACGTGTTTTATTTAATCAACTCTAATTTTTTATTGAATTTCTTAAGACTGAAAAACGAAGAATTTGAATTCATTCTCCGAACATGAATGCTGATCACTCAATTAGGGAAATCGTAGTTGGAACCATATTTATTTTGAGAAGATAATTGGAATTGATATTCTATCTTCACTTTAAGTTTAAAATATAATTTTCCGGCCCGAAAACTATAACTTATCGGGCATATGAATGTTATTCTAATTAGTATAAGTTTAATAACTAGCCTTAAGTTTGAGAAGGGAGTAATATTTTTAGTAAAATTGGAGAAGAATAATGAGATATTATAATAAAAACGATTATTTTCTATCAATTTGGAAAAAAATAAGAGCCTTCACAAAGGTCTTGCGGAAGTGTTTTTATTGTTCTATCTTCTCAGAATAATTTGCTTTCCAATTATTAATTAGTATTTCTCATTTTTCTTGTTAATCTCAGTGTTTTTTAAATGCAATGGAAACAACAGGAATCATTAGTCTTTTTAATCTACGTAGTAAATATTTTTTTGGTATTTTCGAAAAATTTAGGTGCCTATATTTCACAGATGTTAAAGGAAATTCATTACCAGTTTAAGCATCAATTTTAATACAATTCAACAGAGTATCGATGAATTATATTTTTTAATAACTTAGTAATCCAAATCCAGATAGGTTCGCATTAACTCTTAGTTACTCATTACGATTATCTCATAACCGCAATAAAATTAAATCATCAAAGATTTCCTATCTCTTGATCGGAAAAAAATAATAACTCGGAGGAAATTAAAACCACTTGTATTCTTCTGCTGTCACAAAATATGATCGTTAATATTATAAATAGGATAATGGAAGTTACGGCAGCTAATCATTTTTTAATATATCGATCTTCTCTCTCCTCGAAATTTCGTTGCGTCAACATATTGCCTACTCTGGCAAAGATAAAATACTGCGTCTAGCTCCGTCTGGAGAAAAAAGTTAGTATGGAAAACAAAATATATGTTCTGTGCAAAAAAAATTAAAAATCGTATCATTTTAACGATGGATAATCTCTTTGTTAAATCTACTCGGGAACAACTCTATCGGGAAGAAAAATAGGTTTAACCAACCCAGGCAGTTATAGAATGCAGAAACCATTTCAGTCTCCTTAACTAAAATCTGATGACTTACCATAGCCTATGAATTGAATTTCCGTACCTTTTACTTAAAAAAATATTTTCAATGAATATTGAAATTTCAATTTTCTGGAGTAGGCAAGCGTAATAGTACAACAAGTAATCGAATGGAGTTGCATTTTAAAATTTTAAATTGATACAAATTCATGAGGAAACCAATTAGGAAAATGCTAACAAGCTTGAAAGGGTACATTTTGCGATATAATTCTGTCGACACCAAATGCATGCAAACCGGCTTTGAGAAGTGAGCTGTGGAACGCGCAACTCAATTACCTTTAATAATCCACAATAATTTACTCGTGCTCCTGAAATCAGAGATGATGCGTTTAGCAATAAAGCAAAACGTTTGATTCGGAGCTATATCCAATACATATTATTGAAGCTCTGAACGATTCCATTATGGAAGAGACCAACTAACTACGGAAGTTTTATTACGGTAACCTTAAAGTAGGCGCATTTTACTGAACGGCAACATTTGTGTGCCAAATCAAAAGACTGCCGAACACATCTCTTTCGTAGGCTACTATATATTAACTGATTAAAAACCTGTCGGGAGATATCAGGTTCAAACGGGAAATATTATCTTATTAGATCATTTCCAATTGATTGCTAGACATTGAAAACACCATACCGATTTGACCACTTAATATCGCGACGTTAGAACGTTGAAAACCAGCACTCTAATTTTGTTTTAACAAATTAGTGGGGTGATTAGTGTTGTAACGATTAATTAATGATAATTATTAGGTTTAAATGAAAGAATTTCTGTCCATGCCAAGCATTTACAATGATCGTGTGCAATAAATTATTCAAAAGTGGCAATAATTTCGAAAATTTCCACAAAGGCTTCTACAAAAGCGAGACGAGTATTCCAAATAAAAACACAAAAACATGGTGTTCGTTGTCGTATTTGGATTTCCTTAGACGTTGTTTTGTAGAAGCCGACAGCGTGACTTATCGTCTGTTCCTCAACTTTTCCCTTTCAAATACTAGTCCCACGAGAGATCGAGAGACTTCATAGGAGAGCAGAGGTTTTCTTCTGACAATAAAGCTAATCGAGCGATCTCGACCTTCAGCGGAAATCGGGAACCGGTACACTTGCACAAATCAGAAAAGTTACGCGTTTCACTCGCTTGAAAAATCGCGTCCATAAACTTGCTAAGTGCACTGTGAAATACATTTGAGGTTTCATCATCACTCCAAACCATATTATATTTGACAAATTCCAAGAAACTGCGGGACACGCCGTTTCAATAACTTTTAACGGAGTCTTCCGCTGATATGAAATTCAATGCAACCATTTCTGAGTATGAAAATCATTCCTCTCGACCTTTATCCCGGTCAAGGCGAATTATTTTTATGCTCTGAAATTTTTGCATATTACATTTGCTTTCCTAAATGTTTCGCTGAATTGAACTTTTTAAATAACGGTTAGAGCATCGGCCCGGCATGTCGAAAGATCCAGTGTCCAAGTCCCGGTCAAGGAAATATTTTTCCGCTTGTGATCTGCTCGATTCCGCCTTCTCCATCTCACCTGTGTTCGTCATTTATATTTGTTCCCATCACTTTTCCTTATATTTATTTCCATGTGAATGAATATTTGTTCGCCGAATGGCGGGATTTCGTGTTTCCTCTTCCAATGTCAATCACACGAGTTAAGTACTTCTTGGTTTCCTCTCCGTCCACCTCTTATGCCATTTCTTCTCCATCCACAAATCTCCAAAACCCTTAAACCTCTTTCTTCTAAGACCAAAGTGCAAATCAATAAAGAATGGCGCTTCAACCATGAGCCACAACCTTGAGGTGTAGAGCAAGTAGTTGAATTCCTAGTACGCCTAGATTTCCGCCGTTGTGTTAAATTATAATTTTCTTCTTCTAGGGTCACTTATTCCAAAAAGGTTTATTGAAAGTTCGGCGTGAAATGAAAGATCGCTCACACAATAGAATTACATTAAAATTATATTAGGAAGCTCATGAAATGGAGTATAGAATTTTCGAAAGTTACCTTAATCGTTCAAGAATATGATCATTGAAACAAACGGAAGTCAATATTATATAATAAAAATTAAAATAATAAATTTTTGCTTGCTTGCGTAATTGAAAATTTCAGCACAAAAGTGGTCTACCCTTTAAATGAAACGGAGGAGCCACCTGTAATGCAACAGGGTGAAGTGTCTCCAACGCTTTTCTCTGAAAAATAATAGGCATTTGGTAGGCTTTGAAAAATAGATATTTCTTGCGGTTAATCATACATTCGTGTAAAATTGGTGCTAGAGACAAAGGTGTTGTAGGTTTACGAAAGAAATGGGTTGCACTTCTTTTGTGCTTAGCTTTTACTAACCTTGGATTTTCACACGTTCTGATGTGAAGTTGGAAAAAATAAAATTGGTGTGTACCAACTGATTCAAATTTCTTATTTTACCACTTCGCTCAACTTATCGTTGCGTGCGAGTGGTTGAGAAAAGGTAATAAACTTAACCCATGGTACCATCGATGCTTCCAAAGCGGCGCTTACGCATTCGCTATCGAACGAAAGATTATGTTACGAAAGCATTGACGACCGCGTTGTGTTACAAGAAGCGACCCTGGCCAGAGAAGAGTAGTGAATGAGCGCGTCCCAGTGTTTGATTACTCACACAATCCACATTCTTACCGAGAACGCCTTTAACCCCGCCCAGCCTCCTCGGGCGCAAACTCGACCGCCGCCCACCCTGGCGGTCGACCGAGGAAAACGGCCAACGCGCGCGCGAGCCCGCGGATATCATAATGACCTTCCAACAGTCTCCCGGGACGAGCGCCCCATAAAGGATCTGATTTACTACCCACGGGAGGAAAACGAGCACCCATTCCACTGCCGCCTTACGCCGGCGCGCGAATGCGCATGCGTGGAAATATCATCGCTATCCTTTTCGACGGACATTCCGCTGTCCAGAAGAACGTCCATCCAGGAAAAATAGTCCCCCTGATTATTTCACATTTTTTCCGTGTCCTCCTCCGCTCAGTCTCTGGGCATAAACATATTTTCTTCCGCGGACGTTATCCGTCGTTCCTTGCTCACTGCTAGAGCCTCGGGAGCGTTTTAAGGAAGGCAGGCATGAAAATTGATGCGACGACGGAGAGAGGCATCTCGTAATCCCGAAAGCCACAATGGCACCGGAGGATATATTGAGGTAGTCATTCAAGATTCTCAATGGGAAGGGCCCCCGAGTAGTAATATTTTCAGTAGGGTTGAGCTGGGAGGGAACCCAAGGAACCATGTTTATGCGCGGCACAAAATTTGATGCTTTCCTCACCGAATAATCTTTGGTCAAAGATTAGAACGACGCATGACAAAAAAACCCTCAATCTACTACACAAACAAGTAGGCATTTTTTTCTATTAGCATATGCTTATAGTCATGACTGTGGGTACATCCCTTGTGATGTACAAGCATAAATATTCCAATTCCTTGCGTTAATCGTTCGCCGATTCCAAAACGACCTCATTCGACGATCACCAACAGCTGTAATTAGGTATCGGTGGTGAATGCGAAATTTATGAAGCTAGACTTTCCTTCTCATGTTGGCGTTATTATTTAGCGCTGGTGCTGCTCACTGCATTAAATTTTGAATAAATAAAGCTCATTCTTTCTTGAGTGGATAAAAGTAGCGCTTTAGACCATTGCAGCGTTAAGGAGGCCACTCTTCACAAATAGGTCATTCCTATATCAAAAAAACTAGATTAGATTTTTCTACTAAATATAATACTTTATACACCTGATTTTAACATACGACCTGGTTTTTACACACTAGTCATCATTCTTAAGCCGCAACTGACACATCACGTAGAGGTTCTTATCGTATACAAGGCATTTTACTAAGTTTGTGTAAAATATATCGCATAATTAAGGAAAAATCGTCCGTCGCCAACGTATCATGCGCTGACTTTTTCCTTGCTTGCCTTCTCTCGTACACGTGTTATTTGCTTTGTTTATCGATAATTTGATGGAATAAAATTATTCAGAGGCCAGGACTAACAGGTCAGAATGGCGTAGAGTAGAAAACTAACGATCCCGTCTTCTAAGTGCATGATGCGACGTAATCCCTCGTGGACGACTTTGAAAGGGCGCAATACAATTCGTGGACAACAAGCACGCATTTTGCCTCCGCCAATGAACACAAGTGACCGCCTTTCTCTCGAAGGGTTACGCTCCCATCATTCTCGAAGGCAGTGCACGGCTTCGTGGACCTATGGATGGAGTCAAAGCCACTGACAGTATAAGCCCATAAGATAGCACAGGACTGGTCATCAATGAACCAGCAGTGGCTCACAGCGTGATCTTTTTACCCTCTTGCAGGCGTTCATACTCCCTGCAGGGGAATTGCGAGACCGTAGCGCATGACATTTGAAGACTGGTGACCCGCAATCAAATGTCGCTGCAGCATCATTCCCTTTCATTGGCTCCCTTCAAATATTTAGGAGACTGGATAAAACAGTAATAGTTCTACATTCGCAAACTATTAAATTAATGCTATCGGGTTATCTACTGCACCAAATCTCTAATTAGATCGATTTGGTACGACAGTAAAAACGGATCCACGTAATTAGGAATATATTGAACACCAAATTAAAACTAAAGCTGTCGAAATTGATTAGACTGTAAAACTCGACTCAAAGCTTCAGAAAAATTTAATTCTTTACGGCATACAGATCCTACAAATAACGCCCGTTTATTTTGAACTTAAGAACTCTGAATAAACAAAAAAAATTGTAGAAATTTTCCTCAAAGGTGGTGGTTAGTACGAAACGGTTTACTGGTCATCTCACCAATAGAAAACTTCACGATTCCCACCAAGAAAAAAAATATTCTACGATTCTTCATTTCTACCTAGTGCGCCATAACGCCAACTTGATAGAAAAGAAGAGAAAATTCAAATTCAGGATTGTGTTCGATGAGACTGCATTCTTAACATATGTATAAGATTACATAAACATCGGCATGAAAAGATTACATTCACCAAGGTTTCTTCAAGGAAGCATTAAAACAAAGAACGGATCGAAAAACTTCTTCTGCTCATCTACTACTGAACTGACTGAAATACGAGGTAGGTATTTATTCACCAGAGCCAATCAAAGCTAGGTTTACAAATAAAGTGTTCGTCAACTCACTAATTATCTTTTTCCACTGGCTAACCATTCTTTGAAATATTTATATTTTATTAAACCATTAAATGTAATGTTTTAAGGCAAATTCGATATTATTGAAAACGAGAGTGTGAGCAGGGAGTAAAAAAAATGAGAAATACGGGTGAATTGTTCACATTCCCATTTTACCCAAATGCAAAAGTTTCAGTCCGTTTATCAATTTGTCAACCACTTTTATGTGCTTTTCCTGACTTTAAGTTAATGAAAAGCACCGGTGAGGCTCAACGACTTCCTGTACATAATGCTAATTTTCTTACTTGGCTGGTTAATTTTCCAGTTATAGATAGGACATTGTGAAAAATTACGAGAAACCTATTGAATGGAAATAAAAAACGACCAAACACAGAACTATGCTGTTCCCAAATGAAATCCATTTCAATGCACAAGGTAGAAACAAATAACTTAGCATTTCTCATACTTCCTTGTACATTAAAATGAAACTCCACGGGGTATCGGCCTCAACTATCTTTCAAGTGGAATCCAATTACATATTTTTCTTAATTATTATATAACTGTACTTGTGGATTGTGGTCTGAAATACACGAGGGAAAATTAGCATATTTACTGGAAAGTGACGAGTTCCATTTTTTTCTTAGGTTCTTTCACGAGAAAATAACATTGACGGAAAATAAAAGCAATAATGAAGTTATAGACATTGGTAAGGATAGAGAGACGACTATATAGAGAAATTCGAGGAAGGCAGAATGATAAGTGGATACAGAAGGTACGGAGAGGCGATGGGATGCTGAAGACGGTATAAGAGGGGAAAATGCTGGAAAATCGAGGTACAAGAAGGTAAAGAATAGCCATTTTTGACAGAATTAAGGGAGGTAGAAATCATACAGAGATAAAGAATGAATTATTTCTATACATGCATTAAGTATGAAACTCTAAGGATTTTATGCAAAAAGTTAGTTAAGGTTAAGGAGTACAATGGTGCGTAGTTCCAAGGTCCAACAAAACCTACCCTAAGCTCGTAGACAAATGCTAATAATAACTCACTTTCAAAATATACTAAGAGAAATATCAATTATTAAGAAAAATCCTTCGTCGCAATTACGTATCGCACTCTTTAAGAGCAAGTCACACTCAGCCATGTCCATTTAGCATCTGTAACCAACTCAAGTCATCTCAACTCGTAGATTTTCGCCGATTTACACACGTCCGTGTGTTCTATAAGCTTCTTCTTCACATCTACAGCTACATCTACACGATGCCCCCAAAGGCGACTCATGATACACGATATCGTAAATAATTATGAAAAGAAATTTGGATTTCGTACTTCAAATCACAAACGATATGCGTTTTCAATTTACACCGTGCTAATAGCAGCCTTGAAGTCTTTCGCTTTTTCGTATTTCCCATGGCATACTGGAGACAAAATATTGGCAGTAAAAATACATTAATATGTTTACTTTAACACTTGATTTCAATGCAAAAAACAAAAATTGATACACACTTGATTTACCTTTTAATTTGGAAGGGCGTGTGCTCGTGATATCCGTAGAAGCTTTCGATAGATCGGAGGAACCCAATTAATGCTTTCTCTAGCGAGGCGGAATAACCGCGATGCATACATGTTTATTTGGTCACACCATAAAGCACGAAGCTTTGCTTATGAGGCAGGCGTCCCGCAAAATCTTTAAGAAGTACCGTCGTGTAGGCTTAATCGATAAATGATGTCGTGCACTGCCATTTAGTGCCCCTCTAGGTCAGCAAATTCGAATTAAAGAGTCAAGACAAACAAAGGAGCCGTGCAAAAAAAGGGGGCAGCACCTGTTTTCAAAGAGCTTTTAGAATTTTTGGCGTGAAATCAGAAGAAAAAATTCCCATCAAGCTAGGGCGACGGCCGTCATGAAAGCAGTCCTTACAAGCAGCGAAGCATTTCAAAACTCTCCTTTTCGCTAACTTTCCAATAAAATTTCTAACGAGTGATCAGAAACAATAAGGGAGAACGAGCCCGAAACCACATTCTCTTTCATTTTCCGTTTTGCTTGGGTGGCTCGAATCGAACGCGCGATGATTCAACACAAATAGATCACGTTTGTTATTGGTCTCACCTCATTTTGTGAAGACAGATCGCACGCTTTTCCACAAAACATTTGACTTGAATTATATGCTGTTCTTTTTTTATACATCCAGGCGGAACATTACGAGATAAGATTTGATTCAATTCGCCAACTCGCAAAGAGTATCGAAGCCAACATTCCAACGACACAATCCTTGGAGAAATCATTCGTCAACATTTTCCTGTACTTGCCACTCCACGCTCGCCTCGAATATACAAGCTTCTGTGGTGAGACAACACTCGTAACAATCACATGCGAAGACCACGAGGCAGAACGCATAAATATATCCATCCGAGCACGACGGAGAAAGTAAGAAAATATTTTTCCTTGCTATCTTTTTATTCCTTTACCTATATACAAGGTCGGGTTCCAGAAAAGGTATTGGTTAAAAGCAAAAATGTGTGATATGTATAAACGAGTTTAAAACAATTACTACTTTTAATTTCTGGACGTCTTTGGATTGATCAGAGCCAAACGAACATATTTTTCAATTACAGTGAGGCAGTAGGCAATACAGGGCAGTAGGCAATACTGGGTACATGTATTCTCTTGTCCGAAAATCTACGCGTACTAAGAATCTCATATAGCAGGACAAATAAAACGTTTCATGCAGGCATGCATACAATTTCAGTGCCGAAAACAGATTTTAAAAAAATAAATTTCAACCGAGTGTTTAGGTTTATTGCTGAGCACATTGTGTGTGTGTGTAAGGAAGACATGTACACTTATAAATATTATTTTGTGGGGTGAAATTTATTGTATAGATCGCAAAATAGGGCACCCACAGCACGAGCAAGTTGAGTTATTGATCCAGATGTAAATGGTACGTACACAACAGTTAGAAATATTATTCCACTGGTTAACGATTTTGTAATCCTCGCGAATAGACTCATTTCCGTTTTCAGCAGCACAAGTTCGATAAATTTAAACCGGTCAGCTTGTAAGAGGAGAAAGATTCAACCCTTCCATATTTACCGCCCGACTTCACCGAGCCATTTTACAAAGCTCGCTGTGGGAAGAATAAAAAAAGAGCACTGCTGTCCACGGAGCCTCTGTTGGGAACATGATGTGATGTCGGCAGGAAAATCCTACATCTTGATGCGATGCGAGCACGCCGATGCATCGAGTAATCTCCGCGCGCGATTCCATCCCCTCCCGGGAAACACGAGCAAAGAACCGAGCCCTGCCCGGGGAAATCGTCCATCAAATTCATCCGCAAGCACCGGGCCGCATTCCACGAACGAAACGCAACCGCACGAGCCGTGTCAGGACAGGCCGTGGGCACCTCCGTCCTCCCCCTATTTCTTGTCCTCGTCCCAACCCTCTCTCGCCATTCCCTTGTCGCCTCAATTAGAACGAGACACCTTCCAGCCCTTATCTCCCAATTCTATCGGATCCCTTGGCAAACGCCTCGCTCGGGCAGGGCGATCATTTATCAGCTGGCGGGCCTCACCGCTCGCAACGAACACGTCTGGACGATATGCTTCTGTTCCGAAGGCGGCGACAAACTGGTTTTTCCCATCTGTATCTCCGTTCTAGGGGTTGTTCCTGAGTCGTATCATTTCCTTCATCAGCGGCCTTCGAAATATCGCGACGATGACAAGGTGTTGAGATGTGAAAAGGGTCGAGAACATGATTAGAAAACCCTGAGGACGTGAAGAAGATGTATTCTCCTGGGGATCATTATTTTCTTGGAATTGGGGAAAAGGTGCCAGCCAGTCCTGTTCTCATCAGCGTAGGTTGTTCGGACTCGAATTTCGTACTACTTGAAGCACTACATTCATATTGGAAGATCCATTAATCATGTGAAACTTTATGAGATACTCATGATGACTGCCTGCTCCCCACTAATGTGATACTTGCGTGAGATTTTCTCCAACTAGTGTATCACTCGAATTTTACCATACAGAGGGACCGCAGATACTTCATTTGCTTTTAGCAATGCTTTTGTCATAAGTCTTTCAGTCCAAATAATTCATTGCAGCCTTTCAATCCTTTTCCGCTTGGTATTAATTCTCTCGTGCCTGATGGGTCTTCTTACAAAGCCTTGGTTTGTTTGGTCCCTTTCCCCTAAATCTGCTGCAGGATTTCTATTCTATTTTCCTTTCATTATGTTTATAAAAGATGTTTATACAGAAGTTTCGTTCAAACAATATGGTTCTTCTTTTTCACCTAATAATCCGTGTGACCTACTCTTCTTTTCTCTTTCCCTATACCTTCCCCATTGAATCTGTTCATTTGATATTTCCTATTCATCTTCAACATGAAGTTTTTAAGGCCCATGTAGTCAGCTTTTTTTTATTTCCCGTGTCTCAGATACATACATTTCCACACTCCACGCAACTGTACGCGAAATGTATACTAATCATCTCCTTTTCTGCCCTTTCCTGTCGACCACATTGTTTGTTGACCCCCAAAAATGCGGGGGTTTGCCGCGCGTGTAAGAAGTGTCTCGTGATACCTGCGCTCTGAACTCCCCTACTCAATTCCACGTCTACGACGTGGTCCGCCGTGAATCAGGGACAGGCCGTCCCATCCTCTCGAAGTGAGAAACGCGATTAATGGGCGCTTCCCAATCTCAGTTGTCTTCCTTCGTTTCTTACATGCTATCAGATACAACTCCCATGTTTTCCGGAATCAAAGCAAACATGCTGATATTTATTTAACGGCTCAATGAAAAATTACTTTTTCTACAGGAGCTGGAAAAGGGAGAAGCAAATTCTCAATCCTTAAACCTCATAACAAGTGGTCTAAATTCCACTCGTATGCCCTGTCTCGTTGCCTATTTTAATCACTACTATAGGTCCCCAGAAAAGCGGAGTTTGAATAGGTCCCTCTCTCCCGCCTTGTTTCCATGTACGGGTATGTGTGTGTGTATTCATACATATAGTAGAACTATCATTTCCAAATATCTCTTACCAGTCGCCAGCATGCCAAGAATCGGGAAAAGATACAAACGTTAGTTACGTTGACATTCCATGGCTTGCTGACACTCCGGCCTATCGGAACGACTTAAAACTGTCGTAGCCCAAGCGACTAACAACCACTGAATTCCAACAAAACGAACATTTTGCCCTTCCCTCAATGCACACCACATCGGTGACTGCCTACAGACTTTTGGAAACGATAGTGGAGTATGTGAGTAGTGTGGGTGTCGACAGACAACTTAACTGTTGCAGCAGGATCAAGTCCGTGGGAAGGGCCCTCTCTAAAAAGTGCTTCTGAAGTAACGAGACTCTTTTTCAGCTTGTTAAATGACTCCAAAAATATATTGGTAAAGCCTCAAGTCTTTCAAGATGAAATTGACTTACAAAACCTGACGTAATTGACAAGTCCTTCATGTTTTTTCCTTACATTGAGTATGCAACGCTTATAGAGAAGACGGATTTATTAAGTAGTGAACATTATGCTACAGTGGTAAGTACCCGCAGGATGATGAGGCACCTCATCATATTGGACGAAGGCATGATCCAAACGGAAATAACTGGAGCTAAGGCTTGTTTCAAGAAGAGGATTGGTATATGTGACATGCGGAAAGATGGAAAGTCGCTGTCTTTGGGATGACTTTGTGAAATCGGTACACAATGAAATGAACCCTAATACTTGGCCATTCCGCACAATATTTTACAAAATACCATAAGTGTTTAGTAATTAATAAAAATTATTATGGAATTTCGACGTCAGTTTTCATTAAGATGCCAGATTAATAGTGCAATATATCACAATTGTAGATTAATATAATGAATGTAATAATGGATACATAATAACAATGAAAGCGAGTTGGTGCATCACCATCCGATTCACAATGGTCACCCGAAAATACAATCGATTTTCCAGCCGAGTAACGTAATTAAAAAACAATGTAGTCAAAGTTAGAAAGGGAGGCCTGGAGCTGAATTACCTACACCAGTTGAGAAAATCATTCCGCTTACTCCGCCTCCATGAATCCTATTACTGCAGAGGGCATAAAGCTATTAGTGCGCAAATCCTTTCACACCATGTCAACAAACAAAGGCATTGATAAAATTTATTCGGGTTCCAGTGATTGGAGGACATTTCGCAGAGACGTAATTTTGTAAAATTGTGGATGAAAAATAAAACAAAACGATTAAATCCGACCACATAGACCAATAAGTCCTTTACAAATACGATACAAGCGTATGACTACCTATTCTCATTAAATTACGTACTCCTAAATAAAGTTACTCAGTTGGAAGGAATAAATACACTAAAGGACACCATTTAAGGGATTGAAAACGCTTATCACTCTACCGGCAGCTATACGAGCCTTTTGCACTCTAAAGTTGAGTCCATTTGTTGTGCATCAAAAAAGATTTACCGCGTATTTTCCACTCAATCATATATTTTTATCTACAGTCAGTCTCGAGAAAAATATTAGGTGATTTTGGAACTTAAACACACATCGTAAGCAGATTGAAAAAATACGCTATTACACTGATGACGTTTTCTCGGGTCTTCCACCGGGTCAGGAGTTCCATGTTGGCCGACGTTTCGATGGTCGACTGGAGCATCGAAAGGTTGGCCAGCAAGGTACCCCAGACCCGGTGGAAGACCCGAGAAAACTTCATCAAGCAGATACGCCGGGAAAGCACCAGATCTTACTATTTCCTTACATTAGCATCACTTTTAGAGAATTAGCGCATTTCCTTTTCACTTTGAACGTAAAATAAAAATCTGTGTGGACAAGGAGAAGACAAAGCGCAGAATATAAAATATTGATAAGCTTAAATATGTCTAGTGATCGAGACAGAGAATGACGGTGATGAAATAAGTTCTCTACTCTCCCGTGAAAAAGTGAGGCAACGACTGTTTACCATGATAACGGCGGCGAGGAAAATAATCCATATTATTAAAATGTTCATCGTCTGTCCGTCATCGAAATCTCGTTCTCCTCTGGACATCATTACTGAAAATCGATGTTTATTAAATGCGACGCCATCATAACAAACGCCTCCCGCGCTGGTATGCGTAAGTCGTGTGAGAGATATCGGAAGTGCCCAACAGACATTGGTCGCCAGTTGAAGTCTCTCCATCGAAGACGTCGTATTCCAGATGACAACTAGGAACTGTCCGAGAACTATATCCGTATGGACTACTCACGAAAAATCTTTACGTCTTCCTGCTACAGAGTTTCATAACTTTATACCTCTTTACTTGAAACGCTCTCTCATGAAGTCGAACTTCAAAATTAAATTGTATGATTCTTATTAGCTATTTAAGTGCTATATTTTCCCCTAAATTAACTATTTACGAGTGTTCTATGTTTTTAAGAGGGATTTTTATTTTTTTTCAAAATCTCAATGCACACACTGCATTTCTTGTTTGAATTTGTAGCTTTCATCTGCATACTTTGTCTCCTGGACGTATCCAATGAATTTGCAGGTATGTCCTCAAGAATTAAGGGTTCATTTAAATAGTTAACACAACCATTTTGAATTAATCATTTTTAAGGATTGTATTTTTCAAAATTTTGATTATTTGTGTCCATCCTTGCAATTTCCATTTTTTTCATGTATTTCACTACCACAACTCAATAACATTATGTGATTCACTTGGAATTAATATGTTTGATGATTTTCTTCCTGCCTTTTCATTAATTTTTATCTTTATATCTAGAAATATTCTGCTTTATCACTATAATCTTTTTTTAATTTTTTGAAAATTGGCCAAAAAAAATTATATGAACACTTGGGTTTTATTTATTTGTCTGTATTTTATTGCCATATTACAAATGGCACTGTATTTTTAATATTAACATTATTTGAAATTTAATATTCGCAGGTGTAGTATTTGAATCGTCTGGATTTTAAGCGAATATGTAACTCTAATAATACTAAGTTTTCTATATTCTAAGATTTTTTTCGTAACTTTAATTTTTATCAAGAGAATTCTTATATTAATCTCGAAAAATATGCGATTGCACCTAAATAAATTATATTCAATCGCAAATCTTCCATTCTCCGTCCGCAGATCGTGGGTCCTACTGTTCTGCAGCCAGTGCTATAACGTGGGAGATTCTGAAGGAGGTGGGGGCAGCGGGGCAGAGACCGAGGCAGACGAGGGCCCGAGGAAAGGATGGCCCTGCCCCTGGCCCGGCCCGCTCTTCGAGCATCGCCTCTGCCCCCCGTTCCAGAGAGTGGCCAGGCTCTTCTCCTTGCTACTCGTCATCATCCTTTCATGGGGCGTCGTCTACCTTATGCTGGGAGAGCCTGCAGGTACGTCCCCAACCTCAACCTGTTGCATTGACAATAATTTCAACACGCATCATCTAGATATGTAAGCCTCGAAAAGAACCATGGTTTGCTCCACCATTAAGGAAAGTCTCATAATTGTTACGCACGAAGACAATAAGGAATTAGTTTATAAAGTTATACATTTTAATATAGCGAGTGACTATCTCATTTAAAAAATTATCCTGGTATTTTTCCGACGTGTTCTAAAAATGCATATTCGATCATGGAAGCGAGAGGTCATTTTTCCAGGTACCCAACGAATTCGAAATTTATAAACAAAAGCCAAAACGTAACGCAAATATCACAAATCAAACTTGGAGGCCCTCCGTTCAGGTAAAACTTTCGCTAACCCATTGGGATGTTCTGTTCATATCTTTACCCAAAGGTGCCGTCAAAATACTGCTAAGTTCGTCCCACTATTACCCCAGTAGTCAAATGAAAAATACTCGTAACTTCCCCTATCTGATTAAATAACGGTATTTTAATAAAATTTTATAGAAAGCTCGATTTGATAGGCATTTGAAATTCAATCTGATTTAATAAATATGAAAAAGATATGTTGAGATCAGATTTTCAACAAAATTGATTCGAAAAACATATTAATAAACTTTGTTCACCGTATTTTAGTTCTCATATGAATCCAAACACTATTATTTAAAGGCCCAACAAAAAATGCTCAGCTACATTTGGAGTATTTTCATGAATTTCCCTGAAAATTGTACTATTGGAACAGAGGAGCGAAGAAGACTAGAAGTTTTCGAGCTTTGATGCAATAGGTGTTATGTAAAAATACTTAGATATGATCTCCAACGATTTCTGATGTTTATATGGTATATTTTGTTGCTATTATTATTTATATAGTTACGTTAAAGGTAACTTCTCAATATAAAAGCCCTGAGCAGGCCTACATTTCTTAATCTCACCTAACACGACAACCTGACACCCCATACTTCTTCGATTTCGCATGATTCCCATCTCCCTTCATTCCGTCTGACATACCTATCCTTTTCTTTCCCATAACTCGTCTTCCTAAGGTTCTCCCTCTATCACAGTATTCAGCATTCCATCGCTAATCCAAATGCCGCGCATCCGTTTCTCCTGCTTCCTTTGGATTTCTCCCAACGGTCAAACCACCCGCATTCCTAAAAACTCCAGTAAACGCCTATTATCTTGCTACAACAATCAGTTTTCCGAGCCGTAGAAAACGACGCTCCAAAGAAACGTTTTCATCAGTGTTTTCTTAACATCCTTACTCTAAGTCCCTGTCATCAACTCCCTCCTCCTAGTGAAAGTTTCTTTGCCTAAATTATTCTTTCTTCTAACGTCCCTACTATATTGACCATCTTGGTCCAAAACACTTCAAAGATAGAAAAACTGTTCCACTTTAGTTTTTTCCCTCCTATTCGAACGTTCATCTTAGCTTTTTCTATCTCAAAAACCTCATAACATTTTGTTTTATTTAGACAGATTCTTATCCCACTAAATAGTCGTATCACCTAACCGAAAGCTTGATCAGCCACAAACCAAATTGGTGTTATGAATCCCCCACCGACAATTCTCAAATCAAATATCTCAAATTCTTCTCATTACACTTCTATCATTTCTCTCCAACAATGAAGTCCAGAAATTTGAGAATGACCATACATTCTGAAGGACCTTGAAACGAAAAAGAGATGAATGTATTCGACACACTTTTCGGCACGTAGACTGGATAAAAACTATAACAGGGGACAGAATTCCGGGGGGAAAATAGTAGAAGTCGACTTTATAGAAATACATATAGCAAATAATACAATATACACATTCTTTACCGCAATTAAACGACTTGAAGATTGTATAAATCCATTGGTGAATGAGATAGCTGCCAACCAGTCTAAGGACTAAAAAACTAAGAAGTTGATGAAGGTATATTAGTGAAAATGAAAGCTAGGAGGTAAACCGAACGTGAAGACTTTCGTGACAAATCTCTCTTATTCATCTCTATTATAGTCGATCCTTTACGTACTTCTTCAAGAGTGGGTTAACACGAAAGTTATCTTGTAAAGTCACTACGTCATATTCCTGTTTACAGCGATTCGTAGTAGCTTAAGGATAAGAACTAAACTTGAAAATACACGGAGACTGGATTTATCAAGCTCAATTAAAACAGGCATAGTAAATTTATACCGAAATTAGTATTTTTTTTATGACTCGCTTCATTGAAATAAAATTAATAATCTTTTAATAATTACAAAAAATTAATATTTTATCTAGTGAACTTCTTTAGTTCCAATTTTCCAGTACGTTATATGGTTTTATCCAAATGAGCAGCACCAAATCCAATTTTTGGAAAATGAATACCTCGAGAGATTTCAAGCTTAATCCCTTCGAGAGCGGATACTCCAACATATCGAAAACTCTCTTTTACGCGAAGTATTGCCACCAACTCGTTCGTTTAGATGATGACATGGTTGCGATAGGAAATAAATGAATGAGATTTAGTTCACCCTATGCTTTTGCTTCGGAAATCCGAGAAATAATTTTCCAGTCTCGGAACGGAAGATCGTCTAAAAGAGGAGAATTAATGCACGTAGGCTAAATGAGTGAACCATATGGAACTTTAATGGAGAAACATTACACTATATGAAATGAGGTTAAAAAAAACTGCAAAACATTATCCCTGCCCGACAAAGGTTAACTCTCCGTTTTGTGATTATGGAATTTAACATTTTGTTTTAAGTTCCACAGATTTAGGCGTCCATGCTTTAAAATTTCAGAATTGTTCTGGTTGTTAACCTACCCTAATGGAAGCGAGGTGAATTAATCTCGTTTATACCGTGCACTCAGATTTGCTGTCCCGGTCAAATCTCATTCCTTTTGTTTATTCAAATCTACCTAGACCTGAATGAATAGCTCTCATTTCTTAATCTCGTAATCCTTACTTTGCTGCCTTCCTTCCCCTGCCTTTCCTTACTTCTTTGTAAGGAAACCTTCGCAAACCAAACCAAAAAAAGTGAAATAAAAAATAAGCTAATTGTATATATATATATATATATATATATATATATATACATATATATATATATACATATATATATATATATATATACATATATATATATATATATACATATATATATATATATATATACAATAAGAATAGATTTTAATAAAATGTAAAGTTGCGTACTCAACTCGTTTGGTTGTTAAAGTGCATAAATAGATTTCATCATCAAAATTTTTAACTTAAAAGATACGAGTATGCCAATGTAATATCTTTCATTTTATATTTTTTTTAAATTCATTTATACTACTGATACTCGTGTTGAAAGAACAAAATTTAGATAAAATGATGAACAAGATATGCCGAAGAAAGTATATACTTAACTATCAATTGCACGTAATGGAATATTTTAAGTGAAGGAGGTTGCACTCTTGGGGGATCGGGATGGTGCGGTGGCTAACGTACGGGCTTCCCACCGAGAGGGCCCGGGTGGTATTTTCAGTGGTATCCCGATCCCTACTTGAGGTGCTTTGTGGAGGGCACTTTGAGTGAGTACGCCGTCCGTCGGATGGGACGTTAAGCTGCGGACCCCTTGGCGCCTTTCGTTAAGAGCAGGCTAATGCCGACGCAGGGTTTCTCTCCACCCTTCATCCTTTCCCATCCATCCCTAATGGCGTAAATGACCTGAGCTGTCGGTCGCCTCCCCAACAATACTACTACAACTACGAGGTTGCACTCGGTTAAAATCTACAAATAGTGTCTTTGCCTGGATTGTTGGGGAGTTTTTCATTTTATATATCTAACTGAAGAAATGTGCTTTTAAAAAGAATGATATTTAAAATCATGATTCTAAGACAGTTAATATTTGATTTTAAAAATTAATTCGTAAAATACCAATGCAATTTTATAATAGAATATATAGCTCAGATGGAAAATCACAGTTATTTTTTTCACAATTTTTTGATAATGCGAGATCCATTGTTGAGATTACGGAGGTCCATGTTTGACTCAGCTAAGACTCAGTGTTAAGGCGGTCGTGATTTCAGTAATTACATGTATGATAGCTGGATCCATTGTAGAGATCGCGAATACATCCATTAATGAATAAGCTAAGAATTTCCTTATTGAGACGGTATGGAATCCGATTGTCGTGATATCTGACACTTCTTTCAATGAGATAGCTATTGATAATCTAATCCTTAAAACTTTTGCAATGCTTCTATCGTCATCATATCCGATTTTTTCCGTTTAAAAACTTGAATATACGGGAATAATTGCTAGGTAACATATGAGATTGGCCCAGCTCGACGTAAAATGCAATAACTAAATCAGAATGATGGTTTTTTTCTCGAAAACATTTCACCAGAGTCATTTATCATTCTTCTCTCAATGTGGAGTCCAATTTCAATTGGACCCTCAATTTCAATTGGACCCGTTGATGTAGAATTTGAAATTAACGATATAAATTTGTATCGATAAATTTCGCCCATCCCCAACTTCCATCCCCATTTGTCATTTACTAGATTGTAGATCGAAATCTAAGTTCGCGCCATCCATTATGGACGTCGTGAGAGATTGTGCTGATGATCTCTGAAAACCTCAATAACGATGGTTTAAAGATTATTTAAAATTTTATTACGTATGCCTCAACATAGTCCTGTTCACATTCTTTTGAGTCATTCATCTCCTAAAAGAATAAATAAACAGACAAGGATGTCACGAGCATCGCTAGGCTTCGCGTGTGATCAGTCAGATTAGCTCCTCAATAAACAAAGCTGTTGTCTGAAGAAAACACAGGAAAGTATTCGTAATAAATAGGCATTCCCTTAAGCTCGGTGAGAGGTGCCGTTCTTAGAGTTACGCAAGCTTTTTTTCATGCCGAAAGATTTTGATCCCGTTCCTTAGATGTTTCTTTATCCCTACGCAAAGAGACATCAACCCATACCTAAAGAGAGAGAGAGATAAGGTGTTTTTAGAAAGTGACCCGAAGGTGTAACTAGATTGCTCGGGATTGAAGGAGAGGGATACCGTCTACGGGAAACCTTCAGCTCGTGCTCTGATCAGCGAGTGGACTGGCGAATCAGTTAATAACATTCTTACGCGCTCTTCTTCTGGGAAAAGTCATTCAAATTTACAATCGCTCTAGCTTCCAAGTGCCATTATTCATGTTTTCATCAGTTGAGAAAATCTAAGACATCAGTCTTCCTTTTACCGACTAGTGAAGGAATTGTTAAAAGCATTTATTTTAAGCATGTCCGATTACCTATCCTGATTTTACAAATGCTACGTGTCAAATAAATTATTAGATATATTTTCATATAAAGAATACTGTAAAACAATTGCTGAGCAACTACGCTTAAAAAATACTCTGATCAGCGAGTGGACTGGCGAATCAGTTAATAACATTCTTACACGCTCTTCTTCTGGGAAAAGTCATTCAAATTTACAATCGCTCTAGCTTCCAAGTGCCATTATTCATGTTTTCATCAGTTGAGAAAATCTAAGACATCAGTCTTCCTTTTACCGACTAGTGAAGGAATTGTTAAAAGCATTTATTTTAAGCATTTCCGATTACCTATCCTGATTTTACAAATGCTACGTGTCAAATAAATTATTAGATATATTTTCATATAAAGAATACTGTAAAACAATTGCTGAGCAACTACGCTTAAAAAATACCGAATTTCACTTCTATATATATTACCGTAATCATCCCCCTTCAACGATTACATACACAAGTTTGGACATATAAATTTTGCACAAACACTAATATTAATGGCATTTGACGCTAAATCATAAAACATATTTGTATCACCTCGATTATTTGACATTATTACTAAGATTATTGAGTTTTCAGAGCAAACTTTGCGTCTTCAAGTCATAGGCCGCCATTACGTCACAATAAGGCAGCGATAGCAAAATATAACTTCTTGGAGGGAAATTATGAATTTATGCAGAGCACTCGGGTGTGGTGCGTTTACTTAATTCCTTATTGTTTTCAGATATTTAATTCTGAGTTTTCGATATGGATAACTTAATAACACAGCATAAAAAAGCAAATTTTTCAGTACAGCAGCAGTGTAAGGCGATCGAGAAGTAACTTTCAGTCATTTTCCGATTTTTCTCAATTTTACATTTCTAAGGATCAGGTTTCTTTGACTTAAGCAAAAGACATGGATCATAGAGTCAGGGCGTTTGACGTTCTGATCGTATGTCGGCTGGGAAAATTTTTCCCCTCTTGCCCACTTGAAACATCAACTGATCCGTTACCGAGGCTTCACGGCCTCGCTGTCACATAACGTTCGACCGCCATTGAACTTCGCACCCACGAAGGCACATTTTCCACATCCATAAAACCACCACTACGTTCCTCACTCAATTGACGATAAATTTTGATGGATGCGAATACACGTTAGAATAGAAAACCGTTGATTTCACGCTGTTCTTCTACACTAAACGACGCCATTTTCAGTACTGAAAACGGTTCTCACCCAAGCGGTAGCTTTATGGATCCTGCGCACTGTACGGCGTAACCATAAGGGTTTTGCATTAAGAAAGAGTATCCGCGTTTTTGCTGCTCAACCACATCGTTACATCATCCCGAGAAAACAAAGTTCCATGGGTAACTATAGAATTTTGAATGAACCTCGTAAAGAAAAGGCAGAATTCCCCTTTTTATCATTTCTTCGTTGCAATTCATAATTAAAGACATGGTATGTATTCCTGTTTTCCCTGTTTCCATCAAACCTCAGTCAATTTCATCTGTTCACACTCATGGTCTACCTCTGGATAAGTGCATGGAATGAATCCCGCAAGTACTTTCAGTGGCACAATTCATCGCTTTTCAAAGACAGTCAACAACCAAGAAACAGGAACATAAGAGAAGTCAGAGGAAGATATGCGTGAAAATGTTCAAGAGAGCATATAATTCAAGATCTTTTACGTATACTCCTGTTCAATTCTGAGTCTTTTGTCCCCATTATTCGTGCTTTGACCCTGAAGAAGTATTCTCTAGCTTTCAAAGTTGACAGCAGAAGATGTGATTGTCACTGGCGATAGCGATGAGAGTGACTAAGGAATACTGGTCATTTCTATGTTATGTTTCCGTAAGAATTAACCGATTACAATAATTATATGCTTTTAAATATTCATAAAATAAGTTTGAAATGTATACTGTATGACGCTCAAAAGATTAAGGCGGATGTAGTATTTCAAGCAAAGAATATTTTATCAGTTTTGTCTCGAAACGACATTTTAATTGAAATTTTCTTCAAAAAGATGATTTTTTAAACGTTTTTTGACCTCTTATCACAGATAATCATCATTAGAAAATATTTATTAATATAAATTTGTGTTCATTTCATTACTGTGGCCGCCTGTCTTGTTCAAAGCGCAATATGTATTAGTCGAATTGAAAAAATGTTGTCTCACTAGGTTCCATTTGAACCCACTGTGCACAGCTGCGGAAGAAAAATATAAGATGGTTCGGTGGATCTTCCTTTTCTGAAAAAACCAAATGACTTTTCCGAATGAATGGGCCACCAGTAATGGAAAATCGTGAAAAAGGAGACTTTTAACAAGTCTTATTCTTGTAAAAAGACTTCTAACGACTTATCTGAAAAACGAGATTAAACCGAGTATATGGACTCGCTCCGAGGTCTGCTTTCTCATCCATTCCAGAATTAACTAACGGGTGACGCCCTACGACCCCCATGATTCCTTCACTCCGTCCCCTCCCCCTCACGGCCGCAACTCCTACTGACATCTTGCGAAGTCGATGTAGATTCCTGATAATCCGGTCCTGGTGTCGGAGATTTGAGCACTTTGAATGGGTTACTCCGTCCGTCGAAAACCACTCGGTTTCTTCATGGAAGTTTATTAGACACATGGTACATTATTCCCCACTCTTCTCGCAGCCCTCACTTCTCACAATCCACATTCATACCTGATATATTCTTATTGGCGAAAATGGCATAAGCTATTGAGAAACTCTTGTACTATTTTAGCACTATGACGAATACTGGGACCAGTTATTCGAGTGCATGTGAAATTACGCTGTCAAATATATTTTTATACTAGAAAAGACGGATTTGGAAGGCACTTGGTGGCCATTACGAGCAATATTTAAACAATAGTTTCCATTTCCACTAAAACAATGTCACTCACACCGAAAAGTCACCCTGGTCTATCCTCAAGAATGACAATGGAACTTTGAAACAAGGCTATACGAATAAATTTCTTTTGTTGTAAATGTTACGTACAGGATTAACTTTATCTGACATTCTTTTATCGCATGTAATTATTTCCAAACCTTACATAAAAATGTATCAATTACAGGTCAAATTTTAGGAACCCAATACGATCGCCACGATTATTCGCTGTAATAACGAGACAATATCTTTATGGACTAACAGAATACACACTGAAATACACACTGAAACACGTCTACAGAATAGCACAATGAAATAATAACAATTCACCAAATCCAACTTAATCCAAAAGAAATAAAATTCAACGTAGAAATGCTGTACTATGTAATATGTTGACCATGTAATTTCAATCAATGGTGCACATTGTCAAATAATTGTTCAATAAATAAACAAATAAAAATTTTCAACAAATAACCAGCCCAAATGAACAATAGTATAAAATATATAAGATCAATGGAATCTTACGTTAACATTTTGAGGGTTAGATTCATAAGGAACCCAAAATTTGAAGCATAAAAGGTTTTCTAACATAAAACATTGAATGGAACCAGAGGGCAAGGGCATAGATGTTTTCTCAGAGAAATGAATTATTTAAACCAGAAATTCATTAACACATTCGATGGATTCCGATTAGAGTCTTTGATTTAATATAATCTAAGGGAAATAATGACAAAGTTGTAACATCATGAGTGAAAAATGAGGGCATATATGCCTCAACCTAAAGGTCCAAAAACCTACCCTAACCGGTAGATTACCTAATAATAATATGCCTCAACAATGGCATGGTAAGCTACGAACTAGTCATCTCCTGACCTTGGGTATTTCATCGTTTCAATAGATATCAGAAAGATATTCCAAGAAGGTCTCCGAGAATAGGACGAGACTATTTTCTTTCCCGGCTTCCTTTCTTACAGTTTTATCTTTCAGGATTTAAAATAATGGCGAGAGGTAAAAGAGAAAAATCATTTTGACTACCAAGACCCCTAAAGGGATTCCAGGTTTCAACAGAAGTAATGGGCAAGTGTCTCTTGTAACATCAATCCCACATAAAGGTTCCACAGCTCCGATAAGATTTCTTGCTGCTTCAGAAAAACACAGCAGATATTCTCGGATGGGTGTAATTTCTCACTGTAATTGTCCTCGAGCAATCCGGGTTTTCACTAAAGATAAGAGAAGTACACTTAAACCTTTCGGGGAAACGTTTTAATTTTTTTGCGTTGAGACCGGATGTCTCATGACTTGGTGCAAAAGTTTGATAGTATTCAACGAGGTAACTCCGTCCTAGGTTTTTTCCCTAGGGGAAGAGTATATGTCTTTGATGCTACTGGACTTCAGTTGAAGAACAGGACAAAGAGTGTACATTTGAGAGAGAAAACTTACTTATATTGCGAATAAAACTTACCACTTAAATATCCGGTGATTTCGAGTGCTGGATTTTCTTCTTCAAGTAATACCCAATCCGTTCGAGCCAGCGGAATGAAATGTTTCCTCGGTCTGAAAGCGTCAGGGGCGCTTCATCCGTTCGGTGTGTGTGAAGCGACGGCGGTTCTGGCTGACCCCCATAGAAAAGAAAACGCAATCGGATAAGCGCAAAAATGAAAATCAGTTCGGTAAAATTGGATATCAGAATTAAGAAGTAGCTTGGGCGATTACAACCTTTAGATTAATAAGCGCGTTTGAAAAATGCTAATTGTCGAAATCACTAGATTTATTTGTAATTTTTTTAAGTTAAATTTTCCTTGTCAATAAAAATTCAAGACTCGACGAAAGGGTTATTGTGTAAATATATATATACACGATATATTATCGTGTATTATTATTAAAATATACATAAAAGTATTTATTAGTGATTACTACAAACAACTGATAGCCAATAACAGCATGTATTCGTCCAGCGTTCATTGTCGGCCCATACGGGCACACATACACCGTCCCGGTGAGCGAAAACCCACCCTAACCGGTCATTTAACATACAAGACAAAACCATAACATTCCAAAAAACCTCACATCCGTGTGCGTGTTGTTTGTGAGAGACGAGAAACTTAAGATTTAGAGTAAACTATGCTATAACAGAGGTTACAATGATGGGTGAAGCCGACAGGTAACGGCTCATTGAGAAACTAAGTTAAACTAGGCGGAGGAAAGTGATTACATGGCATACAATTGGAAAGATTTTGCGTGAATTTGGAATAATGTCCGTACAGGTGGACTAAGGCGGAATACAAACGCGAGGTACAAACTGGCATGAAGAGGAGAATGATCTAAATAAAAATACCACTAGCTAAGTTTTTTTCAATTTTTTAGCCAACTACTTGCATCTATGGGTGTACCATACTTTACATATTATGTGCAAAGTTCAAGAAAAATTAATGCCTAGCTGAAACCAGTATCTCTTTAAGTCTGAAGCAAAAAGAATTCTTTTAGTGTCAAACTGTGCTCCTGGAAATTAACGCTCGGTGACAAGTCACACGCAGCATTACTTCTTTACTTTGTTCTCTTTTCAAATGTGTCATTTTTGAAAAGGCGATCGATAAAAAACCGTGAGAAATGAAGCGAGAAGAATTAGGATACAATTCTCTCCTCTCTCTGTCCCTCAATCCAGCGGCTTGAAACCAGGAGATCGTCCACAGTACGTTACGTGTAAGAACGGCGAATATCCCTCGCCAAACGGGAAGTGTTCAATTCGCCATGCTTCGGTATTCGACTCGAAGTGTTTAGAATATGAAATCACCTCCCGAAGCCAAACAAGCCGGATGGGGCCAGGAAGGTGGGCCTGACGTCCTCCGAACTGCTTACTACCGAAACGGTTAATTAAATTAACAAAATGATATGCTTACATTATCATAATTTAATACTCGTTCCAGAAAAAGGTCACTCTCATTGGGGCATCTGGAGGGTTACGTAAGAAGTTTTCGGTTTCTTTTTACACACTTCTACATCCACCCATCTCAATATAAAATTTCACAAACCTCACTATCTCCTCTCTTCGAATTCATACGTTTGACGTCAAACTCTCAGGAATCGGTCGAGTGAATTGATGGTCCTTCGGAGAAAAATGTCTCCGTTACTCAATTTAAGGCCTCCACAGAATACGCTGGATATCGGTGACCACACAATTCGGGGGACAATCTAGCAGATGGATATTTTTAAAAATCGCATTCATAAATTGTTCAAGGGCTAAGTGACACCATTTCAAGAAGCTGGTGAAGTAGTGACCAATCTTAGAGCGCCTACTTAAAGAATCTAAAAACTCGTTCGAAACCAGCCTCGAATTGGATCGCAGTCGGATTTTCGCGCCTGGCACGCGTTATAATCACCCAAAGATGAACGCATAAAAAGAGAAACAAAATAGACTCGTAAGCGAATAAAATATCACGAAAATCCGGATCATTTCCCCACCCGATCCTTTACCTCCACAACACAAGACGCTGCTAAGTGAGCCCCTCTCCCGAAACGTCCCGCTTAACATTCAAAATGAGCCACTTCTCGCCACCAAGAATATGAACGGTAGGAATGCTCATCTCCACGTTCAATCTAAATGAACAGGCAGAAACCTATTGCTTCAAGAATTAGTTTCAATTTTCCCTTGAAATATGCTGAATCATACAATGGTCTTAAGAAATGGAGAGTTGAGCATTACCAATTGTTTCCACGGAAACATGCAAATATCTAGTTTACGTCCGAGTCAATCGAGATGAACAGAGGACGACAACAGTAAGTTAATACGAATTTTTCCGTCAGTGTTCATTGGTCAAGACTTTAAATTAATATTTTTAGATACCCATTTTGGGCCATCATGTTCCCACTAATATCACTTAAATTATTCGCTAAAAGTACATGATAAAAACTGTCATTTTAATGTCCATATTCAATGAGTTTGTAATTTTTGGAATGTAGTTGGTAATTAATGATGCTTGATAACTCATTTAATCTGGACATGAAACAATTCCACGAAGTGAAGCTTAAAAGTATAAAGAATATACATATATAATTTCATGGCCTGGCCGCTTCATGGTGGCACGTAATATTTAAAATAGAGAAAACCATGGTTTGGGCAATTCTGCGCAATTTAACCAAATTCTCCAGAAATGAAATTTTGGTACTCTGGAGTACAATCCTGTTTCGCAAAGCCTCCCCAAGCCTTAACTATCAGTTATTATTTAAAAATTATAACAACATGAAAAAATACAGGTTTTGGATATTTGCCTTAATTGTGAGAGTCCGATAAAAGGAGTAATTTTTAAATAAATTTAAAAATTACTCCTTTTACTCTTTTCTTAACATAGAATAAATAGAATTGGTACAGTGGAATCAAACTTCATTCTCAACGGATTTAGGTTGGGATATCAAAGAGGTGCAAAATACAGGGTATACTACAAAGAGGCTTATTAGTTCATAGTTCACCTAAGACGAATTTGTACCGAACTACTTGATAAGTTTCCCCTTTAAATTCGAGATAAATAAGTTTCATTTTAATTCTTAATCATTGGGCGTATTTGATGGAATACACGTCGTGAATATGAACCCACTCATTTTAATACGCAGATAGGATTAGCCCCATGCATAGCACGCGTATTCGGATATAACGAGTAATTGAAAACCTCATGTCACTAAAGTATTCATCTCTTCGACAGTATAACTTGAAGCCTTTGAGTTCCCGGGAGTCTCATTTACGCAGCTATTGAAGCCCCGTTCGTTTTTCTCCATATGAATTTGAGAATCATCATTTTTTTATCGTTGCTCTCTCAAGCGTCCAATTTGAAGGCTACTCTGGTCACTGTTAACTAACACACAACGGTTGTAAGAGCATTTCAACGCACAAAAACCAAGCTGTCAACAGGGTCTGTTCTCATTGTAATTTTATCGGGCTGGTAAAAATATCATATGCCCCTCAAAATGTACTCAAATGCTAAACCCACATTTTAAAGAACGCTCAATTCCATTCTGCCTTTTTTCCTAGGTTTTCGGAAGAGTGAAGTTCAATGGTAGGCAAAAAGAGTCAGGAGGAAATTAGCTACCGGAGTCAATCTCTATGCTATCATTAAATTACAGTTGCCCATACAATTTTCCGCCAGTTCGTCAAACATCGAAAGGGCAATTCAATAACACGGGTATGTTCTGCTCGTTTTGTATATAGAACAAGAAAAACTAATTCTGAAGTATTTAATGAAGTCAATAGACGTTGTTTGGTTAAATAGATAAACCCATCGAGTTGATTCTTTCTCGCGATCTCAGAGACGCACGAAAAAAACTTTCTTCATTCCAGCAAAAACCAGCCGTTAAATCAAATTGAAAAACGTAAGTTTTTATTACGTACAATAGCAATGTCTTTTAATAAGATGAGTTTACTATTTTTAACTTAAATATAAGTTACAGAAAAACGACGAACTTCAGCTAGTCACTATGTGCAAAATAATCAACGGGCAGTATTCAATTCCGGTTGATAGGAAAACAAAGCAAAACCCGAGAGCTCATCAACTTAAGAAAAGGACATTTTCTTCAATTTTCACTCGGCAAGAGTTAGGTAAAAATTTGAAACAAGTTATTATTGGTGATTACCATTTATAACTGGAATGCATTGTGGTTATTTTCATAAATAACTTGGTCTGAAACTCATATCGATATAATAAAAAATGCCTACGTAATAATAATTACTTTGACATCGTCCGTCGGATGGGACGTTAAACTGCGGACCCCTTGGAGCCTTTCGATAAGAGTAGGCTAATGCCGACGCCGGGTTTCTCTCCACCCTTCATCCTTTCCCATCCATCCCTAATGGCGTAAATGACCTGAGCTGTCGGTCGCCTCCCCTAAAATGACTACTACAATAGACGCAAGTTACTTATAGTTAATACGAGTAATCCAACCAAAAGCTTTCCTAGCATCGGTAAAAAAAATGAAGGGGAAAAAACTGTTGTGAAGAACTACGAATAACAAATCTTCCCGTTCCCTTACCATAGGTACGCAATCATAACAAATCTTAGGGCCTTCTAATTACAATTCATGTAATGATTGGGCGACTATGAGAAAAGCCGAAGGATTTGGAGAAATTTAAAGCAAATTAATCTTTATATGATAATGCCCCTCCTTACACGTATATATTACGCTAGCAATGCTATACTTATATATCTCTGTAAATGTTGTAAATTATGATACACCATAACATATAATCAGAGAAAAGAATTCCATTTTGCTCGAAAACAATTTCAACGACTTCAACCGCATGATATAGCTGTTCAACCGTATGAAACACAACGTAGCACTGGAAGTAGATTAGGCCCACTGACTTAGCTCGTTTAGGGAATGAAAAAAATATATATCCACCAAGGCCCTTTTTCTTATCCTGGCTCCTTTGGCTTGGAAGGCGTTGAAGCCTGGCCTGGGTTGTGCAGGACAGATCGCATTTTTCCAGGAGATGGCTCTTTTCCAGAGATTCTCCTTATGGACGGTGGTTCCCGGGATAAGAAAGCCTGGTACGATGCTGGGAAATGGAGCGAAAATTGCGAAAAATAAAAGAAATCTGTGCTCAAGGGACGCTCCTCTTTTTTTCAACCCTTATTGGCTTCTTCGTCCCGAACGCTAGACATAACCTGATTCTCTCTAGTGCCCTAAACTCACGACTACCGTTTGGTTTCGAGTATTTCTTCTGCGAGCGCTTAAGTTGAGTTTATCCGGCCAGTTACACATAACGTATGTATGTTCCTATCGGGTTTATTTCCAGAGATGGTAAGAGTACCGATAAAAATAACTGGGCTCAGTAACAGTAGCCTGCTCATTCAAATTTATAATTAGTTGGAACGATCGATCGCATTATTTTTCATAGTAACTAATTATGGATAAAAATACATAACAGTTACTTCTGATAAAATCATTAAATCGTGCGTTTGTGATTGATTCGAATACAAATTGGTGCACGGCTTTTATGCATAGATATACTATTTAAACAGAGATTATATTAGAGTTTAATGCCTACAATGAAAAACGCAACATCATAAATTATACTAGTTGATAAATGCTGTTGTCATGTCCAAAATACATTAACTGTTTTAATAATAAAATTATGATTAATTAGCATTTTTAAGATATGATACTTAAAGGATTTTGAATGAAGTTGGTTTTTGAAACTTATCTCTTCCATTTAGACAGTGCTGGACATCCAAAAAAACCTGGAAGCATTGCGTCAAAATTTATTTTGAATATATCACGAGGGAAAAATAATGTTATGATTACTCTATGAAGACCCAGAATAGTTTGGAATACTTGTGATATTTTTCGAAATTTAACAAATACAAGTGAAAAATAACTGAAGAGTAACCGTTGCTGGCAACTCGGATACTTTTAATCATTTACCCCCATTGCTGGTAATTTCTTTCATATCGTTTTAACTAATGGGTCGGGTCCTCAGGCGATGACAAGTTGGAACCCATCATCTCCGGCGTGTGGAGTTGTACGGTGCTCTCGTCAGTCAGTTAAACTCGTATATAACTAAATCCATAAAAAGGCTTGTTTCGCTACAGGCGTGACATTTTGTTTTTTTAAGAAAAACTGTAGTTTCCGCCTTAGGAAACGTCTATTCAATTCATTCGACGAACAGAGCAGAGAGACGCATGAAAACATTCTTATTCTGTATTTCCTTCCAAATTCAATAAAAAATGATAATGTAATACATAAGGCGCTCGGTAATAGGTCGTTGCCACCGTGCTTTCAATTCAACTCTCATTTCGCACTTAGGATAAAGACTGCTTGAAATTGCATAGCCACAGTGAAGAGAAATTTCAGGAAGATAATGAAGGAAAACGATTGAACATGAATCGCGGGCTCTTCATTTTACAGAAACACCACACACATTTAAACCACTATAATAGAGTTACACACTTTCATGAATAATATTTTAATTTATTATTGACAAATAAAACAATTGAAGAAGAACTAAGCCAGAAAAGGGATGAGAGATGGATGTTGGGAGACATACAAAGAAGGCACATAAACGGAAGCAGAGATGCAAAGAGGCAATCAGATGCTGAAGAATGTAAAAGAGGGAAAAATGCTGGGAAAATGAGGCAGAGGGAGGAAAACAATAGACATCTTAGATGAAATCAAAGAAAGGAGATTATATGTAGAGCTACAGAACTAGTTATATGTATGACGAGGTTTGAGGATATTTTGTTTCATGCTGTTCAAGATTTTTGTGTCATATAGTATTGGTCAACTTATCAAAGCCTGGTAGGCTACTGATAATAACTGCCAAATAAAAATTAATGTAAAGGAGCAGGATAAAAACTATTGACACGTTTTTGGAGAATAATGGAAAAAATAAAATTGATGGAGGGAAAAAGCACCTCATCAAACGTGACCGCATAAGTGACTTTGCAACTAAAATTCTCCATTTAAAAAATAAATGCCATGGACCAGATGCACTGGAGTAGTTGGAAGTTTTAAAATAAGTTCGTTGTATGGATGAATTTGCCAACAACATTTTGTATCCCTCCCATTCCCCACTCCTAGATATATCACTCTTTTAAGTTCAGTGCTCCCCATAGGGGGTATCCCCCTCCCAAGAAACCCCACATTAACAGACAAATATTGACACCAAAAGCTGTAATTCCCTTTCCCTCCCAACTAACTTTTAACCTTTTAACCCTTCCCCTCCCTCTCTCACCAACCCCCTTCCCCTACTCAGAAGGTATACACACAATTACTAAGTTGGTTTCTGTGAGGACCATCTGATGATGATGTTCAATGTCAAAACTTGGTTTATGTTCTAAATAAAGTATGTGGAATTACAAAGTCAATAATTTCATTTCAATAGCAATAATGATATTAATTTTATTACAATAATTTCATAAATAAGATTTTTTGTGGCTTTCATGTAGGGCTGTTAATGAAAAACGTTTATGGTTATTTAGCATTTGCACTTTCCAAAATATATGCCATCAACTTTCAGTTGTAGCTACTTGCAATCCCTAGCCCTGGTTTTTTATATTGTATGACTTACAGCTATCATGCGAAAGTTTGCATTTTAAAATGGAATCTACTACACTCTGCAATCAACCTCAGTTCTTAGGAATTTAACAATGTCTCTCTTCTCTTTCCAGCTCCTCCAAATGGGCAGCTCTTCTCTTTGGCCCTGCTCTGCATCACAGCCAAGTTGGGAGGATGGCTAGTTTCACTTGTACATATGCCTTCACTCTTGGGCATGTTACTTGTTGGTGTGATATTTCAAAATATTGGCCTAGTAAACATAACAGGAACGTATGTGGGAGTTGTCAGCAATCTAAGGTGTGTACCTACTTATTTACTGAAATTATCTCCCAAGTTTCAATGAAATGTCAGTCCATGTTTAATAATTACATGTTCCCATTCAGAATAATGATGTTAGCTGTGGTTGCCAGGCATCTGAAAGGTTCAAGTACAACAATCTAACTTCTAGAGGATCTTGCTCAACTTCAGGTGCCAACTGTTCATTTAGTTAATTAATTTCTCCTAGCACTTGACAGTATGTAGTTCAATTTGCAGATCCACCAAATCCACCCAGCATTATTCACCACCAATGTCACTCAAAGCAATCCATCAGTCCTACATCCAAAAATCAATATTGAACTACTACTGGAGCCCATTTAAATTATACAGGTAGACCACAATCACAGTTATCTCCCCAAAGTTTGGTTTGTCAGGTGTGAGGCAAAATCTCACCTAAACCCCACAGCATGTAAAATTCACATACCACAGTAAGGGAGATCAAGTTCCTATCTCTGCGTCATCTCTGGTTTTTCAGGAAAATCTGATACCTATCCAAACAATCACACAGCTTGAGTGAAGCTGAGAGTACTTTGAGTTATCTCCTCCCAGAGTAGAACCCATACCCTCCTGACTGTAGCTCATTTTTGCTCACCGGACTAACACACCCCTTATAAGGGTAATATTAAAGGTAAAAGTAAGGGCATATTAAAACACTTCTTAAGATGGCATTGGAAAACCGCCTCAATTACTATTTCCACAATATAGTATTTCCACAATAGTATATATTTCCACAATATATACTATTCCACATATGCAGAATCAATATAAGTTTTGCTCACTAGCCAATCTGTCATATAACACTTCCCTATATACCAGTTCTGGCACTTGGTATTGGAGACAGAGTATCATATCAGGCTTCATTTGAACGTATGGATACAATTTATTGCATTAATTCTTATTTCTCGAATAGCTGGAAGGGAGTTTACCTATATCCAGGGACTTTTAATAATCAAACCACTTTACTTTTCCACATAAACTTATGTTTACATAACATAAGTTAACATAAGTTTATGTGGAAAAGTAAAATGGTTTGATTATTAAAAGTCAGTATGAAGATTTTCCACCAAGTTACGCCAGAAACTTTCATTTATATCCAGGGAGTAAATGAAGCTGAAGACGATAGAATGGAAGACATGTTAACTTCAAGTTTATGGCTTGTACATTCTTTGCTCTCCATGCTACATTTTCTTGTGCTCCACTATTTTCCCCCTTGCTTCACATAGCTTATTTTAACACTTATTGGGTCTTCAGTAAAATTACCTCTTTTGGACTGATTTTATTGAGGTTATTCCGCATTTTTTTGGTGGAAGTATTACTCTGCGCTTCTTGATTAATCATTTGTGACCATTGATCAAGAGGTTTTTTGTAGAAATACTAATAATAATAATACATTTACATCATCATTAGACACAAAAAATATTAAATCAGGTAGATATTACATGAATACTTGTATTGCATATAAATGAATATGCAAGTCTAAAAAGAGGGAAAAAGGAATGCAAACAAGATGTGTATTAAGGTCCTTCTCCTTCTCATATTGGACCCACCATAACTCTAGGCATAACCTGTCTTGTAAGTGTTAATATAAGCTATGTGAATAATTTAACAACTGGACACTATCCTTACATAACCATGAAAGCAAATAAATATTAGGAATACTAGATTAAATTTACAGGATACCAACCTTGGTGTTAGTCACCTCCTGTGAAATGATGATGGCACATGTTTTTTTTCAAATTAATGATCTCTTCCATTTTCCTTCTCTCTCATCTCCAGACAAGTGGCCTTAGTTCTAATCTTGACAAGGGCAGGTCTGGATCTTGATCCTGCTGCATTGAAGCGCCTCTACGCCACTGTACTGAGGCTGGGACTGGTTCCATGGACTGTGGAGTGCACAATAATTGCTTTGATGACTCACTACTTGCTTGGTCTCCCTTGGATTTGGGGCTTCCTTCTCGGGTAAGGCTGAGTGAATGAAATATCATACATATATATACCTCGAAATTAAGAGTCCAGGATGAATGTGTACAATAATAATAATCTTTATTCATCAAAGAGCAGAACTTGCCATTATAGATGATGTCAAAAGAAAAACATAGATATAAATAATCTGAGATAGATGGCACCAAGGCTAGACAAGGCACTCCATAGATGCTAATAATATGCTTTAACATTCATCATCGATATTTATTATGGCATATAACTCATTTATTAGTTTGTGTGTAACATCAGAATAGATTTTTTTGACTTCCACCATGACAAGCCTCATGGTGGAACTAAAATTGGCCAATTCTGGTGGCCCAAAATTCCACCATGATAAGCCATCACTAGACCATGTGCCACTAATACCTAGCCAAATAAAGAAAATTAATAATTACCCTGTCCAAATTCCACCTGATGGCACACATTATTTCTTGGACTTTTCAGATGTTCCATGTTTCATTATGGAATGCATATATTGAAATTATTACCAGGCAAAACATATATGAGCATGAATATAGATACCAACATTGTCTTTCGTATATTTAATCTCTCAAAAATTTCCAGAAAATTCATTTTTTAACAGTTTTCACTCTTTGATTTACAAAATATCATAAACTGTGTTGTACAGGTTGCTATACGGTTTTAGAACCTATGAAGGATTATTTTTTAATATTAACTATCATCTAGAAATTAATTTAGAAAAACAGCTCACAGTTACTAAATAAAACTGTCAGTCTTAAATAAGGCTCCACAATTGTTTGTAGAGATAAGGAAATGTATCACTGTACCATTGTATATTCTGTACCTATCCAAAAACAACCTAAAGCAGTAGAATAACCATTATAATAATAGTGTTAACTAAGCCAGTGATGGTGCATCTACATGAGAGACAAGTCAGCTGATTTTTCCCAGTTCAAAGTTACTGCTGAGTACAGTCTTCCATTTCGGAAAATATATTATCTTGGTAGTCACCATCCCAGGGAATTTCATCTGAATAATGATTAAAGGTCGAAAGATTAGCAGTTGTACAGCTGTGGAGTGGAGAATGCAATTCATTATATGAAAATCAATTGAAATCTACCATCAATCGGACTTCGTGTTACCATAAAACAAGCTTAATTCATCGTAACCACATATTATTTTGGTAAAGTTTTGGGAACTGCCATTACAAAAAAATATAATTAGAAATAATGTCGTACTGGGTGAGTGTATATATTTAGCAGTGACCGGACTAATCATTGGCTTAAATGTATCCAACATATCTACAAATGTGGGTGTGTGCATTTCCTGAAATAACATGAGGTTTTTGGATGTTTTAAATTGCAACCATTAATAAAAATTTTCTGTTAGATCAATAGTGGCAGCTGTCTCTCCAGCTGTGGTGGTGCCTTGTTTGATTCGACTGAGAGAAAAAGGCTACGGTGTTGCCAAGGGTATTCCCACCCTCATTATTGCAGTTTCTGGGATTGATGATGCATTTTCAGTGGCTGTTTTTGGAGTGATACAGAGCATGATGTTCTCTTCAGGTAATATTTTTTGAGTAATCCTAGTTGTCAAAGATGCAAAACAAATCATTAATTTTATTAAATTATAGCTATAGAAATCACACCTAAGTACTTCACTACTTTTGCTATTCCCATTTTTCAAACAAAGCTATGAAAACAGTGTTATAAAATATCTAAATAATTAGTATACTAAATTTATAATTTCTAGAGTAAGGTATAACATTGAATTTCTTTAATGTTATACCTTTAGTAATAAAATTTCTAACATCTAAAGTTAACACCCTATGCACTATCTTTTACAGATGCCTTAGCTTATGAGATTTTAATGGGACCACTTGCCATCATTCTTGGTGTTGGCTTTGGCATTGTGTGGGGACTCTTATCAAAGTATGTTCCTGACCGATACGATGTGAGTGGCTTAGAAGTACATCATCCTTAAATACTTTATATAATAACTCCTGCACTGAATACAAAGACTTTTAAAGATAAAAAATTACACATGTGATATTAATGAAAAACATAAGAACCATATTGGAGCACCTTCATACATTTATTCCCAAATTCTACCACATAAAATCATGTTGGATTCAAGAAAATTATTGCATTGGTACATAAAAATTATAATCATTAACAAATCCTATTATTTAGGAAAATTTTTGGGAAGAGTCATTTCATAAAAAAACAATAAGAAACTGTGTGAGATGGGGGTGAATGAGTATATGAAACAGTGATAGGAAAAATCATGAGTTAAAAGCATCCAACAGGTCTACAAATGTGAGTCCATTCCCTGAAATAGTATGATGCTTTTGGGTGTTCCTTAAGAAATATGATTTCTTGAAGCAAACTTCCTATTCGTGCAGATGTCCTCCGATTATTATTACAATATTTAAGTTATTCTTTTAGAAATTGAGATGATAAATTTTCTCATTATTTGTAAAAGAGTTATGATTTGTTTTTTCTCATAAATACTCTTGTTTTCTACAGCCTTTTGTAGTGCCTTTAAGAGTATTGATGCTGTTTGGTGGTGGGCTCGTGGCTGTGATAGGTAGCGAGGAAATAGGTTTTGGAGGGGCTGGGCCCCTTGGATGCATTACAGCTGCTTTTGTCTCCTGCGTATGCTGGACAACTCAGGGTTGGGACATCGAAGATGTAAGTACAGCCCAGCAGAAACATCTTAAGTCACACTTTTAATTCCCATTCATTGCAAATTCCAAGAAAATGTGGGAGATGCCGCAACAGTAACTTTTAACGGAGTCATCCACTAATATGCATGTCAATCCAACAATTTCAGAGAGTAAAAATCATTCCGGTCTCGGCAAATAATTTTTACACTCTGGATTGTAGCATTGAAACCATTACAGACCTTTTTAATTGATTTTAATATCTCTAGTGTTCCCTTACATGCTTTCTTGAAGGATATATTAAATTGCTGAAAACTACAGATATCTCAATGTGGTAATTCTGAAGCATTGAGTAAACTTAGGTTGGTATGGTGTATTTGGAAGTGTACTTTCACTCCATTTGCACAATTGCAATGCCCCTCTCTTTGCATTCTTAGGGTTAATTAGAAATGTGCACAGAGAACATGCATGATTCAGTCACTTCTATTAGTCTCCAAATTTGGTGTACAGAATGCATCGTCAAATTCTCATCATTTTAAAATTTTATTATTTGATTCTTAATTATTATCACTTTAATTTTTCAGAATCCAGTGGCTACTGCTTTTGAAGTTTTCTGGATAATATTTGAGCCCATACTTTTTGGACTGACTGGAACTGAGATAAAATTGAATGAGCTAGAACCAAAACTGGTTTCTATTGGTCTTTGCATTCTAATTGTCGGGGTTGTGGTAAGATGAAAATTTAACATTACCATTTTTTTTAATTTAACATTTTACACAATTAAAACTATCACTCTAAGTACATATTTTATAGAAAATTTATAGTATACTTATCAATTAAGTTTTTTTAAATTTCAGGTGAGAATACTTTGCACTATAATAATTTCCATTGGCTGCAAGCTTAATTTAAAAGAGAAAATTTTTGTTTCATTATCATGGATGGCAAAAGCCACAGTCCAGGTAAGAGAGGAACTGTCCCAAACTCAAGTTATTTACAAAAAAAATTATCTCAGGATTAATTCATGAATGACATCACACTTTATTGACATTATTATCTCCTCATTAGTATCACTCTGAAGCAAACCTCCCTTGAAATAATGCCATACTACACCCTAGCTCCCCTCTTAATTACTCTGAATAAATACAGTTATTAAAAGGTAATACCTAAGGACCAACTATTTCATTAGCAATAGCTGGTCCTTATTTTCAAACTATGCAGCCTTACTGCTGCTTGCTAGACGTTTGTGAGTTGACTTATCGTATGAATTAGTACAGAAAATTATTATAGGCCGACATTTTAGGAACAGAATGGGTAAAATAGAATAAAATCTCTTACGTCAAAACCAAACTATGTTGTTATACTCATAGTAAGCTGCATATTCAAAATCATAGTCATTATGCAAGATTGAATGTTGACATTTATTTTTAGGCAATCTATTTTCATATCAAAGAGCATTATATTCCTCCAATACAGTGACAGATCGAATGAGCATAGCTCCTTGCAGAATATTTTTGGCTTTAATAAAATTCAAAGTAAATTACTCATACCCTAGTTGCTTTTGAATACCTTTTATTCCCATGAGAATGACATTATCTACGGCAGGGTGCATTAAAGTCTAAGTTAGTGTGATTATTTTCAAATACAACATGATTTTTTGTATTCTTTGTAGAAATTAGTTTATAAAATAATTTTAGCTCATGCATGATAATGGGCCCCCATTAAATGTTTTCTTGATTTTCTACTGCCCTTAAATGACAGGGTATCATCCTAAGTCAATTATAGTCAAATAGAGTCATCCTATAGGCGGGGAAAGAATAGGGCAGGTAGAGCAGTTTACATATCTCGGAAGTGTTTTGGACCAATACGGTCAAAGTGGTAGGGACGTAAGGAGAAGAATTGCGCTAGGCAAGGAGGCTTTCTGAAGGAGGAGGGAGTTGATGACGGGGACGTTGAGTAGGGATGTTAAGACAAGACTCGTAAAAACTCTGATATGGAGCGTAGCTATGTACGGCGCGGAAATGTGGTCGCTGAAGCAGGAGGATAGACGTAGATTGGAGGCTTTTGAAATGTGGGTGTGGAGAAGAATGGAGAAGGTGAAATGGACCGAAAGGAAAACAAATGAGGAAGTACTAGAAATGGTGGGGGAGGAGAGGGATTTGTTGAGAGAAATCCTATGGAGGCAGGAAAAATGGATGAAAGGCGTATTGAGCGGTAGTGGAATGTTCAAGAGGGTAATAGAGGGGAGAATGTTGGGCAAGTGAGGTAAGGGTAGGAACAGGATAGGGATGTTGGACGGGATGAAGGGAGGAAAGAAGTACACCGAGATGAAGAGGGACCTGATATAGATTAGTTTGCTAGGTGGGGAGTCACAAAATGTTTATTTGATAGTTGTGTCCATCCAAAAACCTACCTTAACCGGTAGATTACCTAAAAAAAGAGTCATCCTACTTGAACATTAGTTACTTGATATACATTTTTCCTTCAGGCTGCCTTGGGGCCAGTTGTTTTAGGACTGCTGACTGGGAAATCAGAAGAAGGAGGGAGTAGGCACAATGCAGCCATTACTGATGATAACCCAATTGATGATGATGGATTGAATCCAGAGAAAGACGAGATAGAATGGGCGAAAATAGTCCTCGTCATATCTGTGCTTTCCATCATGCTCACTGCACCAATTGGTGCAATTGCAATATCACTATCAGGACCAAGACTACTCAAAAAAGCTTCTCGAAGGCAATCATCATTCCATGGAGGTTTGTCAAAATCTTGCTTCTTAAGTGTTTACTTTGCATTGTAGCTTTAAATATTTAAAAAATTGAAAAAGTTCATTCATCTAGTTGGTAAGGGTAAATAGTTGAAATTCACTACCATTTGCTCAAAAAATATAATGTTTTCTATGCACTCCTATTTCTATGAACAATATTCATTTTGTAAACTTACATAGTTAGTGATATTTCCTTCAAAGAGAAATATCTTCAGCAATGCATGCAATTCAGTTCATAATCTGCCATAAGTAGATACTTAAAGTTCTATAATATGCTCTCCAGTTTTGGCCATCCCTTTGTGGAAGTATTTGATAACAATATTAAAAGAGTTTTTACTTTACCACAGACTTTGTGAAAAAGTACCAAATCTTTTAACATGGACACTTAAAGTTCTTTTTCAACTTCCACTATGAAGAGATGAACATAAATCACAAGCATTTTTGTGTGACAAATCCAGACATAGGAGCGTAACTAGCATTCCTAAAAAACACTTTATTGAATTTATAACAACTATTCTAATTGTCTGAATACATCCATGTTTTAGCATGAAAAATGAAAGAGAATAAATAGCCCTAAAAAGTCTCTGAGAGTTCACATATACCCATTTTTATCAAAAGCAATGAGTACAGTCATGGATTCAAAATATTCACAAATTTTTCTTTTGCTATTTCATATGAATTTTTGTAAAAAAAGGTAAATTTACTACAATCCACATGGGGAATTTATAAACTTAATAATGTTACATTTAAGTTTTCTTCATTGATTATGTGTACAGACTATATTGAAACTTAGATTAGGATTTTCAGTAGAAATCTAGCTAGTGAATACAGATTTCGATAGGAAGTTTATTATTTTACCATGTATAATCATAATTTCTTAAAACTGATGTTAGAAAATAAGTAAATATAATGCCAACTGCCCAATGGACTCTGGATTCCCCTTGAATTACATCAAATGTTCATTGCATTATTTCTTGATTCCTTCAGGTGTTGTCCTTACCCCAATGGGAGCGTGGAACCCTCGCCCTCGTCCTTCTCTGAGAGATATTTCCCTGTACGAAGGAGAGGAGGATGAGGATGAAGAGGATGAGGAGATGGAGGACATTCCCAAGAAGGAAGGTGATGCAGAAGAGGGGCAGGTGAAAACTGAGAAGTCAGAAATAGTGGAAACGACACGACCTGGAATTCTGAAGGATGATTGGCGGACTAATTTGAAGGGCATTGATGGCCCAATGCTCACAGTTGGAGGTCTGGATGATGAAGGTGATGAGAAGGTAGCCATTGAGGAGAAGGAGAAAGAGAAGGAAAAAGAAAAGGAAAAAGAGAAAGGGGAGAAAAAGGAAAGTATGGAAGAAAAGAAGGAAGAGAAGCAAGAAGTTGGCAATGGAGATGCAAGGTGATGAATGTAAACCACAAAGCATACAACAAAAAGTGATCTTTGACTGTAAAATTCCCAACAATACTTTCATATTTTGATTCAATTAAACCCCACCATTTAGGCCTTATAGGTGTTGAGAGAAATGCATAAGGCTTGCGTGGTGTCAGAAATTACTTTGTGGAGGGGGAGAGGGGAAGGAAATTTGTGAAAGGGATGGTCATATTTTTGTAAACAAACCAAGAGAAGTGAATGAAACTCATAGAATAGTAGAATGATCAACAGGGTTACTTGTCACTAGAACGGAATAAAGGAACCACAGATGCTGGGCTTCAAGGAGTGCCAACGAACCTGCAGCAAAATTTCTCCAGGATCCTTTCCCTGGTGCATCTCATCTATTAAACTTAGAGGTTACCATGTGGAGGTATTTATAATGGTGATTGAACTCAATCATAATTTTTTAGATTGAAATCACAAAACATGGATTTGTACAAATTAGAAATGATCACTACAATTAAGTTATTTCATTTTTAAGGCTCACTGAAGAACCTGACAGTGCTTATCATTAAGAATGTTTGTATACCAGCTGATCTTATAAAGCCACATACCTTTTTACCATATTTCCCAGCATATGTGGTGCATGTTTAGCAAAAAAAATATTCAACTAAAATTTGTCTGTCTTATACATTAGGATAAACAGTGTCATGAAGTACTATTTCCTGTATATTTCAAATTAAAAATGAGGTTGCATCATATGCACCAGTGCATCAAATGTGATGAGAAATAGGGTATTTTGTATTTGGAAAAGGACAGTCAAAAAATGACTGAATGAATTAATTTCTATTTATGTATGATCAAATATATGTTTACCAAATCAAGATGCATATTTTCCCTGTATAAATAATTTACATCAATCAGTCCTTGGAGGTTCAAGGAATGATATTTTTTTGTGATTTTGAAATGTTACCAACACTGCTGATTGTTCTGAAAAAGAGAGAAACTATTTTTGGCACTGATTATAGTGCTATAAGCACTCCTGTATTTCAGGTCAATCACTGCACAAAGTTTTTTATTTAATTGTATAAAATATTTTAGAGTTTAATATAAAATATCGAACTGAGTTTTTTTGATTTCTATATACCTACTTCTTAAAAAAAAAACCTGGGTATTCCAATATAAACTTCAAAATTCAGTTGAATATGGAAGTAACACACTTCCCATTCCACTGCCATCATCCATTTAGCATAATCCAATCCAATGGCTTAACCTTATGGGAGGCATTAGTTTTTACTGTTAGCATATGTGAGTTCCACTACATGTACTTATGAAAAAGGCTACCTGATGTATCAGAAGAGCTAACATCACAAACTGGTAGATAATTACAAACACGACACCAATTAATCAACAAATCCACATGCATCTAAAAAAAGTTGTTTATCAAAGCTAAAGGTACCTACTATTAAATATCAGACCACTATTAAATTTATTGTATTAGATGGAATTTAAGATGGCACTGAATATAATATGGTTTGGATTTTTAAGCCATCATTTTAGGGAAAATAACCAAAGCATAGGAATGGTTAGTAAGGCATGCAGAAAGTTTGCTATGAAGAATTTAAAAAATTTATTTCAGCAATGCTATAGTTATATAGATTTTCTTTTCCTCAACATTAAAATATTTAAAACGGTAATAAAATCATTATTTACACTGTGGAAGGGTGCAAATATGAATGTTAACATAACATAGGATATGAGGATGATGACTGATGCTTCCATCAGAAAATGCCCCTGAGACAATTCATTCACCACTCTCCATTTTCACAGATAGATTGGCCAAGTGGGATACCAGAAGTTTCCCGGTAAGCCACTGTACAAAGGTCTAAAATGCCAAAAGTCCTCTAAGTAATTAGTATTAGTGGGTTTTTATCAAATAATATTCTGGGCCTATCTACCTGGTAGCCACCCCTGGTTATCATAAACATAAACTCATAATATCAAGATGAATATTCTTTTGTGAATATCTAGGTGAACTACAACTGCTCTTACATGGCCATGTCATCAATATGAAAATGAGCAATGAATTCTTCTTTAATGTTGAAGTAGTGATTGGTCCACAAAAGAATGATTCCCTAAAACCCTTTATGAGGTTAAGAATTTCACCTTTCAAGGATACATAATTTCTAAGTTGGCCTTATTTCAGGCATTATTTCGTACCTGCTTACATAAATGCAATATTTCTGGTTACCATCACAGTGGGATCAAGTTTAAATCCACATTTTTGAAGTATAAATAGTGAGACATAACAATGACATGGTGCAGATTGTGTCCCAGTATTGTTTTCTTAGAGCTGAAAAATGAGATGGTTACATTATTTGGACCCTTGCAAGTGTAAAAAAAATCCATTCAGTTTGGTAGCTTTAAGCTTTAAAAAAAAAAACAATTTATACCCAGATTCTGGCAGAATACATACCATGGCATTTTGAACTGGGAGTATACTTATGGCATGACAAAAAGATCCAAGATATTCAAGTGTATTTTATGCACCAAAGGAGGGGGGGGTGCTCAAGTTGTTTGTGGGCTGAGCAGAACTTGAGTAGGCTACCCGAGAGGCTGAACAGATGGAGAGGGGAACTATGCACAAGTTATCCCGAGTATACTGGAATAAATCGCAAAAGACTAAAAAGAGGCTGAAATTTGACCAAGCTTGAGCAGGGAGGTGTTATGCCTAAACCTGAGTAAACCTTCATGAATGCCAGTTTAATCTTCTCACATAATTTTTTTTATTAGGTAATCTACCGGTTAAGGTAGGTTTTTGGATGAACACAACTATCCAATAAACATTTTTTAACTCCAAACAAAACCAAATCCAGCAACCTAATCTACATCAGGTCCCTCTTCATCTCTGTGTACTTCTTTCCTGCCTTCATTCCATCCAACATCCCTATCCTATTCCTATTCCCTATCCTATTTCCTATTTTATGGGTTCTAGTGGGAAAGACAATCATTAACTATTCTTCAAAAGTGTTTAAAAAATAAAATCAGTGCCCAAGACTTTTTTTCATGCAATCGAGTTTCATGAACTCATTTAGTCTTTTCCTGTTCAGAAATGATAAAAACTTTCATATACATATGTTTAATGGGATCTCTACATTTAAAGTTTAAAAATTTTTAAATCGGCATGGACATCACTCAAACCCCATTGTGGACAAATAATAGCTTTGACTTCCATTAATAATTGAAGCTACTCCAAGGCCACTACAATTAGTAATTGCAAATACATATTGGTCACTCTAAAGAATAATAAGAAAAATCTATCATTTCATTATTTGCCCTTCTGTTTTTACTGATCACCTATATTTATTCCTACTGCTGATTTTGAGATTTTATGAACCCAATGGTTTTCCATCCATAATTGATTTCATTCACAGGTGTAAATCCACAGTAATAATCAGCAGAAAGTGAACAAATATTGTTTCTGATATTGTTTAAAATGCAACTGATACATCAAAAACCAAAGACTCTAAATGTAGGCAATTTGTAATCGACAGCTATGTTAATGGTTTTAAAAATCTGTAAATCTATATCCTAACTAATGCTAACTATCCCCTTCAATAAACCTACTTCACCCAGTACACAAGCATATAATAACAATAATAGCATTTATGCTATCCAAAGCAATATTGTCAAACTTGTAATAGGTACAAATTGGTATCAATTCACTATTCAATTGGTCAACTTACTTGCCCTTGGATACAGGGCTTAGTCTTTATCCAAATGCTTAAGTTGAATCAATTACCTTCCTTCAGATGTGAATATTTTATTAATGTGCCAAGGAATGATGAACAGCAGCAAAGATAGTTTGGTGTGAGGCCAATATGGATGTAAGCTGAATGACGTATATATTTTCCGTAACTTACATCCCAAATTAACCTATTTTCATACCATTAAAAGCAGGATCACACCTCAGTTTGCTGTTTGCCACCTGATGTATTCCTAAGGGGGTTGTCTCTTTTTTTTTTGGTATTTTAATATGATTTAATTCAATCTTTTACCATTACTTTATACATTCATCTACCTTATTTTTTTACAAATACAAGGAATTGTCAAATTCAATAATACATTACTTGCAATTGCATAATTAAAGTTTAATGTCATAGAACTGTCACCACAGGCCATATTATTGGATTACAGGGTATAAGGTTATAAATATAAGCTGATAAGTCATTTTAAAATGCAAAAACTTTGTCACCGAATAGGTGAGAAAGAAATAAATGCTAAATTATATGCTATATGATGAAAATATATGGCCCCTTTGATTTTACCATCATCTTTCATGAAACAGCAACAAGATACCTCTCTTGAAAAACCACATGCACACAACTATTAAAAGCTATCAAACACAATTCAATTTCCAAGCATCATTTTAATCATCAAAGATTTCAATTACAGTCAACTTTATTAATTCCAAATTAACTGCAGCTTGGCAATCCACTAGACACCATCGAAGACCATTAAATGCATCATTATGATGATTTTTTTTAGATTTTATCATAAGCATAATTTGTAATCATTCAATATGTATGTACATGAATTTGCGAAGGATTGAGGAGGTTGGAGGACAGTGAAATAAGAAGTGAACGATAGAAAGATGGTTAGTAGTAGAGTGAGCAGAACAGTCATCATAGCCTGATCAGTTTTAAGCAGCTGGCTTCTCATCACTGATGATAGTGGCTCCAGATCCTTGAGACTGTGATTCATCACTATCATCTTTGCTCGAGCAAGCAAGGCTTGGGAATCTCTGGTAGAGTGCTGCTCTGTATTTGGGGTGGCTGAAATATGAGGAAGTATTTATTCATTGCTGTGGAGATCTATTTATGACACACCAAGTCTTAATATTCAATTGGAAACTATCTCCAGTGCAGATGCAAGGAATTATGGCACTCAAGGTAAGCCATTTGTATTAAATCCCTGAAAAGGCAAAGCAGTGGGATTGGCAAGATATTCATTGTGCCTGGAGTAATTATATTGAGTAGAATCTCAATACTCCCTTGGCTTCCCTCAATTTCTTTCCATCCTATTTGATAGCCTGATCTTCCCCAGTATGGAACACAGCATTAAGGTGACAGGAGAGGAGCAACTGAGCAGGGTATGACCACTTGTATATAATAGAAACTTAGCTAATTAATACAGTTAGTATAAACCAGTATAGAACCCTTTTTTTGTTAATATCATGAAAGATTCCTTTCCATTAAATGATGACAGTACTACTACAATTTTTACCATAGATTATAATGTTATTACAAATTTACCTATTTCATTAGGGGATGTTAGGGAGTGTAAAATGAGATTCATTACAAAATATCATTACAAAATACCAAATTAAAAATTAGTTCATTTTGGAACAACAGTAAACTTTCATGCAGCCATACTTTAGTTGATTATGTAATTTAAGCGAATGCTTATAAATTTATCAAGCTAAGTAAGGCAGTTAACCATTGAAATAGCTACTAAAAAGAGTACTTCAAACCCCAGTTATATTGACATAATTAGCTTAAAATACAGAAAAATATTCTTCCAATGGTTTACTAAAAAACAATAAAACAACAAAACCTGTAATTTGGGTATGCATATATTATACGATGTTAAAATGTAAAATTGATATCACATTTGTAACTCAGCATAACTATGATTATCCATTTGTTTCTGCTGACATATATGCCACCAAATACTGCTAGAAATCAATCAGCTGAAATAGAAATATTTCCCGGAAGAAATCCAAAACTTTATATAACCTGTTTTTATCATGCAACTTCACTCATAGTGAGTACTGGTCTTTAATGTAAAGTGCTAAAAAAACTTATATATAAATTATAAATAAGCATAATAAAATGCTTTTATTAATTCCTGCAAAACAAGTATATCCTTTGAATTTTCAATCAACCTCTTTTCTCACCTGATTCCATAGACAATTGGATTGTAACAAGAGTTGGCCTTGGCAAACACTGCACCCCAAATGGTAGATAATGGACTCAATGCAGCTGGTGAGAAAAAACCAGCAAGATTGATGATGAGATATGGTGTCCACGCAACAAACCACAGTGAGATGGTCATCAAAGCAATCTGTTAAAAAACAAAAAACCAGTTTTGAAATAGTGCTATGTCAATAGAAGAATCAATGGTTAAATAGTCTTAAAAAAAATGAATGTTGTAACACAAAAATAGGCTATAATGTCTGGTGGCTTAAATATTGATAAGAACTTGTCTCATATGCAATTATAATAGTACACTAAAGTTATCTGATGATCAATTATAATAATTACTGCCCTAGCTTTGACTTTTTTTAATTAAACAGATGCATAGCTGTTGTATTACACACTTTGCAATACAAAAGTAATGTATTTGTATTTCATGACAATTACGTTATTGCCCGTTCCTAAGTACTTTTGTACTATAATTTGCTTGAGCAATTCGCAAAAATCTATGCGATTGATTGCCCACAGTCTACATCTGGGGAAATTACAAGAAATTACTTTCGTACACTGACTTCTAGCTTGGAGAAACAGACCCTAGACAGCTATAAAGAACTAATACGTATCTATATTCATATTGTTACAGAGTCAATCATTACAACCTACATGTTTAAATACAGGATCGAGTGAAGGAAGGGGGAATGTTCACTGCAATTTTCAAAATAGAACAAACACTTCTCATGAGGTGAACAAATAATAATAAAAATACGACTACAATTACAAGAGTAAGTTCTGAAAAGATAAAGTTACCACTTTTACTGGTCCAATGATCGATTCAAAATGCTGTTGCCTTGACCTTTGATGAAATTAACGGAATACTGACAATAAGTTGAGTGTAGACACTCGTTTGAGTTGGTGAACTTGACGCTCTTTAATGACACTCAACTTTTTCTTACTGGCGCTCAAGTTTTCGGCAATATGCCACAATGTACCAAGAATGTACATTTTTGCCGATAGACCGAACTTCTAACGTGAAACTTAAGGGCAACAACAAGAGATTCAATTCTATAGACGTTTGAAAAAACAACTATAATTATATTAGTGATAACTCTTGACACTAGAGCCATCTGCCCGCCAAATTTTAATGTACGAGTATACATAGCATGACTTAAGATAACGGATTATTCCGATGCTAATAGAGAAAAACAATGATGACCAAAATTATTTTGATAAACATGATTTATTTTCAGTTTTTACCATGCAAATTTAATCTTTTTTCATAAAATATAAGTAGCTACAGGGATAATTCCGTCCGTATGGATGCACAAGTCGGAAATGAAAAATTAACTGCATGTACAGTGCAGTACTGTATGTACAGAACAGTATTGTATGTGCAGTACTGCCCTTGTTTGCCCTAAAATTATTTCTTTCTTCGAAACTTCATACTTTCTAAGACTTTGATATATAGTATCTAAGGCGTCGTAGCCCAAGGGTAGAACGTTAAACAACTGACCGGAGGGATCAGGTTCGATTCGGGTCCAAGCACACCTCTCCTGGACACCCTCAGCTCCACCCAAGCTGTGTGACTTTGCGGGTACCAGATCTTCCTGGGAAACCATAACAGGCACAGGGAAAGGAACAGGCCCCCCTACCCTGATGTGTGTATTATACACATGCCGTCGGGCTTAGTACTGGGTGAACTCTGCCATCTCCTACCAAACCGGTCTTCGAGTAGATTACTGTGTTTATTGACATTTGAAAATTAAACAACTTGGCTTTTCCACTTAAACTTTTTTAATCTCACCACCTAGGTTTCGTTATAATAAATATCATCAGGTCTTTTCCACCCAGTTACGCCAGAAACTGTTTTATTTACTGTGTTTATTTTTTTACGGGGTAGGGTTTACCGGAAAGCTCTATGTGCAATAGCGTAAGGGTTTAAAAGTGATGTTCAAATTGAATTTAGACCAACGTCTTAAAATATTTCTCAAGTGAGTTGGGTTTTCGATGAACTATTTGGTGATTGTCTTGTGCGTATTAAAAGTGTTTAAATTGTCCTCCTTTCAAAATCAGCTAATGAATTTTAGACTTCATTAGCCCTTAGATGGACCAAACGTTGAACCTACAGCATACATATTTATCCAGTCTCTACGATGGGGCCTTTGCTATGTTGAATTGTGTTCATTTAAACTTCAGATGAAATTACGCTAGAATATGAACTTGTGTGCGAGTAAAACTCAAGGGGAGGCTCACCTTAGCTAATTTGACCTCAGCATTGGTGGCTTTGGTCTCAGCGCTCCTCAGGGAGGCCACGTTCATCTTCTTCGCCTGCTCTTTCATCTGCCGCTCATGGACGGTGACAGCCTGGGATAAAAAAATACTAGATTATTACATGTTTTATTTATATCTATGAAAGCTATGGCCGTATTTTTTCCCCTCTTTCATTATTTTTGATTGCACTAATTAACTAATTTTATTTTTTTGTTTCCTTTGTATTAACTGAATAAAATGGCGATTTCCATTCATCTGAAACTCTTGAGCACATTGGCGCAAATATACGCTGAATATATACTGAATTTCAATTGTGTACAAAATGCAGCAGATACGAAAATCGTTCATGGCTTGTATCATGATTTGTGAAGTCGAAAAGCGACCATTAGGTCGACAATAGAGTAATGTTATCAACATTACGTGTACCCAACCTCTTTTTAAAGAACTGACGAAAAGTTAGTAAAACATTTTATGAGGAGTGCAAATTTGTGTGGTTCCGAGGGATCTTATGATAAAGGAAAGAAGGTAGACCTACGAGTACATTGGAGGCTACAAGTGGAAAGGATTGAGAAAATAAGTAGGATGGAGAGGAAGTGTTACCTATGGTATGGTGAAAGAAGAGAAGAAGTTGTTGATGAAAATTCGAAGAAGTCAGAAACATTCGATGGAAAGGACATTGGCAGAAAATGAGGTATTAAATGGTATAATAATAGGAGAATTTAGTTCCACGACAAGGGAGAAACGACAGGTGTTTTGACAATAACAAAGGATGAGTATAGTAAAAGACTGAATCCAGATGAACGAAAGGTATTTCTGGTATTTCTATTCTGCACTATTTCTTTAGAATCTCATGACTATTTGAAATATCTTTACGAAGTGAAATGAATATGGATTAGAAATGAAGTTAATTTGTCTCATGGGTGACAATTAAAGGTACGAGTGACTGACATTTGCAGAATGGAATGTATTTGCGGAACGCTGGACGCGTAAATCCAGTATTTTATAATAATTCAGCATCCTTTTCAAGATTTTTTACCTAATGTTTAAATTGAAACTTAATTTCTCGGTTATTTTATTATTTAATTCGTGAATTTATCAAACAGAAATTAATTTCTCTCGCATGTATTTAAATTGGTAGTAAAGTGACAAACTCAATAAATAATTGATTAAGTAATTTAATTTTATCATTGCTAAATACTTAATTATTATTCCTCACCAAGGTCGATCAAATGTATTTCAACTTAGCTAGTTAGGCGCAAATAGTGCAGTACGCAGTAAAAGAGTACAAATACTGTTTTACTACATCTCATCATCCACTACTTTGTAAAAATAAATTTATTTTAGGAGCATTAATTTTCAAGTTGAAAGATCATAGTTTATAGTTGGATGCACGGATGGACGACAGTTGTGTTATCTACGAGGGGAGAGTGAGAGGCGAAAAACAGGAGAAAATACCAATTACAATTGCTTACACCAAATTGCAACTTACAGTCAGAACCGATTTCATTTGTACAGACTAACCAGTAATGTACATGGGTTAGACACGTTCAATTTTCGTTTTAATGAAATATATCGTTAACATTTTATCCATAACAGGCATTAAATTTATTTATTTTTATTATTTTTCTCGTTCAATAGTTGAAAAAATGCAAAAAATTGGATTTGGAGTAAAGAAAACACTAACAAATTGAGAGGAGTTTTAAAAGATATGAAAGAGTAACTCAGAAGAATTGGTAAGAACAAAATCGCAGGTGAATTAATTAAGATCAACCAATACTTTTGTATGAAATAGGGGTAGTCTCCAGAGGGTCACATATACATTAAAGGTAAACATGTTGTGTAAGTAGCGAATGCGTGTAGATGTCCCTTTTCTTGGTAAAGTCCACAAAATGTATTGTCGTCATGAATTTTTATTTACTTTGCACGTCGGAAATATAAAAGTTAGGGAATGCAGAAAGCCCGACAACGTACCTTAACGATGTACCAGTAAGCGTAGATGATGACGAAGAGAGGGAGGCCATAGACGAACATGCCATAGGCCCAAATGTAGGAGACACTGATCCAGTCGCGGGATAGATAGTCGGTTCCGCAAGAGGTCATGTTCCCTTCTGGCACGTACCTGAAAGTTTAATACGTATGAGTAGGTTAGCGGAAGTTAGAGGGTACACAAGGAGTGTTTTCAGTCCTAAGGCTTTATATCACAACCAGATTCATACCTAAAGTGGGTACTAAGCTTCGACGCATCATTTATATGAATTACGTTTCATTTTAAAAATCATCATAAAGTTGGTTTGTTAGATGAGGATAGAGTGGCTCCATAGTCGAGGGAAGGAACACAAAGAGGCCTATCCCCCTTCCACACTCTTCAGGTGTGTTATTTAGCTAACAGAAGTCTGGAGTGAAAGACAAAAGGAACATTCATAATGGCAGTACTGAATAGGTAGTAAACTAGCGATTTTACGTGTATGTCTCTAGCATGCATCAGATCACGCACCAACTCGGAGAACCAAATAATGGGCGTCAAATCAGAGAGCTCGGACTCAAACGAACAAATTCGAGGAATCACCTTTCGTTCTAATAATTTACAACCAAGGCACGTACAGAAGGGAACACTTGCATGAAAAAAATTGCCTTCAAGAATTTTCTTTTTTCGTCGTCTTTTCTTAGTCCTAAGTAGCATTTCTTTTTTTTCGTCGCCCATACTGAAGTCCCAAATCAAATGACCTTGGGGTATTGTTAAGCTGTTTATGAAGTAATAATTATTATTAATAGGAGGTGATTAGAGGTTTATATATTTTTTTGACGGACCCAAAGACTGCTATATTGCAGAGATTCTAAGCCCTATCTAACACAGCACTAATTACCCTAAAATCTTGTATTACAACAAAATTGTTTTACCTTCACATTTTTTATTTCATCCATCCAAAAATCTATTCCTCCCTCTAATTCGCTTATGCCACATTCTCTCAACTTTCAAGATCTTATTTATTAAATTTCCAGTCAATATGCCCCATATTCACTTCTAATACATCTTTTAATCGCTTCCAAGACGATTCTCTCTTCTCCCGAGTCTCCCCAAATGACTCGGTCTCTAAAAGGAATGATGGAAGTCCATGGAAGTCAAAAATTTTAAAAAATCACATCAGGTTTGAACCTAGTGTTGGTGTTTCGGACAATATTCTCGGTATCATAACATCGGACAAGAATCTTAAGTATCAGTACCGAGGGCAGGTATACTCGACAGTCATATGGTACCACAAAAAATCAATGCTGGTACATCATTCCGTCATTACTTCACACTAGTATTGACTATGATAAAGATGTCACAATCAAATTAATTATTGTAAGAAACAGACTCAGTTGTTACTCTGTGGAAATATGTCATACTGGGATAGTTTGATGAGGTATCAATAATGGAGTTTCCACGCATAATGCTTTCGTTCACGGTCACCATTTTGTTGTAAAGCAGCATCTGCAGGTGGAGATTTTGCTTTGCAATGAAACCACTATCGTGAGAAATATATATATATATATAAATGATGCGGAAGTACTCACGAGAGCAATATAAGTTTTGGACGGCACAATAGAACACAGAATAAAACAGATAACACGTAAAAGGACACTCACACTGTAGATGATTTAAGCTTTCAGCCTACTCCGAGGCCTTCTTAGGTCAGGTCAGGTCAGACAGACTGACAGTCAGTCTGACCTGAAGAAGGCCTCGGAGTAGGCTGAAAGCTTAAATCATCTACAGTGTGAGTGTCCTTTTACGTGTTATCTGTTTTATTCTGTGTTCTATTGTGCCGTCCAAAAGTTATATATATATATATATATATATATATATATATATATATATATATATATATATATATATATATATATATATATAGTCACTTTCTTGGAAAAGCCACGAACGTGCACAATAAAATTCACTAAATAGTCATAGCAAACACAGAAACTAAAACATATAAAAGAGGGACTCACTAGTTCTCGAATTTTCGGTGGTGCAACCACCTTTCTCAAGAGGAATTAGGAACAATTAAGAACGAATTGACTATTGCTATGACTATTTAGTGAATTATATATATATATATATATATATTCATTCACATTGAAATAGAGATAAGGAAAATGGTAAAGGAACACATATAAAGGACGAACACAAGAGAGGTGGGGATGGCGGATGTGAGCAGATCACGAATGTATATATATATATATATATATATATATAATATTAAAATAGCAAATTCGATACTCGATGAAATTTTCACAATCAGTTATTGATTTCTAAATGATCTGATCTTTTCCAGAGATGTTACCTAGTAATAATCCAAAGTGCTGATACTAACTCCAGTTTCGAATGCGTTAAGTAGTTTAATGGGAGAAAGAATCATGAATCAGAGCCTTCTGTCCCTATTAAAGTTTTGATATTTCCCCTACTAATTTTTCTCCGAAGTCAAACAACGGTACATTACCTGCGAAGCTTTTAGTACTTGTGTTATATGTCCTCATTTAAAGAAAACTTCGACTCACCTATTCCACCCCAGCAGTGGGGCCAGTGTCCATCCAATCGAGTTGACCCATACCAGAAATATCCAAGTTAGGGCCTTTTTGATTGTCATCGGTGAGGCAGACAAGCCCTGTAAGTATACAAAGAAAGGTCAACGAAGCAGAGAATAATTGTGAGAGCAAATAATTAAGGGACCATATGGACACTTAATTTTACGTAAAACCTGGACTTCTCTCTATATAGCTCCAATTACGTTATTCTGCCTCTCTTTCACTTTACCTATAGCTACATTCTCTCTGCATTACACGGTCTGTTATAAAAATAAGTAAAGCGATGCTTTTAGTATTTTTCGACTCAAAAGACGTTATCCACAAAGATTGTGTGCCTCAGAGGCAGACGGTGTATAGTAATTTTCACGTGGAAGTCCTGGAAAGGCTGCGGAAAAGAGTACAACGTGTCAAGAAGGAGATCTCTGCCAACCGGAGACTGCACCACGACAACATACCGTCCCACACCGCCTTCCTCGAGACCGAGAACCAGACCAAGCACCAGGTGACAACACTTCCTCACCCCCGATGTGGTACCGCCGGGCTATTTTTTGTCCCCAAGAATTAAAAGGAGCCAGAAAGAAAACTATTTCGGAACGTTGGATAGCGTCAAAGAGTTGATACTTGAATGAAGTTCCCGTCGACGCCGTCCAGGAAGCGTACCGAGACTGGCAGAGGTGCTGGTAACGGTATGTCGATGCACAGAGGTGATATTTTGAAGAGTATTAGTAATTTGTACTTTGATCTGCAATGAATTTTTTCGCGATTTTTTTTCTACTAATTTTTGGGATAGACCCAATTGCTTCATGTTAGCAAAGTTTAATTCAATAGCCGTTCATGATGAATAATCGATAATGCCGTTGCCGCAACTTAATACTATATTTTTTCGGAAATATTGAAATAAAACAGGAAACTTTTTTCAATTTAACGACATGACTCGGCATTAACATTCTGGAAACGTTCCATAACAAAGTACAAGTTAATGCTTGATATTCCTCTGTTCTGAATCTTCTAGTATGGAAACCAATGTTAGCGTGGATTCGTGATCTGGGTCAAAGATTAAATGTAGAAAGATTCGGCTCAAAATATGCTCTAGGTTACTTAGGAATTATTTCTATTATGTGGTGCATGATATTTTTATAAACAAAATAAGCTCAGTATTGCTTCGAAACTACTTTATAAGCATCCATTCACGAATTATAGCACTTGTAATAAATAGATGTCGATTAGATGGTTTCTAGTAAAATTTGAAAAACATGACAAAATACAAAAAGCTGGACAAGTCCCAAAAGGTCGTGAGTTCAACAAATTATGGTGCCCAGAGAAAATACAAAAAACTACTTAGCTATATGGTAAAGCAGAGTGCCGTGCCTGTCGTGAGAACCCATTAAAGTTATTTAGTATCATTAAGTAAATAGCAAAAATTTAATCATACTAAGAGCCATGTAGTAACAAATATGGTTTATCTGGCCCGGATTTACATCTCTGCTATACCTTAGCTTTACGAAATCTCTGAGATACGATAACAGAACAGAAAGAGCTTCGACATCACGATTGTTCCATGCCCATATAATTGTGTGGGTCTTTTAGTGAGGGGGAGAATCACTGTAACATGGCTTGGTGCAGCCAATGCACTTTATAGGAGGGGGAACTCTCCGAGAGCTTGGTTGTCAAGAAGCGTCTCACCTAATTCCCAGCTTTCCCTGAGTCCGGCCCAAGAGCTAGCTCCCCTTAAGCCGGAGTTGCTGTAATCCCATTTCACTAATGTTCTCCTCCCCGTGCGCGGAGGTGCTATTAGCCACGGGTGACTGCGCGGATTTCGGGAGGGAAAGCGATGTACGCTCGAACGCACAACCGCGAATAAAATACGATCCGGAGACGTAGTTCAAAAAAGCTTTTGAAAAAAGTTCTCCCCCCTCTGAAACTCCTGTCTATCTTGAATACGCAATGACAAGGCAAACATAAGAGCGTGTCTTCTTAATAGTGGCTATGTACGAAGAGACGTACATTAAAAAAAAATGTATGTTTATGTGTGTGTGTATATATATATATATGTGTGTGTGTGTGTGCATTTATATATTATATATATATATATATATATATATATATATATATTATAATTTTTTATATTATAAAGACCACTATTAAGAAGATTTGTTCTTCAGTATATATATACATGTATATGTCTATATGTAATATATAAATATATGTATGAATATATTGTTTCTACAATTGCACTCTAACTGATCAAAATGTTCGAACAAAATGAAAAAAATATCACATAACAGAGTAACCAAATTTTATCGGGTATTAACGAAGAATAATGAATTTTTTGCAGTGCAATCTATTATCGTAATCAAAGTAAACCTCTCCAATTCGAATTCACGTAGCCCAGAAAGAACGCCATGCATACTTACCTTAACTATGACGTTGTAACGGTCCAAAGCAATTACTGCCATGGTCCAGATTGATACGCAGCCGAACAGTGATCCCAGCATTCCGTAAATTTGGCACATAAAAGGCCCTGCGGGGTGCAAAATGAAATTAAAGATATCAATGTTGACAATGTAAGCATTTAAAAAAATAATAAATGGCCCGACAAAGTTGTCCACCACTTTGTAACTATGGAATTATGGAAATGTACAATTGGAAGTCTGCAATTATTAAAATATAAAATACTTCATTTCAATCTTATTTACCAAAAGACCATTTTAAAGTTTATGAAAAATATCAGTAGAAATTGCCTTTAGCTAGGAAAAAGTGGAAAACGTTTTTCAGATATGCATAAAAATTCTGGGGTTGTAACAAACCTATATCGTACGTATACAGTACATGGATGGTTAAGAAAAACGAGTATATCGCAAAATTTCTATTGAAGTGATTAAACTCATCAATGACGAAACAGCTTTTTCCTCTGTTGTCATTAATTAAATTCATATATTGTGAACTAACTAAAAATAATTTAATACAACCCATGCCGTGTAGTTGTCGCACTGCAAACGATGATGTGGAATTATTATGAGAAATTTTTCATTTCACTATAACTTATGTTCGTTTCTCATTCATTTATTTTATTTCTCACAATATCCTCTTTATGTGGCAATGAGAGCCTATTTATTATTTCTATCTGGAAGTAGATATGTTTATTTCTGTCTGGTCCTTTTGGAAATTATGATATTTATCCATAAAAAGCGCATGTTTGTATATTATGATAACAATGTCATTAAAAATGGCATATTACTTTATGGGTCAATAAATCAATACAAGGCTAAGCTAAATATTAAAATAGGCGGGGAAAGAATAGAGCAGGTAGAGCAGTTTACATATCTCGGAAGTGTTTTGGACCAATACGGTCAAAGTGGTAGGGACGTAAGGAGAAGAATTGCGCTAGGCAAGGAGGCTTTCTCAAGGAGGGAGTTGATGACGGGGACGTTGAGTAGAGATGTTAAGACAAGACTCGTAAAAACTCTGATATGGAGCGTAGCTATGTATGGTGCGGAAACGTGGTCACTGAAGCAGGAGGATAGACGTAGATTGGAGGCTTTTGAAATGTGGGTGCGGAGAAGAATGGAGAAGGTGAAATGGACCGAAAGGAAAACAAATGAGGAAGTACTAGAAATGGTGGGGGAGGAGAGGGGTTTGTTGAGAGAAATCCTATGGAGGCAGGAAAAATGGATGAAAGGCGTATTGAGCGGTAGTGGAATGTTGAAGAGGGTAATAGAGGGGAGAATGTTGGGCAAGCGAGGTAAGGGTAGGAACAGGATAGGGATGTTGGACGGGATGAAGGGAGGAAAGAAGTACACCGAGATGAAGAGGGACCTGATATAGATTAGTTTGCTAGGTGGGGAGTCACAAAATGTTTATTTGATAGTTGTGTCCATCCAAAAACCTACCTTAACCGGTAGATTACCTAATAATAATAAATCAATACACTTTGGTATATTTGGCTAATATAAACCTACGTCTAAAAATTCAATTATCGCGCACTCCGGGATTTAATTCTGGGGCATTTTCATTATCAAGTGTACGCTTGCGGCCTTGTAAGTTGGTGCGCGCAACTTTTATTCATACGCATACGTAATATTGAATGAGTGATGATACGAATGATTGATACGTAGAAAGTGATAACTTTCTGAAAAATCGGAATTTCTTGAAGTTTCCATAGTTGTAAATCAAAAATAGGATATATTTTTGGCAATTTTGATATTATGGGATTCAATTGGGAATACCCTTTCGGGGTATTTTCATGAACAATTTTGAAGTAGAATAAAAATTACATAATAACCAAAAAACCTGGAAAATGTAAAAGCTGAAAGTCATTTTTATTTTTCATAGAACCGTTTTTACGAGCTAGTTTAGTTAAAAGGTCAAAATTAGGTTCTAATAATGGTTTTGGTTGCTATTGTCCGTTTTTTTGGATCGTCTTCACGGAAGATACCTGCACTCTGGTTTCCTTCAAACCCGTTTCTTTTTATCTAACCGTCTACTTTTCTTCCACCCCTTCCTTTACTTCTGTACTTAATATTTACAGTCAATTAACTATTACTGTAAATGAGGCTAAAATAGAAACTTTACACTTCCACAATAAAGATTTAATATTTCACGACCATGGCTGCGATGCTGAGCGTCATCATCACCTGGAAGACACAGGTCTGTGGCTGTTAAACCTGAAACTGTTATGTTTATTACTGTAAATATTTAGATTCCTTTGGTTTGCGCTCGTAGTATTAAATAAAAATTAATACAATCTGGGAAAAATGTGGTGGAGGTATTATGTTGATTCGTTTAAATCTCGGTCATAAACATCGTTTCTTAGACATCAATGGCAAAGTAAAGCAAGCATTTTAACCATGTCAGATAATCCGTCCCAATTATAATTTCTATTTATATCTATTTTAAAAAGCTTGCTACACACATCCTGTGTTAATCCCCTTTCCTCAAGTACTAAGTTTTGTAGTCAGATCACACTATGCTCCACAAAAAGTTTTCACCGATATTTTCTGTTCATCTTTACATTAGGTGCCCGTGATTAACCACCGCCTCTTTTCAAACGCTTAATTTTCTAAGACAAGTTTATTTTAATGATTTTTCTACTCTGCCACCGACTCCATAAAAATTAATCAAAGATATTTATCAGATGTAAAGGAATACAGCTAGCTCCGAGACGGGATTTGAACCCAGAGTGTCTTACAACAAACTGTCAAGAGTTCGTCATTCACCAAATTAATAGGATTGGAAAAAGTTACGCTCCAATTTCAGAGAACAATGAACGGATTTTTGTAGACCTCTTTTTTCTAACCCCACCCTTATGGTTATATTTCACTGTGTAGGTATGTTCAAGTCCTGGTGATTAAACTGATAGACTTACTCGGCCAATGTCACTTACCGAGCACCCACGTTTCGAAGTAGCAGTTGATTGTCATCATGGGCGCCATGGTTCCCATGAGAAAGAAGTCAGATATGGCGAGGTTCACCACGAAGAGGTTGGAGGGCGTCCTGAGTGACTTATTGGTCGAGAATATGTAGATGACGACTCCGTTTCCGCTGAGCGCAACGCAGGACAGGATGAACAAAGCAAACATCAGGAGGGAGTGCCATAGAGGGTTCAGGGGAGGAAACTGAAGCCTGCAAAAGAATTAACCGGTTTGGATAATTTTTATTAATAATACCTGTCAATTCGACTACATCCAACCTAGCTATAGTTAATTTTTGCTGTGACCGGGTTCGCACAGCGTTGACCGTACTCCGATCACAAAAGTAGGAATATAAGAGTGATTGGAGACCAATAAACGATTATTTTCTCCTCGCATCTTACCAATGGGAGTCAACCAGGAAGAGCATATCCGGTGGCACCTTGTCCACGACGGTCATGTTCCCATGGAAGCCGCCCGATGGCGCCAGCGAGTAGGCGCTGTAGCTGGCTCCCGTCAACGCCGCCATGGCTGTGCCTGCTTATGAATCCAAATGAAATAATTAGTTAAATCAGCAAGGAGAGGACACAGGGGCGTAGATTTCTTTTTATGGAAGGGAGAATGAGTTCAACTATGCTTTAACTTAAGATTATCATTCTGCGAATGTTTATCTAGATGAAATGTTATGTAAAATATAGCCTATATAGCCATGGAATAAATAAAAATACCCAAAGCCGTGCTCTTAGGGGCACTAGTTAGGGGACACGGGGGAGGGTGCAAAGAATGAGGATAACAAAACCGCACACACTCTCTCACTCCTTTGCACCCTCCCCCGTGTCCCCTAACTAGTGCCCCTAAGAGTACGGCTTTGGGTATTTTTATTTATTCCATTCATTCGGCCGTAGTACGTTCCCTTTCTCTTTATCTATATAGCCATCTTTATCTAGGAGGAAATCCTTAGCTTGCCAGTGCACCAATTTTTCAATTTTGAAATACATGACATACTTTTCATGTGTAACGTACGGATATATCTTACTACGCTGCGTATTTAATATCGCGGTGAATATTTACGTTCTTTGGCCCCCCCCCCTGGACAGGTACGCAATGTGCAACGATTAACAAAAAATTTATTTTTCAAAAATCCCCCTCGCGCTTGGTACCAAGGATGCGGGATTTAAGAAATTCCACCTTATTTTGACAAGTTGGTTAAGATGTGAAAACTGAGAACCGACTTCCTTCTAGATAGAATCTGAATAAGTGTGTCGGTAACATATTTCTGACCGGTTTCGTCGATTAACTGTGCCCTGGCTCCATTGATAATTCTCTACTAATGACGCCACCGATTATCGAGCACAGGACGAACAGATCCTATCAAAAACAATAAGATCTCGCTGAGAAATCAAAAGATGAGTAATAGATGGAGACATCGTACAGTTAAGGTTTTATGCATTGTTTATTTACTTACCAGCTTAATTTCAATATATCTATGTTTTTTATCTTGGGGGATTATGGTCCATTCGACCCCATATTTATGCCCAAGGGTGGAAAAGAGAGACACATAAAATGTGTAGCAAGTATGTGAGAAATAGGCATGGGGGGAAGGTGCAAAAATTCAAAAGGAGATACTACGACGTTGGAACTGGCAATGCGTGATGCGAATATACCCGTGCGAGAAATTCAATTACTGCGATCAAAGACGGGTCGTGTTAAAACTGTACACAGCTATGATCGGTGATATTATTTGACCACTGGGGGTTCGTACTTCATGACGGCAAGGTTTTTAGGTATCGGGAATTTTTTGAACGCCCTAGTTTTTCGCGGCGTGGTCGACATGTATATTTTCCACGTGAAAGGAAAAATTCGGGATGACTAATATAATCTATCATTGAATGCCATGGAGTTGAGCATAGGGCATAATATTTTTTAATGAACTTTTAGCGGTTGAATCAACTAAAAATGTTTAAATATTAAGGATTAGCAAGGAGTGACAAGTGAACCATTCTATCGACTAAGTTATTTTCTATGTGTGAGTACTAATTCCAGATAATAATGTTGCGTTAATTCATGTGTCTTGCAAATGGATGTTAACCCCACCTCATGAGTTTGCGCAGACGTCATTTTTATAACCATATCTTTTTCATGAGATATTTCATTATAATTGGAATAATTCTACAAAGCCATAGGCGTCTATGTGCATATGACAGCTTCTGGTAGGGAATAGAAATAAGTTTCTGTTGAAGTAAAAATTAACCACACAAAAGTGTGATACGATCCGAGAAAATAAAAGTACGACAGTGTTTTGATTTCTATCCTTATCATAAATATGCGCAAACTCTTTCGCCGCAATAAAGAAAGGCAGAATGAAAGTTTAAAGAAAATTATGTGTCAGGTTGATATGAGGATATACATCTACATCTACATAAGTACCCTGCGAGCCACCAAAAAGGTGTGTGGCAGGGGGTGTAGCACCATGAGGGAAGGGTAAGGGTTGAGGGGGTTGGGAGTTAGGTGAGGAAAGGGGGGGGGAACCTGTAGGAAAAAAAAATATATATACATATATATATGTATATATACACACATACATATACATACATACATACACACATGTATACACATCCTCGCGAAGTCCCTAACCTGTACGTTAATACTTATTGTAATGAACTAAGTCCTGGGGAATTTCGACTACGAGCATTCTGTTCCCTTATCGTTCTTGGAAAAAATGACATTTTAAACCTGTCAGTCTTGCAGTCTATCTCTCTAGTCTTATATTCGTGATCCCTTCGACCGTAATACGTTGGGGTTCGTATTATATCCTTGATGTCATCGGAAAAGGGCCCATCTTTAAATGTTTTTAATAAGTTTAATCTATATTGGAAACGCCGCTGTGTAAGAGAATCCCAACCTAAACTGTCTAACAAAGTGGATACGCTGCTGAGTTGGTCATAACAATGTTTGACAAATCTAGCCCCCCTCCGCTGAACTCGATCTAATTCCGAAACCAAATTTATGTTGTGAGGATCCCATATACTGGCAGCATACTCTAGGTGGGGCCTGACCAAGGCAAGGAAACATCGTTCTTTCACCTTTTCGTCGCATTTACCTAGCACTCTTTTCACAAATCCCAATTTTTTATTAGCACGACCGCATATTTCTCGTATGTGTTTTCCCCAGGACAGATCGTGAGTAATTGTTACACCCAAGTATTTAAAGGAATCTACCCTCGCGATTTTGGTTTGTTTCACTTTGTAACTATAAGGGAGGGAATTACTCTTTTCCCAAAAATGTATTACTACGCATTTTTTAAAATTCAATTCCAATTGCCATGTATCGCACCAATTTTGAATTGCATCTAGGTCGTTGGCTAACACGACTCTGTCTTCGTGACTTCGGATGTCCCCATAAATTACTGCATCATCGGCGAAAAGACGGAGCTTGCTATTAACTACGGTACTGAGGTCATTTATGTAAATAAGGAAAAGGAGGGGGCCTATGACACTTCCTTGTGGTACCCCCGACGTGACCTTGACAGTATCGGATGATACACCGTCCAGGACGACTAGGATACTACATGTATGTGATGGAAAGCATTCAAGCACCATTCTGACATAGGATGATTATATTACTTAAGATTAGATGAATGAATACCACGTGATTGACCGTAGAGCAACAAAAGATGGGTAATGGTATGCTTTGGCAAAGTCTGGAAATGGTTCAAAACGGTTAGGACGATTAAGAAGTCCTTAGGATTATGATAAATACGTCTTAAAACCAGTCTAATCCAAGGCAATGACACTACCTTTGAACTCTGGAAGGAGAAAACTTAGTGGAAATCTAAAGGAATACGTATCAAATAAAAATATCTGACTGAAAGTATTACTCTGGATTGTACGAAACAAAAGGTTTGCCTGTTACTCTTAATCACCTCCTCCCAAAATTTCCTCATATTTTCTCCGTGATTACCCCTCCTTCCTTCTGATCAGGTGATTTTGAACTGTCTGCTTTATTTGTCCTGGAATCCCATAAATTCATCAATCTTCCTTTGAAACTTTCTTTTATTTCAGATATCTTCTTGTCTGATGACAAATTCCCTCATATATTTTTTGATTTGCTCAACCCATTCTGTTATCATAATTAATTTGGTGATGTAGCAAAAGATTTCCTTTTTAGCCTGCAAATACTCATACTTAAGAGGTTTTCATTTAACTTCCGTCTTATCTTGCATTTCGTTCCTGTATTCTTCTCAATATTTATCCAGACCTTCATTTTCCCTCTCATCTCCATGATGTCTTTTCCGAACCGAGGATCCTCCTTAAATTTTTTCCATTCCTTCTCCTCTAATACTTCCATTTTCCCTCTCTTGTTCAGTGTAAGACATTTTGAGTCATTAAGTCCTTCTGGCTTAACAAGCTGACGTAGTGTCTCATAATCGCGATAATACTGCATAGGTATGATGGAGCAATGATAGCGTGTAATATGAAGTTTTTGGCCATTGCGATAATATTTAACCTCGTAACTTTGCATTTCCTGATAACGAAAAAGACGTTATGTGAACGAAAAAAATTGAATTCATCAAAAGATTTTCCATATAGAAGCACGTTTTATCTATTCGTGAGTGATACTTGATGAATGCGAGCGTTCAGTTGAAATGCACGCCTTGTAAGTGGAGGCCAGGTTATTTCGAGCAGGCTGTACCAATCGCCAACACACCACAGCAAACTAACGTAATTCTTCCAAAAACAATTACAACTGCAACACATTGCAACAATCGCTGTTAGACCCACCTGACTGTGGCTCCCCGCGACGCGCAATGAAGACTGTGGAGCAATTCCGTTGAACTACTTTGCCAGTTTCTTATCGCAGTCAGCGGATGCCAGGCGAGGAGGCGTGCGGATGGGTGCTTCTCCGGCAGCGGTGACACGAGCGGCCCATGACGAGAACCCCCGCTTATATATACCCTGACAAAGTGGAGAGAGTGCTTCAAATGACCACCACCCATTCGCGAAACCTCTTCCCCCCTCCACATTATCACGTCCACCCCATTCCCTCCACCGATCATTCCACCCCACCTTCTCCTTGGAACGTGACTGCCACCTCCCACCCCGTAGGGCGTCTCCTTCCCTTCTGGGGAGCAGTCACTTAAGAAGGTGCTTGGCCATCGCTCGGAAGCCCTCGCAAACCTTTTAGCCCATCCCGTCCAAATATTTCGCACCTGGCGACCACAATCCCTTTCGAGAAAATCATCTTTAGCTCGAGGGGGTCAGGGCTCCGCGGTTAAATCTGCAACCGAAACCACATTGCTCCTCAAAGCCACCACTCGAGCGCATGACTGGAGTGACATACGAAAGGTATAGAACGGAAACAAAAACGAAAAAAGTCAAGCTTAAGGTGAATTCATGACTAGCTCGGTGCAATAAAATACAAAAATTACAGTTTGACCCCGATTTTTACTTCTATCTTGCGTTTTCGTTCACTTAAGTAGCTCCTTGTTTCATTCAAAGAAGAATTATGTAGCGACTTTGATTCTGTAATTATGATAAATGTATCTATTTTATAGTTTTATTCATTATATTCATGAAACAAGTGAGATTTACTAACACAAATAATGACTATAAGAGTTCATTTGGACCATGCAAGAGGGATTATGTTTCTTACTTGTTAAACATGGGTCCAAGGTGAAAATACTGCAAAAATCACAGTCCCACATTTGAAACATATGAGTTTTCATTTACTCATTTAAAATGTAATTTTTCAATCTCACACTTTGCCAAACTTTTTTTAATAGAATCCTCCTTTAGCCCAAACAAATTTATACTCAAACCCAGAGTGACGTTGCATTAATTTAATCATAAAAATATAAACTAATAACTTTTGATTAATGAATAATAAATGGTAGCACTTTTCATTTGATCAAGTGGAAAGTGCTGCCATCTATTATTCATTATGTTCGACTTCCACCACATCAAGCCTGAAGCTACTCCATTCAACTTTTGATTAGTTTAAATTATGGTTTGACCAGCTAGATAGATAATGGTGACAGACTAATACCGCTTGGGTTCTTCTCCTATCTTATGTAATAAGACGTGTCTACTTAAACTTGCCATGGTGGTGTATTTAAAAAAAATTGTCTGGAAATATATTCACCAAATTTTACTGTCTTTATTTCGACCATTCGATTCGTAAAAAAATAAAGTGATTGCTTTTACTTGCATCTTCATGAAGACATCCGTAATTCAATGAAGTATTCCATTATTGCAAACTCGGTGCTCGATTTGTTCTCCGCCGGAAGTGGGTGTCTTCGGCTTTTTGCTCAGGATAAATTTGTTTCTTAATTTAATTACAAGTTACCCGAGGCATTTTGGAGTGGGCGGATATTTTGCAGCCTTGCACAATCGTTATATTGAATTTCGCAACTGAATGGTCTCGGAGCCCATTAGTCGCCCAAAAACCTTTCAGCTACATTCTAATTCTTCCTCGAAGAAGAAGAACCTTAAGCGAAGCTCGTCCTACGTCAAACTCCTACATAATATCTCCAGTTCCCTTAGTGATTCAAACGCAGCGAATGAAAAGAAGTCATTTTGCAATTGCGCGTAACGAGGATAAAATTGGGAAAGTCTAGGGCAAATCCATCACCAATAATTTCTAATAAGTACAAACGAAGTGCTGGAGCGAATAGTTTCATGAAGGAATTGAGGTACCATGAACTTTGTTGTAGAGTAGGATTTTGGGTTGTGTTTTGTTAGGAGAGACAAGAGAATTATTTGGTTGTTGCATCCATCCAAAACATACCTTAACTGGTGGATTACGTATAATAACAATTCTCTCATTTTGCCATAATTCAATATGTGGTGAAATTTTAAATGCCCTCTTTAGTTGAAACATGCACATGTTGTATGCACAGCACATTCTATCAATAACCCGTCTCTCAGTAAAGAATACAATATTAATATAAACGGACTGACTTCAACACAGCGTGATTAACTACGACATTATTATTTGAAGCAGCTTGTCGATCATAATTAAGTTTTCTAAGACCCCGAAACACTATTAATTGTCCATTAGCACAAAGACTTTTTGTCTTCTTAAGAGCTTATAATTTCTTTTTAAGTCCCACTTGATATAAACTCTCCTTGGATTGCACTCCATCACTCCTCATCTCAATATACTCTCTGCCTCCATTTATGTGATCCAAAACAACTATTATTTTCACCCCTATATAGTATTTCGGTTGCTCTTCTCCTCTCACGCGTTCTCCAGACATCTCCCCATCTATTTTTCTTACTTTCTTCTAATTACTTCCCATAACCACCTCTCTTCCCCTGCAATGGTGAATTCCTCATTTGTGTTCCTTATAACTGCTTTTGCCATAATTTGTATAAATAAAAAATGTAGCATTCTTGAAACAGAACCGTAATACAAATGTTTTCATTGTTCGTATTTATGTTGATGGCATAATATGCTGCACGATTTTTTCTTTCTTCGAATAACAATGAAGCAAGAGGTAAGTGTACACCCAACGACTATTATTTTCTTTGACAATAGGCAAAATACTGCATTGAAAACAAATTGCGAAAATAATAAGTATTAAAATTACATTCAACCGTAGGTAAAATACTCGCTAATAGCGGAAAGATTTCATCATTCTCTTATCGTAAATTCATGGTACAGAAACTTTTCAATTAGCTAATCTAGGTACGTCATTACACTGAAGCGAAAAACAAGTTGCATGATTCTTTGTATATAACATCGTAAAGGCAATAAAAAATACGTTAAACATCTAAATTTAACAAACTATATATGAGAGAAAGACCACAAAGATAGTAAAAATACGTCACGTCTGATGCGCGTACAATACATCGCACTTTTGAATGGTTGAACCATTATTTCCACCCAGTTACTTCATCCGTTATTCTTAAAAAACCCATATTTCAATGTCATCCAATCTACGCTCACTTCTTCTCCTCAATGACCAAATTTCGGAGCCACAAAACACCACGTCCCACATCCATGAATTATTTACTTATCTTTTCTTTGTGTATCGACAAATGGTATATGTTATCAGTTATCTCTAATAACTGCTTCTTTGTTAAGTGACACTCCAAGTGTTTTTTTCAGCTCCCTCACCATTTACGCAAAAAACGCTGAGCAAATTTAACAAGAAGGATTAGATAGGGAGTTACAGTAACGATAATCATTTGCAGTAACAATAACCACTTTCAGAACCATATTTTCTTACGCTCTTTGCTGAATTATATCGCTATCCTTTTGTGTACACCTCTAATCATTACTGCAAATCGTTATTTGCCAATTTGTGGCTTCTGCAGTGAAGGATTCACTTTGAATGTTTCTTTGGAAAAGGTGTTTCTTCCTCTAGTGTTCTTATTATCATAACCATTTTAGTCTGAATTACTGCCGAAACACGTAGATTGTTTTCTTTTCCTCCCATATTTATATTTGTTTTGGTATTTCTGTATGATAGATATCGCTTTTGATATGTGAGTGTGGAGAATAAAAGAAAAAATTAACTTGAAGGGAAAGAAAACAAACGATGAAGTATTCTATTGTTTCAGGCTTCACTTCGTGGAAATATTTAATATCCATACCAAAAAAGAAAGAAAGATTTGTACTTTTCCACAGATTTTGTGTGAAACATTTGTGTGTTTGTTCCACAAATCTGTGGAAAAGTACAAATCTTTCTTTCTTTTTTGGTGAAGTGTTTAACGATGAAGTGTTAGCCATGGTGGGGGGATGAGAGACGGCTATCGGAAGAAATTTGAAGACGGCAAAACAAGTACATAAATGCAAGAGGGAGGCAATTGCATGCTGAAAACTGTAATAGAGGGTAGTATGCTGGGGAAGCAAGTTACGGGGAGGAAAAAAAGGCACTTTTGATGGAATTAAGTGAGAAAGAGATTACATAGAACTAAAAAATGAGTTTTTGTGGTGCATGGTATGAGATATTTTGTTTAATGTTAATTAAATCTTAGGAATACACACTTAGGAATACAAACCTACCCTATCAACAAAAATCTACCCTTAATCGGTAGATTAAGGGTAATAATAGTTATTATTACATTAATTATAATACCCCGTTATACATATCCATTTTCTTATGATTCATCTTCAATGCACTTTACAAGTATATTTTTTGTTCTGTCAATTTTGAATAAATTAATGTTCTCGAAGAAATACGAAACTGAAGTGTTTACTCTTTATTCATTTATTTGCAATGTAAAAGTGCAATGATGGATGGCCTTACTTAATGGAACTCATGATGAGTAAGGAAGAAAAAAGATCAACTCTTACTTTTGAGTGGAATAGGAAATTATCCTCTTTCCTTCTCATTATTCATTTATTGCCATAGAGTAATGCTCAAAGTAGAGACTTTTAAATATTTAGATCTAGGAATTCAAAATAGTTGACTTTTCACTCTGCCATTTTGAAAAAATTCTCTCAGTTTTTAGTTTAAATTGCATTCTATCTAATGACGATGATAAAAGATCTTCTCGTGATATATTTCATTAAAGTTGACATCGAAAATCTAATATTTTAAGCATGCTCTTATGACAGAGAAGAACGACCACCAAAAAGAATTAAGGATCTACGATGCAATAGTACATATCTTTTTCACTAAAAACTTATATTATGTGCACGGTCACATTGGTTTAAATACTCGTAGTGTCAACTTAACAGCGCCTACCCACCTTTGACTAAATTACTTAAATATATCAATTTTGATAAAAAACACCGGAAATTGTATAGCTTCAAAAATTAGCTCCTCGCAATTAGTACAAAAATATTTAGAATACTTTTCAAAACTAAATAAGAACCTTTAATTTTGCTTCAAAGTTGTTTATTTGCAACATATCTCTTTAAAATATACGCATGAATGGGTGTTAAATTTAATTCAACACTCGTCCTAAATAAGAGCGTATGTGAACTAAGGTGACACATTGACTGATGCAGCCACGTGCCTACAAACTTAGTAAAAGAAAGGTCGTATAATGCTTGCTGCTTATCAACGATGTACGAGGCGTGTTCATTAAGTAAGGCCCGTTTGGTCACAGGAAAAAATATACTCATATGAAACACATTTTATTGGCACTTTTAGTTAGCTACAAACCTACTTCACTTATCTACATAGTCGCCGTTCACTTCTAAGCATTTTTCGTACCACTGCACCTGCTTCTTTAACCCCTCTGCATAGAAACTCGCCGCCTGAGGGTTGAACCAATCGACAACGCCATTCTTGAGTTCCTCTTCGGTTTCGAAACGTTGTCCACCGAACCACTGTTTCAAATACAAGAAGAGGAAGTAGTCGCTGGGTGTAAGGTCAGGACTGTACAGTGGGTGGTTTAAAGAGTTCCCAACGACCCAAAAACTCTCGTCCACTGGACATTCTTTGCTCTTTGTGGTGGTCGGTGAGCATTTTCGGTACCCACCTTGCACGCAATGTGTGGTATCCGAGGTTTTCCGTAACAATATTGTAGACAGTAGTGCGTCCAAGTTGAGGAAATTGTTCAGCCAGGCCATTAATTGTCAATCGACGATCACATCGCAGTTTTTGTTCCACTTGCCAAACAATTCATCGGTTAGAATACTGGGCCTACCACTTCGCTCTTCGTCATGGACATTTGTTCGTCCATTTTTAAAATCACAGCACCATTGTCTAACCTTTCCTTCACTCATAACTGCAGGTTTATAAACTAGGCATAATTCCCGATGAATTTCAGCAGCCGACAATCCTTTTGCATACAAGAATCGTATGACAGAACGCACTTCATAGCTGGCGGGATCAACGATTGTCGCGGACATTGTTGTTTGCATGCACGGACAAGCAAACGACTTCTGAAACAAAACAAATGCTGCTATAGCTTCTCAATGAATCAGTAGATTGCGCTGCAGGAGCAAAACTGTGTTCTGAAGCGCCAATATTTAAATATAAGCAAACTGTACTTACTTTAAGAATACGCCTCGTATCATGAAATAGCATTCTATCTCTTACTTATTTAGGTATTTTGAAAAACTTATGATTTGAATAAAATAATTGCCTCCCAGAGTAATTTTTAAGCATAATGTTTTCACAGAGGCACCTCAGTTATTTTTGTTGGTATTACCCAGATATATGGCTATGGTTCCGTAGCACATAATTTAAAAACCTCTATGGAGAGGTGCCTTGAAGTCAGTAGCAATTGTTATTTTTATGTCTTCGTCCTTTATGCTCTACGAAGGCTGCTATTTATATCTTGAGCCTTGACAACGCTAAGTGATTTAGGCGCCATCTGACGTTTAAATCTGGAGGTTTGACCCTTTTTACGCTTTATTCAGAATATTTTGTCGTTGGATCATAACTTTTGTTGTTTACAGTTACTCGAAAATTTTGTTTCATCGAAAAAACGGAGTTCACTCGTGAACAATTTCGTGCGATGATTTTTTATGACTTTTTGATGCATAAATTATCAACACAGGAGTGCATCGATCAACTTACTTCCACTTTCGGCAATGAAACCCCATCTTTTGCCACTGTGAAACGGTGGTATAACGAATTCCATCATGGCCGCCGTTCGCTCAGGGACGAAAGTCGTGAAGGTCGTCCGAAATCAGTTGATGTGTCAGAAAACATTGATGCCGTGCAAGAAGTAGGACGATCGTCAGGTGACATATCTTGAGAATAAGGCATCCTTGGGGTTAGCATGACGAGAATCAATAAGATATTGTATGAACATTTAGCTATGAAAAAAACTTGTTTGGGTTGGATCCCGTAAAATTTGACAAAAGCTGAAAAAGATGCTGGTGCCAATTGGTGCAAAGAAATGCTCAAGGAATACAATCGCGGGGCATCAAAAGCTGTGTATAACATCTAAACAGGTGACGAATCTTGGATCTATGCGTTTGAGCCCGAAATAAAACAGCATTCCACTATATAGATCTTCCAAGACGAGCCAAATCCTACAAAAGTGATTCGTGTACGAAGCACATGGAAGCAAATCATCGTCTATTTCTTTGGGAATAACTGGACACGTGTCAACCGTGCCGTTAGAGCAACGTAGAACAGTGAATTGTGAATGGTACACGATATTTGTTTGCCAAAATTGCTCGGCGAAATGCGGCCATCCTCCGTACAGCCCTGATTTAGCACCAAATGACTTCTTTTTATACATGTTTATCAAGAAAAAATTGCGTGGCCAACGTTTTTCGGCGACTGAAGAAGCTGTTGGTTCATTCGAAAACCATGTTTTGGAGGTACCTCAATCGGAGTGGAAAAAGTGTTACCAAAATTGGTTCGAGCGCATGCAAAAGTGCATTGGCTATTATCAAGGGGAACACTTCTAAAAGCAATTACGCCATTTTCAACAACAAATAACTGTCCTTTCATTATTAGGCTCAAAATATAAATAGCAACCCTCGTATAAGCAGCTACTCTAGTAAACCGCTTTAGTCTCATCGAATTGCCGTGGAAGCCTACGATTTGATGCTACAAGAACTTGGTTTAGATGGGCGATTGGGAAGCTTGATTCGAAAGACACTGGCGCATGGACTCGATACTCATCAAGGTAAGTTAGGCTTCCATTGGAATAAGAGAAGAATTCAGTGCATGACGCGTGTTTCAAATTTAAATTCATAGGCATGTGTAAATGACCAAATACAATCGTATGTGAACAAATCAAATATATAATGAAAGAAATATGCGAGATGCAGGAATTCTACGGCGCAAACATCATTCACCTTGGCCAGGATACGAACCCGGATCCCTCGATGTCTTCATGTCGAGACAAGATGACAGAGGACAGCTTAAATGGTGACATGCCAGACATCGAGGGATCTGAGTTCGAATCCCGATCAGTGCGAATAATAATATTTACATTGTGAAATTCCCAAATTAATGAATATTAGACCGACTGAAATTTACTCTGAAATTAATAACCACCATGTTTCTTTCAGCCTGAAGTAAGACTGAAATAACAGAATGAGGAAACTATGGCATTCTACGTACTATCGTACATTGGCCGAATTACATAGGCAGAAAAAGATAGATTGCCAAGAGCGTGATTAATATAACAAAACAAACCGCAAGGTTATCTGTGAAGTATTTTTTTAATTCAGAATATTCCCATACCATTTTCAAATGAGCCTAGACGCTTTTATTGATCGTAAAATAAAAAAAATCGAGATTTTTCAGGATGTATGGTAATATAAAGTATAGGGAATCCAGTGCCTTCCCCTTCGCTACCTGCCAGCTTCTAGAGAAGCTCTGGTAACACAAGAATCAGACATCTTGGGTTTAGATGATGTGGTCATCATCTACGTACTAATTAAGGATCTACAATCCATTTTATCGAGAATACCATCCTTAATTTAAATCCGATACATTTCGGTAAGTATATTCCCTGTGGAATAGGCTATCAGACGCAGATTTACGAACAGAGGACGAACAATGTGCTTAAAATAGAAGAAAAACTTGCAGCTATTGTGTATACTTGATGGATTATTAGCACAGTTAAAGTAAACCTAGACGTTAAGCGTAAAAATAATTATTAAATTATTAGATTCTGGAGTGAGGCAGTGGAGAGAGAGAGAGAGGATTATAATATCATAATATTTTTCATAGTATAGGGGGAGTATTTTAATATTATAATATATCGTCATACCACTTCTGTCCAGCTTTTCTTGCCAGTCCTGTAGCCTCATACCTGAGTGCTTTGTCGAGAAACATAATGATAAATGCAGATAGCCATGGGGTCTTGCATTTTGGCGTGTACCTTAGCGCCCGTATGACTTGATGGAAAGGCGATTCGTTATATTGACTAACCATTGCGCGTCATCATCACCTACTTCTTAAGGCAAAGCCTTTCCGAAATAGCCATATCTTCCTCTCACTTCATTGCCGCTTCATTAAAACTGCCATATGATAGTAAGTGAAGCTTTTACAAGGAGGTAGGAGCTGGTGACAGAGACCTTAGTGGGGATTTTAGGAAAAGGTGTGCGAAAATGTTTATTTGGAGTGTGGTTCTGAACGACGCCGATAATTGGTCGTTGAAAAAAGGCGACAAGCCTAGATTTAGAGGCTTTTGTAATGTGCGCGTGAAGAAGGACGGAAAAGTTAAATGTACGAAAAGGAAAACAAGCGAAGATGTATTAGTTTCACGTTGTTGATGGAATGTCAAAAAATTCGATGTAGAGGGGAGAGAGTTAGGGAAACGAGGTAGAGGAAGAAAAGGATAGTCATGTTTGACGGAATGAAGATAGAATGTACGTGGGATTGATGAAGGGTTTATTTGATGAGTAACTACTGATATTTGAACAACTGCAAATCGAGGCGGCTCAATCATGAGGTGCCTTCCCAGGCAAATGGGAAGTGATGTTGGACAACTAATGCATGAAAATTGCAAAGACACGACTCTTCTTTAACTTACTCGAAGTCCCTTGACACCACACTTAAGATTTCCATGTCCCACTCCTAACTCTAATCGCATCCTTTATGCCTCCTTGAACTCGCCTCTCCCCATAATTCCTTCCAGTGCGTCACTACAAACTTCCTTTCACCCTAAAACCTAACAGCATGTGCTTAGAGACTTCATCCAGTTAGTAATGGGCAATAAATATCCAGCCAGTACATTTCACACTCTTTCCAGGGAGCGCTTGAGAAATCGGAAATAATTTCATTCCCACCTTTGAGAAGAAAAAACAACGTTGACCAGTGAGGAGAAGGGGTTGGACCCACATGGAACTCGTGCAAAAATTGAGGTGAAAATCTGTCTGAAACCCAAAACGGAATATATGTGAATTTAGGCATGAATCTTCACATTATCTCCACGTGAAAATTCGCAAGTTTCTTCATAGTTTGATGAGGACTTGATTCACCTCACTTGAAATTCACTTGAACACATCTTGAATCATGATTCTTGATTCACAGAAGCCGTTTCTGGTTATCATAAGTATTTCCTTGCTCAAACAAGAGAATTACCTTACATGCACAAAGAATTTCAATTTCCATTCTATTTTTTTTCACCGTGAATAATAGATGAAAATCAAAAATTTTCACCTCCACCAGAAACTCATATCCTCTTGTGGATTTAATATCGGAAGACACAATTATTCTCATTGGGTGAAAGGTGGCTGCCGTTACCTGCCCTTTCTCTATCCCTACCTTATCCCCAACTTTCCCTTTATTGTTAAAGTACTTCAGCGTACACCTACGCCTACTGTGATTGCGGGGTCTTACGTGATCAGTCCCAGTCGGCTAGACCATAATGAAATAAAATGGACAGTCAAAGATATTAATTCTATCATCCACGGACGGCAAAAATGTGTTCTTACCTCGCCACTGTAACAAGGTATAATAGAAAACGAAGGATACCACGTTACCCTGTGAGGAGAAAACATTTATCATATCAACGAACCCTTTTCCTCGTCACTTAAAAGTATTCGTGGACTTACGATAATCCATATCCATGAAAACCTACCGATATTCTTAAATGGCATACTGCTTCTGACCACAGATATCACCGTGGCATCCGAAGTGATGAATAGTATCTTTCCAGTCCAGCATCTTACTCTCTTAAAATGAACTAGGTTTTACATCTGAGTTTGGCGGAAAGATTATAATAATATACCGCCATTTTAGCATTTAGATTATCAAGATAGATCTTCTTAAAATTATATAAAATGTGGTAAATTAGATAAATACCATTATTTGTCATGCAGCGTAGAAGATTTTTAACCCCGCCAATAGTAAGAAGAAAAAGAAAGAATTATTTACAAACCTGCGCAACAGCAGTTGGTAACCTGTTGCTTTTAGAGGGTTTTAGTCCAGCATGGCCATGCCGAAAAATATCCGTTAGGCTTCGTACAAAATATTGTTTTTCTATGATGCTGGAAGTAAAACTACCTAGCATCGCTGTATAACTACCTAGCATCATTTCAGCATTTGCCAGAACAGCCAGTAACAAAAAAGTTTATCAATATCTTCCTAAATGTACCACTACAGATATTTTTAACTTGACACACATAAAATAGCATATACCAAATCATTCAATTAGATTAGATCTGCAGGTAGATGTAGGTCTCGACACAGGAAAATTAATGAAGAATATTGCAGTTATATAAAGATTACTGTATCTGTACGCATTTATTAACGTTAAACTAAATCACCTCACCGCAAACACTGCAATAATCAATTCTTCAACTCCACATACTTTTTACCTTCCGTAATGTCGTACAAAATACCGATTCCTTCCCTCCATCTTGCTTACTCAGTATTCTCTCTTCTACGTCTTTAACATCACATCCCTCTTGATATTTCTTTCAACCACTTCTAGCTTTGAATTTCTCCCACAACCTTCCCTCTTCCCTTGTCATACCGAGCATACGGCACTGTTTGTCTTCCGTCTATCCTTATTCTCTTCATACTTCAAAAATCTATGATCGACTTACCTCCTCAAAGACCCGATCCTTCCTCCGGTCTTTGGAATCATTCAACGTCACGCTCCAGAACGAAGCCTTCGCTAATTTTTGCATTTCGTCTTTGCCAGCCACTGTCATCTACTCCCTCCTCGTGAATTCTTCTTTGGGCAACGAATTTATTTTCCAAATGCCCTTACTAGCATGACCATTTTCGTCTAAAATAACGTACTTCCCTAACAAGTGAAGTAGTAATAATTGAAGTATTCTCCCTTCTCAAGTTCTTGCCCCCCCCAACGTTTTTGACGTTTAAATTGGGCTTCCTATTTTTAGAGAATCTCACTATTTTCATGGTTATGATTTACCTTTCACCCGTACTTGTTACATTTGTTCGGTAATATTGGGCCAAGCTATGGCTATAATCCCTTGGTTTACTCGCTAGCTAAAACTTGAACGCACTCAAATCCAATGGACCTAATTTGCTCCCTACTTCATTACATTCCTATCCCCTCCCCTTCTCTTCCTATTGCCGTTTTTTTCCGCGGATGCGTTTACTTAGAAACGTGCGGGTGATGATGAACACCCCGCCTAACGCTGCCCATTCCTATTCGCAACTTGATGCCCTCATTTGTTGTACATTAGGGTGATACAAAATTTTTAATTGAAATATTCTATGCACCCGTGTGGTGCATTCTGGTGAGAAAAGAATGTGAGGAAAAGAAAAATTAAATAAAAATATGTAGAACTCGATATCTAATCAGCCTTAAAATTCACTAAATTTGAAATTTTAGGTATCATTGTTAAAATTTCACGGTTCCATCTTTAATGCCTGTTACAGAAGATATCTCAGAGGAAAACAGAAGACAAGTGTACCGAGTTGGTTTTTTACAGTAAACAACCTATTTATGTGTCTGGCTTACCTACCGTGGGCAACAGTTCCTATGTTCCTTCATATTTTTGAATTTATTGTATTGTAGCAATCATTCTTCAGTCTTATTAGAAACATTAGAGAAAATATAGGTGTTGAGCAGCCTTTAATACAAGATATTGTTTTTGTTCTCATTGATTTATAGGTATCATTATTAAACTATATTATGACAGTCACATCTCTCCCTGTTGTCACTCACTACTTTAATTATCTGCAGACCCTCATCATGGTGGCAAGAATCCCATTGCAAAACTCTCCTTTCACGGACAATTTCTCGAAGAAACATTCAAATCATTTAGACTGAAAGTTCAGTAGTTATCTTGGCTTCATGTCCTTAACAGTCACTGAAATACTCTCGGGGAGACCATCAATTCCTGGAATATTTTTAATGCCCTGAGTAATTTTCTCCTCTCTGTAGCCATAATGAGGTCAAATAGAAAAGAAGAACATTATCCAAACTGTTCAAAATCGCAGAGCTTAAAACCAGAGATGGTTGAGCATTTCGTTTAAAGCTGCTTGGCAAATGGAATGTCAAGAATATTCAAATTCTTTGATTCACCAATCACATTGTATTTCTGGTTGGAAACCAAAAATATCTACACTGGTCAATGCTTCTGTGATATGACATAGAGAATAAAATAGATAGCAATGTGGAAAAATGAAAGGAAATTCATCAGTCATGGAGAATTGGTAGCATTATTGCACATTGAACTGAGGTACTGTTTATAGTAGTCTATCAGCTTAGCATAGCTAATTGATGGGCCTTGGCACTAGACTCAATTTTATTCATAAGCCATAACTAGCATGACAAAATATCTTTTGAAAGCTACAAAAGGAAAGATAAAATATTTTCAACAGCTTTAAGTTTTGCCTTTCTCTCCTTTGAAGGAGTGAAACATCATGCGATAAGAAGGTCAATGAAGTGTTTAAAATGGCCAACCCAAAAATTACAACCTTATTACAATCTCCTACCACAGGAAAAAAAAAATCCAGTCTAACAAATGAGAGAGTTTCATAAGCAATAAACTAAACAAATGTAAATAATTTGCCGGAGGTGGTTTCTTTACATTTTACAATTACAAGTATAATCATTTTTACATTTCTGATCCATGAAGAAAGTGATCATCATCATTTACAGAAGATAACTCCCTGACTTCATATCTCAAATAGGGGACAATTGAGGATAAAATTGCTATTATAAACCTAGGGTGACCCTATTAAAGTGGCCAGGGCAATAGAGGAAGACTTCGATACGTAGACCTCTTTCTATAACTTTTATGGATGTTATTTAATTAGGGTAAAAGTGGACAAATGATTCAAAATATTCAAATGAATGTTCGAGTTTCTTGAATACCCAGCCACCTGACCATCCTACTTTGGCCCCATCGTTTGGCCACTTTTTTGCAGCTCCTCTTGACTCCACACTTTCTATCAATCAACCAACATTGTACTACCTCTCAGTTAACATTTAAATTAAATTTATGTTGCAAATGATGGGAAAAAAATAGGTAATTGATGATAAAAATATTGAAGAAGATAATATTTTTGTACCCCATTCTGCTAGTTCAAATATATAAGAGTTTATTTTAGAGTTTTATGAAGAGTTATCAGCTGATGACAAATTCTCCTTATTCCATGCATAGAATTAAATGTTATTTTATCTTAACATTGAACATCTATAGCTTATCATCTTGTTTAGTCATCATTGTAAAAGTTTACTGCCACATAAGTTGCACTGTTATTCTCAAATTGAATCACTAGGAAATACAATCCTTTGTATATCATAGCATCAAAAGGACTACCTAATTCAAATACATTTTCCATGGAATTGTCCATAAAATTTCATCACACATAATGAGAATGAAATTATTCAGCATACAGCTATGCATCATTGATTGCACATTAACATAATGTATTACAATGATGTTAGCAGATATCTAATACAAATGCAGTAAATGAACTTGTAAAGGCTTTAAATTTTCTTTTTAGAAAGAATGGTCTTTGATCAAGTCAAGAGGGCTTTGTACTTCAGCTCAATCAATCCATTTTTACACTTTTTGAGATTTTTGGAAAGGGAAAAATATGCACAATGAATAGTGATAACTTATATAACAAAGTAATTCCAATAGATGCAGCAAGTAACATAGCCAGCATGACATCCAGCAGATAATACTCATACCAACTCAACTTGGTTGATGAGGCACGTAAATGTGGTGCACCCTTGTGCCGTATTATATACTCAGTCCAAAAAACAGCTCTCTCAAGTGGACTCTCTTTCTGATCTCTAAATATTCTGGAAATCTCTTTGACGTTTGATATATGACTGAAAAATCAAGAGTAATCATTACACTCTGAACTCAGCTAAGAGGAGATAATACTAGTGGTTAAAAGTTAAATCCTACACTTGAGTTTCTGACTAACTCCATGTCATATAGAAATCAACTTATTTTATTTTCATGCAAAATAAGGTAGGTTTTTTAGATGAATAAAACATACGATATTAATGACTGATAGCTATTGGTCTATCTATCCATATACATATGCTACCAGCTGAAGGAAAACTATAATTTCAGATTTTAAAAAGGTAATTTCCTGCAATCAATTCAGGGACTAGTTTGTTCTTTATAAATATTCGCAGGTATATAAAATACTGGAGCAGAATTTTGGGAATAAAAAACTGTTGTCAGTTTCACATAGTCTTTTGCTGTACCTCATAGTAACAATTGACACTTTTACCGAAAACCAAGACTCTTATGGAAAAGTTTCAACTTCTTTTCCTACTTTGGAATAAATATCTACTTAGCATCAACCATTTAAGTGTTAGATGAACGTACATATGTATGTTTTTCAATTGTCACGCCATTCCTCCAACATGATCCTCTCCTAAACCTAACCATTTTGAGAATCAGAAAGAACTCCTCAACCTACTTCAGAAGAATGACCCCATGAAGGACCTATCATATTAAGGCATTAACATCCAATCTATATAGTATCCTACACTCACAGACACCACTATTGCATACTTCTAAAAATAGATAAAGCTGATGTCCCTGGTTGCGTATCATTTCTGTCATTGCTCTAAATTGGTAAATGGCAAAATTTCTCCCTTTCACCATAATCCCTAATCCCATATCGCAAAAGAAATAACTAACTGTAAATATAAACAATAGTGGTTTCTCCACAATGTCCACCACAGCATCCTTCCCAACTTTATTCTCACATATGCCTGTGACAAAACTTTAAATTAATGTTTTACCATCTCCATCCAAAAAACCTGTCTCCCAGTATGTTGCTCACAGAATTATGTACATCCAAGCTCACCTAAATCTAATTAACAGAGTGCCTGAAAACTCCAGTTTTAACAATGATACCTAACATCCTCTTCACAATTGATCAGCCTTTATAGGTAAATATTACCTGAAAACTGACAACAATATTCTAACGTGGTTCTTTTTGAAAAAAAGTATATATTAAATCTTAATGATTAAAACACATATTACTTATGAAATCAAATCAAATTGCACTAATTCATTAAACATTCATTGTGTATATAAATTAGTTGTACACATTTTTAAATTTCCAAACTTAAAGGTGATCAATAAAAATTTACCTTTGATTCATCAAGACCTTCCTTACAGCATCCTCAAGTTCTGTCTTGGTGAATTTAAAGAAATCAAGTTTGACAGCCAACCCTATTTCCTCAGCTTGTTTCACATTCATCTTTTGATCCCCATAGAATGGGAAGGCAATAAGAGGGACAGAATGATAAGCTGCTTCCAGCATACTAAGGAGTCCCCCATGTGTGATGAAGGCCACAAGATGTCTGTGAGCTTTTTTGCCCATGTAGAAAAGAAGGATGGAAAAATTAGGTTAATTGTTGATAAAATGTGAAAAATATCTACAATAATATCAACCTGATTGAAAATTTGTGAAATTCAATAACAAGTTAAATTGATCAAGCTAAAAACATAGAATAATGGTTCATTATAATGTTTATTTTTAATTATCCTGGTAGAAAGTTATCATTAATGAGGTTTTAATAAATCAATGCAACACTTCTCACTGTTATGTAATCCAACATAAGAGAAGGATTTAAGTATGTGTTTCTTATCACAGAATATAAATACCAGCTTATGATTAGGTTGGGTGGTTTTCTCACCTCTTACATCAAAAGTTTATAAGAAGAGATGAAAATGAGCCATTAAATTCAACCAGGTATATGATATTTCAAATAGAATTCATTTACCAGATTTCTTCCCTGCTTAAGATGGAATAATTAATGAAAATGTGGTCATATTAAAACACTGTTTACAGATAAATTCACTCCTTTGTGATGGGCTCAAGCATATGCTCCATTTGCTAAGCTCTAATTCTAAGCTCCATCATGGAGCCTCCCTCTCATTGAACACTGCTTTTCTTGAAACAGATACTTTCGTTTCATATTTGATTTCATGGAAAAGTTTATTAAATAATGTTAAGGCCATTACTTTGGGTCTATGATGTGGTCTGACAAATGGTGATTAGTTACTATGTGAAATTCAAAGAAGGTTCAGGAGGTGGATGGATGAAACATTGAGCTATAATGGGATGCTGAAGGCCATGATAGAAGGAGAAATGCTATGTAACTATAAAGAGGGAGGGTGAAGTATTGGCCAATTGGACAGTTTGAAGGTTGTGAAAGAAAAGAACTGACAAAGTAGGTATCATGAGACAAAAAAGAACTATGAGCAGTGGAAGTGGATAATGAAATGTAATAAACAGTTGTTAAGGACTCTCCAAAGCTATCACTTATTGATAAGCTACTTCTACTGATGCATGCCTATAGACCTAAGAACAACAGATCATTTTTTATCAGATCTGACTCCATACACAGAATGTGAACTCTACTGAGTGGGTCAGCTGGTTATTATGGTAGGATGACCACTATACATAGTCTGTGCAATAAATTCACGAACTGGTGCGATCTGGTGGTCATGACCTGGACTATAGCCCCACCTACTATTGGAGCTAGTTGCCTGAGACCCAATGGGCTGTCTGTGGTTGGCAGATTGTCGAGCTGTGCGTTCAGCATTGGTTTTTCACCAAATTCTTACAAAAAATTCAATAAGCATCCTTGGTCATCCTCCTTATTCACCAGATGTCGTCCTCTATGGCTTTTCCCTATTCCCAAAATGCAAAAATGTGGTGAGGGGACATAACTGGGAAGATGTGGACACAATAAAGCAAGATCGTCAAGAAAACTAAAAAAGCCTAACTGCTGAGGACTTCCAAGGGTGCTATAAACAGTGTAAAAGAAGATGAAATAAGTTCATAGCAATGAATGGAGAGTACTTTGAAGAGGACAAAATCGATGTAAACTAAATTTTGCAAAATAAAGTTTTTATGGCCTCAGTTTGCGTATTTATTGGACAAGATAGTACTGCACAGTTCAGAAATACAGTTCAACAGCACAATCTTTTATTTTAATTAGTTCAAGAGATAAAAAAATTCAGGAGTGATACCCTCCCATTTCATTCTAATTCAATTGACCCTTTCTTCCTCTTGGTATGACACGCATCTATTTCATGGACTTACCATTTTTCCCTCTATTTCCCATTGAAAGACTTGAAAATGGATGCATAGGAGTTTGAATTGTATACACTTACCCAAAATGGACTGTTGAGGAAGCCATTCAGACAGAAATACATTAGGTGGTATCTTTAATGGAAGAGTTTCCTTGTCTCCATTCCATCTCCAGATGAAATGGTAATCATCCATGATTACAAAGAACTCCATGATCTCTCTAAGGCGATCTTTTGGAATGTTGTGGTTACTTATTAATGACCCAAGACTGAAGAGAATAACCCTTTTGTGGCTGTCCATGTACTCTTGTAAATCCTATGAGTAAAAATATTAAAAATCCCTTTTTTCAGAAAGAAATAATAATTATGTATTCTAATGGTTTCAGGCTCTACTTTGTGACAACTCATTCTCAATGAATAATTAACCTTGGTATTTTTTCACGTAATGTAAGTAATGTGGTAAGTAATATTTCAGTAGAGTGATAAAGTTTTGTGAAAAAATACCAAGTTTAATTATTCAGTAATTCCCAATACATCCAACACAAACTACATCCACAAGAAATGCAACACTATGTCATGCTTCATATTCCTTGGTAGATCAATTCACAATCCAAGTATAACATTTTAGCTTTGTTTCACAGTTCTATCATGAGCCAAAAAATAATAATGCCACATCAAGAATTCCTCATCCATCCTGACAGGAGTCCTCTGAAAGTGGACATAAGAGTAACTGAAGTTGGTAACTTAAACTAATGCCATGTAGGACAACCCAGTATATCATTGTGTTCAGCAGCAATGGATTTTAAAACACTTAATACCATCTAAGAATTGTGTAAGAGAGACAAGGTGGGGGACAACAAAACCAGCCTCTTGGGATTCAATTGCAAACATATGTGCTTGATTGCTTAGCAAGGAATGCTGAAAATTCTTCTTCTAGAGAATTTTCTCCCAAAAAAATTTAAAATTCCTTTAACTGCATGCAGTAATTATGTCTCTACATAAATAAATCCCTACCTGAGTAAGTGGAGGAGGATTTGGCTGGATATGTATGCCACCAATTTCTACATAATTTGGTAATGTTGGCCTTATTGGTGTGAGAGTGGGATTCCCATTAGTAAAGATGAGGCTAACATTTTGTTCCAGTTCCCATAGAGGCGGCATAGAATGTCCAAAGTATTTCTTAGCTATCTCATTTTGTTGTGGCAGTGATACATATCTGTGAAAAAAAAATAACATTTCATACCTGAAAGTTGATGGGAAGAGAAAAAAAGAATGATTTGAAGGATATATGCACAAATGAACAAAGGTATCTTCAATTTTCCCTGGTTTAAATGTACGCTATATATCATTGGAATTTTCTTATTGGCAAAGATTTTTTGGCTAAACAAGTCAGCTTTGAGTGATTTCTATGGAAATATCTATTCACTGTTCACTTTTTTCCACACATGTAATTCTCCAAGCATGCCTCTCTGTTCAAGAGACTTCTGATAACACTTGTCTTGTGAATCTCTTAGACCATACTCACCCATATCTAACACTACCTAGTTCTTTCTCTTAAGTCATTCACTCTTCTCATCTATATTTATGTTAGTTATGGGTTAAATGGAAGAAGGGACTCTTAGGTCTCAATTCCGTCCAAGTAAAGTCCTTTATCTATCTATCTATGTGTCTGGTGATTTAATCCTCATCCAAACTCTCATTAGTTTTTTCAAATCTTGCTCTATGCAAGGGAGTATATTCTGGGCAATGATTCTAGTTGCAAAAATGTAAGTGAAAAAGAAGCACCTATTTTCATCAACCAATGAAAAAGAAACTACTTTAGTTCTTAAAGGCACCATGGGATGCAGCATAATAAACTAACATACTTGAAAAGATATCTAACAGTCAGCTAATCAACCATCTAGACATACTAGTGTATAAAATTATGCAACCTTTATACTTGTACTGACATCCTTGTATGTTGCTTGAATACTAACATGTGGGTATGAATTCACTTTTATTGACTGTCATTTTTGCTGCCTTGGAATAGCATTCATCTTTTGATATACTCCATGTACCAACAATAACCTATCTGCCAGATATTGAATATCCATATGAAAAGTTATTACATTAAGCATTGCTGATAAATGATATTTAACAGTAGCTAATTTATATGTGCTAAAGTTATTAGCGATGTTTTGCACCACACATATATATTTCAATTAGATGAATAATATCAGGATGGAGTTAAAATATGAATCATCTTTCAAACAATTGCTTATGTTTACGAAAAAGCTCAAGGATGAGAAGTTATCTTCCAGTATTACACAATGAAGCAATCCAGTGTCATGACTGTTGTATATCTTACCTTCCCAATAATTTAAAGTGACAGGCTTTTTGCTAATATTACTATTAAAAGTTAGCTAAATTGAATCATATTGCAAACTATCCTATACTATATATATATATATATATATATATATATATATATATATATATTATTAGGTAATCTACCGGTTAAGGTAGGTTTTTGGATGGACACAACTATCAAATACATATTTTGTAACTCCAAACAAAACCCAATCCAGCAACCTAAACTGCATCAGGTCCCTCTTCATCTCTGTGTACTTCTTCCCTCCCTTCATCCCATCCAACATCCCTATCCTGTTCCTACCCTTTCCTCGCCTACCCAACATTCTCCCTTCTATTACCTTCTTCAACATTCCACTGCCAATCAATACACCCTTCATCCATTTTTTCTGACTCCTTAGGATTTTCCCAAGCAAATCCCTCTCCTCGCCCACAATACCCAGTACTTCCTCATTCGTTTTCCTTTCGGTCCATTTCACCTTCTCCATTCTTCTCCGCACCCACATTTCAAAAGCCTCCAATCTACGTCTATCCTCCTGCTTCAGTGACCACGTTTCCGCACCATACATAGCTACGCTCCATATCAGAGTTTTTACGAGTCTTGTCTTAACATCTCTACTCAACGTCCCCGTCATCAACTCCCTCCTTCTTGAGAAAGCCTCCTTGCCTAGCGCAATTCTTCTCCTTACGTCCCTACCACTTTGACCGTATTGGTCCAAAACACTTCCGAGATATGTAAACTGTTCTACCTGCTCTATTTTTTCCCCGCCTATTTTAATATTTAGCTTAGCCTTTTTCTTTCTGGAAAATCGCATAACCTTTGTTTTATTAATATTGATTCTCATCCCATATTTATCGCACTGAACCTCCAATTCACTCAGCAATGCTTGCAACCCCTTGGGTAACTGAGCAACCAATGCTTGGTCATCAGCAAACCTAACCGATTTTACAAATTCCCCTCCGACTTTCATTCCTACCTCCAGTTCTTCCCATGCCTCTTTAATCATTTCCTCTACATATACGTTGAACAGTACCGGTGACAATGGGCAACCCTGCCTTATACCTCTTCCTAACACTGCCCATCCGGACTCTCCGTTCCCCACTCGCACTTGAGCAGTCTGAGACATGTACAGGTTGCGGATCAGTCTCCTGTCCCTCCAATCCATTCCTATTTTCTGCAATACACGCATTAATTTTTCCCAATTCACTCTATCAAACGCTTTTTCGAAATCTACAAAACAGGCAAAAACGTCCTGATTGTATTCTATATTCCTCTCGATTAGTGATCTCATTACTGCAATGGCGTCACGCGTACCTCTTCCTTTCCTAAGCCCAAACTGATCCTCCCCTAAGTAATCATTTGCCTTACTCTCTATCCTTTTGTTGATGATCCTGAGAATAACTTTTGCTGCGTGGGATATCAAACTTATTGTTCTGTAATCCTCACATAACGTAGCCTTTGCCTTTTTTGGAATAGGAACTAACACCGATCTCACAAAATTTTCCGGCCAGATTCCTTCCTGATAGATACCACGAATCAGTCCATATATGGCCTTCTTCCCACCTTTTCCTAACCATTTCAACATTTCTACAGGAATGTTGTCCACCCCCACGGCCTTATTTGCTTTCATCTCCTTTAATGCCCTTTATATTTCATCGTTGAGTATGCCTGGACCTAAGTTATCTTCTTCTACGTCATGTTCCTTTTCTATATCTAACCCTGTCGGCCTAAGTTCTTTACCATACAGTGTTTCTATATATTCCTTCCATCTCTCTTGGATTTTTCCTGGTTCAACTATTATCTTACCCCACTTATCTTTCACTGTTAGCACAGATCTTGCCTTCTTACTTCCCGATAATAACTTAACCTTGCTGTATAGAGCACCAATTTCACCCTTCTTCTGTAGATTTTCCATATCATCGCATTGCGTTTTCCACCATTCTTCTTTGGCTTTATTTGTGGCCCTTCTCAACTTGTTGTTTGACTCTTTGTACTTCATTTTGCCTAACTCTGTGTTTACATTTTTCCATCTTCTCCTTTCATCCATCTTTGCAATCATCTCATCCCATGGTTTCCTTATCCTTTTCCCGTTAACGGTTCCTATAGTGTCTTTAGCGGCTTCCAATATTCCTTTCTTGATATATTCCCATTTTTCTTCGATAGCACTCAGTTCTTTACCGTCATCCACCATTTTCTCTACAGTCTCCTGATACTCCTTCCTCGTTAATTCATTTACTGCTTCTAAATTCCATTTTTTAACCCGCCGCCCTTGCCTTATCTTCTTGAAACGAACATTACATTTCATAACAACTAAATTGTGGTCAGAGTCCGCATCCGCTCCTGGGAAACTGTGCGAATTTATCACACTGTTTCTAAACCTGTGCCTGACCATAATATAATCTAACTGATACCTTTCTGAGTCACCTGGCATTTTCCATGTATACCTACACCTTTTGTGGTGTCTAAACCATGTGTTAGTGATGACTAATCCCTGTCTCCTGCCGAATTCAATTGCTTTCTCCCCACGTTCATTCCTCGTGCCTAACCCATAGTCCCCCACCTCACCCCCATCTCTTCCTTCGCCTACCATCACATTCCAATCCCCCATCACAATCAAATGTTTCCCTGCAGGAACACTCGCGATGATATCCTCTAATTCATCGTACATCCTATCGACTTCTTCCTCCTTGTGGTTGCTCGGTGGCATGTATACTTGAACAATGATCAAGTTCGTCGGCTCTGCTTTAATCTCTACGAGTAAAATTCTATCAGTTGCTTGCTGTATGTTGACTACGCTTCTTCCTACCCCTTTATTTAAAATTACGGCAACCCCTCGTTGGCTCTCGTCCCCGCCACTGTATATCACTCTATAATTGTCATATTATATATATATATATAATATTATATATATATATATATTACATTATATATATATAATGTAATATTACATTATATATATATATATATATATATATATATATATATATATATATATATATATATATATATATATATATATATATATATATATATATATATATATATATATATATATATATATATATATATATATTTTATGAAATAAGTAAAAATATTTTATTACTAATCAATAAACTATACAGCCTACATTCAATCCTTTTATTCTACTGAATGTTCAAACTATTCAATAGCTGATTCTACCCTCTACTGTTTTTAAAGTAGAAGCCTCAGCTTTGAGCTTGAACTTTCAGCTCAGTAATAGCTTTGAGAATTGTGGAAACTGCCAAATTAAAGTTTCATCCAAAGTAATTCTATCATAAAAAGGTCCAGCACTCCAGCAAGGTTGAAAAATAAATGAAGTTATTTGCTTACCTTCGGTATAGCTTCGTGAAAATGGAGAAGGCAGTATTATGAAGTCTTTGAAGGAAATTCATATTTTGGCTGTATGGCAAGAATACATGAGGGACATGGGCAAGGGCATCTGGAACTCCTACCATATCATCAGCCCATGGTATTCCATACTGAGTTACCATGACCACTAGGGGTGCATTGAAGATATGTGCAAATCCTACCATACAGTCCATGAAAAAACCTTCCACTATGACCAAGTCAAAAGAGACATTTGAAGCTGGAAATATGAAAAATGAAAAAATTAGGTTCACAAAAATAACATAAATAAACTTTAACAGAAATATGTAATTATCTCAGAGATGATGATTGAGGGGCTCACAAGTTGAACAACATCATTTAATTTTTTGAGCATGGTTTGAAGAAAAGAGATCAACCCAAAAGGTTGAATATAAAGTAAAATTATAAACAATTACCATATGTGTTAAAGTTTAGTGTTTAATTGAAATATTGAGGATATATCACCTGTAAAATCAGTAATAAAATCAGTAGTGATAACTTCTCTTGTTATTGTTGCTTCTTATGTAATAATACCACTGGTCTCAGACTACCGAATACCATATGAATACATTAATTTTAAAAAGTTCTTAATTATCATTCATTTTATATGACTGAATCAGATTATTGAGGAAGATTAGAGGGGAGGGTACTTCGCATTGATGGGAGGGATGAGTGAAGGTGAGCTTGAAGAAAGTGTTGACGGGAGGTGGTCACCTCTGTCTCAGTTAAATTTTTCTGATTCCAATGAAATCTTTAGGCAAGCACAAGTGATAAATGTGTAATTTACTTTAATTTCCACTGTGTCACACTCAGTGCTACTAAGATTTTAAATTCCCCTTTGAGATAGTGGATTTAGGTTATTAAATACACTTGTTCCTAAGTAGGGCTCCAAGATAGTGGAAGTTTTCAGATACAGTCATGCAGGTGTTGGTTGCCATACATAAAAATATTTGTGGCTCTATTTATCTCCTCCATAAAACTTCTATAAAAGGAGGCAGGTTTCATAAAAAGGATGTTTACTGAATAATATTCATGAATACCTTACATTAATGGTAAATAAATCAATGAAGCACATAGGTGCCAATATATAACATACCCAAAGAAGTAGCTGTCTATGAGCATGGAATTTTTCCACACTATTTAAATAATTGTGACAGGTTTCACCTTAATTAGGAATCAAGATTTTTATCAAGATTCTGAAATAAGTATCTCAATATATGTGAAGTATGGGTAGGAGAGGAAGTGTTATTAAGAGAAAAAGTAAGTGGATTGGATGGAAGAAGGAACAACACTGAACTCAATAAAGGAGGTGGGTGGGATGTTAATGGACAAAGGATTTTATTACAAAAATGAGCATTTTGTCAGATAAGTGACCAGAGTGGAGATACAAAATACAGACTCATGTAAAAGGAGCATATTGGCAAATTAAATCTGTTGATTATAACAAATGAATATGATGCTCATTTGCATCCTTGATAGACAAAGAAATTACAGTTAAAAAATATTCATTTATAATTAAAATTTCTTGAAAAAAAAATTTACCCTAAGAAAGTTTTAAATACGTAGATAGGTTTACTTACTCTTTGAATTTTCAGCCAGATAATTTCTTAGTGTGGGATGTGACAGCTGAGATTCACACACATAAGCTGATTTTGACCACAGCCACAGATGCTCATTCATGGGAGTTCTCTGGGGACTGATTATCACCTTCATCATATCTCCAATGTCACCCATAGAAACTGGTATGAATACCTCTGTATAATTGGTGGGTTTTGGTTTTGGAAGTGGAAATGGGCTGGCCACCACCACTTCATGTCCACGCTCTGCCAACTCACGCATTAGTGCTTGAAATATTATGTGATGGCTGGGGGCAGGCATAGAGAAAGCTCCTAGGATCCGTGCCGTGTCAACACTTGGAGTTATTGTAATTAGAAACATGACCAAACATAATGAGCTCTGGTTCATCATCTTCCAGTTTAATTCTTCAGTCTTAGCCATCTTAAATAAGAAGAGAAGTAAATAATTACTAGTTTATTTCAATTACAAATTGTGTACAGTATGATGAATATATTGCAATGTGTTCATTAAATAAATCTGGAAAAGTGGGTAAACTCTGACTAGTTCACTCTAAATGGTACCTCTGGAAGCATAACTCACGTAATAATGGAAATGGGTCACGCTAGTCCTGGGGTAGAGTGTTGGACTATAGATTGGAGGGCCTGGGTTCTATTTCCAGACATCTCTCTCTGGTAACCCTTGGCTCCACTTAACCTGTGTGATTTTTCAAGTACCAGATCTTATTGTGAAACCATAGCTAGCATGGGAAAAGGAACTGGCCCCCCTACCCTGATGTGTGAAATTTCACATGCTGTCAGGCTGAGTACTGGGTGAACTCTAGCAACACCTATCAAACCAATCTTCAGAATGATTACTGTGTTAGTGGTTTTATAACGATGAAAGAGTTGATGTGCTTTGTGCATTTTTTTGTGCAAACCAAGACTTACTATGTGCATGGGCTTCATAGGTTTTGTGGCTTGAAAAGCGAATGTTGCAAAATAATTGCTTGGTTATTTGATAAAATCTATTGCAAATTGAGCCTTTTAGTTAGACACCATCTACATCTACATAAATACCCTGCAAGCCACCAAAAAAGATGTGTGGCAGGGGGTGTAGCACCAGGAGGAAAGGGTAAGGGATGAGAGGGTTGGGGTTTATTCAAATAGGTAGGGGAAGGGGGGAACCTGTAGGAAAAAAACATAATGTATATTCACGCGCAGTCCCTAACCTGTAAGTTAATACTTATTGTAATGAACTGACTCCATCTATAAAGGTACTATCTTTGTTCGATGCCTATGAAAACCTCAATATCATTAATACAGTGAGAATGTGAATGACTGTCCATGTCTAAGCTTTTATAACCAGGATGCAGTGGATTTGTTTATGTAAAACCTTATTGTCTACTGTGTTGTAGCCAGTGTTAGAGAGTTGGGGGCTGAACTAATGCAACCCCTGAAACATGCAAATACAGAATATTTTAATATTGCAGGTAAATATTTTTCATGAAATTTCAATGTTCAATTAGCATTATAAAATCCTAGCTTAATACACATTTTGGAGAGTGACAGATTGTTCGTGGGAATGATATATATAGGAATTTTGCTGGAAGAGACAATGTGTAGGAGGAGAGGATAAGATGGCAAGTGGAAGGAGAGTAAGGTGTATGGCAGGACTTGAAGAATGTGGAAAGGAATGTGGTAAAGGTTAGTGGAGTATAAGATTGGAGGCAAAGTCATTAGACCTTATGGCTTGTGAATAAAATTTTATCTTAAATTGCCTCACCTATAGCCTTTGAGGTCTGCATAAAATGGTGATGTTAGAGATATTGTGGTGATCCTCAATACTTCGCACCAAGGTATCTTAAAACCCAACTTAGAATTAATGTCCTAAGTCAATGGCTTGCTGCAATTTATGCAGGATTAAAACTTGGAGGTTGAAGAGGGGGCAATTTCGCCCTCTTCAAATCCTGTGCTGTTGATATTTTTCATTTAGGGAGAGCGTCAAGCACAAATCTTGTGCTTCAAATAGGGAATTAAGATTAGGCTATTGGTGACTCCTTAAAATATAGTACAATTATCCTTAAGGCTCTAATTACAGTTCACCCACAAATTATTATTATTAGGTAATCTACCGGTTTAGGTAGGTTTTTGGATGGACACAACTATCAAATAAACATTTTGTGACTCCCCACCTAGCAAACTAATCTATGTCAGGTCCCTCTTCATCTCGGTGTACTTCTTTCCTCCCTTCATCCCGTCCAACATCCCTATCCTGTTCCTACCCTTACCTCGCTTGCCCAACATTCTCCCCTCTATTACCCTCTTCAACATTCCACTACCGCTCAATACGCCTTTCATCCATTTTTCCTGCCTCCATAGGATTTCTCTCAACAAACCCCTCTCCTCACCCACCATTTCCAGTACTTCCTCATTTGTTTTCCTTTCGGTCCATTTCACCTTCTCCATTCTTCTCCACACCCACATTTCAAAAGCCTCCAATCTACGTCTATCCTCCTGCTTCAGCGACCACGTTTCCGCGCCGTACATAGCTACGCTCCATATCAGAGTTTTTACGAGTCTTGTCTTAACATCCCTACTCAACGTCCCCGTCATCAACTCCCTCCTTCTTGAGAAAGCCTCCTTGCCTAGCGCAATTCTTCTCCTTACGTCCCTACCACTTTGACCGTATTGGTCCAAAACACTTCCGAGATATGTAAACTGTTCTACCTGCTCTATTTTTTCCCCGCCTATTTTAATATTTAGCTTAGCCTTTTTCTTTCTGGAAAATCGCATAACCCTTTTTTTATTATTATGATTCTCATCCCATATCTATCGCACTGAACCTCCAATTCACTCAGCAATGCTTGCAACCCCTTGGCTGATTGAGCAACTAATGCTTGGTCATCAGCAAGCCTTACCGATTTTACGAATTCCCCTCCGCATTTCATTCCCACCTCCAGTTCTTCCCATGCCTCTTTAATCATTTCCTCCACATATACGTTGAACAGCACCGGTGATAATGGGCAACTCTGCCTTATACCTCTTCCTAACATTGTCCATCCGGACTCTCCGTTCCCCACTCGCACCTGAGCAGTCTGAGATATGCACAGGCTGCGGATCAGTCTCCTTTCCCTCCAGTCCATTCCTATTTTCTGCAATACACGCATTAATTTTTCCCAATTCACTCTATCAAACGCTTTTTCGAAATCTACGAAAAAGGCAAAAACGTCCTGATTGTATTCTATATTCCTCTCGATTAGTGATCTCATTACTGCAAAGGCATCACGTGTAGCTCTTCCTTTCATAAACCCAAACTGATCATCCCCTAAGTAATCATTTGCCTTACTCTCTATCTTTTTGTTGATGATCCTGAGAATAACTTTTGCTGCGTGGGATATCAAACTTATTGTTCTGTAATCCTCACATGATGTAGCCTTTGCCTTTTTTGGAATAGAAACTAACACCGATCTCACAAAATCTTCCGGCCAGATTCCTTCTTCATAGATACTACGAATCAGTCCATATAGGGCCTTCTTCCCGCATTTTCCTAAACATTTCAACAGTTCTACAGGTATGTTGTCCACCCTCACGACCTTATATGCTTTCATCTCCTTTAATGCCCTTTCTATTTCATCGTCGAGTATGCCTGGACCTAAGTTATCTTCTTCTACGTCATGTTCCTTTTCTATGTCCAGCCTTGTCGGCCTAAATTCTTTACCATACAGTGTTTTTATATATTCCTTCCATATCTCTCGGATCTTTTCTGTGTCAACTATTATCTTACCCCGTTTATCATTAACTGTTAGCACAGATCTTCCCTTCTTACTTCCCGATAATACCTTAACCTTGCTGTATAGAGCACCAATTTCACCCTTCCTCTGTAAAATTTCCATATCCTTGCATTGCCCGAGCATCCACTATGCTTCTTTTGCTTTATTTGTGGCCCGTCTCGATTTATTGTTTAACTCTTTGTACTTCTTTTTGCCCAATTCTGTATTTACATTCTTCTATCTACTCTCATCCATATTTGCAATCATGTCATCCGTGACCCATGTTTTCCTTATCCTTTTCCCATAAACGGTTCCTATGGCGTCTTTTGCGGCTTTCGATATCACTTTCTTGATGAATTCCCATTGTTCTTCGATAGTTCTCAGCTCTTTACCGTCATCCATCATTTTCTCTACAGCCTGCTGATACTCCCTTCTCGTTAATCCATTTAATGCTTCTACATTGCATTTCCTAACCCGCCGCCCTTGCCTTATATTCTTGAAACGGACGTTACATTTCATAACAACTAAATTGTGGTCAGAGTCCGCATCCGCTCCTGGGAAACTGTGCGAATTTATCACACTGTTCCTAAACCTGTGCCCAACCATTATACGAGGGTCATCCGGAAAGTAGTACCCGTTCGTGAAATAAAGACAAAAAAGTAAATATTAACAAACATAAAAAATTTTATTTGAAAGAGGATACTTTAAACTACTTCTCAACATAATCTCCAAGCAAATTAAGGCATTTGTCATAACGTGTGACAAGTTTCTGTATTCCTGCTGCATAGTCCTTCGCCGCCAGCTCATTGAGATACAGGGTCACTCCTTCTTTAAGTTCTTCATCGCTGTCAAATCTTTTTCCTGCCAAAACTGTCGTTTACTCTCAGGTGATGCATAACAAACCCATGTTTCGTCACCAGTAATTATGCGAGTCAAGAAAGAGTCTCCTTCATCAGAATAACGTCCCAAAAACGTCAGTGCTGCAGCCATACGCTTGGTTTTGTGCTCATCTGTAAGCATGCGAGGGACCCATCTTGCACAAATTTTTGCATAATGCAGATGGTGTTTAACAATTTCATGAACAATTGTTCGAGAAACATTGGGAAAATGCTCACAGATGTCATCAATTGTGACGCGCCGATCGTTCCTCACGAATTCGTCAACTGAGCTCACCAGTTGGTCTGTAATGACAGACGGTCTCCCCGAACGCTCATCGTCGTGTGTGTTCCCCCTCCCCATGTTGAAGTTGCGACACCACCGCCGAACAGACGACTCGTCCATTACATTGTCTCCATACACCTCCTTTAATTGGCGATGAATATCACATGGGCGAACGTTTCTTGCATTGAGGAATTTAATCACTGCCCTCACTTCACAACTGGCGGCGTTCTCAATTTTTTTAAACATTGTAAACAATCACAGAAACAACACAGGCAATGCTAGCGTCACGCAACTTGGCTCAGAGAAGGCAGACAAGCCACTGAAGCTATCTGACCTCGTCCAGCGGCTACTCGCGTCGTCAGCACTTCATGCGGCACGAACGGGTACTACTTTCCGGATGACCCTCGTATAATCTAACCGATACCTTTCTGATTCACCTGGCATTTTCCATGTATACCTACGCCTTTTGTGGTGTCTAAACCATGTGTTGGTGATGACTAACTCCTGTCTCCTGCCGAATTCAATTGCTTTCTCCCCGCGTTCATTTCTCGTGCCTAACCCATAGTCCCCCACCTCACCACCATCTCTTCCTTCGCCTACCGTCGCATTCCAATCCCCCATCACAATCAAATGTTTCCCTGCAGGAACACTCGTGATGATATCCTCTAACTCATCGTACAACCTATCGACTTCTTCCTCCTTGTGGTTGCTCGGTGGCATGTATACCTGAACAATGACCAAGTTCGTCGGCTCTGCTTTAATCTCTACGAGTAAAGTTCTATCAGTTGCTTGCTCTATGTTGACTACGCTTCTTTATTTAATATGACGGCAACCCCTCGTTGGCTCTCGTCCCCGCCGCTGTATATCACCCTATAATTGTCACTCCAACAATCCCCGCTATCCTTCCATCTCACCTCGCAGAGACCTAAAACAACTATATTACCTCTTTCCATCTCTCGCTTAATATTTTCTAATTTGCCTGTCCTCATAATTGTCCTGACGTTCCATGTTCCTATTCTAACTACTTTCGTCTTCTTCTGCGTCTTCTATCCTGCTGCTTTTATTTCTTCCCTGCAAGGGTTTCGTGGGATGACGACCGCGGAAGCCTTGCCTCCCCCGCTGCCGGGCACGACACACGGCCGCTTGGGCCGAATCCCGTATTTGCCAGGACTCATATTCTCTATAGTGCCCATCATTACATTCTTGGGAATGATAATTGAGGTGGTTTTCCGTTGCCTCCCTCAAGAGTGTTTTTAACGTTACACCATCACTTAATGGCCGCCCCACTGGGGTCAGACGCCTTTGCAGCCGCCTCACTGAGGAACAGACGCTGCGTGGACTACCTTTCGTCTGGATCCTGACCTTCGACCTATCTGGCATGGGTGACCCTACCAGGAGCAATTAAATTTACTCCCGCCAGCACAGCTCTAGGGGTCATCGGAACACACAAGCCCTTCCACCACGGCAAGGTTGTAGTCCATGGGAGGGCGCCTCTAAATTAATGACTAATTTTTATTGCATGAAGTTATTTGGTGAACAAAAGGCATATCAATAAAAAAGTATTATTCCAATGTTCTAGTATTTCACTAATATTAGGTAGGTGCCCAAATTTAAATCTTGGCTAGGAAATTGTCCAAAATTACCTTAGCATTCTCGGTATCTACCTCCAATGCAGTCACTAGATGTAAATCTTTATGTACGTGCATTTGTTGAGAAATTGTGAGCACTACTTTGGAGTATAATGAACATTGCTTACAGAGATTTATGGTGAAATCTAAAATGGTTCTTCCTTATATAATATAAATACCTTCTTCCAACTGTAATAATTTCCCAATCAAGAAATCGATATGATAACAAATAAATGTTAATTGTAATTCGTATTCAACGTTATTAGAAAATTAGTTGCTATATCTCTCTCAGGATCCAGTCTATAGCCTAAATGAAAGATAAACTTTTCCAAAAATCTTCAATGATGTTGCCATGACTCTTGTATTAAATGACATTTCCCAAATCTTCAAACTTTAAAATGGAAATCGAAGTTCAACGGTCAGAAAGTTTCGAGCCATCTGATCTTTCAAGCAGGAACAAGGTAGTAGTAGAATCCACTTGAAATAACGTGAAAATTTGGGTGGAAACCCAAGGTTGATTCCATGTGATTTCAGTCGTGAGATCTACCTAGTTTCCACATTTAAATTTAGGAATGTCCACGTGGAATCACCTTATTTCCACCTGAGGTAAGGGACTTCCATCATTCCCGAGTGAAATTCAGCCTGCTACCATATAAAATTCACCTTATTTTCACATACTAAGTATTTAATAGTGACGGCTGTCTCCATGAAAAACACTTCTCCTGCTTGAGAAGGACTTGATTAATAAAGGGCCATGTTTAATCATAAAAATGAGTACGAGAATATTAAGTAGGAGAAAGAATTTTCATTCATTCATTCCATTTCCACTACCATTAAGCCCTCTTTTCCACTGTGAATGATTAGCAGAAATCGAGAAAATGCCCTCCAACACGAAATTAGACTCTTCCTCTGGTAGAGTTATCGCGGAATCCTCGTGGATTCAGGAACAGGTCGTACGACTTGGGCGATACAAATCGGAAACTTTTGACAAATAAACATTTCTAGTGATTGATGGTTGAGGCCGAGACTTCGTGGAAATCCATTGTCAACAGGAGTTTCAGGAAAAAACTTTGCAGCTTCCACATAAAATAACTGATTTATTTTCGACTAGTTTCGCTACACTGTAGCATCTTCAGGAACGTACGAAGATGCTACAGTGTAGCGCAACTAGTCGAAAATAAATCAGTTATTTTATGTGGAAACTGCAAAGTTATTTCATGAAACTCCAGTTAAACATTTCTATGTTTTGTGAAAGTCACAACACAACACCTTTCGATTACTGAAACAAGTTTTTCAATGAAATTGCGGAAATAGTTTCATTCGAGCGTTAAATAGATACGTTGAAAAGATTTGCAAATAGGTAAAAATTGCGTCTACAAATTAAAAGCAGCAGCTGCTTTCGTGCAACCTTATGTTCAATTTACACTCCCGTCTCATTTTCATCCGCGATTCTGATTCTCTTTAATATCCGTAGATTCACTTTTGGATTCCTACACACCCGTTAATCCAAGACCCGTATTTAAACATATTGTTACTCCTGATTTCATACGGTGTCTTCTCATAAAATATTGCATTTATAAAAAGCTGGCGCATAATACATTTTCAAAGTTGTTTTTGCAGAGACAAAATTCCGGAAGAAACCATTGGGCGTAACTCATTAATATCATGAACTATATACCTAGGCACAAAACGGATCACTCCATGGTAACTTGACACTTTTATCGCGATGTCGGATCTCAGGGACCAACTATTTACTCAGGGATGACTGGTTTCCTCTGGTGCACCTAGAACTAGTATGACGTACTAGACTGGAGAATTGATGTAAGTCAAACGTCCACCGCATTCATTGTTATTTATTTCAAACCTGTCTACGCAAGGGAAGCATTACAAGTGCAATTGAAAATTAATTATTATTATCGGTTATCATTATTATCACCGGTTAAGGTTGGTTTTGGATGGACGGAGCTAATACAACGGTACAGCGATATACAAGCAGATATACAAGCGCTATCTCTCCTAACAAAATACAACGCAATATCTGACACTGCAATAAACTCCTCTTCAATTCCAAAAACTTCCTTCCACCCTTTATTCCCTTCAACGTGTCAATTCTATTCCCCCTTCCTCTTTTACTTAATGTTCTCCCATCTATCACGATCTTCAAAATTCCATTGCCAATGAGAATGATCTGTATCCATCTTTCCTGCCTCCATTTTGATTTCTCCCAAAATTATCCTCTTCTTTCCCACCACGCCAAGCACTTTCTCGTTTATTTTCCTTTCTGCCTTTCTCGTTTATTTTCCTTTCTGCCTTTCTCGTTTATTTTTCTAACTACTCCACCCTTCTCCACACCCACAATTCGAAAGCCTCCAATCGACGCATATCAAATTACTTCAATGAACACATTTCCGCGTCGTACAACACGCTCCATATAAAAGTTTTGGCGAGCCGCTCCGATGATTGATAATTCTAAAATGGATATTGCTTATATGTTATGTATTGAGTACAGCATGAAATTTTGTAGAACGTGGAATCAACTCTTGAAATCATCTGTAATCCTAAATAAAAATACTCACCGCAGGAAAAAACCCAAACTGGAGAGGATGTGTGAAATACCTGAGAAAGTAACTTACAGATAAGCTAAGGTTTGATTAAAGTTCTACGCATAAATTACGCATACATTTAGTTTTTAATTCTATTGAGAAAAAATTGAGCAATTATTGAAAATATTTTATAGATTGAAGATAAAAAGAAGCGAACCAGAAATGACATTAGGCTTAAAAGGATTTCTATACTAAGATTTTAAAGGTTTGGCAGATGATAGAATGAACGCAGAAACTATATAGAGGAAGGAAGAAGGATTCCGGTGTAAGTTTCAGGAATTCATAGGAATTGAAGAGAAAAAAATCAGCCATCCTAAAGGAATTGCTTAAGGACAGTAAAAGATGGACCATCATAACTTGAGACTCATTCTACAGACAGGAAATTACTTTTAATGTATTATTAATCATTATATTTCTAACAAGATTGATCTTTCATCCCACTAATCTGAATTTCTAGTGAATTAATCCACCGTCCGAGGGAGTATTATTGCTATGTAACTCTAGCGGTTCTGTCCGTGGGAAAGGAAGTTGGTGGGGACAACTCCTATTGGTGTGCCGCCTCAGGCCCCTCTCAAAGGTCTTGTAACTTGATATTCTCTCACCTCGGTGTCACAGAAAGTGTCTTAAGTAATCACGGAAATTTAATCCTGAGACCTTGAGTCCACAGCTTCTCTCTGCGCTTTGTCGCTACCACGTCCACACGAGGGAGATAGATAGAGAGATAGTAATCTTTATTTTGGAGCGAGATTGAGACTATGGACCACCTAACCTAAGGGAGATCTGACGGAAACGAAATATGGGCTCGTTGTACTATAAAAGGGCACATGAACCTTAATAAACGTTTGCATGGTGTGAATTATTTCGGTCCTGCTTCCTTTCAAAAAAGCGTCGAATCACGAAATTTTTCCGGTTATTCCGAAATCACAGCAAATCAAAGCAAAAGGAATGAAGAGGAAAAAGTTATTTTTCTAAAGATGATGTTATTCTGAGAATATTTCATTTTAATGAGGTAATTGCTATCAGCCATCGAGAGCGGTTAGCATGTGTCATTGTTGAATTGGGATGTAGTACGTACATTTCTTTTTCTATCCTAGTGGTCCAATCTGTCAATTTACGAGGGCTGTCCAGAAAGTAACCTCCGTTTTCGTGTCGCCTGAGAATTAGTGGAGGAAGCCAAACGGTGGTGTATTTTTTATTGCATAACGGTAGTTACTTTCAGGACAGTCCTGGTATTATGGGAATATAATAATCCCCTCGGTGTCACTAGTTCACTCGGGGTGTACTGTACATGTCCAAAAGTCTCATAAAAATAAATGAATAAACTTTTTTAAAAGGATTCAAACAATTTTTAAACCAAAGAATTTATTTTCCAATCTCATCAGTGACTGATTTCCGGAAGTGGCTCATGTTACAAAACCGTCGAAGACGCGGTTCATGCTCCAACTGCAAACTTTACAATATTTACGTATGCGACTAATTACACGAGACCGTGCAGTTATTATTATTGGTATCCTATCGGTTAAGGTAGGCTCTGGATGAGCACAAGCTACCAAACGGTAGGAGACAATTCCTTTGCCTATCCTAACAAAACCCAACCTGATATCGGACGGTACAGTAAGTCCCTCAACTCCGCATACCTCCTTCCTTCATTTTCAACAAACATCCCTGCCGTATTCCTACTCCTTACTCGCTATTCTAACATTCTCTCCTCTATCACAGTCTTCATCATCCCACTGCTATCGAAATCCTCAGCATCCATCTTTCCTCCATCCTCTGGACGTCTCTCAACAATCCCCTCATCTCCCCGACGATGCCTTGCACATCCTCATTTGTTTCACTTTCTGCCCATTTAACCTTTTCCACCATCTCTAACCCACATTTCAAAATCCTCTAATCTACACCTCCCATTCTGCTTCTATGACCATGTTTCCGCGCCGTACTAAACCACGGTCCATATCCGTGCAATGTACCAACCAAAATCATGCTCAGATTGCTGTTCTTTCAAAGCTATATGTGTTTCTTGTGACGTTGATCGATTTAATCTTTTTCTCTTCCATTTATAGAATCTTGTAAGTGCTACCGAGGAATCCTCCCTGCTATAATTTAGTATCTTCATCAAAAGAACATTCCTATTAATATGTTCATAATTACCTGTGTAAATGTTGAGAATAGGTAATAGAGAATTTTCTTTTTCCCGGCAGAATTTCAAATTTAGGGAAAACCCTCTTTTATTTTCCGAATTTTGTTCGAGTGAGCTTACCTATCTTCGACAAATTTCATTTCCGTTGATCAAAATTTTTGTCTGATGTCTATAGTAATTCAAAGTACGATGGCAGTTGCCACAATAACTCTCCCTCCATATGAGCTACATCCCTGACCCGATGGACCTTGCCCGTTCCACCCATAGACCTATCCTGGCTAGAGCCATGATACTAGTTTCTATTAAGGCCACCCGCACTGAATAGGTCAAATGATTGGAGTTAGACGGAAAGGTACCACCGCTTCTAGCGTCTACAGCTTACCCATTAAGCAAATTTACGTGCTGACAATATGTCCAATTTGTTTTCAGGCACATTCTCCATACGAAACTACTGACTGTGTCAATGAGGAGGTTGATAAGGCCCTTGACCGCAATGAGATGATGGAATAACGTTAAAAATATTATTAAGAAAGGTAAGGGGGAACCAAACCTTATATTTTTGGTAAATAATTAACGAGAGAAAATGTCCCACTTGTATCCCATGGAACTTTTACTACCATGATACTTTGGTTTGGCTGTAGGGTGCAAGAAAAAACTAAATGGAAAAAGGATACTCATTTAATTGAAAACAAATGAAACTTATTTTACAGAACCAGCAACGCACAAGCACATTTGCGATTGACTTTCAATTTTCAAAATAGACAGTGGGAGAATACGTATGCCCCCAGATCCATTTCATCTACTTGAACTGCATAAATAAAACAATGATAGCAACTTGGTAGCCAGACTATGCCATAGAATTTAAAAATAATAGTAGCTGGATTCAATTTCATGTAAACCAGAGATCAATTAGCATTTCATCGCACGAAATCTAGTCAAACAATTGAAATGGACAAATAAGGTATTTTTTAGAAGATATAATCAGTACCATTCTTTTCAGTCACTTATCATGAAGTACTTGAAAGTACAAGGTGCGGAAACATAACTTTCTTTTTTCAAACGTAAAACGCTTTCAAAAAAGGATGTTATGTTGCCGCACCCTGTATCACTAAATATTTCCGTGCGCGCTAAAATCCTTTTCATTGAAGAATTGGCGTACCGACAATTGATTGCCTTTCCCGGCCTATTTCTAGTGGTTTTGCTCCTAATCTCGTGACAATAATTTCAACTGGGTTAGGTCTCCCACCGGTCGCTCTCCAGCGATTCCAAAGTGATAGTATTGGAAAATGGGCGTTTAAGGCTCATTCATTGCTTTGTAATATCATTTTTGGCCCACCTTTTCAAAGCAGAAAACCTAGCATTTTTGATTCTTCAATCTGATGTCTAAAATCTTGGTTCTAGACGGAAAAATATCTGAACGATTCCTAATACAACTCTGGAAATGTGCGTACACCCTTTTGCGAAGTCTACTCAAAATTATGGAGTAAAGTTGCTTCGTGCTAAATTGCAAAGAACATGATACAGCGTCAAGTGTAAGAGTTTTATGGGTTCCGATATATAATGAACATAGCCAATGATGCCTTGAAGCTTTCGGGAGGTCAGGATTTACTGCCTAATCCACATGGATCTTCACCTACGCTTGGATACGAAAACGATTTGAATGTAAACTGTACATGTATAATCATTAACTAATGCGTACCATTCTAGACCACTTACTATTGAAGTTCCGTCTGAAATCATTTGAAAAGTTAAGCCTTCCGTCATTTGTGCTGAACACGATTCTCCGAAGAAATAGTTGTCCATTATTGCAAAAAAATACTTTGGATCCAAGCATTTTTGTGCACCCATATGCTGAATTAGTGAAACAAAATTGAGATATTGACTTCTAATTGACATACTTGTTTACGTAAGGTCTTGAAAAACTGTGAATAAAAGGTTTTTAGTGGCATTAAATTGAATATCGGTTTCTTCCTCACCGTCCCTATCTTTCAAAGGCCAAGATGACAAATATTAGGGATCATATATCTAGAGACAAAAAGAATGAGATCACTTATGAGTATAGCATAACTAGGGCGAATGCCAAGAATGAATTTAGGAAAGCGTTAGGCAAATTCCAAAGGAAAAGATTAGCGGAAAATTTGAAAGAGAAACCAAAGGCATTTTGGTCGTGCGTCAGAGAAGTTCAGGAAAATGAGTCAACTGTCAATTCACTCAAAATTGACAAAGGGGAAAGACTAACCAGCAGTTTGGAAAAGGCTAACCTATTAAATTCCTTCTTTCAAATCATCTTCACTAATATCTCACAGAATACCCCGGATAGCTTACCAAATCATGCCGGTCAACCGATGCCGAAAATTGAAATCTCATATAATGGAAAAGAACGTTTACTGAAAACTATTAAGCTCAATAAATCCTCCGGGCCCGATGAAATACCTGCTCGTATATTTAAGAATCTAGCATCAAAAATTGTGCGGTATCTAGAAATAATATTTAATAAGTCGCTGATAGATCACAAGGTACCCAGAGATTGGAAAACGGCTAACGTAACACCAATATTTAAAAGCGGAGACAAGGAGGAGCCGAGTAATTACATCCCTATATCCCTCACATCCATTTCGTGCAAGGTTATGGAGCATATAGATGCTAGTTCGATCATGAGACACATGGTTACAGAAGGAGGTTTCCGATCATTATCCTGCATTATGGATGGTGGTTAAAAAACTCCTTCTTGTATTTACCACTTCATATTTGGTGGGATGTGGTTTTAGTGCAGTTATTCAGCTTATTTTCAAGCAGAGAAACATACTTCAGGTTAATGAACGCGGTGATTTAAGACTCCTGCTAAGTGACATTAAACTCCGCGTTGGAAAACTGGCATCAGGTGCATTTGATGTCATTTAATTGTTTAACTAATTTTAACAAAACATGATTCTAGTTTCATAAATTTTAAATATTCAAGTTATATAATTGCTTAATTCAAGAAACAATGACATGTAAACTTCTAAAAAAGCTTTTTTAAAATTATTTGTTTTGACATTTTATTTTTATGTAAAAATTCCACAGTCCACCAGGATAAAGCCCACTTTAAACACTAAGGGTGTTTTACCTTTGCCAAATTCCAAGACACTGCGGGAGATGCCTTAACTGGCTCCTTAGCACTGAATTAGATCTCGTAAATATCCATACAAACATGACATCAAATCAAAATATTCTAATATTATGAAAGGTTAAAAATACTAGTTTCTTTTAAAAATATAAGTACGTTGATGCTCGAGCCTATCTCCAAGAATATGTAGTCAGGTCCCCTTTAACGTTTAGCATTCACGCGGGTCTAGGTACTTTTCACAATCCACCAGAATATGCCTCATACTCAATAATCAGTCGCGGTCATCGTATCAGGGCACAAACACTTTATTTCCCGAAAATATGAAAAATACCTTCCCATTTACGCCCTCTTTATTCACATTGCTGACTTGTTAGATAGTTCGACTACCTTCCTTTCGATTACTCTAACAGCTACCTCATGCTTGTCATGCCGTCATGTAGATTTTTTAATGTTCGCATGCTTAATTATTTTCAAGAGCAGTGGTTCCCAAAACTGAACTAAGCAACTAATGATGAAAGGGCAACTTATAACTACGAAGTGAGGGTGAAAGAAGGCATAGGTAACGAAATTCCACGGGGATAAAACATCGAGGTAATTAGAACATGCGATAAAGACGAAATGTGCAGAACTTCTTCAGAAAGAAAGAATTAAAAAGGGTGGAAAAAGAAGCAAATTATTAACGCGCCAAGGCAAGTCGTAATCAAAGACATAACTACAAACAGCGAGTAACGTAAAATATAAAGACATTCAGTTAATCTATGGAATAATTTTACGTCGGTATCACCAATAGCGAGAATGCGTAGCGAGAAAGAGGATGTTGAGAGGGATCCATAATGGCTTATGTTTGACTGACAGTGCCTTAATCGGGAATAGGTAAACACTGCTTTTCCTGTGCTGATGTCCACATTGTTAATCGTGACCCTGTGCATAGATGTTTGAAATGAGAGTATGCTTCAGTAATTTAAACATATTTATACAGTATTTTTTATCAACGTGATTACTGTAAATCGACATAATTATTCAAGAAATATTTCCCGAAACATTATTCAGAGTCTCATTAAAACCGGTTTGTGAATTTTGTCTCATTCCTTTTAATGGAACGATGAGATGAAAATGTTAACCAGCCAGAAACACATTAATTCTATGCATTATAGTTTGCCTTCAAGTTTTCCACTCATAACCATACCCATGTACATATATGATCTGTATATATATGGAAATATCCACTATGCAGCACAAAATATTTATATTTGGTCCCAACTTTCTCATAGTGAGACAAATGGAGACCGAATTTCATCTAGTATTTATCCCGGTCAATCTTACAGATTTTTACGTTTTTGATAGATTAATGTAAAACTTAAGGAAAGACAAAGGTCGTGATTTCTGTCCCTTTAAACTTTACTTTTTGTTTTCACATTTCTAAAAGATTGCAGGATTAACAATAAAAATTACCCATAGTCAAATTTCCGTAATGGCATTACAAGATAATGATATTCCGAAACAGAATAGCACAGGAATAGAAACTAACTCAAACGGAGGAGAATACGCTGAGAATATTGAGATACAGTTTTAAAAGAATACGCTAATTTAGCAACATATTGTTACGACGGGATTATCATATAAACTAGCGGGATTTCCCTTCAAATTCGAAGGGAAAAAAAACAAAATTAGAACTTCTGCAAAGATATTCAAGCTTACTTACAGCATGAAGAGAATTCTTGGAGCCTCACTCTGTATGGACATATCTTTAGTAACAAAATTTGGACTAAATAAGAGGAAGAAACTCAAGTGATGACCAATATCGTAGATACGCGACTCATACGTGTACTATATGCTAACACTATCTTCCCCTAGCAAAATTCGTGTTCACCACTAAACTTAGGTTTAATTAGCTCGACAACTTTGAACAAAAAAGCTAATTATGACATCTATTTTATATAAGGAACACATTGCCTTAAACATTAAATGCCAATTACATAACAACAGTTAGTGCCTTAATACCACCTGCTACACTCTCCCTTCAAGGGACCCCAAGGTAGAATGTACAAGTATACGTAGAAATATCAAGTTCAACTGACAATGTTGGTTGATTCGACAGTTGATTCTATGTTGGTTAATTGCGAACTCTCGTAGTTCCGTTATGGAACGAAATCATAAGGATTCCAGAACTGCGCTCTTCAATTTAGCAGCAAATTGTTTCTCATATTTTATCCGAAAACCACAATGATATCCCTGCTGGCCATATTTATTCATGTCGATTTATGTTTACCACTCGGTGATTAGTATAAATCCCATAACGAAATAAATACCATTGAACATTTTAAATAATTCCCTTCTCAAGATTTCGCAGGGTGTATTTTAGAAATAGTGAAGTAAAGAATCTCACAAATAAGACAAGACAGAATGCTTACAAAACAACTCCAATGGATTTCCAGAAATGGATTTCTAGCAACTATTAATTTGCGAGCTTTTATGACAGAATGCTATAATGAGGCAAGAATTGATATTCCCAATGCATTTATCCATTGAGATTCATTCTAAATCCCGTTGCGTTGCGATAACAACAACATTATGAAAGTTAAGAGAGTTTATTTTATACGGACATATTAATGAGGTCGTCAATCCATATAATAGAAAAAAGGAATAACAAATACGTAAGGAGTATAATGGAAGGAAAATTGTTAATTTAAACTCATTATGAATAGTGGAAAGCAATAACATTTATGGATAATAATAAAAATTCAAGAATGGGGAAATATAAGGAGAACAATGGTATGTCAAAATGCGAAAGAGTAACATGGAAGGTCACCGTCATGAGGAAATGTGAAATAATAAACGGCTATAGTAATTGAAATACATTATGTGATACATTTGAATTAACGAAATCATCTTCTAAATAAAATAATCAATCACTGAGGTGAATGAGTTTTTAACCCGCTGCCGAATGAACTACTTCACTTGCTTGGTCTTACTTACTGCGATCTTTCGACGACTTTCTCCGGAACAAAAAAAATATTTTACTTGAGTGAAAGGAGGCCTAATTTTCTACAGATCCTCCGAAGGACAGATCTCTCCGAGTAGGGAAGCAATGTTCGGAGAGGGACCCTTCGAAACACAAAGCTGCACCAAACACAATCTCCTTCACAATCAGTGTTGACAACCTTCAGGCGGCATTATAATAAACAAACTCCTAAATAAAAGAACAACAGTTCGCGCCCACCCAGCAACACAACAAGACGGAAGTTAAGGATGAGGTATTCACAAACAGATATCCGTGCCCACTACGACTATACTTCGTTCGATTGGGAAAGGAAACAAAATCCCCGGTCCACCTACCAAACCAATCACTCGTCGACCGGCTTTCCGTAATATGATTCTTGTGCGCGACCGGCTTGCTCTAGCAGTGGCTAGCGCGAACAATTCTTACGCACTGGTCGTATTTGAGGACCGCGACAATTGCATAACTTGCTGAGGAAGGTGGGGATGGGAGAACAGTATGGGGGGGGAGGGATGGAATGGGGGAGGAGGGCCATACCCTCGGAGGGGCAAGTCTGGCACATGCGAAGTGAACGCGAAGTGCCTCAACCCCCGTAACGTCCCCTTCCCCTGAACCTGTCCGCACACCACTGTGAAGGTAGGGGGGACTGCGGTCAGCTGATCCGCGTCTTCAATGACGAGTCAGGTGGGGTGGTCGGTGGGGCGGGATCGGAGTTGGAGGGGATGCAAGAATGAAGAGGGAATGAGAAGGAAAAAGAAACGGGATCAGGGATTACGATTCTGGGAGGCCAGCCGAAATCGTACCTCTTACTCTTTCGGCTGGCTTACGAAACGAAAAGCTTAAGCGACCGACCCGAGAGACTTCACAAAAATCACTGCAATGATCAAGCATTCATTTGAAGATCTGTTGCCAGGGCTCGTGTATCCCCTGGGAGGTTCACATTGCGATGAGCAGACAAGAAGCCAGCGGTCTAATTTGTATCGTGGCAAACCACACATCGAACCTCGACCGTTTATAGATAAAATATAAACGCTTAATGTTATTATTAGGTAATCTACCGGTTAAGGTAGGTTTTTGGATGGACACAACTATCAAATAAACATTTTGTGACTCCCCACCTAGCAAACTAATCTATATCAGGTCCCTCTTCATCTCTGTCATAGTTGAATAAGATATCATAATAGAGCATTTGAAAGAAGAATTGCACACTGCAAAATGTAGTGCAACCATGGCCCTGGAGCAGATCCCAAAAAAAGTGCATTTTGCTGATGTCAGAGTGATGAAAAATCTGAGATATCAAAAGTCTTAGTGTGAAATGGTGAGAATGGAATACCCTACAAATACCACTCGTGCGTCTCCAACTGCTCAAAAACACCAGTCAACTTCCAATTCTGAAGCTTTCGGCCGTGGTACAATCACTCCAACACCTCCCTCCCCCACATCAAAGAAAACCACCGTGGATCTGAGGAAACTTGACAGTCTGCCAAGTCAACAAAAACGATCTAAGGCGATCAGCAGTAGCAGCAACATATGATGAAGATGAATTCAAAATGCACTATGGAAAGAAAACTTATTCTAAGTTATGCAATTTTGGAAGTGTTGTAAAAGATTCTTTCTCACTGTCATCAATCGAAAGTAAGGCCTATCTCTATGTATGAAGACTGAATGCTGACATCTCATCAGATTCTGTCAAGGATTATCTTGTTTCAAAATTCAATATACAGGGGTAGTAATCAAGGGAGAACCCCTCAATGCCAGAGGTTCCAATTCAAAATCATGGCTGACAACTCACTCAGTGATGAACTTCTAAATTGATTCTTAATTTTATTTCAATAAAAAACCATGAACACAGTAATCAACCCGAAGGTAGAGTTTGGTAGGTGATGGTAGAGTTCACCTAGTACTAAGCCCAACGGCGTGTGAAATTCGCACATCAGGGTGAGGGGGCCAGTTCCTTTCCCTGTGTCGGTTATGCCCAGGAATATCTGGTACCCAAAAAATCACAGAGCTTGGGTGGAGCTTCAGGGGCCCAGAGTGCATTCGCGGGAATCGAACCCGGGCCCTCCGGTCAGTAGTCTAACGCTCTACCCCCTGGACTACCGTTATCCATTCATTACAATATGCTTTGCAAAGCCCATAACGCTACGCTGGAGACAACAAATTTTATAAACGTTGAACATATGTTTTCGTGTATCGTTTCATTTGTTCATTTTATTGGTGGCTCTCAGGAAATACTATGTTGTCATTCAGGACTGTATAAAGCCTTCGATTCCATTCCAGGACGCATCATTAGGAACAGTGTGAGAAACCTCGAAAGCCACAAATATGTGCCGTGAACTCTTCCTACTCCTGTGTTTAAGATTTATTCATTGGCAAGTACAAGTAGAACCAACAATAATGGAAAAAAGAATTGAGGATAATTACGCTATTAGGTTCGTTGTAGAAAAAGGTCAAATGGAAACTCAGAAACCAGAAGGTATAATCTTTTTTTGGGCAGTCGTTCTTATTATATTGGAAATGGAATGTTGACAACTGTGATAGAAGGGAGAACTTTAGGCAAGCAATGAAGGGGGGATAAGAGCACTAGCGTATTGAACGGAATAAAGGGAGATAGGTTAGGCGAAGCTAGTAAATGTAAGCGTGTTCAGTTTTTGTCCATTCAAATACCACCGCAAAATCATTAAATGAAGAACACAATGTATTTTTCCACTATTCTTTTTTTTCGCACTACTAGTCTGGTAGTAGGCTATTTTAAACTAACCTGACGCTTAGGCGTCATCATCGGGCACGTAAAATGAAATACATTGTGTTCTTCATTTAATGAACATGAACTTCTACAAATTTGAGCCAGAAACCATCGAAAGCCACCGTAAAAAGTGGACCAATAATAATGGTAATTAATATTCAATTATTACATTAAAACTTGACCTTGTGGTCTGGAAGTAACACAGATAGGTTTACATTCAAAGTCACCATTCCCACGTACAACTTGGATATCAATCATTAATAATTCAATATCAGCATAGTAAATTAATATACATTTGAAAAAATGGATAAATACTCTGGACTATCGATGTAATACCAGACTGGTTCTTTAACCGTTTCTTAAAATAGGATATTTTGGTGATGGATTTCATAAATTTTGTGCCAGTCTTCCACCCGTTGAAAACAGTGTAACAGGGTAAAACTTAAACAGTGTAACAGTGTTGTTTTAAACTCCACTTAATGCCCTGCTTGGGAGGGTCAATCTTCCAAACATGGTCTTCTTTAATACATAAGCTAGTTACTTGAGCCTCTCAAAAAGACTTACCCAGGCTGTTTCTCTCACATAAATATTGCACATAGTCATTAGGCTGGCGATGTTCCTCCTTTGCTACAGACATTCCCCATACTACTTTTTTTATAATTTCCTCTAGGGTTGGTGTTATTTAAAATTAGCTATCACGACCTTTGCCACTCTCCCTTGACCTTTCCGATTGTTTTAATGTGGCGAGATAAATACGAGTTCCCAAACTGCTGAACAATGCTCTAAGATCGGTGTAACAAATGTTTTTTTACGCAAACTACCTCTCCTTTGAAAATATTTCTAGATCTATTACAATGAAATTTATTTTTTGACGGTCTGGTCGTCACACTTTTCACCAGAAACTCTCAATGACGCATATGCCGTAATTTAAAATTATCTCCAAGTGTTCATCGCTATTGTTTTCTTTCATTATATTTCCGACGCATATGCCGTAATTGAAAATTATCTCCAAGTGTTCATAGCTATTGTTTTCTTTCATTATACTTCCTTCGAGGAAATATTGAGTCTCGGTAACATTTTGAAACTTTCAAAATCAAGTAGAAATCATTTTTGAGTGCATTCAGGGGTTACCATCCTGCACTTTCACTATGTAGTGTAAATCTAAGGGATAATCATTTTGTTAAGACTCCTTTGGAAATTATTAGACCATTTCTCAGAGTCCTAGTGTTTCCTTTTGACGAATTTTCATAACTCTTAACGCACAAAGAGCCAACGTGAATGTAACGATAAAATACTGAGCCGATTTACGAGTATTTCTCTTGAAAAAATGGGAGATAACTTCTAGCTCAGCAGTGAAGAGAAATCGGCATTCAGCGGCCACTTTTATAGTTACATTTCAGCGTGTAATTGCTGCCCTGTTAATTTTTTATTCCATCTTCTTTTTTAATTATTTTAAGTGGGCATAAGTATTTGATTTTTTCACTCTTTTAAATGTGGAATTCAATGATTTTCTCCTTCTAAATTCCTGTCCCTGTGGATTTAAAAAAAATATGCATGCTTCAAATTTTTCATATCTAGTTTACTTTCAGATTTTAAGAAATGGCTTTGTTTTATCTCATTTTCTCCTATCATTTACGAAAGGCGAGTTGTTACGGCGATGGTTGACTTAAGAGCTGGTTTTCGGCACTATTTATAAAGCTTTTCGCCCTTCGTCTTTTCGCGGTTACACGACCGTTGCAGGTCTCATCATCAGGAACAATGATTATTAAACTTCCGCAAACAATAAACGGAGGCCTTAATTACACTTGGTATATACTATATATATATATATATATATATATATATATACATAACACTTTCGTGAAAATCTCATGGACGCGAACAATGATGTAAATGGAATTAACACTAGTGGACACAAACGCATATAAAAGAGAAACTCACTCGGTCTCGAATTTTCGGCGATCTACACACCTTCCTCAAGAGGAGGAAGGAATATTCCTTCCGTATATGAATGAATAGATTAAATGATTAAAGAGGCATGGGAAGAACTGGAGGTAGGAATGAAAGTCGGAGGAGAATTCGTAAAATCGGTTAGGTTTGCCGATGACCAAGCATTAGTTGCTCAGTCAGCCAAGGAGTTGCAAGCATTGCTGAGGGAATTGGAGGTTCAGTGCGATAAATATGGGATGAGAATCAATATTAATAAAACAAAGGTTATGCGATTATCCAGGAAGAAAAAGGCTGAGCTAAACATTAAAATAGGCGGGGAAAGAATAGAGCAGGTAGAGCAGTTTACATATCTCGGAAGTGTTTTGGACCAATACGGTCAAAGTAGTAGAGACGTAAGGAGAAGCATTGCGCTAGACAAGGAGGCTTTCTCAAGGAGGAGGGAGTTGATGACGGGGACGTTGAGTAGGGATGTTAAGACAAGACTCGTAAAAACTCTGATATGGAGCGTAGCTATGTACGGCGCGGAAACGTGGTCGCTGAAGCAGGAGGATAGACGTAGATTGGAGGCTTTTGAAATGTGGGTGTGGAGAAGAATGGAGAAGGTGAAATGGACCGAAAGGAAAACAAATGAGGAAGTACTGGAAATGGTGGGTGAGGAGAGGGGTTTGTTGAGAGAAATCCTATGGAGGCAGGAAAAATGGATGAAAGGCGTATTGAGCGGTAGTGGAATGTTGAAGAGGGTAATAGAGGGGAGAATGTTGGGCAAGCGAGGTAAGGGTAGGAACAGGATAGGGATGTTGGACGGGATGTTGGACGGGATGTAGTGCTGACTGGTACTGGTACGCAGAGATGAAGAGAGACCTGAAGTAGAGTAGGTTGCTGTTTTGGGTTTTGTTTGGGGTTACAAAATATTATTTGATAGTTGGGTCCATCCAAAAACCTACCTTAACCGGTAGATTACCTAATAATAATAAAAATGAATATATATATATATATATTTATATGTATTCATTCACATGGAAAATGGAAATAGATATAAGTAAAAGGTTGCTTACCTCCTGTCCTTTCCTCTTGTGTGTTGTCTGTCTCCTTTGGTGGGTAAAACAGCCCCCTGACGCCATCTCTTGGCCAAAGCATCGGAGCACTTGGTTGCATAAAGACCCCGCAGATCTCAGTGTAAATTACGTTTCCTCCAAAGCTCAAGTGGTTAGAGCATCGAAAGATGCGGTCGAAGAAAAGAGGGCAAGTCGAAAGATGCGGTGTTCAAGTCCCGGTCAAGGAAATATTTTTGCGATTGTAAGCTGCTCGATTCCACCTTCCCCACCTCTCCTGTGTAGCATTAGACGAAATAATGATGATTGTAATATTATTTATCGGCATTAAAATTCATGTACCATAACCCAAATCTAATTCATATCATGGATATGGATTATCCACAGCCATCCATGACATGGGAATGTAAATTGCTTTGCAACTATGAGAAACAAGCCCCTGGGATCGATCCAGTTTCATCGAAATGATAAGCTCATTTTTACAATATGTGTTCTACTGAATTATGGTATACTTGTTCAGTAGGTGAAAGTTATAAATACTTTTCATCGGTGTTATACTATCACATGCTCTGAAATAAATATGTAGTATGTGTGCGGCAGTGAGTATGAGGACTGTATAGTAGTGTCTGGACGGTCTTTAATAATTTAACAGTAAGAATAAGTAATTCTCGTTCCGATTTCTGGATAGATATCATAGAAAGAATCCATTAAAGAAATGGAATTGAGCACTACTTAACGAATTTAAAGATTTACTGCGAATTTTGTTTCGACTCACAATCTCTTACCTCTCACAAGACAGCAAAAGAAATATCTGCTCATGTTTCGTCTCAGTGAGGCGAAAAATGTTTCGTGAAACTTTTATTCTGAAAAAGTACTGTATGTCAATTCTCAATTAAATAAGAAAATTTCGACTTCCATTTGTTCATAAAATGAAGAAATATAAATTATTATTCTTAGTAATCCACCGGTTAAGGTAGGTTTTGGATGGCTAAAATTACCAAATAAATATTTTGTGACTCCCAACAAAACACAATCCAGCAACCTACTCTACATTAAGTCTTTCTTCATCTCTGTGTACTTCCTTCCTCCCTTCATCCCTTCCAACATCCCTATCCTATTCCTGCCCTAATATTACAGTCTTCAACATCCCACTGCCAATCAATACACCCTTCATCCATTTTTTCTGACTCCTTAGGATTTTCCCAAGCAAATCCCTCTCCTCGCCCACAATACTCAGTACTTCCTCATTTGTTTTCCTTTCGGTCAATTTCACCTTCCGAGTTATTCTCCACACCCACATTTCAAAAGCCTCCAATCTACGTCTATCCTCCTGCTTCAGTGACGACGTTTCCGTGCCGTACATAGCTACGCTCCATATCAAAGTTTTTACGAGTCTTTTACTAACATCCTTACTTAACGTCCTCGTCATCAACTCTCTCCTCCTTGTGAAAGCCTCTTTGCCTAGCGCAATACTCCTCCTTACGTCTCTGCTACTTTGACCGTGTTGGTCCAAAACACTTCCGAGATACATAAACCGTTCTACCTGCTCTAGTTTTTCCCCTCCTATTTTAATGTTTGGCTTAGCCTTTTTTCTTTCTGGAAAATCGCATCACCTTTGTTTTATTAATATTGATTCTAATCCCATATTTATCGCACTGAACCTCCAATTCACTCAGCAATGCTTGCAACCTATTGGCCGACTGACAAACCAAAACCTGGTCATCAGCAAATCTAACTGATTTCACGAATTCCCCTCCGCATTTCATTCCTACCTCAGTTCTTCCCATGCCTCTTTAATCATTTCCTTCACATATACGGTAAGCAGCACCGTTGATAATGGGCAGCCCTACGTTACACCTCTTCCTAACACCGCTCATCCGGACTCTCCGACCCCCACTCGCACCTGAGCAGTCTGAGACATGTACAGCTTGCGGATTAGCCTCCTGTCCCTCCAATCTATTCCTATTTTCTGCAATATACTCATTAGTTTTTCCCAAGTCACTATATCAAACGCCTTTTCGAAATCTACGAAAAAGGCAAATACATCCTGATTGTATTGTATATTCCTCTCAATTAGTGATCTCATTACTGCAATGGCAGCACGCGTACCTCTCCCCTTCCTAAACCCAAACTGATCATCCCCTAAGTAATCATTTGCCCAACTCTCTACCCTTTTGTTGATGATCCTGAGAATAACTTTAGCTGCGTGGGATATCAAACTTATTGCTCTGCAGTCCTCACATGATGTAGCCTTTACCTATTTCGGAATAGGAAGTAACACTGATCTCACAAAGTCTTCCGGCCAGATTTCTTCATCATACCTGTAGATACTGCGAATCAGTCCATATAGTCTTCCTTCCATATTTTCCTAAAAATTTCAGTAGCTCCGCAGGAATTTTGTCTACCTCTACGGCTTTATTTGATTCCATCTCCCTTAATACTGTTTCTATCTCATCGTCGAGTATGCCTGGACCTAAGCTGTCTTCATCTACGTCATGTTCTTTTTTATGTCTAGCCTTTTTGGCCTAAGTTTTTTTCCATACAGTTCTTCTACACATTTCTTCCATCTCTCTTGGATCTTTTCTGTTTCAACTATTATCTTACCCGACTTATCTCTAACTGTATGCACAGATCTTCCCTTCTTGCTTCCCGATGGTGATTTAACCTTGATGTATAGCGCACCAATATCACCGTTCTTCTGCAAACTTTCCATATCCTCGCATTGCGTTTTCCACCATGCTTATTTTGCTTTGTTTGTGGCACGTCACACTTTGTTATTTAACTCTTCGTACTTCTTTTTGCCTAGCTCTGTGTTTACATTCTTCCATTTTCTTCTCATCTACATCTGTAATCATCTCATCCGTGATCCATGGTATTCTTGTGCTTTTCCCATTAACGGTTCCTATAGTTTCATTTGCGGCTTTCGATATACCTTTTTTGATACATTCCCATTTTTCCTCGAAAAGTAATACATGAATGGACTGTCATTTTCAATGTCATTTCTTAAGTTTATGTTATAGGTAAATTCGAATAATTGTTCTTAAAAATATCGACGTACTTAAAACATACGTATATTACGTATGCAATTAGAAAAATTCCAGTACATTTTCAAAGCAATTCGATTACTCCCACTCTCACGTTGATTAGTGTAACAGTAGCTTAAGTTAGCTAAACTCATAGTAATACTTTGCACGCCAAGACAAATTTGACAATAATTATGAAAAGGAGCAATTCAAATAATAAACGAGTAATTTCTAGGTATGTAAATAAATGAACCTCAAAAACACTCTAAAATTTATCAAAGGAATAAGAAATAACGCCTTTTTCAAGATAATCGTCCTATTATTTCTTCGTTATTTACTTGATATAACCAATTGATGGTTTCCAGCGTAACTTGATGGAATCGATTCATAATGGAAATGAAAAAATAGTACGCTTGTGATTCCATAGATTTTCTGTGGAATCACAAAGTTACTCTTTCATTTCCATTTGATATAACCAAGTTTCTTTAATGCTACACCACAGAAAATTCGTATTTATTTCCTCCATGTTGAGAGTAGAACGGAAAGACCAGTTTGGCACGGAAAGAATCTGCGGAAACTGAGGTACAACTTTAATTACAGCTGAAAGAGACTCATTTGCTTGAATTTGTCCATAACGCTCTCGTATACAAGGACTTCCTTGATCAGGGTATAGCCGTGAAGAACAAATTGTGTTTCCTAGCGCTTTTTAATGCTCTCCTCTTACTATTTCAGGCTCATTTTTCTCGAAAGATAAGCTTTTCCATTCTAAAAGGATGAATAACGTAAATCAATAACATCAATGTGATATATAATTCAACAATCTTCCTCTCAAGTTCCCAAAACGTTTTTTTCAAGCAGAATAGCTGCCGACAAAAACTGAAATGCTATTCATTTCTGTGAAATCTTCCCCAGAATGTAAATTATTTTAAAAAAATAGCAACAACGGTTGGATTCTGCCAACTTTCCTCCCTTGGTTTGTACTGTGCAATGTTAGTAACCAGTTCTTATTGCGACCTTTCAATCGATACGTACTACCATCAATTGAGCAATCGATCGAAGTCCCTTTATCCCATAATAGCTCCTTCCACCGACATTTCGTATCACCTGATTCTCATTGCTCACTGACGGATACCATTCCTCCGTGATCCTCCCACACTCCATTCCCTTCGATCATGATCTCCAAAAGACTTTCGTGCCCATGAATACGTCCAATACATTTCCCTCTTCTTGCAAGTGTCTTCCGTGTGTTTACCTCTTCAATCACTCTCTCGAAAGGACTTGAGTATTTCTCATTCTGTTTATCCACCTGATTTTCATAATACTTATGTAGTACCGTATTTTCATCGACTCCAACCTTCTTTTATTTGCGGAATATATTGTCAATTTATCTTTCCATAGAACAGTTGAAGCAATATGTAAATATTAACTAATCCCTTCATTATGTCTGTTATAGTATCATTTTCCGTCAGTAGTTTCTTCTTCCGAAAAACCGCCTTATTTGACATTTCTATTCTGCTTGGTTAATCTTCCTAATTCTTCCATGACTAGTGATTCTATTGCCGAGATAGGAAAACTTTTCCTTTCGTTCCAGCCTGGCTTCATCTAGTTTTATGTGGAAATTATCAGCCCTTCTTCGAGTACAGACAATAACTTTAGTATTGAAGGATCTCAGGTTTTCCCGGCGTATGGTATTCAAGAATTTTTCTCGGGTTTCTCACTGGGTCAGGTTGATGAAGTGCACCGACGTTTCGAAGGCTGACTCTGCCATCGTCTGAAGAAGAGAAGCCTTCACCCTGAAGACGATGGCAGAGTCAGCCTTCGAAACGTCGGTGCACTTCATCAACCTGACCCAGTGGGAAACCCGAGAAAAATTCTTGAAAACTTTAGTATTAATATTGTTTAACTTGGGGTTTTATTTACTCATTTTCATCTCAATCGTTGCTATTATCCTTATAAGGTCTTCTTTCTTCTCTGACAGGATAGCTATTACGTCTGCAAATCGTACCATACCTATCTTTTCTTCGCATACAGGTATTTATACACCACTTCATTATTCCTTCATATCGCTAATTTCCTCATCTACCTACACATTAAATATCAAGGGTGGTATTGAGGAAATTATTCCTTACTCATTTCTTTATTTTAGCTTCTTCCCTGATTTCGCCACACATAATCACTGTCGTCTGCTTCCTATATAGAGCACATAAAAATCTTTTGTCGTCGTAGTTCAGTTTAATTTCCTTTAGAGTCATATTTCATCATCATACTTCAGTCCATGTTCCAAGAAGCTTCCTCCAGCTCACCAAATACAATATCGTATGCTGTTCTTTCCTTATCCTCTTCTCTACAATGGATTAGGACAAGAATAGACTGTCCTATTCTTCTACTCCATCAAAAACAATATCATTCTTTATGAAAACACTCTTTCACTTTCTACTATCCCATTCATCGGTGGATTATTCTTGCCATAATCGTCAATGCATGGGCTGTCAGACTGATTGATCTGAAGTTTTCAGATTTTACAGCTGGTTTCTGTTTTGATATAGGGACGATTACATTCATCTTAGTCCATCTTTCTCCTCTCATATACGCACTTGGTTGTACGGCTGTGACAGAATCCTATTTTTAAATATACCATTTCTGACTAATTTTTACCACCCAATTCATAAGCTTCATTTCATAACTTTTTCATTAACTTTATAAATATCTATTAAGAGCGTGTTATATCAGCCCCGAGATATAAAATAAGGGACGACGTTGTCTCAGCACAGTTAAGGAGATATTAAATCTAATCCTACAAAATGCTATATGATGGCATTGAAAATGTGTACTTAAAACCATGAAACAGTATCACTTTCCGTTGTTTTATCTGAAATACACGTATCTGACCACTGAAATATATAAACCATTTCACGCAGCTATCCGCATAAAATATTTGAAAATTCGATTATGCAAAAAGAACCCTATGTGAAATCCGGAGTTGTAGTTTCCACATTTGGAAACGAGCGTGGGGAAGGGGGGATTATAAAACCATCCCCATGAGCACACAATACACTAGTAAAAGCCGTGTCATACAATGGTTAATATTCCTTGATAAGGCAGGAGCGTTATGCAAAGAACTTTTATAAACAGCAGAGGGATATGCTGGATAATAACTGGGACAACAATAAATCAGTTATATAAACTCAGTGAACTATAGAGATCGGCTTTTTATGAAGGCCTTGAGACCGCGCCCTAATACATCTAATTGGAAACACTTAGAACATTGATCGAATGGTAAGTACGTAACGTACTTGTTACGTAAAATAACAAGAACCCACTCGTTGTCTGAATTTCCCGGCACGTCTATTCACAATAGGCTCCGACGAATAGAAATTCAGCGACCTAGAAACTCCACCGTTTCCTTTACATTTCACTAAACTCAGCAACTACTTCCATTTTTTATTTATTGATTACATCCCATGCTGGGAACAGTGTCACACGCTCATTGAGAGATGCACGGGATAAATGTTAATAAGTTTAATTATTTAGATGATAGCAATAATATTTTATTTCACCAAGTAATCATTATAACAATTATAAGGTAAGTTAAAATGGTATTATCTCGAACACTAGCGATGTGAGTTTAGGCATCTAATTCCATTATTCTATTCTAAAAGTCGGAAATGATTCAATGTGTATCAATTATGTAGGCAAATAATAAAATCATTTAGACCCTACATAGCATATTTTGAGAGTATTTTCATGTTGTAAGTCTAGTTCTACAGCTAGTTTTTCTGTGAAAAAAAATCATGTTCAACCATATTCAATACCGTTCAAATATTAATTTAGTCCAGGGGTAAAATAAAGTAAAAAATGAACATACACGTTAGCAGTAACATTTAAAACTTTATAAAGAATATTTTACAGCTGCATATTTTATTCACTCCGGCAAAAAAACATCATTTCCCTCTTTTGTAACTTAAATAGAAACGAAGTATGGGCCGAATGTTCCCGAGCCACAACAAGGTACCCACTTAATTCTAGAGGAAACATAAGCATAGTATACGCTTAAGGCAACTTTCTGAGTGGTGATGGAGAGAAGAGTTCTCAGGAGATTACAATCAGAATATATATCAAAGAGAAGAGGGGTCAAATGATGAGGCATCAACAATTCAATCATTGAGACAATGATGAAAGAGATCTTAGAATATTAACGCGAGAAATTCACGCATATTGACTATATTGATGAGAAAAATAAGCATGTACGTAAATTGGATTGCATTAATAAAAGAAAAATGCGAACAAAATTACTTAGGCTCAATGAAGAGATGTGTTAAGATTTAATTGACGTTGGTTCTTGCATGACTCAGAAAGTTTACATTTGAGGCATGAGGTAATGATATAATGATTTCTGTCGATTTCATAATGGCACAGGAAGGCACGGAAAAGAATGGAAATTTTAATCTTAAAGAAGACGAAGAAGTGCATAAGCTGCGGGAATAGCAGAGTTGTGGAATCACAATCTCTAATGTATCGATTGAGATGGCCGAGTTACTTGAATACATTAAATACTGTATTCAATGTAATTTTTAACGAGAGCGTTTTGCATATTAGGAATATTCAATTCCCGAAATCAGAAATCACCAGATTTCTACAGAAGTCAATACTACAAGTATATTGATATCGTTCATAAAGGAACGAGAGAATTTGACGATATATGATTCGAAACACCCTAAAAATGCCATAAAGCTTTAGTATAAATACGATGTTACCACGTACTATTTTGCCTATTTGTATTGCAATCTCAAAACTTCGATAACTCTTTGGTTATAGATTTGCATGGAGCTGCAGCGTTAGCATTCATATATGAAACACAAGGGAAGAGAGAAAGGAGATGGAGGAAATACGAAAATGACATACAAGTGAACACGGAAAATATTTAACGATGGAAAATTGCTGAAACATGTCATTTAAAGGAGAATGGTAGGTCAGAGGGAATGAAAAAGGAAGTGAAAAGTATTTTCACATCGTGAATGAAAATCTATTACGATAAGTTGAATACGGGAAATGAGTTGGGAAAAAGTGGTTAACACTATAGTGGTGCCGGTTATTCCCAGGAATACTGACAAATTTTGAACTAGTTTTCAAGAACTGTCCCAGTCTCACTTCCCAATTTCAAACAACTTACTTGTTTCAGGTATCCTACCTATATAAAGGTACGTTTTGGACGGTCTCGAACGACCGATTACTTCTAAGGCTCGGAGGAACCCCCAATTTCTTTGTCCTATATAGTTTTTCCTGCATTTATTCGTAGCATAGACCTAAATTCATTCTATTTAGATATGTTACCTCCTTCCTCGACCCCATAAACGCGACATCCTCCCTTGTTTCACGGCCTTCAGCATCCCGCAACAATTCAATATATTCATTCACATCCTCTGCATTTTAGAATTTCCCCCAGCAACTTCCTCTCTTCGCTCACCCTATTTAAAACCTAGGAGTTTGTCTTCCTCTTGCTTAACTGTGCTCTCCGCTGCGACCACAACTCAATAACCTCCAATCTAAGATCATCCTCAAAGACCGCGTTTCACACCCAAGAGGCATTGCACTCCATATTAAAGTTCTAACAAATCTTTTCTTCACATATACAATCAAGTACCCGCCATAAATTCTCTTCTCCGTACCTCTTATTGACCTAATGTCCCCACAACTATACTCCTTTTTCTCTAAATAATGTATTAATAGTCTTTGCTTCTTTAGTTCATGTGCTAGTCTAGTTTATGTGCTAGTCTAGTTTATGCTGCTCTAGTTCTACTTTCGTGCTTATAAGTTTTCTCGCTCCACGAGAGCCTCATTACTTTTGTTTTTTTCTGGTGAATCATCACCTCATTCTTCTTTCATTGTTCCTGTAAAGCATTCAATAAAAACTGTAATCTCATGATTGTCTGACTTAATATTGCTTGATCATCCGCAAAACTGACCTAATTATCTCACTGTCCAATGTTATTCCCATCTCAAGCCCATCCCATGCTAATTTTAACATTTCCCCAGCATAAATGCTGAGAAGTACGGATGATTACGAGCAGCCCTGCCTCAGTCTCTTAATCACCACTGTCCATTCCAATTTCCCTCTACTACCCTTTTCCTACGCTGCCGAATTCATGTTAAAGTTTCGAACCAATCACCAATTCATCCATTTCATTCCCATTTTATGCAATATCTCCGTTAACTTTGCCCACTCAACAAGTTCGAATGCCATCCACAATACATAAAGGACATACGAACCCACAAATATACACATATTGATTATATTCAATATTCCTTTTCACTAGTGAGCTCATCACTGCAATGGCGTCAAGCGTTCTCTTTCTAAACCCATACTGTTCTTCTCCTAAGTGATATTCCGAATTATTTTGAAACCTTATATTGAAGATTCTTAGGTGCTGCAAGTGGAATTGAAATAATCATCGTATGGCTATTTTACAATTTATCAGGATCGGAAAAAAGTTTAACTAAGGAAATTCGAGAAATCCCATTTCCATAAATTCTGTGTAAGAGTTCAAAGAACCCCTTCCCACCTGTATCCTTAAGCTCTTTGGTAATTTTGTGCGAATATTATCTATTTCTAATGCTTTGTTCAACTTCACCTTTCTTAGCGTTCTTTCTACCTCACAATCTAGTAATCTTGGAGCTAAACTGTCCTCATCTGCGTCGCATATACTTTCTATTTCTCATACAATGGCCTTATATCTTCACCATAAAGCTCGTCCGTGTATTATTCCGACTGTTTCTGAACCTCTGCTATATCTATAATAAACGCCCCTGTCTTATCTCTTTTAGTGGGCATAGTTCTTACCTCTTTACTTCTCATCTTCATATGCATGTACCTACAGCGCTTCTACTATTTCTTATATCATCGTACTGATCTTTCCACCATTTTTCCTTTTCTCTATTAGTATCTCAACTGAGCATATTGTTTAGCATATGTGCATTCTCTTCCCATATCCCTGTTAACGTTTTTTTTCATTTTCTTCTATCTTCTACCGTGATCTATGATTTATTAATTAGTTTATTGACCACCGCTTTAATAATTGCCTTTGCTAGTCTTTATGTCTCGTTTTTATGTTTCATCCACCTTCCTCAGACCTTTTTTACTCCTTTATCCCCATTTAGATAGTTATTAAGTTATCCTTGGCATTCCTTACTTTACCGGCTAAACTTTAAGCTTACCGTTTGTCATTCTCCAAAATCCTCTATCGCTATAAATGAAATGTTATGACAGTTAAATGATGATCCGAATCTGCATCCGCAACCAGGAGGATGTGTGACTTTAAGACGTGTTTTCTAAATCTATGTCCAGCCATGACGTAACTCAAATGATACCTGCCTGTTTCTTCCGGCATCTCCATGTGTACCTACGTCTGTGATGATCCTGGAACGGGCTTTAGTTATTATCAAACGCTTTCCTATGCAGAACTCGACTGCGTTCTCTCCACGATAATTTCTAATTCCTAAACCGTACTATCCTGCCTCTCTTTCTCCCATCCCTCCCCTCGCCCACTGCGTTCCTATCCTCCATTACCATTAAATGTTCCCTTCCTGGCAATTTCACAATTGTTTCCTCTACTTTATCGTGAAAACTGCCAACTCTCTCCCGATGGTTACATATTGGTATATACTCGTGGATATAAACTAGATTTACCGGCTCTGATTTTATCTCTGTCATTAGAAATCTATCATTCCCCTGCTAAATATTCACTAACCTTCTCCACAGACTACAATTCAATACCACAGCCACTTCCGCCTACTAGGTATTACTCTGTTACTATCACTCCAGTAATTCCCGGGGTTTCTTCATCCCGCCTCACAAACTTCAAAGCTACATCCCCTTCCTCCATTTTTCTTTTGATGCTTCCTAGCGTCCTAGCCCTTATTTTAGTCCCGTACTTCAATATGATTTCTTCCTTCGCCTACCGTCGCGTTTTAATCCCCCATCAATATCAGATATTTCCCAGCAGGGGCACACACGATTATGTCCTTTACCTCTACTCTATACCCTATTGACTTCTTCCTCCCTTTGATTGGCTGAATGTATAGACCGAAACTATGACCATGTTGGTTCCGCTTTTACTTTTACTGGTAATATTCTATCAGTCGCTTGCTCTATGTTTACTGCAATCTTTCTACCTTTCCTCTCTCTACATGTCTACTTCAATATTATTACCACCTCTCGCTGGTTTTCTTACCCCCGATGTATATTGCTCTATAATTATTTCTCCAATAATCCTCTCTTTCCTCCCACATTACATTGCACAAACCTCTTCAAGATTTTAAAAAATTCCTCTCTCTATCTCTCGCTTTATATCTCACATCGCTATAAAATGCCATGCATATATCTCGTTGCAGTGCTTCCCTGGTTCTCCTTTTCCACTTATTTCATCTCGTGCCTGCTAGGATTTCGCGTGAGGACCGCGGAAGCCTCCCTCCCCAGCTGATGGGCACGACACCCTGGGTCAGGGTGGTTCGAATCCCGTAGTCACCAGGGTTCGTTTTTTCTTTGTGCCCATTCATATTTATCATGGGAAGCATAATTGAGGTGGTTTCCCATTACGCTCCTCAATAGTGTTTTTAACTGACATCGGCCACCCCACTGGGGTCAGACGCCTTTGCAGACGCCTCACTGAGGAACAGACTTTGTGCGGACTACCTTTCGTCTGGCTCCTACCCTTCCACATATTTGGCATTGGGGGCCCCATCGGGAGCATTGCCCCCACCATTTCAGTTCCATGGATTAACCGAATGCACAACCATTTCCACCATGTCAAGGCTGTAGGCCATGAGAGGGACACTTCTTATGACTATATTAAAACGAAGAAGGTGAAATTGTTGAAGATCAACGAGTTCTCTTCATTCCTGTGCAAAATCGGTGTGTAAGGTATAATTAATTTTACATGTAAATAAAAATACAAACAACGATAGGGTAACTATTAGGAGAGATTAAAATACCAAAGAGCTCCATTTACAATGCCAATATTTACCTTCGTTAGAGTAAAAAGAAAATGAAAATGAATTTCATTCCCCAATCGACTTAGATCATCATGACAAAGGAAATCCTTTTTTCTACGAGAATATCAGTGCTGTGATGTAGCATTCTGCCAGAGACTTTTCCATGATCGACTAATTGATGGGAAAAATAGTCCCAATGTGAAGGTAAGGGTTATAAGTCTATGAACACCCTTTTACTGTTGTTACTAAAATTGCGTTACTTTACTGTTTTATTATTACGAACAAAGAAACTTCATTTTCTCTGTATAATGTTTTTTTCCAAACACTCACCATCCTTCTTAATGTGGATTAATATGGATTTAATATTTTCTTTCTACAGCAGCTTTATAAGTTTTCAATAATTCCTCCATCAACTTTCTTCTGCCTTCTTCCCCCACCTCTACACATTATCATATGTCTTCCTCTCTATCCTGGAGACCAATTCTTCTCAAGGACAAAGCTGTGCAACTCCATATTCCATTCTTCACTAATCTTATCTCCAATATTACCTCTCGATTTCGGAGTATCATCCATTGATCCTCTTTTTTTTGCAAGTGTGACTTTATGTCACGCAATCATTCGTCTATTTTCATCTGAAATACTCCTAAAATGCAGAAAATTATTTGCTACTCTAATATTCATTCCCGTATAACCCTCAAGTGATTATGTAATATTCTCAGGAGTACTGTCAATTCTTAAACCGACCGACAAGCTCAGGCACGCTATCGTCCACAAATCCGACTTGAATCAGTTCCAAGCCAACGTTCATTCCTATCATCAATCCCCATCTATCTCTTAGAAATTCACCTTGCGTTTACAGGAGAAAACAGTCAGCCTACGACGTGGCTGACTGTTTTTGCCTGTATAGTTTTTATTTGCTAATTTAAACCCGCGTCTGTGTATTTGCTTATTTTCTTCATAGGTGGTAGCTAAGTTAAGTCTGTGTAAAAAAATTAATTTTAAATCAAATCATTCAGAAATTATGTGCATTAAAGTTCTTCAGAAATATCATACATTTGATTGACACAGCTTTTAAGATTCAAAGAACACACTTGCTTAATTCGCTTGGGCGAATTAATTTAATTAATATTGGTTAATTCGCTTGGGTCTTTCGAAGATTATTTTAAAGTGGACAATAGCTATGCTGCATGTGCGACCGTTGAAGAAGCTGCCCTGTTGCCATGGTGTCCATATGAATTCGCGAATAAAATGGTCAGCTAAGTATCCTATGAAATGAAGGCAAAAGAAGAAGAAAAATGCCTATCGTAAACCATCGAATTCACAATACCTATTAATTATTTCCGAATCTCAAAATTTAATTTAACGGAATACTTTGGAAAAGCAAGAAAATTAAGGCTTTTAAAATGAAACGAGTCAAGGGCAGAATTGAGAAATGGAAAACTTTCGGTATTTTGGTTAGGAAATCAATGATGGAAGAAACAAAGAGGTTTACAGATTAGTGTAGTTAAGTAGGGATATCTATATGAAGATAAGCTGCTAATCACAAAAATCACTATTCCATACTTCAGGGAACAGTTTTCTAAACTTATATAATTCCTTTCTACAGAGTTACTCTGAAGTCCTTCGGGAGAATAATGAGATATGTATCTACTGCACAGCCTCGACTCAAAGAGTGCTCTTGTTGGGCGGTGTAAGGACAACAGGTTTTCCATTATGTAACTGAAGCTGTCCTTACCCGTGAGTTGTTCGTAAAAAAAATGGCAACTACAAGGTATCTATGCAGAAACCCTTGTTTTTTTTCAATTTGATGGTGACAGCAAATTTTTCTCACCTGTGTTCATGTTCACTTTTCTGAGAACACTTTTTGAGCGCAAATAAGTACAAGAAAAATTCGGATTTTTCCAAAAGGAAAATTTTCACTTCAGATGGCCAAACAATAAATGAAATTTTAATGTTAAGACATAATCATGGACGTGAGTGAATTAAATCTAAAGGATATTTTCATAATATCCCTGGCATTAGTCCCCTCCCGAGAGAAATGGGATAATTATCCTACACGTCGTGATTAGCCCACCCAGAAGACCGGATTTTTTTTCATCGGCAATCATACTTTTTAATCTGCACGATTTCATAACGAAAATAGAAAATTAAAATGCCGAGATTTCTCAAAATAAAAATGTTCGTTTTCGACCGCGAAATAATGAGTTTCTGATTTTAACGTATTTTTATGCATATAATTCTCATAAAACTAACTTTTTTGCTCCATTTTCATGAATTGAATCCATGTATTATTTTATCACGATGTCCTTAATTAATGGAGGTGAAGAGAAATCGGCAAATTTTTTCACCACACGTCATTAGAACTCCTAATTTGGCTGGGCAAAACGGGGATGGTTTCCAAGAAAATTAAAGAAACACTTGAACATTACGAGTCTTTAAAGTCATATTTATCAATGACTTTTAGAAAACACAGTGGTCGGGCAGACGTCCTGTATCCCATGGCGTGGTAATGAAAAAGATCCAATGTTAGAGATGTGCACTAGTTGTTAGTTACGTAACCACAGCCATCCAAAGAAATCACCTCGTCACGCTGTCGCCTATTAATAGACCGTTGGCACTAATCGTGAGTGAGATACTCGGAAGCCGGGCCATATCTCTTCCCTCCCCTCGGCCCCTTCCACCTCCTTTGTCACGAGCCTCCTTCGTGATGCAACTGGCTAGGGGCGGACAATAGACAGAAGGCGAGTTCAATAAACGAACTGGAACGAGGAAACACAAAAACCTGATTGCGGTGACAAAATCTGCGCGAATTTTCAGTTCTGCGAACGCGGTCAAACGACTGAGCAAGCGATTGATTGTTCGTTTCTTACAAAGAAAATGAATTATTCCAGCGTGTAATTCCAAGAGTACTTCAAAAATATTAATAGGGGGAATCTGTAGAGGCTGTGGCAGAGGCTCTAAATTATTTTCAAAGATATTCCGTCAAGGTTTTACTTCCAACAAGGTCATATTTCTTCAAATTCAAACTTTTTTTTCTTGTGCTCCGCAAATATTTGAATACTTGGTATTTTAAGAGTGAACGTTTTTCGAAATTTACTCATCTCCTTGCATGTAAAGTTTGTCTATAACATGAATCTAGTTACAAATGTTTTAGCTATTAAATTTGCCAGTAGCTGAACCACCGAATTCTCTCCGTCGGGTAACGCGCTCGTCGGCGTAGGTGAGATTTACAGGTATGTAGTGAATTTAAAAACCCAATTTTATTACGCAACATATTTAATAAGTAGCTAGTATTCCACCGTAAAAAATCAATTCTTACAATTTTGATTTTTGGGTTTTTAAACTCAACCACATCCTTTTTTTCTACTCATGGTCTCGAGGTAATGAAACTGTATGGTCTTAAAAACTTAAACGTAACTCTTACTCGTGTTACTAGCGGGAATCATCGATACCGTGGCTGGAAAACCGAAGAAACTTGTGTTTTTGTCGACGACGCGGGTGAAAAAGTGAACTTCCTGTTAATAAGTAGAACATTGGGGTCATTTAACTTTTAGAACTGCCTACTTGCTGTCGGAGAATGCGTGTTGACTTTGTGTCGATTTCGAAGGCAATACCTAGGTAACCCGTTGTCCGTGGCATCATGTTGACACAGTACATACCGACCGGGCGAGTCTACCTCAAGCTTTCCTATTTTGCGGAGTGCCTGAAACCAAAATGAAATATATCGAATGAGTCCATCGAAACTAGAGAGCCGATCCACTCAAACGTTCTTGCGGAATGTGTCACCGCCAACAACACATCACGGGCAAGCAGACGACTCTCTCCCTCTAGTTTAGGCCGTAGTCTTCCTTGAAAGGAAAAGGGGCCAGCTGTCTCTACCGGGGATTCAAAGTGCCGCTCTTTGAAACTCCAGTTGTCTTAAAACCTTTTCTGGAGTGACCTCTGATTGCGCTATGAACGCATGCGCCCTCTGTCGTGTAAAATGGCCCCTGAACTATGCATTCTATTTCAATGAGTATTGCAGATACTCAATGTACGCGTGTGATACAATCATAGCAGCATATTCTATTGACGTTCGATTTTTCGATGTCTACCTATTAGTGAGTTATGATGAGTACCTGCTAATTTGAATTTCCATGAACAATTAATATTTTGCTGAGTTATTTCCAAATATTGTATTAATAAATCAAAATCATCAAGAATAATAAGAGATATCAATCAAACAGTAATAAATTAAGAAATTGCATCGAAACAAGAATGAATTATCCGTTTTATTACTCTGTATTCGATTAATAACTTTTGAAACATTATTCTTTTCATATTTTATGCCATAAATATTATAGTTATTTATTATTATTATAGTTATTCATTATAAGCAATAAATAAATTATAACTTTTGATTCCCCAATAAATAAATGATTTAACATAATGAAAAGAGAAACTTTATAATTCCACATAGATTTATTAGACGGACGACCTAGGTTTCGACGTGGCACGAATAATACCACTCATGCAGTTCCCGTTTAAGCCAGGTTTTCTTGGCTACTTCCGTGGCGTGCCACGTCGAAACCTAGGTCGTCCGTCTAATAAATCTATGTGGAATTATAAAGTTTCTCTTTTCATTATGTTAAGTCCATTCCATGAAGTCACGCCCGAGACAACGAATTAAATAAATGATTTTTAATGTTTCCAACTTTCGTAATATTGCCTTGCGCAGTAGCACAAAAATGAACATATTGATTCCTTTAGTGGAGTCTATTATCCCCCTTTAATGACTTTGCCCAAAAGAGAGCCATAATTGCCTTAATGGCAATACAGCACCAAAAACTAGGCTTGTCAGATAAATTCTTAGGTAACATTCTTAGATAACAATTTCATAAATTGCTTGCTTATACCCTAATATTATATAATGGTGCGCGTTCGTGTAACCCTCATCTTTCGGCTAAAGGAAACGGGGACGCAATCACATGAATATGAATCATAAAATGGAACATAACATATAAATTTAAATATTATCCCAAATGCATTTGCTAAAGATATACGTGGGTCTTTAGCAAATGCTGTGAGGATACCGGATAAAAAATCCTCGCTTCCGCTTTCCAGAGAAATGCGAATGCATGACAACACGTCAAGCACTAGCGACTGCCGAGTTTTGCTATAATTAACATACTGAATGAAAGGTTTTTGTGGAGTCAGTTTAGGGGCATGTCCATTGAGGACAAATTCATTAATACATTCCTTTCTCCCTTTTTGTTGGGCTAAAATTACGGTAGGAATAACAACGTTGAATGACCGCTACTCGACCTGTCGCGCTCACGTGATGGCATGCATGGCGAAAAACCATTCACACACATGCACGCACGTACGAGTGATGGACGTTTACGTCCGTAAGAGCAGCGGCTGGATCTCCAAGTACGAAATTATTAGCTCCCCTTTCCGAATAAGCGTACAACATAAAACTATCTTCTAGCTATACTATAAGGAATAACAGACTCTTCACAAGCCCCCTGTAAAACTAAATGCACCTCGACAGATGATTTTTTTCAGGCGGAAGACAAAGTTCAATACAGCGCCGCATAATACCACCATAGACGAAACGAAAGTGCACTGAACATATTTCCCATTAATGCAGCAGCTGCTGACGCGATACCAGAGGCAATTTAACAAACTTGCACGACGTACATTACGCACTAAGCTAACAATATAAAATTATTTTTTTGCAAAATAAATCATGTTAATAAATAAATTATGCTTAATCTATATTAATCAGTCCTCGCAATTGCCCACTTCTGGCATCCGGCCTATAAACTTGAAGGCCGAACTACTGAATAGCAGATTTATAACTTGGATTTACATTTTCAATCAATGTTTTAATATCCTTGAATAAGTCAAGTGTATCCATACTGTATTATTGTGTAAAATTATTTCTCAACGAAGTGTAAGTTTCCCAGCTCCACAGAAGCTAATGTAAAAAATACGCTTGCATATTTCCCTTTTATAAATATTTAAGGAAGAGCATTCATTTTAAGCATGTCCGATCACAAAACTCGAATAAGCATGTAAAATGTTTTCTGCTATCGAATACTGTAAAAATACAGTTAGGTCACTAGCCTTTAGGTGAATGTATTTAAGGTCGAAAATGTTTGAATTTCACTTTGAGTGAACCATTGAGAAAACCATTTTTTCTCTTCGCACAAATACGTACTTTTTCTCGATTTCTGGCCAAAAAATACAGTTCAAAAACTAATGTATTGGTATTAGATGTTAAATAACATAATATATTTTCATCAATTTATGCATACAATATTGTAACTCGGACAATTATGCTTTTAGGACATATTTCTCGTCTTCATCAAACCAAAGTGCCGCCGGTCGCCATGATTAATGTGGTAGCGTTGCAAAAAGATAACTCCTTTTCGAAATGAACAATTGAATAATATGGCATGATAATACATATTCAATAGTACTCATTTAATAATACACATTTTTTAGAACCGCCGCAGTAATGATATTAAAAAAACCAAAACTGACGACTTCAAAATTGTGGTGGCATATTTTCAGACGCCATAGACTTTTTTTGCGATATTTTGTTTGTTTACACCACGGTGTTGCCAAGTGTTTTCTCATGACTTTAATCTATAATATAACTATTAACATAGAGATTGAAATATGCTTTTATAAGCTTTAAACATTTGAAAAATTAATACCTCTTTGCCACTACTTAAAATTTCTATACATTAAATTTCACTGATACAGGAATGTATACTTGATTTGACACGTCCAACTAAGTGAAAGTTACTGAAACTCATTTTCAAATTGTACATTGTTACCTAAAAGAGCACTTTAAAGCATTAATGAAATAAAATGGCATCACTAAACCTTTATAAATTGGCTTGCCATTCATGTTATTAGTCCTATGAACTCAGTACTTCAGAATTCAAGTTTCTCCATAACTGTTGGTATCATTTAACATTTGAGTATCAATATTGTGAGTTTTAGCTACAATTCAAAAAGTTTTCTTTCAAAAGGATGTTTAACTGACTGTTTAGAATAGGTGTAGATCGTGAGAATATTGGTTTGGACACATTTTTCACTCTCCAGTACCCTCATTTCCGCAGCTTCCGTACACCTGCACAAGAAAAATCATGAATCAAGCGGAATCTTGCGAAACTGTGTAATCATCAAGAAGAAACCAATGCCTCTCTACCTTTAGTTACCTTCCGTAACATCTAAACTTGAATATGAATACAGATTTGCCTTTTTAGGAAAACCTAATTTCTGGTAAGAGTGATTCAAATTGAAAATGAAAGATTCACTCTTTCCCTTCAATTTCTCCCTCCCTTTTCACCCAAAGTATCTCCCTTCGTAATGGTTTGTTAAGGGAACCATCACGATTTCTTTATGGCCAAGGATGGGCGTCATAACAAATGTTTGCAGGATGTTTTCATGCTCTAGGCCACAATATGCTCGAGTGTGCTAAATCGTGTTTCAGCTATGCTTCTGGAGAGAGTGGAATAGGCAACATAGGATGAGAATAAAATACTTTTTAAACCTTTACTCTCCTCACCCATCACAATTCAGTGTCTCTTTTACCCATGAACCTCAAACATTGCAATTTGGATACTCCTCATCACAAAGTAATAGTCAAATTATTACAATTATTATCAAAGGTACCTCAAATGCTAGCCAAATGGAAATAATGTTAGGTAGACGTGTTTTAAATGGAAATAGATGAAACAGTATGATGGCAATATCATTAGCCATCCGCAAAATGTCCTCCTAATATTATTATTATTCGCCAAAAATGATTAAATATCGTATAGACCCCTTCCACTTCCGTAAGAAACCACAAGGAGCTTCAGGTATCAAATGGGCATCTTCAACAACACAGCATTACTTAACTTCGTCACCATTTGGATAGCTAACTTTCAAATTCAATTACAGTATTTTTGGTACAATAAAAACGAAAGAATGAACAACCTAGCAATTAAACAAGTTAGTTAGTTACATCTTTTAACACATGGAAGTGGGACGTATCCTTAAAGTGAGGTTAATTTTTGTGCGTACCACTTCATATTCACAAGCTGATGAGCTCCAAGATTTTTGACAAGTTGTTGTGATACTATATACGAGAATCGTAGAATCAAAATTGCTATTACATTCATATTTAGGTATATGGACCCTGAGGATCGTGCGGTTTAGGTACGTATCTGGATGTCCGATAATTTTACATACACAGCACTCCTTGGTGTCCCAATAATCCTGGCTATTTGTTTACCCTTCATGGCATTAAGGCGAATTTGTGGTATTGAGAGCTTGACATCTAAAAATGCATTTTGATCCTACTGTTTGATGAACAATGAGATAATTATCAATTTCCCATTGGGGTAATCCCAGTGAATACCATTTTCTGAGGGCTCAAGTTTCATCCTCGTGTGACAAACTCGTACTTTCGCCTCAAGGCCGATTCGATTCAATTCTAGAAGCGTGAACGAAGGTCACGTTTTCACGAGGAGGTTCTCTTACCTCCCTAGAGATAACAATGCAACTGATTTTCGTGCTGTGGAAACAGAATGATGCTCTCTCTCTCTCGATAAACGGCACTGAATCGAGGCAGGCCTCGTTCATAAGTGGCGGTAATCCTCTTCCTTGATCTCTCTCACCCGCGAAACACCAACGCCAAAATAAGTTTAAGTAAAAGAGGCCGTCGAACTTATTTTTCCTTACCCAGCCTCTATGAAATAGCAATTGTTCTTTTAACACAAATTATTACATTTACGATGGGCGTATTGCTGAGCTACGCAACTTAATGTAATTGTCCTACTCCTAAAACCCCGAATAGAAATCAAGACTAATGCTGCGGAAAAATCTCCATTATTTCATGTCAAATACTAGTCCCCACTCCCTTTCACGAATACATTAATTTGGCTTTAATAAAATTCAAAATTAGTATTAATTATATGCCTGGAACCAAATTTCATTAAACTTATTAGAATCGGGTTTATAAATTCATAAATAAAACAGGTAAATAAATCAGAATCATTAATAAAGTTGATTATCATAATTAATTATATTATTAATAATTTGGTAGTTTGCACAAGCTGTGTTAGCTACTTAATTTTAATGCTTCCCTCATCTCAAATTAAGGCACCCTTACAGGCTGTGGTCTATACAATTAAAGTGGTGTAATTAGTTCCAAATATAACCTTGTTTTTAGCAATGCAGAAAAATCTTGTAAAACTTTTCTAGGTACGCTACGGGAATATTGTCTTCTCCGGCAATTCTATCTTTCTTCAATTAGTTTGGCACAATTGTTTTCTCTTTGGTCTCATTTTGGGGCTATTTTCCCTTCTATGACTCTTACCAAAAACCCAAGGTGTGCCCGATGCAACTTTCTCATACAGTGCTCTTGAATACTTGCTATCTTTTTTAATGCTTTCTGGTTTCTTCGATTAACTGCCATCATCTTGATATCCAGCAGTGATTTTCATCACTATTTTCTGAATGATCCTCTTCCACCGTGGCCTGTTTCCCCGATGATAAATGCCTCCGATACATGCAGTACCACACTCGGCAAGATTTTTTAACACATTATTCTCTTGTTTGCGACCATGTAGTTTTTAATTTATACTGCGTTCGAGGAGTGGGAAAGATTCCACTTTCTCTAATTCCTCTCCTCGGTATTCGAGGTTTTCCTTCAGCTTTATTCTTCCGCAAAGTTAAATTTTAATTGTCTTCCTATTGATTTTCACCTTGTATTCCAGAAATACTTAATCCATTTCATTCAAGAAATTACTCAAGACTGTTAGATACTCTGCTCTAACTGGGATGCTGTGATAGGAAGAACGGTGATTGTTGTTCACTTTCAATATAATCTCTTTGATTATTGTACGTTGCCGTTCTTATCGCCTGTCTCTGCTATAATTAAAGACAAATCACTAAAAAATCTGTTTCTCGTCATAGTTTTAATAACTATTTTAGGGTCAGAATTTTCTCTCGAGTACTATTTAGACATCCCGTGAAAAAATTCTTAAAGCATTCGGAAATCATCTCATGTAAGTTTTTAGTGTGCCTTTAGTTAAAGCGCTTGATTTATCTCTGATGTATCAGAGCAGACCACAATAATTTAATTACCACGAAAAAAACAAAACATATACATCCCAAAATGACACTCTTCTAAGATGCTAGGTGAATGGGAATATTCCATCGCGATCCACGCAAAATTTGAAATCTGTTGTCACGAATGAGATTGAAAATATCCTAATATCTGATGAGAAAATAGCACCCCATGCTACATTACCTACCGGCGGATTTTAGGGGTTTATTTATGTTTAGTATATTTTGTGGGCGTATTCATTCAACAATTATAGTGTGCAATTTCTGGGTTTCTGGTGGCGGGCCACCTCGAAATTTGAAATTAGGAGCAAAATAAGCGGGTATACATGGATTGAGCACGACAGTTGTGGACAACTGGTAACAGCATTGAAAGGGAAATTCCTTGGATATGATAAAATACAGACGTGGATTAATAGATACTTCAAAACCGTGTGATCGGGACATCACCCGGTGAGAGTCTGCCGCATACCAATAGGCGGCCTATTAGTAGCAAAGGGAGCCTAGAAGCATCCCTTTGTATGAGTGAACGTTGAGGCCAGCAGTAATAGAGACTAGCTGAATGACAGGTAAAGATTGCTTTTTAGGTATTTTTCACTTGTAACCGTTGCGTATCTTAACTGTTACTCGATTTCGTTTTCAGAAAGCATTTGTCATATTTTCGCAATCGTTTAATTTTTATTTTACTCTCGCACGATTGATTCATAATTTGTTTTGGTGGGATCATTTCCTGCTTGTGAATGGTGGGCCGCTATCCCCATCGAAGCCTGGAGTTTCAATACACTCTTCAAAACCTTAAAGAATCATAACCTATTAAAACTAACCATAATCATAAACCCGAAGGTCGATTTATTTACTTGTGGCGCCTGTGGTTTCTCAATAAGACCTGGTACCCGAAAAATCACAAAATAATCTCACAGCTTGGGTAAAGCTTATGGTGCCCTGACTGAGGGGTCAGTGGACCATCACTCTACCCCCTGAACAGAAATATACATGTATCTTAGCTAGCCATCTTTATATTTGTCTAGCATCCACTTTTAAATATATTAACCTCTGCTAAATTACTAATTTTAAACAGAAAGAGCATAGCAATTTCTTCTCGCACAGAACCCATCACTGACACCCGCTTTGATTTGCCAAAATAATTGCCAAAGAGTCGTGAGAAAGTTGATTTTGATGATTGGTAAACCCCTGTGTCATTTCCCCCCAACATGCCAATGATTCGACCGTTTAAACTAACACCTGTTCCTCGCAGTTTGCGAATAGCGATGACCAGCCGTTCGCACACTCTTCTATTTGGACTGACATCGCGGGGAAGGGGTAGTCGTTCATCGCGAGACTCGGTCGTGACCTTTAAAACTCATGATTATATGCGAGAGAGATCACTTCCCCCCCTCAGCGATTCGACCTTGCTCTCGACTTGCGGGAACGCCTTCCATGGCATAAAGACGAAACATTGAATTTGAGCATTCCTCGAGGAGGTGAATCAAAATTTTGGAGACGACCAAAGATACGGTGGGGGTGGAAGGGGATCTATGAATAGGCCTAGAGATAAGGACGGAAACAACGATTCATCCGATAGCGAAGGACTCATTTGAAGCTCCCAAGCTCTTTGTCGAGTTCGTTTTTGGCAGTGAGGAGTGGAGGTCCACAAAATTCTCTCAAAACGATTTAGGAAGTATTGCATTGCTTCAGGTAAGATCTCCCTTAAGTCTTCTTTTCCCCCAGTATGCATAAAGATAAAGTCGCGCTGTTTTGAATTCATGGAAGTTTAGGGGAATATATGTAGCCCAAAGCCTAAAAGCTGCCGCCAAAAGGTGGCGATATTATGCCCAACCGACAGGTTGGGCATAATATCGCCACTCCTTCGTGATGTTTGGTTATTGCAATTCCTGTGGGCCGCATGATTGGTAGGTTTTCGACTGACTTCCCTTGCAGACGGCTAGAAGTCCCGCGTTGACAAGTCGGTAACGTGTCAGAATGGAAAACCGATGGTGGTGGGCTCGAACATCGCCCCTGACAGACGAACGTCATGTCAGTTTTAGAAGTAAATTTAGGCGCACGATGCAACCTTAGTCTTTGGAGCGTTAAAAACCCTAAATATACCAATTTATGTTCGGTGGCCATCTTTTCGGGGCATGTCGATCCCTCTTCTAGAGTCATGTGGAGAGCGATTTAGGTTCAGTAATCCGTTCGTTGAAAACGAGGTCAAACCATAGGTTCCGTACTGGCTAAGGTACCCCATAGCATTTAAACTTTGTTCGATGCCGACGTCGGATTCCTCTTTATACTCTCTCCTCTGCATAAAATCTCGTCATAATCACTGCTAATCATTCCTTGCAACATGCACACTTATTTTCTCCGTCCTGTAATTGCTTATTACTTGTATCATAGCCGAGAAGGCTCTTCTTATCCAATCTTCCCTTGATGACTGACTTCTTAAGGCCATGGTGCCTACAAGAACAGTCGAAATTTTCACCAGATTTCTCTCCACTCATTCTCTTCGTAGAACTTAATCGTTGACTGTTTGATCCGGTTCCTCGAATCTCCGAAAATTCCACCACATTTCAAGGACATCGTGGTCACAAAATTCTGTCCCTTTCGAATTGTTATCTTAGCCTCTAAATGGCCTAACCTAATAAACAGTCTCCTCTTGTTACACCCAGAGGTGATAAAGAAATACCAGTGACGGAATATTACGTAAGAGCGATCAATATATGAACTCCAGATTGCCAGAAGATGAACTGACAAATATAAACGACAAATCATTCAAGTTTAAATCCTAGGGCATGAGCATGATGTGTTATCTGGAGATCAAAAATATGAGGTAAACGAAATTAAGTCACACATGTTAGTAAAGATTTGTTGGAGAATCTCCTGGTCCATTTCAGCCAAGGCCATTGACTTTATCTGAGAGACTTTAGTAACACCCAGTGGTTACAGGGCAGGGAGTGAATATTTAAGCAAGAAGAATTTATAAGCATTCTCCATTGGAACTTTCAGTATTCACAAATCAACACCCAACGATTTAGTAATGCAAAATTGAAATTTTCGCTCTTTATAATTTAGTAAGTTCTGGATGATTAATTATGTGACATTATTTATGACAGCTGCAATATATTCACAATTTAAACTAAGCAAATAACAGTTGTGATTGTTGTTTATCAAGTTCCACTTAAAGTAAAGTCTTAGGAAAAGAACGATAATTCATTAATGGATAGAGTATGGATAATTAAAAACAGTCAATTTTGTAAACATGTAGAACTAACTCTAACAGAATTGAGGGTTATGTATGACCAAGGGCCTTGAATGCCTTGTTTTTACAGCAAGGACTGGTGCTATTGTAGCTAAATGAGGTTCCATTATATCTTTTTTTCCCAAGAAAATAAAAGTATATGTAACTTGAAGGGAGGAGTGAAAATGCTACCCAAAATTGCAATGTTTTGTGTACCCTGCTTGCTAAAAAGGTATAAGGGAAAAAGAAGCTGTTGGAATATACTCGTACATGTATGTTGGAGCACTACCTAGCACTATAGAAAATCCTTTTCTTTTATTAATGGGAGCACCAAACAAGGAGAACTGTGGTACAAGCCACTCCTAGTCATGATCCTCTCTGACACCTGGTCTAATCCTCACTCAGTTGTAATCCTCTTTAACTTTATGGTCAAGGGCGAAGTTGAATTTCAAACATTCCTATAAATTCAAGTGGTTCAGTCTGGTCAACTAAGTAATATCAAAGTTTCTCATCTGGATCCTAGTGCATCATGGATCATCATAGGTGGACAGAAAACAAAACAAATAAACATGAAGTGAACATCTGACTTTTTACACAAGGTAGGGCAAATTTTAATAATTTCTTTTGAGTTGCCATAAAGGGCACAAGCCTGAGAGTGTTAGGGTACATGAAATTTAGGTCGTCTGCTTCTAGGAATTAATTTTTGTTCCTCCTCTGTAATACTACTATTTTATAGTTCCCTTCCATTACTTTCTTCAATCTACTATTTTGCCGCAGGATGCTTCTAATTAGTAGCCTTGAGGAAATCAACTGTAAATGTTAACACAGTTAAGTCAACAGTAATATACGTATTCCGAACTGAGCTACCTAAGTCAAAATTTGTATGGCAATAAAATGAATATCAGTTAAATTAATTCAGCATTAGCTTTTAAGTTAATCAACAAACACATGTACTCCCACAAAAACTGTTGTCAAAATATTTATCTGCTTCTGAAAGTAAAATCCATCATTATGCAAGCTGACAGGCAGATACATTTCTGTTGGGCATGGTTTAATGCCTCATTAAATTCAATCATTAGTTTATGTGAATATTAGTAGCTTGGAGACTACCAACAAATCCTATTTCATAAACAAACAAAATTGATCATTGGTGAACGTGAACAATTTAACCAAATTAGCCCCATATTTCAGTTATTAAGTGGTGTGTCTGTTTTGAAATAACTTGAATCCATGAAAATGAGTTTTGGCTTTAACTGGAAGTTAAAGTTAACTTTCATTTTAATGAGACATTATAAAACCTGGCCTAAGCATGGTAGTGTCTTTGTTGAAGCTGAAGTCTTCTCATTCTCTCTTGTATTGCCTTTCATTTGTGTCTTCTGTCATTATCGTTCCATTGTATTTCCTTGACTAGTTTCACTCTGGAAGTTAGTATGACAAAATTTTTTTGAATGGTAATGATTTAAACTTTAACAAAAATTCCCATAACTCATTGAAATTCTAAGGGGTCACTTATTTGATAAATGCCTTTCATTCAATGAATAACTCTCGGGTAGAAATAAGTAAATTTATAAGAGTCCAGCATGCTACAAATGTTTGTTTGTTGTGTTTCGATGATTTATTCATTTCAAGGGGCATGATTTGATTTATCCTCCAAAACCTATCACCTTGGCCACATCATTGAACTCTTCCTCTTCTTCAAAATATGCTGTGGGATCATAATTCTCCCTCAGTTTCTCAATGCTTCCTCAATTCTCCCTCAGTTTCTCCCTCCTCTCTCAATAATTTTTGCTTCAGTGGGTCAGAAGAAAACCTGAAACATTCTCAATCTTTCAAAACTCTTAAGTCTCATAGGTTAAGTGGAGGGAAATTTAATTGGACCTAATTGTACTGAAGTTTATTGTTGAGTCAGATGATGTATTAGGGACTTCACTTTCCAAAGAACCTGAAGGAAATAATATTGATAAACATGTAAAATACTTCATATTATTGAATATTTTACTTCTGAAAATTTGTATATTCTTTTAATGCTACAATGAAAAATATAGCTGGAAAATCAGTGCCTACTTGATTCTGATGAAGTTCTATACCGGAAGTCATTGTGCTCTTGGGTCATCATGAGACCAAATTGCAAATTATTCATTTCCTATTTAGTTAATATTTGTGGTTTCTTCAATAATCTAAGGCAGCAAGTTGAGGCTTTCATCACAAGTTAAACTCTCAAGTTTTAATATCACTGATAATTGTGGCCTTATGATACCCATTTATTCATGGTAACCACTACCTACTTGCACAAACCTTTATTCTTGGTCAAAATGAAATAATCCAGAGTTGCATAAAATATAAGATTGTAAAGTAAATGTTATTACAAAAATATATGTATGTAACTTAAAAATAAACATGTGTTCACTGAATACCCATATGCTATCTCCTGTAGTTCATTGATTGCAAATAATTATTGCAAATGATTATAATTGCAAATGTTCATGTCTAAAGATTGCCCAGACCTTCATTGAATATGCCACTTAACTATTTATTTTTTCTTTTTAGGTGTTCATTGATAATTTCAATCATGTGGCGTAATACCTGTGTGGTCATATTGGTAACATCATTCATGCTACTGCAATGTCAGAACTTGGAAGCAGCAAACATTCTTGTACTGTTTGGCCAAGGAAGTCGGAGTCACAATAATATCTATGTTTCTGTCACAACAGCTTTAGCAAACAGGGGACACAATTTAACAGTTGTCACACCTCTTCCTATTGCCTCTCCACCTCCCAACTATAAACAAATTGATACTTCAAGCAGTTCATTTAGCCATTTTTCAAATTTTACTGCTTCAAAGAGGGTATCAATTTTTGGACTTTTTAGAAATTTTTCTGGTTTGGCTTGGGATAATTGTAATGTTACCCTGAGTGATCCACGAGTAAAATTATTAATGGACCCCACAGTTGAAGGAAATAAGTTTGACCTCTTTATAACCAGCACTGTATTGGCAGAGTGTTTCTATGGATTTGCACATATATACCAAGTACCAATTGTTCTCATTTCCCCAAATGGACCAATACTCACCACAATTAGTGCAACAGGAAATATACCATTGCCATCTTTTGTCCCACACATGCTGCTAAGCTACACTGATCACATGACTTTTTATGAGAGATTATTGAATTCAGCATTTTATTGGGGAAGTTCTTATATGTACTCATTAACTTCCATGATACAAATGAATGCTGCCATGAAACTTTCTTTTGGGGAAAGTATCCCTTCAATTGCTGACCTAGAAGAATATGTCAGCTTAGTCTTGGTGAATACTCATTTTTCTTTCAATTACCCACAGCCGCTATCGCCTACTATAGTAGAAGTTGGAGGAATACATATCAAGCCACCCAAAGATTTACCAAAGGTGAGTGAGAATCTCTACAAATAATTTTAATAAACAGGGTGACTGTTAGATGAGTATGTAAATGTCGGTGTTTTAGACTTTTTTGCCAAAATAATGACTCAAAAATCACCTTCAGTTCTTAAATCTGCAGGTGAGGCCTTCTGCAGGCTATAGCCATCTAAAATACTCACTTCTCTGGACTAATTTTACCTCAGATGGTCTGCATTATGTAGATCTATTCCAAAATAATATAATTTGCTTAAACAATGTTGTTGTTGCTGATGAATAGGCAGAGTAACAAATGAAAAGGCACTAAGAGCCATACTTTTGTGCATGCTGTAAAAACTTTTTTCCAGAATATACCCTTCTGAAATGACAATGCATCTTATAACCTATGTATCTTATATGCTGTCAAGTAGGGTAATTCATCTTTGGTCTTTATATATAGTTTTTTTTTACTTGAGATCTTTTCAAAATTAAAAACGTAACTGGGAAATAAAGCACATTTATTTTGTAGCATTAGCAAAATGGCAGAATACTATTTATGGTGAAATATATATCCATCCAATGTTTATGCCATACTTTAATAAAAAATAAATACACACCATAATGTACATTCAGAGAAAATATTTCCCAAAAAATGGTGCCCTACCCTCAATCTCAACAAAAGTAATTGCAAATCACTTTATAGAATTAACAGAAACTACAAAAGAATATTAGTTAAGTCATCCTTTACATCAGCTGGCTGAGAACAAAGACTGATTTTAATGAGAGATAGTCTACTTTGTGCTCCAAACCAGGGTTTCTAAATATCTTCACTGAATCCCTCCTTTAAGGATAGTTTTAATGTCCATAACCTATGGGCATTTAAGACACTATTTCAACAACCTACTGAAACATCAAAATCAACCGCTCTCAGATGAATGGAATATCACATCCATCCTTGAAATTCCTTGAACAGAGATGGGGGCACCTATATGGTCCATCAGGACACATTTTTCCCATGTATCAATTTGGTATCTTTGTGCAAACAAAATCAGATTCCTCTTACATCATTAATTTCTCTTGAGGGTTAGTAGATATAAGTTTCCAACAATGGAGAGACCTCTCTAATGAGGGCTCCACCATGAATCAGGTACTCAAATGCTGATAATAATAATGAACCTATTTGTCAAAAAAGATATGCAAATATATGTACATGAAAAATTTCAAATGCGCATGTAACAAATAATTGGCATGTAAAAAATATAATTGATGTAACAATAAGTGTATTATATTCTAATACCCTACACATTATTTCCATTCTGAGATTCGTCATAATCCAGTAAATCATCCGCTGTGTAAAAACAGTGGTCCAAAAGTTATTACTCAAATACAATTTTGAACTTGCACTGAATTTCCCAAATTATATTGAATTTGGAAGATAATTGAATAATTTTTAAATCATTTTCATATGTCTATTGTAAACAAAATCAAGGTTATCTTATTTCATTGTGAAATTCTGCTTACTTCTAGTTTCATATTTGTGTAAATTTTGGTTTTGTTAAAAAATTAAATTTTTTGTTTAAATTACCTATGTTTGTTTGAAAAATTCTGGTCATGTCCTATAGACTAGACAAGATGAGATCAATTGGCTATATTTGTGATGAATAGATTCTTTACTCTGACCTTGAGAGAATAGAGAATAACTGCAGTGCTCTTGGAGCAGTATTCAATGCTTTTTCATGTTCTCCTTGACCATTTTATGTCAAACAATATCAAACTTTGCTTCCCATCTTGTTTTTGCTCATGACATACTCTCCTTGTCGCCCTTTGCAATTACTATCATTATCTTACTGCGAAGGCTTCCGCGGTGATGAGATGCAATCTGTACGTTTTTCGGGTTCCCTCCGCGTTGAGTTGTGTCTATTGACGATGGTTTCGCCAGCAGTCCCGCTGGCATCTTCAGGTCTGAAGATGCCAGCGGGACTGCTGGCGAAACAGTCATCAATAGACACAACTCAACGCGGAGGGAACCCGAAAAACGTACAGATTGCACTATCATTATCTTTTGTTCATTATTTCTGTGATGGAAATGCAGTTTCCGAATACATTTTTTAGTTGACGTCATTATCTTGATAAATAGGTTGGGTTTCAAAATTCTAGTCATTTTGGTCATTTTTTTAAAATTTTTAACTTAAAACTTTTTGACAATTTATACACTTAATTATATAAAAACAATTTCACAGGAATTGAAGACCTTTTTGGATGATGCTTCAAAGGATGGTGCCATATATTTTAGTTTAGGGTCCATTTTGAAAAGCTCAGGATTAGAAAATGAAACAAGGGATGCATTTATCAATGCATTTTCAAAGGTTAAACAAAAGGTATTGTGGAAGTGGGAGGGAGAGAACCCTCTTCCTGGTCAAACCAAAAATGTTCGACTGGAGAAATGGTTACCACAACAAGATGTTCTGGGTGAGTGTCTCTGGTTTTTCAACTCTTATATTTCCAAGTAATTTTATACATCAGTGGTTCCTATAATCCATGTCAGAAATGCCAATTTAAGTGGTTTTCACAGTCTGCTAGATATTAAAAAGTGATGAAAAGGTTTAATATAAAACTGAAATAAGGCCATTGTTTAATATTACCACAATTTACTCAACAAGATACAATAAGTAATGACTTCTCATTTTGGAAAAACTTACAGAAAGGCAATATTTTTTAATGCTGAAATCTATAATTACTGATTAAATTACTTTTAAGTAGTTTTTTACAAAGTATGTTTCTAAGGAATTTTTCAACATGACAAAGGTCTCACTAAATAGAACATTACTAATCAAGTTAATCACTAATTTTGGCTTCTAATAAAAAATATATAATATTAATTCTCTTTTCTTTTCAAACTGTTAAATAGTACCATGGTGTATAATATTAAAAATAAAACTAAATTATTTTTACAAACTCATTTTTCAAAAATATCCTGACATTTGGAGAAAACTGCAACATGTGATAGATGTTGTGGTATCCAATAACATTTAAAGACATTGTATTTGATTTCTATGTGCTTTCAGATTAAATGTTTTCTTTCCAGCTCACCCTAATGTAAAACTCTTCATCACTCATGGTGGCCTCCTTAGTTTGCAAGAAGCAGCGTCAAGAGGAGTTCCAGTGGTAGGAATCCCTTACTATGGTGATCAGGATTCAAACATGATCAGAATCAATGACTTAAATGCTGGAGTAACATTGGATGCAAATAACCTGACTTCAGATAATATTCTAAATGCAATCCAAACTGTGTTAGATGATCCTAAGTAAGTTCACATAAACTATCTCTACTCTTTTACATAATCAATCTAACTAACTCTAATATTTACCTTACATCATCTTTCTTTTTTGAATAATAAACTATGAATAAATTGAATAATAACTAATGCTTATTAAATAACCGTATGCTTATTTATCCAGGTATGCAGAAGGTATGAAAAATCTGCAATCCAGAGTGACAGACCGTCCTCAAGAACCAATTGAAACTGCTATGTATTGGATTGAATATGTTTTGAGGTATAATGGAGCTAAGCACATGAAACCATATTCTTCCAAACTCCACTATCTACAAATATTCCTGGTGGATGTTGTACTAATTGTGTTTGTGCTCCCAGGATTAATACTTTTAGCCACAATGTATTTTATCATCAAAAAGTGCCTGCCAAAGAAAAGCATCTCACACCGAAAAACCAATGCCTTATCAAAGAAACGCCAGTAGCGAAATGAGCTATTAACACTGAATATTATTTTTTTATGCTGGCATATAATAAACCACCCAATGTTCAAGTTCTGCTTGGATAAACCAAAAATAAACAACTCAAGTCAGCAAGTATCAGTGGAAAACGTCTTGGAGAACCACTAACATAACATGAGGATGAACAATAATTTATATTAAATAGGTACAATTAAAGTCATTAGTATAAAAGTGAAAAACATTCATTGAGAATCAAATCACCAAGTACTAAGCTGAATGTAGTGATTAGAGCATACGCATTCCCCATTCAAAAAACTGATTGTGGTGGTAAGAATAAATTATTTCTGAAATCATAAAGATGAATAAAAGTCATCAATGAATTTCCTAATGTCAATTATTTTCATTCAAAATGAATATGAGTAAAGAAATGTACTTGGATATGTCAAAGGTAACTTTAATAATGTTCTAAATTAATTTCTAAGATTGAATCACTGGAAACCTTTTCAACATCATTGCTTGTATTTACTTTCATTCAAAATAATATTCATTCAGTATCATTTTTTTTAATAAAAAAATGAAATAATTTATGCATGTATAAATTGCTTGATTGTCTTCCATTCCTTGACATAACATTTGGTTTTTATCTACCGATATTTTGCCTTGTCAACTAAAGCTATTTTATATGGCCATATTAAAGTGTTTATGCATGAGAAATTACACCATATTCTCAAGAACTCTTCACATGAGAATCTAGAAAACCATGGTAACCAATGAGTTTTGCAGTTTTCAATATTTTTAATTGCCTGTTCATCTGTTCATAAATAACTGACTGCAGGAAGTATGCAAATTCTATCAGTAAGTGCATTTTTCCATTGGTACTAGGCATTGCTCGTTTATTGGTACCTATGCCTTTCGGCATCTTTCTTTTAAGATCACTATGGATTTTGACAAAGCATTAGATAGGTATTAGCTGGGGATGAATATTGATTGTACCACAAGGAATTTCACCATAATTCCTCAAATTATGGGACATCCCATGAACTTTCATGACTTTTAAGACCATTAATGCTTCTTCACCTTTATTCTTTTTTCTTACCTCATTTTCTCAGAGGTTAATGATATTGTAACTGACAAAATGCTACCGATATGTTGCCAACTGTTGAACACGAGTAAGATTTCATTTCTACAACATTTTATTTCAAAAGTTGCGTTTGGTTAGAGAATAAGAAACTTCAGGCCTCCATTCGGTGCTGGGGTAAAAGTGACATGGAAATAACTGAAAGTGGAATAAAGTGATTATTATATTCATAGTTCATCTACCAGCTGAGGTAGTTTTTGAATGAACACAAGCTGCCAAATAATCCTTCTGTCTCTACCAACATCACACTCAAAAATAACCCCACTTCAACTCCATGTACCTCATTCCTATACTCATTCCATGCTACATCTCTATTCTATTCCTACTCCTTCTTCGTTTGCCTAACATTTTTCCCTCTATCACAGTCTACAACACCCCATTGCCAGTCAGTATACTTTTCCTGTTTTACTGTTTTACTGTTACATCCAGTTTTCCTGTTTCCTTAAGATTTCTTCCAGCAATCCCCTCTCCTCCCCTGAGGTACCTAGAACTTCCTCATTTGTTTTCCTTTCTGTCCACTTCACTTTCTCCACTCTTCTCCAAAATCAATTTCAATAGCCTCCAATCTATGCCAATCATTCTACTTCAATGACCATATTTCCACGCCATGCATAACCATACTCCATATCAAAGTTTTGACAAGCCTTTTGTCAACATCCTTACTCAACATACAAGTGTACCTGCCATCAATCCTCTCTTCCTTGTAGTAGCTTCTTTGTCCAACACACTTCTTCTCATATGTCCCTACTACTTTGACCCTTTGGTCGAAATACTTCCAATATAGATAAACTGTTCCACCTGTTCTAGTTTTGACCCTCCTGTTTTAACATTCAGCTTAGCCTTTCTCTTTCTGGAAAATCGCATAACCTTTTGTTTTATTTATATTTATTCCCATCCCATATTTATCGCTCTGAATTTCTAATTCACTCAGCAATGCTTGCAACCCTTTGGCTGACTGACGAACTAAAGGTTGAACATCAGCAAATCTAATTTTTTTTCATTCCCTGCCGACTTTCATTCCTATCTTCAATTCTTCCTATCCCTCTTTAATCATTTCCTCCACATGATTTAACAGTGCTTGTGATAATTGGCAACACTGCCTTACACCTCTTCCTAACACTGCCTATCCGGGCTATCTGTCTCCAACTCGTACCTGAGCAGTCTGTGCAGGTACAGGTTTCAGATTAGTCTCCTATCCCTCCAATATACTCCATTTTTCCACGATATATTCATTAATTTTTCCCAATTCACTCTATCAAACGCCTTTTCGATAAATACGAAATGGGCAAATACGTACGTCCTGATTGTATCCTATGTACCACTCTATTAGTGACCTCATTACTGTAATGGCATCGTGGGTGCTTCTCTCCTTAATGAACCCAAACTTATCATCTCCTAGCTAATGATTTTCCCTACTCCCTCTTCAAATTTCTCTTCCGTATATGCTATGAATTAATCCATGGAAACTTTTCCTGCTGCAGTTTACCAAACCTCTAAGCAGTTCCGCGGTAATGTTGTCCACTCCTACGGCCTTGTTAGCTTCATTTCCCTTAATGCCCTTTCTATCTAGTTGAACTAGCCTGGATCTAAGCTATTTTCATCTACATCATATTCTCTCTCTGCATCTAAATAAAGTGATTATGATCTGTAAAAAACCTTCCAAATCGAAGTATTTTTCAGCTTTAAGAATGTCAATTATGATAGCCCCGAGGTCGACTATGGCGGTATGCTTAAAGTAGAGCGTACTAAACCCATTTAGCGTTTCCCCTCATACCCCTCCAACAGTAGTCTCGTTAGTCGTCATCCATTCATTGAATTGAAAGAGGGTTCTCAAGGCCATCAAGGAGAAACGGGAAGGTCCGAATGGAGATGGCCGGTCTGGAGCGAAGAAAGGCGACTGGAATACGCCTGCATTGGTTGCCATTGAGTGAGGTTAGTGTTGAGATTCCACACTCTTATCATGCAATAGCCGGGTATGGTGATTTTTCCATAACGGAAATCAGACATGTCTACAATTCGAGACATGTCTAACTTTGGTCTAATGCACTCTCCGCTCGCCACTTTGATTTTCATTTTGGCTTTCAAAAAATAAAGCAAGATGTCCAATTACATGGTTAATCGAATGTGGCATTATCACTACAAGTTCCTAAGCAAAGGAGATTAACGGAACGATGTGAATCTTCGAAATTATCTATGAAATGAAAGTAATAATTATCATTTTTAAAAGAGTGAATACTATCCACACATCGCAAAATATGAAAAAGTTTCACTGCTATTTTTTGGCAAAAATATTCATGAGTTAAAGACATTAAAAATTACTTCCGGTTTCTCTGTACCCAGAATTTCCCAGCCCATGGCTAGGAACAATTTCAAATTTCACTTAATTTTTTTGCAATAGTTCTCGAACGTATCCTTCTTCAGGCCAAACAGCCTACTCCAACTGTTGCAAACTTCCCAAAATCCATCTCTTTCATCTTTACGAAGTGTTTTCGAGACCAGAACGCTACTCTGAAAGTAATAGTAGGCCTATGAATTTGCTTATCAACGATTCGCCGAACTTTCCACTCCTAAATAGCTTAAACAAAGGTCTAAGGAAACGAAAATCCACAGATGTGGCATGATTTAAACCTGAAGAACACATTTTGGAGGAGGTAAACTCAAGGCCTCATACTTAAACTCTTTTATTGATCTTCCCATCAAGGTCACCGGCAGTTTAGATAAGTTGAGGTTATCACTCTTTGCCCCATATTATCCACATTATTAATTAATCTCATTAATTTCTGGAACCATCTTTTTAATTTCTTTAACTAAGCGTAGAAATCTGGCATTGGTATGGACCAGGATAGAAAGATATCCCTTTTAAAGGAGTAGAAGGGATATAGTGAAATGAATGATCATCGAAGTCCTCTGTCTTTCAACGTAGATTTATTTTTCTGGTACTTATGTTCTTATATAACTCCAGAGAACCCCACTTAAAAAAAATCTCCGACTTATTATCAAATTTGGTTCCACATATTTACTATTTCCATGGCCTTATGGTGTCCCCTTTGGGATCCAGTCTTAATCCAGGCTTATAGACGAATTTATATGCCAGTGACCAGCAATTATCTCCTAATATTTCCTTGTAAGAGGATGGTATTTCCATCGCCTTGGTACTTTTCCGAATATTAGTATCAAATAGTATAATTGATACGTTTTTGCTTTTCCATTTTCTCTCCATATTCTAAATGCTTCCGAAATAAAACACTTCTGCGCCTTTGGATCGAGTCTCAACAAACGGTTGGAGAATATGGTCTTACGTAAGTATTCTATGAGCACTAAAGTTCCAAAATGAAATCAAAACCACTAGGTATCTTTCCACGAGTTTAAAAAAAACTCGTGAAAGATACCTAGTGGTTTTGATTCCATTTTGGAACTTTAGTTAAAAATGAATTTCCACATAGTTGAGCCTAAAACCATAGATCATATTCTATGAGCAATTATGAGATCTTTTTAAAGGAGATATATCGACACGATTCCTGTGTTTCTAGGAATGATTAAGTCATTGAGACGTATTATAGAGTACTTTCGTGATTTTAATGAGTACATTTCGTCAAGAGGTGAAGGATTTTTAAATTGCCTCGACATGGCGTTAGTCACCTCCTTTGGTCATAAGTTATGGATATACTATGTTGATACCAACGTATCTTGAACCGTTTGGACTAATGCAGCAACATATATGTGCAAAGTTACGAATAAAAGAATAACATGACACAATAATAGAACTGCGATAATAATATAACGAAAAAATGTTAACCATGAAAATGTAACAGAACGTTTACATAATTTTCCTGATTGAAATGAATAGGAGTGCCACAAAGCAATTGCACTAGTTCGCCTAATATAAGTCGTTAATAATATGTTAGCAAATCTCTAAATGTATAGAATTCCTACTGATGGATGCATCACCTTTAATGATAAGCATTGGTTTGACTATTCAAGTAAATGTCTCCCTGGGTATTCTTAAGTTTTATCGCCTCATTTTTATTGAAACAACAAAGTACACGTAATATCCGTAATAACAAAAAAGATTATCAACTTATAATGGATAGGTTAAGACATGAAATTAAGTTCGCAATTGAAAAAATAACAAAACATTTTAAAAATTAAGTAACATAGCAGTGTACCAAAATTGCCATCTGAGGACTCCGCCCCAACTCTGCTCTGGAGATATATTTCATTATAAATTACTGATACATAATTTCCTTATATGCTTACTTTATTATTAGTCATTATCGTCTGCGCCGTGTCTATTGGGTGAAGGAAAGGAAAATAGCTGAGCGGCAAAGCAAATCTTGGGCTAGTTTTCGTTTCTCAGTCTAAAAATCGCTGATTATGTATTGACGCAGATGACATATAGTATTTCCTTCCGGGATTCTCCGACAAAGTATTTCCAGTATTTTGAAGTGTTGGGGAACTGCACATTCACTGCCTCCAATCGATGAAGAAACGATTTGAGCGTCATGCGGACGTTGCGTCCGCATGACACACTGATCTTCCGGAGATATCGCGAGGAGTGCACTTCAAAACATGCAAGATACTACTCAGGACTTAGGAAAAAGGTCGATTAGATTGTAACTAGAAGCGTAATCCGTAAACTCATGACAAAACTCGACTTTTGATTTGACCGAGACGTCTTAAAACGCTCACTTTCCCTTGCATCTCGAAATGCTTGGCCTGGCTGTTGTACAAATATAAACTGATCGATGATGGAATTTTTCACTATACTAGGCAGATGAGAGGGAGGAATAGGGAGGAGGGGGTATTCAATCGGCGTACACCTGTTTTACGTACAGTTGGTATGAGTGGATGGTCACCTCCTCCACCTTATGCTTTTCAGAACATAAAAGTTGTCTAAGAGGTAGGCAAGTATGCACATAGTAACGGGTTCTCAATCAGAGAAATATCATAGAATTGTAGCAGATTTCCAAAATATCCTATTGCCTGTCAATCTCTTTATTTCCTTGTGCCGATGTTTTCCGATTCATTCTTCACTTAGTCCTCGATTTTTCTCAGTAAGTGTTCTCCTCCATATTTCCTTCTATAATTCATTAATGATATTCATTGAACCATCGTGCCACGGGATATGTTGAATAAATGTCCCCCTTCTTCTTTGAAGTGTCTTTCAGGAACTTCTTCACCAGCACCAGTACTTCCTTATTTGTTCTTCTGTCTATCCGTTTTGCTTCCATCATTCGTAGATAATGCCACATTTTCATTGTTTCGAATTTCCTTTCGTCAACTGCCCCTATTGTTTACGTATTACAGTCGTAAAAAGTAAACTCTGTTCATAAATTTTTATGAAATGCTTCATTAATTCTACGCTAGGATTATTTTCCGTTAGCAAAGTCTCCTGGGAGAAAGCCTTCACCTATTCTGCTTATTATATCCCTCTCGCTTACCATCGCTAATGATCCCTCTACCGTAACATCAAAACTCTACCGGGCGCTCAAGTGTGTCTTTTGCCAATCTTACTTGAAAATTATCTTCTCAACTTCGACTGAAGACCATACCTTACTTTTAATCTTGTTTACCTAAGGATTGCATTTTCCACCCCCTTCTCCAGATATAAATAGATGTATTCTGCTGATAAGTACAGCATATTTATCGTTCCTCTATGCAATCGTATGCTGCCTCTTTATCTTATCCTTGATCTTATTTATCGCCTTCTCAGTGTAAACATTGCATACCGAGTGCAGTAATGAGTGATCCTCCCTTACTATTACCTTTATTCTAGCTTTTTCACTGATTTCAACATGTCTCTATTTTAGCTTCGTATTTCCGGTCACCACATCCAATCACTGCCGCCTGCTTGAGCAAGTTTTCTGATGATTACACAAATGCATCAAAAGTGTTATTTTATTTTCGTCTTTATTCCCTTTGTCTATTCGCAGCTACAATGGTGGGATGGACTTCAATCTTTTATTTTCATCCTGCTTACAAGTGTCCGATTAGATCCTCATACGATAAAATCTCTAGCTACCTTAACAACCAAACGTTATTGTTATTAATCCAAACTATGGAAGTCGATGTGACCAAGATGGTCAAAGTAGTACGGGCATTAAAAGAATTTCGTTAGGCAAAGAAACTTCCCTACCATTTTCATAATATAAGGATAATGTGGTCTAAAGGATTAATTAATTAATGGCCGTAACCTACATGGGACTTCCCAAAAGTATTAGGATTGAGTCGATTCAAAAAATTGATCGCCAGAATTGATAAAGTCACTCATTCACTCAAACGTCTTCGAAGTAGCACCCTTGTGCGTCCACACACAAAAATGCTACTGCCAGTGTGTTTTTCACGCCTTCTGGAAGGCGGCACCCGAAATGCTGCTTAACTCCCTCACCCCGGCCTGTTGTAACGCTTCCGCCGTTACCGGACATTCTTTCAGCAGGGATTTGAGGCAAGGGAAGAGGAATAGGTCTAACGATATTGTCTAAAATATTTGGATCCTCACTCACATGGCCGAGAAGCTCTTAGCAGATCCGCGTGCGAGTTTCCTTTGGTTCGTCCGAGAGCACTCGCGGCACCAACTTCACAAACACATAACAAGAGACGTTTCAGGCGTGATATGGTGGAATCTCATGATTAATTAAAAATTTGAAAATTTTCCACAAAATAAATTTTAATACGACCAGTTTCAATATAACTACATTGTCATCAAGCCTGACCTGATGATAATATAGTTACATTGAAACCGGTCGTATTAAATTTTATTTTGTGGAAAATTGCAAATTTTTAATTAATTCGCACACACCTTTCTCATGGAAATGCTTTCGTCACAAGTCGATGCATATCACTTTTAGGGATGCTAAGTTCATCAGAAACCATGCAAACTCTTAATCTACCATTCCTGTCCATCAAAGCCTCCACTTTTGCAAGATTTTCGTCTCTTTCTGAAGTCGAATGGCGTCGTTCGGCTTCTTCCAAATCTTCTCCACCCTTTCGAAACAATTTATGCCACTCAAAAACATCCCATCTACCCATGAAGTTATCACCATAAGCTGCCTTTAGTATGTAATGAGTCTCTTTCTCGATTTTGACCAATTTCACGCAAAATTTGATGTCATAGCGCTGTTTCAATAATAGATTCATGACGGAGCGTAACGAGGTCACGTTATAGATGTTTCGCAAACGAACGATTCGCATTCCACTAAGGCTGGGAACCAACTGCCACTGGCCTCCAGCCTTTCCTGAGACTCCCCTCCCTCGAACCCAGCCAGAGAAACCTCCGCCCGTCCGTCCGTTTATCTGGGAAAAAGTGAGTTCTACTACTTTTAGGAGAGCCCATCTATTCGCTCCAGCACACGGGCCAATTTTGATAGTGAAATTAGTGTAGCAATTGGAGAAAGCGTCCCAACCATTTCTGATATACAGGCTGATATACCTGTAGATGGCCTCATTAGTTTACTGCCGTTGAACAAACAATTCTTATTAAACCACCTCCGTCCTCTACCTCCCAATTTGAACTGAAGTCTGAAGACCTCATTATCATATGAAGAAATACCTTTTCTGGCATTTCCAAAACGACTTCACTCCTTCGCCCCTTTTTGGCCAACTGCAATTCGTATGGATGTACCCCATTTCCCCAAGCATATTTTATCCTTCCTCTCAGACTCGCCTACAAGTATGTTATCTCACCTCCCTTTCTCCTTTTGCCATATTTCGAACAATGACCCATTCACTTTTTATCTCAACTGCTAATAATCTAGATAAAGGCTCGCAAATACTTCTCTTTCCACCTTGACAATGACATTCAGCGTCAAAATCTGGGCGGATGGAAAAATTGTGTTCAGTGATCCATACAAATATATTTTTATGTCGAATTTTATGACATAAACCTTAAAATAGGTGAGCTAAAACCAGAGCAGCTGGAACTTAACCTATCTCGAAAGTGTTTTGGACCAAAATGGTCAAAGTAGCAGAGACATAAGGAGAAGAATTGCGTTGGGCAAAGAAGCTTTCACATGGACGAAGGAGTTGATGACAGGGATTTTGAATAATGATATTAAGAAAAGACTCGTAAAAACTTTTATATGAATCATAGTTATGTACGGCGCGGAAATATGGTCATTGAAGCAGAATGATAGCCATAGATTGGAGGCTTTTGAAAAATGGGCGTGGAGAAGGATGGTGAAGGTGAAGTGGATAGAATGAAAAACAAACGAGGAACTGCTAGGTATGGTGGGAGAGGAGGGGGACTGTTGGAAGAAATCCAAAGGAGGCAGGAATGATGGATGCCAAGCATTTTGATCGGCAATGGGATGTCGAAGATTGTGATAGAGCAGGGAACTTTATGCTATCGAGGAAGAGAGAGGAATGGGATAGGGCACATGTTGGACATTATACGAGAGTACAGGGAGACTACATTGAAAATTAAAGAAGTTTCACTAAGGTAAGTCGCTTATTTCTATTCCATTCCGAGAACTTTTCAAATTAGCCTGTTATGAAGGGAGAAAGGAAGTATTTGAAATTAAGAAAGCGTTTTTTGCAGTGTTGGATTTAATTAGAAGAGGAAAAGAAATTATTGTTTTTCAGTCAGCGTCAATCCAAAACTTATCTTAAACGGTATAATAACAAAAAATTACGGTGCATTCATCTACCTCTTATGTTTATAATGAGTGCCCGCGAAATTTGATCTAGACCAAATCTTTGTATCCACCCTCAGTTTAAAGAAAATGCGTAATAGTTAAGAACTTGACCGCACTTGGTATTTTCAATATTATTTTTGCTTCGCAAATAGGAATATGTGGCATACCATGTACTTTTATCGCGCCAAGCGATTTTAAAAAGTTAGTGTAGTAAATGAGAGTTTTTTCATGATGCCCTCACTACGTCACGTATCACGTGAGATTTCAGGACGAAGGTTTGCTTCACGATGTAAGGTGCCAGCAGCGATATCATGGCGGCGACCAATCTGTCTTTGTCACGATAGCAATGTTATCCTTGACTTATATAATAGTATATAAAATCGCGATTTATTTCAAACTGAGACCTAGGAGCGGGGAAATAGGAAGTAAGTACAGAAATGTGTGTGCATTTCATCTATCACGAGACTGACGTTTCGCTGACAACTCACAAGATTTTTTATTGCAGCGTGCATTTTACAGTTCGCAGTGAGCAAAATAGAATAACCACAGTCTGAACTCTACCACAACAGGATGCGTACTGAGTGTAGGGACGTTTAAACAGTCAGACAGTGACTCCAGCCCCAAATCCACCGCCACCGCTAGGCCGAAACGTAAATTACTTTCTTAACTCACCTCGTATATCGACTGAGCAATTAATATTATTGTAAGAACGTTTCACTTGAGTCAGCACCAGCCTTCCAAATCTCACTGCGTCTAGTTATAGTTCAATCTGTGCAGGGGCTTGACGCAAGGTTACAGCAACACGAAAAAAATAGTATGGATTCCAATGAGCACAGAGTTATTGCAATTAGTCACTGTTTCATCAATTGAATCAATGGAAGTGGCCACCTACTCTGATATGTGAGCAGGTGACCTTAGCAGTCGGTCTTCTTACCTAATATCTACTACCTTTGGCATGTGATTTCAGGCGTCGAATGGTAGGTCTTGCTGTTAGTTAAAGATGAGAAGGTCTTAGATCACGCATCACCAATTACAGAATCCTTGGATTTATAAGGATTACAAAGGAGAGATGAAAACTGTTTTCATCAAAAACTCTGTTGTGCTTAAATATGTATATTTCATTGCGTGTCACTCATCCTAGTCAAAAAATTTAAATTGAATATGATATATTTCATGGAAAGGCATTGTTTGTAACAAAGCTGACAACTGACGCTTCGGTAAAATTTTAACGCAGTACAGTGTGCTATCTTTGTTGAAATGGAAAAAATAACCAAATCCGCTTTTCCACATAGAAAATTTAAGGGTAACGACCGTGGGGCAGATGAGCAATAGAGTTTTCTTGAAAGAGTTAAACGGATTCGACCAATCTATAAGTAATCCAAATGCACTTTTCGACAAATCCGTCTACTTCTTCTATAATAAAGAAACAGGCGGTGTGTACGATCAATCGGAAGAAATGACTGGGAACGTGTCTGGAAGGAAACTTCTAATATGGGATGGGGAATTGGAAGGCGGGAGTAGATTAGGAGAAAAATGGGAGGGAGAGCGTATTTCTGGCAGAGTGAACGCCACCTAGTTTTAAAGAAAGAGCTTGCTAATAGACAACACCTGGTTCAAAACCCATCGATAAAAAATGGAATACACCGAGAGAAATAGGTTAGAGACGGCTTACATGAGGCGGATGCAAATTCGAGCAATATTTCAGGTAGATCGTAGATTTCGATCGTAGATCGTTCAGATGAATGACTCTCCATTCTTGGGATGCCACCGCGTGGGTTGTTTTTTTTTTGAACAACAGTTTCGCCCGTGTTCCAACGAGCATCATCAGGTCGAAGTGTCGTCTTCAATCTGAAGACGGCACTGAAAAACTGATACAAGTACTTGATGATGACACCTAAGCGTTGAAACTAGTTGTACGATAATAAAGAACAGTGGATGTATTCATTGTGTTCTCAATTAAATAAATATTGAACATGAAATTCCACAAAGTTGAGCCTGAAACAATAGAAATCTGAAGACTCTCGTTGGAATACGGGCGAAACTCTTGTCCAAAAAAAAACCTACGCGGTGGCATCCCGAGAATGTAGAGCCAATGTTTCAATTGTAATGAATAAAAATTAAAATTTAACTGAGTCAGCTGTAGAAAAGTGCGAAGGTTGAATGTAAAAGCTTTAAAGGGAGTGAAAATGAAAGAGTAAAAAGGAATACTTAATAAATATTTAACTGCATGTGAGTGGTCTGGAACTATCGAGGACAGTAGAGCAGACCTTAACAACGGGAAAGATACGTATTTCAGCGCAGGAATCCGTATGAATAGTCAACACTTAAGAGAATCACGAAGGCGCTAATCAAAAGAGATACTATGGGGATCAAATAAGGATATGGAAGAACGAAATGGGTAAAAGAATGCACAGAGAAATAAATGATGCATTTGATCGAGAAACTAATGAGGACAAGGAAACGATTCGGAAAGAACGACGTGAAAGGATAAAGAAATTTCAGACATAATGAAAAATAGAAGCGCGACTCAAGAAGTTAAGAGAATTGTTACTATGTAGTAAGTAAAAAGTGATACCGACTGTACGAGATAAGATGGGAAGATTATTCATGAAGCCGGAAGAGATTTGGGAGAAGATAGAGAAAACATATTGAAGATATTTTTGGTAAAAAAAACAATTAGGCCAGCTGGAGTAGAAATAGAAAGAGAGTGGATGATATTCCCGTAGAATTAGTGAATTTTAGCGGTAGTTGGTAGAGAGAGCTTTCTGGACTTATACTTGAAATGTATGAGTTTGGACAAAATGCCGCAACTGCCACTTGTTTATCCTCAACCCCGAAAAATGAAGCAAGAGTAAATATACGAGGACTATAGGACCAAATATTTAATTGGAATGAAGTTGTGAACAGAAGGTTACATAATAGTGAAAACGAATGACTGCCTAGAGAGAGATCAATTACGGGAAAGGAAAGGTGTACAATGCTATAATGAAAGGTGTACAATCTAAATAATGAAATGCAACCAGGGTGTTTTATGTGCTCCGTGTATATCCAGAGATGGTCGACAAAGTGAATGAAATCATTTCGGAGTACAAAGAGAATATTGGCGGTGTAAATAAAGTAGGTAACTGTAAAGCACTCTCAAAAAGGTATTTAATTTTAGTATTGGCTTTTTTTTAACAGTTTTGCTCTTTTTTAAATCTAAAACAAAATAACATCTGCATTGCTTTCAGTATGGATGTGCATGGCTATGACAGACGGAAATAACTGACTATAGAAAAGTATTTCATCATTTGAAAATGTTCTCTAACTTACTCGTATATAGGATCGACATTTTTAATCAATTACACAGGCCTAGAAAAAAATTTTTTTTTGGTGCCGGGAATCTTTGTGATGATTTTAACTATATTTGTAGAGCTGAATCCAAATATGAAATCCGTTTTTATTTAACAGCTCTACTTTTTTAGATATGGCACATCTTACGATTACTTGTTTTAATATTTGATATATTCCGGAAAATAATTTTCAAAGTTAAATAAATCTACAAGTATACTAATTTATAACCACTCTGCGGTGTTTCTTTTATTTTCAATAAACTGTCAATAAGTTTTATGTATATTTCTATATTGTAGGCCAATGAGATTTAAAAAAAAAATCGTTTGTATCGACTTCGGTAAAATATTTATTGATAGCTCCAAGCGTAGTTTAAAATGTGTACTTCTTCACAATGGTAACAGGTTTGGCGCAATACCAATCGCTCATTCAACTAAAATGAAAGAAAAATACGATACAATAGCATTGGTCTTACAGAAGATAAAATACCAGGAACATCGCTGGGTAATATGATATGGGAATATTATATTAATAATTATTAATATAATATTCCCATATCATCATGTAGAAGATTTTTTTACGTAAGTAACAACATATCTATATCTTGAAAACTATAGCTGATATGAAAAACTAGTGTCATAATTGGATTCAGCACCCCAATTGTTCTTTAAATCAGCATTAAAAGCTCCGGCACCAAAACCACTGTTGGTCTGTGTTATCTATGAACATTAAAACGATTGTACCATTTTCACTTTTAAAGTAGAGCAATGAGTAGCACTTTAACGTAAACTGCTTTTACTCTGTTTATGAATTCTTAGAGGTTACTAGTGCAAAAGATCATAGGTACATTTCTGAACTCTCCTATACTTGATGTACCAAGTCCTGGATACGCCAGAATATTTTTATTGCAACATCCTGGACAACAGAGAATAGTAGACTGGAGAACTAGTCTAATTATTCGGAACTTGTACATGAATCAGACGGTACAAGTACGTAAGCACAGGAGGAAGAATTGTAACGGGAAGAGATGGCAGGGGAGAGGAACAGATTTCTCCGTAATCTCCGTTGCTCTTTTACTTACGAGATCTGTACGGGAAGGATCCAGCCATGCAAAATTTTGAGAAAAATGGCCTAATTAGAACAATTAAGCCTTAGTCTCCTTCGAAGTACTCCCCTTGGGACCTCACACAATTATTCCAGCATTATTTCCACTTTTCGAAACAACCAGCGAAGTCCTTTTTCGGAATGGTAATCAGCTACCTCGTCGGATTCTCTTTTATCACGCCAACGTCAAGAATTTCGTTCCGCAGTTGCAGGGGACTTGCTCCAGCCCGCAAAAGGTTTTATGGAAAAGGTTATTCCTGAAGATGAGTCATTGACTTTCGGTTATGACCCTGAAATAAAAATCCAGTCTTCCCAACAGTCGGCTGACGAGATAAAGGAGAATGCGACGAATGTGGGCTTTTTAGACATCATTAAGCAGACAGATTTTAGACAGTATTAACTGATCGTAGCACTTTTCCACTTGATAAAATTTTATCAAGTGGAAAAAAACTACGATCAGTTATTCATTACGTTCGACTTCCACCACATCACGCCCGAAGCTACTCAATTTGTTAGCATTAAGGGAGGCAGAAGTTAGGAAGACATGAAGAAGAAATAGGAAGTCTCCACGATACTTAGAAATAAATAATAGTTTAAGATTTTCCAAAAACCACCTGTACAATTGGTCAAATACCTCAAATGAAGTATCACTGAGTACCATACTTTCTAATCTAGAAAATGAGTGGATTCCACGGTGCAAAATCTATAATGAGGGTACCAATCCAGATAGATGCGAATAATTTTTGCACATTTCAATTCTCGCCTTTGTATCGTCACCATCGTGCGACTTCACTTAAGTCTCCGTTGTGGCATTTCCACATTTCATTCGAATCGATCTAGAAATATTTTCCACGTAATCAGACGCCAAGTACCAACCCACATCGACTTGATTAACATCGAGTTTAAACGGAGTAATCGCATGACGCTCAATGACTAAGGGGCACCTAATTGGCTGAGGTAAAAGATACTCCCCTGTTCCCGCAATGCAAAGGCATCGACTTCTCCTTACGACACGCAGTATTTTACACTCGCCTTATCGAGGAACTCGCTGGAAAGTGAGATAAACAGTTGATACTCGGGCACCGGAGAGACAGGTCATTAGATCTCTCAACTCCCAGCTATTCACCACTGTTGTGCATTTCCAAGTGATCCATTACCACTGTACTGCCCCAAGAACTGGTCCAGGAAGCTGATAATACGAAAGGACATTACCAGTGGGAATTAGAGGTATTTATTATGGTCACCTGTTCATGGAGATTCCATTTCACGATCGTTAGGGTGACACGTCATTTAACTCTGCAAATCAACTTTGTCAAGTTTAATATTGCTACAAATTTGCAATTTATATTTATTAAATTATCGTTCTACCAATTTTCACTGATTTATTCAAATATGACTATCAATAGTTCAATACTCCCGTGATATTAAGGCATTATTTAATCAAGGGTGTGAATTTACTTTATTTTTAACACGTTTTTTGCATCCAAAGATGTCGTAATAAACCAGCGGTGCAATTATTTATATCGACGCTTTACATGGTTTTTACAACATCAATGCCCTTCATCAATGCCCATCATGTTTTAGGCCTCTGCGAGGTGAGATGGAAGGATAGCGGGGATTACTGGAGTGACAATTATAGAGTAATATACAGCGGCGGGGACGAGAGCCAACGAGGGGTTGCCGTAATTTTAAATAAAGGGGTAGGAAGAAGCGTGGTCAACATAGAGCAAGCGACAGATAGAATTTTACTCATAGAGATTAAAGCAGAGCCGACGAACTTGGTCATTATTCAGGTATACATGCCACCGAGCAACCACAAGGAGGAAGAAGTCGATAGGATGTATGATGAGTTAGAGGATATCATCGCGAGTGTTCCTGCAGGGAAACATTTAATAGTGATGGGGGATTGGAATGCGACGGTAGGCGAAGGAAGAGATGGTGGTGAGGTGGGGGGCTATGGGCTAAGCACGAGGAATGAACGCGGAGAGAAAGCAATTGAATTCTGCAGGAGACAGGGGTTAGTCATCACCAACACATGGTTTAGACACCATAAAAGGCGTAGGTATACATGGAAAATGCCAGGTGACTCAGAAAGGTATCAATTAGATTATATTATGGTTAGGCACAGGTTTAGGAACAGCGTGATAAATTCGCACAGTTTCCCAGGAGCGGATGCGGACTCTGACCACAATTTAGTTGTTATGAAATGTAATGTTCGTTTCAAGAAGATAAGGCAAGGGCGGCGGGTTAAAAAATGGAATTTAGAAGCAGTAAATGAATTAACGAAGAAGGAGTATCAGGAGGCTGTAGAGAAAATGATGGATGACGGTAAAGAACTGAGTGCTATCGAAGAAAAATGGGAATGTATCAAGAAAGGGATATTGGAAGCCGCTAAAGACACTATAGGAACCGTTAACGGGAAAAGGATAAGGAAACCATGGGTAACGGATGAGATGATTGCAAAGATGGATGAGAGAAGAAGATGGAAAAATGTAAACACAGAGTTAGGCAAAATGAAGTACAATGAGTTAAACAACAAATTGAGAAGGGCCACAAATAAAGCAAAAGAAGAATGGTGGAAAACGCAATGCGAGGATATGGAAAGTCTACAGAAGAAGGGTGAAATTGGTGCTCTATACAGCAAGGTTAAGTTATTATCGGGAAGTAAGAAGGCAAGATCTGTGCTAACAGTTAAAGATAAATGGGGTAAGATAATAGTTGAACCAGGAAAAATCCAAGAGAGATGGAAGGAATATATAGAAACACTGTATGGTAAAGAACTTAGGCCGACAAGGTTAGACATAGAAAAGGAACATGACGTAGAAGAAGATAGCTTAGGTCCAGGCATACTCGACGATGAAATAGAAAGGGCATTAAAGGAGATGAAAGCAAATAAGGCTGTGGGGGTGGACAATATTCCTGTAGAAATGTTGAAATGGTTAGGGAAAGGTGGGAAGAAGGCCATATATGGACTGATTCGTAGTATCTATGAGGAAGGAATCTGGCCGGAAGATTTTGTGAGATCGGTGTTAGTTCCTATTCCAAAAAAGGCAAAGGCTTCGTCATGTGAGGATTACAGAACAATAAGTTTGATATCCCACGCAGCTAAAGTTATTCTCAGGATCATCAACAAAAGGATAGAGAGTAAGGCAAATGATTACTTAGGGGATGATCAGTTTGGGTTCAGGAAAGGAAGAGGTACGCGTGATGCCATTGCAGTAATGAGATCACTAGTCGAGAGAAATATAGAATACAATCAGGACGTTTTTGCCTGTTTTGTAGATTTCGAAAAAGCGTTTGATAGAGTGAATTGGGAAAAATTAATGCGTGTATTGCAGAAAATAGGAATGGATTGGAGGGACAGGAGACTGATCCGCAACCTGTACATGTCTCAGACTGCTCAGGTGCGAGTGGGGAACGGAGAGTCCGGATGGGCAGTGTTAGGAAGAGGTGTAAGGCAGGGTTGCCCATTGTCACCGGTACTGTTCAACGTATGTGTAGAGGAAATGATTAAAGAGGCATGGGAAGAAATGGAGGTAGGAATGAAAGTCGGAGGGGAATTCGTAAAATCGGTTAGGTTTGCTGATGACCAAGCATTAGTTGCTCAGTCAGCCAAGGGGTTGCAAGCATTGTTGAGTGAATTGGAGGTTCAGTGCGATAAATATGGGATGAGAATCAATATTAATAAAACAAAGGTTATGCGATTTTCTAGAAAGAAAAAGGCTAAGCTAAATATTAAAATAGGCGGGGAAAGAATAGAGCAGGTAGAGCAGTTTACATATCTCGGAAGTGTTTTGGACCAACACGGTCAAAGTGGTAGGGACGTAAGGAGAAGAATTGCGCTAGGCAAGGAGGCTTTCTCAAAGAGGAGGGAGTTGATGACGGGGACGTTGAGTAGGGATGTTAAGACAAGACTCGTAAAAACTCTGATATGGAGCGTAGCTATCTACGGCGCGGAAACGTGGTCGCTGAAGCAGGAGGATAGACGTAGATTGGAGGCTTTTGAAATGTGGGTATGGAGAAGAATGGAGAAGGTGAAATGGACCGAAAGGAAAACAAATGAGGAAGTACTAGAAATGGTGGGGAAGGAGAGGAGTTTGTTGAGAGAAATCCTATGGAGGCAGGAAAAATGGATGAAAGGCGTATTGAGCGGTAGTGGAATGTTAAAGAGGGTAATAGAGGGGAGAATGTTGGGCAAGCGAGGTAAGGGTAGGAACAGGATAGGGATGTTGGACGGGATGAAGGGAGGAAAGAAGTACACCGAGATGAAGAGGGACCTGATATAGATTAGTTTGCTAGGTGGGGAGTTACAAAATGTTTATTTGATAGTAGTGTCCATCCAAAAACCTACCTTAACCGGTAGATTACCTAATAATAATGCCCTTTTGGCTGTGTTAAGGTAGCGAGATATTAGCTAAACTTGATATGAAAATCCCTCATAGGTAGGCATTTTCTTACTGATGCCGTAAAGTATTAGAATTAATGATAAAGCGGTAATCACATTACTCTATACTTAGGGGTTAAAGATTGGAGAGTATTATCGATGTAATGACCCTGAGATGAATAATTGTGTTCACCATTGAGTTAAAAGAGTCTACGCAAGCATGTGACACAAATACATACCGGATAAACAAAGACCAGCCTCTTTATATTACTACGAAATGAAAATTTACGTTGAGACGTTGCAATCCAGAGTGAAATTGTTCAACTTAATGGTAGTCGTGTCAATGAGTTCACTCGCGGAAATAAAGCTTGAAAAAGTATTTGTTCTCTAACTGTTCTCGTTTCAAAAAGAATTCCAATGATAATGCCAGTGCAATAAACATCCCCTCGTAAAAATGATCTATTATCGACACGAATGTAGTTTGGATAGGAGAGCGTAGAGGTAATCTCTCATTCATTCCTATGGCGTGTTAAATTCATCAGTTAAAATAACGAAGAATTTGCTCTTTTTCATGAACCGTATATGGTTTTCCACAACTAAGTCTGATGATCAAAGCTCCTGTGTTTCGGAGGAAGGTCAGGTGAAAGATAAAAGTTCCCTAAGCAGCGCTTAAAGACCTCGTGTATTAAAAATAATCACTCATTTTCTGCTTCATGAATTAATACCCATCGAATTATTGCATGCGTAAGGATAGTTAATATCTATAACAATCGTAAACTTTTTCAAGCCCTAATTTCCATAGAATGCTGCATAGGTTAGCTACCTGCTTGGCATAGCTATCAGCAGTGCCAAGTGAGGCGAGGTGGAGTGACGTGTTACAATACATATTTATGTAGCATAGGTTATACATTTTTTCATTCTGGACGGTACAAGATTGGGCGGATATACATAAAATATTCGTGAACATGGAATTTCATCCTTACGACGAGTATTCCATTAAAAAAAGTGGACCCACAAGCGGATTTTTATTCACTTTCGATTAACGGTAGTGCAGAAAGTTTATACTAAACTGAGTTCAATTAAAGAAAACAGATAGTCTAGTTGATTTACAGCTTTAGTTTTTTAAAAAGGGCAATCTAAATTTTTATAATAATTACCATTCAAAGTAGAAGGGTATGTGTCAAAATATTAAACCAGGTCGACATCCCATACCAGGGCATATTTAAGGATACTCCCTGAATCATCCATTTTAATTCACAACTTGTAGTTTTAACAGCGAAAGATTATGCCAAGAGAAAAGAATTTCAATTTATAATATACTAACTGCAGTGTTATTTTCTACCAGCAATTTATATTGCCAAGCTATGAAAAACGTTAATTATAAATTCCTTAATATACTATAGCAGGTTATTTGTAAGTAAATCCATTACATAATGACGTCAGAGCGATAAAATACTTCTTCCAATCTGGATTTGAGAGCAGTTAAATGTTTAAAATGAGTGCTCTTAAGAGATTTGAGGCTTCTGGAGATTATGATACGGAGGATATTACAGTTATGTATTAAGTCATCATTAGGTTCTATAAGATACTATAATAACCTATAGTGAAACGCGGTGATTTTACTGGAATTTTTATCTATAGGTAGAGAGAGCTGAAGTTATTTCAACACCCACTGATTTGAAAAGAACATAGCAGTGAATTTGAGTCCCTTTAATGACACCTTCATGATTGAAAACAACATAATGTTCGTCATAAGCCATGCAAACTCGTTTTGGTTACCATCAGAGAACTTCCATTTAAAAAAATACATGCTTCTTGTTTAAAATGTTTAAATGCCTTTTTAGGTTCATCACAATCATCAGTATTTAAATCCCAGGGTTGGTTTACTGCAGCCCTCCATTCTCTCTATTTAATGTTAATTCCCTCAATCCTTGATACCTTCTGCTTTACGTCCTTCTTAATTTGTCCTATGTAACGTACATGTCTTTTTCCTCATGAAATCTTCCCTTCTATTTTTCCTTCTCTTATATCCCTAATCAATCCATTGTGCCTCTATGTGTGTCCAATCCATCTATTTCTTCTTTGCCTTAGAGTTCTCCATATGGTCTTATCATCTTTTGCTCTTCAATATACTTCCTTATTCCTTACTTTGTCTGTCCATTTAATCTTCATCATTCTCCTCCAGCACCATGTTTCAAAGGCTTCTATTCTTCGCTGGTCCACTTTTCCAATGTTCCCAGTCTCGGAAACATAGAGCGCCATGCTCCACACGAAAGTCTTGACGAATTGTTTCCTTGTTTCCAGCTTTAGGTTCTTTGAACATATTAATTGCCTCTTCTTCATGAATGCGTTCTTAGCTTGGGCTATTCTTCACTTGATGTCGGTCGAACTTTTTCCATCCCATGTTATGCTGCTGCCCAGGTAGATGAAGGATTCCACTTGTTCTAGTTTCACCCCTCAAATTGTGATATCTGCATTCAGCTTCTCTCTTCCGCACACAAGGATTTTAGTTTTCTTATTATTGATGTTCATATTATATTCCCTCAGTACTTGATCCATAGAAATTAAGAGTTGGTTACAGGTCCTCTCGCGTTTCCGCCACTACTGCGATGTCATCTGCAAACCGGAGCATGTTCATTTCTTCTCCATTTACCTTGACTCCTTTGATACCCAATTCTTCTGTTTCTTTTATTACCTCTTCCAGGTATACGTTGAATATTGCTGGCGAGAAGTTGCATCCTTGACTTACTCCTTTGTTAATTTCGGCTTCTATTTTTCTTCCATTTTTCGTTTGAATTGTTGTAACCTGGTTCTTTTAGAGTTTATTGATAATTCTTCTGTTGTTGTAGTCCAATCCAAGCGCTTCTAGTATCTTGAATATCTTGTTCCATTCGACGTAGTCGAAGGCCCTCTCCAAGTCCAAGAATGCCACATGTAATGGCTTATTTACGTGTCTCATTTTTTAGGTTATCCTTGAAAAAATAAACATCACAGTACTAGCGAACCACGGAAGGTTAATAAAACTTCGTGCACTAATTGCAGCCAAATAGCATACCACTACAATGAGGATTGAAAATAAATTCAGTCTATTCAGCATTGGTAAAACAATTTGTAGATAGTATGAGGAAAGCAATACAATGCAGGTGTGATGCATACAATTACTTAAAACTAAAATTCAGCATGATCACAAATGAATAATATTATTGAAAGATGCTGACGAAAGAATATAGATTTAAGCTCACATTTCCTTATAGCAAACAAAAGATAACATACTGATCGATATTATCCAAAGTTGCGGTATTAGTAACTCGTTAAAAATGCAGAAATTGTAAATCATGACGTTCTTAACCCATTGCTTTTACATTTTTTTACTCATTTTACTCATTGTTTTTAACATTTTCGTACGTAATTAAAATCTGCCTAATACGTTTTTGCGTAAACTTTCAATTCCAATTATTTGTGCGACTTTCAATTCCAATTATTGGTTGCAAAATTCGATGGCAGATATAAGTATATTCTCGTAAAAAATTTTGAGATCGGCCCTGATGACGATGAAAAAGGATTTCATCGAAACGTCGGCAGCGATGGAGATGGAGGAGATTACCCGGATGAAATCCCGAGAAGAATTTACTGATCTCAGACCGATTTGATAAACCAAGTGAACGTATCCAGATTGGCCTGGAAGCGAACCAAGCCAGACCGTTTAAGAGACCAATCTGATTTTTGAGATCGGTTTGGACAAAACAGTTAAGGTTATAAACGAAGCTATCTGAAAATGGACCTGAGAGGGCCTCTATGAGTGTCTTGGAATACGACATATTGAGCTAGGAACTATGCGGAGTGATATTATGATTTCTGAATCTGTTCATATACTTCAACTATCCACCTACTGTCGGATATTAAATTGTCTCCGAGTCAAACCATTTAGAGTTAGTTATTGAGATCGTGGAATTTTGAGATACAAAACTATCATAATAAGGTAAAGACATGATAAATTTTGATGCACAGTAGCATGCAGTACGGAGAGCGTTCGCTTACACCCAGACCGCGGTTCAAAGTCGGGTGCTTCTATGAACCTAAACCCTTTAATTTTTCGCTTACAAAATCTCTCAGGTAACTGCATGCACCAAAGGGAGAGGATACGATTCTGATTACTGATCCGGCGAATTTCACACATCTTATTGATTAGTGCGAGCTATGCTGGGCTGTTATTAATGGGAAAAACTGAACCATTCAGAAAAGTTTTTAGCTATAAATGGGAGGAGCTGAGCGTAGCTACCCCACTCCTCGACGTCGAAGGGAGTAACATGCTGCATTGTCACTTCTCCTTGCTACGTGCGAGAGAAATCCAAGTTTAATTATCAAGGGCATATGTAGGAGTATTAGGTTTCTCTATATTTTATTATAAATATGCGCTTCGCCGAGGCTATTAAGAAAAATCAAATCCATAATAATTTCCGAAACAAATTCCAAGGTCAATTTCAGTAATGGAGAGAACATAATTTGAGAACACAGAGCAAAATTTGACGACAATGCTGAAATGGTTTTGATTAGGTGGAAATAGGCGAGAAAGGGGCGATGGAGCAATCTTGGAGGAACATATTCTCCAAAGAGCAGTGCACGATATGACTGCGCAGGGTCATTTATACTCGAATGCACAATTGAAAATATAGTATTATTATTATTTGCTAGCATACCTTTTGAGGTAGGTTTTGAATGGACAAAAACAGAACACCTCTGCGTTTCATAGACAAGCCTAATAAGATACAACTTGACAACCCACACTACAATAAACCTTCAATTCTGCTTAACATCCACCTCACTTCATTCCGTCCAACATGCTTATACTTTTCCTCCACCTATCTCGCCTTTCTAATTTCCTCTCCCTTATCACAGTCATCAACATTCTATCGCCAATCAAAATGCTCCGTATCTACCTTTGCTGCCTTATTTAGATTTCTCTCAATCATCCCCTATCTTCACTCATGCTTAACACTTCTTCGTTCGTTTTTCCTTTCCGTACATTTTATCTTTCCTACGATATCCTTCTCCACACCAGCATTTCAACAGCCTCCAATCTACGCCTATCAACCATGTGCCACATCGATGTGTTCATTAATCTTTTCTTGAAATCCTTACTAAACGTTTAAATTACGCGCCATAAATTACTTGTGAAATTTTCTTTGCGTAACGTACATAGAAAGTATTTGGAGTTTACAAGAATGATTGATTTTAATGCGTTGTTTTAGTGTGTTTAGTATAAAACCTACCCCTACCGGTAGAATATTTTCTTATAATTGAATAATAATTTTATTAATATTCCCTTCAATATTCACTTCTTGCAGGCATGGAGCCTAAGATTCGAAGGAGCACCTGGGCTCTTATCGCCCTATCAATTTTCCTGCAGGCAGAGGTCTCGAGTTCAGCCAACATCCTCGCCTTGTTCCCATTAGCCAGCAGGAGCCACAACAACATCTTCAGCACCATTACCAAGGCGCTGGCTCAAAAAGGACACCACTTCACAGTGATCACTTCCCAGCCAATTGATTCACCTCCCCCCAATTACCACCAGATCGACATTTACCATTTAGTTGCGCACCATTTAAGTTCATTTAATACAACTAATCAATTGGGAGTTATCGAAATGATTAGAGGACTTCAGGGGATGAGTGTGGACGTTTGCAGGGAGGTAATGAAGCAGGAAGAAGTGAAGCATTTGGTCAAACCTAAGAGTGATACGAAATTTGACCTGATTTTGATGAGCAATTTCTTCACCGAGTGCCTTTATCCCTTCGCACGCGTCTACAACGCACCTATAGTCCTCCTCTCGCCCGGTGGCCCAATGCCCTCCACTTACAGCGCGGTTGGGAACGTCATGCTACCATCTTACTTTGCCGAACCCATCCTAGGCTTCGGCGACAGGATGACCATGATGGAACGGACGCTGAACACCATGACGCACATTGCATTTTCTCTTTTCTACAAGTATTTTGTTCAAAGGTCGATGGAGTACGAAATGCGGTCGGCGTTCGGAGAGGATACCCCGTCCATCGCTGAACTGGAGGAGTACGTCAGTCTCGCTGTACTGAATAATCACTTCTCCCTGAACGAACCTCGTCCAACTGTCCCGTGCTTAATTGAAGCGGGAGGACTGCACATTAAGCCGCCCAAGAAACTACCCAAGGTGAGAACCAGTTGTTGAGGAAATACACTGACTTCAATTTCTCCCGGCGGATGATGGCAGTGAATTCTTCTCGGGATTTCATCCGGGTAATCTCCTCCATCTCCATCGCTGCGATGGAGATGGAGGAGATTACCCGGATGAAATCCCGAGAAGAATTCACTGCCAAATACACTGAGTTTCATTTTTCTTCGGGGCAAACGTTAAGCCTGCAGCGACTGCAGCAGTCGTAGCATTAAATTTTAATGGCGCGCAAAGTTCGAGGTTTTCGAAGTAGTATGCAGGGTTGCCATTCTTTGTTTAGTTACCCCCAGTGCCCTCATTATGCTCTGCGGTAGCTGAGGAGAAATAGCCAAGAAGCAATAACAACAGGAGTTCCTTTAGATGTGGATTCCCCCGCATGCTCCATAGAGACTACTTATCGTAGTAGTAGCGTCCTAAACTATTATCAGCGATAAACGCTTGCCTAATAGAGCTATAGATATCTCGTCTTTTTTTCAAAACCCACATAACGTCGTGAAAAGAGCTTTTATGAAGTAATCGTATGCATGGTATGATGGATTGTTAAAATTAATTTATATTAAAATATCGCTTGGTTATATTCATTTTCTGTGGTTCAACAGTTGATCAATTCTTTATAGCTATATAAGAAATGAGGTAACAAGCGAATCAATAAATAAAATCGTTTCTAGAGCAAAGTGCAAAGGAATCAAAGCTTTCAATTCGCGCATATGAAAGTGTATTCAAAATTTAAGGAAGTGTATTCACGGCCACAACTTTGCCAAAATAATTTTAAAATTACAAATAAATAACTGTGTGCCATCTCCGTATGCTTTTTTTCATTTGACTCACACAGTTTCAACTTTACAACGTTTTCATTATGCTTATCTAACCTTGATGATAACGTCTCCTGGAAACCGGTGGTTAAATAAGAAAAACACGAGTAAATGAGTGCAACATTATTCACAATTCCTTGGAATTATATCCCCAAGAAAAAATTACCTGATTAAAAGGGAAGGAAATTACTAACAAATATTACGATTTTAGATCATCATTTAACCCTGGAAAGAGTTTTATAGAATTGCGTCATGTGACAACATAATTTTATTGATCACGCCACTGATTAATTAAAATAACTTAACTCCTTAATTCGACCGCTGGGAAACTTTTATCCAAACATATCATGTTTAAAAACATGACCTCACTCGAAGTTTTTCAATACCGCATTCAGAGTGAAATAAAATACAGAAAAAAATAACATTTCGTCGAACCATGCGTACAAATTATTAGTGCTGTCCAAAGGAAAGTGTTACTTATCACTTACTTTGCATTAACTTCCATCAAACATTATCACATATTTTTCAGGATCTTAAGACCTTTCTGGACGGGGCAGGTGAAGATGGAGCCATTTACTTCAGTCTGGGTTCTGTCCTAAAGAGCTCTGGCTTCCCCAAGGAGACGCGAGATGAACTCATCACCGCATTCTCCAAAATAAAACAAAGGGTTCTCTGGAAATGGGAAGGCGAGAGCCCCATTCCAGGGCAATCCAAAAACGTGAGACTTGAGAAATGGCTACCTCAGCAGGACCTTCTTGGTGAGTTTTGTTTCTATCACAATTCATACATTCATTGTTTATATCAAATTCTTCTTTCGCGCTAAATTTAAGTATGAATGCGCAGATGGATATTAAACATCGATGGCAAGGTGTGAAAAAAGGGATGCTTTAATCATTCAGGAATTGTCGCTGAGGATAGCAATTCTGTGACTTAATATTTTTGCGGGATAATATTAGTTACCAAATGCATCTTGTACAATCGACAGTTGAGCACAGGATAATTCTCCCATTTTTGTGCATACGAGTATAGGCAGATATCTCCGTCACAGAAACTAAAGGTGTATTTTCCGTAGTTTCTTTGATTTCTTTCATAAATGTGGATTAAATTTGAAACGAAGTCTTATTTTTAAGTGGCCTAACTGAACGACTGCTGACATAGGTAGCATAAATGTAATCCACCTCATAAAGATAAATTTTGGTGTCATTTTTAATATTTGAAAACCAAACGAAACTATCACATTTTTTTCATGGTGCACACAGTCTTGTATGTGCAGATTTATATGTTGCTACGTTACTTTTTCTTTTTTAAGCCTAAAAAGACATTTTTTTCATTCACCCAATTTTTTTCCTTCCAGCTCATCCGAATGTTAAACTTTTCATCACCCATGGAGGACTCTTGAGTTTCCAGGAAGCGACCAGCAGGGGCGTACCCCTGATTGGAATCCCTTATTATGGAGACCAGGCGATGAATATGAAGAAGGTCCTTCATCATCAAGTAGGAGTGGAACTTGATCCAAAAAATTTAACTTCCACTAATGTCCTTAACGCCATAAATGAAGTCTTGGGGAACCCTAGGTACGTATGGGTTTGAGCAGTGGCTTTTCCTGCTCTGACTCAATCACTCTTTTCGTCACAACATCTTGGTCCTTTAAAAAAAGCCCAACGATTTCCGAGTTTAAGAGGACGCCTCGGTAGCTTAACTGGCTAAATCATTCGGCGGACATCGAGGGATCCGGGTTCGAATCCCGGTCAAGGCGAATGATTTTTACACTCTGAAATTATTGCATTGAAATGCATATTACTGGATGACTCCGTTAAAAGTTACTGTTGCAGCATCTTCCGCAGTTTCTAGGAATTTGTTTAAGCAACGAACAAAATTGATGCCAGTGAACTCAATTGATGACAGCGATTGATATAACAATGTTCAAAAGATAACTTCCACTAACATCTCGTTATCCATGATAAATTACACAATGGTATGGGGGATCAGGATGGTACGGTGGCTAAAATAATGGCTTCCCACCCAGAACGCTCGGGTTCAAATCGTGAAGACGGCAGATCTTTTTCAGTGGTACTTATCCCTACTTGAGGCGCTTTGTGGAGGGCACTTTGAGTGATTACGCCGTCCGTCGGATGTTAAACTGCGGATCCCTTTCGTTAAGAGTAGGCTAGTGCCAACTCCGGGTTTTTCCCCAACCTTCCTCCTTCCCCATCCATCCCTGATGGCGCAAACGACCTCAGCTCTCGGTTGCTTCCCTTGAATCTGCTGTTACTATGGAGCTACTACATATACGTCAACGTGAACCTCTCCATGAAACAGACAGCATTAAGAAAGTTGGCAGATAGAGATTATGTTGGGGCTTGCAAGTTCGAGCCATCCTTTATCTTTATCATGATTTGTTACACTGCCACAAAGTAAATGGCCCCAGAGATATGAGAAGCTTTAGATATGCAGTGAAAGTGGGTTTTGCGTCGATGAGGTCACTCGAATCTGGGAACGATATGGCTTGCATTAGTCACTCAATTAAAGAACTGACATTATCAGCGAAGTTATGACATGATCAAGCAAAAGACGTGGGATCTAGATGTCAGTAAAAAACGTTGTTTTCTTTTAGTATTTAACTCGTACAAAATGTGTGGGAAAAATTAGGCTTTTTTGGAGTTTTCCGCGGAATGGATTCAATGATCTTTGTATACTCGGTCTTTAGCCTGAAGAAAAATGGATTTCTGAATGAAGGAATACAAGAGAACTAAAAAGAAAAAGTAGCACATCCACTGTACCGAAACTATAGACGGCGAACCAGGAAGTGGCATCAAATTTGATCGAACGAGAGTAATAGCCAAAGAGGAACAATACTACTTATATTGATACGAGAGGCAATCGAGGTAGTAAAAACACCTAAATAGATACTTCCACTTTTCTATCTAATTAAAAGAACGCGGTGAAAATTCAACCTATCCAAATATAAAGCGTTCACCGTGCCTAAAAAAACATTACCAGCATACTTTTTTCTATATTTAACTTTAAATCATAATGCTCAAAATACTCGCCTTTCTGCTATAGTTTCGCATGAATATGTAGAAGTTTGAGAATTTCGCATGAATTTGTAGAAGCTGGGTTTCTTCATTTCTCGGAATGTAAACAAAAGAGAAAAAACTATTTCTGTAGTTGAAATCGTTGCCTTAAACAACGCTTCTATACATACGATAAACGTCTTTCTTCTTGGGATGCAGTGCACTCAAACTAAACAAATCCAAGAACGGATTTAATATTCTTTACAAGTGATATTAATGCACTAATGTTCTCCAATCAATCGCGAACAATCCTGCCTTCACGTAGAAATGCTGCATAACAGCGCCAGCGATTCCCTGCCGTGACGTCATTTTCTGTATCCTAGATGAGTTCATGTTTTTATGTCGGCAATAACAAACGATCTATTATTTTCCACAACTTTTAAGTTTTATATGTATTAAAATAATATTGTTCTCCGAAAACATACACGTATTATCGACTAGTCTTTTTCGCTTCAGCATTCCACATCCAAATAATTTTTTTTAATAGTTCATGTTCCTCATTAATTTTTTAAAATAAAACAGCGTTTGCAATGTGAAAATTATTGTGTAATACATTTTTAACCTCTGGCAAATAAGTAAGAACATAAACGATACGGGTCAAGAAATTAATTTGACATTTGTGCATCACAATTTCAATCAATGAAATCTTTCTACCTATCAATCTACTTTACAATCTTTCTACCTATTAGTCAATTCTGGAAAGCAATGGAAAAGATTGGTATTGGGTCTCACCGAGAATCGTTCATTAAACGTGTATACCAACAGTCTCAAGCTAGAATTAAGATAGAAAAGAAACTCTCCGCATTATTTTGAGCATAAAGGGCTTAGACAAGTCTGTGGCATGTCCACCACCCTTTTTAAAATGAATATGCAGAATATGTTGAAGAATGGAATCGATCCTGTGGAGGTACGGGCGGCTATCATTCTAATCTTAAGTCTAACAGAGTCTATACTCAATATTGTCCTTTATATTTACTGAAAGCACTAATTGATCATCATTGATAGAATTGAGTTATAATTGAACATCATCGGTAGATCTGAATTATAAAATATAAGGAGGCTTTCTCAAGGAGGGAGTTGATGACGGGGACGTTGAGTAGGGAGGTTAAGAATTGACTCGTAAAAACTCTGATATGGAGCTTAGCGTATGTACGGCGCGGAAACGTGGTCACTGAAGCAGGAGGATAGACGTAGATTGGAGGCTTTTGAAATGTGGGTGTGGAGAAGAATGGAGAAGGTGAAATGGACTGAAAGGAAAACAAATGAGGGAGTACTGGAGATGGTGGGTGAGGAGAGGGGTTTGTTGAGAGAAATCCTATGGAGGCAGGCAAAATGGATGAAAGCGTATTGAACGGTAGTGGAATGTTGGAGAAGGTAAAAAAGGGGAGAATGTTGGGCAAGCGAGGTAAGGGCAGGAACAGGACAGGGATGTTGGACGGGATGAAGGGAGGAAAGAAGTACACCGAGATGAAGAGGGACCTGATATAGATTAGTTTCATAGGTGGGGAGTCACAAAATGTGTATTTGATAGTTGTGTCCATCCAAAAACCTACCTTAAACGGTAGATTACCTAATAATAATAATCTTAAAATACAAAATGTTTAATACGTGCCGGGCCAGTATACCATCATATTACCTAATATTTCAAATTTATATTCACAGAATGATTCGATGCTTGCGTCATGATTATATTAATTAGATGTATTGTTTTTCCAATCACAAAAACAGTGCTTATACCCTTCCCACACATTGAGATACTAATATATTAATATTATTTTTCGCTTAAACTGATATTCCACAGTTATGCCACGAAGATGAAGAAGCTCAGCTCTATAATGATGGACCAGAAGGATGAGCCATTAGAGAGAGCCATTTATTGGATAGAATATGTACTAAGACACAATGGAGCCAAGCATCTAAAGCCGGCAGCCTTTTACCTCAGCTGGTACCAGATCTATTTATTGGACGTGATCTTCTTGGCAATTGTGCTACCCAATGTTGGTCATGCGGTGTTTGCCATTTTTGGTTTAAAATTAATCAAGAAAATATGGAGATCCAGAGGAAAAAGTGAGACCTCAAGACCAAAGACTGATTGATTCATCTTATTTGCCGTAAAATTAAAAATGAATTTTCAATAAACTAACGCTTGTCATTATTTTCAATAAATATTTATAATTTTTCAAAGATTATCTATTTTTAGTTTTTAATGTTCACATACGATTTTCTAGAAAATTTACATTTTCTTGGTGAATCTAAATATTACATCCATTCCACTTTTTAGGAGCACGACTGACTAATGATCAAAAAATGATAATGTTTTTTTGATCTTATAATACGATATTGACTTCTTATTCAAAGATTCGTCCTAGTTCTTCGGAGAGATTCACATGACCATGTCCTTTAATTCCATAGAAATGTTCATGGAAGTGATCACATCCATCACTTTCACCGGCTTAGAACTCCTAGAGGAAAAAAGTTGTTAGGCACAATCCTTTCCTTCATTATGGCCACCAAAATCAATTATATCTCCACATTTTCCAATGTTCCATTTCAAGAGCAATCATATCAATACTTCCAAAATGCGCAAATGCATTTGCTATTTTGTGTTGTGCCGTTTCTAACATTTCTTTAAACTGGTGATGGGTAATGCGCAGAACTCCCTGTAATACAATACTTGTAATTGCTCTTGCGGAATACATTTCGAACAGGATCCAACAGCGTAGTGCAGTAGGCTGACTGTTGGCCCATTTCACCTGAAAGGCCTAAAGTCTATCGTTATTGTTCACTTTGAATGAAGAGAAGACAGGTTTTACAGCAGTAAAATATGATGAGGGGTGTAATTCGTAAAAAGTTAGGTCAGAGTTCAGGATTAAACTAAGTGAAAAAGTCCATATTAATTCAATCTTATTTTCTTTTTTAAGACACCAGGGCTTGGATTTTCAGCTCTTCTTTTACATTTCTTTTTCATTCCTATTCTCTTTCTGAAAAATAATTTTACACCAACCAAACTTCGCTCCGTGAGTGATTCCCGACCTAGCTGCTCTAATATTTTGGATTCGCTACTAAGTTTATCATAACAACGTTTCACAAACCTAGCTCTTCTACGCTGCACGCGATTCAATTCGGCAATTAAACCAACTTCGTGAGGATCCCATATACTTGCAGCATATTCTAAATGAGGCCTAACCAACAACTTATACAGGTTTCGTTTCTTTTCATCACATTTACCAAGTACCTTTCTAATAAATCCTAATATTTTGTTTGATTGTCCACATATTCCCCGTATGTCTTTCGCCCAGGAGAGGTCGTGAGTGAGGGTAACGCCTAGGTATTTAATTGAGTCTACACATTCCATTTCGGTGTTCCCGATACAGTAGGCGTTCGGGTGGGAATGGCTCTTTTTCCAAAAATTTATGACTACGTACTTTTTAAGATTAAGTCTAATTGCCAAGTGTCGCACCAGCATTGTATAGCATTAAGGTCATCTGATGAAGCTGCTGTGTCTTCAGGATCACGGATATCTCGGTAAACCACTGCATCGTCGGGATATAAACGAACCTTACTAGTGACTACGGAGCCCATGTTGTTAACGTAAAGTATGTATACAAGAAGTCTGATAAAACTTCCTTGGGGAATATCTTCAGTAAATTCTATTTCATTTGAGCTAATTTATGACTACTCTTTGTCCCGAACTATTACAAAGTCTTTAATCCAACCCAGGATATTTTTATCAATGCCATATGCTTCTACCTTGGTGAGTAGTTTTCTATGAGGTACTTTGTCGACGGCATTTTTAAAATCTAGAAAAACCATCTCCCGAAATAAGGATATCCTGAACAAGAAAGGCAAGTTGTGTCTTGCAGGATCTACCCTTTCTGAAACCGTGCTCATTTTTTATTAATAACTCCTGACTAGTGAGTTATCTCACAATCGAACTAGCATTTATGTTTCATGGCCTTACATGAAATTAATTCGAGGTAAATACCTGTAGGTCTGTGATTCCTCGATTCCTTCTTGACCGGTGCAATTTTTGCCGTTGGTTTTTAAAATATACGAGCGGGTATTTGATCTGGCCCGGGTGATTTATTAGGTTGAATATTTTTCAGCAAACTTTCTATTCCATTATATCAGGTTTCTCTTTAGAGAATCGGTTGGCCGGCATCATTTGGTAAGCTATCGGGGACATTCGGTGAGACATTGGTGAAGACGCTTTGAAAAAGGGAATTTTATTAGTTAACCTTTTCCAAACTACTGGTTACTCTTTCACCTTTGTCGTTTTTGAGTGAATGAACTGTTGAATCATCTTATCCTTTTGAATTTGCTTAACGCTTTCCGATATTCCTTCTTGGCATTCACTCTAGATATATTGCAATCACAAGTGATCTCGTTCCTCTTGTCGCTAGAGATATCTTGGCGTGACATAACCTTTTGACGTCGCAATGCTTTTCCAACTTCCGCGTTGCATGACTGCGACCTCGTACCATCTACTCTCGTAGGCTCCGTGTTATCTATTATAAATTTACTGGGAATGAACTAGTTGACTGCTGAGTGCGTGATCTCAGGGAAGTGATTCCACATTGGTAAGTCAATAAATAACTCGCAAAAGTGGATAGAGGTAATAGTAATCAAAGTGAATCCCTGAAATGTATTTTATTTTTCTACATATTTACCCTAAAAATTCAGACACTTATCTCATCTCTTTAAAAGTCCTTGATATCGGTCAGCAAAGAAGTCTTTGCTTACTGTCTCAGGCAACGAGTAACCACTTGGACATCATCGTTTTCAAAACGTCGGACAGCCAATTGATTTCTTAGAGGTCCGAACAGATTGAAATCACTTGAGGGAAGTCGGGACTGTGCGGTGGATTTTCCAAGCATTCCCAATGAATTTTTTTTATAACTCCTGCGTTTGTGTTGCTGACAACTGCGACTTATTGACTTTCCCTCGTATTTTGTCGGTAACGCATGGATTTTAAATAAACCTATTTTAGATACATCGTTTCCGAATGTTTTGAATATTATCCCGTTTTACTGAATATTCTAATATGGTAGCTTCTTGTATGATGACAAACTCTGCTTGATTGCATGTGTGAACTAGTATCTGTGTATATGGAAGTTTAATGATTATGCCTGTCTGACTGGTAATCTAACACCTCCCGCCACACGCCTTTCTGGTATCGTAGGTTTTATTTCGAATTAAATGTAGAAAACAACAGTTAAGTGGCATGAGCATGAAGATACAACAGATGGGAAATGAGAGTATCATGAACCCAATTTGAGAGAGGAAGACGGATAGAAGACGAAGGAGAAACTAGCTAAGGAAAACTTAAAAACTCGTAGAAGGCATGAGAAAGGAAATTAAAGAGGGAAGCGTTAATATCAGCTCGAAGCTCGGTTAGCGTCGGCTGGAATGGCTCGAATTCAAACTCGATAGATCGAAGCGGTCGAAAAGATTAGCATTCGTCTAGGGACTATCTTAACGCGGGAGAGGAATATTCTTGACTGGAACTCAACATCTTGAGTATCGTAAGGGTCTTTACACTGCCTCGGCAGCTTTATCGGAACGCTTTAGTTCATGTTCGAGCATAAAAAGCGTCCCAGTTCTTTTAACTCTGGGGGTAAAACCATTCCATCTCTAACCAGTCCTCATCTCTCCGTTTCGGAACGAAAAGGTACGTGATGCAAGAGTCACTTAAGGGACATTTATCTATCTACACGTATACATAAATGAATGCATATTTTTGGACTGTGGTGAGAAGATAAAGAGATCCGAAGAAATATTAAACTAGAGAATCACGGTTTTGTCAATATCTTAACCAATGTGTTAAAATATTATTTCTCCAATGCGATCCGATTGAATACAATCAGGTATTTAAAAAGAGGATATTTATTTTCTTATAGGATTTACGCCGAAAGGTAGAAAAAAGAAATTTTGCAGTTTCTTTTTTCTTCCACTGCAATTGGTTGGCAAAATGTGACGTGTCTTTGTTTTGTATTAAAAACGCCCGATATTATTCGACACTAGTGTTCAAAAAGCTCTTCCTGTCTGCACGATGTAAACATTATCGCGGTCGTTATTACAAAGTTTTTGCAAACCGTTTTGCGTTTGAATGTCTACTTTGTTATTCTTTGTCTCGATTGTGTATCTGTTATAAAAAACTGCTCTTCATTCATTCATGGGGAATGGTCTTTGAATGTTTAGTGAAAATCAATTAAGGAAAGGGAACCTCCTCCTTCATTTGGGTCCTTTCACATTCGCAGTCGAATAAATTCCATTCATAGCCATTTTTTTCCGTCTGTAGAGTGAGTTCATCAAATGTGCAGAGTATCCAGTGTTTTCCGCAATTTGTTTCATGGCCTTGAGTTCTTTGTATTTGTTTGTGATTGATATGGGAATGCTGTATAATCTGTGTATCATCTGAGGGAAGGAGGTCAGCCTCTTTGAAACGTGGTATCTAGAATTTAAGTGTGTCTCTGGTCGGTATAGCACTCTCTTCTGAATATGGAGAATACAATTTCCTATTTAATACACACGTTCAATTAATTTACCACTCCCTCGCTTTCTCTTTCACATCTGAAATTTATATTTTCTTCTATTGAATTTAGTAATTTCTAAAAGTTATTCTAATATCTCTCCGTTCCTCTCCGCACACAAAACACATTATCTAAATATCGGTGCCAGGGTACCACGTCCTCCGTCAGTGGATGCTCGGAGGAGGATAGACAATGTTGTTCGTCCAAACCCATCGGTAAGCCATCAAGGTTTTGGTGATGCTTCCCGTTGAAAATAAATCTATTTGTAGCACACAAGTGTTTAGTAAAGAGCACATTCCATTTTTGACTGGCACTGGAACTTTTACCCTAATGAGTGTGCATCTCTTCTGCTTCAAAATGTGAAATTGCGACACTGCATTGCCATTAAATAATTTTGTAGCACGCGTAGCCAACACCATATCAGGATGTAAACAATTCCCATTCTCAATATCATTTCAATGGCCACAACCAATTCTTCCCCATAATCAAGTCTCTCAAGACTCAAAATTGCTTTTACTTAAAATCTCAAGTTTACGGTCTCGGCATTTTTTTGTTTACATTGATTCGCGACCGTAGCTACGTTCCTTGTATATTAAAACCATATTAGGATGATTTTTCCCTATTTATAATGTAACAGTTTCACCAGCTTTCCCATCACCTCAAAGTCAAATTTACTAAAAACTAAAATTACATTGGCACAAAATAGCAGCTTGAGACAGTCTTTAATAGGCTTACGATTCGCCTCTGCTGTTATATAAGTTCGCTACATTTTCTTTTTACAAAAAAGGCTTGTCACAGTTAAAAATCTGTTGCGACAGGTAACCCTTAGATTGTACATTTTTCTTGAAGTCTTGGAGAATGAAGTTCTCCACTGCCTTTGGGCCGGAGCTCGCTGCTTCACCGTTTCTCCCAATTGTATCGATGCACAATTGTATCTTCTCTTAAACTTATTAAATACCCACAGCTTCCATCAAATACTTCTTTTTTGACCGTTTCCGATTCTGGCGTCTTCTTAAACAGGCCGGTGAATAACTTTCGCATTCTAAGAAATGGTATTCTCATTAATGCTGTTGCATTGCAATTGATTTTCCTTCATGTAAAAAAAGATTTTACTTTTCATTTCTCTGATTATTTTTATTATTTTATGGTTGCCTTCTTGTAACTTTTTCTACGGTGGCAATTTTGCAAGGGTTAAATTTGCACATGAAATCACAAGCAATATGTCTGGCCATTTCTTTTATGCATATGTGAAACAATCTTTCTATATCGCTGAGAATATGTAATCGTTGTCTCTTCCTTTAAAGCATCTATCTCCTTAATATTGCCCTTGAGAACATTTCAATCGACCATGTAGGCTTGGCAAGCTGGATCAGTCACGCTCACATATTCTTCTATCTTTTCAATGATTTTAATTTTTATGCATATGAAAAGCAACCTATCAAAATCGTTGAGAATATGTAATTGCTGCGTACACATTCTTATCACTTCCTTTCAACAATCTGTTTCATTAATTTTGGCCTTGTCCTTGAGGATGTTTCAGTCGACGATGTAGACTTGACTGAATCAGCTACGCTCACATATCTATCATCAATTTAAAAAAATGTATATTCACTAGTTACACTAAGATGCTAGTGGAAGGAGTGCTAAACACAGCCTGAAGCAGCAGAAGTGCAACAATTACGGAACTTTCCATTTCCTCGTCACTCGTTATGTAAAACTTTACCCGTTAAACGATTAATTTGAAATATATATATATATATATATTTATTTATTTATACACATATATATGCTCGTTACGCGAATTACTAGTGCAAGGAGCTTGGTAAGCAAGGAACCACGGCATATCAACGATTAACTTTTCTTCGACCAACTTCATATTTCACCTTTATATCAAAGATTGTTATTGGTAAGGAATTTGAATAGCCAGTTATTCATTCCACCGTCTTTCTTCTCTGATATTTTTACAGGAATGGAAAAGGCAAGTCCCCGAAGAATTTGGGCTTTGCCCCTCCTAGCCATTTTATTGCAATTAGAAGTCACAAGTGCAGCCAACGTCCTTGCCTTTTTTACATTTGCTGGTAAAAGTCACAATGCCATTTACAGCACTATAACCAAAGCACTTGCTGAAAAAGGACATCAACTCACAGTATTCACTTCCCAGCTTATTGACTTACCCTCTCCAAACTATCGTCAAATTGACGTCAATGATGTTGTAGGCCACAACTTCAATATATTCAATTCTACGAGAAAAATAGGAAGAATGGATCTGCTGGTTGAGATATCTGGATTAACAGATAACGTTTGCAGAATGCTGATGGAAAAAAAAGAAGTGAAGGCATTAATCAAACCTGAGGATGGAATTAAATTCGACCTGATTTTATTGAGCAATTTCTATGGCGAGTGTCTATACCCTTTTGCACAGATTTACAATGCACCAATCGTTATAATCTCACCCATGGGCCCAATGCCCTCAACATTCAGTGCTATTGGAAATGCTATCCTGCCATCTTATTTTGCTGATCCCATCACAGGTTACTTTGACAGAATGACTTTGAAGGAAAGAATGATAAACACTGTTGTGCATATTGCATTATCCCTTTGTTATAAGTATTATATTCAACAGAAAATGGAAAATGAAATGAGGAAAACATTTGGCGAGGATACACCGTCCATTTCTAAGCTGGAGGAGTACGTAAGTCTTGCTATACTAAACAACCACTTTTCACTAAACCCAGCTCGTCCAACCGTTCCCTGTCTAATTGAAGCCGGAGGACTACACATCAAAGCGGCCAAGGAACTACCAAAGGTAAGCACAATTCAGATAATCGACTGTTAACCAAAGTTTTGTGCACTACAGATAAGCACTGTTTTACTTTTAGCATAGGAATCAGTGTTTGAATTCTACTTAATTTGTATCTGACTCTAACAAAACAAATTGTTCATACAATTAGAAATTTCAAAAAGTAATGGAATTGTTGGCATAAATGGTAACCGTTATTCATCTATCGTTCATATCAAATGCTCTTTATGTAGAAACGATCAAAATTGGCAAAGAAATAATCCTGAAGAACTGATGTTTCTGTGTTAATACCTACATGGAAATTTCCAAAAAAAACGTTAACCTGTGCGTGCTCATAAATACTGACTTTCAAGTACTCGTAATTGAAGCAAAATATTACATTATTTACAGAACGATAGACGAGGTATTCTCATAAAATAGCCAAACTTTATTTTTTTAACTTAGTATTAATTTAACAGGTTATTGGTCCTTGTCCTCTTCCCTGCGGTGTTTCCATTTTGCGAAGCAACCCTGAATAGTTTAATTTGATATGGCCTTTAAGGTTTGTGTCGAATTTTCTTTGATGTCACCAATACTCTGAAAACGGTGTCCTTTCAGCACTGATTTTTATTTCAGAAAAAAGTAGAAATCGCGATAAATCTGCTCTCGCGAGTAAGGAAGCTGTGATATGACAGTCGTCTGATTTTCGGCACAAAACTGACGAATTGGCAAGGCTGAGTGTGCGAGCGCATTGTCGCAATGCAATAACCATCAATTTTCTCGCCATAACTCGTCTATTTTTGCGGATTTTTTCGCGAAAAATGCCTTGATAGTACACACTGTTCACTTTTCCACCTTGAGGCAAAAATTCAAAATGCTCAAAACCATTGAAGTCGTAAAAAAGAGCGAGTTTCACTGAACGAGGGAGTCATCAGTTGAAGTGGAAGGCCTTCGCGGTAGAGGATCATCAATTGACTGACGCTCACTTTTAAATCGCTGAAACCACGCGTTACATTGGATATGACCCAGAGCATCATCTCCGTAATTTTTTTACGCACTAATTTTCTAGAACTATTACGTACTAAATCTCCTAGAAAGGTGGTTGCATCACCAAAAATTCGAGACCCAGTGAGTCCCTCTTTTATGTGTTTCTGTGTTTGTGTCGACTAGTCCATTTACATTACTGTGCACGTCCGTGGGATTTTAAAAAAAGTGACAAAAGTGGTATATATAATAACAACGAACTAAGGGTGTAATGATTCAATTAATTATACTTGCAATCTGTCACAAAATAAAAGGTAAATCTTTTATGTAACATTTCATAATGAAGCAACTTATAGAGATTCTGTTGAAATCACTTACAAGTCACTACATTGTTAAATCTTATTTCACATCCTCCAGGATCTCAATAAATTCCTCAATGAAGCTGGTGAAGATGGAGTCATATACTTCAGTTTGGGTTCTATCCTTAAGAGTTCTGGTCTAGCCACAGAGACTAGGAATGCATTTGTCACTGCATTCTCAAAAGTCAAACAAAGAGTCCTCTGGAAATGGGAAGGAGATAATTCCATTCCAGGTTTATCCAAAAATGTTCATCTAGAAAAATGGCTACCCCAGCAGGATGTTCTTGGTGAGTTATACTTTGAGAGATAATTGAGATGAATTCACTCCCTGCATTGAATAATGCATGAGCAAACCCAACCTCATTGATAACAAAATCAGAATCCCTTTTATATTCTGATCTGAGATTAATTGAAATGAGCAATTATTTTAAAATTATTTTTCCTTACACAATCTGGTACATAGACAAAGTCACCAAATCCTGTAAAATGTATTCATAATTGGTGTTTTTTTCCTAATGTGAAACAAGAATGTACAGTCACACTCCAAACTGCCAATATTATTCCTCATTTGTGTGTTAACGTAGGGAGTAATGGTTCAGCACAAACTGATTAGTGGGCTCTTTCATGGTAGGCTCAAGTTTTATTCTAGTTCAGGCTCTGGGCACCATCTGCTGCACCTAAATTACAAGGCGATTCATTTACCTAAATTACAATTACATTCATCTCGAGACAGTATCATCAAGGCAACCTGATGATATTGTCTTGAGATGAAACAATGGTCATGAAAAATTAAAATTCTAGTAATAGTAGTTTTTATGGGTGGCAACGGACAGCTAAGGTTATTTGCACCATTCAGCATTGATGGGAAAAGAAGGGTGGAAAGAAATCTGGGATCGGCATTAGCCTACTCTTGTCAAAACGTGCAAGGGGTCCCATATGATGGACGTCATACTCACTCAAAGTGCACTATACAAAGCACCTCAAGTAGGGATCGGGATACCGCTGAAAAATATTTGTCTCCAGGATTTGAACCAGGGCCTTCTCAATAGGAAGCCTGTACATTAGCCACCACACCATCTCGATCTTCTTAAAATTCTATTGTAATTAGCAAAGTCAGTATTCCTTCATTAACGCCTAGTGTGGAAGACCTCCACCGAGTAATGCTTAAGAAAGTGTCTTGCTCCTAACCTATTTGATTTTTTTGATACACAGGTTTCTTGGGAAAATAGGAAAATAAACTGGCAGTTCAGCCTAAATGCATAGCTGTATTATCTACCAAACAGAAAAGTATAAAATCCAAAGATGCAACCATAGCCTTTCAGGATCCTCTCAAGAGTAATTTCACAGTAGGTATATCCCAGATATATTTTTCCTAAATTACAAAAGCATAGGTCTGCGTTAGAGGATGTGGAAGTCTAGTGGATTCCAGCAATTAGAATTACAATCTTCTTTACAAATTAGAATTCACATATCAGGGTAGATAGGTGTGCCATTTTCTTATCCTTTTCCACCTCTGATTTCCCAAAAATTCTGCCACCCACAAAAACACACAACCTGAGTAAAGTTTACCCAGAGGCATCACCTATTTTTAAAATTTTATATTTAAAAAATGGTCCTTTATTGTATTAAAAATTATGGTCGTCTGAAATTAGTTAATAAGAGTTTTCTGTGAACCAAAGCATTCACATTCAGTTATTTTTATAAATTTCCAATCAGCAAATATGAGTTTATGAAGACAATATACCCTTATATTTTGTCACACATGATGAGTTCATTTGCAGGGAGTGAGCCACAGTGAAAGGAAGATAAATTTTACCATATTAAAAACTCTACATCCATTTAAATTTTAGTTATTATCAAACAATCATGTTTAATTCTTTCCAGCTCATCCAAATATTAAACTGTTCATCAGTCATGGGGGACTTTTGAGCTACCAGGAAGCAGCCAGCAGGGGTGTGCCCCTCATAGGCATCCCCCACTTTGGAGATCAGATTTTAAATATGAACACAGTCCTCTATCATAAAGCAGGATTGCAACTTGATGCAAAAAATTTAACTGCAAGCAACATCCTCAATGCTATAAACGAAATCTTGGAGAACCCGATGTAAGTACATGTCAAACCAACATAATGAAGTGTACCAAATAAGATGAATTAAAAGGCAAATATAAGGCATGCACTGTTTACAACAACCATTATTTTTGCTATTTCACATTGTATCAATTTTGTGCACAACAGATAATATGATGATTCAACCAGTGCCATGCAGTTTTCTATTCTGTCCAGCTCTCTCTCACAGACTAGGACAAGACTCAGTTCACACATTTTTTTTACCAAGATCTGCACTCCTACAAATTTGCATATTTTATTTTACCAATTGGTATTTCATCAATTTTTTTTTCAAAAATATAATCCTGAGATTATTGAATGCATTTTGTAAGAGGAAAGTTATTGCTAACTCATAAAATGAAAAGTTACTACCTTTAGAAGTGAAAATGACAATGGATTGAATTTTATGTGCCATTTTAAAGGAATTATCTCTATCAATCTAAATAGGTACGCATAAAGGCTACAGTAGTTAGGAAATGTGTCTAAGCGCACATTAAAAACTCAGTATGTAGTTATATCCTATTCTAGCACTCATACAACGTTCATACTATATATATTTCCACCATAGTTTACTGTTAATAATGATGTGGGATTATATATTAATCAGTCTAAACCTTGCCAAATAATGGCAAAGCCTAATTATTTTCCTAAAGTTATATTCTAATAGATATCATGTTCCATGGTTTCTAAATACAAATTTACATGTTGGATGACAAAAAAAGTTAACAAGAGCGTTAAAACGTACAAGTCAGAAAATTGAATGCAAAGGCATTATTCTTCTTCATTTTCAGGATAGATTGTTCATTTTCCCTGAATTAATTAATAATTGTCTTAGGTTTTCTAATTATCCATCTGAAAAGAATTTCATTGAAATATTAACTGGTTTAATTGACTCTCTTTGAATTGAATCCCTCTTTCAGTTATTCTAAGAACATGAAAAGACTGCAGTCTGTAATAGCGGACCAGATGGAACACCCCTTGGAGAGAGCCATCTATTGGATAGAGTACGTCATGAGGCACAAGGGAGCTAAACACCTGAAACCAGCAGCCTTCTACCTCCACTGGAGTCAAATCTACATGCTGGACATTTTATTCATACTTGTTGTTATACCTTTGTTTGTTATTGTGGGAATTGTCCTTGTCAGTTCAAGATGCTTCAAGAGAATATGCAGACCGAGAAGAGAAACAAATACTACAAAAAAGACTCAATAATTCCTTCATTTTCAACTGAAAAAATTCTTTGAAGTGCCTCCTGAAAAATTTCATTTGTTCAAATGTATGCTTATTTTCCATAGGAATTTAAAAGTTACTTCTTACATGTTATATTTCATTTTAAATATAAAAATTGGAATGCATATGCAAATTAATGTGTGACAAGAATCCATTGGCAGTGGCATTTATATTCATAAGTGCCAGGAGTGATGAGTTGCATCACATCTTGCCAGATTTAATGAAGAATATTGGTTCTGAAATGTTGGTGAAACAAGCCTGGATTGTATTTTTTTGTGTGCCAGGTTAGAGAAATGTAGATTTTATGAAAAATACCTATACGAATTGGTTGGACAAAATGACAGAGAGGGCAAATAAAGAGTTAGGATTTAGATGGATATACAAGGGAGTCAGCCTTATAGAAAGTGAATAGTGAAGGACTGTTCTCAGTCAAACTTTGAATTGAAATAGCGATGTTCATGAGTCATGTAATTAATGAATAAATGAAATTTCATATTTTTTTGACTCAATATGCCAGCCTTTCTTCCTTGCAGTGGGGTGAAAATTTCAAAAAAAATTTTTTAATCTGTATGTGCATTAAGTAGAGCTACAACCACTCCCTCCCTCCCTCGTCAACTCTAGAACTCACCTCATTGTCATAACAATCATTGAAAAAAGACAATACATCACATGGTTAATCTTTTAACTGTTATATCTCACTATTTTTTGTAAGCTGTACGTTAAAAGGAATGCCATTCTACCAGCATTGTACAAGCAGAACTATAGCATTATATCCCATTTTTAAAAAATCATAAGCAACTCGAAGGGTGGTTTGGTAGATGATGGTAGAATCCACCCATTGCTAAGCCCGACAGCATGTGAAATTCACAGATCAGGGTGGGGAGGCCAGTTCCTTTCCCTCTGCTGGCTATGGTTTGCCAAAAGATCTAATACCTGAAAAATCACATAACTTGGGTAGAGCTGAGGGTGCCCGGAGGGGTTTACCCAAAAATCGAACCTCCGGTCAGTAGTCCAGCACTCTTATCACTGGACTGTCTTGACCCATATAAGCCATATATGAACAACAAAAAAGATGATTGAGCACTGTTTTGTTGTGATGCAAAGTTTAATGAATGATAAATATTATTGCTCAATCAATACTATAAACATTTTCAGCAATTTTTTAATGGAAAATTTTCCTTTTTCTTAAAACCTTTGTACCAAATTTTTTTCTTCATCCAACAGTTTTCTCTCAGTTGCACAATTTAAGCCATGACGCCCAACCTCTAACAACACCTGTTTTAAGAGAGGTTATGAATCACATGGGATCTAAAACTTTCCCTCCGCAAAAATAACTAGATAATTTTATTTACCATCGAGTGAATCAAATATAACTCCTAAACACCTATTTAACCCTTTGGGTTAACGCCATCTGCATGAGTGGCTCAGACTTGATGTGCAAAATATACCTACCTGAAAAAATGTAGACCAACTTTATGAATTTAGACACCAAAGACAAAAACTGTAAAAAGTATTCCATTCATTGTCATTTTGTGAGGAAGTATATATGAAACGTGCACACAGTTAAAATTTGAATCACTTAAGATTTCATTGGAAAAATTTATGGAATGACGTCATATATTGAATTTTTTGCCCGAGCACTTTCAGGCTACTCAATTGTTTTCAAGGGCAACAGAACGATTTGGGGACGAGATACGAAAAAAACCTTCCCGCGATGCAGCGCTTTCAAAATCGCTATTTCGTCATAACTTTATTCACTCGGAAGCTCGACTTCGAACTTGCGGCGAAGTGATTTGCACTCCCAGGTGCCTGCTCAGTTCACGTTCGTTCCAGTTCTACCTTGGCTCCCACCGGATCGTGTTGGAACCTGCCTCTTTGACAGGTAAGAGGCTAGCAGGACCTGCGGATTGTACTGGTTTCCATAGCTATATATCAATAAATAGTTGCCGACGGAATCACTTGGACTCTACAGACCCGGGTCGGTCAATTGTAATAAAACGGTCTATTAGTTTCCTTCCGAAAATTAGCCAAGTTCTAGACAAATTAATGAAATACCACACAAGTCGTCACACAATCATCGTAAAATCTGGGATAGGAGTCTCTGGAGAATAATAAATTGCTCAAAATTATTCACTTCAAAGGTAGCAGTCACGCGATTTAGTCCCGCTACTTCGGGAAAGTGGGTAATCCAAGCCTTAATAATCATCGATATGGGCAAAAAGAGCGCCAAAATAGCAAAGGATAGAAATCGGCAAAGACAACTTTAGGGGAACCATTGAGATGCACCCACGTGACAGAGAGAAGAAACACTAACGCTTTGTAAATATTTTCTTTTAACTCACGTCTCTTCCTCATTTCTATGCCGGGTGTCCTAACTTGTCACTCGACTTAACGCGGAGGCTTCCGTGGGAATGCGAAAACCTCGGCGTCGAAATGTTTAATTAATTCTATTAATTGATTAAATATGCTCCATCAATACAAATGTACTCCATGCTGTAGAGGCAGGGGGTAAAAGGGAGCATATTGTTGTATTAGATAAACAATCGTTTAAAATGAATACACTTTGTAACTTCCACACGATTTTTTATTCGTACTACCGGTTTCAACGCTTCGGCGTCATCATCAGGTACAAACATTTTTCGATTGATGACGCCGAAGCGTTGAAACCGGTAGTACGAATAAAAAATCGTGTGGAAGTTACAAAGTGTATTCATTTTAAACGAAAATGAACCTCCACAAAGTTGAGCCTGAAACCATAGAATTCATTAGATAAACAAATCATATACACAGTAATCAACCCGAAGGTCGATTTGGTAGGTATCGGTAGAGTACACTCAATGCAAAGTCCAGTTGCGTGAGCAATTCACACATAATGGGAGGGGGGACAAATACTTTCCCTGTGCCGAAGTGAAAGTATCCCAGGAAGTTATGGTGCCCGAAAAATCACACAGCACTCAGATAATTAAAAACAATAACCTATTCAGAATTTGAATAGCAATGTTTTCGACACCGTTTCAATAATATGTATAACATGATAAGATGAACTTATAAAATTATGATGAAATTATTCAAATGTAATTATTATGAAATTATATAATCATAAACATGAATATGAACTTAAGTTTTTCAGGTTTACAGTGCCATGAATGATGTAACCGCTATAAATTATCGTAGTAAAATTGTCTATGTGAGCACGCAAAAAAACGAGAAAAAGTATTCCGCTCTAATAACTACACAGACATTTTAATATCAAAATGCACACATAAAAGTCAAATACGTACACTATCTCCTTATCTATGCTCTGCCTAAAAAATCTTTCAGTCGGAGACTGATATGGAAGTTACGATATCAAATGGGATTACCTGATGAAACGGACACTTAACTCTTCTCCAGGTGGGTATGTTATATGCTAAAGGAATTACGGTATCTTTAAGGACGCGATCAGCTATCCTCAAATGGTTATTGCAGACATGCCAACTCTCCCGATTTAAGCGGGAGACTCCCGATTTTTCCTTCTTACGTTCTTGATGAACTGTTCAAATTGTGTATTTAGCTTAACATGTTAATAAAGTGTGACATTCATTAAAAATTGGCAAAGTGTCATAAAGGGATTAAGGTGCCATGCAAATATTGTGGTAATTAAAAGTGATTACTTCGTGATACACTTCTAAAAATCTCCCGATTTTTCATTTTTGAAAGTTGGCATGTCCTCCCGATTTTTCATTTTTGAAAGTTGGCATGTCTGTTATTGCATTCAGTCAGTTGTCAACGCACTATTCTTTAATATCTTTGGTGATTCTTTTGATGGGATGATGAGAATTTAAGGGGTAGATAGATTTATTATGAAATTAGTACATATACTTAAAGCATTCTTTAAAATACTTATGTTTTAAAGCATTCCAAGCAAACAAGTATTTTTTTATCATTTCCCATGCCAATTACTCTACAACGAAATATCTGAGAAAATTATTTTCATGTTTCATTAATATTAGGCGGGTGATAGAACGTCAGCAAGCAGGTTGTCATTTTTACTTCCATGGCGTTCGTTTATTTACTAAAAATTAGAACATTAAAGTGAGCTATTATTTAATTACTGCCCCCGAATCAAAAATTAACGGAAAGTAATATCTCTGCGGTTGATCGAACTGTAATTTTCTACTGGGTGAAAATGAATACAAGATATACGGTGTACTACTTTATCTTCAGTTCTCACCAGTTGATGAGATATCACATCGAGACCTCGGCCGATATTAATGATGTTTTATTCGGTGAGAAACTGATTTGTTTGTCTTTCATTATGATCGAATCACACAACATGAAGTCTGAATCTCTGAAATATCGCCTCGGTCGTAATGATTTTCTACTCGGTGAGAAATTGTATTTCCCGGTAATTCATTATGCTCATATTTCACTCGTGACTAAAACTTCTCAATTTGTCTCTCAATTAATCTCAAACTGAATTTTGTTTGAAATATCCTTGGCCAGCCGAAATGTATTGTCGCGATTTTTTACATGAGTTTTGGGAGGCGCAACTTTCCACTTAGCACGGAGAGCCATTGGCAGCAGCTGATAAAAATACGATTATCATCGGAAGCCAAGCGTACAGATTAAGTGAGCTTTCGGAGCCACCAACCTGAGAGAGATGCAGAAGAAATGAGACTTATCCTTTATAAAGAAAAGTGGCAGGAATACACGAACACATGAAAACATCAATGGCGCTCAGAGCATTTTATTTACTTTCTGGTTTTTATGCCGTGATATGCGAAGAAATTTGCTTTAATCCTTAGAGAAATCGACTCATGGCAAAAATCTCGAATTAGGTAATTTATAAAAGCACAAAATAAGTAAAATATGCATTATAAAGTATAAGTATTAAGCATATATTTAACTAAACTTAATTTTAAGAGGTGCTATACTTAGGAAGGAAAACATTTGAGTAAAACCGTTGGATCTCATTTACATCAATTCTCCTATAGTTTTCACAATTTGAACTTATTTAAGCAAAGTTGCTCTTGAGAAAGAAGAAGGAGGTTTCACATGTGACTAGATAGAAATAGTTAGGTAAATTAAAAGTAAACTATTAGGTATATTGGTGGATTCATACATCATTACGAGAAATAGATCATACCTGCGGCCCTAAAAGGTCTATGGAACTGAGGGTACCCTTGGTCGATTTATTACTTAAGCACCTGAAAGATTTTATTCGCTAATTTTCGCATACAGAGAATTAAGATAAAACTAGCATTAAAATGACCGCCATTTTAAGACTACAGGGCGATCCATGAGGTTCCTCTCCCTATTCCTTATATTGTTTCCATGTGAATGAGTATACATCGTGTTCCTATCCCTTTTCCTTGTATCTATTTCCATATCAATGAATATATATATATTTATTTATACACATTGAAGTACGAGTACATATACTTTAACAAGCAGTTTGATTTCTTTCGTAAAGCCCGACCTGTTAATCACCTACACTTTAAGTTCAAGTTTACATTCACTAATGGCTGAATTTAATGAGGCATTATAAAACTGGACCAGGGAGGAAATAGACGCACAAATGGTCCCAGATAATGTTCGGCAGTGCATCATTAAAACCTCGTTTTATCGTGGTGCGTGTATATACCAGTTTGTATTGACTCGGTGATAGTTATTTTATGATATGATTTCAGTGATCAATTTTAAAGAACCGCAACAGACGTCCACCTCATTTGAAGTATGAAGCCATCAATTATCTTTTTTTCTTTTGCAGAAATGGAAATCAAGATATTGAGGACCCTTTGGGTCTCGGTGTTTCTATCCGTAATACTGATGGGAGAGGCGACTAGCGCAGCCAACATCCTCGCCATTTTACCATTGTGCAGTAGAAGCCAAAACCAAGTATACACGACAATAACCAGGGCACTCTCCCAGAAAGGGCACAGCTTTACAGTGATCACACCCCAACCCCTGAATACACCCCCACCAAACTACCGCCAGATCGACGTAAGCGATATAGTGACCCTTACTCGTTTCAAGGCATTCAACGTCGGCAACAAAATGGGATTCCTCGACACGTTCATGGAGCTTAGAGAAATCTCGGTTGGGGTATGCAGGGAAGTACTGCAGAAGACAGAGGTGAAGGAGCTGGCCGAGGTCAGGAATGGGACCAAGTTCGACCTGATCCTCGTAAGCAGTTTCTTCAGCGAGTGCTACTACCCCTTCGCTAGAATTTACGACGCGCCGATTGTCCTCCTGTCACCGGGTGGACCCATAGGTAACACTTACGTCGCGACCGGGAACGCCGTGCTGCCATCTTACTTCGCGGAACCCTTCGTGGGATTCAACGATCGAATGAGCCTTGGGCAGAGGGCAGTGAACTTTTTAGCGCACTGCGGGCTGTCGCTCTTTTACAAGCACTACTTCCAGAGGGGGTTTGAACACGAGATGCGGGAGGCCTTCGGCGAGGACACCCCGTCCATCTCCGAATTGGAGGAGTACGTCAGCCTCGCGGTGCTGAACAACCACTTCTCCCTGAACCAGGCCCGCGCGACCGTGCCGTGCCTCATAGAGGCAGGCGGACTGCACATACAGGAACCGAAAGAGTTGCCGCGGGTGAGAATCCTGCAGCCTAAAAATTGACATAAAAATAAGACGCCTAAGCAGGCTTTAGCTCATTTCATACACATTTCTTTTTACTACCAGATTCTTGCGATTTTAATTGCATAATATTTTGTGTGCAATGCATTTTTGTCTGTTTTTATGAGTGGATGTTAATTTGATAAAGAGAAATTATTGGTACATTTTTATGGCTTTAGAATATAGATATCCCTGTTGCCTTATTTTTCACACCAAAATATTTCAGGATCTCAAGGCTTTCTTAGACGGAGCCGGGAAGGAGGGAGCCATTTACTTCAGTCTGGGTTCATCTCTAAGGAGTTCCAATTTCTCAGACGAAACCAGGGATGAGCTGATAAAAGCATTCTCGCAAGTCAAACAAGAAGTCCTTTGGAAGTGGGAAGATGATAGCCCTCTTCCGGGGAAATCCGCAAACGTGAGGACAGAGAAATGGCTGCCGCAGCAGGATGTTCTTGGTGAGTAGACAGATTTTCACTACTTGATCAAATAATGTTGAGTTATCTAGTGTTTCGTTGGTTAGAAAAAGTAAAGGCGTTGACTTTCACTTCAGTTTCAAGTACTTCGATCTAAATTGTATAAATTACAACGCTAGGTTTTGTCATCAAAGAAGCCGAAGAAATGAGAAAAAGCGATCAACTTCATAATATTAATTTCATAATAAATAACAAAATACATTAATGCGCTTGGTAAAAACATCGGGATAGAATGTAGAAAATAAAGGCGCACAAATATTCTAGATTTTATTTTGCAGGCAGATGTGTAGGTGTGTACGTGCGTATGCGTGTATGTACATAGGTGTCTTTTTAAGCTGGTGCTGTCTAATTTCTAGGGTATAACGTATTTCAGATGAAACACATGTTCAAATAAAATTTTCTCCTTTCAAGGAGAAGATAACATTTTTATTTGTTCGATCAGCCCATCACTAATGAAGCCTCGAAAGCACCTGCCTCAACATGGTCGGACTATCTGAGAATTATTTCTAAATATTGTGAAATGCCCAACGCTATAATACCATAGTTGTCTATTCATTAAAACCTTCAGTAATTCTAATTGCAGCAGGATTTAAAATTCAGATTGTGTAAAAATGAAATTCCATTGAAAGCTATAGAGAAACATTTTTAAAATGGCAATCCTGTGTGGGAATCCTATTAATAACATCAATAAAACCAATACTTATTTATTACTAATTAAAATGTTAATGATAATTATTATAATTAGTATATATTAGTAATATAAATAATGATGATAAACGAAATTATTTTTAATATTTACTAAAAATAATTGAAAAATTGAATAATAAGAATAATTAAGCTCCCAATTTCAGCAAAATACACAGGAAAAATGATTACACTTGCATTGACTCTCCGAATGAGATTTTCACTGATGAATTCGTACCACACTCCCCCATGAGAACTTTAATTGAAGGTCATTCAAAACTAAAGCATCGAACATAATAAACATTGAAACCTCAGAAGATTAACCACTTACATAAGCTACCATTTGCAAACTTTCCAGCTCACCCGAACGTAAAATTGTTCATCACTCACGGAGGTCTTCTGAGTTTCCAAGAGGCTGCCCACAGGGGCGTGCCCCTCATCGGAATTCCTTTCTACGGGGACCAGCATTTGAACCTGAACAGAGTCCTGGACCTCAAAGTCGGAGTGAGGCTCGATTCAAGAAATCTGACGGCAAGCAATGTCCTCAACGCCATCAACCAAGTCTTAGGGAACCCAGAGTAAGTGCGTGCTTGTTTGATGACATCTGAGAGCGTTAACGAAAGGTCTAAGTTCCCTTTAATCCCATCATAATTATCAACTGGTTGAAATCATGATCAATAGAGTAACAAATGGATAAGGTATTATTTCAACCAATGAATGTCTAAGCCCCAAATGGGATCCCCCATCCTCAAATCGCGTTTCCTGATGCTCCTGCTCAATGAAGGGTAGAATTAGTATATCATAGATACGATCTAGGAGCCCTAGAAATAATCTGAAAGGAACACGCCCTCATCAAGGTACGAGTGATTGGGTTAAAGGCTCAAAGGCTTCTTAAGAGTCATAAACCCTCGATTAACAATGGAGTTGAGTGACTGGCCTTCCTACAGGTGTCCTCACTCAACGACAGCCCGCAGGCGACTGAGTTTGGTGTCGGTCTGTTGCTAAGAGCCCCCTCCACCTTACCCTGCCAGGCAGAACCCCCTTCACCGCTCCGTTCGCGCCTGAGAAAATCAGTCCTACCACTTTTGGGTGCGACCCTGTATTAACTACAAAAATGGAACTCGGGCATAACTCGGGTATACTCGGAGATGCCAGAAGAAGATGAGTCCAAAATATGGAATTTTCATAATTCAATGGGCCAGTTTTAGTGAACTTCCAATCGCTTTTATTAACCTAACCTCTCTTTATAACAAATTTTTCACTCCTTCCCATACTCCCTCCGTTCATTAGCGACTGAACCTATAATTTAGTATAACCATGGTCATATACGCGAGGTTGTTATTTTAAATTTGGCGTTTATTAAACACATGTGCATTAATTAATGATTCCGACTGGTGCAAGAGAAAGAGCTAAAGGTTTTATACTCTTTCAAGTAGGAAGAAGGAAAAAGAATGGAACAAGTTGGATGGAGCGAATGACTAATACGAAGTAGTGAGCTCTTCTCCTGGTATTTGATAAAATGGAGTTTCCGGGGGAAATTCGAAGGAGGCAGAAAAGTTGCGGGAAGAGTTCTAAGGGATAGTAAAATGCTGAAGGCTATGAAAGAAGGAAGGACGATGGGTATACGGGTGAAAGGAAGGGAAGAAAATGAGCTTTTCACACTTTAGAGAGAATCCACCCTGACCAGGTAGTACGAAGAAACGAAAACGGAAATAAAGCTATATAAATTAATATTTTATGCTCGATTACATCCATCATGATTGTAAAATTTTTTACGGGCGGCAGAAAATCCACTTCTAATCGGTAGATATCTTATGATTATGACAATAATGTATTAGCATTTGAAAAACAGGCAAGGAAAAAAGTAATTATTTCGATACTAAAATGTTGGTATTTCATACCATCAAAAATATCAACGATGATTTTCATTGAGCAAAATGACGCTTTCACTTTTCGTAAAATCATTCAACAAATTATTGAAAATACATCTGGGGATGAGGAGGTAGAAATATCTCCCTTTCATCACCAATTTCTCCATACATCTGCCACTGAATGAGTGTAAAAATCATTCCCTTTAAATGCTTCGCCTAGAAATCCGTCTAATAATTCGCAATGGTGCTGTATAGGGCGCATTCCAACTGTGGATTAACTTCTTTTACGAGGTGATTTCTTGAGAAAGATTCGAAGTCAAGTTTTAAAACCCTTTGACAAGTTAATACCCTATTGAGTTAACCGACAGCGCATACCTGTGTCCACCCCAATAAATCACCCTGGAGCCATAAAACTGATACCATTCTATGTGAAATGATGTTTACTATAATCAACGGTTGTTTCCAGAATAATTTGAGTTGCATGATAGAACAATTAGCGACACAATAACTACAAAACATGAACACTCGAAGGCTCAAGGGTAGTACGATCTCATTAAAAAAGGTATCAACGGAACAAGTTTCCGTATGGCTTCGATAAACCTTTGAACAATGACAAAACTAGAGGGATACATTTTAAGTAAGGTGGGAAATAAGACGAGATCGTAGGTTGAATTTCAAAGATGTTAGGAAAAGAAGCCGGGGGAAATGTTGAGTGGTAGCTAATGAACGTTGATGAACGAAATTTAACTTAGAATGTTAGGTAATTGGGGAAAAGGAAGAAGTGAATAGACTTATAGGACAGAATGAAGGCTGTAGAATGCCCGAAGAACTGCAGTGAGGAAACAATGGAAGGTAAACAAATAGAAGCGCTCATGAATATAACCTAGTAATAGCCTGAGGTTGTCGAAAACTTACGTTTAACAGATAGGTTACCTCTGGTGACGATATTTTAGTAAACATATTAATCAATCCCAAGGTTGGTTTTATAGGTAAGGGTAGAATTCACCTATTACCAACTCCAGGTTTGTGTGAAATTCACAAATCAGGGCAATAAGGGGGCGTTTTTTCCATCTGCTGTCTATGGTTTCCCAGTAAGATCTTGTACCTCAATAATCACACAGCTTGGTTGAAGTAGAGGGTACCCAATGGCGTCCCGCAGAATCGAGCCCGAACCCTCCGGTCAGTAGCCTGGCGTTCTACCCACTGGATTTTCACGTCCACGAGAATATATTCCGAGAAATAAATTTCAAGGATTCATTTTTCCCCCTTGTTCAAATTGCGATGATAAAACAAGGAGTGATACCATTCAAATTAATACCAACCTTCCATTTACAAGTTCATTCGTCTGTATTTTTAAGGTTGGTATTTAAGTAATTCCCACCGCATTCACTTGTATCTTCATCGTTTCTTTAAATGTGTAATAGGAAAAAAGGTGGGTTCAATAATATTACTTTAGTGAAGTGTTCTTTTTTTTTGGCGAGATTGTGAGCCGATCTTTCGTTCCTCTCGCAGGTATTCTACGAACATGAAGAGGTTGCAGTCGATAGTGACTGACCAGAAGGATCATCCTCTGGAGAGGGCCGTCTACTGGATAGAATACGTCATGAGACACAACGGAGCTAAGCACCTGAAACCAGCAGCCTTCTACCTCCATTGGAGTCAGATATGCTTGCTGGATGTTTTATTCGTGCTCGTAGTGATACCTTCCTCTCTCACATTATTCGCCATGCTTTTCATCACGAAAATGCTCAAGAGATTTAACAAGTCTAAGCAAAGTATTAAGACTAAACCGCATGCTAAGTCTGAAAAAAATATGAAGTCTAAAGGGAATATTAAGTCTAAAGAGAATATTAAGTCTGAAGAAAAGGTTACCTCTGAAGAAAATGCTAATTCCAAAGGTAATAAGTCTGCCAAGAAGACCCAATGATCGACCGTATCTCATTTCTTTACAACCCATTGTTATTCGGTATTGAAATATATTTTATGGAATAATGTTATCTTTTTAAAACTCTATTCCACTTCACATAAACGCCATCACCCATTCCAATTAAGGTTACTTCGTATTTTTTATCTGGCTATGGATATGCATTACATGGGCTATATACCCGCTGTTTTGTTAATACTAACCGCTCCCATCAATAACCTCCACAATATTATAAATTCTTGATAGCATTGATCAGAAAGGAATTAACTACCGAAACTTTAAGCAAAGGAATATTTCGCCTCATTCGATAAATCAACTTGAATACAACTATTTACAAAGAATAAGCGTTATAATAATGTGATGGATAATGAAGAGTTATCACCATTCTCCTAAGGTCATCTCACGAAATCTGACGTATATACATGATACTCTGAAAGATATCGCGTGTGGCAGGGAGTACGAGTACATCCGTACCAGGCACGAACATGATATGGTCATAAGGTCAGTTTAATAGATAGCTATTAAGGGGACACATTGCATTTGTTGTTATCCTATCAAACTAAGTATATGCATTTGCTGTTAATTAAATTACATTAAACATTTTATATTTATGGGATGTTGCAAATGGCGAGATAAGAGAAATGTCATAATCAAGAATGAGAAACAGAATGTTAAATTATAATATCATAAATGAGAGAACAACTGACGAATGCGAGTGAATTTTAAATGCATGATGACAAAAATTATAAGTTTCATTAAAAGAAGGGCTTAGTAAATGAATTATTTACTAAGAGAATCAATGGGAAAGACAGTAAGAAATAGTAAATGCTAAGACAAGGAACTTTAGTGGTCGAAAACTTTGTCGTTAAGGAAAGAAGACGAGAGTAAATAAGTGTTGGCAGGAGATATCCATAACGATGAAGATGAGAAACTGAGCAAGTGGAAAGGTAAAATAAGTATTTCATGCTTGGAGGGAGATTATGTTGGGGAAAGTTCAAAAAGGGAGATCAGAAATTTGGAGAACTAACGGGATACTGAGGGCTTCGAAAAAAGTATGAATGTAGGGGAGAGGGACGAAGAGAAGTGGCTTTTTGGGCAGCACGGTGTGGAGGATATATGACGAATTAAAGAATAAATTATGAAGGGAAGAAGATATTCTCGAACAGATACGCTTTATAGTTTTACAAAGGTTGGTAAAATTTTCCAGGGACAAGCCTGCCATTAGTGGGCAAACCAGTAATTAATTATATCGGAAAATTTAAATTTCCTAGACACTCAATTTTCCATTCATTTACCCGGAGTTAATATTCCCGTTACTCTCATTAAATTTATGCCTTTTTTACACTCTTTATTGTATTTCATATCAATTCTTAACGGGTATAGGGTTGATGCGGTGGCTGGTGTACTGGCCTTGCACCTCGAGAGTGCGAATACCGGCGGTGACAGAAATTTGAATAAGTTGAGTCGGAGACAGGGGCAGACAAACGCCTAGGTTTAAAAATAGGGTGGGCGAAGAACTGAAGTAACAGGGGGAAAGTTGAAAAAGGCAAAGGAAGTGGATGAAGAGAATTCAGAAAGAGCCTAGAGCTTAGAGTAAGCCTGGAAGAGGGCAGAAGATGGTAGGTTTTTTTTAGAAAATACGAAGGCAGGCAAGAGTTATGAAGGAATAAAAAAAAGTGGGAATTTTTCACGATACTTGGAAATAACGAGTCGTTAAGGACTGTCCAAAAACTCAAATTTAAAATAGATAGAACACCTTGATTGATTCCTAATGATGCAAATGACTTGGAGATTCGATCATCTACCTTCAACTACTAGCAAATACAAGAGAAAATCTCATTCTGATCGACTGCAATAATCCTTCATCATCAAGAAACGCGTTCTACAATAACTGCCAGTGAATATTAGTTTTGCGTTAAAAATCACGGGTATGCTATGAGGGGTGGGGGGAATTTGTAAATATGACACTGATTCATATCTAAGTTTGTAACGTATCTACAAATTGAACGTATGGCTCACGGCATAATAGCAATAAAGAATTAGGTGCTACATTATTTCATTTTATTCATGTCTTTATTCTGGGCCTTTGGTGAGCCACTGCCGTGGGAGTGACTCCCCGTTAACCTTGAGCGTGTGTGCTTTTTCGTCATTCACGAGGGTCACCGTCAAGAACAATCTCGGGTGGGGAAGTATTTGTGGCGCGATTTTATGTGGGCGTCAACTGTACCTCTTCTACCCCTCCTATCTCTGTCTGCCTCATATAGAGCGCCGATTCTTATTTCAGCACAGAATTCAGGATAATGAAAACCGTATCGTTTTAAACGGGGGATCATATTCAATGAATGAATTGAAACTGAACTGAATTGTAAACTGAAGATGAAATAATAGTTTAGTTCCACTTCCACTTACTTTTAGTTTCAAAGCTCACAGAAGATAGGACTACAAATGAGAGAGAGAAAGATTCTTGAAAACATTCCTGTAGAGTGTGGAATTACATGGATTATAGACATGGACTACATGAAAAGGTGAACAGTGGATGATTGAAGCCTCTAAAACTGATGGTTAGAGGAATACACCGAAGACTAAATCGACATATGAAGTCCGAAATAAATAAGTATACGGAAGAACTGAAAACAGGAAAAGATCATATGGAACACCTTAAGGGAAAGAAAAACCTGATGGATTGGATACAGCTGGAAAGACTTTATAAAGAATTTATAAAGAATGTAATAGAAGGTCATAGGACAAATATATTTTCCAGATAAAAAAGAACATAGGACAGATAAGCTACCAGAGGATGAAAGAATTACATGGGATTGTAAAGGGATTCCAATCTTGGAAATTTATTTTTATAAGATGATGAAGTGATTGATTTTCAATCCTGAAAACAGAAATAAGTAAGATACTATCAACTCTGAACAGTCTCTCGATCGAGAGACTGTTCAGAGTGGCTTATTCAATTGAAGAGAGAAATGAGCTCCGTATCCGTATGATATTTTCTGTTTGCACAGCATACACTAGGAATAGCCAAAATCGGACATTTCTTGTGTAATAAATTCAGCTGGAATTTTTCTCGTCGTACACGTAGTCATTTGGCCAACCGTCTAAATTATAAAGAGCTAAAATATTCACCAAATGAATTAGGACGCCCTCTAACAAGCGCTTTACGGAAGGTCCTCAAACCTAATGTTTTGATAACCTAAGACGAACCGCTATAGACTCATGGGGTTTTTAAGACCCTCATTACATTGGAAATTGATCCCCAAAAGTCCTGAGTTACAGGATAGAAATAAGGGTAAAAAATCGTGTAATGAATCAATTCCTAAAGAAAAAAATAACAGCTTTACTCACTACGTGCTGCCAGATGAATGGAGTATGAAATCAATAAAAAAAACATTACTGGTGCCATTCTTCGATCTTCCGGAGAGGAATAAGTGATTCGTATGCGAAAGGGTAAACTAAGAAACAGACAATATTCCTCAGGAGATACCATATGCGAAAATAATGGAAGTGTTTTTTATGAGGAAAATCACAGAAATAAGTATCAATAATGAGGGTTTTTTAGACAATAAATTATTTTCAAAAAACTAGTCATTATGCTTTAACATTGAACTCGATGGGCAAAACAATCGTACATTACGTTAGTTGGCACGGTTAAATGGCACGGTTAGCCACATGCAGAATAAGTTGCCATGGGCCGTATATTTTTTAATAGAATGAGGGTAAAAAATTCTTAAAAAATTTAAATTGCACTAAGGACATATTAGCAAGACGTATAAGGCCGGATATTTAAGCACACAGCAAGAGTGCTGAAGACCGAAATACTGAAACCGACTGCAAGACCGAAAAACACAGGGTCGACTTCACCTAAGAAATTTAAAAATGTTTGAAAGGTCACCACGTAGAAAATTTTGCATTAACTTTGCTGGCAGAAGAAATGAGACATCCTACAATCAGCTGAAGAAAACGCCTCTAAAAATGTCCCGACAGGGAACACTTCACAAAGGAATTTGTGGCACCCCACCGTGATCGTGACCTGTGGAAATGCGGTGTTAGAGGATGGTGATGGAAATAAAATGAACTCGCAACGAAAAATGAATAATATTCTTCAAATAGAACATGAACACATAAGTCTATTAAGGACACTATCAAAATATGAAGGGGAAAACGCATTGGACCCATCCTGATACACGATGCTTTACCGAAAGCCATATTTGACCATGACCATGTACACAGAAAGATCAAGCTAAAACAATCTACACAAATAGTTTTGCGCGCATATAATCCCGTATCATCTGCTATACTTGCATTATACTACAGGATGAAGTGCTTCATATTTTCCTTGAAAAATCCTGTCATGTATTATGTAAAAAATAACGGCATAAATTATTTCTGTGGTGGTACCAAGAAGACGACAAAGTCAAATATTTCAGCCAAATTTGGCCACCATCTTTCGGTTATCTCCATAACTTGTCGTAGTACTCAAAATATGTAGACAGAGGTAAAATTCATCTCAGTGTGTACCGAGACACAGATTCTCCGCAATCACTAAAACTACTGCTTTTTATTGGGATGGCTATATGCTTGTTTACATTCACTCGCAATGGAATATGTTGAGTGGACGTGACCGTCACTTAGTGGAAAAATTTTATATGAGGATTAAATAATTTTGTATCAATTTCCATACAATTTTATTTGCCACGAAAAATGTCAACATTTTATGGTGACAACAACAAATTTATGACAATAACAAATTTATATAACGACAAATTTATGATAACATGTCAACGCTTTATGATGACTGGTCTTAACATATATGAACATAAAACCCACCGTAAGGGTGTGTGGAGAAGCAATATTTGTGGATAGCTGTAATCTTAAAGGATTTTTTTAATAACATGTTCACAAAAGTAATTTGTATTATTTTTATCCTTATCAAAAGACGTCCCTATTAACCTCCGAAATTGTAGCACGCTCTAATCAGTGGAAATTCATGACGAATAAATAATTTAGACCTGTACTTTTCCACTACACTTTTATTACGATGTACGCGTTGTACTTTCATTCGTTCATATTAATTTTAACTCTATTCCTATTGTTTTAATTACTCCACCCAATTCACAGGGCCGGTAAAGATGAGGTATACGACAAAACTGTTCGCTAAAACTCATGACTTATTGCGATGCACAACTGTGCATATTCCAATATCGACGGAGACAAATTCAAAGAACTGCGGGAGGTGCCGCGACAGTAACTTTTAACAGTATCATTCGTTGATATGCATTAAAATACAGAAATTTCAACGTGTAAAAATCATTTGCCTTTCCCGGGATCCGGGTTCGGATCTCGGGAAAGGCGAATCACCATGGTGATGTTAATTTAGAATCATCAACGGTGCAGCGAATCATTGGATGCAGCATGATCATCAATTCATCTAAGGTACATATACAATTAACTGTTCTTCGAAGTGTAAGAGGACACCTCCTCCGTACCTTAACTGAGTAAGGAACTCAGCCGGACATCGAGGGATCCGAGATCAAATCTCGATCAAGGCGAATGTTTCTTTTACACTTTAAAATTGTTGCATTGTCATGCAAACTAGCGAATGACTCCGTTACAAAGTTACTGTCGCGGCACTTCCCACACTTTATTTGAATTAAGCAAATGAAATGTTTATAGTTAGTTACGTGAGGGGTGATTCAAAATTGTGTTTTAACTCAAGTGATCGCTACGCTTCTCCTCAAGGTTTAGTATACTGACGAAGAGATTGTTTGTTGTACACTTAGAGAACCCAATCCTGGAGGATAATATCATTATTTTTCACTTGAACCCTCATAAAAATGCGATATGCTATAACATATTCTAGTTGGCGCATGAATTCCCGGGATACTTTTTTATTCTACTAATATTATATTTCATAAAATACTCTACATTGTTGATGTTGCGTGGGAGATTGGTTTCTATTCGGGCAAAAGTGCTAATGCCTCAGCCGCCGTCCAATCAGTGTGATTCAGTCTCCGCCACGAGCCCCGCACCTACCAGTGTCCGACGGAGTCTTCAGGTAACCTGCCAGTCGAAGTCCGGCTGCCGCAAGGTGAACATCTTTGCGGAGGTGGTCAAGCCCCTAGTCGGTGGTGGTTCACGTAAACGCGGTGAGTCTTTTCAACATTCTGTATATCACTCCGGGCATTGGATTTGTCAATTTATATTGTGTTCGTGAAACGCGCGTTTGGCACCCCCCGCGTGGTAACTCAAAGGCATTGTGGTGACTAGTTGTGTGCCTTCCCAGATCAACCTCCAATGCTCAAATCGGAGCAACTGTTGGTTTAAATAAAGAGGCAGGGACATCGAGTAATAACCCCCAGATGAAATACCTTTTCTAAAAAACTAACTATTTTTCTATAACTGCATCTTTGTATTGACAGTGCTGATTTTTTAATAATACGTATGTCATTCATTTATAATTGTAACAATTGCAAACATGGGCCTATTGAACTGTCACATAGAATGTTCGAGAGTAAGAAAATCGTACTGGTTAAGAAATCGTAAGTAGGCTAAACACAACTTTCTGGAATTTTTAAAAATTTATTTTGTATATCAGCCACTCTTTGTTCCCTAACCTCGCGTATTTTGCATTTCCACCCACTTTTGTGATTTGATTTTAAATTTGCATTCTCGGGTTGAAGTACGTACCGAACATAAATACTTTTAAAAATATTTTAGGAAGTAACCGTGGGAAATATTCTGGTTACAGGACAATTGAAAGAGTTATATGTGCCAAGAAAAAAATCCTAATATAAAATATGGGATTGGAGGGTAATATGTCCGGGACACAATAATTGATAATTCAGACTAAATTATTTATATGCCCTCTTTCAAAATTGTTCTCGTAAAATAAAAGATGGATTCAAATAAGGGTTGAGGCAGTAAAATAAATGACTTTTATTTTAGTTATGACTTTTTCTAATCGATCCATTTCATCCGCAATTCAATTTTTTTAATATTAATTTTTTTGGTTAATTTAGTTACTCAGAATAAATTTTTCGCCTCCTTCACATTTGCTAATAACCAAAACATTCCCGACATCCACAAACGTTCCTCTTCTCTCCCAGATAAACACACTGCATTACTCTGAATTTGGCTTCAAATTAGAAACATGGCATATTAAAAAAAATATGCAAGTAGCAGAATGAGTAAAAATAAATTAATTTAATAATAATTTTGAACTATTATCCGTTCTTCAATTGGTTCTAGGCGTGATTAGAAAAATTTTAACTTAACCGCTCCATTACATAGAGGAATAATTAACGGAAAACATCCATTCCTGGAGTATAATTTCTGGTTGTAGTGACTAGTGTTTGAATGACTAAGCCGCGGAAAATTTTCAAAAAACTTTTGTCAATGAGACTAAATGTCTCTTTTTTGGCTGTCGCGGACATAGGCGAAGTGGTGACCATGGTATTAATTTACAGATTTAAGTTACCAGAGCTCAATATGGTTCCTGAGAACAATGTTATCATAGTTATCGTTATTAAAAATAAGCTAAAATTCCAGGTACCTTTTTACGTGTGTATGCTTCGAGATAAATTCATGAAGGTATAGCAATAGTTAAAACCAGCAGATGCGAAGTACAATCTTAAACTTATTTAATATATTACTACCCCTAATGGCACAAGTATTCGTCTTCCAAACGAGATATCATTGTATACTCTCATTTTGTACCCGAGTTTTCCTGTAAAATGGAAATTTCTTGTTATGAAGAGATATTTGAAGAGAAAATTCCGTCGTTCGTAATAATAAAATGTGAATTCCATGTTAGGACAAGATTTTGGAAGATAAAATTAAAATATAAAAGCTGATATGGTACAATCAAATGTTTACTAATTTATATATTGGAATTGTGTGTACGGGTACTAAACCACTTTTGTTTTCTCTCAGTGATAGTAATTATGCCGGTGTTCTCCCGCCGTTTATCACCACATTAAATTACCACTTTGGCGTATCTGCAAAGGCAGGAAGAGGTTCCACTCAAGTAAAAGTTTCCTGCCTCACTGCTGATAAACCCTCGAATATCACACGTGGACACCGCAAAGTTTTATTCCGTAGAAGGCTACGGGATGTCACAATTGGGACGAGGGACAAGCAGAGCAGATCACTGAGTCTTGCAGAACTGCACATAAGACTGGCATTGAACCAAATAGCCCCCATAGTTGTCGCATTTAGATGTACAAGTAGATGTATGATGTAACAATTTATCTTACTTTAGAGCAAAAGACTATTGAGTGCGGAATTTGACAACGGTGGACACATTTTTCTCCTAAATGTATTACTAGTTAGGTATATTATTATTCTATTATATTAGCATATTTATAGTATACATGCTATATATATAGTATACATAATTTTTTACTTATATATATACTAATATATATTAGTATATGCGGGTCGCGGTGGTCTAGCGGGTAGAGCGTTGGACTACTGACCGAAGTGTCCCGGGTCCGATTCCCGGGCAAGGCACTTTGGGCACCTGCAGCTCCACCCAAGCTAGTTGATTTTTCGGGTACCAGGTTTTCCTGAGAAACCATAACCGGCACAGGGAAAGGAACTGGCCCCCCTACCCTAATGTGTGAATATTCACACGCCGTTGGGCTTGGTACACGGGTGAGCTCTACCATCACCTACTAAACCGACCTTCGGGTTGATTACTGTGTTTATGGTTTATGGTTTATATTAGTATATATTCTTATATTATTACTCCTATACATCACTATTAGGGATACACTATAGGTATGATTTTTCACCCACTGTTATATCTTTTCGCAGTAAGCACTCTTCTATTTATCGTGTCAGAGTGAATGACGTGCGAAATTACACCAAAGAAGCCCTCGAGATGTAAAGACAGAACTCTCCGATCGAGCAATTTGGAATTGGGTGCATCGTTGCCATATTTCTCAATAAATACGATTCCACACCTCCAAAACCGAAATTCATCAAGTGAACGCGACATGTGACAACGATGGGCGCACATTCACTGGATAATTATAGACGATAAAGCTCCACCTGGGTCGCATATGTATATCCGAACTTTTCGCCCGATAGGTATCGAGTGAAACGCAGTCGTATTTGCCTATCGATTTCTGCCTATCGACATGCTACACGAACGCGAGAGAGACTATAATGTGAGAAATCGGACGGCAAAATCCTCTTTTCCTCACGGATTTTAAGGATGGAAACGTTCCGTAACGGAGAACCAGTTCAAAGCGGGCAAGAGGAAAGGGAGTGGAACCCCCAAATTCGATGGACGCGAATTCCTTCCAAACGGGAGTTTCCGTTCCGAAGCTGGATTTTCGTCCGGCGTGCCGCCCGTCACATGGAGATGGGAACTGGAGGGCGCAGAGGAGAAAAAGCTGAGGGCGAAGGGGGGCGGATGATGTGAACGACCTTCCGAATACCTCCAACCCGTTCTGTCGCCTCCTCAACCGTGGGGGGTGGGCCGATGCGGAGGCACAGAGATCATTATAAACTTAGATACCGTTTGCATGCCAGGTGCGGAATCGCTTGCCTGGCACGCACCCTAGAAGGAGCTCTCGCCGAGAAACATGAAGACGTAAATGAGAGGCAAAGGATCATTGGTTTTATCCTGTGACAAAACCGCCCATTTCCTTCTCTTTGCCAAATTCTACCAGGCATCCTTTCTATCTATTCTAGATAGAAATGATGCCTGGATTCTATCTATCGACTTCCAGCTGGTTTAATAGTTGAGGATAGGGTTTATCTCTTAATAAACCAAGTACTAATGCTTTAAGTATGTGTGTACTAGTGTTTTTAAATTTAGATACAACATTGCATGTAAAGCTGTTTGGAAAACCTATTCCCATCGTTTGAATTGCATAAATTACCCGTTAGTCCCCAAAATGTTATTGATACAAAATTTTGATTATGTATGGAATCGCCCCAAACAATACACCCCATAGAGGTGGCTTCACAGTGCATCCTGCCGACGTAGATGTAGAATCGTAGTAGATAGAGAGGAAATTTCCCTTACCTGAGCCGACCGCACTTTCCAGGTGACGAAAATTCTAATCCTCGTAATTTCATACAGCTGGGAGTTTCCAAAAGAATTGAACCAGGGACCAGGGAGTTTCCGAATTTGAACCAGGGGCCTCCGGTCAGAATCCATGCCAATTGGTAAACGGCATCCATGAATCAATAATAGCGCATACAAATGAGTAGAAGTCGTTCTGAAATACAATTGAAGATATTAAGATTTAGTACGGGATATATTAACCATTCCAAAAGATCTGGCTTGACTAGGTTATTAAAATATCGCAGTATTAACTTTAAAACACAGGCTTCTTAAACTAAAGGACAACTGAATAGTTCAATGTAAATACCTATTGGTTCCATTAAGTCATTCTACAAACGAGAATGATTTTAGTTGGAAAACCACGAAATATTTGTCTGGCGCTTAACGCGAGATAATACATTACAGTCTTTCTTTTCTATGTCATGTATTATGGTCATCGCTCGGAAAATATATCTCAAGATAGACCCCAAAGATTGTGATGAACTGATTGGGAGATTGGTATTAAAATTGGTCCATATGTATTACACTAGTGATCCAAATGTGCTAAAATGAATGTCTTACGGATGTGCCAGTAGCAATACAGCTTAAATTTCATTTCCCCAATTCGAAAGTTAAATGTTTGACAAATCGAAATACATTTAAATCCCATTTGGTGTTCTCTATATTTTTACCTAGGTTTTAGCTCGTATGGTAGTGTTTTTTCGACCGTTTCCACATAAGTGGAGTTACGTATTAAATCCTTTCCTTGGCCTTTCCGTTGAACAAAGAGAGAGCGTGGCAAATGTTTGCAGACCATTGGGATTCCCTTTTCGACCGCGATGAGTAAATAAAATCAACAGGTCAAGCGAATACTTTTTAAATAAAAGCTTTGACGGGACGACCTACTCTCATTCCAGGCCATGGAGTACAATGCACCAGCGCACCGCGGCGGTCTCTTGAGCATCCTGACACTGATCATCCTACTCCACGCTGAGGGAATACAGCCCGCCAAGATCCTCGGAATGTTCCCCCTCTCGACCACGAGCCACAACAATGTCTTCGGTGCTCTGACCACGGAGTTGGCCTCTCGAGGGCATCAACTGACCGTGGTCACACCCCACCCCATCAAGAATCCCCCGGCAAACGTAACACAGATTGACGTGTCCCACGCCGTGACCCCCTACTTCGGCACGTTTCGCAAAGTGAGCGTGATCAAAGTGACTGAGGTGTTCGGGCGCATTTTGAACACCACGAGCACGGTCTGCGATGCCGTGCTGTCCCTTCCGGAGATGAGGAAACTGATGGATCCCGAAGAATCCGGCTTGAGGTTCGACCTAATGCTTATCAGCCACTTCTTCTCCGAGTGCTTCTACCCGTACGCCCACATCTACGACGTGCCGGTGGTAGCCGTCTCGCCAGTCGGTTACTTCCCCTACACGGCCGGGATAGCCGGGAACGTAGCCCCTCCATCCTTCGTACCGAATACGTACCTATCCCTATCGAACAGGATGAATTTCGCTGAGAGAACAGTCAATTTTGTGAGTCTCTTGGCCATCAACCTATATACGCAGTTCTTCATGTACCCAAGATACGAGCAGATCGCAAGGGAACACTTCGGGGACGTACCAAATGTGTCCCAGCTGCATCGCCGGACCAGTCTGATCCTCCTCAACAATGACTTTACCTACAATTACCCTCGCCCTCTGACTCCGAACATAGTTGAAGTGGGAGGGCTCCATATTAAGTCTCCCAGTCCGTTGCCACAGGTAATTAATATCAAATATAATGATTCATTGCTCTATCAGATCCTTCAACACAAAGCTCCATCTCAACCTCGCCTGCAGTCTCTTTTTCTGTCGCTATCAAATATTTCCCATAATTTCATCGAAACTTTTCGCTACCATCAACTTATTTAATCTCATTTCTTCATTTTCCTCCATCCCTATTCATTCTTCGTATCCCTAGCTTCTTCATCCTCTGTCATGTTATTTAATGCTGCCAAAATAAGCTTCTTATCAAAGGTTAAATGCAATCTTGAACTTCGAAATACAATAAAATAAAGACCAGCTTTTTTCAATGAATTTACAAGTTATGGTGCTGTACAATCAACAGACATTTTGGATTACAGTGATGCTTATCATTTACTGCTGTAGGAATGAATAGCTGTGAGTGTGAATTATGCAAGGAAAGGAGGAGTCATCTGTCAAAGGTGCAGTCAAATTTTCATATCCTTTATTGCATTCATGATGACTGACTTAGATATAGTGAACGGTCCTGGAAATTTTTTTCACTGAAAAAAACTTGAATGTTCTTTGCATTTCTTAAATTATTTATCCTTGTTTACTCTCCTTTTGCTTACAATTGGTTATATTTACTTGGTATGAAGAAGAAGAACATATGACTTTGATATTGAATTATGGTATCTGACATTCTTTAGGTATTGATCAGTGTGGAATTGCCACACCCTCTAGGATAGGCTCAGTGTCCAGTCAATTTGAAGTATACTTGTTGCAGCTATAATCACAGAGATCAGGAATTTGTTATCATCAACTTCCTGTTTGGTACTAATTTCATTATGCTCCCATTGGTAACTATGCCAAATTAATGATGAGCAATTGAACTCAACATACAGGTATAGAGCCTGTATAGAGTCTTCATTGCTAACTTAGTCATACTTTATTATATTTCTTCCAAAATTCTCGATCTTAAGTTCTCTCTCCAAAATTCAAATATCCCTTTTTTCGTAAAACTATTCATCTCTCTGTGCCACTACACTTCTGTGATAGTTTTAATTTTTTTTTAATTTTTAATAAATACTATCTACGTTCATGACTTGTTACACCCGTTTTCATCAATGCCATCCTAGCATAGTGGTTCAACCCAATCTTTTCACTTTTCCAAAATAACCTGAATTGGAATCTTTTTGACAGGATCTACAAAGATACATGGATGAAGCAAAGGAAGGGGTGATATATTTCAGCATGGGGGCGAGCTTGAAGAGTGTCAACTTCCCCCCAGAAGTCTTAGATACCCTCATGAGTGTGTTTTCAGAGCTGAGACAGCGAGTGGTCATGAAGTGGGAAGGAGAGAAACCACTTCGGGGACAGCCTCCCAACGTGAGGCTAGAGCATTGGCTACCACAATCCAACCTTCTGGGTAACTCACATATTTTAACCTCATTTATTCAGAACTGTTGTGCTCTGTGCATTATGTCCATACCTGATTGTCAGTAGTGTAACAATAGGTTTAAGATGGACCCAAAGGACTAAGCACCACTACATATCTAAGCCCTATCTAATATACCACTACAAGTAACTACCCTAATAGCTCTATTTACAGCAAAACTTTTTCAACCACACATATTTTCTGCCTCCCTTCATTCTATCCAAACTGTTAAGATTCTCACCATTATTCTTTTGCATTTTTCAGCAGTTCAATTTCTTACAAATTCTCCTGCACCACTTTTCATCAAATTTCCTGGCCTTCTCCCAATTTCCAAGTTGATAAATCTCATGTACCGGTTAAAATATGTTGACACTAAGGGACAAATTGGCTACCTGAGGGAATGCAATAGTCCATGTGACTAATGTTAATAGGAGATGATTTGTTTCCTGCTATTTATCTAGGTACTTTTTCCATTGCTGTCCATTTTCTGGCACAGTGCAAATCTGTAGTTATTCCAATTCCTCCCAAAACAGTCCAATGTAAACCATGCTTCACATGTGCCTCTTTATGTCCATTGCAATAGCCAGACCACTGGCAGGCAGTCTTGAATTTTAGATTTAATGAAATACTTCCTTTCTCGCCATAAACCAGTCTGCAATGAACAAGCCAGGTAATATTCTCCTCAATCATCTTACATATTTAAATCCTGTCCACTCGAGTTCTAACAAACATCAATACCAAGGAGCTAGACAAAACAGAGAAAACATCCAGATGTTGTATTGACTGAAGAAAATACTCCCAATTCACTTCTTAAATTTAGTTGTGCTCATCTTAACTGTTTGCATTTCCAGAGATAAAGTCTCATTTCTAAGGAAAAAGGGAATCTCTGTCTCCGGAGTGAAATTGCACATAATTGTTCCTTGCATTCTAGAGGCCAAACCCTTTCTGTTACCCATCATCGGCTCTACACGCAACTCTTTTGCATTGAACTAACAATATATGTTGCTAGGCATATTTACTGCATTGCAGAATATTTGGTGAATATGCAAACAATATGGTGGTATCAGCAAACAATTGCCAATATTGCAAATATTTTATTCAATGGAGAAAGGAAAGTTTTCCATACATGTACCCAGTAAGGTCAGCATTAAATAGTGTCTAGGAAATGCACTTGGAGAACATGAGATGTGAACCTTATTAATATAGCACCACTATCAAGTGCATAACAGTAACCCTTACTAAGTACGATATATTTATGTTCATATTCTGCTGAGAATCAGTGATTCACACATTTGACCCTTCCTCACCATTTGTGTCCATTTCTCCCTTTAATTTTTCAAGTATCGTCGGCTGATATACAGGAAAATCATGAAGTCAAGTTTTACAATGTTGAAAAAGGGACACTTGATTAGTAATCCATAATTTTATGCTATAAAGTGAAAAAATACACCAACTTTCATGTGATTACTGCTATGATTCAGAGAACTTTAGAATACATCAGTAATAATCTAGTGAGTTTGAGTGAACTTGTGAATGAAAGTATTTATTTTCTTTGGTCTTTCCAGCTCATCCAAACATGAAGCTATTCATTAGTCATGGTGGGTTAGCCAGCTTCCAAGAGTCAGTTGCAAGGGGTGTGCCGTTGATCGGAATCCCATTTTTTGGGGACCAAGAGTTGAATGTGCAGAAAATAATGAATTTGGGTGTTGGACTTCATTTGCCATACAAAGAATTGACCAAAGATAATCTTCTGAAAGCTATCAGGAAAATTCTTGGAGATACAAGGTAAGCAACAAAAATTAAATTAAGGTATAATTACAAATCTCCCTAATTTTTCCATATTATATCCTTGAATATTATTTAAATTAGTTATCATATCTAAATAAATACCACATATAGGTTATGTCCTGATTTACTATTCAAGGAATCAACATGAATTTTTCATATCAATCAATGTATCTTGACATTATCTTTTGCAAAACTATCTGGTAACCATGTTAATGGAGATATTTTATTACCATATAAAGATAAAATTTTACCAGGCATTGGCTTTTTAACCTGCTTTTTATCTCTGAATGAATTAAAGCCAAAGAATTAAATTTATATCATATTTTAAGCACATAAAAACTTATTACAACTGAAAGATAGAGTGGTATTCAGAAGTATAACTCAAGAAAATACTATCAGCTATGCTTATGACGTTTTAATTCTATGTGAACTATCTGAATAGCTCCAATGGTATTTTAGAATTCTACTTTTTGTACCCTTCATATTTTTCTCTAAATTGAGGAACATAAGGATTTTTAAATGCAGTAAAAACTGTTTGAGTTACTGCACAGAATACCAAAAACTATAAGTTTTAATAGCATTGGTTTTCACAAAAATCAATTTGCTAATTGCTGAAAGACTTTATATGAACACTATGTTTATAAAAACATTTTGGCAGGCTATGAATGCTTGTAGTGGGTGCCATTGCAAGCAATTTTTGAATTGTATTGTCCAGACTTAGTTTTTTTTTATTTAAAAGCTATGCCAACTATTGCCTTCACTGAGGGGTTTGGTGAGTGCCTTGTGCATCATCTACAAAAAATAACTCCCACATTAAATAATCATCATAAAAAATTACAGCCTACACAAATGAAGGTTGCCTAACACAGAATATATAATTCATTATATTTTTCTCTGGGCTTGAGCATGCATTAGATGAGGTATTCTATTACAAGCAATTTAATGTTTTTATTATATATATATATATATATATATATATATATATATATATATATATATATATATATATTTATATGTGATTACAAGCAAACAATGAAGTACATATTCTGCTTGATAATATTGCTCCCAGTATTTTCTTTTAGCATCCTTCCCTCTTTGTGAAAGATGAAGAGAGTTCCAATCCTCCTTTTAACAAAATATTGTATACTAAATCATGCAGCGGAAGCTTTTAGTCCTGCACAAGGGGCAGCCATATTGGAAAGAATGAATGATAACCATTCTGTACATGTGTTCTATTCCAATGAATACGATATATATCTGTTACTAACTCATAACTTTAGGGAGTGAGTATTTACTTGGCTCAATAGATATTATAGCAGAAACTATTGGGTATTGTTTACAATAAAAAAATCTTATAATCATCACTGCTACAACACATCAAAGTTTATAAAATCCCACTACAGTGCTTGAGACAAATATCACTAAATTCTGACTTCTTCCCTGACTCCCTTCCACCAATGGCACCAGGACATAGTTTTCATATAAGATCTGCTCACATGAGTGCTACTACAGTGTGTCATAGTTTGTAAAAATGTTTTTCTTAAGTCCTATATTTTGGCTCACATACTCATAATGCATTACATTCTCCATTGGATCAGGTTTTAACTATGTATTTTCAAAGCAAATCACAAATAGGATCCATTGTCATGTGTTAGGAAATTTAATATCATAACATTTTAAAATTATATAACCATTCATAATTATGATTCAAAATATGTAGATGTAATGAATGTTATAAGATATTCTAGCTTGTAAGCTTGTAAATTGTTGTACTAATCGTGGTTTCATTTGAATTGAACAGATCATACTGCATAAGTCCCTATATATAAAATAAAGAGAGACAGATTTGCCACATTGAGTTAATTTTGATAGGATTTACCACCGAATAAATAGGTAGATATCTTACAAAAATGAAACTAAGCTGGAAGAATCCCATCCAACCATTATTACCTGAAATTTCAATAGCTAATTTGAGGAATTAAGTTATATGTCATAGGAAATTTATAGATGTTATATAATTCTGAAAAATGATGAAAAATTAACAAAATTTATTCGTGATACTATATTTGGTGATGTTGATTTTTGTTTCAGCTTCCAAAATAAAATGAAAAAGCTTTCTAATCAGGCAATGGACCAGATGGAACATCCTCTTCAGAGGGCTGCTTTTTGGACTGAATACATCATACGACACAAAGGAGCAAAACATATACAGCCAGCATCTCAGGATCTAGGATGGTTACAGCTTTACTCAGTTGATGTCATTTCAATACTTTTTTCTTTGCCAATTTCTATGCTAATATCTCTCTGCTATTTAGGATGCAAATGTTGTTGCAGGAGAAGGCGCAGCAGTAGGAAAATTTCTTGGAAGGCTAAAACTAAAGTTAAAAAGAATTAAGGAATTAAAAAGTAATAACAAAATGTCAGTACCAGATTTTTTATTTGATTTATTCATAGTGAAAATTTGTTGGTTCAGTAATGAATGAAATGTAGATACTGAACTCTGTCTAGCAGAAGCATAATAACTTCTTATGGTGTGATCTTAGTTAATGTAACCTCACTGACCAGGCATGACCCTAAAAACAAAATTTCTGCCACATGTGAAATATCACTTTGAAAAATGTTTTATTAAATATTTATGTACTTAGTTATATGTTATAATGTTCCGGATGATCTATTTACCTAATGGCATGAATAGTTTGAGTTACTCTTACTTTGTACATGGAATAATTTTTGAGAATGAAAATGCCACAGCATTCATGTTAAAATTAGGGCTCATTTAATAGGTAGATCGTATTTGAATAAAAGTAGGGCATGCATTTTTATGATTTTTTTAAGCAACTCAGAATATGTATAACAAGAAAAAATTCATGATGGGCTGTCAACACCCGATATCCTACTGTGTAGGTGGGTGTCATCTATCTCAGATAATATAGGAGGTAATAATTTTTTGCAGGGAGGACCAGAATGAATGGTAGCTGAGTGAAAAGAGCATAAATGCAATCAGAGAGTTAGGAGAAGTGAGGCTGGATTCCTCACCTCCTCCAATTAGCAGGTGAACTTGTTTATATCTGATTATGCTCATATGAGATACTATATGCAAAACTCCTAACTTGGACTCATCTGAACCAAAATCGGTTCCTGTCCATGTTATTTGGCTTGCACACATACTTTGTGAGCACTCCTATTTTCCTACACTTATTTTCCAAATCATGTGATCCAAACAGCCAGATGAATGTGAATGGAGACTTGTGATATTTCAGTGTAGTTATTTCTTCCAAATATTTTTAAGTATAGCAAAATATGTACCACTTATGTACAATGATATGTCATGGTTGGACTTAGCAATAAGCTACTTATTGAGAACCTGTGCTACCCATAACATATTGAGAACCTGAATCTTCAGCCCAAATGATTGACTGAACAACATAGTTGAAATGTCCTGAAGTAATTTAGCAAAAAAATTAGGCAAAAATTGGAAGATTGCAATGCCTCCTCTGGGGCCAAATAAGAGGGAACCACACCTTATAATTGTAATAATATAAGACATTTTTCTCTAACAAAATTATGCTAAAAATTTTCCTCTGGGTCTTAAAAGTGTGGACTGTAAACGTCTTTCTTCCTAAATACGTCCCACTAAAATGGGGATGCTTATCTTCAATTCTGTCATTTGCAATAATCTCTCATGATTGTGATAAAGGAAAAATGCAACAATCAACAATAGTTGACTTTCTAAGAGAAATTATGCAAATTTTATATTAAATCTAAATAATATTATTATACACCTGTCTATTTATAGAAACACTGAAAGGAAGCTAACCATAAAATTCAGTCATGTCCTGGTATTCATCTTGCCTGTTATAATATACAATTCATCACACAGTTCTGGAAAATTACCCATTAACTGTTCAGGGTGAATGAGATCAGAGAATTATATTTTTAATATAGATGAGCAGTAGTATATTTTTAAATATTTTGATATTTACAGATGGTATTGACTTCATTCAATCTCTCCTGACTCTTCACTTGAAATTCACTGTCATAACTTGTTACTAATTGGAATAGAGTTTGAACAAATTCATTTAAAATCTTAATCAAGGACTGAGACTTTCAGGTCATAATACTCATTATAACCAGAAATCATTATAATCTTGAAAAAGTCAGAGTAAAAGGTCAGAGTAAGTTGAAATTACTGAAGGATGGCGCATAAGATCATTTGTTACCCATCATTCAAAGGTTGAATTCCAATGAATTTCTAATATATGGGCGGTTTAATATTTCTAAATGTGGTAAATATATTACACCTACTTCAATTTTGTCTCCTGTTAACTTTTGAAAAGGTTTATGCATTTAATTGCAATGAAAATATTGATTGTAATTATCAAAAAAAAACTTTCTGCAATTGACTGAATATGCCTCCATTTCGGGGTAAAAATAACACAAACATCTTTCTCGCCCATTGAATTTGGAAACTGCGTGAGCTAAAGGGTGTCATTGAAGTCAGCCCGACCACAGATCCAGATTTGACCAAGTACTTCTCACACTATAGCCAGCAACAAACATGAACGAATCTCAAAATTCAAAGAAACATTGTTCTCACCAAAAACTCCTAAGTCCCATATCTTATTTTTGATTTACACATCAAACTCCTAACTCTACCTTACTTCGGTATATACAACAACAGAAAGTCAAAATAACAAAGACAACGAAAAATATGGTGAGTTCACAGTAATAGGGTGAAATGGGTGCATTTTACAAGTAGGTGAATGAACTGTCTGAAAATTAAAAGGAAAAATCTGTGCACACCACCAAAGATACAGTAGGGAGATTATTAATTGACCCAGGAAATATTCAAGAGATATAGGCTCAACGATAAAGACATTAGCCCAGTAAATTTAGGAAATCGAAGAGAATATGAAGTTGATAGGGATGGCTTTGGTCCAGATATATATGATGGCGAGATATGGCACTAAAGGAATTAAAAACGAACAAGACTGGGGATGGATAATGTACCTGAAAAACTAATCAAGAATTTAAGAAAATCAGAAAGGAAGGGTTTTGGTAGGTTGATTCGTAGCATTTCTGAGAGAGTAATTTAGCTGGAAGGCGTGTCAGATAAATATTTACAACAATTCCAAAAAAGAGAAAAGATAGCCATATGTGTGAACTATAAGGTAATGAGTTGGATTTTGCACACAGCTAAGATATTAATTAGAATCATCAATAGAAGAATAGAGATGCAAATGAATATGTAGGGGTTGATAAGCTCGTATTCAGAAAGGAAAGAGCTAGATGTGAGGTCATAGCAGTAATAAGGTCGATAGCAAATAAAGATACAGAATGCAATTAGGATGTATTTGTATTTTATGTGAATTTTAAGAAGGTGTTTAAGAGAGTAAATTGGGTAGAATTAAAGAATCTATAGCAGGTATATGATTAAAGTAGACTGGATGATTAAGAGACATACTACAGGGATGTATCAGCCAGCGCAAGTGCGCGTGGAGGATAGAGAGGCAGCAAGGGGAGTTTTAGGCAGGCAGGTAAAGTAGGGCTGTAGGCCCCTGCTTTTCAAAATATACACAGAGGAATTGCAAAAGAATCTCGGAAAGAGCTGGATGTAGGAACTAAAGTTGGCATGAAATCATTTAAATTAGTTCAATTGCGGAGCATCAATCATTGTTTAGCCAGTTACCCAAAGAATTACAATTACTGCTGTGAACATAACAGACATCAGAGTGATATTCAATGTAAACAAAACAAAAATGGTGAGTTTTTCGAAAACTAGGAAGAAAAATTTAATCATTATGCTTGGCAAGTGGAAGAGTTTTGGACAAAGATGGCCAACTTTGTGGAGATATAAAAAGAAAAATAGGGTCAAATAAATGCTATGAGAAATATGGGGGAGGGAGCTCATGGCAAGAACCTTGATTATGAATGCCAAGATTAATTGACACTTTGAATTCTGTATGGAGTGGAAACTTGATCGCTGAGACGAGAGGATAATTTAAGCTTGGAGAATTTCAAAATGTAGGTGAGGAGAAGAATGGAAAAAATTAAATGGAGAGGAAATGAAAACAAAGTAGTCAAAATATTCGGTATGATAGGAGAGGGCAGAATGTTGTACTGTGGCCATTATTGCAAACAAACAAGGAACTTACTCAGGTAAATTAAGCATATTTTCTATATTTTGTAATTATGTGCATTTTAACATTATTTTTCTAAACCAAAATGATATTTAATCATCAATATTGAAATCTTAAAATTGGTTTATTGAAGCCCTCCATTCCTCTCTGTTCCCTTCCTTCCCTCTCTCTTCCCAGCCCTGTGTTCCTTCTCCTGATAGCTTCTCTACATCCTTCTTAATTTGTCATATTTTCGTTTATCTTGGTCTTACTCACAGAATCTTTCATTCTATTATGCTTTTGGGTAATCTATTTCATCTCAAGGTGTGTCCAACCCATCTATTTCTTCTTTGTCGTAGAGTTCTCCTCGATGCCGTAGAATACCAAATGAAGTTTACTGAGTAAACTACAAACACTATACACATGTATGCTTCCCTGTTAAAAATTATTTTAAAATTTGCAACGGACAGAGAGAACTGACCCAGATGCTGATTTAGATGAGCAGATTAGAAGTGGTGCAGAAGATGGTGTACCTCCACTATTCTTGCATTAACATCATCATTGTGTTGGTTGGTTGTGACTAGTCACCAACGATATACAAATATCTGTGTACTTGAGTGAGTAAATATGAATTAGGTGTCATTATCAATTAGCTGGAAACGTCAGGGTGATTGAAAATACTTCAAGTGAATATGTACGAGGCCAAACTGTAAGGAATTGGAGAAAGTGGACTGAGGTATAGGCACCATTGTTGATATTTGGTTGGAAATATACAAAATAATTGCACATCAACACTGGGTGTCAATTTAAATGGGCCAAAATAAGTGGTGATTGCATTTAATTATGTCATTATTTCTTCTTGTATTCAAATGAATAAGATTCTAAATTCAAATATTGTTTCTAATGTAACTAATAATTGTATCTGAATACGTATTTACCTTTCAAAAAATGAACCCAAATGAATACTTATCTCTTAAGCAGGGTTTCATACCCAGGGTAAGAAAATACGTAGGCACACGACAACCAGTATCAAGGGCAATAATTCTACGCACCGACACAAACCCATAGTATTAGTATAGCCTCCGCCGTCCAGATACAAAAAAAATGCTGACGGTAATTTAATATGACTTCAGATAGAGTCATTCCCGAAAACGGTGATTCAGACATTCCGCGCGGTTCATATGACACCGGAATGGAAGTTTATGAGAACCGCGAAACACTCACTAAAGGCCATTCACACCATGAATATGCCAGTGACCTGGATAATGCGTAAAATACAAAGGGAGTGGTAAAACCCAGAGTTGCCTAATGCAAAGCGTAATAAAAACGACAGGTGAAGTGTAATTATAACTGTTGGAACCTTCCTCCTGATAGGCACAATAGCGAAAATTTGAATGGTGCTGGTGATCAAAACATAAGAGGGTCGGCTCATTACCCAAAATATTTATTAAATACGGGAAACGAGGCGGGTATCTTAGTGTGGGAAAGCTTTGAAATAGACAGCCAGACGTCCAGCCCAAAGATGAATCGTCACAAATTAAGCGATGAATTCCCGGATATTTTCTTAATTTACTAAAGCATGGCCACGACTTTAACTTACTCGTCATTGAGTACTGTATTTCACGCTAAATGCGTGCATGATAAATTCTGTTAAACGTGGTTTCCAAGCGGAAATGGAGACCGATGTTTTTTTCCGCAGGTTTGGTCAACCACCGACCAACAGTTTAAATACAAGATCGTCGTCCTAAATGTACTTTGAACATAATTCTCTCTCACTCTTGCGGTTAAAAAGGAGGAAATGTAAGACGTGGGAGTATTCGCGTGTCCTGTGGCTCTCTGTTGGTCGGATACATGGTTCACTGGAAAGGAAGATCGTGGAAGAAAAGAGCATTCGAAAACTGATAGTGAAGGAGGATGCTGAGGGTTAAATGGGAGACTATGGTTGAGAAGGAGGAAAATCGGCATGAAAAAGTAGGAATGATAATATGAACCAGGACATGGAAATGAAGAACCATATACAGTGGGTCACCTTGGAAGATAATTAATTTTTTCATGTACATAATCGTGGCGAAGTATCCGCAGCGAAGAACAATGGACTAAATCATAGGCTGACATCGAAAGAAGCAAAAAAAAGTTGAGGTAAATAGACGTATGAGGAGTGGGATGGGCAAAAAATTTGCCAAAGTCAACATAAATTAATAACTGTACATATTCAGAGTCCCAGTCGATTTACCAAATAAACCACAGAAGCTAAGCCGAAGGATGGTTGGATATGTGAGGCTAGAGTAAGTCTACTACGTAGCCCTGCGTCATGTAACCCCTTGGTCACAAAGGGAGCATACAAGATTGCCTGTACAACTTTGAGGTTAGTAGATCCTTCGAGTTTACTGGGGACACCGAGTGAATTGCATGTAACCCTACGTCACATCAGGATTGGATCAAGACCGTAAAGTAAGGGAGACGTTTCCAATCGCCGACCAGTTACTACTTGTTCTTGAGAACTACCAAGAGAGTTACTACTTGAGAACAAGTACATGCTCTTCCCTCTCACGATGGAGAATATTACAGCTTGACCGAAGCTTGCAATGTCCAAAGTCACCGAGATTCCAACCCAGCTCATCCAGTCAATTATAATTGATAATTTGATAATTATCAAACATTCTATGACACTACTTCAAGCTATAGAGTATCCCAACTTAATAGAAAAAATATTAAAGGTTACTAATAAACAAACTCGGACGCCAGGAATGTAGACTTTTCAATACCTGGAATTTTGTTGTTAATCCTAAATATTATCCATCGTAGTCATCATTTTCTCAAGTAGAATTATATTTGTTTTTGAAGAAGGATCGCAAATTAAATTGTTCGTCAGCGGCCACTCCCATATTGCGTCAAAGGACTGATTAAATAGAAAATATGTTACATCATCTTCAGTCATAGTGCACACACCAAACTTAACCTTATATTTCATTCCAAATTCCTAAAGAATTTCTACAGATGCAAATATTCTGATAACGACCATGTTCTAGTTCAGCGGTCGACAAATACTTCGATGCGTTATCAAGCTAAGTGTGTGCGCGCGCTCCTTGAACCCCTCGTCCTTATAGAAAGATCTACGTTTTGTTTTCATTCGAGGTCCGTCCTTCGCTCGGAGAACATCGCCAAGGCTGAGGGAGAATACGACAAGGAGGTAAGAAGTGAAGATAGACGCTAAAGCTTTCCCGTTATCCCGATCGCTCCCGTGCTTCTATTCATCGTCCCGTGAAAACTTTCTACGGTTCGCGTAAGGCGTTCTGACGTGTCTTCCTCCAAAAGTTTTCTAAGAGGGTTATATTCGTGCTAACTCCTGTCAGGACAGTCACCATACTATTGGAAGTATAACCTTCATGGACTTTGCGACAGTACAACTTTTCGCTTCACTGAAGCACGTGCATTCCTCCTCAATGGATTTTGTTTTCGTCCGAGCGACGGCGAAGAAAGCTACAGTTCTGTTCTCTTTATAATTTCCCATTGTTTATTTCTGTGTCCAATCGTCTTTTTGTTTCGCAACTTTTCCGTGCTTGTTTTCATCTCATCGGTCAATGTACTTCTGCCACCTTCATCCAACCTCCGGTGAGTACCAATGCTTCCATCATCAATCATATCCCAGTTCTTTAAGCCAGCCATCTTTTCGTGATCGAATAGCTACCATAAAAATGTCTGAGCATCCAAAATACTTTGGATGTTCAGACGTTTTTAAAGCGGGCCGAAACTGAAGTCGTGCAAGCGCTTGTACTTCGTGGGTAATATGCATTTATGGGACAGACGTTTGTGGGTCCCCAAGGGGACCCTTTTAATAACTAACGCGCCACCCATTACATCGTATCGAAAACAGAATCAGGATAAGTTCTCTCCGTCGCTACGCTATGATTCGATCTAAGAAAATATGTAAATATGATGGTAATGTTTAGTAATTACCTTCTTATCATAGAAAACAAAACTTTAATTTACTTCTGGCACGCAAAAGCCTTCCGGTCAGAAAGCCCACACCATTACGAAAGAGAAAGGAACGCTTCCCAAACGCGCGCACAGATACTAATTATGGCACAGTGGCCTTGGCGAGCATATTCAATATTTTTCGTTTTGCGCTAGAATTTTAGTTCTACTTAACAGTTCAATATCTGTTTTCCCTGAGACATGCATAATAATTATTGGGTTTCGTTACCACATAGGATAAGTTGAAATTCAAACATCGTCTTCCACCGAAGCATGTCTGAAGACACACAGCCTCAAAACGCATAGCCCAAGTAAAGCATTATAAGGAAATAACAAAACAAGGGTCACCATAACCCTCGTTTTTCCTTTTGGATCAAATATTCAACCCAGAGAATATTTAACAGCTGAGATGTGACGTCAGATAAACTATTTTTCTTTGCGATTCAAAATAAACACCACCTAAAATTTTTAAGCTGGCCAAAAATGGGTTTCTTAAAATATAATTTTGATTACGGAAATATTTGATGTGCTGCTTGCTGAAAATCTTGAAATGACGATAGATAATTGAGGACGGATACATAAAATCAGATGCCAAGATATGAGTGAGTTAGATAAACCCCAGGTGCGGACTTATGACAAAGACAGTCGTTATGGTTCGTTAAGTGTTATCCTCTACTGTATTGCATTAAACTATTCATTGGGAATTAAAATACACTAATTTTCACAGAAATTTAGAGAAAGTTAACGGTCTGGAAACATTGCTTAGTTGATTATTTAGCATTCATCCAAAAACAGACAAGTTTTGGTTAAAAAACCAAAACTTGTCTGTTTTTAAACTTTTAACATCAAGATAATAAATTCACAATCGCCAACACATAGGCCCTAGATAGAGGAAAACTTACTCAGGAGAGAATCGAAACTGCAACCTGTAAAATCGCAGGTGAGGACTTTACCCCGCCACTACCGCATCGATAAGGAGAGTTGTGGTGACAGATTAAAATGAAATCATTGTAAAGCTATTTAAAAATGCGTCCGTTTCGCTATTAAGGTGAACAATGGGCTGGATAATTCATCGCGTAAATGAATTCTTGGTCTAAAGATGGAATTAGTCGAAAGTTTTACAGGAAGCCGGCCGCTTGAACTGTTTTTTAAATCAAATTTTTTCGATCGCACCACCAACGTATCTTTCTCTCTCTGAAGGAAATGAACAGCACATCCTTTCGACTTTGTCCTGGTGCGAGAAGATGCCGAATTCGACGATGGAGTTCGTTGTCAGTCAGCTGTCTGCCTGCCCGCTTCAGTACAGATCGTCGTAATCAATAGAGTTGGGTCCATGATGTGATACACTCATTCATCCTTTTGACTCTTGCTAAGATTGACCGAGCGATTGTGGGACGATTGGGTCACGGTCGCGGAGAGACCGACGCTGAACTTAGGGGCGAACTCGTGTGCACTGTCGTCATGCTCGTATACTTACAACTTTCAACGTGTCGGTATGTCACATCTTGGGTGGCCAGATTAAAAATTACAATCTGGAGATCAGGCGTGTCAAAAATAAATTGCGTGGTATTCATTATTGGGTTTCGGGATAATCGCACTAACAAATATATGCACGTAAAGAACGAAAAATTACAAAAAGAATATTTTTGTTTATATTTGATCAAATAATCATCACGAAAATATAGAGAAGGATGAATATTTGAGAGATGGTTGAGGCCGATACTTTGTGGAAATCCATTTGTAATGTACGAAGAAAGAATCAAAGACTTTGCGTTTCTACAGGGAATACAATTCGTTTCCTGTGGAAACGCAAAGTCTTTGATTCTTTCTTCGTGCGTTACAAGAAGGATGAATTTTAACAATACAGTATAAACTCGAGCCGTAACTCACGAAGTGTATTTTTACTTGCGAGTTTCGAAACTTGCTCAAAGCTAGCAAAGGCATGTAAATGTTGTACTTTTACATTGTAATTAATGATGATTTATGTACGTCTGATAACTCGACTCGCAATAGAAACAATATTCAGTATTTATTAATTTAGTACATAGCACTTAAAAAAGAAGTTTATACTCGAGAAAAGGGGTATTCTTCGAATTCAATCTCAGATTTTAAAAAAGTAGTACTTCGTAAATTTAATTTATTAAATGGGGCATAATATCTCTAAAATGACTACCCTATTCACAACTTTCATTCTCGGAGTGAATACTCCGATGTCAGCTGGAGGAGAATTTAGTGATTCTTCGGGCGAAAGAATTCAAACTATTTCGAACGGTCTGATATCTGACCTATGATGACATCGCTGGAAGAATATTATCTCATACCCCAGTTGCCACAAAATAGCAGTGTGTGACAAAAAAGGGTGCACTTAAATTTTCCATTATCTATAGGCACGAGACGTATTTCGATAATTTGGGAAAGATAAAAACATTCCTAGTGTTTCGTTAGCATTCAGTGGTTGGCAGGCGCTTGTGATGGGATAGTTTTACTCTGGAAGTACAAAGTGTCTGACAGCCATTGAATATAAACTGAACGAACGTTTTCAACTTTCCTCAATGTTCGATACGCCTGTGACTACCTACAGATACTCAAACACGACCATGCATGAATTTTAAATCTCGGCGTTCGATAAATCGACTATTGATAATATACGAATACCGAAACGATATACTCGTACAAGCCAATTCTTTTCCCGGCACTTTCCTATCAATCCTATATGAGAAAAAATTATCTATGATTTAATTAGCCCAAATATAGTGAATTAAGTTAACTCAAACGAAGAGTTTTATCATTAGTTTCAGACAAGCCCATTTTAAGAGCTTTATAGACAAATTTAAAATTAAAAAATAAATTAATTATCAACAGCTTACCACGGATTCTCTGATACTACTTTGTACTTAACCAAAATTACAAAATATATATTTAGAAGGCGTCATCTCACAGAAAGAAAAAACAGAAATTTGTGAAGAACTTTATGGAAAGTACTGTTTTTTGACCAGTGTTTCCCAAGTAAGATAGGCAGTGAGAAAAATCATAGGGCCACTGTTAAATTGGGAAGTTAGGAGATATATTCCGATTTTAATTCTGAATTTTCCGGTAGGAAGTATGAAAGCCCATTTTCTTTCCACACAGCTCATATTTGTGCTTGAATTCCTACACATTCCGATAGATCGATGGCGATGCAATAGTCAAGGCGATTGGTTAATGGAGGCGAGATTTGTAGAGGTAAATGAAAATTAAGTTTTCCAACGTTCACTTCTGCTTTCCATTTGCAGGGGAATGAAATTTTCGAGGAACCTTCAACAAGTCATCTATACTAGAGACATTTGAACCGGTTAGACAGTCGTCAGGGTAGTATCTATGACACTATAATAATTACTCGTTGTTGTAGGGGAACAATATATCAGTTGATTCGATTAAGATTGCGCACACCAATGGAATAAGCTACACGGTATTTCAATAAGAGTTTACATTATCGAGGTCGAAATTGTGTTGTATACTTAGATTTAAATACATCAATTCCTTGATTCCACGACTTAGGCCAGCACTAGAGGAGGACCAAAGGAGTAGAAAGAAACTTGACATTTTCAAAGGATCTTAATAGCAATGAGCCTACATTAAGAAGCCTAAATATGTGCCCGGTTAAGGTGGGGAAACTTTCATTACCCGTCTATGTTTTCCAAAATTTCGGCAAAAGTTAAAATCCGTGTCAAGCGATAAAAACTATAGCGTTTAAAAACAGTAAATAAGAAGACTTTCACATTAGAACATGGCGTCGGAAATGGTGGAACGATTCAACGTAGTAGCTGTTGCTGCACTTCTTGGATTTTTAAGGCTCCCGCGATGAGCTCATAGCGCGCCCGTGACACGTGTTAGCGAGATCCACATTGCAAGAACACAAGATTGTTGCCCGTTAAGTGGTTCGAATCAACCTTCGAGAAGGTCGGCATTATACACAGAGGATGTCCTTTAGTTGCGCATGGCTTTTGCTGGGAAGGACGGTGGCTTGCTATTTTATTACCTATTCTTACCTACGAGTACATTGTATGGGTCCCAGATTAACCTTACGTCAGATTATTTATTGAATTATTTCAGCCACCGCTAATAAGAAATAATTTGAACAATTCTTGATAAATAGTGAAAAAATTTCTCAAATGCCCATTAATGGAACAGTGGTTTCAAAATTATTTAAGCATTTATCAACTTATTCAATTTTTTTCTAAATATTTGTTTCATTCAATCTTTTACATGCTGTTAACACTAAAATAACATAAACCCTGCATTTATCGTGGTATACTTGTTTTGGGGACAGGCGATTGGAGTAATTTGTAATCGTGGTGAAATAAGCCCTCTTCAAACTACAAGTATGCGTACATGTAACTTCGCCTCGGCAAAATTTTTTGTCAGTGCTATTTTGATAGGTAATAATCTACAGGTATAATGTCGATTACAAAGGTGACGCAGAGGGTTTGAAATGTATGCCTTGTGGATTTGATATAGAGATAATGGAATCTTTCCCAAGCGATCTCGATTTTTTTCAAATTTTCAATTCTCGACGCTTCGGAAGAACGATGACCTCCAGTGTTATCTTCTTCAGACGGTGAAATGCCTTTCAGATCCGGTGGAAAAGTAACGTTACGAGGTTTGGGCCACACAAAATTTTCCATCATTTTCTCTCGACGCCAAATTTTCTTTCCATTCCTCCTTGAAAAGACCCAAATTGGCATCTTGTAGCAAAACAGTTTCCTTTGGAAGTGCCGAGGGCACCGAATGATGGCGTAAGAAACAAAGGGGCGAGGAATGTTGCGTGTGGAGCGGGTGGTTCAAATGCGAATAATTGTATTTTATTTCCCACCTGTATCCGTCTCAAGGAGGGGTTGTTTTCTGCAAATTTTTTTTTAACGTGGATTGAGTTACGCTGGCTGACAGTCAAACGGATATGTATGTAGCTCTGAATAACTTCATCGAGTTGACGGAGAGAATGAATTAGAGGGTGAATCACTGAAAAACAAAAGTAGTCAAAGGAAATATAAAGCATGAATGTATAGCGAGGGCAAATAGCGTTGGAAACCTCTAAGAGGTGAGACCACCTTCATTTATATGAAGAAAATAAATTATATTTTTTCAGATAAATAATTTTTACTTTAGGTAAATAATTTTAAAACTTGTTTCTCTTGAAAGGAAGTTGAAGTCGTGTTAATATCCAAATTGATCGCACTAATTTAGAGATCTCAGCGCATGGTTGATAATTTTATAAACGTAGGACAGTGGGTATTCGAAGTGGTGTCGGGCATTAAAATAATGTTAATTTTGAATTTTATTTAATCCATAAAGTTGAATTTTATTAAATTTAGGGGGGTAGGGGTTTGGCCCCCATGGCCCCTCCCCTTTTGACCTACCCCTCATTGAGCAAGTAGATGATTCTGTACACATTGGTAGAATGTTTGCGAAAGGTGGTAAGATAGACTAAGACATTAAAAGACGTGAAACTTACAGTAGAAATGTTTGTTATAGCGCATGGAGTATCCAAAAAAAATAGATTTTCCTAAGGCATTAAGTATGACAGTGTATAAAGATACCCCTCCACATCATATTATTGCATGTTGTCGAAACTAGGATGCACTGGAAGAAGCATAAATATGGGATAAATCTAGTGGGTATAGGGAAGTGTTTGAAGTGGAATTAGGGAAGAATCAGGTAAGAAATGATTAGATCGTGGAAGAATGTGTATTAGATGGACGGTAATGAACAAGTCAACGAAGCAAAATATACCGCCTTGGTCGTTGCTGAGATAATGGTTGATATTCGAATCGTCAATATGACATAAAAGAAATGGTTTCAGAGAGGACTGGGTGCACCGAGAAATTCATGGGTGAATGAGGTAAGGAAGTTATTTGAAGGGAGTGAGTTCTCTAAAATTATATAAATTCATAATATTTACACTGTATTACTTCGAAAGGGAATGGCGTGAAGGGTATGAATGTGTACGAACTCCTCAAACCAATAACATATATTGAGAAATGGATAAGGCCTTCAAATTATAACTTTTCTAACCTTCTTACTTCTCTCTGATAACGCAGAGCAAGACTCAAAAGGATTTATGGTCTCGCGAAATGATTTATCAAATATGCCCCCTTTGAGTTTCATCAATTTACACGCCAGTTTTTACCAACTGTTTTCGAGTTTATTAATTACCCGAGTTCCATATACAAGTAAACGTTTGGTTGGTTGCAGTAAGTCCGTTCGCCTGTTTGACTGTGTGTCCCGAATTTTTCAGGCATGGAAAACGTTCGGAAGGTGAAAATGTAATCTGTCATTGGAGTTGAACTTTCTTATGCTTATTCAGATTGACACTTTTTGCAATAATTAAAATTTTGTGCTAATACTTTTCCTAAAAGATGGTACCTTTGAAGCGATAGCAAACCATGTCGTTGTCCATGGAAACATCTCTTGTTCAAGAGAGGAAGTAATTTATTCATGAAATTCGATTGGCCTAATGATTGACAGATCAAACAATTACTTAACCTTTCCGAGATATAATGTTAATGCAGGAATCAAATGAAGTTATTTAAGGTGAGCTATTATTTCTGCTATGTTTTAATTAATTATTTGCATAATTGGGATTTTTAAATTCAGTCATTTCTTATTCGTAAACAAAAAAAATGAAACGGAGGTGTACTGCAATGGTTTAAAAAGTTATTGCATTGTTCCTCTTTTCATTTTTACTCCTCTTCTTAATTTAATTCTTGCTTCATCAGGTCATCACCATAGTTATCAATTCAAGGATCGTCTTGTGGGTAAAATCTTCAGACTATTCTATTCCCTACCAATATTCTCATTGACTCCTAGCTCTTTACAACAACATTTTCCATCACCTGTTTTTCATAGTTCGTTCTTTGCCTTCCTCTGCAATTATTGCCCTCCGTCTGCCCTTCAATTATCGCCTTCAGCCGGCCATCTTACTCCAGGATATGCCCAATTACTTTCCCTTTCCTTATTGTAAGAGTCCTCCAAAGAATTTCTCTCTTCAATCACTCTTCGAAGTACATTGTTACCTGCTCATTCATTTCAGTTTCAACATTCTTCCCTAGCTCCGAATTTCCACCGCCTACGATCTTCTTTCATCGTTCAAGTCTCAGAAGCCTCCGCAGAAAACTAGACTTCTCGGCTTAGTTCCGTTTTTGCTTACAAGTGTATACGACTTATCTTGTTATTTCAACGAATTTTATTACCAAATTTTCACCAAGGTTTAATGTGATAGTACTTCAAGTTTCTCTGCAATGAAACATCATCGCTGATGATGCTGCGTAGGTAACGATAGTTCAATAAGAGAGAGAAGATAGAGGATTCCCTCTTGCCTTTGTCAGAGGCTGTTATGTAACTTCCGCTTCCAATTGTTTCAGTTATGGTAGAGAAACCTAAAGGATGGCATACTTCATTCTCCAGTTAAAATGAAAATATATAATGTAAATTCAATGAATCAACGACCCACAAAACATTATCAAATAGTATTTAGATGTTAGCTTTAAGTTTAAATAATAATTTTAAACAGCTATTAGCGTATATTGGATTAAGGATTAAAAATTCATTTTCCATTCAGAGGGCAATTCCAATGCATAATTTGAATTTGATTTGTGGGTGTGGAGAAGAATGGAGAAGGTAAAATGAACCGAAAGGAAAACAAATGAGGAAGTGCTGGAGATGGTGGGTGAGGAGAGGGGTTTGTTGAGAGAAATCCTATGGAGGCAGGAAAAATTGATGAAAGGCGTATTGAGCGGTAGTTGAATGTTGAAGAAGGTAATAGAGGGGAGAATGTTGGGCAAGCGAGGAAAGGGCAGGAACAGGATAGGGATGTTGGACGGGATGAAGGGAGGAAAGAAGTACACCGAGATGAAGAGGGACCTGATGTAGATTAGGTTGCTGGATTGGGTTTTGTTTGGAGTTACAAAATGTTTATTTGATAGTTATGTCCATTCAAAAACCTACCTTAACCGGTATGTTACCTAATAATAAAATAATTTGAATCTCCGCGAATACGAATTAAAATTAAATTGATCAAGTTGTCAAGGACAAAGACAACGCACACTCGCCAGACTAGGGCGTGCCAGAACACTAATGATATCAAACGAACTCCAGCATGGTCTCCGGCTGAAACGACTATCTCCTTGCCTCTTCACCTTGTCTTTCTTGTTGAACGTGAGAGTTTACTCCTGTAAAAACTCAAGAGAAGTCGCATTATAAAGTGATTCCATTAATTGACATCTGATACCATTGATAAAGAAGAACGCACAGAAGAACGAATTAAGACGTGAATCTACTACGTACGTACCCACTATTGACTTATGAAAATGAGCATATAGTAATTACGAGAGTGAATGATTGATTAAAAATAAAATAATTACTAGTGCTGTAAATGTTTCCGTCAAGGCCTGAAGTCTACTATCAATCTCATAATTATTATTATCATATGTTCATTTACATAAGTCAAGAGCACATACGTATTAGATTCACGTCTTAATTCGTTCTTCTTTGCATTTTTGATCAGTTTTACAATTTAACAGACCGCTTTTTTTTACAGATGTGATTCACTTTTATCTTTTTTTTATGAATTTACGAGGAAGTTCGTTTTCTTATTTCCACTAATTTCCACTCATTTCCTTATTTTCACTCATTCACCAGGTCTAAGCTATTATTATTATTGGTAATTGGTTAGGGCATGTTTTGGATGGACACAGGCTACGCAACAATTATACCCATGCCTCTCCTAAGAAAAGACAACGTTAAATCTGACAATACAAAAATACCCCCCTCATTCCGTCAACATTCCTATCACCTATCCTTTTCCTACTCTTCCTCATTTATAATGTTCTCACCTCCATCACAGCCTTCAACATCTGATCGCCAATCAAAACACTCGGCATCCATCTTTCCTGTCTCCTTTGGATTCCTCTCAACAATACCGTACATACAATGTCACAGGCATTCTTCGTCGTGCTCGATGCGCCACAGTCCACGAGGTTAGAGCCAACTTTAAACACTAAGGGTGGTGAACATATTATTCCTTCAAAGCCCTCAAAATCTCTGGAAGTAAGAGGACGCCTCGGTAGCTTAACTGATTAAAGTATTCGGCTAGGCAAGAGGGGTTTGTTGAGAGAAATCCTATGGAGGCAGGAAAAATGGATGAAAGGCGTATTGAGCGGTAGTGGAATGTTGAAGAAGGTAATAGAGGGGAGAATGTTGGGCAAGCGAGGAAAGGGCAGGAACAGGATAGGGATGTTGGACGGGATGAAGGGAGGAAAGAAGTACACCGAGATGAAGAGGGACCTGATGTAGATTAGGTTGCTGGATTGGGTTTTGTTTGGAGTTGAAAAGTGTTTGTTTGATAGTTGTGTCCATCCAAAAACCTACCTTAACCGGTAGATTACAGGCCAACATGGAACCCCTGACCCGGTGGAAGACCCGAGAAAACTTCATCCGGTAGATTACCTAATAATAATAATAATTACTTCAGGATCTTAAGTTCATCATGGTTTGAAATATTCTGTTATTGGGTACACGTTGTAAAAGAATGCTGAACGCAAAGCCTAACTAAAGTTTATTTATTTTAGGAAATAAGTAATATGTAAATCATTGGTGGACGATCGGCAATTTATACTTCCGGAAAACTTCGAATTTTATCCATGGCACGTAACCTAACGCCTTGGCGGTGACCGAAAGGCCCCAAGTTCTTGTAGCGCATCCATGTGGTCGAGACGATGTGAAATCATACATACCTTTTACTTTTCATTTAGTTTACCAATGATCCGCTAGGAAGTCAATATTTTTCATCGTATTGTTCGCAAATCTCCTTTGCATGAGCATTCGAAAATATTTTATACAACAGTAAATATATTTCCTCGCCTACGTTCTAAATGTGAGAGTGAGAGTGAAAGGCACTCCAGCAGTAAAATGTTTCCTGTTTCTTTATCTCCGATGCGTTGATACTGTAGGTGTGAAAAACTCCCAAAGAGGAAGGGGAAATGTGATGAAAAGGTAAAATTATTATCTTTCACCGGTTAGGCCTCATTTAGAATATGGTACTGGTATATGTGATCCTCATGAAGTTGCATTTATTGCCGAATTGGATCTCGTGCAGCGCAGAGGAGGACCCCTTGGCACCTTTTTTTTTAATATAGTAGGTTAATGCCGACGCTGGGTTTCTCTCTCCACCCTTTCCCATTTCCTGAATATCCTATCCGTACCAAATTAGCCACATCCCCGATGGACCCAACTGTTGGTCGCCGAACATAATTATAAGTACCATTACACACGTACAGGATTAAGGACACGAAAGAACATGAAGTGAATGACAGTGATCTACGAAGAAAAATTTGAAGGACTGGGTTACGAACCATGAACCCTGAAGCATGACGTAATATTCCACCACCGCGTCTGATTGAAATTAGTTGGGCTAAGAATATTACTAACTAGATGCCGTCTGGAAGCCTAACCTAAGCCAGAAAATAAAAACCAGCAGATAATACAGGTCCTGCAGTCGTAACTCCCTCCTTCAAACTCAGAAGCGTTCACTCTTTCGGAACGGCCATACCTTTTATGACTGCATTTGAGTTTCGTCCGCAGTCCGACGAATGAAGGGACAAGTGGGACGTAACGGTGGAGTGGAAGGGGGCGATAAGGTCAGCGAACTCGCCCATAGAGACAGGAGCGTGCCTCGTACGTACTTGGACAGCGCCTAAATACATCAGACGCTTTTATGAGATCTGCCTCTAAATACTCGTACATTGCCGAGCGGATAGGCCGCCTGCCAAGGATCCACCCAACCGTATTTACAATTGTATCGTTGTCGTGTGGGAAAAGCCTGGGTGTCCACCGAAGTTTTTACATGCATCGAAGGTATGAGCGTAGATTGAAGGCTTCCGAATGCCTGGTATGCAGAAGAATTACACTTCGCAACCTCACTTCCGAGGGGTTATTCCCTAGCGGCTAACGTTCAATATGATTCGATGAAAAATATCCTCCGGTTGAAACAAAAGGTTTTAACATCAGGTTAGGATTGACTTTGGGCACTCTCAAATCCGTAATTGTTCATCCGCTCGAGCTAACTATTACGACTACTTGTAGTGTGTATCTTTAAATCTATTTCCTTTCTCAGGAATAGAATAATGGTCAATAAGGCGCTCAAACAGCTTTGCAATTGCATAGAATATTCCCCCACAAAATTAAGTCCTATTTTCAAAGTATGTGCAGGTTGGAATCACTCATTGCTTTTTCAATTAGCTTCTAAGAACTCATTGACTAAAGTCGCGAGAAACTTGTCCCAGTTAATGTTCACCTTATTATGGGCACATATGGCAACTGAGTTCACCTTATTATGGGCACAGGCAATGTCGCTGTGTAGACGACAGCCTCAGAGATAGCGCGGCAAGTGTTTGTAATGTCGTAATTAAGTCGTGACATTGAACCTACAGCATGGGGGACCTCCTCCTTAGCGCGCTGATGTCACTCCACGTAATATCGAGCTTCCACGATTCCATTAGCATTCATTAAAATTGTACATGCAAGGAAGCTTTATCTCAACCCGACATTCTCTATCGATGCAGATCTTCACTAATTACTGTCGAATTGTGACAGCGATTGAAAAAAATGTCACAGATTAGTGAGAAAAACGCTCGCATATCGTTATCAAAGGAATTCTTGATTTATGAATTAATCACATCCCTTATGAAAAAACTTTCACACTGGAAAAAATCTTTCTCGGGATTCGATCCACGAGGCCTCGATTTCCGACCAAAGCTTAAGGGCTGTAACACTCAACTGAAAATCGGGGGATCCTGGTTCAAATCTTGCACGAGGAGAATGATTTTCCCACTGTGAAATTTCTCGCATTTGGGCGCAAATCACTTGTCGACTCCGTTAAACTTTTGTTGTATCTATTCCCGTGCTTTCTTCGAAACCATACTTTTTGACGATACTTTTATATCGAATTCTGCATTACGTGCTTCAATGCAAAACCATGAATTAAAAATGGGAGTGTTTAAAATTTATCCAACCCAATATGACCCAGACTTTTCGTTTTCAACGCTTTCTCATATCCGTGAAAGTGCTCCTCCCTGCGGACAGTAAAAACATCTTGGGAAGAATTCATTGCATCAGACTGGAGCATGATGGATCAAGTTAACTTTAAATGTCCTCCAAGAGAAACATTTTTTTTAATATTGAACCAATTGCACAATAGACGATCAAATTTATATAATATTTTCTGTTCCTATTATTCAACTTGAACAGGTCAATATCAGGAGTGCTCATAAACTTGTGGGCTTGAAAGTAGGAACCTATGCATAAAAAGTATGGTCTACTTGATGAGTGAGAGCAGAGCTCAGGATGCCAACTTCACACATCAGGGTATGAAGTTCAGTTCCTTCCCTTGTGCTGCTTCACTTTCTCAGGATACTCTAATTCCCACAATCACATAACTTAAAGCTGTGGATGTAGTGGATGTACTCGAAGTTGTGGAATCCTCTAATTTGTAGCCAAATACTTGACCCATTAGGCTACGATGCCCTTGGGTGCATAAGTCTTTTGAGGAACATCACATGTTCTATCAGTTTAAATGTCTCCAACAGTCTACTTATTCAAAGAAAGGATTTGCATTCATAAATGTAGCTAAGAAATGTGAGTAAAAATAATCATAAATGGGTATCCTTCGGCTGAATTACCATTAAGATAAGAAGTAAACTATTGCTATACAATGGATGGGGTCTTAATCATGGGAACAATTAAATAATGATATTTACCATTAATGCCAAACCAATCACAAATAACACCTGTCCGAAGCTGGCTTTTTCAGCAGTTCCTCAGTGCCCAGTAATTTCCCAAAAAGACAGCAAGGAAGAGTTACACACAGATTTACACAATGTCTAAAATACTCAATCTGTTAGAACTTGATTTGTACAGAGCCATAACAATCTGCAAGGTGCCATAATCATATAAATTTGAATAGCATATAAAGCCATTATGGTGTATCTAACAAATTATAAGATTTGGACTCTGATGTTTAAATTCCTAGATATGTACTGTACATATTATCCTCACTCTTGAAGAAAAGCTATTGATTACAAAGATGAACAGATGAGTGCCAGCCAAAATTGTGGATTCCATATTTGAATTTCTTTAAGAGGAAAAATGAATCAGAAGAAAACAAAACAACCTCATTTCAAGTGACATGAATAACTAGTAAAACTCTGCCAAATGTAAAAACAAACCTCAGTTTGTCGTAGGAATTGGGATGTACTTATATGCTTAAGTACAAAACAAGTAATAATTTCAGGCTAAAGTTTAATACTCATATATTTTAAAAAAGTAGAATGTATAGTCCTTAATCCTTGCAGTTAAAACCTTAGTATGATCCCTATGAGACAGATGTGAGGTTTCACTTTCTGGCTTTCTTTTAAGCACTCCAGAAACAATAAAAGTATTCAAACAGTGAAGCTATGGAAAGCACTTATTTATTTAATCATGAATTCACATCAAGGTAGACCATGTTTAAATGGCATAGTTTGCCTCAGCATGTGTATCTATAGTAAACACAGGAATTCCAGCATGTTTGGAGTTTGGAGAATGATTAAATACGAATTTATTTGTATTAAATTAATTTTACTGAAATAGATGAGCTCAAGTTAAATGATGTGGGTATCCAAACATGTTGCTCCCAAGGGACAGGTGCAGCAATGTTTGGATACCTGCATTGGGTTATTTCATCTTTCAAGATTTTAATTCCAAAAAGTGTCAGAGTTTCCTGAAATGAACATAATCCCAATAATGATTTTAATAACAAAATACCCCCAGCTATAGCTTAAGCTTTTTGTATACTCTTGTTTTTGTGAACAATTTAGGATTTTGTAAATATTGATATAACATGTATAAATAGTGTTCAGTAATGAATATTTTCCTAATTTTAGATATACTGAATCCATTTTTTTTTCTTTTCAGAGCCATGGCCAAAATTGGAGCATGTTGTATTAGCCAATTATGCCTTTTTACAGTAGTAATTCTTTTGCATCAAACTCATGAGATCCAATCAGCTAAGATTCTAGGAATGTTCCCTCTGTCTGCCACTAGTCATAATAACATCTTCAGTGCTCTCACCAAAGAACTAGCTGTCCGAGGACATCATTTAACCATTATCACACCTCATCCCATCAAGAATCCTCCAGCCAACTATACTCAAATTGATGTTTCAAAGGTTGTAGGTCCACATTTCAGTAAATTTGGCAATATTGGCATCATGAAAATGGTAGAGGCATACGTAAAACTCCTAAACATAACCACGAGCATTTGCAATGATGTTCTGGCAACGTCTGAGATGAAGAAACTTATGGATCCAAAAGGAATGGGCCAGAATTTTGATTTGATGCTCATCAGCCATTTCTTCTCAGAATGTTTCTACCCATATGCTCATGTATATGATGTTCCTGTGATAACCATTTCCCCTGCAGGATCCTTTCCAACAACAGATGGCATGTTCGGTAACATAGCTCTTCCTTCTTTTGTGCCCAACGCGTTCTTCTCATTCACAGACAGAATGAGCTTTGTTGAAAGAACTACCAACTTATTGAGTGTTTTGGGTGCGAACATTTACATGAACTTCTTTGTATATCCTGGCCACGAAAAGGTTGCAAGAGTTTATTTTGGAGAAATTCCACCACTTACTGAAATAATGAAACGAACAAGGTTGATCCTACTCAACAATCACTTCACTTATAATTATCCTCGTCCATTGACTCCAAACATGATTGAAGTTGGAGGTATCCATGTCAAGTCTCCAAATCCACTGCCAAAGGTAATTAACAATGAGAAAATAAGATATTCACTAATTTCCAATAACTTATGTCATATGTTTTCAATTTTGTAAGAGGAGACAATGAAGTTTCCACCATCTGAAAATACATTTAGATGTACTTGACACTTTCAGGCTTCACTTAGTGGAATTTTTTGATGTCCATATTAAATGAGTTTGTAACTTTCCACAGACTTAATTTTAAGGTACAACGTGTTTCATTGACTTGTGGTATCATCAGCTACAAGTTTGGTTCACATGCAGGGGGAGAGAGGGTGGAAAGTTGAAGGTGAGGTTCGAGGTTTTTTCAGGTAAGGGAAGGAAAAAGTGGTGGTTGGGGTTTTTCGAGTAAAGGAAGAGAAAAGCGATAATCCCTTGGTTATAACGTGGCATTGGGTGTAGCCAGGGGCATGGGGGGAGTGGGCAAAATAGTGCATTGAACTGCTGGATTTGTTTTCCTCCAGGTCAGTTTCTCGGAAAGGAGGGGAGGGATGAGCGCATAATTGCTCATTCTAAAGTATTGTTTTAGGGTCTGCCAAGTGCCTTAGAATCTCGATTAGCTCAAGTCCATACATGTTTAATCCTTCTGGGAGGATATTCAGTATTTCTGGGACAAAATTAGTATTGTATTTACAATCATTCAATGTCATATTCAATTGCTGTGTGTGAACCAAACTTGTATCCGATGATGCCACAAGTTGATGAATCACATTTTTACCTTAAAATTAAGTCTGAAGAATATTTAAAACTCATTAAATATGTACATTTAGATGATTTAAGATGAAAAATATGTATTTCTTCAATAAAAACAAAATATAGAGTCGTAAACTCAGGCCAATGAAGGGATGACAAATTTTCTCTCAATCCTCTTCAGGATATGTCCACTTTTAATCCGATATTTCTGCAACTGATGGGGAGGAAATGCAAATATAATGCATGATACTTCAAAGTAAACATTTTCATACTCCTTAATTCATTTGCAATCCCTTTAAATTCATATCTGCCACTTAGTACAAATTTTAAAAGGAATAGATAAAGGTAATGTAGAATAAAAATTCACTAATGTCACAATTCAAAGCAAACCTAACCTGTAATAGATTGCATAGTAATCTACTTAGTTAGTAACAGAGTGAGTTACCAGTAAGAAGGGTAAATAATAATTCACATTCTAGAAACTATTAAAGATAAGTTTCTAAATTAAGAGGATAACTTGGTAAATTCAACTGAAAAAAAATTTCCATTTTCATATTTTTGGCATTTTCTCAATGTATTATTTAAAATGTTTATGTATCTCAAAAAGTTTCTGGAACAAACTACTATTGATGTGAATGTTTTGAAAAACCTATCTGACCTAAATGTTTCAATCACATTGATATTGTAGCCAGATACTACTAGTCCTCTATGGAATCTAATACTCAACATGGTCACCAGTTCTCATTCTACCACCCATGCCCACAAAGGGAAATGTCTCTCATAGCATTATTTCATGAAAAACTTCATATTTATGGAAAAGTTCTCAACAAGGCACATCATTCATCCACAGGACCTCCAGAAATTCATGGATGAGGCAAAACATGGTGTAATATATTTTAGCATGGGATCAAACCTGAAGAGTTCAACCTTTCCTGTACAAATAAGGGAGGCCTTAATGGAAGTGTTCTCTGAACTTAAGCAGCGAGTTCTCATGAAATATGAGGGTGAAGGACCAATACCAGGGCAACCACCCAATGTGAAGCTTGAGAAATGGTTCCCTCAAACTGATCTCTTGGGTAAATATACCAAATGTTTCATTTGGATTAGAGAAAAATTTAATAATTACAGATTTCAGAGGGGAATAATGCATGCGATTTCATTTAAAATTTGGATGAAGATGAATTTACACTCCTTCATACGTCAACTAACAAGATTGAAAATTATATCCAGGCAGCCAATTTGGAATATGTCAAGCTACACTTTTCCTCAATTTATCTTATGGAAGATATTCAGGCACACTTGACTTACTAGTACTCCCAATTGGTCTCTTAAACCTCTAATGGCCTTTGAAATTTGCAATGTTTAAATATTTGAAACGTTAAACCTCTAATGGCCTTTGAAATTTGCAATGTTTAAATATTTGAAACGTTTTAATATCTAATTAGCGATGTTTTTATTTTGTGTGACCATTTCTTGATGTACTTCAGGGAAATTAAGGTTGATAAAATAATACTGAGATTTTAAGAAATATGAACCTCATTAACTGTGAATTATATGTTTGTGAAATATCTCTGTAAAAATAATCCTGTGGTAATGATATGAACTACTCTAGACCTTTCTGCAACTCATGGAAATACTACCTCATCTCCTCATGAAAGAGGCTACAAGTTTCTTCGACATACAGGCCTGTATTCATCTCAGTAATTATCATCAAATTTTGCCCTTTTAAATAGATTTTTATGCTGCTTAAATTGCAGAAGATAATGAGAATTCCTGGGTAATATATGATCAGATATGTAATTCCTAATCTTCATGGCATGAGTCATTAGCACAAGTTGTCAATCCAAGGATTAGTTCATAGCAGCTCCCTAAACTATCTTGTTTCCTGACAATCTCTCCATTCTCTCCTGAACCCCTGCAATAACATTTTCCATTACTTTCTTCTGATACACAAAGTTCATCCAAAACCTTTCTCTCTGCAATTCTTCCCCTCCATGCTCCCTTCAATTATGGTCATCAGATAGTTTTCATGCCACAGGGTGTGACCTCCATAGGCTTTCCAATTTTTAATTGGAAATACCGATACCTAATATTTCACTCACCTACTCTTTAGAGTAGGAACTTCTTTATTTGTTAATCCATCTATCCACTTTATTTTATAATTCCTCAGTTGTATTATATTTCCATCATAAGGTAGAAAAAACTGAATACAGAAAGCGAATGATCTTATAATACATGAGGTATGAAAAAAATAGTGCTTGAAAACTTTTTTGTACCATTTTAATTTGGGAGCTCTGGCAGACAGAGTTACTGAGCATAATAACAAAAAATAAAATAGCAAATAGTAAGAAACTGATAGGTAACTGTTCTGGTTATGTGTTCAAAGCTGCTCATTGAATTCACAACACATCTTCCCAAACTTCATTACACTGCTGCACCTATTTTTAATATCTAACTTCAGTAGCAACACAAGACTCCATATATAAGTTTTAACAAATCATTTCCCCAAGTCTTTCTTAGTTCCATTTGAAGTTAGCAGTTGTTGCTTCTATTAGGAAACTTTCTTTGCCATTCATATTTTGCTTACTGGGGATTGGGTTGGTGCATAGGTTAGTGTACTGGCTTCCCACCCTGAGGGTCTGGGTTTGAATCCTGGAGGCAGCAGATCTTTTTCAGTGGCATCCCAATTCCTACTTGAGGTGCTTCATGGGGAGATCTTTGAGTGAATACACCATCCATCGGATGGGATGTAAAACTGTGGACCCCTTGGTGCCTTTCGTTAAGTGTAGGCAAATGCTGATGCTGGGTTTTTCACCACCCTTCTTCTTTTCCCATCTATCCTTAATGGTGCAAATGACCTTAGCTGTTAATCACCTCCCCTAAAGCTACTAATATTTTGCTTACTATATCCCTATTCCTTCTTCTGCCTCACGCAGTCCTGCTGCCTGAGGAGCAAAATCCTTCCACTTGATCCAGTTTGTCTTTTACTAGTTTCTGAGATTATTTCCTTACTTCAACTGCACATATGTAATTATTATTGCTTTTAACATGATGATACAATGATAAAGGAATGCTCAGAGCTATTCTTCAATTTTTGTGGTATGTATTCCAAAACAATCCAAGTATTGGTACTAACAAATATTGGAGCTAATTAGCAAGATCCATTGTCAAAACATATGAAAAAGAGGAAAGTTATGATAATGATAGAGATAATGAGAAAATAAAAACTAAGATTGCACCAAAGCCTTCCACAGGGTTTTTTTAAAAGTTAATATTCCTGAATGGAAATGCACTGTGACCAGTATGTATGTTGTTGCAGTTAATCAATGTACTCAATGACAAATTTCAAAATATCAATGTTGGTACTGGATTACAATTGAAACCTGTGTTGTGTGTTACTCATAACTTTTGAAATGTTTTCTTACTAATCCTATCAGGTAAGAACCTAAATATTCATCATGAACCTGAAACCTTGTCTAAATTAGTACTGAGCAGGAATGAATTGTCAGTACCCTTGAATTAGCTCTAGACTTCAATCACTTATTATTTAAAAAGTATGATTCACTAATGTAAAAGTGAATTAATAATATGCATTGAGAAAGCATAAGATTATAATAGTGCAGAGCGGATGAAAATATTGGTTCTTGTTACCAATTTTAGTTCTTAATTGATCAAGTATCTTCTTTTTATCTTTCCAGCACATCCAAATATGAAGTTATTCATCACACATGGTGGCCTGCTCAGCTTCCAAGAGGCAGTGGCAAGGGGTGTACCTTTGATTGGAATTCCATTTTACGGTGACCAAGAACTGAACATGCAGAAAGTAATGAAGTTGGGAGTTGGTCTCCAAGTACCCTACAGTGAATTTACAAAAGACAAACTTCTAAAAGCAATCAAGGAGATTCTTGGAGATGCAAGGTGAGAGAAAAATATTTAATTTGCCCTTTTGGACACTGTCAGGTGAAGTTGCAAGGCTAATACTGTCAATGACAATTTCCTAGTTCTTACCAATTCTGTTTCATTTCATTTCATGAGAACTCTTTGATTCCAGTAAAGTGTAAACGCTTCCAGATAATAATTTTTACTCTAATTGGATATCTTTTTCAAAATCTATAAGCACTACGTAGTCAAGATTAATTGTCAGACTCAAAACATAATTTAGAAGGAAAATTCAAGAAGCTTACTCATTTGATAACTCCTTCCAATTGATGCTGTTTTAGCTGATCCTATTTTCTGAACAGTGATGTGTATGAAAAATAATATATTGAAATTATGAAAGCTATTTTAAGTTTGCTCAGTAAAAGTTCTGACTAGCTATTATTTTTTACAATCTGCTTTCTTCAGGACCCAGAAATCAGTATTAAAATAGTGATCTTTTGTGTCAAAAAATCATAACTTAAAGTTCAAACATTAACAATTGAATCCAGTTCATGAGATAACAATATTTAGTATGACAAGTAGTATGTGTATGTTCCTATTTTTGCCTCCTTTTTTCCCCTCTTTCTGAAGACTCTGCCATCATAGGTATGTTATCACTTTAAAGATTGACCTAGGTCCCACATTGTCTCAACTTGTATCTGCAAACCTTGCATACTGTATGTGGCCAATGGTTAAATGAGATGAAGTATATTTAATATTTTTCTAGATTATTCCTTAAAAATTATGCCAAAAGACTATTGAGTAAATGAGGGGAAAATTCAGTCCATCAAATTAATTTATAATCTTTTATACCAACTCAATATCACTTAACAGAAACATATCCATATTAGTGGGCAGAAATGAAGATTAATAAGAAAAAATAGAAATATTGTTTTTTCAGCATGCATGAAATTAAATTTTAGAGCTTTAACTATTAGGAGTACTTAGTAGGATAGGTTTTTGATGGGCCTTGGCATGACATCCCACCATACATACTTCTAATTCCTGAAGTCTGGTACCCAATAAATCACATTGCTTGGATGGAGCTGAGGTTGCCCAGAGAGGCTTATCCGGGAATCGAACCCAGACCCTCCAGTCAGTAGTCCAACACTCTACCCCTGGGCTACCATGAGCCCCCATATGCTAGTTGACATCTTTTTTATTTCCTTGCCTAGTACTGCCATCCCAACTGAAGTTTGAGAGGTGTGCAGGTTTCTCATCTATCCCTCTATCCATCCAGTCTACATCTATCTCCTGCAAAATGCTCATTTATTATACCTTCTCAAAATCCACTAAGCATAAAAATACATCCTAGTTGTGCTCTGTCTTCCTTTCAACTAGTGACCTCATTACTGCTATTGAATCACATGTGCCTCCCCTTTCGGAACCCAAACTTATGTATCTCCTATGTAATCACTTGCCCTGCTTTCCATCCTCTTAATTGCTAATCCTGAAAAACCACTTTAGCTGCATGTGAAATCAAACCTATCGTTCCATAGTTTTCACAATTACATAGGCTGCCTTTTCTTTTTTTGGGGATAGGAACTAACACAGATAAGACAAAATCTTCTGACCAGGTTCGTTCCTCAAAAATGAATTTATCCATAAAAGCATTTCCTAACTTGTTTTACTAAATGTTTAAGTAGTTTTATGGGAATTTTTTACCACCACAGTCTTATTTGATTTCAATTTTCTCAATAGTCTTTCTATCTCGATTATTGAGTAAGCCTGGAACTAAGCTACCCTTATGTATATCATATTCTCTTTCTACATCTAAACTGGCTGGTCTATAGTCTTTACTACATAGTTCCTCCATTTATTCCTTTCATTCCTCTTAAATCTTCCCTGGTCCAAATAATAATTTTCTTGACTTATCTTTAATTGTATGGTTGAGTTTTCTTCTCCTTCCTCGAACTTCCTTAAGTGGTTTCACCTTGCTGTAAAGTGTACCAATTTCACCCTTCCTTTGTACACTTTCCATATCCTGGCACTGTGTTTTCCGCCATATTCCTTTTGATCAGTTTCTTTCTCACCTCAGTTTATTATTTATAAGAAATTTCTTTAGAAAAATGTATTACCCAATATTGCTTTACTTTAATAGAGACCTATGTATGGTTTCAAGGACTTTATACCATAAAAGAAATTCCATATAAGACTAATTTATTAGATCAGAATATGTAAAGAAGATATTTTTACTTTTAAAAAGCCTTTTTTATTACCTTGAGTATACTGCACTATCATCATTTGATTAAGTAGTATTAATCTGGGTAAATAGATATGTGAGGTAATTATTATTACTTACGAAAGTATTTTGCTGCAGCTATCGAAATAAGATGAGATTGCTATCAGCTCAAGCAATGGACCAACCAGAGCATCCCTTGCAGAGAGCTGCTTTCTGGACTGAATATGTCATACGGCACAAAGGGGCCAAGCATATACAGCCAGCATCATTGGAACTTGGATGGTGCCAGCTCTACATGGTGGATGTTATTTCAGTGCTTGTGTCCATACCTATCATTCTACTGTTAGGACTATATTATGTAATGGCAAAATGTTGTTGCAGAAAGAAAACTTCTGTCAAGAATGTTCCTCAAAAATCCAAAGCCAAAGATAAAAGACAATAAAGCTAAAACAAAAAAAGGGCATTTACTTTTGTTTGCCCATTTTTTATAAAACTAACAAATAAAAGATTAAAAGGTGATAATGGGTAGATCAACCTCCAAGACTGATGATACTACATAACACTAATGCATATGATCTGTAAAATTTTAATGATATGGTATCTGGTGGTCAAATGAAAAGATATACATTTTGTACAAATGGAGCAAAAAATTAGAAAATATTTCTACAAATTCTTTTCTTCACGAAAACATCTCAAGTAATTAAGAGAAAGTTACACATCAAAAAAATTGTCAGGAAAAGTAGTATAAAATTTGATGTACTGAACTCTTCAATTAATAGTACATGTAAATAAATATTGCAGTTGTTTTATTCAAGTAAATATGTAGTTAAGCTGGTTCCGACCCTGCGATGCCCTATATTTTTTAAGTAATAAAAAATCAGAAGCACTAGGTGCAGCAACATTACTTCCTTTTTTTCAAAAGCAAAACCCCTTTAAAAAGGAAGTTATGTTGAAGCAACTGATATTATAGTATTTCAATGTCCATTCTTGTCAAAGGTTGTAAAAAATCATAAACTAGAAAATTTTATTCCTGCTCTACACATTTTATCATATTTAATTGGAAACCTTACTAAATGTTTTGAGTTGCTGTATTATTTTTTGATTTTTATGTGATTCAAAGACAATAAAAAAATTATATTAATGCCCTTTCTATTTCTAAGGTTTGACAAAGGAATTTATTGATCCTTCCTGCATGTAGCACCTAGTTAGTCATTTTTTAAAATCGGTAAATATATTCATGTAAATTTAAGATGCATACTTATTCATACATTATAGTTTAATTATCTAAGTTGCTCTTGAAGAGGCAATTTGAAAATTAAAATTTTAAGGAACCATTTGAGTGATTGGGTGGTTGTTTTAGGATTAACACATCAAATTAAATATATGGACAAGAGACTCCTGTGGGTGACAATGATCAGAAGAGAAAAGTTAATTTAGTAATAATTGGTTTACTGAATGCCAACCATAATGAACATGGTCTACTGTACGCTTGCTTATTGACCAAGAAAATAATAAGAAGAAGAAAAGGAGCCTGAGACATAGTCGGGTCAAGTATGAATAATGATATATTATTCATATATTAAATTAATGCAAGAAACTTTGAGAGAAGAGATTACCTTTTTCGCATGAACTAAGAGGGGATATAGGTTTTTAACATTTTACATCCATGAAATAAAATAAAAAATATTGATCACTTTAGCCCAGTATATTTAAGCCATTTTCAAATGTAACTGATGAAATAAATATTTAATTTAATTTTTAATCACAGTATTTTTACTGAATTTCTGGGAGAAGTTATTTCAATTAAATTTCATGAGCTCTATTACTATTTGAAAACAACTAAATTATGCTCGATCGATGCTGTATAGGTTGATCTTCTTTTTTATTAATGTTATTGCACTAAAATACTATTACAGCTGACACCCACTGAGACAAAGACATGCAGAAAAGTTCTCCCGAAAGTAGGTTTGAAATTTTTTTCATACCTATCTAAATTGCCAAGCGAAAAAAGATATACATTAACGAGGTCAACTTTTTACACTTCTAAAAGTCGTGTTCACAGTCAAACTTAAATGAAAATAACGGAGAACTTAATTGAGAAATAAAATGTTACAAATTTGAAACAAATACCTTTTTCAACTTATCTACTTATTTTCCTGTTTAATTACAATATAACTCGAAATGGAGTAGCCGCTATTAATTCTCCCTTCTTGAACCCACCATTGATTACAATTGATTAATTTCGATTCATCGCTGACCCTTTTTTTAAGCTACAAGTTTATATACATTGCTATTGTTTTGCCTTTTGAAGCCTTCTAATGACAACATTTATTACCTCTACAAGAATATGTGGTAAAGAACGTTCTACCTTACACCTCAAATAATTGTTCAAGTGTCGTGAAAAATTTCGAAGAGGAAAAAATTATTCACCTTGACCGGTTTTCAAACCCGGATTCGTAGATTTCCGGGATTTTCCATGGATATGTTGATTTCCAGGTATTTGAATCGCGGTATGGACGAATGCATTTTCCCCTGTGAAATTTCTCAGACATAAGTGGACAGGTAAGCAGGTGATTGAAATTACCGAAGCGGAATTCGTCGAATTTTCCTTGAAATTCCTGAGTGCTTGGGGATTTACCTTCTTGTATAGCGCACCAATTTCACCCTTCCTCTGCAAATTTTCCGTATCCTCGCGCTGCGTCTTCTGCCACGCTCCTTTTGCTCTATTTTTATTAACCCGTCTCATTTTATTATTTAACTATTTATACTTCCTTCTGCCTAACTCTGTCTTTGCATTCTTCCATTTCCTTCTCTCATCTATCTTTGTAATTATCCCATCTGTGATCTATGGTTTCCTTGTCATTTTCCCATTAACGGTTCCTATAGTTTCTTTTTCGGCTTTCGATATCCCTTTTTTGATTTATTTCCATTTTTTTCTCGTTAGTACTCAGTTCCTTCCCCTAACTTATGATTTTCTCTATAGCCTGCTGAAACTCCTTCCCTGTCATTTCAGCTACTTCCTCTACATTCCATTTCCTAACCCGGCACCCCTTCCTTATCTTTTTGAATCAGACGCTACATTTCATTTTTACTAAATTGTGACCAGAGTCCCCATCAGCTCCAGAGAAACTGTGTGAACTCGTGACTCTGTTCCTATATCTTTGCCTAACCATAATATACTCTAAACTTTCTGAGTCACCTGGCATTTTTCATGCATGCCTACGCCTTTTGTGGTGTTTAAACCAAGTCTTGGTGATGATTCACCCCACCCCCTGCATATCTCAATTGCTCAATTAAAGACTCTCGTCAGGAAGTGTGATCCATGAATCCTATACTGGGCCATTATCATAGTTTTTTCCTTTCAAATATAAATAGAGGAAGTGTTGTTTAGTGTGGTATTTCAATTTCAAGGGAGAAGATGTTCTAATTTAGGGATATCGTCCAGTACTTGTGAATTCTGATTGAAAATATGACTCCCACTACGAACAGTGGCACTTGGATTCTATACCTGGCCATAGGCATAGGGTTTGCGTTCATAGGCCAATAGAAGTAATAGTACTTAGTGTACTGTGTTAATGTTAAAAAGAAGAATGAGCTAGTGCAGGAGATATCATCACCTTCGGTGGGTCTTGGATCCTATTCTCAGCATAGGGTTCATGCATATGGGCAAATAGAAGGAGTATTGCTTAGCGCACTGTTTTGCTTTCAAGAAGAAAAAATGTCTTGTTCAGAAAATATTTTCACAGGTAAATAGAGGGAGTGCTCTCTAATATACTGTTTCGATTTTAAGGGAAACACTGTACTAGTTTAGGAGGTATTGTTTAGTTATTTCTGAATTCTGATTGAAAAAATGACTCTAGTCACAAACTGTGGGTCCTGGATCATATTCCAGGCAAATAGAGGGAGTACTATTTATTGTACTTCGTCAATTTTAAAAAGAAAAATTTTCCAGTTTAGGAGAGAATATCTAATATTTGGCAAATCCGATAGAAAAGACGATTGTCTCGTGGGCCAACTTCAGGCTACTGTCGTTGTCATGATCGGTGACCCTGGATTCTACAGGTATGCTAGGTCATGAACATAGTGTTTGCGTATGCAGGCCCATAGAGCGAGTACAACTCAGTGCACTGTGTCAGTTTAAATGAAATTAACATGCTGGTTTAGGAAATGTAGTCGTGTACTTTGTGAAACAATATGTGTGTGCTGGTACGTATCACTGAAAAATCTATAGAATGTAACAGCCGAGAGAGAGTCATGGGCCAGTTCAATCAACTCAGGGTAGTTATTCCGCAATCGTAAGTCGCCCGATGCTATTCTTCGAACGGCATCCGAAAATGGCATCGGTAGTTATTCCGTAAAAGCCGCTGGCATCAGCAACGGCAAGAGACATAGGGTACGAACGATATCTGATACTACGGAAGAATAAGGGAAGAGTGAAGTTAATCCCTTCTGCATGACGATCCAATATGGTAGAAGGTTGACAAGAGAAAAAAAATCTTTCAATCAATGACAATGGTTGAAATGCAGAAATGTTATGCAGCTATATTTCGTCAATAATTGCAAACAAATTGTGTTTAATTAAGGATTATCAAATAATAATCTTATGTAGTGATAAAGTTACAAATTGGCATATTCCATGGAATTTATTTATCAGGCGCATTTATAAGTTAACAATTGCAGATCGGTGAAATATAAGTAATGCCTCAAATTGCTGACATAGGTATATAGTTGTAGTGTCATGATCGTTACTATTAATGATAATCCACCGGTTATGTAGGGTTTGGTATGGACGCAGCCTAGATAACTGTGCAATGAAATATTTACCGCCCTCTTCTACCAAAACAACCTGACATCGGGCACTACAATAAGCCCCTCTTCAACTACGCATACTTCCTTCATTTCGTCCAACATCCCAATCCTATTACTTCCTTGCTTCCCTGACATTCCCTCCTCCATCACAAGTCTTCAATATTCGTGGAGAACTTAAAAACAACGGACAAAATCTTCATCGCAAACTACGAAATAATTTGATTGATGCCGTAGTCTTCTCTTTAAAATTATTGCAACACATATTTGTATTTTAGCCTGTAGCAAGAGAATAAAAATCAGACGCATCAACTCCCCGAAATCTCTTTAGTTTTCATGTTTACATTGTGTGTTGTTTGACGAATTTGAAAAATGACTACTACAAAGCAACGCATTTTTAAATGCTATTTCAGCGATGCTATTGTGCCTCGGGCTCGGTAGTATGACACTCGAACAACATCCATAAATGGCATCGGCGACTTTTACGGATTAGCTTCTGATGCCTTTTCACATTGCCGATGACATAACGGCATCCTCAAGCCATTAGCAACGGGCGTCATCTTTAAGCCCCCAAGTAAACGGGATAAGAAGAACCGGCCGTTTCAAAAATGTCATCGTGAATGGAAAATTTAGCTATCGGTCGCATGTCGCATGACGAATTGTGCCCCGTTGAGAAGATAAAGAAAACAAAGAAAAGCAAACGAAACGCACCAGGGACCATCAACAATCCATTGCTGACAAATTTTGACATATTTCCTTTCATATGCTCTCGTAAATGGATCTCAAAATCAGTGGAACTTTCATGGTCCCCGTTTGTTGGGATCTGGAAACTTTGCAATTGATAAACGTGTCTATACTTTTGACTTTCAGAACTGGAAATTGAATGTAACTACATAATCGAATCTCGGATTTTGACAAATGAACGTCGATATGACTATAACACCCATCATGAGAGTGATGTACCTAGAGAATTACATAAAAACTGACCTGTCATCAAAGTGTATTTAATGCAGCATCAAACATTCAAAATAAAATTTCACCATTTGCGAAATATTCTTCCAAAGCCAATATATTAAAAAAAAAGATTGAGATCCTTCCTTCTGGGAAACAATTTCTATGACCTATTCCATGAGCTATTTTGCCTAATTAGACTCATGGCATATTTTCGTATGGTACAAAACTCTATACATATGTATTTTATTGCCGGAAATTTTTTGCATCATTTTTGTAAGTTGTTTTTAGTATCAACTTTACGCCAAATCTTTGACCTGAAGAGCAAACTAAGAATTTTGTTATTATGGATGCCTGCACCTGTTATTGTGGCAACCCAATTGGAAAGCTTTCGGATTTAAGAAGCCGCATCCCTCCCAGCTTCATCGCACCAAGCAAATTTTTGGGTGCAAGGATTTCCTGGAAAACAACTGGCAGCACAGGATACATATAATAACCTGTCAAATACTATGCTTATATTTCACACGTCATGAGGATTTAAGAATGGAGTGAGCTCTGTAATTATCCATCAAATCAACCTTGGGATTGATTACCTGAGAGGCTTGGTGGCATGCTACGCAGAGAATCCTAATTTCATAACATATTTCAATACTGAGTCAAAATGTTTTGGCCATCAGCTTTGGCTTTACGTACTCGACACATCTTTTTGTGTTGAAAGAATCAATATTTGAAATATCTATTGAGTTTGCTCCGCTTTTTAAGGGATGCGGCCAATCAGGTTACCGATGAGTGGCGAAGGCGAGTTGGGGCGGCAGTCCACTACGACTCTATTCTACTAGTGCACTGTGTTAGGGGATCACGGTTTCCCATGACCTTCTCAAATCCCCTGAGTGTAGGGCAAAGAAAAAAATGAACAGTTTTGAACCCGGATGAGATCAAACTTGAGTTCCCCCCCTAAGTAACGCCGCTATAATGTAAGTCACCCGCCGATAATTCAAGGGTGCAACGAGGTTCAAGGACACAGAAGAAAAGGTTCAAGGTCTTTGCCCATAGGCTTCCGGATTTGAATGACAGCCACATCTTCAGGAAGAGGCACATCGTCCTCCCGTACGTCACGGCTACGAAGCGGGGACAGTGGAGGCGTCGTTCGTACTGCGTGCCACGGCTCACGGCCTTTCCTTCTCCTCCGGCTCCCTCCGAAATCAACCACGCGAGCGCTGGTCACGACCGCTTTCCTCCTTGCCCACCTCCCTCCGACCCTCTCCACCCTCAAAAAAAAAAAACTCCCCGCTGCCCTCAGTCAATCTCCCCCCCCCCTCTCACCCTTCGAAAGAAGCGGTGCCTCTCCTCTCCTGCCACTAAGCACACTTCACTGCCGCCACTTCCAAGCCGGCCGGCACGGACATCGCCCGACGCTACGAATCGGGAAGTGCAGCGGCGCATCATCCTCCACTGGAAGGCGTCACTTGCTGCGTCGCCCAGAATTTAAAAGCGTACTTACATTCCTGGAGTAGGTGAGTGAATGAACCTTTCCAACTCATGGGCCACAATTCTGAGAATGTTCCCCATTATTTCTTAGTGTGTGTCTAGTTGCTGACTGGAAGAGGTGTTCCTCATTTTAATCCTGAGGATTTCTAAGTGCGTGCGGAAATCATATCTAAATTCTTTCGATCCGAATTTATACGTAAGTTGATTGGCCTATAAGGTATTAAGGTAATTGATATGGCCTATACCGATTTTTTTTACTACGCGAGAACGAACCAACAATTTTTATCAATCGTTGGCAAAACAAGGGATTTTGTCAAAAACGTAAGAAAGTTTATATAGTAGAATGCGGTCCGTGCTTCCTCACACAGTAGTCTTAACGTTGCACACGATCTCACCACCCGATATCGGAAATGCTGCAATCGGTAGGAGTAGGTTGCTGGTACATAGGTGTAGCGGTTTTTAAACTGTGGACCTATTGAATGTGTTGATAGTGTTGTGTGAATGAATGATTTCTCTATTGATTTCCGAACGCGTGCCTGAAGATAAGTCTTTGATCGGTTCACCTGAAGGCATGGCAAATCCTTGATTTCATAATGCTTCAATCGATTCATGTGTCGAGTCTAACCGAGTCTGTTGTTTTAATCTCCGTCGGAAAATCACGTGTTCTTCGGGAAAGAGAAGAGGAATGCTTTGACGACGACATTAGCGTACTTTTTACTTGAAGCGAGGCGTGTAATCAGGGCCCTGACTCGTCCAGAATATGCACATTCTTTTTCAACGGATAGTATACCGACATGTTGCTCAACCGTCCGTCAACCGAGTGGCCTCCGCTCCTACGCCAAGTCATCTTGGGGGCGTGTATCCTCTTGTAGCAACAATTGCGTAAGAAAGGAATCGCCGTGCGACTGACTCCCTATCGGTCATTCAATGACGTCGGAAGAAAATAGCTTTTTATTTACTTCTCGTCGTATCGTCGAGCGAGCTTGAATTAATGCTTGAATCGGAATTGGTGTGTAAACGGCTAAATTTTGTGTATTACCTTGTAGATATTGCGAATTTATTTGATTTGAGCTCCCAGTAATTTGGGTATGATTGTTATATTTATTTTTCAATACCTTTCCACTTGTTTTCGAGTTACATTATAATACACTGCACGATGACAGTTGAAGGTCGCATTCCTCACGCGGCAAACATCGTCAAAATTAAGTAATCTACCGTTTAAGGTAGATAGTGTAAACCAATAGTGACGTTCTATTTTAGTGGCATCCCACACTACAAACACTCCTCTTCAATTCCAAATACTTTCTTCATCCTTTCATTCCATCCAACATATCTTTTTCCTACCCCATCCTCGTTTGCCTAACGTTCTTCCCCCCTAATCACATACTTCAACATCCCATTACTAATGAAAACACGCTGCATCCAGCTTTCCTGCTTCCTTTGGATTTCTTCCAGCTAGATCCTCTCTTCCCCCACCATGCTTAGCACTTCATCGTTTGTTTTCCTTTCTGTGTATTTCATCTCTTCCATCCTTCTACACACCCGCATGTCAAAAACCTTCAATCTATCATCTTGCATCAACGGCCATGTTTTCGTTCCATGCAAAACCGCGCTCCATTTCAAAGTTTTTGCTAATATTTTCTTGAAGGCCTAAGTGAAAGTCACACATCAATTCCCACTTCCTCGTAAAAGCTTTACCTTGAACGATCTTCTGATGTCCCTACTACTTTGACCATTTTGGTCCAAAGCGCTTCCTCTTCGGGGATCGAGTTTGAGGGAGGAAATGATGAAGCATTTTGGGCACCACTAAGGGAGGTAGAAAATGGTGGTGTTCAAAAATTGGTTTTTGTAATGTAGGTTTTTATTATATTTGACTGTTGAACGAGGCCTCGGCCAATCCCTATGTTCATCAAAAGCCTACCTTGATCGGTAGCCTAATTCTAAAGACATACGAAGTGTGTTCAAGTCTTTAAGTCAGCAATATTTCTCCAAACTGGGAATAGATAGTAAGATTTTGCTGAGAATTAAAAACGCGGACACTTTTTATTGATGCAGAACAGAGAAGGCTGCACTTTTCAAGGTACGAGGTTAATATACCTGCCAATGAAGCAAGAAGCGTTTTTGATGACTTAAAATGGCGTTTTGTTGTATAAGAATAGCGTGTAATCATTCGTTTTCTCCAATTATGTGGTTTACAATCCATCAAACTTAATCTTCAATTGAGTGAGACATAAGTTGATAGTTTTATGGCTGTGAAAAGTATGCGTTCAGGGGTGTGAATATTCAAATGATGCCCAAGGTCGTACCCTAGAAGCCTCAAGTCACGGACCATCAGCAGTTTACTAGTGGGCGAAAGGGAAGAAGCATACTCGGTGGCCATAGCGTTGATGTTGTAATACGTAAACATGTACGTGTACAGGAAGATTTGATTGAGTAGGATCGATGCTCTACTTTTGGCGCAAATAGTTGCTGGTCAGAAAAAATTAGTTGACTAAAACTTGAACACCCCTTGTAAAGCAATGGCAGGAATGGATTTGGGCAACTCCCGGCGTCTTTCACCGGTGTTTACGTGGACGGACTGCTGTGAACGTCTGCATTTGTTCACTTCCCTGTAACTCCAAAAATAATAAATGCTAGGTGAAATGCACCATCATGTTACCGGACTATTCTCAATTGGGACCCTAAGCTTAGGGAGTTAATGCATTGTTTCATCATGTAGCGTAGAAGACAAACAGTCCACGCTCATTACAGTGATATTTGCGAATTCGCGTTAATGCACCACGTTAACCGAAGCTGAAAAAATAGCTCTTATCTGGAGCGAAAAGGTTAATATATGCATATCCACGTGGATATCACGTAAATATACGTGATATCCACGGTAATGAATTATTATATATCACTAAATTCAAAATTTACTAGCTTAGCGAACAAATAGTTCCGAGTGTGAAGTATGTTTTACTGAAAAGATCGCGAGTTTGGGGACAATGATTCCTCGGTTAATATAATCCTTCTACAGCCCATTTTTCCGAACATCTCAAATTGTTTTCGCTGAGTAATATAATATTGGGTCTGAATTAATTCTCTGTCAGCATTCAACAGGTACCATTCGATTTTTTTCAGTAGGCTAAGTATTTGGTGCAGTTATTTCTCTACGAATGACTCGATGACGAATTAAGGTATCTATCGGTCCTTTTGCGTTCCTTGTTCGCTCAAAGCAGTTTTTGATGACTCTGGCTACTTAGGCTGTAGTAGAATCGGGCAAAATGGCAGAAATTGGCGAAAGAGAGCAATTCTGCGGTCATAAACAAAAATGCCTACGGCATAATCCGAAGTGGTGTGACGCAAAGGGCTTGCGTATTTTTTCTTGGACGTGGCATTCCAAAGAGATCTCTCACCCTAAGACGACGTATTTCAGCGCAAGCAACTTTAATTTTGTCCAATTCACGTTAAATATTTTGTTCCGAGTCACGTGTGCTCTGAGGTACATATACCGGACCGGGTCCAAGTAATGCGAGTTATGTTCCTTATCTTTTAAATAAGTCTTATTTAACCACCAATTTTCATCGTTTCAGCCCTGCCTGTGGACGATATGTTGATCAAAATGGTTGTATTGGCTTGTCAACTGTAGAGAGAATAAGCTGATGAGCGTAGCGTGGGGAGAATTTCCAATCTTATGAAGTCTGGAGCTATATATATATATATCCCTCCCATGGACTACAACCTTGTCGTGGTGGAAGGGCTTGTGTGTTCCGATGACCCCTAGAGCTGTGCTGGCGGGAGTAATAATAATTACTCCTGGAAGGGTCACCCATGCCAGATAGGTCGAAGGTTAGGAGCCAGACGAAAGGTAGTCCACGCAGCGTCTGTTCCTCAGTGAGGCGGCTGCAATGGCGTCTGACCCCAGTGGGGCGGCCATTAAGTGATGGTGTCACGTTAAAAACACTATTGAGGAAGGCAACGGGAAACCACCTCAATTATCATTCCCAAGAAAATATGATGGACGCAAAACAGAAATTGAGTCCTGGCAACTGCGGGACTCGGCCCAAGGGGCCGTGTGTCGTGCCCGGCAGCGGGGGAGGCAAGGCTTCCGCGGTCGTCATCCCACGAAATCCTTGCGGGGGAGAAATAACAGCAGCAGGACAGAAGATGCAGAAGAAGACGAAAGTAGTTAGAATAGGAACCTGGAACGTCAGGACAATGTTGAGGAGAGGCAAATTAGAAAATATTAAGCGAGAGATGGAAAGAGGTAACATAGATGTTTTAGGCCTCTGCGAGGTGAGATGGAAGGATAGCGGGGATTACTGGAGTGACAATTATAGAGTAATATACAGCGGCGGGGACGAGAGCCAACGAGGGGTTGCCGTAATTTTAAATAAAGGGGTAGGAAGAAGCGTGGTCAACATAGAGCAAGCGACAGATAGAATTTTACTCGTAGAGATTAAAGCAGAGCCGACGAACTTGGTCATTATTCAGGTATACATGCCACCGAGCAACCACAAGGAGGAAGAAGTCGATAGGATGTATGATGAGTTAGAGGATATCATCGCGAGTGTTCCTGCAGGGAAACATTTGATAGTGATGGGGGATTGGAATGCGACGGTAGGCGAAGGAAGAGATGGTGGTGAGGTGGGGGACTATGGGTTAGGCACGAGGAATGAACGCGGGGAGAAAGCAATTGAATTCTGCAGGAGACAGGGGTTAGTCATCACTAACACATGGTTTAGACACCACAAAAGGCGTAGGTATACATGGAAAATGCCAGGTGACTCAGAAAGGTATCAGTTAGATTATATTATGGTTAGGCACAGGTTTAGGAACAGTGTGATAAATTCGCACAGTTTCCCAGGAGCGGATGCGGACTCTGACCACAATTTAGTTGTTATGAAATGTAATGTTCGTTTCAAGAAGATAAGGCAAGGGCGGCGGGTTAGGAAATGGAATTTAGAAGCAGTAAATGGATTAACGAGGAAGGAGTATGCACAGGCTGTAGAGAAAATGATGGATGACGGTAAAGAACTGAGTGCTATCGAAGAAAAATGGGAATGTATCAAGAAAGGGATATTGGAAGCCGCTAAAGACACTATAGGAACCGTTAACGGGAAAAGGATAAGGAAACCATGGGTAACGGATGAGATGATTGCAAAGATGGATGAGAGAAGAAGATGGAAAAATGTAAACACAGAGTTAGGCAAAATGAAGTACAAAGAGTTAAACAATAAATTGAGAAGGGCCACAAATAAAGCAAAAGAAGAATGGTGGAAAACGCAATGCGAGGATATGGAAAGTTTACAGAAGAAGGGTGAAATTGGTGCTCTATACAGCAAGGTTAAGTTATTATCGGGAAGTAAGAAGGCAAGATGTGTGCTAACAGTTAAAGATAAATGGGGTAAGATAATAGTTGAACCAGGAAAAATCCAAGAGAGATGGAAGAAATATATAGAAACACTGTATGGTAAAGAACTTAGGCCGACAAGGTTAGACATAGAAAAGGAACATGACGTAGAAGAAGATAGCTTAGGTCCAGGCATACTCGACGATGAAATAGAAAGGGCATTAAAGGAGATGAAAGCAAATAAGGCTGTGGGGCTGGACAATATTCCTGTAGAAATGTTGAAATGGTTAGGGAAAGGTGGGAAGAAGGCCATATATGGACTGATTCGTAGTATCTATGAGGAAGGAATCTGGCCGGAAGATTTTGTGAGATCGGTGTTAGTTCCTATTCCAAAAAAGGCAAAGGCTTCGTCATGTGAGGATTACAGAACAATAAGTTTGATATCCCACGCAGCTAAAGTTATTCTCAGGATCATCAACAAAAGGATAGAGAGTAAGGCAAATGATTACTTAGGGGATGATCAGTTTGGGTTCAGGAAAGGAAGAGGTACGCGTGATGCCATTGCAGTAATGAGATCACTAGTCGAGAGGAATATAGAATACAATCAGGACGTTTTTGCCTGTTTTGTAGATTTCGAAAAAGCGTTTGATAGAGTGAATTGGGAAAAATTAATGCGTGTATTGCAGAAAATAGGAATGGATTGGAGGGACAGGAGACTGATCCGCAACCTGTACATGTCTCAGACTGCTCAGGTGCGAGTGGGGAACGGAGAGTCCGGATGGGCAGTGTTAGGAAGAGGTGTAAGGCAGGGTTGCCCATTGTCACCGGTACTGTTCAACGTATATGTAGAGGAAATGATTAAAGAGGCATGGGAAGAACTGGAGGTAGGAATGAAAGTCGGAGGGGAATTCGTAAAATCGGTTAGGTTTGCTGATGACCAAGCATTAGTTGCTCAGTCAGCCAAGGGGTTGCAAGCATTGTTGAGTGAATTGGAGGTTCAGTGCGATAAATATGGGATGAGAATCAATATTAGTAAAACAAAGGTTATGCGATTTTCCAGAAAGAAAAAGGCTAAGCTAAATATTAAAATAGGAGGGGAAAAAATAGAGCAGGTAGAACAGTTTACATATCTCGGAAGTGTTTTGGACCAACACGGTCAAAGTGGTAGGGACGTAAGGAGAAGAATTGCGCTAGGCAAGGAGGCTTTCTCAAGGAGGAGGGAGTTGATGACGGGGACGTTGAGTAGGGATGTTAAGACAAGACTCGTAAAAACTCTGATATGGAGCGTAGCTATGTACGGCGCGGAAACGTGGTCGCTGAAGCAGGAGGATAGACGTAGATTGGAGGCTTTTGAAATGTGGGTGTGGAGAAGAATGGAAAAGGTGAAATGGACCGAAAGGAAAACAAATGAGGAAGTACTAGAAATGGTGGGGGAGGAGAGGGGTTTGTTGAGAGAAATCCTATGGAGGCAGGAAAAATGGATGAAGGGCGTATTGAGCGGTAGTGGAATGTTGAAGAGGGTAATAGAGGGAAGAATGTTGGGCAAGCGAGGTAAGGGTAGGAACAGGATAGGGATGTTGGACGAGATGAAGGGAGGAAAGAAGTACACCGAGATGAAGAGGGACCTGATATAGATTAGTTTGCTAGGCGGGGAGTCACAAAATGTTTATTTGATAGTTGGGTCCATCCAAAAACCTACCTTAACCGGTAGATTACCTAAAAAAAAATATATATATATATATATATATATATATATGCATCCTAGTCCTACTGCATCTTCTGATGAAGACAAAGAGTTCAATTTCGTCGAAATTATCAAGAAATAATGTGCGAGTGTTCTTTTTATGTGTTCGTATGTTTTTATTGCTGTCAAAGTTTGGTTAATTGTATCCATAGTAACTTTGTGGAATTGCTTCATATCAAAATGAAATACACTATGTTATCCCACTTATCTTCTGTGGGATAACATAGTGTATTTCATTTTGATATGCTGTCAAAGTTTTTATTCAACACATTTTTATTCATAGATCATGCCTTCTTAACAAAATAAAATGAAAACTCCTACGTATAGCCGTAACAAGTTATAAACTTATTACGTCGAAAGGAGTTTTCATTTTATTGTATTAATTTACAAGGCCGTATAGCTCAATTTCTTATATCATCCCTTCATGTAGAGTAGATTCCTGGATTGTGTTTTGTTAGGAGCCACACGATATTTATTTGGTAGCTGTGTCCAGCCAAAAACCTACCTCGTCCGGTAGATTACCTTATAATAATTATTAGTTGGCATGGAGCTGGAAAGATAAGGTTGCATTTCGATTCCTCTACTTTAGACAGACTGCTCGTCCCTGGCTCAGGGCGATGACAAAATACCCTCCTTGCCTCCACCCTCCTTGTTACGCGCTGTTGCGTCTCCGCTCACCCGTAATCCATGCGCTCATCGCCAGAAGAATGCCGAGGATGCACTCGCCCCCGGAGCCGGGGAAGCCTCGGCTATCTTATTGAGGGAAGGAAAACGTTTGGTGTCATAGAAAACCCACGATTTGGCCTCACCCATCGACCAAACTGATACTGGGTGAAAGACCGGAAAGAAGCAAAAACGAAAGCCACTAGTGTTCGCGCAAAGGAGTACATAAAAAAACTTGACTAACAAAAAAGTACACGGTAATTAACCAAAATCGGCGCCATACATGTTGACAGAGTTCACCCAATACGGCGTGTGAAATTCAAACTTTTTTGACATGAGCCCTGTGTTCTTTCCCTATGCCACCTGCGGTTCCAAAAGTAGATCTGGTGTCCAACATATCGCACAGCTTTGATAAAAGTTTTTTACAATTCTAAGTAGCTCGGTACATTGTCATTATTTCGTCTAAACCATATTTTACTTCTTGTTACTAACAGCTCTTATCGCTTGGGCAGAGAAGTATTTTACTCTTAGATACCGTATTGAAAATACTTTTTGCTAAGGTTATTTTCGTTGTTTGAATTATTTTACATAGTTATTATTAAATAACAATTAAGATGCGTTAAATTTGATTTTTCGTGCCTGATGTTTAATCAATCCCTGCCACACGCCCCGGGGAATACTCGTATGTATCATATCGACGTTGATAGGAAAGAAAGCAGAGTGTACCTTAAGGCGTTATCCGGAATAGAACTCGGGCCCTTCGATCAGTAGCCCAGCGCTCTATCCATTGGACTACCACACCCCCGGAGGAGGAGAAATATAGAAAATATGTGACAAAAATTAAGTGCTCAATTAAAAGACTGCATTTCCGAGGCAGCAAAAATGGCAAATATATGAAAACGTAAAATTTACCTCATGACTGTAGTGACGAGTAACTTGGGTTTGCCAGGATGAGTGTTTGTGGTCAAAATTAGAGAGAGGGAGAGCGAGGAATGAGTGCGTGACGAAAGCATGTGTAGTTGATGCACCGGTAAATGAAGATTATGAAATGTTTGCCGCCCTGGTTTGGTCATACTTAAAGAATGGTTGCGAGTTCAAACATGAAGCAGTTACGACTTGGAGAAGTACAAGTACGAGTATTATTGTTTCATTGTTGCTCTGTCCGTGAAATACTTGTTAATCTACCGCGCCATGCCGAATATTGACCTGTTTTGAATCCAACTTAAGTAATTCTGTGTTTTTGATAGTTTTAGTTGTTGAATGAGGAGGGTATGCCGTCATTTAAAAAAGATTATAAACTTGTACGTATCTGGTAGTTATAATAGAGATAGTGTAATACGAGTCTCACACTAGATTGATTTCCCTTCCGCGGTCAGCGAAGGGCGATCCGCAGAAAACGTTTCGCCCGTTTGCTAGAGATACTTCACCACTACTATTTCTCCTCTCGTTAAAAAAAAGTGTCCAGAAGGCGCGAATACCCTCGATAAGCTCTCCAGCGATGAAGCAGGAGAGACTGTTATCTCATATTTTTTTAGTGTATTGGTCTGTCTCTAATCGATGTTGACCCATCAGAGAGGAATTGAGAAGCGCTCGCACCTTGCTGCGACCGCAATCTCTTATCACTGATCTTACTACATCGCGGATCCATCCGATGCAGTCTTTAAGTGATGAAACGAGCGGTTGGCCTCGCGTCACCGTCTAACTTCACAATGCACGGAGTGCTTCCAAACTCTTGTGATTGCAGTTAAGAGGTGTTCACAACGTTTTACCAATTCCAAGGATGCGAGTTATCCTTTTATTACCTAAGGTCATTTTCGTCTTTTTTATCCATCCCCAAGCATTTTGTATCAGAGTACGTTTATGGACCGCCTTTCTCCTCACATTTACTTTAATAACCGGCGCTATCGTTAAATAATTTTAAGGTCCTCTTCTTCTAAAAAAAATAAACTCATTTAGGATTCACGACATCGTTTTTCACCCTATATATCAGCTGAAATTTCATGTTTATAGCATTTTATTACCTTGTTAGACATATTTTTAAAATTTTAGTGGTGAATTATATGCAGTTGTGATGTTAGAATACACACCCACAGCGAAATGAAATAAGTATTTTGAAAATTCTTCTGAAACAATGATAAATACTGGAATAATTCTGAAGCGACAGTTTATTCTGTGATCATTAGCACAATATCTTCTTCGGTGATCAAGGAAAATATAAAATCACTCTTCATTAAAAAATGGGTGAAATAATGTAATGATGGACCTTATATTGGTGAGGTTCCTACTGAACTACCCACCCCGTATTCTATCCTCCGTAACGATAAGTAATGAAGTGGCAAATTCACCCATTCCTCCAAAATATCTGTGTGGTTTTAGTTCAGTACCATAAATGTCTGCCAAATGTTGACCATATTTTGTTCTTTCCAGCCGTTTGTGCGTTCCCCATCCCTCTGCATTGCGCGAATGCGGTAACTTACGCTCAGAAAATGAACGAAGTCCACAGCGAAGTTGTAGGTTAACAAAATATTTTGAATCAACTCGAAAGTTTCCTCGGCAGCAGTTTCAGCAAATGCCAATAAAAACCTAAATCTTGCATTCGACATCCTACTAACGTGAAGAATCCAATCTTACCGAGGAACGCGTAACTTCTTCCAGCATGGACCCGCATTCTTTCATCCTAGCTTCCATGTTCAAAATATGTCTTGATGGATGAAAAGTCTGTTTCACTTCATCATAATCGGTGTTACAACAAGGTCAGCAGAGATGCACTGAAATACTTAACACCGTCGGAACTTTTCCTGGCAGGTTAGTTGAGGTGCGCCGAAGAGAGTGGAACGCTAGGCATAGGCACATCTAGAAGCGATCGACATATCCGTTAACATTCGTGATGTCATCAACCCATAGATCATCAACATCCGCCGATATATTTGTTTCGCGTACGGTCAAGAGATGTTTTATTTGTGTACCTGCAATGTGTAATCTCATAGTGCGTTAGGATTTAATGGGTATTTTCTTCAGTGAGCCACCGTGCAGCAAAACGTATGCTCAGGTAGAAAATTAGAAAAATATATCTACACAATTCATCGGTCGGTGTCACGTCCGTATCTCCTTGTCGTTCCACGTCCTTTTTTGATTTTAGAGCCGAAGACCTAAACTCAGGCTTTTCAGTTATGGGGATTTGCTGACCTCCAAACTTTGTCAAACTCTTACGAAGCCCGGAAATATTCGCCACGATAAAAAATGAAAGGGCGATATATCAACCAATGATATGTATAAATATTACAGTGATATTTGCGGCGCTGTATGGGAAAATACAGTTCGGTTTGCATTGACGAGGGCTGCAATTTTTTAAAAGAATTTGCTGTTTGAATAAAAAAGTTATGGGGATGGAAAGGTCAGACTCATTAGTCGCCACCGAAATGAGCCAGACAGCGTTTTCTTTGAACTACGTCTGTGGTCGTAGTAGTTATTAGAGAAGGCGACCGACAACTAAGATCATGTTGGACCATTAGGAATATATGGCTAATTTGATTGGGGTAGAATGTTCAGGGAATGTGGAAGAAGGATGGGGAGAGAAACCCGGCATCGGCGTTAACATACATGTACTCTCAACATTAGTTGCCAAGGGGTCCAAAATTTAGCATCCCATCCGATGAATGGCATACTTCGCTTGAGGTGCTCTCCACATAACGCCACAATGAAGGATCGGTATAAACCTGAAAAATCCTGTCATCACCAGGGTTCGAATCCCGGCCGTCAGGTCGGGAAACCAGTACATTTGCCACCGCACAATCCTTAAATTGTGACAGTTTCTATTGAATATTCTTACACTTTTGTTAAATGTTAAATTTTCCATTCAAATATTAAATGTCTCCTAAAAATACATTGCGAATTCTCCGGAAAACAAGATTCGCACTGAAATTTAAGGCTAACTTACCCTATGATCTAGCTCATTATGTATACAAAGGAAGACACAGGATGCTTTTGGGGCGCCAATAGACTGTTTTCCTGGCGTGGAACGGCAATGTAGTTACAACAATGATAGTCTTGTAGAGGTCGTAGCGAATGACTCCTGTGATTTGCTTTTTCTGTGTATTTTCATTGTAATTTCTGAAGAGCATCAGAATAATAAAACAAGAGTTTACTAATTATTTTTGCCTTCCTTAGCAACTTGCAAATACAGGTTTTTAACTAATAGCCGGGTAATAACCAGTAAAAGCCACACATTACGTTGTAGTCTTCATCTTCTTTCCTTAACGTCTAGCTTATGTTAGAGTCTCGGTGGTCGCGCGGTAAATTTTTTAGGCCTCAAATATGGCGCTAATCACCTCCAAAACCTGTATAAAGGAGCATTGTTAACTGGGTGATTTTGAAATATTTCTTACTTTCGAACCACGTGTATTTTGAATTAAAGTACGTTTATGCTGACAGAAATTACATGACGATGTACACCAGGTCCTGTCCTATCACTAGGCAATAGAATGGTACTATCAACTTGATCCTGCTACACGTTCCCTAATGCCATTTCTCCTTATTCTAAAAGTACGTGAAGGAAAGAATATACTCAATAATCAACCATTACTTCCTTCATCATTTCCTTTTTTTTTAATTCGCAATTTTTCCAGCACCCAAAACTTCAACAACTCTCGATTGGATCTGAAGTATTCAACCTCTTCTTCCGCCGTTCTCAAATACCAAACAATCGCCGTCCATATGATCCCTCAGCCTAGCATCCTAAAATGATCAGCCAAAAATTTTAAACCACTTTACCAACGATCAACATTTAAGTAGAAGGGAATAAGTCAGAGCAAGATGAATACATACTATATTTAGGCAGTACTTAGAAGGCAAATGGGCTTAGAAGTTTGGACATAAGGAAAAGAATCGCGTTGGCAAAATAAACCTGCATGCAGAGAGAAATGGTGACTGGTACACTAATTAGAAATTTAAAGATGGATAATGGCAATACAATGTAGCATACTAGCTCTGTGTGACTTGAAAACCTTTCGCCGGGAAAGCGCAAGATCATACTTCAAGAGAGTAGCATTTTTTAAAACTGTAATGAGGCTGGAACAAAGAACCAAAGAAGAAAATAACGTTGGGTAACAAGTGTTTAGTCCGGGGAAGTCCACGTCATATTACATTTGTTAAGGGGAACCCAAAACCTACCTTTAATGAGCAGAATACCTTTAGTGATAATAACAGTTGGAGGTTAAATTAATGTTGTCTATGTTACGGTGTTTTATTAAGACAGCGTAAAATGACTCAAAAGGTAAACAGTAGTCTATCGCCCTTAAAAGGCTAATGCGCGACACGGGTCCATCACAGGATTAGATCGAACTACGAGGATGGTTCCAGAAGAATGCGCATTGAGAGAATCCGGTAAACGCCCAGACACGGATTTTTAATTTGCCATGAGCGAAGTCATGCAGTGCCAAGTTGGACCGGAAATGTCAATACCGCCGTATCTCCTGCTGTGCCAACAAGTACGAATCTTTTCGCTTACCTGAATTTTAACAGAGAAATATGTGCATCTGAAGCAAAATATAGTCATTTAAAAAATAGCTCAAAACTTGACGATACTCAACATTATTTCTTACAAAAAGGTCTTTCAAATATCTTATGCAAGTTCAAACGTATTTTTCAAACTATCGATACCAATGAGATCATGGTATGTTAGTGATAATAAAATATCATTTTTGGATAATGGTCACTCAATAGAAATGCAATGCAACGGATTTTATACCAAGTGAGTAACGGCTATTTTTCATGTTTCTCTAGTTCATGTGATGTTCAATACAAATATTCTCCCGTTTTACTTATTACTGTCTGCTCTGATTTCTACAATTTTGCTTTGATATTTAGCACAACCTTCATGATTCTTGATAATATCAAAAATTACTCTCCGCATGATTTATCTTTATCCCATAGTTCTCACGTTGACCCGTTGTCAAGGTCCCAATGCTCTCAAGAGTGGCTGCAATCTCTCGACTGGACAGCTAACGCAAGCTTCATCTTTCGCAAATCTAACGGTCTCCACAACTCAATATGGATTGCTTGGCTCCGCTAGCAGCCCCTCCCTAAGGTCTCTCCTGTAATTTCCTGGGCGTAAGCTTAAGTTAAATTGCACTCTCTCCATTGGGAAACCGTCCAGCACTTCTGCTTCCGTTGTCTGATTCATGTGAATGCTTGGAATAATTCTAATATCCATCAAATCTTTGTATTCTACAATACGTACTTTGAAATCGTACACTAGACTCTAACGCCTTACAACTTCTAGAAATCCAAGAATCAAGTAAAGGCAACCAGACTATGTTTAAAATGTTATTCTGTTGATTTCGTCATTCTATTATGTTGTTAACCGTTTCATTTTTATTCATAAATCTCAACAGATGTTTAATTAGACGTTCTTCTGTTCTCTGTTGTGTGCACTAATGTAAGTGCTACTTTTCATTGCTTTGTTAACCCTTCACATTTCAATTACCCACGGATTAAATGAGGAGAAAACTACTCGTTTTCGTCTTAATCAGTGAGTACTTTAAGTAATCCTACTTATCACGGTTTTATCAGCCGTTCAATCGAGACTTTGGTCGTTGAAGGAAGATAATAGGCGTATATTAGAGCTAATCGAAATGTGGGTGTGGAGTAGGATTGAAAAGATGAGTAGAAAGAAAAACACACAAGGGAGTGATGATGCTAGGCATAGGTGGGGGAGGAGAGAGGATTGTTTGGAGAAATCCAAAGGAGGCAGGAAAGTTGGATTCAGAGCGAGATTGACGATGAAAGAGAGATTGACGATGGGATATGGAAGGCTGTGATAAGAGGGGAGAACGTTAAGCAAACGAGTAAGGGGCAGGAATACTCGCATCAGCGAGCTGCACTAGGAAATTTCAAGTACGAGTACCTCGTGAGCCATCCCACCAGTGTTGATGAACGTATAGATGAAGGAACGTAATTTAAAAAACAAGTATTCAAACCGGCTGTGATTAAAAAAATTCCATTACATTTTCACTTTGTTCCATGTTGATGATATTTTATTTTTATATCTCCACTGTTCTCATATTATGAAGCCTGATTTTACGTTATATTTGCTGAAGGCGACAAGGTCATTGACCATGGCAAGTGAAACACTGATCGCTACAAGGAAGTGACTATCGTTTCCATTGGCATAATGAAATAATGACATTATAGCATTTAGTCTTGAGTGAGCCTTCGTCGAGTTTAGAATTCCCCATCGGTAATGGTTAAGGTGTGAGTTGGCGCGAAAAAGTGTGGACCGTCAATATTTGCACAGCGTGGTTAAAGCTCCAGGGAACTTCCTTAATTTAAATTCTTGGTGGCCAAAATAAATTCCACAGAAGTTGTATGGAAGAGCTTTTAGGAAAAGACGCCACCGAAATTTTCTAGCACCCAATCATGGCTTTGTAAAGATTAAATATTCCCAAGATTGAACACACGTGAAATTTGCTAGGAGTGTTCCCAAGGGCGGATTCCTTAGAATTCCCAAGAATTTGAACATTTTATCTATTAAGGCTCTATCATTGAGGACATAATCCCAAGACTTATAATTAAAACGTTAGGGATAGAAATGTTGGCGCAATTACTAGAAGTTATTACGTTGTGTTCGCCGTCACGAGTGGTGACAGAGAGAGTTTAATTACGTGTATTTATAATTGTGTCACCTTTATTTAGGGAGGCCAAATGGCTGATAAACATGGAAAATCTGTACGTTTCCTGAATTTGAAAAGTGTCTGCAAAGGGTGAAAAATTACAAAATGGAATATTTGTACGATTGCTGTGAAGCGTGGAATTGTTTTATTTTTACCATCAAATTAACTGTTATTGTAGTCCTATATTGAAAATCAATATAAATAAAAAAGGTAAAGCGATTTTTCAGAAAGAGAAAGGCCAAGGTTAACCTTAAAATAGGAGGGCAAAAGCTAGTGCAGGTGGAATAGTTTACGTATTTCGGAAGTGTTTTGGACCAAAATGGTCTTATGCAGTAGGAGAAGAATTGCACTAGGCCAAGAGGCTTTCACAAAGCGGAGTGAAACTCATTAACCCTATTACCAATGTCAGTGTTTAGTTTGAAATTACCTCAAACGAAATGGACATCTCCTCGCCAAATGGTGATATTTTACTGCAGCTTTGTTGAGTAAGTAACCTTATATTTTATGATGCAAAGAAGCTTTTTGTCAATTTAAGTATGATAAGTTTCTTTTTACGAATAATATGGTTAAATGTGGAATATAAATTACGCTATAAAAATTAAATGTCTTCATTATTGTTAAATGAAATTATCTACATCATACATTTCAGGTAAAACGTAAAATATGGTAGTAATTTGGCTGAAAAACATGAAAAAGTCCAATTTTATCGTTAGTTTTTCGTGCCCCCTCTAGTATATTTCTGGTCGAGAATCCTCCTTAGCGTTATGTGGAGTCATGCGGATATGTGAACGCGTGTATGCAATACATCTCCGAGAGCGATGTTTGCAAAAGGATTTTACTCATTATTAACACTTTCACGCGTCCGCCTTCAACAGCTCTCCTATCCTTGGTAGGCAGCTAAATGAGGAGCTACTCCTGATATTCACACCATCATCGTCATCATTACGGGTTATCAGTCCGATGATTGACTTATGGCAACTCTCCAAGCTATTTTCTGTTCCATGCCAGTCTCTCTTTTCTCTTATTACTTCTTCCACCGGCATTTTCCATTACCACCTTCTCGTAGTTCATCCTTGGCTCTCCGCATAATTCTTTCCCTCCACGTTTCCTTCGCTTATGCTCTTCATTAGACTATGGTGCCTCAGGATGTATGAAATAAGTTTCTCCTTCTTGTAATTGTCCTCCATAGACTTCTCTCTTCTTTCAACTTCTGTGTACTTTTTCATTTGAATCAGACTGTATTTGCTGGCTTTGTAGATTTCGAGAAGTCTCTTTGATAGAGTGAATTGGAAAAACTACTAAATGTATTGCAGAAAATAAGAGGAGTAGATTGGAGGAACAGGAGGCTAGTCAGCAACCTGTACATGTCTCAGACTGCTCAGGTGGGAGTGGGGGATGGCGAGTCCGGATAGGCGGTGTTAGGAAGAGGTGTAAGTCAGGGTTGCCCATTGTCACCGGTGCTGTGCAACGTATATGTGGAGGAAATGATTAAGGAGGCATGGGAAGAACGGGAGATAGGAGTGAAAGCTGATGGGGAATTCATAAAATTAGGTTTTCTGATGATCAAGCATTAGTTTGTCAGTCTGCCAGGGGGTTGCAGGCATTACTGAGTAAATTGGAAATTTTTAGCGAGAAATATGGAATGAGAATAAATATAAATAAAACAAAGGCTATACGGTTTTCCAGAAAGAGAAAGGGTAAGGTTAACACTAAAATAGATGGGAAAAAACTAAAGCCAGTTGAACAGTTTACGTATCTCGGAATTTTTGGACTAAAATGTTCAAAGTAGAAAGAATGTAATGGGAAGGTTTACGTTAGGCAAAGAAGTTTTCACAAGGAGGAGAGGATTGACGATAGGACCCTTGTGTAAGAATGTTAAGAAAAGACTCGTAAAAACTTTGATATGGAACGTAGCTATGTTCGTCGCGGAAACGTGGTTACTGAAGCAGGATGATAGACATAGATTGGGGGCTTTGAAATGTGGATGTGGAGAAGAATGGAGATGTTTAAGTGGGCAGAAAGGAAACAAATGAGGAAGTGCTAGGCATGGTGGGGGAGGAGAATGGATGAATTCTAAGTAGAAAGCAAAAATGGATGCATATTGATTGCAGTGGAAGTGGATTGAATGAAAGCATATTGATTGGTAGCGGGACGTTGAAGACTGTGATATAGGGGGGATATGTCAGGAAAATGAGGAAGGTCAGAAATAGGATAAGGATGCAACCATTTCAGAGAGTAAAAATCATTCGCCTTGACCGGGATTCGAACCCGGATCCCTGGTGACTCCGTTAAAGTTACTATTACAGTTTCTTGAAATAGGATAAGGATGTTGGATGGAATGAAGAGAGGGAATATACGGAGATGAAGAGGAACTTAGTTGTAGAGTAGGACGTTGGGTTGGGTTGTGTTTTGTTAGGAGAGACAAGAGAATTATTTGGTTTTTGTGTCCATCCAAAAAGTGCCTTAACCGACAGATTACCTACAATAATAACTCTGTCTACTCATTTTATATTCATCGTTCTTCTGTAGCTCCAAATTTTCGTCGCCTCAAATATTCTTTTCTCAGCTGTTCCTATCATCCAAATCTCACCTCCACAGGTAAGTAGACTCATTATATAAATTTTAAGGAATTGCTTCCTAATGTCTATGCTAGTACTCTTTTCCGTTGGGAATGGCTTCCTCTGATAAAAGCCTTCTTCGCCATTCCCTTTATGCCAACCATGTGAAGATTTTAAGATAAGACCATTTCGCTTGCTTCTTCTATTTCCAGTGATTTTGATGCCAAATACCTGAACACCTCAACTTGTTCTAGTGTGTCTTTCCTTGTCATACTCGGAAATTAGCTTCCCTACTTCGACCTCACTAAGTTAGGTTAGTTTAATTTCGTTTATCTGGATATTGTAATTTTTCGTCTATCTTCCCTGTATAGGCTAGTATACCTTTCAGATTTATTTTCTCTCTGCAAATACAGTTATGCCTCCCCAAGATTGAAGCAATTTTAAAATATTTTTCCTTGAATTAATTCGCCGCCGCGAAAGAAAGAACATCCAATGCAAGCACATATCATAGAAATCTATTGATTTCTAACAAGATCCAACTCTCAGCAATATGATCTCTTCAAACAATCATACTTTGAAATTGATAAAAGTGTACACGTCTAAAAATAGTCACTAGTTATCACTTATTTTTAGTTTAGAGGTTAATACTTACAAATATTTATTACGAATAAATTGTACAATCTGATGTGACGGGCATCATTGGAAATCAAACTGGGATTCTAGATTCCGAATTTTGGCGAAAAGGTTTCTACCAACAAATCATTGACATGGAGACCAAAACTGGCGCACAGAGACCAACAGAGATGTTGTTTGTACCTAAGCATTAAGAATTAACTCTATTTCCAATTATCACATTAAAATGGTATAATCTTTATTTTATTTTTGATTTGATATAAGAGGACATCCAAGATCTTAGACCTTTATTTTGAAAACTAATTTTACGGAGTATTTTTACGTTTTTCTCCAATCGGACGAAAATAAAAATATTAATTTATTTGAGAGGATTAATTTATTTGTATACACTCTAATGTCGTATTCAAAATGCCAAGTAGTTTACGATTTTCAGTCAGTCATGTGAAATTCTCAGCAAGTCTCGTGTGAAACCAAAGTTGGGGAATATTGAGCAAGAGGAGGAAACGTTATCACTCCATTTAAAGTGTATGGTAATCGAGATTTTGCCGATACTATGTTTTTGTTAATGTAATATTACTACTCACAAATCTTGTATTGTTTGAGACTACTGAAGAAACGTCGACTTTCAGTAAGTTGTCGAGTTAACTAGATTAACCTCTCTTTTAAGAGGTAGGTTAATGCAAAAGCTCTGTTCCGATGGACAAAAATACCTCCCACCCCCGGCAACGCTTTATTCTACAACTACGTATCACCCCTCAAGCCGCCACAAGGGCGTGTGGCGGGTGTTTTTAGGGCACCAACCATTCATGCACCAATATTAGTTTATATATGCATATGAATATACCTTTTCTCATTTACTCAATCACACACACGTAGTACATAACTACGTACATTATTAAAGCAAAAGGGAACGTACTACGGCCGAATGAATGCAATGAATGCAAATTACCCAAAGCCGTACTCTTGGGGGCACTAGTTAGGGGGACACGGGGGAGGGTGCAAAGAATAAGGATAACACAACTGCACACACTCTCTCACTCCGGTATTTGCAGTGCAAATTGACCGTTTGCAAGTCACAAACACACACGCACTCAGGGTTTACGGGGGAAAAAAACCCCTCGTTATGTACCCCTCGTTATTAACCCCTCGGTACGTACATTATGCATAAATGGCTATGTATTAGGGTATGACAGACTACAGGCCCTCGGGTACAAACTATCACTCCTCCAGCAACACTGTTTTACGAATAAACTGACTCAGTTATCAATTCGAAATTTGGTTTGATAGTTGTGGTTTCCCAGGAATATTTTTTACCCGAATATTTGACATCCTAAAATATAACTAAAATATCGGAATACCATATATTTGATACCCGAAAAACTACAAAACTTGAGTGAAACTGAGGGTGGCCTGAGGTATAGGTTATCCGGAATCGAACCCCCGGGTTCTCTGGTCAGTAGTCCAGAGCTCTACCCACTGGAAAATCACAAGAATGAACCCAAACACAATAATCAACCCGAAAGTTGGCTGTGATAGGTGACGTTAGAGCCCACTCGAACAAGCCGTAAACCATCAGGAAGGGAGAGAGATTCTGATTCTCTCATTCGGAGCAAGGGGTCAATTCCTTTAACTGTGCATTCATTCGATTTCCGAGAGTGATATGACCCCTTGAGATCTACTCATATTGATTGAAACTACCTAAAGGTAGTGTCCAAAGCCATCACATGGGGTTTCAACGCGGTATTATTGGTTCAGTGTTCTAAACCTGAATTTCGCTCTCGTGAGCAAAATATTTTTAAAAACCATAAACACAGTAATCAACCCGAAGGTCGGTTTGATAAGTTATGGTAGAGTTCGAGTACTAAACCCGACGGCCTGTGAAAATTCACACATCAGGGTAAGGGGGCCAGTTCCTTTCCCTGTGCCGGTCATGGCTTGCCATATTCTATTCCCATAGGCTTCCTAGATCTAGTTCCCGAAAAATCACAAATCTTGGGTGGAGCTGCAGGTGCCCAGAGAGACTTGCCCGGGAAAGGAACCCGGACCTTCCGGTTAGTAGTGTAACCCTAGCTCTGCCCCTGGACTACCGCAACCCACAGAGCAAAATATATCTTGATACAATTCCTTAAAGCAACGAGCTAATTTACGCCTAACTATTTTCATTGGCTAAACCGGAAGTGTTTAGTAATACGTTATTTATATTGCGGAGAGCCTATTAATGGTAATGAAATCTTCATAACTACTGCAACTTTCCCGCGGTAAGCGTTTTCGCATAGTTCATCAAATTTTTAATAGTTTTACTGGAGTTGAAATGATACCACTTCAATGATAATTCTACGTAAAATTGATTTGGTGTAGCATGGAACTTTCAACTACTTAATGCCACATACTCATTACTGTAATGTTGAAGCAGGTTTGCACTGGGAGAGTGGTGATTACGCCCGTGCCGAAATCAAGATTATTAATCTTCTCAAAGTCTTCCGAAATCCACTCCAATGTACGAAACTAGAACCACTTTCGGCTTTCGATTGTTTAATATCCCACTTAGAATTCCGTCGGGGTAGACTAGGCTGCATGAACAGAAGACATTCTAGGCTAAGATGACACCGTAGCATCTAATCGATGTCATAATCGATTAAGCCCGAAAAATCAAAGTCATCACTTCCTCCTTATCTCATTTCAAACACACAGTCTCCGAGTGCTCGATGTTTCGAGAGTGCCTGATAATCTCGACAGCGATTTCGCCTTGCCTTCCATCGGCCAACCTTCGACGTTTAGACTTTCCTTCTCCGTACGTGCTCATAGCCCTATCTCTGTGGTGGACACTGTACACAAACTCGTTTTCTCCAATCAACCTTTGGACAGTAGTATCGCAGGGGATGACTAATCGGATTTAGGAAATGTAAAAATGTGACAACACAGGCTCGACTCAAGAAAGATGTCAGAAAATGAAAACTGACTGTTGGATCTTCTGGAACCCTGGCTTTAGAAAGGTACAGAACAACCGAGTTTGCTGATGACACCGAGGGAATTATTACGGCAGAAAAATATATTGGCATATTGAACCAATCGGGTTGAAAAAGGTGGATAGATAAAGGAACTGACAGATTGAAGTACTTGTTTACCCCTCGTATGATGAATAACCGTAACAAAATCGTATGTACATATATGTATGTTATTATTATGTTATTATGTATGTTATATTGTTATTCTCAGGATCATCAACAAAAGGATAGAGAGTAAAGCAAATGATTACTTAGGGGATGATCAGTTTGGGTTTAGGAAAGGAAGAGGTACGCGTGATGCCATTGCAGTAATGAGATCACTAATCGAGAGGAATATAGAATACAATCAGGACGTTTTTGCCTTTTTCGTAGATTTCGAAAAAGCGTTTGATAGAGTGAATTGGGAAAAATTAATGCGTGTATTGCAGAAAATAGGAATGGATTGGAGGGACAGGAGACTGATCCGCAACCTGTACATGTCTCAGACTGCTCAGGTGCGAGTGGGGAACGGAGAGTCCGGATGGGCAGTGTTAGGAAGAGGTGTAAGGCAGGGTTGCCCATTGTCACCGGTACTGTTCAACGTATATGTAGAGGAAATGATTAAAGAGGCATGGGAAGAACTGGAGGTAGGAATGAAAGTCGGAGGGGAATATGTAAAATCGGTTAGGTTTGCTGATGACCAAGCATTAGTTGCTCAGTCAGCCAAGGGGTTGCAAGCATTGCTGAGTGAATTGGAGGTTCAGTGCGATAAATATGGGATGAGAATCAATATTAATAAAACAAAGGTTATGCGATTTTCCAGAAAGAAAAAGGCTAAGCTAAATATTAAAATAGGCGGGGAAAAAGTAGAGCAGGTAGAACAGTTTACATATCTCGGAAGTGTTTTGGACCAATACGGTCTAAGTGGTAGGGACGTAAGGAGAAGAATTGCGCTAGGCAAGAAGGCTTTCGCAAGGAGGAGGGAGTTGATGACGGGGACGTTGAGTAGAGATGTTAAGACAAGACTCGTAAAAACTCTGATATGGAGTGTACCAATGTATGGTGCGGAAACGTGGTCACTGAACAGGAGGATAGACGTAGATTGGAGACTTTTGAAATGTGGGTGTGGAGAAGAATGGAGAAGGTGAAATGGACCGAAAGGAAAACAAATGAGGAAGTACTGGAGATGGTGGGTGAGGAGAGGGGTTTGTTGAGAGAAATCCTATGGAGGCAGGAAAAATAGATGAAAGGCGTATTGAGCGGTAGTGGAATGTTGAAGAAGGTAATAGAGGGGAGAATGAGAGGGCAAACAAGGAAAGGGCAGGAACAGGATAGGGATATTGGACGGGATGAAGGGAGGAAAGAAGTACACAGAGATGAAGAGGGACCTGATGTAGTTTAGGTTGCTGGATTGGGTTTTGTTTGGAGTTACAAAATGTTTATTTGATAGTTGTGTCCATCCAAAAACCTGCCTTAACCGGTAGATTACCAAATAATAATAATAATATATGTATGTATGTGTATATATATATATACACATATAGATGATTTCTTCGAAGTAACACGGAAGTGTTGAATATAAAACTTAGACAGCAACACACAGCACGAGAACACATAAAAAGAACACTCACAATAATATCTTGATAATTCCGATGGACTCGAACTCCGAGTTCGAGTCCGTCGAAATTATCAAGATATTATTGTGAGTGTTCTTTTTGGTGTCCTACCACCCAACGCCACACGCACTTGCGGCAGCTTTATTGAGTAAATGTAGATTATTCGACAATGTGAATTATATACTGTGGTTTGATTACAATAAAATGATGCTTTCAATGTAGCCTTGCTTGGCGTTGTTATCGCGAGCGAACAAGAAGCTCGGTCAATTAAAAGCACGTCGTACAAACTCAGTAACAGATTTTCATCTCAAGGAGTCTGTGTAAAAGATTATCCAATAGAACGCGTGGGAAGGCCGATCGCAGAATGACTTGCTACCTGACTTTCGTTGCGTCAGCACGAGAAATGCGCCAAGTTTCCTCACATGCGGCTATTTTTCTTCTATGCACCATTTTTTTTGTTTTAGAGCATTGCGAATGCGCACCCCATGGATGAGTTAAACTTCGATAAATGGAGATAATGGAAGTCCTACCCAAGGACGTGTACAATATACTTCAGATTTACGCATTCAAGTGATAGTTGATTATTGTCGTATCACTTAAAATATTTCCTCTGAAGAATCCAATCTCAAGGGCAGAGCATTGACACTAGGGTCCCAGATTACAAATGGGTGGCGCCTGTGGAAAGCCTCAACTAAGCTGTGTTCTTTCAGGGTACCAAATCATCCTTGAGAATCGTCAAGGAGAGAGGGACGAAGAACTGCCCTCAACTACGCGTCAACGCTTTGTGTGTTTAGGAATTCAACAGGTCGTAGGGTTTAATACGGGGCAAGGTTTGTTTTTTTTTGTAGGAAGTTGGTTTAAGAGGTGAAACTCTGCACCTAGAACTAATTACTTAATATCGATGCAATGCCACGCAAGACGCCACAAGGACATTTGGCGGCGGAGGCAGTTAGAACAGCAGATTTTTATGTATAAATATGCACACACCCACCATACGGCGAGCAAATGTTATTTCACACATAGAAATAGATATAAGGAAAGGGGAAAGGAAAACACATAAAAGACGAACACAGGAAAGGTGGGGAAGACGGATTTGAGCAGATCACAAACGTAACAATATTTCCTTATCCGGGATTTGATCACCGGATCTTTCACTTGCAGGGCGGATGCTATACCAATTAAGCTAATAAGGAAACCTAGTTTACGTTTAGATCTGCGAGGCTTTAAAGCGCCCAGGTGCTCCGATTGCTCGGCCCAGAGAGAGAGAGCGTTATGGAGCTGTTTCACCCACCAAAGGAGAAATAGACAATACACACAAGAAGAAAGGAAAGTAGATTAGCAAGCATACAGCATCATAGAGGATAGGAACAGAACGGTACGTTTCATGGCACGCATAGCCAGTAGAAGAGACGAGCCACATTGGCCTATCCCCTTTCCTTATATCTATTTATATGTGTAAAATAATATATATATAAAAATCGAAGATGTGTAAGTCCTCACGAGAGCAATATAACATTTGGACGGCACAATAGAACACAGAGTAAAATTTCTTTAATTAAAAAATCTTTAATTCCCCTCGCAGCAGTCCCTGCACCTTCCACCCCCTTTTTTTCCTCCTCTGTCATTCTTCCCTCAAGACCTTTCAGTCTGACCTGAAGAAGGCCTTGGAGTAGGCCGAAAGCTCAATCTCCAATGTGAGCGGGTCAATCGAGTTTACAAGCGACACCTAGGGAATTATTAAGGTTCCTCATTACAGCAAATCGGACCACAAGGATAAAATTACAGAGATACATATAACCAGATAATAGCGTATGGATAGATACGAACGTGTCTATCCATACGTTATTATCTGGTATATATATATATATATATATATATATATATATATATATATATATATATATATATATTACACACATTTTATGTGCACACACACGTTCGTATCTATCCATACGCTATTATCTGGTTATATGTATCTCTGTAATTTTATCCTTGTGGTCCGATTTGCTGTAATGAGGAACCTTAATAATTCACTAGGTGTCGCTTGTAAACTCGATTGACCTGTACCTCTCTAGTAGTCTAAAGCCCGTTCTACAACTGGTCTTCTATCTCAAGTCTGAAGTAATGGCGTGCTGGAGGAGTTTTATTACTTTTGGAAATTAAGCCTTGGGGATACAGAGTAGTATCAATGTACGCTTTCTTTTGGTAGGCTGATTGTACGAGCATTAAAAAAATTACGTGAGAAATTTCAGAGTCAGCAATGCAAGCATGCGCAGGTGGATTTGATATTGGTCCGGAACAGAAAATGATCATTCGCCTTTTGCCTCAGGTCCATCCGCTGAATAGTTTCGAGGGTATCCCGACTCTTGAGGTTTGCCGCATCATATAAATCAGATGGGAAAAAATGAAAGCATTTCACACCTTTCCTATCGGTTAGGGACGCCTCTGAAAAGTTCCTGGGGCTGGATGTAAGGATTCCCACCTTCGCCCCACCAGCGACCGAAAGATCATCCAAGGTCACGCCATCCTAAGCCAAACTTCGACTGATGCGTCACCAATAATGAGTCGCTTCATTGTTATAGGGCTGGGCTGGCCTCGGGAGGCAGAGGAGAGGGCTCTTGAAAGAATGCGAGAGGATGACTGTTGTTTTTTCAGTGCCGAGGGGGGGTTGGTGGCTTTTCGAGAGAGAGAGCGAGCACGCGATGGCAAATGAAGGAATTCGAAGATGATTCTCCCTGCTACCTTCTTTGACAACTACTGTCTGTTTTTGGGTGTCCTCCGTCACCTGCGACGAAGAGTGTACGACGCCGATGTACTGAAATTGAAAGGGAAACGTAAAGTGAAGTGGTTAATTTTTTATTTCAAGTACGGAGGCACAAAATTAACTCCCACAGCGGTGAACTTAAGCTATGTTTTCAAGCATCCAGTTCTGCCTTCTGTTTTTGCGTCGCTGCATTCGTCGTTTTCATCCCTGCTGGAAACGATTCCTTGTCATTATGTACCTCTTCATTTTAAGCAACAAGACGACACTAGGCAATCACTTAATAACTGTTTGATGAACATCCAAAGCGTAATTAGTTTTTTTAAAATTGTTTCAACCTGGATTACTTCTTTTTAAGATTACGGCTAACGACAAACGATGGCCGCTCTGCCACTTTTGAATCTTCATGTCCCAGAAATTTTAAAGCGCCTCTGGTAACAAAATAAATGTTACGAACAACCCACCCAGATTTGGATAGCATGACGACAGCATTCTATGAAACTCTATTCTTTGTCCATCGAGAGGTTTCTACCACCAGCCTCGAAAATTTCTTAATACATTCAACGGAATTTTGCGCAGTCATTCCCATTATACAGAATATGTAGTATTTGTTAACGTAGGTTAAAGTGATAAAATCAACCATGGACTTCGAATGAAGTCTACGCTATTATCATGCTTTTCCTTCCTCCCAACAGAGCCGTCGTTGATTTCTTAAATTAGACGAATAAGAAGTAGGATCGATAGTTCAAGATTTAAGTAGACCTGTTCTTTCATTTGGAATTTGACTTGTGATAACCAAAACTCACACTCGGTTACCTGACTCAATAATGATTTGCAGACTAAGAACTTTTCGTCTACGGATTACAATCGAGGACGAAGGCGGTTTTTCGCTTTTGGCGAGCAAATATTTCTGCGAAGGTACTTGACCAAACGCGAGGATAGCGGCAGGAACTAAATATCAAAAACCGCTACCGTACCTAAGTAATTGCATTGATTTTTTATCATTCATCGCAGACCTACCATGTTTCCTATATTTTAGATAGCTTTTCACCGTCTCTAACGTCTGCGAGGGGAGAACAACCTCAATTTCTTTTTTGGTAAACTTCTATAGCCCCGTTATCGTTTCAGTAATGATTTTAAACGATAAAATTCTGGAGAAATATTCGATTGTAACTACAGGAAACTCCGTCAATACACAATTATAATTGTTATCAGTTGACTTGCGCCTGAAAATGAATTGATAGAGGTAAGTTTCCTAATTACCTTAAAAATTAATGCGTTCATTTTAATACAATATTATGCATACATTTAATAGCAATTGACGTCTCAGTGCTAAATAAATAAAAATGTTTTAATTTTGATTAAAAAATACAAATTGCCCTGAGGAGATTCTGGATGAAATGTATATTTGACATCAATTCAAAATGTTTCTTATATGTCTGAAAGCAATACATACATTCGTTCGCAATAATGGATGCTTATTTTCTCTGGAAGGATAAATATATAAAAAAATATTTTATTACCACGCACACCACTTAAATATAACGTTTTTGTCAATATCTGAGCTAGATTTCAAATTAGTAAGTGAATAAATATTTTGCCTATGCAAAGTAACTCAGAAACTACAGGATTAAGTCCATTCTTTCCTTATTTCACAGGACCTTGCTGTATATAAATGTTAATGAATCATTTTTCTTTCTCCTTCAGTTTCCAAAGTCAAGGCACCAACAAAACATGGCACCAAGTGCCATGAAAATAGTGTTTTACATGGTGGCATTCCTATTTGGAGCTGGCGTGCTGACCACTGTAGGGGCCTCGAGGATCCTATTTGCCTTGCCCCTTTCTGCAACGAGCCATAGCAATGTCATCACAGCCCTCTCCAGGGAGCTCGCAGTCCGTGGACATACAGTGAAAGTCATCACACCCCATCCAATCAAGGATCCACCAATAAACTACACGCAGATCGACACTTCTGAGAGTGTCAAAGGGTTGTTCGAGACCCCAAAGGTGACTGACAAAAATGGCGTGATGGAGACATGCCTCTTCATCTCCAGGTGAGGGTGTGGACAGAATTTACTTAGTTATTGGGATATATTTATAGAAAACTAAAGCTTTAGAGGATATTCTCTCACGATTCAATAATTTATGTCCCCTCAGCATTGTTTTACATTAAAAAAGCATCACAATCTAAATGAAAGAGTCTTGGCCATTACTTGGTGAAACTTATCAATTGGTAAAAATAGCTTCGCACTTTCCATTTTCTCTGGAGTTGTTTATCCACATAGTCATTTGCAACATTACAGTGTTATCATTTTCTAATTTTCACCAATACTGTTGCATTATGTTAGAGAAATGATGTTCAAACCTTTTTTGTCATAAAAAGGTGAAAAAACTAAAATATTCCTCGTCATAATTCCAATGGTAATTGATACACAAAAATATGTAGAACCAAAATAAAGATTTATATAAAAATAGATTTTACATATATTATCCCCCTTCTTGAATAGTACCTAAAAAATTAGTAATGTTTACAGGACTTTCTATGAAGCAAAATCACAAAGACAAAAGATATTTCATAATATACCTTGTCCTATTTTTTTGTAATGAGCAAATAAAAATAATGAAAATATAGACAAGTTTTTCAGTATTGAGTTTCATGTCAAATATATGTATTATTCCATGTGTATTTAATGGCTCTCAACCTATTAAATATAAGAAATAAAAGAATCCATAACTCATTAGTGCCATGAGTGTTACTCACCGACTGAGGTTTATCCAAGGCTGACTTCATAAGTAGTAGTTGATAGGAGACCAGATGTTGTCTTTTATGCTTGAGAAGAGTGTGCTGCATTTTGATTATGGATTCACTTATCCAATCACATAAAGAGATGCTCACTCTGATATGGTATGTTTGATTCCATTTATGACCTAAGGACACCCAAAGAAACAAAGGAAATATTAAGTTTTGGGGAAAGTACCTCTCGACAGAAAAGAACAAAAAATAATGGTGATACTATTTGATTTGTCACTTTCTAAGTTTTCTCATGGGCATAATTCCAACATTAAAAATATTACAGATGGTGCAGAAATGTTTCCTGAGCATTCAGAGAGTATAGTCAAACACTTCTGAGTGTTAGAAGTTTCTATCAAACAATTTAGGGAAAAATCTCAGAAGTCTTAGGAACACTAGTTAAAAAAAATTAGAAGTGTTCTCCAAACAAACCCTGGGCAGTAGCGTGCCAACCCATCTCCCTACAAGCTACACTACATTAGTACTTACATTCTGGTTGAAGGATAAGGTATTAGGCTAATTTATAAACACATTTTTAGTGCTGTGCATCATCTGGATCAATCTATGTTTATCCTTTTTAGCAAACAAAATGGCTTGCATAACACTTTCCTTGTTCATAAGACCCCCTGGCACATAAAATGCATTGTGATTTTTCAGATTAGAATTTATGAAAAATGCTTGGATCAAACAGAAAGGGTCAAAGTATTTCAATGTGCTGTTCAATGTGTTTAAATTTCAATTTAATGTGAAAAATATTACATTTTTACATCAATAAATTGGCAGCTGTATCAACATTTATTCATTGTAAAATCCCAAAAATTCATCTTCACAAATGCTAAATCATTTTCACATCTATTTTCATGGGGGTTTTCACTCTACAATTACACGCAATTTTATCTTAATCTTCTCCTAGTGTATTGATGAATTCACATTTTGATAGTCTTGCTTTTAACTTACTGCCAGGACTTTTTCAACCAATCAATAACACTAGAAATTGACAACCCTTTCATTTCATTTTGCCAATTGAAATTCATTGGTAACTTGTGAAGCATACAGATACCAAATAATGAATGAAGGTGGAGTGAGGCAGTGGTGCATTCAATTTTAAAATGCTAAAAAAAAAACAAACAACCCTCCCCCCCACTGTGAACCCATCAATCACCTTTCCTGATGCTTAACACCCCTCTCCTCCTTACCATCTATGCCGATCGCAACCCCACTTTTTCCCCTCCTTTCCCCCCCTCTGCTTTATGAATAATATATAAATGGACCACAGCTTGTTTAATTTGTACCTGATGATGACACCTAAGCGTTGAAACTAGTTGTACGAAAATAAAGAACAGTGGAAATATAAATTGTGTTCTTCACTTAATGAATCGCTATAGTTAATTTATTTCTTTTCTCCAGGATCTCAGAAGCAATTTGCAAGAAAATGCTGCTGTGGCCTGAAGTTCAGGATCTAATCAAAGAAGCAAAAACTGGAAAAGGATATGACCTGGTGGTTGTGAGCATGTTCTACTGTGATTGTGCTTATGCCTTTGCTCACATATTTGATGCTCCGTTGGTCATCATATCTCCAGCAGGGTCCTTCCCTGTGACTGACACCATGGTTGGGAACCCTGCCTTGCCTTCATATGTCCCTAATGTCTTCTCACCATTCTCCGACAAAATGACTTTCATGGAGCGAGTCATGAATTCTCTCATACACCTGGGCACGCTCACCTTCCATTACACCTTCATATACCCTAAGCACAATGCAATCCTGAGGGAGGTATTTGGTGACTCCTTCCCCTCGGTGCAAGAACTCGAGAAGAGGGTTGCCTTGGTCCTACTCAACCAACATCACAGTATCCTGTTTCCACGACCACTTGTGCCCAACCTAGTGGAAGTTGGAGGGATGCATGTGAAGCCACCCAAACCTCTGCCCCAGGTAATTGCTGTTTGCAATGGGATAAAAAGATTATTGAAAGAGGCTGTGTGCTCATTAATTAGTCTGTAACTTAAGTTTTAAACTAACTTGTGTAACTTAATCTCTGGGGCATCTTGTAATCAGTTCTTACTAACAATGGTTGAGTAATAGTTAGCCACAAGACAGATGATACAAAAACAATCATCACTTTTCATATAGTCTCAGTGCTCTAATTAATTTAAGAAATAGTGTTGTGTTTCTAATAAAAATTTCTGAAGATTTTACTGTGGTAAAAGGTTGGAGAGACTAGATGATGTCACACACACGTCTCAAAATGGGCAAATATAGAATATTTACACTGATGAACTGAATAGAATTTTAACATCAGAACAATTTTTTTACACTTTTTTGAAATTCTCACTTTTTCCTCTACAGGCAGACAGTAAAAATTTATATGCCCAAAAAGAAATTTAGGAGTACATTATTAGATTAAGCCTAAGATTTTTTATCATCTTTGATGAATTAATATGCATGAGTTGAATCCCAAACCCTTTGGTGGGGGTAATAGTTTGGCATGAAATTTAATTAATCAGTTTGTGTCACAAAAACATAATTAATTATACATTGGGAGAGTGATATGATGTCGAAGACAGAAATGGATCAGGGATGTATCAAGTGACTTGTGCTGGAAAGAGGATCTGTGGAGGGGATGGCAATCATATTATAAGTGAGGGGAGGGGTAGGTGTGTGGCAGGGGATGATGGCTTTGGTAAGTAATATAGGAAAGTTTTGGGGAATGTAAGACTGAAGACAAAGGAAAAAACCCTCTGAATCGGGAAGAAATTTTTGCTGTGATGTTTTTTCGTTTCTAAATATTCTTACATAAAACTTTTGTATTTTTCATGAAACAGCAATATTAAAGAGGCCCAGTAATCAATCTCTGCACTCTGATTATGCCAAGGCAGCTAACCCTCCTGAAATTAATGCTTATAGTCAGTTATACTTGGTGATATACATAGGTAGTTTCAAAGTATCTTGCAAACACCACTAGATATACCAGCACCACGAGTTTCCCCACATAGTAATGGGGCCAGCGCTCTGGGAAGACATCTGTGGCTCAGATGCCTCTCTGCTGTTGTTGCCATGTAGTGATTTGTGAGGATGGAAAAAATTGAGATTTGAGTAGTGATTAAATACTTTGTAAAGAAAGGTATGAAAGCAAAGAAAATCCATGCCGACTTTTAGAACACTCTGGGGGATTGTGGTCCCTCATATTCAACTGTTTCCAAGTGGACAAAGAAGTTTAAGTTTGGCAGGACAGCTTAGATAATGATCAGTGTAGTAGTAGGTAAAAATGTGCCACTACTCTATAAATTATGGCAATAGTGCAGAAAATGGTCATGATCTCCTAACTGGAAGTGTGAAAAATTGCTCAAGTTGTGGGGATATCATCTGAACAGGCATATTACATTTTAACAGTGGAATTGGATATGAGAAAATTATCTGCTAGATGGGTGCCAGATTATCTGTTAGATGGGAGACTTTTGTTGCAGGATCACAAATGCATCAGAATGGAAATTTCTGAAAAATATGTGACCCATTATAAGAGCAACCAACAAGATTTCCTGCACCAGTTTGTGACCACAAGTAATTATTGTGACAAATTGACTGGCGTTTTTAGGTCAAAATCATACCCGTGTACCCCTAGCCCATAAGACGTAGGCTGATTTTAGAGTGCATTTTGTAGTAAGAAAAATGCATCGCATGGGTCAGGAAATATAGTGTGTGCAAAAATAGGATGTCTTCTTATTTGAGAACTCATACATACTTGTACTCTATAACAACAATTTTACATAAACCTCAAACTTACATACTTTTTCACTGATTCCTTTGATTCCTTCAAAAGTTTAAATTTAAAGATTAACAGTAGTTCAAATCCTTAAAAATCCATAAATTCTTCCAAATTATTTGTCTTAAAAATTAAGATGATTGCAATTTTTTTTTATTTTACAGGACATAAAGAAAATCATGGATGATGCTAAAAATGGTGTCATTTACTTCAGTTTGGGCTCTAACTTGAAGAGTGCAGGACTTCCAGATTCAATTAGAGATTCCTTAATGGCTGCTTTTGGTGAACTGAAGCAGACAGTGCTATGGAAGTGGGAAGAAGATTCCTTGCCAGGACAGCCCTCAAACGTGAAGATTTCAAAATGGTGGCCTCAAGCAGATATATTAGGTCAGTGTAACATTCCAAAGGGTGATGAGCATGAATATTAAAGAAAACTAGTTAAAATCTCATACTTGCAAACTTTGTCTTCCTTAATATTTCTCCAATTCTTTTCTAATTGGCCTGCATGTGCTAGCTAAACTATTAACACATTGAATCATTATCTACTATGTGTGGTAGAATATAATTATTATATTTTTGATATTCTATTGTTTAAGGTAGTTTTAGGATGAACACAGGCTATACAATGGTACGGCAATAATTTCATTTATTTGCCTATCCTAACAAAGCTCATCCTAAAGTAAAATAAACCCTTCTACAATTCATTCCGTCCAACATGCCCATCTTATTCCTACACCTTTCTTGCTTAACTACCCCTTAATATCCCTTCCTTGATCATAGTCATAACAACTTGGCCATAACAAATCATCCAGATCTGAGCAAATGCTAGGTTATACATTTAAGGAGCTGCAGGGGAACCTCATACAATGAGCATAATTTGTTCTGTGATCTTTCTTGTAAAGTGACACTTGGTTTAGTGAAATAACAGTTCATGCATGTATTAATATAAAATATGATAATGCATTCCATGCAGAAAAAATATATAATGTAAAACAATTATGCAAAGAAAATTATATATACATCATTTAGGATCGTGTTTTATGTTTATCTTTTCTTTTACCATGGAATGAAGCCACCAAACTCTATTTGTAAAAACAAAAATGTTATAAAAATGCAATTCAGAATTATCATGAAATTAATTTCTGGTGTGCATAGCCGCTGCTTTATTAGAGTGATACCCTGTTAGGGCATTTCCTTATATGGGTAACCGTTTCCCATAACCTCATCACATTTAGCTTGCTGTTTTGGACTTAGCATTTCTTGAAGGCTTGTGTAGTCTCGGAACGGTAAACAAGCTTGGGTTTAATTTTCAGATCACCCCTTTGTACTGACACAAAGTAGCAGCATGAGACATCCTTTCATTGGCTTGTGGTCAGGCAATGCAAGTGTTCAAACAGCAGAGGTATTATTTAATGAGTGAGGTGATAATATCAAGTTATTTTTTATGCAAAGCCATGTTGTTTGAATCGGGAATCCTTATATTTAAAAAGAAATTCAGGCATAGCACTCCTGGATATGCTTTCTTTTCTATGAATACTTTTCAGTACAGACTTTTCTGTGAATTTAAGTGAAATAAAAATGAAAGCATTGGAGCACATTGATAAAACTTTACTCCGTTACTTCTTTACAGCTCATCCAAACCTAAAGATGTTCATCACGCATGGAGGTTTGCTAAGCTTCCAGGAAGCCGTGGACAGAGGGGTCCCACTTATTGGAATTCCTTTCTATGGTGACCAGGACATGAACATGAAGCATGTCTCCGATTTGGGTGTTGGCCTGAAGATGGAATACATATCCATCACAAAGGAATTGGTACTGGAAAATATCAACCAGATTTTGAAGGACCCAAGGCAAGTCAGCCATTTAGCTTTGTCCTGTTCTTTTTCATATCTTTATTAGCATGTATTTAAGTTGATAATTTGCCTGGCTGAGAATGGAACACGTATCTAATGTAAATTTGTTTTAGATCAAAATCTTGGGTATAATAAAATTTTTCATTAGTAAATTCAGTCTAGTTTTAAAAACTAATTTTAACAATACAATGGGATGAAAGAGTTATGCACAAATGCCAATTATTTTTATGAGCATAATTGTTTAGACTCATATTCAAATGTGACTGGTATTTTTATGAATTTATTTTTGACGGATTACGCAATTCAGAATAGTGTGTGTGAGTAATACTTATATTCAACATTTTCATAAAATCCACAGTAATCCACTCATTTTTTTCTTAGACGTTATCTGTGTATTGTTCATTTCACCAAAAAAAAAGATTTATGGATGGCAAAACTAATTTTGATTCAGAACTAGATTTGTTTCATTCTTGGAAACGCATGTTAACCAAACAACTAATTAGGGACATTTTTGCATACATATAGTACTTACACAGATGCATGTATAAATCAGCAAAAGTGTGACAAAAAATACCCATCTTTCTTTTTTATCCATATTTGTAAACATCCTGATTATATTTACCAGTAATAGTGAATCAATAGTAGTTAATATTTTACAGAAAAATCATTTTATAGCAGTTTGTTGCCCTCTATTGTTTGCAGAAGTATTTTCTAAAATAAGTACTAGTAGGTTTACTAGTACTATGATAAGAGTCAATCCACTATTGCCTCTTTGATCCCACTACTCCCCCTATTGTGCATTAGGATTGAAGTACTTAATTATATGAGTATGTATTGAAAGAACCTAAATGTGTTGATTAGCTCAACTAAGGATTTTTATATAATTAAGATTCCAGAATGATACAGTTGAATTTTAACATAACTAATGGAAAACCATAGAAAATCATTTTATCTTTTACCCTCTTAAGAAATTCATTAAAACTTAGGTTATTTTATTTTTTATCATCTTCAAGTCAAGGGCCTTTGATTTTATATGAAACTTTCATCAGTCACCTTCCTTGTGTCAGACTTTGATGAGCAAATTGAAATATGAGTCTAGTGCAATGAACTCACCTATTAGCAGATATTGCATGAATGAGTTAAATGCAGATGTATTCCCTATTCTGTTGCATATCTGAAACCTCTAACCCCTGGGCTATAACATCTCCAGGGAACTATGAAAACTAAAAAAATATAATAAGCTTATACAGTTCCTGGAGGTACTTTCCAGCCTGATGTAACAATTTGTAACATGATATTATTATTCTTTATTAAAAGATAACTTATCGGAAAGTGTGATCAATTTTCCTTCAAGAGCAGGATAATTACCAGTCATAGATTCTTATTGAGGCAGTATTACAGATGAGGTGAATTGAGAACTAAAAAATAAAACTGAAACATTACATCTGCCACAATATAATGCAACCTTCAAAGTCAGAACAATATATCTAGGATAAAATATGATTTTCAAATTTCTTCAAATAATTTCTCTACAAAAGATTGTGAGTGTGTAACTTATCATAGATTATATTCTCATCTGTGCAGATAAGTAAGGCTCATCTTGGTAGCTGCTTTATGCTCTCCCTTTTTTACATATTGCATCTTATCGTTACTCACCAATACAATTACAGAAGTTCATATACACTGCTAGTTCACTCATTAATAGCCTCATAGCAATGTTTTAGCTTCTTTTTTTAATGTAGCGAGAAAAGATTAATCAAGGCTATAATAATATTGAGCAAAAGATTAAACACAACAACAGTAATATGGAGCATAGTCTTTCATAGTTCTGAAAATGGTTACTGTTGAAAGAATATGTTTATATTGGAAACTTTTGAGACATAGATGTGTAGAAGAATGAAGGAAATGAAATGGAGGGAAAGGAAAACTAATGAAGATATCCGTTGTTGAATAGGAGATGAGAACCAATGGGGCATTGAATACTGTATTGAAAGGGAAATTCTTGGGTAAGCAAGGCAGAGGGAAGAAAAGATTTGGAATTTTGAACAGCAGGAAGGAAGATTGAATGTATGTATATAGAGCTGAAAAATGACTTACTGTAATGCAGTGCTTAGGGTGGTGTTATGTGGAGGTCAGAAGCATTGCAATGCTTAGTCTTTCAGAGAACATGACACTCTGTAACAGTTTTTCTGCATTCATTAAAAAGCTAATAGCTCCAACTGCTAGAGCACCTCTTACTGAGAAAACACCTTCTACTCTTGTAATCCTTTGGACCTGATTTTCAAAGTCATTAAATATTCAATCATGTTAATTCTATGACTAATAAATATACAAAATGCTCTCCAAATATGTGAGCGTGAGTGAGAGAGATATTTTAATGTTGAAACACACAACTGATATAAGGATGAGAAATATCTTAATGCATTGCTAAGGAACCAAAAATATTGTCCCAATGAGGGTAAATCAGGATGAAAAAAGTCAATCAATATAGATTATAGTTCCAGTATTTGGACTTATATCACCTGCAAAATATGCAGTAAATACGGCAGGCTTTATTTAATTTGATTTTATTCTTTGCAGTTTCTCCAAGAAGATGAAGCAACTCAGTGCATTATGGAAGGACCGTCCAGAGCCACCTTTGGAGAGGGCAGTGTACTGGACAGAGTATATTCTCCGTCACAATGGTGCAAAACATTTGATGTCCTCTGGGACTGAACTTGCCTGGTGCCAGTATTATCTTATTGATGTGGCAACTGTGATTTTAGGGATTGTCTTTGTAGTGTTCACAATTGGAATTTTAATTCTTTGCTATCTCTTTAGGCTTTGCAAACGCAAGCCCACCAAGAAAAGCTCAGCTAAAGACAAGTCCAGCAAACAGAAGAAGCACTGAGATACATTCAACCCACATGCCAACGGCCATAGAAAACAAATATTCTGCCCTCTGTAACTGCCAATTTTCATGGCTCACATGAGTCTTCATTATCATTTTCTTTATTTTTGTATTAATTTCCAATTTTTAAATTAAAATTTCTTTTGGCCCTATGTCCCAAGAGCATCAGAAACGATTTCCCTGATGTCCCAATTGAAAAGAAAAATTCTATCTGCAAAACCCTGCTTTGGGTCATACCCTGGCATTTGGCAATACCTATGTTAAGTTTTAAGTCATAACTAAGTAGGATTTTTCATACCATTTCTAACGTTGAAAAGTGTGAATGTGTATTGTGACTGTTTATAATGTTGTCTGATTGCCTGTTTTTTAATTAAGTGTACTTGATAAAATGCTAAAAAATTCCAATGAAGTATATTTTGAAGTGCCTTGTTTTATTTGTAAGATATTACTATTTATTATAAAAAGATAACTTCTTTTTACTCCAGATTAAATTTAAAAATGAATTTCTACATTGATCTGCAGGTATCACCTCTCTGACTCATATGAAAAAATATATTTGAAAATGAATACTTCAATTCACAATGCCTGAATAGTCATACAAATTTAACATAAAACGGCTATGCCTAAAGTTTGGATTCAAATTGATTATCAAAACTATGTCTAAAGAGTTAAAAAATTGGATTTTATACATTTCTTGAAAATTATTGATTTTTATAAAGTAAATTGCCAATATATTTAAAACTGATTATGTTTTCAGCAAAAGTGCTCATACTCTAGGGAGTGGGAACATGCCTATGTTACACTCAAAGAGACATTTTGCCAATTTAATTTGTAGTTTATAGGTATACCATATCCTGAGCCAAATTAAAACAGCCACCATTTTCTTCTTAGACCCTTACACATTTTTCTTCATCTTCTTTGTGGGTGGCTAACACTGCAGTCATGCGATATGTATCATCAGTAGTTACTTTTCAATCTTTCCTGAGATATTCTCCAAGTTTTCTCGTTAAAAATACATCATATGTGTTACAATAATAATATATTTTATCTAGGAAATGAAGTTTATTTTCACATGAATCATTTTAGTTTTTCTCAAGTCATTACTGACAAGATCCTGCCTAAACATCTTGTTATGTGGAATCATACCTATTTAGCATATAAAACCATATTCATAATCTTTCCATGCTAAACTTTGAAAAGACGACAAGATGTTCATAATCTTTCTGTGATTAAATTTAAGAAAACTTGGCAAGCTGTTTGCATATTCTAATTAATTAAATAAACTGTCAATTTTTACCAACCAGTCCCTGCAGAATAGTGGAACCGCAAGTACCTCCAGGGATGAGGCTTGGGCGGGCAATGCCATAAGTTACTCTGTTGTGGAAAGTTTGTAGCACCATCTACTGCTAAGTACAAAAAGATCTTAATGAAATCGTGGATTTCCTCTAATATGGTGGGCATTGTGAGCATAAACAGAAAGGCCCAAAGTGGATGTTGAAATATGGGGGCTATCAAAGCATAATCCTCAGTGCTAAGTCAAAGGATAACTTATGGAGATACTAGTTTGTGTTCCTACATCTGCTGTGAGTGAGGTTGAAGACAGAAATGCTAAAAGTGGTAATGATTGTGGGGCATGAACCAGTTCATTTGGAGAGAAGGATGCCAAGGAAAAGTTCTGAGAATCCATCAGTGGGGAAAATCCATCATTGATAGGAAAAGAATTGTTGCACTGGGTAAGCTGAATGACCATGGGGGAGATGATCAGGTGCAGATACAGTGGTAGCCACCAGGAGAATAGTAAAAATTAATAAGATGGTTCAACTTCTGGTTGGAGCATGACTACTTTATCTCTAACAACATGGTTTAAGCATAAGTCAATATACGAACGTATATTGACTTACGTCTCGTACGTATCAGTACCCATGGGTACATCAGTGTCAGACTAGTTAGAAGGATCAAGTACTTTATTTGAGTGGGGCTGTCAGGGATATGAGAGTGAAAAGAGAATCTGAATAAGTAGCAGCTTTAGGTTATGTCTAAAAAGGATTTTGGTTGCAAATGGGTGCAAAATAAACTTGCAGATCATATGGAGAGAGTTAAGATGGGCCATGTGGGGGTCCTGAACACCATGATAGAATGTGCAATAGCTGAAACTGTGTATGAATTGCAAGAGAACAGTGTGTTAATGTGGTTTGGGCATGTGGAGAGAATCGGTGTGGAGACGCTGACTACAGAAGTCTATATGGGCAGCATGGGTGAGGAAAGTGGAATTGGTCACCACAGGAAGACCTAGTTTGATCCAATGGATATCTCCCCTAAAAACACGACTTCACAATACCAAAGTCAAAATTAAGTTTGAGAGGACACTCATGAATGTGGAAGAGGTTGGAGTAGTGTGCAAGGAGAGGGTCAAAAGTGAAAGGATGGCACAGGAGCGTACCAATTGAAAGTTTGCTGGCTAGCACCAAAGGGGATACAGCATCGAGATGAGTATGATTCAGAATATCTCTCTCATAAGAATCGAAAAAAATCATAAACGATTGACTTTTTGGAATAAATTTTTAGTTTAAGTATAAAACTTTGTATTTATTCCTAAATTTAGAATAGATAAGCAAACGTTCTATTCTGAGAGATTTTAACAATTTGTAGACTAATAAACCGAATCTAATCGATGATAGTTTTAATTAGGACTGGAACATGAGATAATGCAACGGTTCACTCATTTGAGTGAAAACCCCGCTAGGAAATATAAAAATAACTTAAGTCAACTATTAGTATTTTACAGAAAGGACTTTTTCTGATGACTATAGTTTCCTGTGCATTAGGCAACCCTCAATGCGCCATTACTAATACTTGGCGTGGATTTGTCAGATATTCTAATTTTTTAGTTTTCATCCAAATATTATTTCCGTAGTATACCGTTTAAGGTAGGCTATGTTTAAACATGTATTGGAAATCTACATATTTCTAACCCTCGCCTAACAAGATGACCTGACCCTCCATTCTACAATAAACCCTTCTTCAATCCCACATACATCATAATTTCACATCATTCCATCCAACGTGACCATCCTTTTCCTTCCCTTTCCTCGCTTTCATAACGTTCTTCTTCTCCATCACCAGCATTCCAAAAGAATCAGTGTCCACCGTTCCAGGCTCCTTTGGATTATTAACCCTCTCCTGCCTAGTACTCTTCGTTTGATTTCCTCTCTGTCCAGTTTACCGTTTCCATTCATCTCCACACCGTCACGTCAAAAGCCTCAACGCCTATCATCTATTATCAAAGACCATGTTTCTTTACAGTGCAAACACACTAAATTCAAGGTTTCACTTGTCTTTAATAATATCCCTACTAAAGGTCCCTGCCATCAATAGCCCTTTCGTTGAAAAATTTCTCTGCCATAAGTAAATCTTCTTCTTACTTCTCTGATATGTACCATACTTTGACCATGTTGGTCCAAAACACTGCTAAGATAGGTTACCTGTTACAGTTCTCTAGTGATAATGAAAACTTTGTTGCAATTTTCCACAGTTAAAACTTTATTGCCGACCATGGTTTCGATACACTGTATCATCTTCAGGTATAGTGTATTGTCAGGTACAGTGTATCATCAGGTATACTGTATCATCTTCAGATACAGTGTATCGAAACCATGGTCGGCAATAAAGTTTTAACTGTGGAAAATTGCAACAAAGTTTTCATTATGTCTCGATTCCACAATATCACGCCTGATTCTTCACTTTTCGTAGTTCTCTAGTGTTTATCCCACTATTTTAACGTTAGAGTTAGCCTTTCTCTTTCTCTAAAGCCTCGTCAACTTAGTTTTTTTATATTAATTCTTATCCTATACTCATCACCCTGATTTTCATGCACTTAGCAATGATTTAAACCCTTCAGCTGACTAGTTAACTAAAGCTTGACCATTACTAACTGTATTGATTTTATAAGTTTCTCGCCGACTCTCATTTCTATCTTCAGTTCTTCCCATTCCTCTTTCATCATTTCCTCCGCATACGTGTGCATGTACTTTGAAAAGCAAGAGTGACAATGAACACACCTGTCTGGCTCCTTTTCCAAACTCTACCCGCCCCGACTCCATACGCACCGGAACAGCCTGAGACTTGTACAGGTTGCGGGTATGTCACCTTCCGTAATGATAAAAGTGGAGTTGATCTTTTCTATTAGGCTAGCTTCTTATTGCGCCTGTTGTAAAAATTATGGAATCCGCATTGAGTATTTAAATTGACTTGGGAATGACTTAAGGGCAGGCCTCGTTATATTTCAGTCCAGGTGGATGTCATGCTCCTATTAGACCAAATGCTCGAAGCGTATCTAATCTTACGTATCTTTTACACAAACAGACAAATAAAGACGGTTATTTCCTCGACTATCCTGCTATTATTTTGAAAAAGGATCCTTAGATAAGGAGGTGAATAAATAGTATGCATGGTGGTGAATATGACAAAACACTTATCGCAACACAAACGTTTACATAACACTAGTAACTGTCACTGTGACCTTGACTAACGTGCTTTCTATACTCGGTGCTGTGAAAAACATCGGATGTGTAAATTTCCCGATAACTCTTTAATTTGAACCTGCGTAGGTTTTCGTTTTCAGATGCATCTTCATGGAAATATGCTGAAATCTAGTGTCAACTCCTGTTTAGAGGCCGGAATTCTATTTCCTGATGCTTGAAGAAAGGTAAATGGACAATACTTATGCCACCATCAAAATATGAATGAGCAATTGTTAGAAAAACTTTAAAATTTGATGATACCTTCAATATCAGTTCAATATACTCACGTTAAAATTCATTTAAAAACTACAGACTATCTGTTACAATGTCTACTAAGGATAATGAACAAACAGTAGCGTTTTTACACTTGATTATTATTTAAACCACGACCGGCTTCGATTTATTACATCATCTTTAGGTGAAAACTGCAGTAATGTGCCCAGTAATATAACTATTTTAACCGGGGAGGAAAGGAAAAGTGGTAGGGAGGGGGATAGGAGATGTGGCTTGACGGACAATGAAGACGAGGGACATATGAATATTTCACAGTCACATTGTTCCCTAAGGGAAATTGATGGAAAGAAGAGGTGCATATAAGGTAGATTTTGACACCGAATGATTAATATATTGTGATACGAGGGTCATCCGGAAAGTAGTACCCGTTCGTGAAATAAAGACACAAAAGTAAATATTAACAAACATAAAAAATTTTATTTGAAAGAGGATACTTTAAACTACTTCTCAACATAATCTCCAAGCAAATTAAGGCATTTGTCATAACGTGTGACAAGTTTCTGTATTCCTGCTGCATAGTCCTTCGCCGCCAGCTCATTGAGATACAGGGTCACTCCTTCTTTAAGTTCTTCATCGCTGTCAAATCTTTTTCCTGCCAAAAAGTCTTTAAGCTTTGTAAAGAGATGAAAATCTGAAGGGGCCAAGTCCGGGCTATACGGTGGATGGTCGAAAGTTTCCCATTTGAATTGCTGCAAAAGTTTTTGTGTTATCCCAGCTGCATGAGGCCTGGCATTGTCATGAACGAGAATGACACCAGTAGGCAATAGACCTAGCCGCCGATTTTGTATTGCCCGCCGTAATTTCTTTAATGTTTCACAATACGCATTGGCATTAATAGTGTCTCCACGGGCCATAAAATCAATAAGCAATACACCTCGTCGATCCCAGAAAATGGTTGCCATGAGTTTCCTGGTGGACAGAACTGTCTTGAATTTTTTTGGTTTGTTTGGTGAATGAGCATGATGCCACTCCATTGACTGTCGTTTACTCTCAGGTGATGCATAACAAACCCATGTTTCGTCACCAGTAATTATACGAGTCAAGAAAGAGTCTCCTTCATCAGAATAACGTCCCAAAAACGTCAGTGCTGCAGCCATACGCTTGGTTTTGTGCTCATCTGTAAGCATGCGAGGGACCCATCTTGCACAAATTTTTGCATAATGCAGATGGTGTTTAACAATTTCATGAACAATTGTTCGAGAAACATTGGGAAAATGCTCACAGATGTCATCAATTGTGACGCGCCGATCGTTCCTCACGAATTCGTCAACTGAGCTCACCAGTTGGTCTGTAATGACAGACGGTCTCCCCGAACGCTCATCGTCGTGTGTGTTCCCCCTCCCCATGTTGAAGTTGCGACACCACCGCCGAACAGACGACTCGTCCATTACATTGTCTCCATACACCTCCTTTAATTGGCGATGAATATCACTTGGGCGAACGTTTCTTGCATTGAGGAATTTAATCACTGCCCTCACTTCACAACTGGCGGCGTTCTCAATTTTTTTAAACTTTGTAAACAATCACAGAAACAACACAGGCAATGCTAGCGTCACGCAACTTGGCTCAGAGAAGGCAGACAAGCCACTGAAGCTATCTGACCTCGTCCAGCGGCTACTCGCGTCGTCAGCACTTCATGCGGCACGAACGGGTACTACTTTCCGGATGACCCTCGTATTTTGGAAAAAATGTTTCCGCCAACAAAATGTTGGTAACACCATTTTGAGGCAGTTTCTCCATAAAACTTAGTCATATTAGTTTTCAGGCGATTAATTGTAGTTGATTATGTTAGAAGTCAAAAGAAGAGTGATGTCATTTTGAAAATATCAATTGCAGTGGGATGATGCTGATTTAACATACATTCGAGCATTCCAGGAAAATCGCGAGTTGTATGGTAAGATTCAATGAAAACGGGCCAAGAATAAATTATATCTTGTTACTTTCGTTTAAGTGAGTTCTCTTGTTTATTCCATTCTGGTTGCTGAGAAATGAATTCCTCTTTTACGTACGTTATCAAGAATCTAAGACTTTCAGGTTGATTTCTCCCGTGAGAGTTGTTTCTAAAAATGCTTTGCGCTCTTCTTAAGGATCCTGTTCACTAATACTCGACAAATACCGGCGACATAATGAGCAGAACCACTTTCTTGGGCAACGAATATCACTGTAGGTTATTTTGATTTGTGCGGTTCATATAGGTTGAAAATGAAAAACATAACACTCATCTCAGCACATGCATTTTGATGATTATATAATTTTATTTATTTTTTAAATTCATTTTAGCACCATACAAGCCACCGCTAGGGTGTGTGGTCGGGGGTGAATTCACACCAGATTAACTATGACCCGAATATGACCCTACCACGGTCGGACAATATTATTTTGATCCCTTATCGTTCGTGGATTTTCCCCGAAGACCATAAGTGAAGATACCGAGGAGGTTAGAAATTATGGAGGAAGATCGAGGATGAATTATCAGAAAGAGATCTTGGAAGAAGACGTCAGCCCAAAGCACTATGAAGGAACGAAATGATTAGGAGGGAACAAAACGGACAATCTTTGGATTAATATCCCAAAGCGAAGGAAATTTTCTTAGGACGTTAACTAAACGATGTCTTTTTAGACTTGATTCCAAAATCCTCATAATATGCAATAGTACAAATTCACACGGTGAATTAAGTGAAAATCTATTTATTTTTATTTTGTTATTTAGTGAACAATATGGTACACACATCATTATTCTCTATTGTCTCCATGGTGTGCAATAAAAAGCACTTCATAAATTCGTAACTGCATGGATACAAATAGAAAAAGTAATTTTGCTAAAACCATAACCACCAATACCTTTCCTGCTTTCCTTCTTCGCTAGACCTAAAAGACTTGCTTGCTCTGAGCAATCCAAGGGAATAGGGCACCCTCAGCTTTACCCAAACTGTGAGAATTTTAAAAATTATTCTGTTGCCAGATCTTCCTGAAAATACACAGGCAGCACAGGGGTAGTCCCTACCCTGATTTCCCGCATTTCACGTGCCGCCGTAAGGGCTTACTATTTGGTGAGATATAACCTCACCTATTAAAGCCAACATTCGGCTTTATAATTCTATGATATTGCTAACAATACTTCTATGGTCGCGTTGAATTCAAGAAACGCTAGTATTAGGACTAAGTATATCGTCATTTCTCCTACACTCAGCAAATTTCCAGTGGAAATGGCGAAATAAGGTGATAGCAGCAGGATAGTTGACAGTTGAATGCAGTCACACGTAAATTGCGGCAATTAATGGATTATCCTATGCAAACTCGTAGGCAAGTAGGTACTACGGGGCGTGCCATAATTCCATAATTCTTTCTGGAGGAATAAATGTCGCACATAAAGAGGCAGTATATTGCACGACTTGTATGTAAAGCCAACGAATCCTGTGGGGGCTCTGTTCGTCTGTCCAGGATTCCCAGCGTGCTAGTGCACTCCAGTGAGTTAACAGCATCGCAGACGGCCATGTCGACTTCCATCCACATCGGAGCCCTCTCAGTCCTGGCCGCCATCTTTTCACTCGCACATGGCCACGGGAGGATGATGGACCCGGCCTCAAGAGGGACAATGTGGAGGAAGGGCTTCCAGACACCCGTTAATTACAACGACAACCAGCTCAACTGCGGGGGACGATGGGTATGGTAACGAGATAATGCGATTCCGTATATCGGACTATTAAATAATTAGACCGTAAACGAAAGCATAGCTTCTATTAAATTCTAACGGGCCCTTCGGAGTTAAATGCTGAATTAATTTCTTTACCCACAGTGATGCTGCTAAAATTCAAATATTGTGCCGGGATATTGAAACTAGAGATGCTGAGATTGTCTGTTGATATACGTATCAACAGGGGGTTTTGTTGGGACATATATACACATGGGAGTGAGCACGTAACTAACCGATTTTCATCAAACCAACTGAAAGTCGTCGTAACTTGAAAACCAGGCCATGCCTAAATCACTGTTTAGAATAGTTCAGCAGACTTTTTAGTTTGTGCACAGGCGAACAAAATATTTTTAGTTTTGCTATAAGTATACAAAGTTGTCTTCCTAGACACCCTCAGCTTAAATCAAATGCGAGTTTCAACAGGGCTGAGTTAGTGCATGCGCGTAAGTAAAGAAGCCGGCCCACTTTGTCCTTCCTGTTGGAAGTTTTTGGTATGAACCGAGCCTTTGATCAAAAATCAGATTATACAGTGGTCGGTAAAATAAAGAAATACATGGATATAGCTAATTTTTATCTGTATTGGGACCTAGGTGGCAGGAAAATTAGTTGCACGTTCAGACAGCATATATCTGCATACCGGAAACTAGACACCCGTGCCCAAGATGATAAATCTAGGTACCGGTTTTTTGGTACTGGTACATAATACATCTATGCATTATTCGATATTTGATGTGCATAGTTAGCACTGGTACCTAAAGTAAGAAAACTAAATACGAGATTACCAGTAGCTTGGTCAGAAGTCTTCGGCATTTTAGACACTTGATGACTTGACGCTTTAGACACAAGTGGATACCAGGCAACACGAAGAATAATACTAGATGCCGGTGCCTTAGCATCGATAATTAGGACAAAAGTTTACTTATTTCTGGATAGTTAAGAAAAGCACCAATCTCTGTATTTACATGAACCTATGTTTTTCGTTCACTGTGTTGCTTATATCATTAACTGATGCTCACTGTCTCGTGAGAAACCAGTCAGAGTTATCCGCTAGAAGGTTGGTTTCATAGATGAGAGTGAAGCTTACCAAGTATTAACACCAGCGGTGTGTGAAAACGCACATCAGGGTGGGGGGCAGCCCCCTTCTCTGTGCCCCCTACGGTTTTCCAGGAAGATCTGTCACCAGGGAAGTCACTGTTTAGATGAAGCTGAAGGTTCCCTAAGACGTCCCCAGGAATCAAACCTGGTTCTCCAATCAAGAGCCTAATGATCTACCCTCTGGACTACCGCGTTACCATTAACAGTAGTAAATGGAACACATAACAAATAAAAAACCCTATTTTAATTTCACCGTAGTCGCAGTTTGGGCTGAACGGTGGTCGCTGCGGCCCATGCGGGGACGACTACTCCGAACGCCGACCCAGAATGAACGAGAACACGGGGGTGTACGGCAGAGGGGTAATCTCCAAGACCTACACCTCCGGTCAGGAGATCACCGCGATCGTGGACGTGACCGCTAACCACGGGGGATATTTCGAGTTCCGCCTCTGCCCGCTGGCCTCCAAGATGGACATTGAGACGGAAGAATGCTTCGACAAGTACCTCTTGGAGCTCGCTGATGGATTCGGTACCCGGTTCAACGTGCCCAACTATGGTCCCAGAAATTTTGATGTCAAACTAAGGCTCCCCCGCGGACTCCGGTGCAATCAGTGCGTCCTTAGGTGGCAGTACACCGCAGGTGAGAATAACCTGAGCACTTAAAGACTATTTACAGCATATTCCCGTCAAACTCTTCATGTCGCGACGGTGGGCGTGCCACAGGCAATGTCTACACCATTCTTTGTTTCATATAATCCAACTGAACGTGATGTTCTCGTAATATAAACATAAGGGCACCATTAGGTTATTTGATCAGTTTTGTAAGAGTACTTGAAATAGCTCGAGGTATATAGTATTGAATCCAGCCTTGCCAGAGTCTATCCCTCTAATTTTACCAAGGAGAATAAAATGTACACATTTTTTTTGTAATCTACCGGTTAAGGTAGGTTTTTTTGGATGGACACAACTATCAAATAATTATTTTGTGACTCCTAACAAAACCCAATCCAGCAACCTACTCTACATCAGGTGCCTCATCATCTCTGTGTACTTCCTTCCTCCCTTAATCCCGTCCAATATCCCCATCCTGTTCCTGCCCTTTCCTCGTTTGCCTAACATTCTCCCCTCTATTACCTTCTTCAACATCCCACTGCCGCTCAATACTCCTTTCATCCATAATGTACATATATTGTGGTTCCACATAATTCCTTCGAAGTCACTAATACACTGAAGTAAACTGGAACCTCTCTACAAATCCCTTAGCTTCACCTTGGTGTTTGTAGAGACTCCAGTCCGAGTTTTTCTGGCAAGCCTGATACACACATATTCTTCCAGAAACATTTCGTAATGAATTCAACTGATCTTCTTTGAAATTTATCTAATTTATTAAGTAACGATATATTCCAAATACTTGATTCACTTAGTCGCAGATATATTCCAAATACATGCCAGCTATTCCAAATTTGAGCTCATCAATGCGAAATAATATTTCTGGTTTACTTTTTTATTACATTTTCCCAAAACCGTCGAATGAAACCAAGTTTTTTCAAGATATTTTAGTTTTAGGATCAATTGCATAATCGAATCTGATTCTTAAAAATGAAAGTTCACATCCCTCCTCTCATAAGGAACCTGCCTCACGCAGGTAATGACGACCTTACGGTGATATGCAGCTTAATGCAGATAATGAAATCTGCTCAACATAATATAAACGCCTTTCATGATGGCGCGATTCACATGTAACAGTGAATTTGACTGTGAAGTGCGTATTTATAATAATCCTGGTTTCTCATATGTTTAGGAAACAGCTGGGGTGTTTGTTCTGACGGAACTACAGCCGTTGGATGCGGAGATCAAGAGACATTCAGAAACTGTGCTGACGTTTCGATTCTCTAAGGAGATACTCTGGATGGAGGTGGTGAGAACTTCCGCAAGACTTCCGTCGAGAGACACATTTGAAAGGGTTCAAATGGTGCTGCTTTAGACGTATTTTCAATGATGTAACCCTAAAATATGCAAAAAAAATAAACCTCGCAAAATTTTCGTCCGTTTACTTGTCATTTCTTGCGATTTAACTATTATCACTGATATTGAATAAATAACTGGTATACATAGTCCTAAAAATTTCAAAGACAAGCCCTCCGAAAATATAGAGAAAGGCTTTCTCTGTAAAGTAGAGGAACTTTATCCCCATTAATTTATTAAATGCCAGTTGAGCCAGAAACAAATTGAATTCAGAAACTTTATCTCCACCCAAAAAATTTCATTCAATTTAATATTCTCTAGTAAAATATTCAAAACTTTGTCAACTCTCTGTCAGAACTAAACCTTGAGATCTCACAGCACAGCATTAATAACTTATTAACAATAATTTTAGAAAATAGAAATATATTCCGCAATTAATTGAACAATAAAAAACTATTCTTTGGAGAATGAATCATATCCGATTACATTAACTTCAGAATTAATTTCCATTATCACATTCAAAATGGCGTGGAAATAAGATTTGCTCATTTGACAACAATAACAAGGTCTGAAGCGAACCTGGAATCGTAAATTCGTGACGCAACCTTCGAACAGGGGTCCAGTCTAGCAGCGACTCGCACACTGTGACGGCCCACAGACAACTGACACCGGTCGCGTTGCTTTTCCAAGATCTTCCACCAACTTTCCCGCCACAAATCACCCCACTCCAATCATCCGTGCCGGCTGGAAAAATTATTCTACTTATTTTTGGGGTATACCCTGTAAATCTTTAATAAACTTGTTGGACACAAGCCTGATTGCGTTTATTTTTGCGTATGGTGCATAAGAAATAACATGTGCACATATGTTCATGTGTTATTTCTATCTATCTATCACAATAAATCACTTGAAATTGAATCTATATACTCCTAGGGGGCATCAATTTGCATATGAAAGCGCTTTCATCATGTTCACAGAAAATAGAAAAACTTTTATCCTTTCGAACAAAGCTTTTGCAATTCCTTTTATACTTTTTTCCAGTGTAAACTTTCTCGAAAATTTCTCATATTTATTTCTCAAATCGTTAACAAATATCGTTCTGGCACTATTCCTACACATGGATTAGGAAGCAACTAAATCACTACATGACGAATCTTCTTAACTTACAGGTATATTAAAATACTGAAAAATTTCATTGGTTAACCCGGAATACAGGGTCGCACCCAAAACTGGTAGGACTGATTTTTTTACAAGAATTTTATTGACGATATACTTACATCGACTTAATAATCTTCAACGTATGCTCCTTGAGCTGATATACACTTAGTAGAACGTTGCTCCCATTCCCCGTACGCCCGCTGGAAATTTTCTTTGGGGATGCCGTTGATGACCCTCGTCGAAGCCTCTTGAACGGCCTTTATCGAGTCAAAACGTCGTCCCTTGAGCTGTCTTTTCATCAGGGAGAAGAAGAAGAACCGGTGGTGCCGGATCGGGAGAATAGGGAGGGTTTGGCAACGTGGCAACGCCGTATTTGGCCAGGAGCTGTCTGACGACGAGTGCGCCATGGAACGAATTTTCGGCACCATCTAGGCGCACACCTTGCGCATGGCCAAATCCTGTGAAATAATGCGTTGGACGTTGGATGCAGACAAACCCAACTGGTCTGCAATGTCTTCACTGGTTAAGCGTCGGTCTGTGTTCAGCAGTGTCCTCACTCTGTCCACATTCGTCTCGGTTCTTGCCGTCGACGGCCGTCCGGAGCGATGGTCGTCTTCAACGAGCTCCCTACCCTCTTTAAACAACTTGTGCCACTCAAATACTGTGGAACGGCTTAAGGCAGTGTCCCCATAAGCCTGCTTGATCATATCGAGGGTCTCAGTTGACGTCTTCCGAGTTTCGCACAAAACTTCACGGAATAACGTTGCTCTAAATTCAGATTCATTTTGTGTTTCGACGCGGACAAAAACCTTGCTTCACTAAAAACGGTGCCCTTATTCAACGATAGCCCGCAGGCGACTGAGGTTGGTGTCGGTCTATTGCTAAGAGCCCCTCCACCTTACCCTGCCAAGCAGACCCCCCTCCACCGCTCCGTTCGCACCAGAGAAAATCAGTTTTACCACTTTTGGGTGCGACCCTGTATGAAAATGTGGAAGAAAATAATTACGAATTCGATTGTATCTAAATATTACACCCAAAATAGCAAAGTTTTGGCGGGAAAGGATTTTAACGAGGATCGAGAACACTTTTTTCAATCTATCTTAATGAATACGTAAATTATATTTATCGAGTTCAAACTTCATTTACATCCATGCACATTATTTTTCGTTACATGCGTTTATCCTTTAATCGTATGAGGATAAAGTTATACATGTAGCTTTACCCTTAAGGAGCGCAGACGAAAACTCTTATTACCAAATATCCCACATATACGTTCAAAAAATATATGCATCAATTGAACAAGAGTAAACTAATATTGGAAAGAGACAGTTACGTTTTTTTTCCGGAACTCTTTGTAAAAGTGAAACAAAGAAACAGCATCTAGGAATTCTCAGTCGAGGACGATGAAGTAGGAGATATGTGAAGGAGAAGGTGAAAATTTAATCCAGAGATAATGAAAAGAATTTCGCAAATAAACATTTGGAATTAGCCTTCAGAGTTTTGTACTAGATACACCTATCATGATCGTTTTCGACTCATTGCACACAACATATATTGACATTGGTTAGGGCGTTTGGCGGAAAAGATAACCATCAGACAGCGGAAAAAGATAAGACTTAGCAGCTTTTAGAGACGACACTCATTTTATATATATTATTTGGTATATATATACTTCCAATCAGACCAAAGGGAAGCACTGTGTTTACTCTAGCCTATGAAGACACTCAAAGCAAATTTCTTTCACGCTTACTTGAGTCTGCTTGAAGCAAGTTGTTCGAACTCCTGCGTGGACTCCGAATTGTTTTCATATGCAATTAATTATTCTCATATGCATATGTGAAGTTAATTCTCTTTTTTCTGAAGACATTTTTTCGAGACTCAACAGTTACTAGCGATGAAAACATTAACATCCCTCCTGGCAATTCTCAATGCTTTTACCCTCGTCTGCGGCCATGGCTACCTCAAGGATCCACTTAACAGGGCCTCACTATGGAGACGTGGAGTACCAGGTGCCCCATTCAACTTCGATGACAACCAGCAATTCTGCGGTGGTTTTCAGGTTAGAAATTTTTAAGGCTGGGAGATTCTTAACTTTTTTCACCGTACACTATAATCGGGTTACTATGTAGTTTGTATCAGTACAGTGGCATGGTTGTTTCACAAGGTAGAAGTTTAGTCTCAGTGCATCTATTAAGAACCCTAGTTGCGTGTTGTGGCAAGAGTGGGTTTTCCGATGTTCATCGACTCATTAAGCTACATGGCACCCTGCAAGTCACCGCTAGGGTGTATGGCAAGAGGTGATTCAGAACTAGGAATTCTACATGAAAAACTGAGTTTTTCTAGATAATATGTCAAAATGATACATAAAATAATTTAAATTATGTAGATAATGATAACTATGGGTGCATGAACCACGGTGTCCAAATGCGAAATACTTCTTTACGCATGAGTGACGGACTGCTAATAATAAGAAGGGCAATATACTAAGAATATATGAATTTTCAAGAAACTGCGGGAGATGCCGCAATAGTAACTTTTAAAGGAGTCCTCCGCTACGTGTGCATTGCAATACAACAAATTCAGAGGGTAAAAATTATTCGTCTTGACCGGGATTCGAACCCGGATCCCTCGACATCCGGCCGAGTGCTTTAACCAATTAAGCTACCGAGGCTACTTAAGATTACATGAAATAATGACAGCATCAAAGCCTACGAAGAATGGAAAAAGAAAAATATTTTTTTTCTACTAGCGTAGTCGCTTACAGCTATTTGGATACTTTGTCTTTCGTGGGAAAAACGGCATCATCTTAAATGTATCGGTTCAGCATTTAATCTCTCTAATCTTATGGTAATAATCTTTCCTGCAGTAGCACGATGAGTATGGACACATTTTCATTATAATCGTTTAAGCGACCTACTTCCAATTGATTCAAGAGATTTAATCCGTAATTTAACCTTCGTTCCACGAATGATTCTCGGCCTAGCTCCTTTAATGATTTATTTGCGTTACTAAGTTTACCATAACGACGTTTTACAAATCTAACTCATCGACGCTGCGCACGTTCTAACTCGGCAATCTAACTTCATGGGAATCCCATTACTATAACCATATTATAATGAGGCCTAACCAGTGAAAGATAACATTTTAAACTTACAGTCGCTTTTCCCCACTACTCTTGTAATAAATTCTCATTATTTTCTAACTTACCCGCATATTCCCTGCGTTTGTTTCAAACAGAAGAGGTCGTGAGTAAGGACAACGCGTAAGTATTTAATCGATTCTACCCTTTGTTTTTCGTTTGTGCCTCTGGCATTACGGAGAATACTACTTTATTAAGTCTTGAGATCGTCGGAGGGGGCACTCTCTCATGACTAGCAGCGATTGGAGTTTTTTTCATCAGCATTATCATGAAAGAAAGTGTGAAGTTGACCCACACAATCTTATCCATTATTTCCTTGTCCCAATTACCTTTCCTTGGTGACAAAAATGCGTTTCAAGGTCGACCAGCTCCCACAGATCAGTTAGTTTACTTAGAAAAAATATTCACTAAATATCAAAGCCGTCAACCAGGAGGTGCGTCTTTTGGGGACGTTGGAGCTAAGATGTTTTCAGGGTAGGGCGTTCATTATCTATAATTTCTATAAGGGGCTCATTATCTCCCTAAGATAGGTAGGAGATAGGTTCCCTAACGTTCTGGAATAAAATTAAAGAGTTTTCTGCTGGCGTTAAAGACACCCGAAATCACACATGGCATTACACATAATTTCGTGAGTAATAGAATTAAAGCCTCACTATTTGCATCCACTTTCTCTGCTTTCTTCGAATTCTACTTAGTAACTTCCTCCCTTCCGCCGCTATAAGAGCTATGTTCAAAAAGTTCCCGAACTTTATTTCTTACATAAAAAATATCTCACTGACAAAGTATTGGACAAGGTCACCTTCAAATTAGTCTTCTCCCTAATGTATAGAGTTATCAGGACGGTGTTTCCACTTTTTGAAACAATCCTGAAACGCTCGTGTGTATAATATCTTCGTTGTCTTCCTATTTAAGAAATGAATTTTCTTCATTCTTCTCCATTACCGCCTCTCAGGATCCTCTATAATATTATTTTCTCATAGGACCACATTACGCTAGACTCAATATTAAAATGTTAACTAATATTTTATTTACAACTTTGCCTACATATAATATCCGCCATTTTTTCTTCCCCTTCCCAAATGCGTCATTCTTAAATCTATCTAGTCCATCCCCATGTATTACTGCCATTCTACTCACTGATATTCCTCTCAAGCACTTAAATATTAGAGGTGGACTTTTTCGTCTGAAAAACACTCCCTTTTCGTGTTCAGTTAAGTCTTTTACCTTTTCCGATTTCTTATGATATATTTTCATCCCATATTTCTATAAAATTTCCAGAATCGTACTTGGCAAAAGACTAAAATCCTTTGACTGCCCCACACAATACGTTCATTTACACAATTACCGACTTAATCAGCATCCCATCTTCCTTATTCCGATATCATACCACTCCAATGCCGCACGTAACATTTCTTCGGAATATCACTTAGTAGTGTCAATGATGTAAATACTATCTTGCTCCCTTGCTTATCAATGGCATTCCGAGTCTTCTTCCGCTATCCAAACGTGTGTCGAATGATTCATTATGAGTTACTCGTAGATTTCGAATTAATAGTGCCATTCTAAGCTTCGTCACTTTCCCAACATTCTCCTCTCTATTACCATCTTTCGCATCCCATTGCCTTTCAGTATCTCCTGCATCTATTGTTCCTGCCTTTTTTTTCAAATTTCTCTCCACAGCCATCTCTCAATCTCGGCCATGATCAGAACTTCATCGCTTGTTCTCTTTTCCGTCAATTTTATATTTTCCATCATTTCCTCCTCCACACCCATAGCCCGAATTTTACAAGCCTATAATCTATACCCATCCTATTACCTCAACGATCAAGTTTCTTTATTATATTATATGTCCTTGCACATTAAAGGTTTCGCTGGTGTTTTCTTTACATGCTAAATTAAGGTGCCTGGCATCCCATCTCTTTGTGAAAGCTCCTCTGCTAAATTAAGCAATGAAAAATTATTGTGTCAAATTCTTGGAGAAAGAACCACCACCCGTCACTATTATTATGAACTATCGTCAATATAGTATAAGAAATAATGGACTCCCTGGCATTTTTTTCCTTTTCAAACCTCTTCACCCTGAACATGTACAGGAAGAATTGAGAAAATGGAAATCTTATTAAAAAACTTGAAAAAATATCTCCTTAAATTTCAAGCAAACGTTCATTTGGTGGATGAATTTCATATGGTGGATGAAAAAGGATAGTAACTTTGTGATTCCACAGAACATTTACTGTGGAATTACAAAGTTACTACTTGTTCAGTTCCAATATGAATCGATTCCATGAAGTTACGCCGGAAACTATCAATTATGAAAAAGGATTATTGCGAGAAATCCAAGGGAGGCAGGAAGGTAGATGGAGAGCATTTTGGCTTGTGATGGAACACCGGAGACTGTAATTTAGAGAAACGAAGGTTAGGCAAGCGAAGTAGGAGGAAAAAAAGGATGGGCACATCAGACGGAATGAAGGGATGTAGAATGTACCTATGAGGGATTGGAGAAGGGTTCATATTTGGTGTGGGGTGTCAGATCGCATCTTTTTGGAAGAGGCGAAATGTAACGTTATTCAATCTGTCTCCGTCCAAGACCTAACTTTAATGATATGCTACTAGAGAAAATTAATTTAGTTTAACCCTCCAACCCTGTCACTCTTCCTACCCTACTACGAGTTACAATCCAGTATTTCGAATCTTGCAGCGACAGTGGGGCGTTAATGGCGGTCGGTGTGGGATCTGCGGCGACGACTACGCACTCTCCCGACCACGTCCCTACGAGAACACGGGGACAAACGTCATCGGCTATGTGGTGAAGAGGTACTCCCCGGGGGCCGTCATCAACGTCACTGCCAAGATCACGGCCAGCCATCTCGGTCACTTCGAATTCCACCTGTGCCCTTTGAAGGCACCGGATGCGCTCGAAGAGGAGGAGTGCTTCGTGCCGCTCCAGTTGGCCGACGGGTCTGGGTTCGAGTACCGCGTGAAGACGTGGTACGTCGGGGACTACTCGACTCGAGTGGTGCTTCCGGAAGGTGTCACGTGCGAGCGGTGTGTCATCCGGTGGCAGTACACGGCGGGTGAGTGCCGCTGACCGAAGAGCGTAGGTCTCGTGCGTGACGAACGCGCGCGCGCTCTGGAAAGGTCAGGGCGAATGGAAATATTCTTGTGAGGGGTCAGGTGGGAGATGTTTATTTTTCGGCTAATTTCGTGAACCCACCTCAGCAAATAGAATATCCTGAAAACCAAATTCAAGTCCCGTTTATGTGACTATTGTCGGTTTCGAAACCTTGTACGCTCGAGTTGGAGACAAGGTAGGTGAATAATTGCCAATCTGATTTTGTTTTGTTTTTCATCAAACGTTAGTCTGTTTCTTTCTGCGTTGATAGGTTTACGAAGAATAAAAAATAGCTTCAATAGCTATAAAAATTAGAAATTAGTGCAAGACAAACAAGAGTAAACATAAACGATATATGGTACATAATGATCGTTATCCGAGCACCGTACAAAACCTACATTCAACGCTTATATTACCTTGGAATTAAATTAACCAACTCCTGTTTACCTCTAAGAGACTATGACTATCCAAGAGGCCTATAGGCATGTGAAAGCCGTACCGATTGGAATATCAACCGCCGTCCCCTCCTGCTAGCGTCCCAACACCCTACCCACTACGCCACTATACCTTCATAGGTTCACTCTTAAGGTTCAAAAAATATTTCTTGCATTCATGTAATTTGCTCGGTCATGTCCGCGTCCAAAATGTGTTCATAGTTACTTTTTTGCACCCGTATTGCAGAGTTAAAAATTGACATAATACACTAAATATTTGTCCCAGGAGTAATTGGTGAAAAATTTACAAATTAAAGTCAGCGGATAACTTTGTGAACTCACATAATTTATTGACTTCATATTAATTGTGCCTCGCAAATGACAATCATCTGTTGAAACGATGGTTGGGCGTCAATATGTTGAGCAAAATTATGTGATATTTTCATTTTTTATTCAGTAAAATAAAACGAAAGTCCATTGTACCTCACAGTATATACAACATTTTGCATTAAGTTTATTCTTTGATAGTTAAAAGTGTCCATGTCGGACAGATAGGCCATACTTGTATACCTGCGTCTCTTTCCCCCTTCAAAACAATTGGCGAAGTCCTATTTCGGAATGTTTAGGTGTGCTTAGAACTTGAAAGCACCTCGTATCTCAACAGCCCAACAGAATATATCTAAAAACTTAACGTGTCTGCCTCTGAAAACCGTCAAATTATGAAGAGGTCGGTTCTAGCATTAGGTGAGTGTTTTCTCGAAAAGAGAGATCACACGAATCGAAAATGTTGGCCCATCGGCCACGTCCGAACAATTTCCATCGACAAACGTCGGGCAATCAATCCATTCTCCTCAATTTTGGCAACCCCGACTGACCCTTTGAAATTTATGCCTGCCGAACCACAAAGACTTCGATCAAGCATATTTGCAAAAATATCTGAAAAAATATCCGCTCGGTAATTTCTAAAATATACATCGCCTCAGAGGAATGATCCTTTCTTCCATCCGAAAATTCGCAAGAACGGACGTCGGCGATACAGAATCAGAGATTACGTCGATTGAGAAATAAGTGCTCCGGCGCTCTACGAAATTACGGACCAAGTGGCTTAAGGGTGCACTAACTAGGGGTGTCTACGATTAGGGTCGGTGGGATGAGTGCAATACCTCTACTTGGGACATTTTCGATACGAATCTACGACCCCCGCCTCTCATTCGTAAATGACTCAAGAATTGTAACGAGGACAGTGCTGACCATTTGAATATTTGGTTTATACTCAAATCCGAGGTACTCTAGGGTAAAGAAGGAAATTTTATTTCCTTTTCTATCCTGACACTAGAGAAATTGTCTTTTAATTTCCGCATTCTTACTTCCTCTGTTCATTGTCCAACAGCTCTATCCTATTCCTGCCCCTTACTCGTTTGCTTAACGTTCTCCCCTCTATCACAGCCTCCAATATCCCATCGTCAATCAAAACGCTCTGAATCCAACTTTCCTGCCTTCTTTGGATTTCTCCAAATAATCCTCTCTCCTCCCTCACCATGCCTAACATCACTTCCTTGTTTGTTTTCATTTCTGCTCATCTCATCTTTTCCATCCTACTCCACACCCACATTTCGATTAGCTATAATATACGCCTATTATCTTGCTTCAACGACCATATTTCCACGCCGTGAAAAACCACCATCCATAAAAAATTTTGATCGTATTTTTGTTAAAATTATCAATATTCGTTAATGTTGTATTAGTCAACAATATAAATCATTATTACGTTTATTTTAATTCCGGATTGGGTATTAACAGAGTGTTAGTTCTTTTATTGTTCCCATTAGCACAAAATAAAAATAAATCGAGGAAATCGCTACCCTTTCGATCGGACGCTCTGGATAAACATATTCGCATACAAGTGTATTGTTAAGGACATGCGGAAAATAAGAATTCAATGCAATTTATAAGGCTTAAGGTTTTTTCACGTACTTAAACCTTTGAAATGCGATTTAACTCTTGGAAATAATTAGCTATGGCCTCACTCATTGAAACCTGTGCTTTGAGGATCATTTTTTAAGGTTTTCAGCGCATACCACCATTCTAATGGCATAGCATTAATTGAATTTCGTGTTTAAATTGGCTTTCCTTGTTCAATTGATTATTCTCTAATAGTTTTATAATGACTACTTGTTCCTTCTCTCGATATTTTGAAAACAATCGCAAACTCATAAGACAAAGCTGATGTACACCTTATTAATGATAATTTCTGAAAAAAATAATGGTTCATTTACTCTCTGATATAATGAAGAATTGCACCCGCCTATCCATGAATACCGAATCAGAAATTATCTGGAAGAGAGTCTTGAACTTCGATCATATTTGTGCTACTTAATGGCATCCCAGTTATTGGAAATTACTCCACTAAAATGAAAGTTTTATACATTTCTGCTGAGTATATGTGCGATGATGGTAAGATAAATTTAGTTTCCTAAAGTTACTCAGGAGGTCCTTGGAAGTCACAGATTGTGTACATATCAAGACAGCTTATATCACTCCTAATACAAGGTTTGTACAGAAAGTATCGGGGAAAGTTTCGGAAAAATAGATTTATTTCAACTATCGCCATAATGTCTCAAAATTCTTTACGGTAAATTCCTTGAGCGTCGGCACACTTTTCCAGCGGTTTTTCCACGATTCGAAGACTCCCTGATAGGCAGATTACGGAAATTACGCGTGTACTCGTAAGCTTCTTTGACGGCACGTAGGGTCCCATGGTGATGTACTTTGAGGGAGGATTTCCCATTTGGGAATAACAAATAGTCTGCTCGTGCCAAGTCGGGAATGTAAGGGGATTGGGGCATCGTCGCGATGATGTTACAGAATGTCTTCGTACACAGACAACTCGCCTTAGCTCTTAGGTAGTCCGTCTAGACATTCGGGATGAGTTTTGCGCAGATCTTTCGCTTCACCTAATTTTTAGTGATAATGGTGTGCACTGTCATTTTATTAATTCCAATACAATCTGCGATCATAAGCACACTTAACCGAAAATTTGAATTCAGCACTACACGCACACGTCGGGAATAATTCCTGCAGATACTTTTTACACAAACCTTGTTCTTCGTACCGGGAACGTAAGATCCCAAAATTACTCTCTTAGTCACATTGACGATTTGTATACATTTTGATAATGGTGATGATATTTTATTTATAGTAGTAGTTTTAGTAGTCTAAATCTACCTTCCAAGTTCCTGGATAAATTTCTTGCTGCATCCTAAGACACAATTATTTGTTATAATTTAGCATATGTAGCTCGTACTTGCATGCTTGTGGAGTGAAGGGAGGTAGATGTGTATTTGCATGCGTGTAAAATGATAGGATGTTTCTATGAATGTATGAACTACTGTGGATTTGGGTTTGCATGTATGTGTTAGTTTTGAATGCGGTTTTTCTTTTTTCCTTTTTTTGGGTGGTGACCTAACACCCCCCGCCACACGCCCTTGCGGCGGCTTGGGGGGTATGATGTAGATGTAGTAGTAGACCGACATCTAAGGCTATTTAAGCCATGGAAAGGAGGAAGGGTGGAGAGAAACCCGGCGTTGGCATTAGCCTACTCGTAGCAAAAGCGTCCGCAGTTTAACGTTCCATCCGACGGATGGCGTATTCGCACAAAGTGCTCTCCACAAAACACCTCAAGTACGGATTGGGATACCACTGGAAAATATCTGCTGTCTACAGGATTCGAACCCAGACCTTCTTGGTGGGAAGCCAGTACGTTAGCCACCACACCACCTCGATTCCCAAATTTATTCATCTTTCTCCTTAAGGAACAATGGGTACCTAAAAAATTCCAAGTTTTTCGATCATCAAAATAATAAAAATTGACATCTTAGTATCCCTTGTAACAACCTCTCGTAACGGTTTGCAATGTAATAGTGATGTGTATTGTAGACGTGAAAAATACGTAGTAGAGAATTCGAAAGACATAAGCATACCTCTTAAGCGGTCAGTGACATCGGAACGATTCGTTGATGGTTAATGAACGTAACCGAGGAGATACTGAGAAGATGTTGACAGCTGTTAAGCGAAGATAAGGAAGAAAGTAGTGTAAATAGGGAAGAAGGGGAGGGGAAGGGATGTGCATTTCTTAAGGCACGAAGCAGTGTAGAAAGTATGGAAAACCGTAATAGTTTAGAATAAAAGGTTTATGGACACCTCTTAGGAATATTATAGTGGCGGATTTAAGCTATTTTTTTAAAGCATCTTCCAAAACATCCACTAAACTATACAGCCTTCACAAATACGATAGAAATGATGGACTTGACAACAGTGATTTGAGTCATGGATGCTTGAAATCTCTTCTCTGTCTCGCAACAGGCAATTCCTGGGGAATTTGCAGTGATGGAACCGGAGCCGACGGCTGCGGACCTCAGGAGACGTTTCGATCGTGTGCGGACGTCTCCATACTGCCCGAGCCTCGAGACGCCGACCACGTTCACCGCAAATCCAAACCCGTCGATTTCCTCAAGAAATTGTTCTCGCGTCACGAGAAAGTTTTGGGGTTGGGGAAGGCGAAAGTGAAAACTCTCACGAAACAACGGTAGATAGAGAGAGAGGGAAACTGTGTGCGTGTGTGTGTGGTTGTGTGATTCACAATGCCAGCGCCGGCAGCGCCATCCGCAGTTCCTTCCATCACAGCGAGAGTGGAAGGAGATCGAAAAAAATGTCCCGATAAAAATCTTCGGTCCGGCGATCGTTTCATGGGAACCGTGACGCATCTCAGCCAAGTGGACGCTGCTACAGCAGTCGAAGTGACGAAGAGTAATGAAAGGGACGCTTATCTCATGCTTCATAGTGATAATAAACTATTTACAATGACTGTAAATAATTTCCACGTATGTGATTACTTCACTTCCGTAGCATTACTGGAGAGAAACATTGTTTTTTTGTTAGTGAAGTTAACTTTCGTCGTGCCGTGAAGTGATTCATATCGATTTCAAATTTTCCGTCTTATGGCTTCGATAACGAGTAAAAATTCAGACCCGTTGAGGAAAAAATCTTTTGCCAAAGTCTCGAAATGTGCGCCAGAACAAAATCCAAACCCAAAAGACGCTATGCACACCACAATAATGTGCAAACCATTATTTTAATTGTTAATGAACTGCTTGTTCAAGGCTTCACTACACGATTTTAATTATATTTAGATATCAGTGAGCCATGCTATATTGTTGCAATAAGTTCATGTAATATGCTCATAATCATTCATCTGTGTAAGTTATCTACCTAATCGCCCATCTTATTCATCTTACATGCTTCAAATAATTGATTTCAATGTCTTGAAGAAGTAGGCAATCCGAAAAAGCGGCCTTAAGGCTCGCTCGGTCGGAAGGTCGTGGTCGGACCTTCCGACCGCGACCGGTCGGAGAGCCGTGAAGAGACTGTGTGTGACAAGCCTCTTATTGGTTAGAAACCCTGTGATATGTCCAGGGAAATTGTATATATTACCAGCTACACATACTAAATATAAGCATGAACCAATCTAATGTTTAAAATCCTGGCTTCCCAAAGGCCAGAGGTCGCCTATGGTTAGACTGAAACAATAATTCTACATAAATCCATTTATCATCAGACTTTCACTGCGATATAAGTAAATCATAATCACCTACTTATTTGTAAAGAAAAAATGTTAACATTTGAATAAATATGCTAAATGTTAAGTTATTTTTATTTGTTTATTTTTGATAATGCTTCGCTGTGTTAAAACCATCATGTTCATGTTAGTTTCAGTTAAACTTAATCTTATTTCAGTTTATTGTATCGAACGAATGTCCCTGGCAGAGCTGTTTTAGTGGCCCTGTTTTGTCCATTGCTCCTATCAGTACTTTCATTTGACCTTAGGGCGTTAAGATTGAATAGAGGCTTTCGAGATACGTACAGAAGGGTGAAAAAAATACATTGATAGAAAGACAAAGGAATAAATTGACAAAGACAACTGTTGTTCCTACGGAATCAGGGAAAAAGGAAGTTACTACACGAAAATAATCAAAGGAATAAAATGAATATTGTAAACTTTGCAAAGGAATACCGTGAAAGTTGTAAAAGGAAAGGATGAAGAAGGTTTTTGGAGGTCATTGCATGTCAAAGGTTTTGATACGAGAAAATAATATTGAGAAGACGGATATAAACTTATCACAATACAAACACAGCCATTATTCTAATTTAAAACACCAAAATGATCCTCTGGTTGCTCAAGAAACAAAAATACAAATTTGATATCAGTACATCACCTCCCTTCTCCAATTTCTGACCGTAAATAAATTAAATTTTCATTTTACTTGCCTTGAACGCATTTTGCAAACGCTACTATAGGTAATTCTTTTTCTTCAGAATATTTAAATTAAAAACCCTTCTCTCAGTGCAAAATATGTTACCCTTATGCTTTGGAATGCCAGCATATATTTCAAATACATCCTCTTGATCTGAACTTTGAAATAAACCGTATGCCGGACAAACCAAACGCCAACTATCCATGAGAATCAAAAAACATTAACTTCATTTAATCCGCCAAAAATATATTTTATATCAACCAACACCTTACCTAGCTCAGATTTTCACCTTTAAAAACGTCTCCCACCACCGATCCCTATGAATAATGTACGTGTATTTTCATCCGCAAATCTGGTTAAATTCAAACATGGACCGTATCGTCCACCACTTTTTAATTTCTATTTCATTTCAATTATACTCACAGATTTAACTCACTCAATCTTCCCTCCATCCCCTCCCCTACCATTTCTTTCGCCATCTCCATTTCATTTCATTTCTCCACGATCAATTAATATAAAATAAATAAATATATATATATACATATGTAAATGTATATATACATGATTTCTCCGAAGTAAAGCGGAAGTGTTAAATAAAAAACTTAGACAGCAACACACATATGATAATACATCCTTTTATGTGTTTTCATATTGTGTGTTGCTGTCTAAGTTTTTCATATATATATATATATATATATATATATATATATATATATATATATATATATATATATATATATATATATATATATATATATATATATATATATATATATTGATAAATGATTTACCGAAGAATTCATTACATATTTTCGCAAAAACCAATACAATGCTCTCTAAACTCGTTACAAAATATTTTTTTTACTTGACACCTATTCATAGACGCTGATTTTTCCAGAAATCTACATATCCTAGCTTTTCATATTTATTCTTTACACCTCACCTCATGAAACTCTTTTCTTAAGGCTGCAACCCTTCTAAAATCAATCTAAATGCCACGAAAGTCTTTCATACAGTATTGTAGAAATCAACTGAATGGGGAATTATATATATTTGCCACCCAAAAACCCCGATAAATTGCGCTTTTTGCAGAAAGATGTTGACCTTGCGATAAAAAAAGGACAAAGCTTAGAGTTTTAAGCATATTTACTAAGTTTCTGGTATTATTTATCAAAAATGTTCGTGATCATGCAGCAACTCACTATGCGTCACTCGTGAAAAGGCCAAATTTCTATCGGAATTTTGGAAAAATTCCTTGCAATTATTACACAAACATTTTCATCACTTGAAAATTAATGGTGGGATTTTTGTTCCACCAATTACCACTGTCGTATCCCAGAGCCTTCGCGAAAGATTTTTATTTTATTTTTTTGTGGTAGCCTGCCATTTGATGAAGGCTTTGGTTAGACGCGGGCTGTCTACTGCCACTTTTATAAGACAGGGCTAACAAAATACAACCTGCCACCCTACAGACCCTTCTACATTTCAACATACTTTCTCTCTTCTTTCATACCGACCAATATACACATTATTTCCCTCCCCCTACCTAAATTGTCCTTGCCTACGGAGGGAGAGAACAAAAGAGCAAGATTACAACAAATTATGAATTAAGCCGTAGTATAAGTAACGTAGGACGAAATAAATTAATGAAAAGGAGTAATTTCAAATGAGGCTTTCAATAATCTTGTCTACAAAGAGCATGAGAAGGGGATGAATATAGCAATGGATGATTTTAGAAAAAGAGGTATAATACATTTAACACCGATATCTTTTCGATCTCTTGTTTTAATGGCGTGTTACTGATTGATTTAATAAATTGCTTACGGTGTTGTAAGTGTAAAAAATCAGTGCAATAAATATTTAATCTGAGGTCGATTCTTGTATCCGAACGGAATCCGAATTAGTGAAAAGAAAAGAGGCTCCCCTATGGTGCTACGAGAGTTACTTCGAAGCTCCTGTAACGTTGAACGAGTTGAAAAAGGAGAGGGCGTTTCTAATTATTAAATGGGCGATAGCCTTGGTAACCCAGGCAAAACAACAAGAAGGAACCTCTCATTCCTCATCCATTCTTGTTGGCTACTGAACATGTCTGTGCGAGTGCTCAGAGGGCTTCGACTCCTTTTTAAATCTCCGCAAGGGCTTACATTTACCGTCATTCGTAAGGTAATGTCACTTGTCAGAAAGTAAAATTTAACCAGAATCATTGAAATTGCTATGCCTTGCTTCAATTTCGGTTAGCATGCCCCCTTCAGCCAGCTCTATATGTTCTATAGAGATAACTACGTAACCTGATTAGCTTAAGAATTGATATTAAGACTGTATTTGAGGTGACTCGTAAAGCATATCACGTTGTTCACTAATAGTGTACTAATCGTTTTGGATACAAATTGTTTTTTTTTATCCTAATAGGACTTAAATAACCCATTAGAATGTTTGCATTACCTATATTTCATTGTCAATAATTTAGCTTTGATTAATTCTTTAGGCTTCTCTGGTACAATCCTATGACTCGCAGCATATTCACCCTACAGTCAAACCAGTGGTAAGTCATACTTGAAAATGTGTATAATAGAGATTAAAAATATAAGTCATTCGGTTTCACCCATTTCCTTTGCTGAGTATTTTAATAGGACAACATATCATTAGCGATAAAATCATTCTTTGAGGAATTGTGTTGTCACAGCTCTTTAAAGTATAGAGCGAATTCATTACGCGATTTTGGCAAGACCTTTATTGTGCAATGTCACAAAATGTGTTTCTTCTCGGAGAGGCACGGACAGGTCCGCAAGGCTATGTTGTTTAGTCCTATGCACGGTCGGTAATGAAAAATGAGCGTATGTACGAGCGATCGTAAAAGCGATCGATAGGCTACAGAAACTTTTGACTTCACATTGTATTCTTTTACGCTCATGAATACACCAAAAATATTCCTTCATAGTGCATATAATTTTCAAGGACATGGGTGTATAAGTATCAAGGACAGCGTAATACGCAATGAATTAATGAAGTTAGTTTTCGGTTTTTCTGGACAGTACATATGCCTAAAGGGAACGGTTAAAATAACCCGTACATCATGTATTTAGTCCAGTAAAATGAGTGATAAAGACATTATGACCTCACTCAAACAATAGATTCACTCAGCGCAGTACTCATATTCTTCCAGACCAAATTACTCGCTTGTGTCCAGATAGATTGTCATGAGAATTACATTGTTGTGTTCAAAATGTTGAAAGGCAATGCTTCAATTACATGAGAACGTGCGGGAACAATGGTCAGCTCCAATTATTAAAATTCGATGGTAACATTATAGGAGTCAGCCACCAGGTCTATTCGTCGAGCTACCGCGAGACAGCGTAAGAGCCAACATTGAGTGTTTGAGAGCCATGCTTTCTGAGTGGTATACTAAGCATTTGTATTAAGTTAATAAATGACTCATGCCACTAATAATTGCATTCCCTGAAGATTTTTCCGAGCCACTTCATACATATTCAAAAATCGTAAGTTCATCAATTTTGCATTACTGGATACCTATTTTCTTAAAAGTGCACGTCTAAATGTCAAGAAAACCGTTCTGCAACGGGTCTCTCGTCTCGAGGATCTCTCTCAAAGAGGTCTTTCAGCTGAAGTCTCGCGAAGGTTGCCAATCATGATTACGGCATTTCGTTGAAGCTGATCGGTGTGAATTGGTGCTGACCTGAAGTAACCTCGAAAGATAAAACATTACCATCTGCATCTCCGCAGCTACGAAATAACACGTCGGGAGGGTTAGGAGTGTAGTTTTCCAAAGTATGGAATGTATTTGAGATGATTTTATATGCTATCTACACGCTCGCACAACTTTACTTAAAGATTCTTCTATTGATTTTTAATGTTTCACTGGAATTGCTATGGAAAGAGTGAAATTGAAGAAAAAAAGCATGTTGGTCGATTTTTGTTAACTCGATCATTAACTTCATTTTATAATGCTTGCTTCTCTTACAGAAAGCAATTCCTATAGCCAAGTATGGTGGTCGATATACTGTTACAATGCTCCCTGGTGGAGGAATAGGTCCTGAGTTGATGCAATATGTCGAGGAGGTTTTTCAGTAAGTATCAATTTTATTCTTTCAAATTACATTTAACGAAATATTATTTTCCAACTTTATTTATTATAAATTCATTTAATTAAATGGGGATTGCTTATGGAGAATTGTGTACTGCTTGGAAGTCACAAAAGGAGCAGGAGTATGTTAAATAAGGGTGAAGTGATATTTTATTTACTCCTGTTTCAAGTGAGCATGTGTAAAAACATTAATGTGTTGTATTTTGTGGCATCATAAGTTATACAATTGAAATGAATATTTTATAAAAAAATAGTGGAGGTAAATTGGATATTTTGGTATCATTTTGTCATGATTCGATTCCTCCATGAATACCCATGCATTGGAGTTAACTATCAATTTCAATGAACTGGATGAAATCACACCAAATACTGAACCAGACTGAAATTTGTCTCCATGGAAACTAATTTATCATTTAAACAAATGGAATTAATGTTCGCACAATAAGTAACACCATCTGTCAGTTATTGAGCAATTTAACTGTCATTTTTGAACTATTTGGCCTTTCTGAAACATAAAGGACTAACACTTAAGTTTGTACGGTGTTGAGCGTTCATGTGAAGTGTTAAAACTTTGTTCTTGTGAGTAACTTACTGAAATGAGGATGCATCTTAGATACTGGTGTGCCTTGTATGCCATCAAATGTGGTACGTAAATATTTGAACCTGGCTAGTCATTTAAATGCTAATAATTTGATCTTTTTAGTGGAATTCCTTGTTTAGGTACTACCTAAATTATCTTTTATTCTAAAATGAATGTGGACTATTACTTAAACCCTTGAAAATATTCCATTCACCTGTCAATTCTATTTGTTATCATTTTTTAATTGTACCTCTATACTGATGTTGCATTTTTTATAAAAATTTTATGTTAGCTTAACATTAATGAGCTGTATTTGATCATAAAAAAGACTGTCTTTCAAATGCACACTTTTAGATTTGCTGGTGTTCCAGTGGATTTTGAAACCATCTCTATTGATCCGTTGAGGGAAGGGAATGAAGAATTTGAATATGCAATGACTTCTATTAAAAGAAATGGTGTGTGCTTAAAAGGTATGTGAAATATAGTCATTTGATTTGTGATTAAGACTATTTTTGAGGTAATGGGCTGGGATTCTACCCTGGAAACTCTTTCTCAGAATATGATTAGGTACAAATAGCATTACCAATTGGGAGCTCCTTTTTGGCTGGAGAAAAAAAGGAGCAAAATGGAAATGGATGGAAAGAGAGAAGTAACAAAACAAGAGCAGATAAACAAAAGTGTGAATAAAAATGAGACACTTTCATGAAAAAACATCTTACATGAATTATTGCAATATGTAGAACAACTGAAGAACTGTTTATTAAGATACTGGAATTAATATAAACTATTACAGGACATTCTTCATAAGTCCAATTCACTCATAATTGAAATATTCCTTGCTTCCAAAGTATATGTGAAGATTATATTAATGATATATTTACTGATGTGTGTGGGAGTATCAACAACAAATACATAGATTTAGTGAAAAGTACCCCAATTAATTTAAAGTTAATGAACCAATTCCATCATAAAGTTGGTAAATATTTTCACTATCTTTATTAATATTGCAATGCATTTTAAATTGTGATTTTACAGGAAATATTGAAACTAAAAGTTTAATTACTGGAGTTCCCTCACGCAATGTTGCAATAAGAAGTGAACTAGATTTGTTTGTTAGTCTACTACACTGCAAGTCTTATCCTGGGATAAAATGCAGACATAAGGGGATAGATGTGGTTGTAGTTCGACAAAATACTGAAGGAGAGTATTCTATGCTTGAACATGAAGTGAGTTTGGACATAATTGGATAGTCTACTTAAACTGTTCATGAAGTACATTCACTGTTTATGGTTGTTTTGCATTTTGCTGCAGAGTGTTCGTGGTGTGGTGGAGAGTATGAAAGTTGTTACAACCAAGAATGCAGAAAGGGTCGCCAGATATGGTTTTGAATATGCCAAGAAGCATGGAAGAAAAAAGGTTACAACTGTCCATAAGGCAAACATCATGTATGTTGTATATTTTGATTTTGACATTTCTAGAGATAAGTTATCATTTTACCTCTAACTCCATAGAACATTAGGCTTACAAATCGAATGAATTCATTTTATCGATATTGTAATTTTAGCATTAAATTAATTCATTTTGTCTCCTCCTCCTGCAATACTATGAATGAATTCACTTATGCAAAAAACTGTATGAAAGAGTATATACTGTCCTAGGTATGTTTTTCAAATCCATATAGCTACTAGTTTTCTTCTTTCTTTAGTGCACACTAGTGATTACGACTTTGGGCAGAAATTAATTTGAACTTTACTTGTTTAAAATACAGTTAACTAAAAAATAATGGCCAATGAATGACTGTCTTCTTGAATTTTCTGTGCGCAAATATTTACATTGTGGAATCCTACCACACATTTCAATTTTTTAGAAAAATAATTGATTGAAATGCCAGAGCCAACTAAAATGGTTATGACCCATGCATTTAAAAATTTTAAGTTTTGGAAAAATTTAAGCAGCTGAAGAAACCAGGTAAACTGCAAAAGTGAAAAAAATATGTTGATGATTAGATACAAAAGCAGAGTTTGTCAGATGGAATCTAAATAAGGATAAAAATGTGGACTGAAAGTCATAATATGCTTGCATAACTTCAGTCTAAAGTTACAGCCATGGGTCAATATTTAATGAACATTTTAATTCATGTAATCTAAAGTGATATATTTTTGACTGTTTCATATGCATTAACATATTTCCTCCCAAGTCAATACAGAGATGTGGTAGGAAGTGGATCAACCACCACAAGAAATATGATCATGAAATTAAGAAGACTGGAATTATTTTTTTAATTTGAGTAATATGTATAGCAATTTTTCCTACTGTTTTATGTATTAGGAATATCCTTCTTATTTTAACATCTGATGTTATGCTTTATTAAATGTTAACATTACAAGCACCATATATTTCTTATTTAACTCACAATGCAATCTGATACTGCACTGAGATGTGTAATCTTAGATCATGAGTGGGGCGTGGTAGTGTCCAGTGGGTAAAAGACTAAACTATTGACCAGAGGGCCTAGTTCAATTTCAGGAGGTGCCTCTCAGGGCCATCAGCCTCATCTAAGCTGAGGGAAGATTTTCAGGTAGGTACCAAATCTTATGGGAAATTCACAGGTGGCACAGAAAAAAGAACTCTGACTTCAACCCAGACATGTAAATTTCACATACCATTGGGTTTAGCAATAGGAGAGTTCTGTCTTAACATATCAAACAAAACTTCAGCTTGATTTCTACAATTAAATCATGTGGTAGGCAGAGTAAAATGGATTTTCCATCTGGATTATAAAATTTTTTGTTGTCACAAGGTTTAGGTATTCTTTCAGAACTCATGTTTTATTTTTGAATAACATCACCTTCTACATGCTATAGCTAGCAGTAGCATATAGTACTACGTATATGCTCAGAATTTTGATAATAGGCGTACTATTTGGTCCAAAGCTATGGGATTCTTGTTTATTTTCACTTTTATAGATAAGAATGATGTCCCTACATCATGTTCCATTCTTCCAGTTCTTTATCTTATGATAAGAAATCATCAAATATCATTCACCCAGTTTCAAAACCAGCTACATCCAGTTAGTGTTGGTATCATAAGAGGCAAAAAACTTAGGTATGTAAAAACTCCAATGTAATTAGAGCATACTCCTTCCCTATCATTCTATATAGTGAGTAGCAATTCTTTATACTCTGTTTTGATACAGTTTTACATGTGGTAGAATGCTATGTGAAATTTTGTAAAAAGTAGACAGCTGGTTTAGCAACTAAATAACACCTTTGTGTTTCAGAAAGGATTCAATATGTCAGAATTATGTACACAGTTTTGGTACTGGTATATCATGCCATTCCGAGAATTTATTTCTGCAGTTTTACATATACATGTTAACTATGTACTGTTATATTTAATAAAAAAAGTAAATTAATTTAAAATTGGAACATCTGTTGTGTGTTGCATTTGATTTGTTATAAAATTATTCAATTGTGGATATCAATGACTAGTTTTATCAATGATTTCGTCAATATTATCTTATATTCCGACTCTAATCAGGGAATGCTTCTATTTTAGTTCAATTAGGCTAATTTAAATTATTTTCTTTGTATACTTGCTATGTCAAATAATCTTGTTGTGGCTTACTTATACACTTGTTATGGCATAAATTACAACTTTTAACTGATTGTTGCACCAAAATGCCTATAATTATGTTATTCAATAATGTGTGATACTTTGAATTTATAAATTACATTAATTGGCTAGGTTATCTGGACAGTATAGTATTGCATGGAAATACAGATTGCATGATTTAATAATTTCTCAGCACACATCTCTTTTTAGCATACACCATTTTGGTTTTAAATTTACACATATCCTAATCAAAGTTACACATATCCTTCAGTGGCAATGCTGATATGTATGTTTCTCAATAACAAATTATCACAAGACCTGTAGTTTTTATTTATTTACTTCTTTTAAATATGACCCAAAATACTTTTCACCCCTAGTGAGTTTGGAAAATGTTATTCTAATCTCTTATCATTCTTAGGGTAAAATGTCACCTTAAATCTACTTGATCCACACATAATATCTATGATTTAATTACATCTACTCCTGAAGTAAGATGCACTAATAATGCTTTTTCAACATCTTTGCTCAAGAGACATACAAATTACTTTACTACACACTGTACTTCCAAATTATGCGAGATGTTTAATCTGCAATTCAACCTTCGCTCTGTAAGTGATTTCTAACCTAGTTCCTCCAATAATTTTGATACACTATGTTTCAATAACACTTCCCTGGGTAACAAAAAGTGACCTCTAGTGCTATAGACATATATTGTATGACTACACTTTATATGTGATCATTTAAGTTTTCAATCCACCCCAGGATATATTTATCTATGCCAAAGGCTTCTAGTTTTATGAGTAGTTTACTATAAGGTACTTTTTTAAAACTAGAATAACTGCCTCCACTGGAACAATGCTGTCTCTCGAACCAAGAATATCATGAACAACAGGCGTAATTTGTGTCTCACAGGATTTAATCTTTCAGAAACAATGCTAGTTTTTCATTAATAACTGTTGACTATCTAGGTGTCTCACTATTAAACTACGAGTAACAATTACATTGAACTGTAACTGCTGGTTACTTTTTTGCCTTTATCATTTTTGACCGAAATAACTCGAGCCTTATTTCCCTAAATCACTTTGACACAGGACCAAAATGATTTTGGATTCTGGGGTTAAATTTCCAAATAAAACTTTCCTTTTCAATTCATTTAACACTTAACACAATTAACACGAATTTGGCAACATTTCTCTTTTGAAGGAAACTTTCTGATGGCCTCTTTCTGGAAACTTCAAGGAGGGTGGCAAAAGATTATCCTGACATCAAGCACAATGACATAATTATTGACAATTGCTGCATGCAGTTGGTATCAAATCCACACCAATTTGATGTCATGATAATGACAAACCTATATGGGGCTATAGTTTCTAATGTAGTCTGTGGTTTGGTTGGAGGAGCTGGATTGATTTCTGGAAGAAATTATGGTGACCATGTAAGTGTAGCCTTGATTCATGTGGGCATCAACATTTTTTAATTCAAAGTTTGACTTACACCACTTATTTTTATAAGGAAGTATATGAGTAAAATGGAGGACAAGAAGTTATTCTTCTCCAGTGAAATTAGCATTAAAACTCGAATAATGGCTCAGCAAAATCATGGTAGAGACAACCATAAAGATTAATAACTGACAATAGAAGGGACTCCTTAATGCCAAAATCATCAAGAAAAAAGCATATGAATTATGTATGTTCTTTCAACTAATTGCCTAAATTTCCAGTGTCTCAAACTGAGACCAATCTCATATGTAATATCAAATTACTTTAATATCTCATATTTATGTACACTAGGGTTATCAAATATTATTTTCTGATATTGTAGGTCATTTTAGTGTTGATGTTGGTAAATGGTTGGAAAAGTTGTATAATATTACTTTTAAATCTATCGCTGCAGTATGCTGTTTTTGAGCCTGGCACAAGAAACACTGGTACATCTATTGCAGGCAAAAATATTGCTAATCCAACTGCTATGCTTAATGCATCTGCTGATATGTTGGAACATCTAGAGTTCCACTACCATGCATCCAATATTAAGAAAGCAATTGAGTTTACTATCAATGAAGATCATCTTCACACGCCTGGTGAGAAAAGTTTTACCCACTCGAGTGATTGTGTGAGGTCAATAAAACATTATGAAATAATTTTCATAATTCTTTTACTCCACAGATTTGGGAGGCACCTGCTCCAGTACTGATTTTATTCATAATATTCTAAAGAGGATTGGCATGTTGAGCAGGAACCACAACTGGTATGAGAATGAATCAATATTTTTTGGAATCTTATGTAAACTCGGAATAGACTGCTTGAATGCAATATTTCAGTGTAGGTGTTTGAAATTCAAGACTAGTTAAAATTCATCTAATGGAATGGATATCTCTGGTTAAAAATTATTATTGAGCAACATAAACTCAAACAAGAAATAACTGTAATTAATGCACTAATACTTGAAGCTCTTTCATAACCACATCATCACAATTTGAATTCTACATTGGATCACTTGAGAATAATTCCTCTGACACTCACTTACGCGCACACGCTCTGATACTCTTACACATGAGAATAATTGCTTAATTACACTCGCTCCACCAGATGACAATTTTTTGTACTCTTGCCCAATTCACTGTTATCTTTGCAATATCCAAGAGAAAACAACATTCTAATGATAGAAAATCCTGTCCAATGTGCATTACAAAATCTTTCATTACTTTCACTATGCATAATGAATGGATTCATCCAACATAGATTTCATGGTGTTGGGCACCACTTGGAATGTTTCCTTACTGAAGTAAGACTTTGTCTTGGAATTTCAATTTTAAGCCAAACAACATGATGCCTAAATGTTGTGAAATATGGATTGTTCGTAGAATAAAAAGTTATTCCTTTGAATTCCAATTAACTGAGCTACACAGCTTAGCACTAAGAATAGATAAGATATTCATATCCCCCACTTAGAATATGTAGGTTGATTGTAGGAGTGGCGGTCTTTGACAGGCACTCAAGGTACTTACATGTTACCTCATGATCAGTTGTACCATGTAATGTTTAACCTCCCTGCCCCATGCTGATAGAGCACCACAGTAAAGATATAGATCTCACCCATCTTAACTCTGCCCAGGCTAAATATTGCTTAACTTCCATGATCTAATGAGAACTAGTATGTCATTGGGGCTATTCCCATTCCATTTGCCTGTGTAAGTAGCTCACAGTCTAATTACAGAATTAAAGATATGTAATACAAGTGAATAGCAGAATGTTTGTAGAGCGATAAGGCTTACTGTTGTCAATAGTACATGAGTGTACAGGGGTGATACTAAGAGGCAGTGAAATCCTGAAGCCTGTTACTGAAAGAATAATGTTGATTAAGAGAAATGGAAGAAGAAAATGAAAAGGCTTGTAGAAGATAGGAAGGATGGTAGGCTAATGTCCTGTCCGTTGCCAGGCCTTGTGCACCAACATTATTTCCTGTCCTTTCTTGTATTGCTCTCCAAGTATTTTCTTCCTCTCTTCACATCATCCATAATTTATTTTTCTTTCTTCCTTTTCTTCTTCAAATCACTAATACTTTTCCTACTGTTGTGTGTCTATTCTAGTTTCATTTTCATTCTTGGATAGCTTTAACAATTATTCTAGCTTCATTAACACTGTTTAACGTCTCATTCTTCCCACCTATCCTGTTCTTTCCAACCCCATCCAGACCCACGTCTCAAAAGCCTCGATCCTATCCCTTAATCTCTAGCCAAAAGTCCATGCTCCCCTCACGTACATCAGAACCCTCAACATACAGCATTTTGATCAAGTACTAGGTCATAGAGAGCATGTAGAGCTGTAACTGGTAACAGAGTAGGGAAAAAGATGTTTACATTTGGTGCCAAAATGCTTTGGAATCATATGATCGCGAATAATAAATTTTCAAGTTCCGTCCTAATAAACATTTATTCAATCGGCGCACTACGAATTTGTAATAATAATGATAATAATATTAGTGCTTATCTAATACCATCAAATCTCTCTATCTCTCCCTCAAACACGCAACAGGCAATTCCAGGGACATTAGCAGTGATGGCACCGGTGCCGGCGGGAATGAGCCGTAGGAGAAGTTTGGAATGTGAACAGACATTTTCATACAACCCGAGGCGGTGGCCACGTCTGCCATCAATCCGAGACAACCGATTTCCTCAAGAAATTGTTCTCCCGTCACGAGAAATTTATGGAGGATGGGAAGTCGAAAGTGAAAACTCTCACAAAGCAACGCTAGAGAGAGAAAGGGAGAGAGCATGCGTGTGCGTGGTTGATGATGCCAGGTCGGGCAGCGCGATTCAGAGTTTTCTTCAACCACAAAGCACCTGGACAAAGATAAAAAATTAGAATAAAATCAATTTTTTTACGACGGTAAACAAGGACATCTACCTATAGGACGGTGCTACAGTGGGTTGCGTTCATTAAAGTATCGAAGAGACGCTGAACGGTAAAAATATTATAATAAGGATTTCCTGTTACTTTACGTTTATAGTGATAATAAATAACTTGGAATTATTTCAACCCCTAACTCACAAAGTGGTGCTGGATACTTTTTGCGTGGATTTATGAAATGAATCCATAGAACAAAATATTCGCTTCATGTCACATACATAATTATATTCATATTCCGATTAAATATTTCGGTCACACCGCTTTGCAAATCTGAGCAAAGTCAAGTACGTTGAGTGAAAAATCCATTTTTTAAGGTACGAAATTTGTTCCTCAACATAAGTTAAACGCTAAAGGTGCAATGAACAAGTATATTATTGTTTTCACAACAAGAATTAGCGAATTTAGCTATTCGGAAGGCAAGAATTACACATAGAATCTTCAAAATGATCACCAGATTTGTAATGTGAGGTCTCATTTTTTACATTTTGAGAGAAGCTACCCTCGATGTAACGTCAACCTAGTGCAAATAATTCCATGCCTAGTAAAAAATACTGCTCAAGAATGTATACACCCGCAAGATAATTACAAGCATATCATGGGCAAATATAGAGGTGGCCGTGTACATGATTTTTTGATAAAACTTCTAAAGCAGAATATTTAGAAACTGCTAAGCCTTATCGAAAGACAAACATAGCCTATCCTAAGCGCGTATGTGAATGAACTTACAGGACCTCTGTGTATGATGTGACTGAAACCTAAATGCCATAAACTCTTAGTATTACCTACACCTCATTAAGGATAATTTGTTAGGCCAAGTGATGATGTAGGTCTCAAGAATTGGATCAAGACCGCAAAGATTTTGATATGGACGGCTTTTTACTGGAAAATTCCTCTTTAAACTGAAATTACGATGTGCTGAAGAACAGCCTGAAAACCTAATCATCATCATCAGTACTTCAATTCTAGGATTGGTTTACTGCAGCCCTCCATTCTAATCTATTTAATATTGATTCCCTCAATCCTTGATAGCTTCTCTGTTTTACGTCCTTCTGTTTTTCCTATGTCACTTAGTCCTATGTCTTCCTCGTGGAATCTTTCCTATTTTTTCTTCTCTTATATCCCTAATCAATCCATAGTGCCTCAATGTGTGCCCAATCCATCTATTTCTTCTTTGCCGTAGAGTTCTCCAAATGGTATGTTGACGACTTGCTTCCTTGTTTCCAGCCTCCAGTCCAGTTTCTTTGAACATAGTAATTGCATCTCTTTCATGAATGCGTTCTTAGCTTGGGATATTCTTCCCTTGATGTTGGTCGAACTTCTTCCATCCCATGTTATGCTGCTGCCCAGGTAGATAAAAGATTACACTTTCTCTAGTTTCATCCCTCGAATTGTGATATCTGCATTCAGCTTCTTTCTTCCGCACGCAAGAATTTTAGTTTTCTAATGCCTAACCAGTTTTGACGCAGCTTTTAGCGTACGTTTTCATGACAAGGATCAAGTTGAGATTGAGCGCACGTAGACACCAATAGCCATGTCAGACTTATTTTTCTTCTGTACAATACATTTCCGAGTGCCTGAGTGTATAGTCATTCATCCGTTTTCCCCACCGCTTCGCCATTGCGGCGTCTTTCTGGGTATTTTGATGGTGTATGGTAAATAGATGTAGATTTCCCAATTCACACTGCAAGAGCAAAGACGAAGGTTTTAAAATGGACAAGACAAGTTCGCGCGTAAAAACTGTCAAGTTTTTCGAGATCTCGTGGTCATAAAATCTCCTCCTCCTCCAGAAACACCGCGAAAGGCCAATGAGGGTTTCGAAACGTGAGTTTATGACCCTTGGCGATAAAAGAAGGGCAAAGAGCGTGAAAGAAGCACGAAATGGAATATATTTCGGAAGGAAGAGAGAATTCTGCCTCGTTATCTTTAAGACTAGACGGTAGAAGTATATCAGAATACATTTTGACGATTCGTGTTCTTTTGCAATAATGCATGATTGAACTAAAGTACATTTCGTACTACTTCGTATGAGGAAAGCACTACTGCCTCCACTGATTTTCAATATCCTCAGCCGGTATTTCCACCAAATTTGCAAATTTATTTACCGAACATTTGACCTCTTCCAGAAGATTAAAGACTCTCCAAACATACTGTTTTTGCATTCTTTGTTTAGTTTTACTGTAAATAAATCGTATATTGTTTTGAATATTATGGTACAGGCAGGTTGCGTAAATAAAATTCACATATGGGGTCACTTACATATTTTCTTGGGTTGCCCACCATCTCCTTTTCCTTTTTATGTGCTCTAATTAGATTGGGCAGTCTAATGACATCCATTATGGCGTTGTAGCAAGAACAAAGGAATTCAGGGTAAAAAGGGAATTTTCCCCATGCATTCCTTTGTTCTTTTCCCTTTATGATAACTTTTTAGATCTGCTTGTTTATCTTCATTCCATATTTTATTTTTCAGACACATCCATTGACTTTTCTTAAAACTCTCACATGGGCCAATTGTATTTGGTTCTTTTCTTGTTATGATGAGATCCATACTTTGCTGCAATACATTAAGAGTCGATATTATTATTGCTTCATAAATTTTGGTTAATGATTCTGCATATACGTATCTTCAAAATGAAGATACGTATAGAATGCATTTATCTACATCATTAGTGTTGTTATAACTAATATGTGTTGTGTAACTTACGGCTGCGATTTATTCTATGGCTTTTTTATGTATATTCTTATTTTTGACTTCGTGCTGTACCTATTTTACTTGAAAAATCATGACCTTGCCTTTTGGAACGAATACTCAAGTTAATTTATCTGACGGTTTGTACAAGGACAATTCGTAAAGAGTGAATCATAAATTTTATTGACATAATTTACAATGCAAAATTTTAATTTGCGTGAACGTTTTTAGTTAAATATGTATCGTATACGTGGCACAAATTACACAGAAAAACTGCAGTCATTGTGAGAAAAGGTCCTCAAATAAAGTTAATCAGTCATATTTAAGCTTTTGTTGAGTCCTACACAAATGTTGATAACGGAAATAACAGCGCAAGAGGTGTGTTTGTGCGTGGCGGATCTCACGAAAACCACAGGGAAATAACGCTTTTCTCGAGAAAAGCAATGCGAATTGAGTTTGTCATTCTTCTCATCGTGGGCACTAACCCCATGTGACCTTTTTCTGCCCCCAAATTCGAAGAAACACCTAAGTGGAAGCATTTACCACATGTGATCAAGGGTAGGTGAACTGAACATGTTTCAACTTACGTCTGTCACTGACGCATTATTGGATTCAAATTAATAAAAAAGCTGTACCACCTATACATTACACACCTAAGCTTAGGATAAAATAAATTGTTTGCAAAATAAGTAAAGTGAATAAATAATCAATTACCACTCTTTACTGAACAGCGCTCGTACTATCTCTCTGCGCGGCTATCTAAAGGTCTTCCTCTGGTTTTTTCAATGCTCGAAAGGCGATCAGCAAATAATGTTACATTTCGGTCTGTCGGTATTTAGAACATGCTCTTCAATGGCAAGGTATGGGTCGAGGAGCACTTCCGCCGGTCTTATACTATTGAATTAATTTCCAAAATAATGAAGCAAATGTTTTTCTTTACCGGCGGAGATAATACCGCATATATGGGTATAAATATATAACTAGGAGAGATTTTAAGGCATACGTGTATCTTATTGTACGCTTAATAGTCTTAATTTGACCAAGCTTTCGTTCGGTATGTGAATCAGAGAATAGAAAGGTCGTTAAAATAGTTGCGTGAGAATTAATTTGGAAAATATCACCTTACGATGAAACAATTCACTTGCTTTGAAAATTTCAATTTTGGATTGATTCTTCAACTTTTATATTGAATAGTCCCATTAATCTTGGAGGAATGGAATAATGAAAAAGGGGTTTCTCTTTTGAAATCCACATGCTCGACCGAATCACTCTTAGTTTAAAGGTTTTGTTTCCATTTTACTGAATTCCCATAAAAACCCAAGTTTTCATTAGTGTACCATGTCAGTCGCCTGAACAAGAATTAAAGAAATAGAGGCAAACTCGTACGTAAAGTCAAATAATAATTACGATCACTTTTCGTTTAAAATCAATATTTCATTACACTAAATATTTGCCTCAATTACATGCCGTCAACGCAATTACCACGGGTTTTATTTGTAATCAACAAAATCATTTTACAAGATTTGAGTGGACTAATCTGTTTGCATAATACCGTAATTACTTACAAAATGTACCCATCGCCTGTAGAGATCACTTTTATATTTGCCTAAGCAAATTTTAGTATTTTTTAAATTTGAATTTTCACACGCCCCGAAGATTTTCGCGTAGAAGGCGGACGTCAGTATGTTGACATCTACTTTAACATCTGGAGAGAAAACAGGAGTTTTACTCAATATTTTAATAGTTTATTTATTTTAGTACCCTGCAATTTACCACTAGGGTGTGTGTCAGGGGGTTAATACACACCAGAATAATTTGGTCCCAAATGTGACCCTACCGCGGTCAGACAATGCTATTCTGATTCCTTATTGTTTGTGGAAAAATGTCATCTAAAAAAACATCTGAAATTATTCCTCCAATGCAGTAAAATATTTGTATTACCCAAGCTTCCAGTGACATTATTTATTCGACTACTTGTTTTCCGCATCATTATACGAGATACTTATAAAAAAATATCTCCAGATTTTTTTAGCGTTCCAGCTTTAAAAATTGAGTATCCTAAACGCGTAGATTTACCGTACACGTTACTCAAAACTTACAGGCAACGGCTGGGAGAGATAAGGGACGGAAAGCATGAGCGGAGGCCGAACATAAATGGCAGAGCTTTTGGGTCCGTTAATCAAGGCCTCGCTTTCGCGTTACTGCGTTTTGTGTAGGTGTAGTCGCAGCTCGATCTGAGACACCGGAGTCCCGACTGAGGGGCGCCGATCCGGCGCCAATGGCTTTACTTACAGGACGGAACCAAAACATTTTTTCGCAGTGGAGACAAGAAACGGTGCCTGAGCCCTTTGTTTGCAGTGGAAGGATGCACCACCCCTAGTACTAAGGAGTGCTCCACGACGCAGGAAGTTTTATCACCGGTAGTCAGATGTACGCCCTGCTCTCGTACTCCCCCACTTAATACGCTTCCCGTTTTGGATTGAACGCGGAGGATGCATTGCGACCGGATGATTTCTTTTCAGATCGGAGAGATTATATCAGTACACACAAGCGCAATCGTCTTTGCAAATGGGGATCGGAATGAGGCGGTGGGTAACGCATTGGCTTTCCACCGAGAGGGCCCAGGTTCGAATCTTGGGGAAGACAGCTTTTTCGCGTTCGTTCGTCGGATGGGACGTTAAGCTGCGGACCCCTTGGCGCCTTTCATTGAGAGTAGGCTAATACCGACGCCGGGTTTTTCCCCACTCTTTATCCTTTCCTGGCCATCCCTAATGGCGCAAATGACCTCAGCTGTCGGTCGCCTCTCCTTAAAACTACTACTCTTCGCAAATGAGCAGCAGCAGTTTCCGAGCACTGCATATTTCAGAGCGCGACTTTGTTCCTTAATTGCTGCAATTCCGTCCGAACCAGATGAGTGAGTTGTGAAACGGTTAGTTAAGAGAAGGGGAGTCCCCAGGGATTAGTTGATAGTGGTGATCTTTGATTGTATAAACCTAAAAGGGGAATAGGTAATACTTTATAATAAACATGCTGGAATGATAGCTACGGATTTTCATACACGTATATATGTTTTTTGTATATTTTGTTTTTTTCACGTATATATGTTTTTACTTAAAAGATATTTTTCAATTACTTTATTTTATATTTTATTTGACAATCCCTACAGGAAGCTACATAATTTAATGTGGCGGCATTTAAACAAGTTTTGTTGGCCTTTTGTTCCGGCACCTAACTTACTACCACCTCAAATTAATATTACTAACCAATGAGAGAATGGACCTCATAAAGGTGTTCCATAAAACCATTTCTACACTTAAAATATGTCAGTGTTACTTGAAGGAAATATTTACTGTCATCACTATCTTTCTTATATGGTGACCGCGGAGTATTCTTAAATTATGTGCTACGTTCAATTGGAATTTGATTCCCCGAATCATTTCCAATACTTATTCAACAAATGTAGCCCAAATTATGGTGTTGCTTGGGGGAATTAAATTCGCTTTCAGGATGTCTGACACACTTTTCAATGGCTTTAATAACCTCACGATTATGATAATATTTATCAGATTCCTGAGGACTTACGGGGATCGTCCATATGCTCACCAAATCTTCTGTATTACGGGTCCGGTTCAGAGAACTACAACGGGTTTAGGGATTTGCGGGGCGGAGGCCCTTCGGAAGCCAGAAGCTGCTGAGGTCTCAGTCGAGCACCGGTGGCCTCAAATCCGTGGCTCAGAAAGACCACGCCCCTCTCGAAAAAAATAACGGGCTCTGTCCCCGCTCCCTCCCCCCCCTTCAGCCGGCGTCCCAGAGGTGGATAATCAACTTCTACCCCCTCCGCACCCACCTCCCCTTCCACACCTATCTCACAATGGAGAAAGTGGAGCAAGACTGGAGGGGTTGAGAGGAGATTTAAAATCGAGAAGGGGAGGTGGAGTGGGGGGAGATGGGAGGACAGCGGTGCGTATGACACTGAACGCTTAGTGCAGCACCTAACCCATATAGAGTCAACCGCGTCCGTAATGAAACAGCACCAATCAAATGGATACATACATAAATATTGGCACAATACGGACCTCCATTCATCAATTGAAATCGACACGTATTGTTCTATCGAACTGATAAAGTAAAAGGGGTAGTCCCAATCCAAAAAAAATCGCAAATAGAAAGTACTTATTTCACTAGAGAAAGTATTAATTAACAATGAAGTCGCTTGTTACTTGCTGCTGATTGCTTCATAGGATTTCACTGAAAACCAGTAGATAATTTTACCTGCAGTCTTTCTTCTTTGTGCACTTAACATGATCCATGCGTTCAGAAATCTGAGAAAATATCTTATATTCTTAACCATTGTTTCCAATGTTTACACCCACCCTAATCCGTACTTTCAGTTGACCCACTTGATAACGCAATAAAAAAATTGTAAAAAATATACATATTACAAAAATTAGGATTTAATTTGAGTGTTATTCTATCTTTAAAATTTCAGTATTTAATTAAACTGAACATCTTACTCGCAGGTTCATCGTTAAAAGTTTTTCTTGATACTACTTGTCTGTTCATTACATTCAATATGAATTTGCATCACTACTATAATATATTCACGGAAAGAAACTTCCATAATTATTATAAATTCTTTTCGAATGGCTACCATGTTTTGACCGAAAGGCATGAACAAGGTTGAAAACTATCTATGCACGGTAACGACAAATGACTAACGCTATTTATGTAAATAAATTTAGACACCACGATAAACCCCTTTTTTTAAAATTCCTTTTTGAATCATTGCATAGAAGACACTGACGATTGTGCTAAAAACACAGAAAATGTACTTCAAATCCTAATCGCTTAACATTCATCCGTAGAAATCTAGCCGAGGTTGTCTAAAAAATATTTTTCACCTATTCTGAGGAAATTGTGACCACATATGGTCGCTCGTGTCAGACGTCAAATATAACGAATGAAGTCATTGTCTGGGGAGAGAGTAAGATAAAAAAACGCACATTGGAAACCATATAATATGACTGCATTATGATGAGAATACATACTCCGAAGCCGTGGCCCAATTTCAACACTACAAAAATCTGATTGGGTAATCGTTTCCTCAGGATCAATCAGAAATATACCCCATACGTATCATGAGTCTACCACAATTAATATGTGGGCCATTTGCCGTTCTATAAGAAATTCAATCGCTCCAATTAATGGGCGAAATCGATGTTGATCTCACGGTGGAAATACGGACAATCATCGGCGGTGGTTTTCAATCGAATATAAATATGATTTCATATATTCATATTTCATCATTTCAATCATTGGGCAAGTTGGGATCCTCCGTTTGTTGCTATTAAATGCTCATCTAAATCATAAACTTCATGGTATTTAATTTTTCCAATATCTTTAATATTTGCAACAGTTATTCAATTTTAAAATAATTTAATAATATTTGCCAACCTAAGTGGCGGCGAGATTACACACTCGCCTGATAACCCAGAGAACTCAGGTTCGACTTGACGCATAGATGAATTTTCCTTCACATAGGGTTTGGATGTTTGTGGTTGTCCTTGAAATAAGTTCATGTTTACATTTCGACGTTAGATGGCAATATTCGGCTATTTTCGGTTCAGTACCAACTAAGTAAAAGAAAATAAATACTGCGTAGTGTCAGGCGTGAAATGGCGCAAATAGAACATATGAATGACTAAGCAGTAGTACGTTTCCACTTTTTTAAAATGTTTTTCCAATGAAGGTTCGATGTACCACATCCTCTTCAGGTGAAGACCAGAAGACCTTAGTTTTATCTTCCATATCTCCATTCCTCATACCTCTAAAATAATTTCGCCACTTCCTTAATCCAGCTCATTAGGAAACTGGAATTAAAATGAAACCAAAAAATCCACAAATTTGTCAATGTCCTATTCGCTAATTGTGTAGTTACGGTTTTTCGTCGGCCTCTATTTTATCTAAGATTCTCACACACTGACGTCTACCCATGTTTCACTATATCGCGCCGCTAGATCTTCATCAGTCTGTACCACCACCGCGTTACCAATCTCTCATGTTAGTTTCCTTTCGTCTACTTTTCCAACCGACCGCATTGCCGATCCAGTTTTGTAGTTCTTTGTCCCTTGCGGATATTTTCGCGTCGTACTCCATGATTTCAAACCGTGGAGAATGAAAATCAGCTGAACCTGAGTAATCAATCTGAAGATTGGTTTTATAGGTGAGAGTAGAGCTGAACTCGTGCTGAATCCTATACGACGTGTAAAACTTACACTTTCTTAGCAGGAGGTGGGGTATTTCAAATCCCTGCGATGACTACGGATCCCTAGGATGATCATGTGGGTTGGGTGAAGCAACAAAACGCTTCACAAATGCATAAGGTGACTTGTTTTTTGGGCATCATTTACTTCACTGAAAAAATAAACTTAGTATGTTTTTACGCAAAAAAATACTAAGTTTATTCATTCAGTTCTCATGAATTTTCACTAAGTAGACCTTCAAGTCATCGAATCCATAATTTACTTCCTACGTTCTACATCAAAGTCGAAAGACATGGTAATCCCACATGCCTAATTACCTTGTCATTCGTAGAGGAATACGACCGTAATATTAGCCAGCAGAACTTCTAGGAATAATGAGTCCTTAGATACGAAATAATGCAGTTGGTTAGTAGTGTTTTTAAAACATTTAAACTTACAAAGAAAATCAATTAAATAAAAGCAGTCGGAGTATTAAACAGGAAACATATTCAACAGTGTAGTAAAAAATCTCTTGTTAATTTCAAAGGACGAAAAAGATCGGTAATGATGGTTGAAGCGGAGGAGATTATATAAAAAAGCAAAAGAATACAGAAAGGGAGTCATTGAAATCAATTACAAAATATATGAAATGTAATTTCCAAATTCAAAATATAAGTATAAATACATGCATAATAACAAAGACAAACGTTAGCCTACACCTAAAGGAACGAAACACAATAAATAGGAATGTAGACAAAAAAATATTTCAAAAGTATTACAAAAATTTCAGCCTAACATACATTTCATTGCAAAAATGTCAGCGGATGACTCCTTTAAAAGTTACTGTTGCGACATCTCCCGCAATTTCTTGAAATTTCAAACTTAATTATAATTAAATGCGCTTATTCCAACCACGATCTCTCGTTGTGGTATTTGCTCAACCTTCCGGAAAACTATGTATACTCGTCGATAAGGCAGGTGGCAATCAGGTTAGATGACTCGCAAATCTTTTTCCCGCTACTTTTCTATTTTATGAAGCGTTAATCCAGTCAAAGTTACAAACTACACATGACGTTCAAGCAAAAACGGAACTGCCTAGATTTTTTTCCTTAGGGACAAAAAATATTGAAACTGGCAGTTATGACCTTTTTCACGGTCCCCGTGATTTCAGTTGCGGTCCCACTGCTTTCATGTCACTGATTTTCTCACAGAGACGGAGTTCAAAGGAAAAAATCTCTACACCTTTGAGCTGAAAAAGATTTGGGACCGCGAGGCAGTTCCCGAATAACAAATGATCCCTTTCTTTACGTTAGTGGTAAGTTGACATGAGTTATAGCGATAGCACTGGCATTTTAATTACGAAAGTTAGCCTGCCTTGGAAAGACAACTGGACCATATAACTTAATGCCTGGTCCTGGCTAACTCTAACACGTACCTACAGCTAAGAGTCCAGGCAGGCACGACGGCTAGAAATTAACCCGTACGCTATAAAATAAATAAGTGACACAGCTCTAATGGTGGGTGAGCTTTATTCATGTACCTTTCTTACAATTTAGTATTATCCACTCAGTGTTTGCTGTGATCTGTTTTTTTATAGCAATACTAAGAAAACTCTAGGTGGTCGCAGTATTTTAGGTAGTTCAATCAAACTGTTAATTCGTCACGTATTTACGAAAAGCAACGCGACACTAACTACCAATCGACTAAGTGATTTTTAAAGTTTGTTTTTACGGATAAAAAAGCTTATGTTTTCTTATACATGACATGCTGATGAAGACAAAAATAAATTACAATCTCTCTCAAGTAGAAATCAATGAATAACACAGTTTCGGGGGTAACATGGTGGAAATCCTCCATGATGAAAGAAGACACTTGGTTTTTCCACATAGAATATTTTTATTACTCAAATAATAAAAATATTCTGTGTGGAAAAGAGAAGTGTCTTCTTTTAACATAGAAACTAATGCATGAACAACAGCATGCATATGACCAAGGCGATATTGTGACTCGTATCTAATGACCATCAAATTGTAGAAATACTGCAAAAGTATTCGCAATTGAAAAAGTTAACATCTAAAACAACATATCATTATAAAATCACAATTTTTGTATAGTGGAAATGATTTATGTCAATGGAGGTGTCTACATGCTGTAATTTGTAATTAGTAGTAATATAAGTCGGTATGTAGCTTTGATAATAGAATTGATGCCTAACCCAATTAGGGAAGAGTCGTAGTCATTCCTGTTCGCCTTACTTGATGTGATCCACAAGGATATGCATTTTTCAACTAATATTTTTTTCAGAAACCGATATTCCGTAAAACCTGCTACTTTTTAGCAAGTAAACAGCATCTCTTGGTCCATACTGAATCATATTGGCACCGGCTTAACACCGACATTTGGAGGAATTAGAATTAAAATGATTTAAAATTGATATATTATCGGTGATTTAGACTAAAAATATGATGGAGACAAATCAAAAGACTCATGAGTCATTAGATATTAAAAGGGTCATTGTATATTAAGTATGCAACGGAAATGACATCCATATCTTCATATTGATTTTTAAATCTATTTGTAAATGCAGTTCAAGTAGGTAAATAAAAAGAAACGACGATCTGCAAATGATGCAAAATCAGAGGACTACACATACCAATAATTTCTGCTAACCATATATGGTTAGATGAGAAATTGAAAGGTGATATATTCAAATGTTTTTGCGTTTGAGTACATTTGATGACAGCGTTTTCACAATTCGCAGGTACCTTTGGTATATAGATACGATATCAAATTACAAAAACACAAATTATATTGAAATCATATCATTAAGTTCAAGAGTTAAGGTTCTCTCTAAGGACCTTCGCGATTACAGAATATTAATTCGGAGAAATCAAATTTCATGTCAATTAGAGTTGTTTTACAGAAGTGATTTCACGCACTGAGCTAGTTTAAAAACTAATAAATTTTATCTCCAAATCACTAAAACCTTAGTGTATCGATTTCCGATGCATACTTAAGCTGCAATAGTGCCTAAAATATTGAGTATTTGTTAATCATTTCCTTATGACAGTCAATAGTTATTTATATTCATTGTGACACTTTCTTATTCCGTTTGAAACCATTCTAAAATATATTCCAAATTTTAATTATTTGGAATTCATTCATTTCGCCGATTGGACATTGTGTGTATAAATATGCCAAAGTTAAAAAGAAAACAGTTGTATGGAGTATATACTAGCATATAATGTAGTTATTTGTATTGTATTTTGGTAAGGTTGAGTAAACAGCATCACTGCAACATTCATAATTATATTTCATAAGTTATAATTACCACCATTCTACTGCTATATCCTTTGTATCTACAATGGTGCATATAATTTAAATATATTCTTTGCACGTACAATGGAACCTGGTTGTGAAAACTGTAGAACTGTTTCCCTTAGATTTTTCCAAATCGATAAATAATAAGTGGTCGTAAAGATTCACTTAACGGATACACGAACACACATCAAAATGAGAAAAAATGTATTAATGATGAATAACTTCATTTCAAATGGCCATTAATGCTCATTTTCTTTTTTTCAAATTCGATTCGTTTATCCTATTTCCTGTTCACAGTCCCTTTAAAATGATGCTTGGATCTTTTGCAATACAATATTTGGCTAATTGGGTATGTCCCCGCAAAAACTCGTGCTACAATATGCTTTAATATTGTCGCCCAAAAAATAATCTGAAGGGTTGAAGTCGTGTTCCATTTAATTTTCTCGCAATGTGTTCTCAGGTAAGCACACATGTTACTCTTAATCAATACATTTCTCCCAAAGATTGTTACTAAGATATGAAACCATAGTTTTAAAACTTCTATGAGTATATATTAAGTAAACCTTTATTAATTTTTTGATTTGGGTAACACGCCTAAATATTTTCATCTCCGGTAACAATTACGATAAACTGCTTAAACAGTAACAAAAATATGAGATGGCGGCTATTAAACGTTAAATAAAAATATCACGCTTAGTTTCAAATCCTTGGTTATTTTTTATTTCCCTTACATGAAGTTCATTAATGTTCGTTTACGGTCTCTTATCATATCTCTATCTTAATTCTTTCTTAAAAAAGATAGGAAATCTAAAAATGTTGGAGAATAACCCAAGTTCAGTCACGGCCAAAAAACATGAAGACGTTCGATTCATCAAACTTCTTGTTCACTTGCTTTCACCATTCTTGTATACACCGTTACTCTCTCCACCAAATTGCCCAGGTACTAAGCCCTCTTTTAAGAGAAAGCAGCGCATATTTCCTGGCACGTTTTTTTTAATAATAAATTAAAAATGTTTGAGTTCGAAGGATTTCGTACCTACCAGCCTTCAAAGGGTAAACTATTGAGGTCGACGGATCGAATTTTTAGTGTCAATAGATTTCACTGTACTTCGGCAATTTAAGTCCTTATGACCTTCAAAATATAAAAATGAGGCAAATTCTATAAAGAATAGTTGGAATTTTCAGTGTTACAGGTTTTCTTTGGCTGTAATAATGGTACCTTAATGATCGATTTCTAGTTATGCGTAAAATCCACTCTTGGCTATTTGATTTTCACTCAAAGGATGTATGCATCATAGTCTAAGTATCATACGATATTTCATTGAATATTTCATTATCTTATTTTTATATAAAAATTTGCTTAACATGGCTTTCTACTGAATATTCATATGTGTACGGATTTCAAGAAGTCAAACTACATTTTATGAAGATAAAATTTCAGTAGCAAGGGAATTATAACTTAAGGATAATGTGTTATTTCAGAAAGATATCCGTAACTTAGTTCGAAAATGGGGTAGGAAAAAAGCTTTTGACACCTGTTGTTGGTAAGGATGGAAAAGGTAAAATGGTTGGAAAGAAAACAAATAAGGAAGTGTTGGGCATGTTGTGCGAGGAGAGGACATTACTGGCTGAAATCCAAGGAAGGCAGGAAAGGTGAATGAAAAGTTCTTCCAATTTGTGATAGAATACTGAATACATCATGCATATTGGATGGGTATTGGAAGCTAGGGTGAAGAATGGAAATATTAAAGGACGGAATTAAGTATGTAAGTATTCATTCGTAAAAAATTATGGATAGGAACAGGAGCAGTTAATGTACGTGGAAGGGGAGCAGGAGGGGGAACGATATTGCCGAACGGTTGAGAGGGTTGAAAAGTTTAAAGGAAAAAAGTAATTTATCAAATTAGAACCCAATAATTTTGTATTAGTTAAAGCTTTTAAATGTCCTGAGAAATGTAGTTTAGCCTCTCTGTTACCAATATGTAAAACATTGGGGTTAAAATCTGACACCTGGAGGATATGAATTTAGTTTTTGACCATAGCAATTTCTTTCCTTACTTTCAAACAGGCAGAGGTACAAAGAGTGGAATAATTCAAAATAATTAATTTAGTAATGGTCATAATTTCACTAAGTAAATTCTCCTACATCCTTTCTCAGTAGAGTGGACAGTTAAGTGAGGATGACAAAATTACATCGACGTAGTTAAAATGAATGTGATTAAGGAGTTAATGAGTTCCCTCACAAAGACATGTCAGCCATATTTCCATGAGTGGCATAAGCTATTTATTTATTTATTTATTTATTATCGACTTAATTGGGCGAGGTTGAGACTAAATAGTCCCTTCTTCCACCTAACCCTTACATTACATACATTACATTGAAGACAATTACATACAGCCAAGCCCTGGATGGAGAAAAATCCACCCAGACGGGAATCGAACCCGTGACCTCTCAGTTGGTAGACGAGGACGTTACCCCGCCGCCACCGGGGCCGGCTCGGCCGCTCGGGGCTAAGCTATGATATAAGATATAAAGGATAAGCATGGATATAGGCATCATCGCAAGGGAGATGCTTGGAAGAGGAAAACTAAGCTTCAATTTTATAAATGCATATTTTCCCACAAACATAAATTTAATATTTCAAAACTCAATTTTTTTAGTACCAAAAGCAGCGCAAATTGCTTTCAGTACGTTACTCTGTTTATAAAAGGGAGAAAAATTTATACAAGATCAGGTTTTTTTCCACCAATTAGTGTTGCTAACGGTTCTTCAAGGATTAACCAATTTTTTTTATCGGCTTGCTGACCGCTCTGATCGATGAGTCAATGCCGGGGCAATGCGTATTTACCTCCTCTCCTATCACAACACAAAAATTTTTACTTTCGCCCTGTAATGAGTAAGACACCCATCACGAAAATACCGGTTGCAAGGTCCTTTTTTATACATGTAACTAAAGTCGCGACCGCAAAGGAACTTTTAAATCTCCCCGTTGGCTGACTTTATTTTGTAATACTCTTTGGGGGGTCCATGATGAGGGTTGAAATTGAAAAGAAATTGATCCCCAATTTTAACATTTATTGAAAAAGTCGTAACGTACAGCAGTACTATTAATTTTCACGTTCACTGATGTTCATTAGGGAGAAGCAGCAGACGAATCTCTACATAAGCAATTTCATCCCACGTCCTGATCAATTTCACACAGTGTCCCGCAATATAAAAAGCTAAATCAACTTAGGTTTCAGCTTATAGGTCCTCCTTTCGTGATTTGGTGGAATTGAAGGACTCTCAACTAACTCTCTTGGGGAAACTTGAATGTCTTTATTGTACAGTCATGCAAATCTTTATTGCCCAATAATAAAACATACTGCTCGTTGAATTGATGGTTGAGGGCAGAGTTCAGGACTAGGTGGGGAATTCACATATTTTTTTGTTAGAAAATAAAACACACTAAAATTAACGCAGCACGGGTGAATTTGAGACTAACACTTCCCAAGTTCGGTTCCTTCCCCTTGGGTCAGCAGTTGAGCTGGAGCAACTCGGGTACCACGAAGCATGCAGTCACCATTCATGACTGAAACAATATTTTAGGTAACTAGTTGACTTTTGTAACGTTCTAAATCGTGCACAATGATTGTGAAAAAGAAAAATGTCATGTAACGCGGTTTTCGAAAACAATAACTCAATGTTTCCTAGAATGGAAAGCATTAATGGCAGCATTGTATTAAAGACGTGCCTCAGTCACCATCATATAAATCTTCAGAGATTGATCCTTGCAATACCCTTTTAATTAAGAAAATAAGACCGACAAAACGATATTACTTATTGGAAAGTGGCCTGGGAAAATCCAAAAATGCTTCAAATCTGATGCTCAAGAGTATTAACCACAAGATTGCAGCCCTTCAGTTACCCGGAATACTATGACTGGTGTCCAGTAATTTCCGTCAGACTTAACGGGAAAAATCAAGGAAAGTTAGCAAGAACCTTTGGCTAACAATTAAAAAATCAACATCTCTTTTTTCTTGATTTTTTTGCAAGGAAAGGAGAAATCTCTTACGAACTCCATATTAAGGCATCATTTTATTACTTTAGGAAAGAATTAAAATTTCAATAAATATGTATTTCTCGCCTTAATGCATTGACAGAATATTTAATTTTTAATTTAATATTTAATTTAATTTAATCTCACCACCGATAAAAATTTCGAAGAACAAGTAATGAAATGCATAAATAAGAGCACAAGAAAATTTAATTTTTGTTTCTGCATGCAAAACTTAAGCAAAAAAATTTCTAAGAAGATTAACCACTATAAAAATAAAAGTGTTTAATCACTAATTCTTTCTCAGTTACAAACATTACGATTTAATCTGGTGAAAATCACTTATCACTCCTTGAATTTGCACCATTAATTCCGCTAGTGAACGAACCAAATGTAATTAATATTCTCCACAGTTGAGTGAATTCAAGCCAAATAAAAGTTAAAATGAATTACAAAAGGTGAAATTTTGCTAAAAGAATTACATCGCTAGCCATAGTACACTTCATCAGTGCCCTCGGCTTTTAAAATACTTATGAAAAAAATAAATATCGAAACATTAACACATTATCTTTCGGAGTGATGCGACATTCATTTTTCAATTTTCTTCACATTCCATCAATTCATCTAGCCTTCTGTGAATTTAGGGAATGATTGAAACTTGTCTAAGACGCATTGCGGTATGTTTGTACCCTGATTATAATAATATGAAAAGCTCTCCATAATCTGAGGCAGTGAATGACACTGTATTCCATCATAGTGAATTTGTCGAGGGCCATGTGCGTACCGTTAATCAGAAGGAAGTGGATGTTCGAAGAATGGAACTCGGGACTTTGAATTCGCATCCGGAGAACTGTTTCAAGTCAGTAAGGCGTGGAAAAACCCCAAGGCGTCTCCACTCGTCCGTATGCACGCAACGAAGGTCATCCCGACGTGTCTTTATGCGCGCATTTGTAATTCGACTCTTTTTTTGGCGCGCTTCGCCGACGCTCGAGGGAATAGAGGAATTTCCGAGAGCGAAGGAAACACGCGCGTGGGGAGGAGAAGCATCATCAACCAGGACGCTGATGATTCACCTGCGGCGGAGACGTCGCACAATTGGTCATGTTGGTTTCATAGAAATCGGAGGAAAAGGGAACTGACTGACTGCGAGGAGGGGTCACGGCACGGCGCGGCGGCGTGGTCGTCTTGAGGAAAGCGCGAACGATTCAACTGTCGCAACCGACGCGATGTGCGAAAATTGCCCCACTCAAGTTCAATAATCCTGATAAATGGCCGAATGTTTCCCTCAAAAGCTTTCACACGAGCTATTTCAGCGGTTGCGATGGAAATTATAGATTTGGAACAAATTGTTTCCCAAATGTATATCGGCAATATGAACCTTATGTACGCGAACCTATTGAGCGATTACTATTTGTGTACACAACGTATATTTTAACGGAAATACTATGTACATCAGATAAATCTAACCTGACTCTCGTAAATGCTACCGGGTTACAGCTGTGTCCTTACAGCTGTGTCAAAATAGTTGATATTGCATAGGGCTTTATCTTTTACGTGTGGTGACCCAACACCCCCCGCCACACGCCCCTGCGGTGGCTTGCGAGGTGTTATTTAGATGTAGATTAGAGAAAAAGTAGAACGCATACCTTGTCTACTGATCAGGAATGCACACGTGAATAAAAATATGCAATTGGACAGGAAGAAATTATTCTCGCTAGGGTCAATAAAAATGTTTTGTTTTTGGAATAGCGAGTACTTACATTTTATTATGAAGTGATAAGTGCAGTCTCGACTATTTCAATAGTCTTGAGTACTTTAATTCTTTTAACACGCAGCAAGTGTATCGAAATAGGTATATCGTTACAATTTTCCAATCATGTCCAGAGTTGTAATAAATGTTATAAACCGGGCCTCTATCACGGGATATGGTTTACTATTATACATCTCGAGAACGATAAAGGTTGTTAAATTCGCATGAAAAAACCTTCTAAAAATCATATTATGCCCATTCTTATAGAATTAAAATGGAAGCGAGTTAGAGCTAGCTGGTTTTTCAGGTTCTTACCAGATAGAGGCGATTAGCCCAGTATGCGTAATGTAACGAAGTGCCTGAAACCATAACAAAAACTTGATTGTCATCCATATTCCGCTCTAACTAATCTAAAGCATAATAAAGCTGTCAGGTTCATAGACGTTGATTTTCCTTGTGGTAAAGGAGAGTAAGGATTATTGGATATATCTATAATTAATACAAAAGACAAGTTTCACCAAGGTGCCATTAATTGATGCTACTAGTACATCAATGATTAGGCTTTCAATTCCACGTTAACATACCGACCCCATGAACAAGACTTGCCAACTAGCATGCAGTAATGTGAGACTAGCTCCAACTACTTTGGTATAACAATGTGCAGGGAGACCTTCTCGGTACATGGTTTGGTACAAGCTGCTTTCCTCGTCAGGGACCTGAGTTAACCCCATTTTCTCATTAACCTTAAATTAAGCGCCAGGGTGTATGACAGGAGACGTCAGGGCAGACTTGCTAGCCAAGCGATTCATCAAATTTCCAGCGCCGATTATATTTTGGCGTGTGCGTGGGAAAAAGCAGTCCCCTTACTGGTTGTTTCGACTTTCTAAAAAGTGTCTAGATCGTCGAGTGGCACGCTAAATCCGCGGCATCTCGACATCGGTGTATTCTAAAATATTCGGTCGATGCTCAAACGTGTTTTTCTGTACCAAAAGGTCGAACTACCGATTCCACCTCACGACTCCCATATTTTCAGCCCACGACCTTTGGGTTCAGAGGGCGAGCGTGTTACCTAACAAACCCGGCCGAATTGATTTTTAAAAAAATACATAAGTGGGGGAAAAAATTTTGATCCGATTAGTTTAATTATCACAAAAGATCATACCTCCAAGCCAATTTTGAGTAATATTCTAGAATCAATTTTCTCGATTACTATATTCCCACCGAAAAACGATCTCCATTGATTAATCTTCCCCTCAAAAAAAAAAGTTATTCGTCACCTTGCACAGCGGTGTTAAACCGGCTCATTCTTCTGCTTTTCCAAAACAGCACAACCGGGAAATATCTTCACGCTGATAAAATGAGTCGCAAATTGCGCTTTCAGCCAAGGATTTTCTCCCCGTCTGTTTCATTCCATTACACCAAAAACAACCACGGACAAATTTCCAATAATGTCAGACCTCTTTTGACCCTTCTATTTTTTTCCACGCTAAGAACTGGTTTTTCTCCCCGATGGAATTGTGTTCTCAGAAATCTTCATTCTTGAGTTTTTTGTTTTAAGAGTCTTTCATTTTCAAGGACCAATCAAAAAAATACTGATTTTACATAAAAAATAAATTTTATTCAAAATTATGCTTTTAATGAAATGGCCTTATTTAAGTAAAATTAATGATAACACCGCTAGATTATCTTCGAAGAAATCATCATTGAATTTTGCGCACAGTCCGTGCACTTGAATATTTTTCTGAGCAGTGCAGTGTAATTATTACAACGATATTTTTATAAATTATCTGGCTCTGGGGAACTATTCAATGTCAAACCTTCACAAAAAGTATGTTTGCTTCTCTGTGTGCTAATTGCCCTTTGTTGATACTACTAGGGATAGCTAATTTTTTGTACATTAAAGGTGAACATTTCAAAACATCAAATGGAAAATTCTTTTTTATACTTAAATGTGAAAAAGTATATTAAAAAATACTATAGGTTTATGAAAATGTATGCTAAAAAATAGTTTTCAGGGTATTGTGGTATCATATTGTGGTGGCATATATTGTGGTTCAAATGTTGGTAATAGAAATGGAAAGATCCTCCAGTCATGAAGAAAGGAAGCCAGTTGGCAGCATGGAAATCATCAAGACCTTATCCAGAGTACATAGGAGGAGAAGGCCATCCAGAAAAATGAGAAGAATTATCAATTTGTAAATTTAAACATTGGTTTTCCATTCCCAATACTAGCCACAGAAAAAAGTTAAAGATTTTAGAGAAAAAAATTGCATATAAAAATGCATGTTCTGTAAAGAATGATTCATACAAGTGTAATTTGCTTGTTGTATTGATTTAACGACTTGTTTACGTGTTGACTATATTATATTTTAGTATTTATTTACTGATTATCGATTGCGATGGTTCTGTTAGTTAGATGGGGGATTAATGAGGAGAAAGAAATTGGGATTCAGAATGGAACATTATGAAAAGATATTTTCCCTCCTTTACCAAAATTCTTATTTGTTGAAACGACCACGGTATGGACACGGTGACACAGAAATTTGGACCTCAATGCCGACAAAGGAACGACTAACATACATGAGAACAGGTATTCCAAAAGATAATACAATCATGAATAGAATTTCTCTGACTGGAGAGTTACGCGCTTGCCCTAGATGTGACTGATTCTATTTCCGTCTAATAAAGAAATACCTAACTGGGGAAATCCTTGAGGAGCGAAATTCACCAGAACTGTCCGAAAGCAAATGTTAATAGTGGGCCAAAAAACAGCCATGATGCTCGCAGGTGCATGAAGATCTCCGGCAAGATATTACAATAGAAATATTTTGAAAACATTGAGAGCGAAATCCACACATGAATATTGCAACAGAATGAGTAATCGACGATGTAAATACGCATCTCGGTCATCTCCTCACACGTTAGTCCATCAACGTCATGGGAAGCGTGACGGCTCCACTCGTGGGCCCGAAATCCCCGTCGGATATATGATCTTTGGGTGACTGGACGCAGCATCATGGGGAAAAATGAGGGAAAGCCAGACACCGAAGGCTTTACCTTCGCGGTGAAGTCCCGCATCGTCCGTGCGTGGCCATAGGCACGTGGAAATCCCTTCATTCACATCACTGGGGGGAATGGGAAAATGTAATTTGCTAAACACTCTCACCTGACCCGTGAATACGCCACGAAATGGCCCACGTGACAAAAAACGTTTTTTTTTACGGACCCCTTTAAGTATTTACCCTCAGAATCACAACTGGTTCGTCCACTAATAAAATTCTTATGCCAAAAGCGAATTTATTATATATTATTAAGGCCATCGTAAAATTTTTTCAAGAAATCGTTATTTTAAACAATGATATATGACCTGTTTACTTACCTGGACAGTAGATTTGGAAAGCTTTAGTCAATCTAGGTAGAGGATGATTTGTTTTACAGCCGTTAACGGCTCTAAAAATATAGTTTCAGATTCCCCTCACTTGTTTTGATAACAGTCGGTACCATTACATTTTTGTACATATTTATATTCATTTATATATAAAAAAAACCATAAACCCGACCAGTAATCAACCGAAACCAGTAATCAACCCGAAGGTCGGTTTAGTAGGTGATGGTAGAGCTCACCCATGTACCAAGCCCTATACGGCGTGTGAATATTCACACATTAGGGTAGGGGGGCCAGTTCCTTTCCCTGTGCCGGTTATGGTTTCCCAGGAAGATCTGGTACCCGAAAAATCAACTAGCTGCAGCTGCCCAAAGTGCCTTGCCCGGGAATCTAACCCGGGACCCTCCGGTCAGCAGTCCAACGCTCTACCCGCTAGACCACTGCGACCCGCTCATGTATATATATATATATATATATATTAGGTAATCTACCGGTTAAGGTAGGTTTTTGGATGGACACAACTATCAAATAAATATTTTGTTACTCCAAACAAAACCCAATCCAGCAACCTAAACTACATCAGGTCCCTCTTCATCTCTGTGTACTTCTTTCCTCCCTTCATCCCATCCAACATCCCTATCCTGTTCCTACCCTTTCCTCGCTTGCCCAACATTCTCCCCTCTATTACCTTCTTCAACATTCCACTACCGCTCAATACGCCTTTCATCCATTTTTCCTGCCTCCATAGGATTTCTCCCAACAAACCCCTCTCCTCACCCACCATCTCCAGTACTTCCTCATTTGTTTTCCTTTCGGTCCATTTCACCTTCTCCATCCTTCTCCACACCCACATTTCAAAAGCCTCCAATCTACGTCTATCCTCCTGCTTCAGTGACCACGTTTCCGCACCATACATAGCTACGCTCCATATCAGAGTTTTTACGAGTCTTGTCTTAACATCTCTACTCAACGTCCCCGTCATCAACTCCCTCCTCCTTGCGAAAGCCTTCTTGCCTAGCGCAATTCTTCTCCTTACGTCCCTACCACTTTGACCATATTGGTCCAAAACACTTCCGAGATATGTAAACTGTTCTACCTGCTCTACTTTTTCCCCGCCTATTTTAATATTTAGCTTAGCCTTTTTCTTTCTGGAAAATCGCATAACCTTTGTTTTATTAATATTGATTCTCATCCCATATTTATCGCACTGAACCTCCAATTCACTCAGCATTGCTTGCAACCCCTTGGCTGACTGAGCAACTAATGCTTGGTCATCAGCAAACCTAACCGATTTTACGAATTCCCCTCCGACTTTCATGCCTACCTCTAGTTCTTCCCATGCCTCTTTAATCATTTCCTCTACATATACGTTGAACAGTACCGGTGACAATGGGCAACCCTGCCTTACACCTCTTCCTAACACTGCCCATCCGGACTCTCCGTTCCCCACTCGCACCTGAGCAGTCTGAGACATGTACAGGTTGCGGATCAGTCTCCTGTCCCTCCAATCCATTCCTATTTTCTGCAATACACGCATTAATTTTTCCCAATTCACTCTATCAAACGCTTTTTCGAAATCTACAAAACAGGCTAAAACGTCCTGTTTGTATTCTATATTCCTCTCGATTAGTGATCTCATTACTGCAATGGCATCACGCGTACCTCTTCCTTTCCTAAACCCAAACTGATCATCCCCTAAGTAATCATTTGCCTTACTCTCTATCCTTTTGTTGATGATCCTGAGAATAACTTTAGCTGCGTGGGATATCAAACTTATTGTTCTGTAATCCTCACATGACGTAGCCTTTGCCTTTTTTGGAATAGGAACTAACACCGATCTCACAAAATCTTCCGGCCAGATTCCTTCCTCATAGATACTACGAATCAGTCCATATATGGCCTTCTTCCCACCTTTTCCTAACCATCAGCATTTCTACAGGAATGTTGTCCACCCCCACGGCCTTATTTGCTTTCATCTCCTTTAATGCCCTTTCTATTTCATCGTCGAGTATGCCTGGACCTAAGCTATCTTCTTCTACGTCATGTTCCTTTTCTATGTCTAACCTTGTCGGTCTAAGTTCTTTACCATACAGTGTTTCTATATATTCCTTCCATCTCTCTTGGATTTTTCCTGGTTCAACTATTATATTACCCCACTTATCTTTCACTGTTAGCACAGATCTTGCCTTCTTACTTCCCGATAATAACTTAACCTTGCAGTATAGAGCACCAATTTCACCCTTCTTCTGTAAATTTTCCATATCCTAGCATTGCGTTTTCCACCATTCTTCTTTGGCTTTATTTGTGGCCCTTCTCAATTTATTGTTTAACTCTTTGTACTTCATTTTGCCTAACTCTGTGTTTACATTTTTCCATCTTCTCCTCTCATCCATCTTTGCAATCATTTCATCCGTTACCCATGGTTTCCTTATCCTTTTTCCGTTAACAGTTCCTATAGTGTCTTTAGCGGCTTCCAATATTCCTTTCTTGATACATTCCCATTTTTCTTCGATAGTACTCAGTTCTTTATCGTCATCCATTATTTTCTCTACGGCCTGCTGATACTCCTTCCTCGTTAATCCATTTAATGCTTCTAAATTCCATTTCCTAACCCGCCGCCCTTGCCTTATCTTCTTGAAACGGACGTTACATTTCATAACAACTAAATTGTGGTCAGAGTCCGCATCCGCTCCTGGGAAACTGTGCGAATTTATCACACAGTTCCTAAACCTGTGCCTAACCATAATATAATTTAACTGATACCTTTCTGGGTCATCTGGCATTTTCCATGTATACCTACGCCTTTTGTGGTGTCTATACCATGTGTTGGTGATGACTAACCCCTGTCTCCTGCAGAATTCAATTGCTTTCTCCCCGCGTTCATTCCTCGTGCCTAACCCATAGTCCCCCACCTCACCCCCATCTCTTCCTTCGCCTACCGTCGCATTCCAATCCCCCATCACTATCAAATGTTTCCCTGCAGGAACACTCGCGATGATATCCTCATGTATATATATATATATATATATATATATATATATATATATATATATATATAAAGTCACTTTCTTGAAAATCCCACGAACGTGCACAATAATGTAAATGGACTAACTAGTCGACACAAACACATAAAAGAGGACTAACTAGTCTACACAACACCGAAACTGAAACACATAAAAGAGGGACTCACTGATTCTCGAATTTTCGGTGGTTCAACCACCTTTCTCAAGAGGAATTAAAAACAGAACTCTTCTGAAGAAGTTCTATTCCTAATTCCTCTTGTTCCCTTCCTTTTCGAGAACCAGTGAGTTCCTCTTTTATGTGTTTCAGTTTCTGTCGACTAGTTAGTCCACTTACAATATATATATATATATATATATATAACTCGCGGTAGTCCAGGAGTAGAGCGCTGGACTACTGGAGGGCGCGGGTTCAATTCCCTGCCATGCCTCTCCGGGTACCTGCAACTCCACCCAAGCTATGTGATTTTTCGGGTAAGAGATCTTCCTGGGAAACCCTAACTTGGCACAGGGAAAGAAACTGGCCCCCCTACCCTGATGTGAACTTCACATGCTATACACTCCTAGTTGCCATGGTTATATCCATCGAATGTTAGAAATCATACCCTAAAAATTTCATTTGACCACCGGAAATAATAAAATTGAATCTATTTTCCTTATTCACACTCGATGTATATACGCCATTGGGCCAATGTACAAATTTAGCAGATGAATTATTTTGTGGGAATAGGCAAACATCACATTGAACGTATTTGTGGGGCACCTTATAAGTGCAAAAATCAGATGTAGTACTAAATTCATGGGGGAGGAAAATAATTTTAACATGCATGTAGAACATAGAAAATGTTTTATTCAACTAACTACCACGGTAATTACCAGATCAGCCGACGTCTAGAGAAATATTCGAGTCTCCGAATGAAATTGTAGACAAGACCACCGGGACATGCTTTCGGAAATGGACCGACGTGCTATCAAATACGTTAGATATTTGACCTAAACAGTTTGAATCTATAATAAATGGTAAAATACGATAGCTTTGGGCCTTAAGCATATCCCATTAACTTGAATGAATTACCTTCATTTTCTTAATTCTTCTGTTCTCATGAATTCGTTTATTTCTTCTTAAATTAATCAGCATTATAAATACATTGGTGTGATCCCCATCTTATTTCTCTTTCTTCATAGGTGGTTAATTACAGTCTAGCAACTCTTGACCTTCTTGTTAGTCTGTGAATAGCAGTAATCCCAAAATTTGGGTCGTAGAGTCGATGTTGACACTTTTCATAACCATTTATGAACCATCTCGAAGTCCCAGCTTTACTACATGGATGTCTATCAACGTTCGAGTAAGGAAAGACATATTGTCCAATATTCCTCCATTAGTTGATGCAAAATTAGATATAGATATGGATAAAGTAACAGAAGTTCAATATTAAGACCCCTCACATAGACAACCAACGCCAGGATCTCTTTCTCAAGAATATTTACTACAAGGATAATTTTCCATCTCACTTTTCTATCTTGGTGAATGAAGCTTATACTGTTCTATGCAAACGCTCCTTGTATTAATGTACAAGTTAACATAGATATTTGAAAAGAGTACTAGTGACTTATCTTGAAACAATGGAAACGATTTTTAAGAAAACTTCCACCAATGTTCAGTGACCTGCAAACGTGTGTTCTTTCCCCAGAAATTATTGTGTGGAACCGTTACCTGCATAGAAAATCCAAATGGTAGAACTTCAAAGTTAAGCGTTTCATTCTAAACAGGCAATAACTTTTGCACTTGAATAATCCACTTTTCTCTTTCTTATTTTAAAATTCAATTGCAAAATCAAAAGCTATGAAGTGAAAAATGAATAGCATTTCAATCATACCGATATATTATTTATGCTACATATATTTACATCTTTAGTTTCATATTTCCTTGAAAGATACAACAGGGACGAGTTTCATAGTGTGTTGTTTTGGTTACTGATGATTTCATTATACAGCGGCTTTAGTTAAAGTTTTATTCTCGAGAATATCGATTAGTTTTGCGGATGTTGTCGCGAAAAACAACCATGTGAGGAAATTTTTAAATCGTTCCTGAAATTGTACTCAAATAATTTTCCCTATCTCGTGCGGAATCTAATTTGTATACATGACTGTCACCCAGCGGGGTGAACAGCTCTCCTATGGTTCATGAATCGCTGATGTGAGCATATCACTTCACGTTCTAAAATGGACATCCATGAATCGTGCCGTGCTGATAGGTCATCGGTAAGTACGATTAAGAGCCCATCATGAAGAATCTGGCAGTCGACCAGAAAGAAATGAAAGGTATTTCTTCTCACGCTTCAACATAGACCAAAACACTAAGAAGTTGAATCGTGGTCGTTGCCAGGGTGAATAATTAAATTGAGTCCTACACTCTCGTCGAAACTGAAACTATCATTAACTACCTCCCTTAATATGCTTGGTTAATGATAATTTCGCCATCCGTATCGGCTGCTCATATCCGCAGTCAGCGTACTTATCAGCATTAATCCATATTAATCCACTTAATGTATTCGGTACCTTGTGCACTCATCCACGAGTATTTCTCTGAGTAATTACTTTTAGAAAAAATTAGGTTTCTGCACTGATTTCGTCTGTTTGAATATCTCCATGGATGGATACCCCTCCATCCGCCGCAGTGCATCAATACAAGTGGCTTTTTTACAAAAAAATCCCACAGCTATGGACATGAATACACGTATCGTAAGTAAAGCAGTCATTAGATATACATATGAAGCTGCGTGCATAATTAGACACATAAAACTAGAACGTTTTCATTCATGCATGATGATTTCTGGAGTCATAGTCATGAATAATAAGCAAGAAATCATGCATATAATTCTCTCCCTCTCAAAAGGAACTGTTCACCAACAGGTTCAAAATGGATGCCCTCCATCGCACTCGGTCCTGCGCATCTCCTTTCATTTACGTGTAATTTGTTCCATTTATTATTTTTTTCAAACATTCCAGAACTTCTTTTTCTTTGCTTTCTTTCCCTAAAATATTCCCTACATGATTCTTCTCAGTGAGAAATTTCAGCGTAATATATGCCCCAAGTCTTTCCCTTATTTATTTCTCTCTGAAGTTTTATTCTATCTCCTATTCTCATCATTACTTCTTCATTTCTCAGTCTAATAGCCCACTTTACCTTGAGCGTTCTTCTCAGACAACCATATTTCAAAACTTTTAAAGTGGTTTTCATCTTTTTTCTTAACCGTACATGCTTCGCTGCAGGAAGAAAACACATTCCAAACAAAAAGTTGCTAATCTCTTTCGATACGTACTTTCAATAATTATTGAGAAAAAATTATACGACTTGTAAAGTTACCTGGGGGTGGTCACATGGATTAAAACTTTGATGCATCTTAATAGACGGGGTTACATTGAGTGGGAAGCTACTGACTGGAAGGTGGAAATACGGATAATAGCTTTTTGACAGATCCAATTAATCCCAAGAAGAGTTAGATTTATATGTACAAGTCTGTCCCAATAGTAGAAGGACTGAGTCGATAAAAACAATTTATTCCCAGTATTGATGCATTCACTCAAACTTCTTCGCAGTAGCACCCTCGTGCTTCCACACACCCCTGCCAGCGAGTTTTCCAAGCCCCGTACGCCTTCTGTAAGACAGCGCCTGGAATTCTGCTAAGCTCCCTCATCACGGCCTGTTGTAACGCTTCCACCGAGCCGCAGTGACATCCTTTTAGCACGCATTTGAGGCGGAGGAAGAGGAAGAATTCTGATAAAGGATTATCTAAAAAATTTGAATCCTCACTCACATGGACAAGAAGCCCTTGACAGATCCGCGTGCGAGTTTCCTTTTGCTCGTCCGAGAGCACACGCGGCACCAACTTTGCACACACCTTTCTCATGCCCATATTTTCGGTCACAAGTCAATGAAAATCACTTTTAGTAATGCCAAGTTTATCATAAATCACGTAAACACTTAATCTACGATCCTTGTCCATCAAAACATTCACTCTTGCAAGATTTTCTTTACTTTTTGAGGTCGAAGGACGTCCTGAACGTTCGGTGTCCACAAAATCTTCTCCACCCTCCCGAAACTACTTGTACCACTCAAAAACACCCAATCCATCCACCATAAGCCGCCTTGATCAGGTAATTAGTCTCTTTCTCGGTTTTATCCATTTTTACGCAAAATTTGATGGCGTAGCGCAGTTCCAATAATCGGTTCATGACGGAGCGTAACGAAGTCATGTTATAGAGGTTTCGCAAGCAAACCATCACTCCACAAAGGCTGGGAGCCAACTACAATCGGCCTCTAAGCCTTTCCTGAAACTCCTTCCCTCGAATCCAGCTAGAGAAATCGCCGCCCGTCCGTCCGTCTACCCGGGAAACAATAAGATACTACTTTTGGGACAGACATTGTATTTTCCAATACTAGATCATCATGGGAAATGGTGAGTGAGAACTGCTTATCATACGCTGATTTTGGAAGTTCATTCTCCGTGTAAGGCTTAGTGCAGGGTCAGCATTACCCCAAACCATAAAATAATCTTTCCGGGTCATTATTGTAGTTGTGCATGGTAAGTTTTAAGTATAACAGGTTATATGTTAATTAGGGCAAGACTTTGAGACAAGGCAATTGCAAACAATTTGAATGATGAAATCCGAAATTTAACCACATCAGTACTCAATTTCTCCCATTTTTTCAAATGGAAAGGTAAGGATTTGAGGTTTTTAAATTATATTAAATTGCGACAAATATCGTTTTACTATTTGCAATATAGTATCATAAATAGTATTCCTGCTAGTTTCATTATGCTACAGAATTTTTACAACGTTCAATTAGTTTATTCGTGAATGTGTTTACCAATATCAAAGAGAATATTTTCGTAAAAAAATATAACGTCAAGATGATGATTGGTACACAAACATAATGGACTCTTACCCCTTTATTAAGTCCTTTATATGTAGTTCGAAATAATATGTTGCGGAAAATCGAAATTAAATATTCTCGCGACACTACTTGATTCAGTCGCAGTTTCATTTTAAATTCTTTTTTTCCAACCCAACCTATCCAGAGAGAGGAGCTTCAGTGAATGATTGGATATTTGTTACCAGAAAGGTTCAACCTTAAAGCGGAGAGAAATATTCTCTATAAGGATACCATTCAACATAGAGAATACAGCATTATTTTTTGTATTTGGCGAGGAAGTGTCATGAATATGTAAGAGTGACGTAATCTCCATCCTTACAAACCTTATCCTTATTCGCTTGCACCACACCGACTGTTTGCTATTCTTTGAAAGAAACTCTTCAAAGAATCCGCAGGCTCGGCTCAGAAAGAAGGAAGGTCGGAGGATAAGAAGGCGCTTTATGGTCTTCGCTTTTAGATATTCATTTCGACATAAAGCACATCCGTCACGTGATTCAAAATGTTTAAAATCAGTGGCCAATATACCTGAAAATTAAGTTTTTGCATTACTTGATTCTTTTTGTGCCTCGCAAGGATATCAAATGGCCATTCTTTTGCGAATGGATTTTTCGTCGAAACAGTCTACCTTCGCGGCCTTATTTCTTCAATGCAATTTTTTTTATCTTTATGGTATTTAATTGGCCTTCATAAAAAGATCATTGGAAGACTTCTTTAATAGTCCATCCCACCCTCCCAAACTCATCCCATTCTATCCATTAAACCAATCTACCTTCCCACCAACTCCCCCAATATCTGGCCTACTCTTGAAATACATGATTGATTTTTACCATAAATGGTGTGGATGTAATTTGATTTAACATATAAGGTGAATTTAAACTTCTTGTTTAAATTATAACTTGTATCTATAAGTTTTGTGCAAACTATATTGTCACGCTATAAGGTATTAGGACAGCAGGAATCTTATAATTTAATGTTGAATATGATAAATGTGCATGTTATAATAGCAAATATTATCGATACCACTTTATAGTAAATAATATATTGTATTTATACCAAATGATCCTTTGTCTGAAAGTCTTTCTTTCACTAATATTTCAAATTTTAATATCTCAGTTTTGTATCATGTACCCCACACTCTGCATATGGGATAACCCTGTTATTACATAATAACCGCAATTCAAATATAAACAAACTTCCATTCCTTTATATGTACACAGGAATTACTTTTTTACCAAGTAAAGCTACACCAAATCTTTACCATCTGCGCTTATGCTAACACTAGTGAGCTTTAATCAGTGCAGTCTGAATATGATTTTTATCACTACCGACCAAAAATAGCTTAAAATTATATAGGATATGAAGACGCCTGAGAGGTCTTAACTAAAATTAATACTGAATAAAAATACTAAAACATTACGAGAAATATCTTTCAGGTGATTAGCAAATGACTCACAATTTGGCACGCAAGGTTTTTTATACAATTGTACTTTATAATAGGCAACGGTGATGGTATTTGTATGTCCAGCTGGAGCTTAGTTGGGATGACCATGTCATGTCAAATTAAATTTACCTCTCAAGGAAGTCTCATAATCATATCAGTTGATAACGCTTAATTAAAATTAATGACACAGTTGTGAATGAGAAAACATAATCAAAGCATCTAATTCATATTAGCATTCGCAAAGAAGACTGTAAACATGCAGTATTAACTCACACTCTAACCAATTTGTTTACTGGAGTTCTGAGGTAACAGATTAGTCTACAAGTGTGGAGTTTGCTCTTTAAATAGACCTGGAATTTGCGAATAGATATGAATTAATATTGTGTCCATTGAAAAAAATATACATATGTATATATATATATATAATTTCTGCTGTACGAGGGTCATAATTCTATCATTGGATAACGACTAATGAGTAGAACAAATTATGTCCAAAATATAATGAATGTTTCCCTATTATTTATTCAGCCCGTTACACTAGCGACCGATTTGAATTAAACTTTTATGAAATTTAAAATTTTGTAACAACCTATTCCAATTCAGGTTTTCATTAAATTCATCCTGTAGAATATACCCAAGCTTTGGCATTAGTTTAAGCATTCAGGGGCAATAAGACGCATACCATCTAAGGATAAAACATTGTACCCTCTGCAAGGTGACTGACATTTATTCCCACAGCGTTGACGCGGCACCTTTGCCCATGAGAGACTGAAGCCACGATTTATAATTATTGCACGAAAAATTGAATACTATTTATGCAACTATACTAGATTCTTAATGAAATTTCATTGGTTACTTCCAAAGCTAAGCGTTGATAAACTATGACTTGTAGGCTAAGCAAAATGGTTTCTTTTTGAAGGAAAGAAACGGACGAAGAGAATAGTTTTGGAGGAAGTTGATGGGCATTCAGTAATATGCAAGATGAAACTGTAACGCAAATTACAAGCTGAATAGAATGAATTCTTGATGAAACGGGAGGAAATGTGCATTCCGGAAAGTTACATCGAAATATTCCCGTCGGTCGTTGAAGTCTCCGCGAGAGAAATCACACCGGATACTGGAGAAGAGCAAACAATATTCTTATCATTATTATAATCAGAGGAATGTACGATCAACTAAATATTTCTATAGGTTTCTGTCAAGATAAGAAATTATTGCGAGTTATAGTTATTTCATTATACGTCCTAACTAAATAGCTCAAGTTTTCTTAAATTAGCCAATATTATAATTGCCAACATAATATCCATAATTCCATGCTCGTTAATTATTTACGAAAATTAAATAATATTCGCAATTTTTCTTAAGGAATTCACAGTTGAAGGCAGTCAGAATCAAACTTCGCGTGCATGGCTACACTATAAAAATCCATATGTCATACGTTGCTTTGTTGAACTAAGTTACGGTACGGACTGAGGTGGAATATTTAATTAGTTAAACTAGATCCCAAACGTCTTATTTTTATAACTCGCAATGAGCCACACGGTTAGTAATTCTCTTTCGTTCTTAAATGATCGATCTCAACGAAGAAGACTGCATCCTCTTTCCGATTTCCGACGTCCCCAAGTTTTCTGCAACTTCAGTCTGGTTTCACCTCCCATTCCTCCTCCGCTGGTTCACGATACCGTGCATCGATTTCCCCCCGTGGACCCCGCGCTGTTATCGGAGGAGATCAGCGGCGGCGGTGACGAGGAGTAGGGTAACAGAAAAGACGCCCACACGCGGGACGAAGAAATCCCCTCTCCATCACCGTCCCCTCCGACCTCAATATACTCCTCCCCATCCCATCAGCTCCCTCGCGGCCCAGCCCTTCATTCAGAATAAATCGGCAACGCCAACATACTAGGGCTGCACAACGCTCGCAGAGCAAAGCATCACCATATAATTTGAGTATCACAAAAGGGCCGACGTGAATGAACGGCCCTGCGATTTACCGACATTTTTACGGCCTGTACATCAGTGCGCCAGCCTTCTTTTTTTAGGAAAGCGAACAAGGAAGAATTTCTTGGACTCGATAGAAGCCACAGTAAACAACACGAAAGCTGGCTTGGAAGGTGTGGTTTGTGATCACCTCTGACTAAGCCCTGCGGCGCGTGAAGTTCACAATCAGGGTCGTGGAACCAGTTCCATTCTCAGTAATCTTTACGGTTTCCCGGGAAACATGTTTCACGAAAAATCACCTATCTTGGGTGGACCTTAGAGTGTCCTAAACTTTATTTGAAACAAGATTACAATACGAATGATAAATATTAAACATTACCTTTCCAAACATTCTGTTTTTTGTGTCTTTTATGGAATTAGAACTGTTTCTCCACTAATAAACCTTTTTTTACTTGGTTATACTTAATCGCTCTCAGTTAACTCCATGGTAAGAATGTCAAAAAATACAGAAATCCTAATAAACAAGAGAGCGTGTTTCAGGAACGGCATTTTATATATCTCTTTAATTTCGTCACCTCAATTTTAATACATTACACCCTAATGCTAAGTAGCTATCGCCAAATTTGTAACACGTCCTTAATTATTGGCTAGACATCACAATATATTATTTCATGAACATTCCGATGGATCAAAACATGTTACAGACACAAACCAAACATTGCCAATTCTATGGCATTGAGTATAAAACTGGTGGTGTATATTATGCACAGATGCAGTTGTAAAAATACCCAGACAGCACAAAATATCTTCATCAGTATGTAACTATTGAGTCACATCTTTAACTGTCGGCAGTTCCCAAAAGCCTTTGTATTGAGATGAAAATATCATATAAAAATACGAGCACTCGCGTTTTCTCTTGATATCCATGTAATGATTAATCAGCCATCATTTATTGGTGAACAAGACCACCTCATAAAATTATTATCAACAATGAAGACACGCATAGTAGTTTTTCAATCATACCTACTGTCTATACAAACACTAAAATCAATATTAAGTTGGGCTTACAAGTAACATGGATTGTGACCGCTGTACGGCTTTCGTCAGTCCTTTTGAGTTCAGCCATATTTTATGCACGTTTCTTTTCATCTGAATAATATATTGGGTGATACCTGTTATGAAATTAGAAACACATAAACCTTCGAATTCCAATTGAATCTTAATATGAGGAATAAAACTTATACTAATTACCTATACGTCGTAAATTATTCGAATTTTATAACGACCTTGAGCTATTTCAATATTTCGTAAGCACAAGCAGAGACATACTTTTGTTACATGGAGTTGAAACTGTTTGTCAATAAAATAGTATACTAGTAGTATGGAGGTTGTTTATTGAAAATGGCGTATACCTATTTCGTTCGTATCAATTTAGTTCTTTCATACGAAGTTCCATATGTATTCCGTTTCCATGTATCAGACACGTAACTCAGCAGTCTGAAAACATTCCAAGATATTTTGGCACTCCTGCTGTAGGATATATTGACTCTATCATTTAAACGTGTTTTGTTTGAGATCCGATCGCAAACTTTACCGATATTTCAAATTTTTCAAACGTCGTAGCCCTACAGATTGAGAGTTTGGATACACACCGAAGGATTGACGGTACCTCTGGTTATAAAGCTATCCTGGAATCTTTAGACGGCACACGGAAGAAACTGGTTTTTTCTTCTCTGAATTAATGAAAATAACAAATCGTAGGATTTAGTGCCAGGCTAACTTCATCTTTACACTATCGTATCACCCTTTGTTTAGAATGACATATGTTACTTTTCAGAGGTTGGTACCTGAGGTGAAAGCACTATATTTATGTATTACAAAAAAGCATCATACCAATTAAATTGGAGAATTAACAAAGAAAAGTAATGATATCAATAAAAACGTTACGGATAACAAATGATAGCACCGCATATAAAATGAAGTCCGGTTTACATAAATGAAAAAGACAAAGTGAGCACTGAAGAAGGAGGTCCGAAGAAAATTAAGAGAGAGAAAGAACACTGCAGGAATGGACGGCATAAGGAGTTTGGAACGAATCAAAGTGAGGGGGGTGTTTCATCATTATAATACGTGGGTGGTCTGAAAAATTCCCGACTCAGAAAATTTCATAAAATTTCAGAAAAAATATCTTGTATCTTTGTTGAAACTTTTCCGTCGGGTCTGAAAAGTTCCGATTCTTCTTTTTGTTCCCTCATCTAAAAATTGGACTCGGAGGACAGATCTTTTCGTCAAATTAAGAGGCAATCACCTTCGTGAACAATTACTTTGCAGAGAAAAACGCCGAGTCCTATTTCGACGGGTTACAGAGATGGAAGCATCGCTGGGAGAAGTGTGTAAAGTTACAAGGAAACTATGTTGAAAAATAAAAATTCAGAAAAAATGTCTTGAATATCCCATTGATATTGGTATCCAGTATAGAGGAGGCATTCGTGAGTAAATCAGGTTTTCTGTCGGTATACTAGACTGACATTAAATATCGGTGTGCGATGCCGAGAATTCACAAATCAGTCGGTAAATCGGTTACCTATATACATGTTATTCGCATTGAAAATTCAATGTGCTCTGTGAATTCAATGAGAGGTATGAGACAATGTGTTTTCCATTCACGCTACATGTTGATATGGCGGAAGCACTTGCGACACCAAGTCTCCATCGCATTGCAATGCGCTGTTCAAAATCGAATGCTGTAGGATTCTGGACAACCATCGCCATTATTTCCCGAAGGCCATGATAAATCACCTCGCCCTTAAAACGAGGGGCGCATGTGTGTGGGATTTACGCGCGCGCAGAAATGACGTATGACCACAGCACCTCACGGTGACTTCAATGGGGGTCCTCTTAAGTGGGCATTAGCATAATCAGATTATGGGCACTCCAGGAGCACTGCATATCATTCAATGGGAAGATTCCGCGAATCGTGCATGTACGTGAATAAACATACACATGTACATGCACACTCTTGGTGAACGCTCGTTTGCCTAATGCAATTTTTATTCTTATTTTGGCTGAAAGCACTTAGGAGGTAGGTAAAGTGTTTCATCTACTCAATTTTATGAGTTCCTATTGTTGTACTTAACTTAGCCTTTCTCTTTCTCAAAAACTGAAATAACCTTATGAAGTTAGGTAAAATCTTATAGTCAATAATAAGAAACTTCAGAAAGTTCCAATAACGTTATTTCGGTCAGCCGGTGACCATCAAGAGGAAGAGGTAAGGGCTAACTCTGTTTCGTTATCATTGATTCTTATCCCATACCTACTGCCCTGACTTTCCAATACGCATAGCAATCCTTGGAGCTCCATAACTGACTGGCAAACTAAACCTTGAACAATCCGCAAACCTAACTGATATTACTAATTCTCCACCAAATTTCATTCCTATCTCCAGTTCCTTCTATGCCTCTTTAAGCATCTCCTCCACATATATGGTTAAAGGACAATGGCTAATTGTGACTAATTAATTTTAGCCATAATGTGTAATATGAAGCGCCAAAATAATTTACCAATGAATTTTGCAATTATTGGATTGGATAAATCTTCTACAAATTTTTAAGGGAGTATTCAAGTAGAAGAGAGAAATTTGGAGCAACATTTTGTTTGCCAATCATTCCTGGCTTTTGACGGCTAGGGCCATGTGCAATTGTACGACCGAAACAAAGTGCACACTATTGATCGAGTAACATTTTAACGACCTACGTATACAACTTTTGAGGAGCGCTCAATTTCTACGACCTCCTAATTGTTTTGACAAACTACTTAGCAACAGAAAAGTAAAAATAATGTAACTTCTCATTATAGTCACCCTATCGACACACAAACTTTCAACGGCTTAGATACCATGATTCGATAGCCGCCGAGATCTCTTCTGTAAACGGTTCCCTTTCCTCACTGGAAAAACCGGCTGGTCCGTGGACTAGGCTTCTTTGGTTCGTTGTCACACTATGTTCTGCCTTCTATAAACTGTCAGAACCATGAAAGCACATTTTTCACATCAGCAACACTATCATCTCTCAATTTCATCCAATTTGCGATGAATTTCGATGGGTTTTAAGCCACTCTAGTAAGAAAACTTAGGACTACTCTGCTTTTGTACGCTTACGAACGCCATTTGGTGTACCGAAAGCGCTTCTTACACTACCGGTAGCTTTACAAATCCTGTGTATTGTATGGTACAGCCATCTATATCTTGTTTTTATAATGAGTTCCAATAACAATCAGAAACTTGAAGGCACCTTGTAGTTCAAGGAGCGACATGTCTGAAAAAATGCAATTGAATGCTGTCGCAAAGCCATACAAAATATTAAACCCAAAGCTCAAATTTCAATTTGATCAAAGGGTTCAGATATTTTCAACTATATTGGGCAATAATGAGAAGACGGAAGAGAATGAAAGCGATTCCATTTTTAAAATTCGCCACGTCATCATTTGACCACCAGTTTTCTTTTTTGTGTTTTATTTTTTCGTGAGTTCACCAACGCCTCCGCGAAGCTCTAAGTTTAGCAGCTGAACGGAGAGAGAGAGGCGGCATAGTTAAAATTAAGAACAGGAAATGTCACCCACGGTAAACTCGAAGTTTATTGCCCCTGGACGACCTGTATAATTTTTTGTAATATTTCCCCGTGATCGAGAGAACGATTGGGAAGGCTTAAGAGGAAAGAAAGAATACAAGCCTTGCGTTTTCGTGGGGAGAGTGGTGTTTCGTTGGGCTTACTCCATCACGTTCGGGAGTCCAGATCAGATAGATTGTATTCAATTTCTCACCAACTACTATGTTTGCCGGGTAGGCTGAGGAACTTGTTGAGAGGAAAAGAGTAAGTTTTCCCATTCATTAGCCTGAATTTTGAGTCCTAGAGTCTTCAGAGCGATTTAGAACTACCTGGAACCAAGACAGGGGAGAGATCGAAAAATGAAGCGGTTCAGGAATTTGCCAGTCACTTGTTTTACGTTTTGGGGAAAACTTTTTCCGCTTCATGGTTAATTGGAAGCTTAGAAGCTTGGAAGCAGTCCTTCGAACTGTATCCGATACGCAATTGACAAACAGGATTCTTAAAGTTCGGTCGCCATGTTTGTGCCTTTTTACTTCCCCCACAGGGCTAATAGCCACGATCATTTGATCTGGAGAAATCACCTGACCTATGTATAATTATTAATTACATTCATTGAGTGTGAATTAATGTGCATTTAACAATCTTCGGTGGAATATACTTGCACAAGTACCCTCCTTCTTTTCTTGCTAATATACTTAGTAAATTGCCCGAAAAATAATATTTTCCACCATAATATTTTACGGTTTACATTGTTCCACTCATTCTTTGCATTTAAAACCAGGTTTCAACTATTCACTGTTTTTATCGTGGTTAAAAAGATATACGTGCATATAATACATTTATCCAAACAGAAATTTTTCTTAGGATATAGATCAAGACGACTGCTAAAAGCCCTTGGAAAAAAAACAGGTTTGCTTCAGCAGGCACACTAATTGTGCCAATCAACATTTGTCTCTTTTCCACGGTAATATAAAGTGAAAAATCCATTATTAGGATTAATTTTATATCCTACTTCTTAGACAAAAATAATTAAGCGAAGAGTATTGTTCATTGTGATGATTCAAGAGTACTCGTTAAATTTGCCTCAATTTATTAATTTATCCGACCATTATCAAGGTCCAAAGAAAGTGCCCAAAACATGTTCGGTTCAATAAAGAAGTATGAAAATTAACCGAATGACCTTAATTTATCATAAAGAACATGAGTAATTTCCAATTACTTTTTCCAAAGTAACGCTAATATTTCCAAAGTAACGCTTGATACCATTCCTTATAAAAGAGTCGTAGCTAGCCTTCGTTTATTAGAGAGTTGAATTTGAAAAATATTTATTTTACAAAGCAGCCAAAAACCCGCACAAACTTTCTACATTGGTTAAAATGTCCTGAAATTAGCGTAGCACTCTCAATATATGTAAATTCTACGTTTTATGCAACTGAGTACATTAGAAGTTAATGCATTCTAAGTAGACGGCGAAGTCTCGTGAGTCTGAAAATCGCGGAAATCAACCCCTTGAAAAACCTAGATCTAAATCCACTTATGCCCTGTTGTCAGATTTATTGCAGGAGATTTGCGAAATTCCGATCATGATACTTTCCTTTTGTCGCCGAGAGGACAATCCCCACATCTCATTATACCATCAGATTAGACCACAGTGATAAGAAAAGAGAAATCGAATGCCGTTCAAACAGATGCAAATAGCAGGTTTTACATCGCAAAAATCGCGACCATAAAAGACCGTCAAATTCAAGTGGGAGAAAACTTCGATCCCTTTTTTTCTTAGTACCGATACAAACCTAAAAACGATGAAAACCTTGTGCTTCAATTTTTTAATGATAACCAATGAACTTATACCATGTGAATGGTGTTGTTATAATGATCTTAATCTTACGAAGATACAACATACTCCGTACACTTAAGTCCGTTATAACTGAAACTAGTATATTTTCCGGAATTTCGTTCACTAACTAATAGGAGTACGATACTTAACGAGGACTGTTATTAAGCAAAATGGATCAATTTAGTGTAATATACACTTCATTTTAGATCTAATTCTAAACAAATGAAGACATTATGCATATGTACATAATTTATTCAGAGAGTATAAACAAGATGCACGAATAATGATAACGGTATCTTAATAAGCTTTTAATTTTATCTCTATATTTGTATATAATGGAAAATATCTCAATTCGTATTTCCCTTTGTGACTCGTGGAGTTCCTCATGTATTTTAAATATTTTTCATATTCTTCTCCCCACCTTGTGTCTTAACAACACCAGCTGCTTGACAAGGTAATGTATGGATTGAGGAGGCTGAAAAAATGAGCAACTTTTAATTGATGCAACCTTGTTCCCGCAGAGGCTAAGAGAACATTTTTCTAATTCCTCGACGCCTATTACCTCAATTTCTTCACACTACTCCCCCATAATAATCCCACCCAATTTGGCCTATTGCCCCAGTTTCCCAATCTTCATCAGTCCCTTCCGTTGATTAACAATGCCCAACCCTCAATGCTCATTAGATTATCATGTTTAAACTTGCCGTGAACTAGTGAGATAACGGACTATTAAAGTATTGTGAGCACAATATGAAATAAAAAGACGATTTTCTAACTGTTGAAGTAGAACTGTTTTAGTAGAATCCATTCTGTCTTTATTTCGCTAGTCTAATCATTACGATTGGCGAAAACATTCACAGCACAATGCTAATTAATGGGGTTCATTCAACCCAAGATCATTTGAGGCACAGAAAACATTTCTTCAGGAAGATCGGGCCCGACCGAAGTGGCCAAGTGGCACAAATAAAAATGAGTAAGTTAAGGCGCCGGATTTCTCTTTGCTAAACGCGCTTTGAAGATTTTCATTTGGATAAATTCATTAAAGCACAATAGCATTTTATCTTTTCACTCATGCGGGACATTTACATCAGATTCTCGGCTAATTTCCACAAAGTTCAAAGATAAAATATTACTAAGGGCAATGATGGTATTAAGGAGAAAATATTGCTGAAAGCAATCATTTATTTAGCAACATCACATATGGTTGATGTAAAGAAATGATCATGGCGTTGAAATAAAAAGGACGGGAAGATACCTGAAAGATGTTCGTGCTTTAATGGAAAAAAATACTAACGAAAAGTACACAGGTATAAAGCAGGGAAATTAAGAACTCTGAAACCACATGTGAATGTACAAGAGGGACTTTTAGCTGAGGATCGGATTAAATATTTTCTGCTTCAGAGCATATTGATATCATATGATTGAGAAACTGATTAAGATTACCACAATGAAGCATAAATGCCCTCCTGAACATTCGTGCACGTCTGTTTAAATAATATATAGCATACGAGTACACCACCTCAATTCGTCAAATCATTATTCTACTTATGTACGCCGGAGTTCGGTTCGAGGGAGGTGATTTCAATGCCCTCCCTGGTCCCTAGAAGACATCTTCCTTGTAGATATTCCCGTGTGAAGATGGTGGGCTTCACTGAATTCTTGTTATTCCTCTCGGTTGGGAATTCAAACTATTTTGACACTTTCTATACGATTGGAATCGAACAGCTCTTTGCTTGCCAAAGGAAATGAGAACGAGGAATCCATTTTTGGAGTTCTTACTGAGGTAATTCAGCTTAACTAGAGAGGCAAGTGCATGACTTCGAGAGTCAAAAGTGTATGATTATCGTATGCGTGAACATCAAGGATTTTCCTCTCACCTCCGAAAGAACCGTGACCGTCCAAGTGTCAATAAATGGAAAACAATGGAACTATTCTTAGGTGGAGATTCGATTAAAGAATAATGAGTTGGAAAATTTTGACAGTAAAATTCCATAAGAAGATATTAGAATAGGTTTTTGTTCAGTAAGAAAGATCCTTAAGAATGGTGTGATTAATAGGAGAAATACGGTCGAAATACTGTAAAGAAATATGTAAAGATCCTAGGTTTAAACAGGAATAGATTATTCTAGCTGAAATATTAAGAGCTATCATTTCAATATCAAGATCTGTCTCAAAAGTTGTGTGACTTATTTTTTCTTGATTAGACGGACGGATGGGCGGCGGTTTCCCTAGCTGACTTAGAGGGAAGAGAATCTCAGGAAAGGTCGGAGGTCGGTGGCAGTTGACTCCCATATTTTGCGGAGTGCGGATCGTTCATTTGCGAAACCTCTATAACGTGACCTGGTTCCACTCCGCAATGAACCGATTATTGAAAAAAAACTTTATCTTATGGAAAAGTTCCAACAATTAGTCAATACAAATAGTCTTATTTAGAATATATTTTTTAACTTAAGTCGATCTAAAGTTTTACTTACGAATGATAAAAATCGACCCTGGTGATTTAAATCGATCTAAATCCAGAAATAACACCAAAAAGAATTGGAATTTCAACCATTACAACAAATCAGATATTCATAAAATACGATGGAATTCCACAGCTTTTGTTTGTCAATAATTGATTGTATATGAAAAGGTACTTCAATTCTAAGCCTACAAAAGCTCATGTTATGCTATTTCTGTATACTTACTGCGAAAAATAATATATTCATCGAATTTAACGAACTGACAGGTAAAACAATTCACTGAAACGGTAATCACTTGGATCACGAGAACTTGTTTTATTAATTAAAGGAAAAATTAAAAAATGGACAACCCTAGAAAAATACAACGTAAATACGTTTGCTGGATGAAGGATGGCACAGTACTTGAAATTAAAACACAATAAATTTAAATGTTGATAGAATAGCAGAACAAAAATTCATAGCTTAAAATGAATTAGTTCTAAGTATCTGGATGATAAAAAAATCTTGTTTTTCAATTCTTGTAAAAAGAAAAAAACGGCGCCATTGACGTTTCTCGGGGGAACCCTTCAATTCATAATTTATCGTCATTATTTGTAGTGCGCCATTCGTAAATACCACCAAACAATCTGCGGCAAAGTGCAAAAACGAACGATTCTCTTTCCAAAAACGGAGTGTTGGGAAAAACGTGACGGCGTGATCTACGTTAGTAGACAGTGAACGGTTAGATTTATTAACGCCCGGCTTTCACGCGTCCGCCATCTTAAGCATGATTAACCTTTAAGGAGAGCACGAACTCCTTTAGATGCACCATTAGTTAAACAGTTTCTTTTATGTCAACAGAAGCTGTGTGTTCGTGTGTACTCTAAATTTACAAAAAAAACTCCAAATGGAAGTATCTTTCCCTCGAGCACAACTTTATCTTATGCACCATAAGAACGCAGTAGTTTTAAACAATTGAATCCACAAGTCTACTTTGAAACAAATGAAAAACTAAATCTTCTCAACTACCTTTTGTGACATAATAGGATCGCTACTATTGGAAAAGTGGTTCGCAGCAGCATTACAGTCTTCTGTTTATCATAACTCTCAAAATAAAATTATTTTTCCCCGTTTTCTAACCAAGTATTCCATTTATTACTTTGTCTCTTCAAAATCTATTGAGGATTTTCCAGCAGGATCATTGTTCAAAGAACATTAGCCTCCTTTCCTTTCCTGGTTCTAACTTTTAGTTTTCACACCCATATAGGGCACAGTACGCAAGTGTTTGGTAGGCCCTTCCTTGCTCATACGTTGAACCTATTTGTAGCAAATACGCGTTAGTTAGGGCTTATTTCAAGTGTCATTAGGTGACCTGCGCGGTGCTGTTGCAACATCAAATTAATGTCGAGGGAGGAGATTATTTTAATAAAAAAATTCATATTTTTAACTATTTTCCCATAATAACTAATAAATGGACGTAAAATTTAGGATCATCAACAGAAAATATTACATTAACGAGTCGTCTTAACGAAATCTAAAATATTAAAAATCTAAGCGCCCTAATTCGACCTATGGAAAAGCATTATGGAAATTCAATTTACAGAAATTCATTCCTTTTATAGCATAAACATACGATAAAAATGCATGCATTCTATTCCTAAATATTTTTCTGAAATGTCAAATCCACAGTCTAAAAGCAAACTTGAAACAAATGTACTTTTTCACTGTAAAAGGTAACGTACGGGAAAGGGTTCCTTGTAGAAAATGACACAACTTTCTGATTGAATCCGTGTAGATTTATCGGAGCTACAAATAATGGGAAATATAATAAGAAAAAATAAAATTAAAATTGGGTCAGATATTAAACTTAAACAAGAAGTAGTAAGTTGTGGGAGGGTACACTTAACTAAATACTTTTAAAAAGACTAATGAAAAATCTAATATAGGCCGTAGTTTTCAAGACTCGGAAACTTGGTCAATGTGGCAAAAGGATAATCGTAGATCAAATACAACTGAAATGTGGTTGTAGAAAAGGATGGAATAAATAAAATGAAAAGAAAGGAAAAACACCGAAGTTCTAAGCACTATGGTGCCAGCGAGAAAGTTGTTGAGAAAACTTCGAAGGAGACAGGGCAAGTGAGGGAAGGAGATATTGAAAGGCAATGGAATCCCGAAGACTGAAATAGGTGTTATGTGGTTTGGCTATAGATTAAGGAGTAATTTTAATTGGACTCATGGAGTAGGATATTTTCAAGGATATTTTGTTCTACATCAAAACGATAGGAGTGAAGGGTCTGGTCTACTGTAAATAAATGTCGGTAACGAATGGATTCATTATAATACAGCTACATGACGACATATTTCTGCTAATTACAAATTACAGCATGTAGAAACTTCCACCGACATAAATCATTTCCACTACGCACCACTTCTGATTTCATAATCATATGCTGTTTTGGATATTTACTTTTTTAATTTACGATTATTCTTACAGAATTGCTACAATTCAATGACCGCTAGGTGTGGGTCAGAATATCGCCTTGGTTACATGCATGTTGTTTTTCATATATCGGTTTCTACTCGAGAGAGATTTTTCTTCCCTTTTTCCTGTAGTGCGTGTGCGTAACAGATAATGAGTTATTTAACTCATAAAAATAGATTTATTGAATCACTTAAGCGATTATTATTTTGAGTCGCGTTATTTTTCCGTAAATGTTCCTTACGATACGTGACGACTTCGCATTTTGATGGCACTTGTCCTAAAATACTGCGACCACCTTGAGTTTTTCATTGAACTATTACGAAAAATGAATGTGGTCCATTCAGCTCTTCAAGGAAGATTACTTTCAAAATTAAAAATACTGCACTATCGTTAAAGTTCGTGTCAACCCCCCATCCTCGCAATCCCAAATGCTTTATATATCAAAGGTTTAAAGATTTTTTTTACTTTGAACTCCTTTTTGTGAGAAAATTAATGAAATTCGAACAGTCGAAGCAGTCGACGTGACAACTGAAATTGCGGGGACAAAGTTCTAATGCTATTTGACTAAATATCGGATGTAGTTTTGACTGTATCAACGTTTGATAAAATGGAAAATTTGAGGGAGAAAGATTTGTGAGTCTTGAGTCAAGAAAAACTTGACTGCCAGCTGTCATAACGACGAGTATACATTTTTCCGGAAAGTTGAGCAATCACGACAGGTTGTGGTTGAGATGAGCACATTAAATACTAATTGATTTTAAAATATTTTGCAGCTACTTTCGTATTTATTTTCCTTGTTCCGAAGGGTTAACCTTTTGCCTCGTTGCAACCTATTTATACTTACGCTTAAAGATCACTTTTCATACATTTGGGAAAATAATATTTATGATTGCAATTCTGTATTTTTCTCTTTCATTATATATTCGCCTCTGTGACAACGATCGTTACCGACTATTTCCGTAATTTTCAATTAAAATTAAGATATTTTTAATTATGCTTCCACATAAAGAGTTCAAATATTTTTTAAAAATACTTCCTACTGCGTTATTCCACGTCTGAGGGGATCTCTGTAGGTGTTCCAGTCTAATATTGCAGTCGTATTTCTATACGAATTAAGGGGTAGTCACGTGGGTGAGATTACTATGTTAAGGAACACAGGACTTTCCAGTCCAGGAGAAAACGATAAGGTTCTGCTGTGGGAATGGTTTAACATCCGTTTTAAATACCATGTAGGACTAGATATGAAAAATACTGGGAGCTTCCAGGAAACTTCCTATATAATAACTTCCTAATAATAATATCCTGGTTAAAAGAGTTTCTCAGGGAGAGAACCCAAAGGGTCAGGGTAGGAGAAGAATATTCTCAAGAATCAATAGTGACGATGGGCGTCCCCCAAGGTAGTGTACTGGGCCCGATACTGTTTCTATCCTATATCAATGACATAGGTAAGGAAGCAGAATGTAACATTCGTCTCTTTGCAGATGACTGTATAATATATAGAAAAATAAAAGACAACAGGGATAGTGATATATTACAGGATGATCTAAACAAAGTATCGGAATGGATTACTAATAATAAGATGGGTGTAAACACAAAAAAGTGTAAACTAATAACATTTAGTAGGAAAAGGAGAAGGGAAAATAGAGATTATAACTTGCTAGGTGAAAATCTTGTAAGAGTTGAGAAATGTAAATATTTAGGTGTCTATCTCACAGCTAACTTAGAATGGGGACATCATATAGATAAGGTGGCAGGTAAGGCTTTTAAAACTCTACACTGGGTCATGAGGAACCTTAAGGGGAGCAACAAATCCACTAAAGAATTAGCATACACTTCAGTTGTAAGACCAATAATGGAGTACGCAACAACAGTATGGGACCCTATGGTAAAGGTGCATATAAATAAGCTTGAGAAAGTACAGAGAAAGGCAGCTAGGTACGCTCTAGGAAGACATAACAGGACAGATAGTGTGACAGAAATGTTAGAGACACTAGGATGGACACCGCTCCGACTCAGAAGGAAGCTGAACAGGCTATGTGGGATGTTCAAGATAGTAAATAAAGAGAAGGGGTGGGAGGAGCTCTCAGAAAGATTAGACAAACCAAATTACATTGGGCGGAAGGACCATCAGTTCAAAATAAAACATAGAGGGCACAAAACAAACATTAAAAAAAACTCCTTCCTCAATCGTGGAATAAAAGAATGGAATGAGTTACCTGAGGATATCTTTAAGTCCTTACCTTATTCATTAAATAAATTTAAAACGAGGTGTATGCTCGCCTTAAAAACGTGTGAGTGAGAAATAAAACCGTATGTACTTGTGCTATGAATAATGTGTTAACGGGACGCGATTTTGAACGGTATATGAAATTGAAGATACGTGATTACGGACGAAGTGTGGCGATGGACGGTGCGTAGTATGTACTCGTGTGGTGTACACCTAATCCTTGTGTGATAGTAAAGGAGAGGTCGGTAATCTTAAAAGTGTCATTGAATATACGAGCATTTTGTCTCATATCTGTTCTTCTTGTGTGTGTATGTATGTGCATTGTAAGAGTGACCAGTGATCACACTGGACCGTTGCCACCAGGTAAATTGCCTAATTGCAACGAAGTATGTAAATAAATAAATAATAAATAAATAAATGTGTAGGAGCCAAACGAAATAAATAATAATATGGAAAGATACTGATTAAATTACAAGGTAATCGGTTCGCTTTTCCGCAAGATATATTTAATTATAATCCGAATCCGCAGTCTCTAATTTACGGTGATTCGGATCATAATAAAGCCCATGAAGTGTATTTCACATTTAAAAAGTTTAAAAAAGGAGAGAAGTATGAAAAATTCAATTAAGAGTTATCCTTAACACCGAGACAGGGACTAAAAGGGAGGAGAATGGTTACAGTAGAAGTAAGGTAGCCATATCTGAAAACAGGGACAATTACAGCAGCAAAAAAAGAGAATATGAGTATTAAATAAGAAAAGTGCATCATAAAAAGCCATGGCTTACAGAAAATTTAGTTCGAAAGACGTATGACAAAGTAAATATGGAAGGAACATTAACACTGTTTTAGAAAGAGGAGAGCAGAACTAATTAAATAATTAACTAAGTCAACATACTAATGGGGCGAAACAAATTAGTGGGAGGAGCAATATAGTGCTTTGAGCATTGTGAAGAAATGGCCACGAGCTCACCACGACCAGCCATCCCACCTACTCCCCATATTAAGATGGTAATGACCCAAAATTTTGGCCCGCAATACTCCGGAAAAACAATGGAATGCCAATGTCGCTGTTTACCCGTCGTTCCAGTACTTGACTCTTCGTCACTCCGCCGACAGTTACCACCCTTGAAATTAGGGAAACTGCTAAGTCCGAGCGAGGGCGGACTTCTTTGCATAAGTGAGCTTTGCACCTCTGCTCCTCGTATGGCGACCGTATCGTGAGCATCATGGAAATTGCTCAACTTTCTTCCGTTGGCGAGTCGTAGCCATGGCCTCAAATAAAATAAACAAAACAGGATATCTCCGCTCGCGATTTTTCAGGACGTAGGTAATTCGCGAGGGGCATCTCTTCATTGTTTTCGCCACGACCTTGTGTCGCATGTCAAGAAGCAACACTAACCATAAGTCAAAACAGCACCACCCATTCATAAACCAATTCGGCAATTAGATGGCGTGACGCCGTGTGAATGATTTATTTCTGTGACTCAGTCATTTCTCCGGTTGCGTATAATGAAAGACATAACCTCATATGACAGAGAAAATTGTGACGAGGAAAAATAGGTGCCTCACGATTCGCGAGGTTAAATCTCATTTTGTTTACGATTTTTTACTTTTCTCCTCTCCTTCAATATAAACGAATGAAGAAATTACTTGTAGTAAGTTATAACCCCTAGTTACTTCGTTTATACCTGATATAGATTTGAAATCTATAATCCGAAGTAGCTAGTGTTCAGCGCACTGAAAGCGAAATATTCGTGTTTCGGTTCGGCTCATCTTTAGTGGCAATAAATATACTTATAATAATAAATTACATTATTTTATTGTCACGATTATACAGTATTTTACCGATGACTGTATTATTTTACCCACGACCCTATTGTGTTAATCGTAAAAAAGGATGCAATAAAAAATACGTTTTTGGACAGTGATGCTGACTCGGCTGTGACTTCTCTAACTGGCTGTAATCTTAAGTGTTTACTTGGGTCTTTAAGCAAAGAGTTTCGGTAATTAACATAAGAAGCATGGATTACATTAGAGATTCACTTGACTTACAGATATGCTCTCGCTTGAATCATAAGTTAATTCAATGGCAATGATTGAAATCTTTAATGGATAAAAGATTACTTGTTAATTAATCGAGCGGTGATACGACCATATGCATTTTCGTAAGACCCAAGTACAAACGCCTAAAAGCACAAAGACGGTATCGCCCAAGGACGATGTTCTCTTATAACCAGACCAGTATAGTGCTTTTTTATTGTTATATGCTCTTTGCAACTACCACCTACCTACCATATCCCAGAAGGAAAACTACCTATCGAATGGTAAGAATGCAATTGCTTGTCGGATGTTTTAGATCATTGCTTCGTACTTAGTGGTAATCAATACATACATCAACCCTTGTAAAACTCACTATGATGGGCGAATTTCCTTTCCATGAGTTCGGGGAACCAAACAGGATATTGTTCCGCTTATGATGATGACACTGTTCGAAAACCTGTACTACAAAACTCATCAAGACGTACATGCAACGTTTTAGTTAATGCTGCATAAATGAGCGCCTTTGATCCTCTCGAATATCTAAAAATCCAGCTCAGGGAAAAAAACTGGGGCTAAGCGTTTGATCAGAAAAACTTAAGCCTTATATTGAATTTTCTTCCGCTGGACGTTTAACGGAGAAAGAGGTTATTACGGATGAATTATTGTATAAATTGCGCGTCCTTTGCTTTGAACATAATTAAAAAATGGTTAACCTACTCGTTTTTTTATTTGAAAAAATAATATAAATTGAGCAGTAATTTTTTTAGGGAAGGTTTTTGGCCACCTGCTGAGGTCGTTTGAACCTTCGTGGATAAGTGGGCAATTGGAGGTAGTTTAGGACTTAAAAATGGTGAACGAAGGTTAAAGCTTTAACCCCGACGTCGACACTAGCCAGTCATTAACGAAAGACTCCACAATTTTCACAATTGTAAATCTAAATCGTTGACCGGACTACGCAATCTTCTTAAATTTTTGTTTTTTTCTGGAGCTAAATGTTACGCTTTTGTTACGCTGATGTTAATTCTTCCTAAGCCGCATCCTGTAGATATGAGAGTAACTATCCTGCCTGTGGTGCATATAGTTTGATCGAAATTAAAAATATACATACACACATTCCTCAACCATAGCTTTAATGAGTTCGATTAGAGTAAGAGAGAAATTAATCTTCGGTCTGCATCAAGCAGAGAGAATCCATCTCGATGGGACCGACGAGACCGAAGTGACTTATTTTCGCTCGAAGACGGTTATCGAAAACGAGGCAAGAGGGAAATTGAAGGCATGTTGGGGGAGGAGAAAGGATTGTTTGGGGAAATCCAATGGAGGCAGGAAAGTTGGTTGCAGAGCATATCGATTGGTGATAGAATTTTGAAGAGTGTTATAGATGGGAGAACATTGGGCAAGTAAAGTAGGTGGAGGTAAATGATAGGCCGGGATGAAGTAATGCAGAATGTATACGGGATTGAAGGACAGTTTATTTGCTCTATATATATGGTCAGGTTTTCTTTTTAGACGAAGCTAAAACATATAGAAGTTTTCATCCCGTGTTCATCCAGAAACCTACCTTAAAGGGTAGATTACCATATAATAAAAATAATATGTAAATACGCATTTACATATTATTATACGCATACCTTTAATAAAGGGCTAAAAATGGTAATCAGTAAACTTTATATTCATACAGTATTTTATTTTGTTTAGTCATTAGTAATTTTATTTGGTCACACTATGCCAATTACGCATAGATGTATATGATATCCTTATTGCAATCAAAACAACATAATTGAATCGATTAATAAAACAGTTTCTGGCGTAACTTGGTGGAAAATCTTCATACTGACTTTTAATAATCAAACCAGTTTACTTTTCCACATAAACTTTTTAATTTTTACAACACAGGTTTCGTTATAGCATAACATCATCAGGTCGATTAATCTAACTAATCGATTAATTTAATATATTTTGTATCGATATTTTTAGAATATAAAATGTATCACATAAGGCTCGCATTCCTTTATTATGCAAATATACATGTATGACTTGTCCGCTATTCACCGCGAAGAAAATCACTTGACATCGCTGAATGTGATTTGACCTCAAGGTTCTTAGTTGATCGTAAGAAATACTACCTTGTTCAAAAAGTTCCCGGAATAACCACCGTGTGGCGCTCCCATCGTTCCGATTTGAGTTCTGTTTTTTTGTTAAATTGGTACATCTGTTGTTGATATTCCCTTTAAATCTTAGTGTCATAACTTGACATTTGCAAAAGTTACGTAGCCAAGAGTACATCTATCTCTGTGTGTGTTGGCGATTTTTTACTATTGCAGAAATGGATTTAAATTTGCAACAACGAACTTGTATTAAATTTTGCGTAAAAAACGGATTTAGGGGCGCACGGACGTTGGAAATGTTGGAAAAGTGTTTCGGCAACGATTCTCTAAGAAAAAACGGTCGTTTACCAGTGGCACGAGCGGTTCAGAAGTGGTCGTGAGTCAATCAAAGATGATGAACGCAGTGGCAGACCATCGACATCGAAAGTCGGTGAAAAAATTGATAAAGTAAAAGAAATGTTGGTCAATAACCGCAAATTAACCATCAGAGAAATAGCGGAGGACTTGAACATTGCCTATGGATCCGCCCAAGACATTGTGGTTAATGATTTGGGTTTCCGTCGTGTAGCAGCAAAGTTGGTGCCAAAAGACCTCAATTTCATGCAAAAAAGAGACCGTGTTGACGTCGCAAAAGACATGATTTGCGAGGCTGAATCCGATCCCACATTCATCAAAAGGATCATTACTGGAGACGAGACGTGGGTTTATGAGTACGACACGCAATCCAGACATCAGGCAAGTGAATGGCGTTCACCAAATGAGCCGAGACCAGAAAAACCACGTCGTTTTCAGTCAAAAAAGAAGGCAATGCTGACGGTTTTCATGGATTACAACGGTGTAGTGTAGTAGTCATGAATTTTTGCCAGAAGGCCAGACAGTAAACAAAGAGTATTATTTGGGCGTTATGAGACGTTTGCGTGAAGCAATTCGCCGAAAGAGACCAGAAATCGTCGCACAGTGCGTCGAGACCGTCGCACAGTGCTATCATTATTCGTAATTTTTTGACGAAAAATGCAACAAATACCATCCAACAGCCACCGAATTCACCTGATTTGGCTCCCTGTGACTTCTTTCTGTTCAATTGAGTTAAAAAACCATTACGGGGAACGCGTTTTAGCAGCCGAGAGGAAGTAATGGAAAAATCGCAGGAAGCACTGATGGACATACCGAAAACCGAATATAAAAAATGTTTCGAGGATTGGATCAAGCGCTGGCATAAGTGTGTTGCAGTCGATGGGGATTACTTTGAAGGGGACAATATAGATTTAGATGAATAAACTTGTATTTTTAATTTTCTGAATAAATTCCGGGTAATTTTTGATCAAGGTAGTACAATGCACCTATCAGCAATATCAAGTGCGTGATTTCGTACAGTTTACAGCCGTTCAATTTTTTGGCATTATTTCGTAGCCACAGAATAGTTAGTTGTTCAAACGATTGCCTTTTGTCATGACATCCTGAACCTACTCATCATCGAGAATTCAAAACCAACTCATCGCCCGCGAAAATAGTGGGCAGGGAGCTTGATGAATATGACGAATATTCTTTCTCTCTTAGCTTAAACGACTCCCGAAAACCTACGCAAACTTGCGAGGCTTAAACAATGAGCATGGATAAAAATGGCAATTCTATAGTCGCAACCCTTTCAGCCGTTGGTGGAGCAATAGCACGATTGAAATTGACGTCCTCCAATGAGTCATAAAAGTTGGGTAACTTGAAATCATTATGCATGTGCCAAGAGGGTCCGCGCTTCTCATTTTCACTGCCAGGACCCAGGAGATGAATAATATCTTCCAACAAATACCATGTAAATAAATAGCATAAAACGTAATAGATAGAAATTTGTCAAGAGGAAAAATGTCACCAAATATTTACCTCTAAGAACGCAGCCTTCTTTTCATAAACATTAGTGTCAACGACATTTGGCGATTATGTGATAGATAGAGCAATATTAGCATACTTCCTTGAACATTTCCCGGCAATTTCATGAGGTTTATGGAGGACATGATCTCAACCGTGCATGAAGTAAGATCTGGTGCTTTCCGTTCCTAATCAAAATCAATCGTACATGTTCGCGTATTTATCGGTTATCATTCACGGAACCATGAACAAATTCTCAATTGATAGAAATATTATTTAGTTAACCTAAGAAAAACCCAATCTAAACTTTTGAAAATATGGGCGATTAAAACCCTAAAAGCGTTTCGAAAACCAGAGAACTGATTCAAACATATGATTGGGACCATAGTCTAGTAGAGACTTTTGGTAAGCCTTTGCTTACTCTACTAAAATAGTGGGCAATATTTTCGAATAAATAGGATTCTCCAGACAAGGATATTACATGAGATGAGCGTAAAGCCTACGTGAGGCCGCACTGTGAAATTATCAATTTAAAAAGCGTATTATTTTCTCTAATGACTGGGTTTCCGAAGATAATGATCCTTTAACAGCGACAAAAAAAGCACAAATATCACCTTTCAAGGACTTATGAATAAATTCATGAAGCAGCATGCACCGTAATTAAGGTGGTAAGACGAGTGAATTTAATTCAGACATAAAAATCACCCGTGCATTCGAGAGCATCCGCTCTTTTGAATGTCTGGCTTCACCTCCTAAATTGGAACGGAATCATTACTCCTTAGTAATCCTCCTTCCGACGAACGATGAATATGTTCCACGACATTTGAAAATAACTTGATAAAACAGATGATTTTCTTTAAGTATTAAGGAGCTAGACAATAACTGAATGTATCCTAAGAAAAGTGTAAAATTTAATATCAGTTAAAAAAAGTTGCTATTATTATTTAACTTCGGATTCGAGAATGAATTACGCGACGAACGTTAGATCTAGCACCTCCTCAGTTAATAATCGAACTTAAATAGGTTTTCGCCTCTGCACCGGAAAAATCATAGACGCTTGCTAAATAACATATAATCATAATAATACTTTCAAAATGTTGTGTATTTGTGAGAAAATAAATAAGAATGCTTCTTGAGGTAAATTCTGTTGATAAAAGAAACATTTTGAATAATAAATTACTATTATTCCCAACATATTTCATATTTTAATTAGTTTAAATTCTTCTAATAGTCTCCAGCCGCATTGAACATTCATTTTAAGCAACCATAGTAAATATACACAGTGGAAGACATGTCGCCAAATTCAGATAAATCCAGGCGTAAGATCAATCGAGTTTTAAAAAGTTAAATGAATTCAAGCACGAATGCTGCGCAAGAAATTGTTGCACATAAGGAAAAGTTACGGCAATGATTTTTTTACGAATCACAAGGAATATAATATTAGTAATACAAAGTTATGAGGCAACCTATTGAGGAGTGTAAATTCAATACTTCCTGAACTCTCAAAGCTGCAAGTTTTTTCTGCTCATTGAGCCGCTAATAAGTAAGTAATTTAAACATTCTCAATTTCTTGCAAATTTTGCTAATGTTTTTTTAATTGATCAACGTTTTTATTTAAAAATTTAATTTTGTCCTGCCTTCCAGGCTCACAGCTAGTCCAATCAGAACGTAGAAGAGATTATTGAGAATAAGTGAAATAAAACGAAAAAATTTATTAAAAATGTCATAAGTACACACCTTATCGATACCGATTGAATACGTGCCACACGTATTATGCTCCATTTCTTGGACATTTTCTACGCCTACATATATGTGCGCCAAAGTAATCCCCACGACGAATTTAAACTCATAGAGTGCTTTTAGGTGGTCAATTATTTTATTGGACCTTAATGGGGTTCAAAAGAAAAAACATTTCGCTCCGCGAAATGGTGACCACCATGCGGACCATTGGTTACACCAAATAATAGGTATGAGTGTTGGAGAATTAGCATGACAAAGGAAGTATTAATGACGATCGCACTCACCGAATGAGGTGCAGACTTCCCGGATAGTTTGAATCCCTTCAAAAGACACTGCCCTTGGCCAACATCCCGATCCCCGATACATTATGTATCATCCGAAATGTGTAATGTTTTATGTATTCACTCCCCTACCCTTCGGATATCAGTATACGAATGTAGGTCTCCTTCTCTCTCTCTCTCTTTCCCTCTAGTCGCGACGCGACGTAATGAATTATTTATCGATGCACGCCCAGTTATCGAATCGCTTGCAACGGGGGGAACACCTGAACGTTACGAAACTCGATCGTTGAGGGGAATTTCCTTCCGGATTAAAATGTCAAATGCACAGCGATGTAACTTTTCGTGTCCACAAAATACGAACCATGAGCTCTTTGTGATCACCAAATCTGATGCGTGAATTTCACAGGCTGTTGGGCTTAGAAGCAGATTAGCTCTATTATCACCTATCCAACTAATGAGTTGGATAGGTGGTTGTAGTAATCGACTGAAACACTATGGTAGTGGTGGTATATGCATACGATAATTCTACCACCTGAACTATCACATTCTGCTATATATTTACTGCCTCTGTTTTGAAACTAGCACGTAAGTTGCAGCCGTACGGTTAATTTGATGACATCCGTACGGCTGCAACTGGTTTTAATTAGTAGCATAGAACTTTTCATGTACGTAAGGTGTTATTATTATGCACATTAAAATATAAATGATTTTCGATCAAATAAATGCATTTATTAATATACATACAATGTAATTCTGAAAAACTACTATGGCAGCAAATATTAAAATATGTAATTTGATCATTAGAGCCTTGCAATTTTATGTACCACATAATTTTATCATTAATGCCCGGACAGTTACAGGTACATTATTTCCATGCAGTTTACAATTAAATAATCAACTCAAAATCATTGAATTTATAAGTTGCAGTTTAACAAAAAAATTATGCTTTTTTCTAGTTAATTGGCATTGAAATAATCCGAGAATTTCGAATGCTGCAGTATCTGAATACAATTTGCATCTGCACAACAATTGGCATAAATTATAACATACGTTTTTAAATTATATAATAGCTAGAGAAAGAATGCAACAGTTTATTTGTCGCTATTTATTGAAGTGAAGTAATTGAAATCCTAACTATGAGTAAAACGTGCTGCAATCTGTGTTCGAAAAAATATCAATCTCAAATACTTTCAGAAAAGTATATCCAAATCGTAGTGAGCCTATATCACCTTGTGTATTTTTATTATATTGTCGCAAAAATAATTAGAAGTCCTTAATCCATACCATATTGGCGCGATGTTTCTCCAAACTAACAAACAAATGAATTTTCAGAAAAAAAAATATATATATATGAGTCTGACCTGAAGAAGGTCTCGGAGTAGGCCGAAAGCTCAAATAATCTACAATATGAGTGTTCTTTTACGTGTTATCTGTTTTATTCTGTGTTCTATTGTGCCGTCCAAAAGTTATATATATATATATATATATATATATATATATATATATATATATATATATATATATAGCCAACGAGGGGTTGCTGTAATATTGAGCAAGCAACAGATAGAATTTTACACGTAGAGATTAAAGCAGAGCCGACGAACTTGGTCATTGTTCAGGTATACATGCCACCGAGCAACCACAAGGAGGAAGAAGTCGATAGGATGTTCGATGAGTTAGAGGATATAATCGCGTGTGTTCCTGCAGGGAAACATTTGATAGTGATGGGGGATTGGAATGCGACGGTAGGCGAAGGAAGATATGGTGGTGAGGTGGGGGACTATGGGTTAGGCACGAGGAATGAACGCGGGGAGAAAACAATTGAATTCTGCAGGAGACAGGAGTTAGTCATCGCCAACACATGGTTTAGACACCACAAAAGGCGTAGGTATACATGGAAAAAGCCAGGTGACTCAGAAAGTTATCAGTTAGATTATATTATGGTTAGGCACAGGTTTAGGAACTGTGTGATAAATTCGCACAGTTTCCCAGGAGCGGATGCGGACTCTGACCACAATTTAGTTGTTATGAAATGTAACGTCCGTTTCAAGAAGATAAGGCAAGGGCGGCGGGTTAAGAAATGAAATGTAGAAGCATTAAATGGATTAACGAGGAAGGAGCATCAGCAAGCTGTAGAGAAAATGATGGATGACGGTAAAGAACTGAGCACTATCGAAGAAAAATGGGAATGTATCAAGCAAGGGATATCGGAAGCCGCAAAAGACATTATAAGAACCGTTAACGGGAAAAGGATAAGGAGACCATGGGTAACGGAGGAGATGATTGTAAAAATGGATGGGAGAAAAAAGATGGAAGAATATAAGCACAGAGTTAGGCAAAATGAAGTACAAAGAGCTAAACAATAAATTGAGAAGGGCCACAAATAAAGCAAAAGAAGAATGGTAATGGTAAGAATGGAATGCGAGGATACGGAAAGTTTACAGAAGAAGGGTGAAATTGGTGCTCTATACAGCAAGGTTAAGTTATTATCGGGAAGTAAGAAGGCAAGTTCTGTGCTAACAGTGAAAGATAAGTGGGGTAGGGTAATAGCTGAAGCAGGAAAAATCCAAGAGAGATGGAAGGAATATATAGAAACACTGTATGGTAAAGAATTTAGGCCGACAAGGTTGGACATAGAAAAGGAACATGACGTAGAAGAAGATAGCTTAGGTCCAGGCATACTTGACGATGAAAAAGAAAAGGCATTAAAGGAGATGAAAGCATATAAGGCCGTGAGGGTGGACAACATCCCCGTAGAACTGTTGAAATGTTTAGGAAAATGTGGGAAGAAGGCCCTGTATGGACTGATTCGAAGTATCTATGAGGAAGGAATCTGTCCGGAAGATTTTGTGAGATCAGTGTTAGTTCCTATTCCAAAAAAGGCAAAGGCTACATCATGTGAGGATTACAGAACAATAAGTTTGATATCCCACGCAGCTAAAGTTATTCTCAGGATCATCAACAAAAGGATAGAGAGTAAGGCAAATGGTTACTTAGGGGATGATCAGTTTGGGTATAGGAAAGGAAGAGGTACGCGTGATACCATTGCAGTAATGAGATCACTAATCGAGAGGAATATAGAATACAATCAGGACGTTTTTGCCTGTTTTGTAGATTTCAAAAAAGCGCTTGATAGAGTGAATTGGTAAAAATTAACGCGTGTATTGCAATAAAAAAATAAAACAGTTTCTGGCGTAACTTGGTGGAAAATCTTCATACTGACTTTTAATAATCAATAGACCTGATGATGTTATGCTAAAACGAAACCTGGGTTGTAAAAAATTAAAAAGAGTATGTGGAAAAGTAAAGTGGTTTGATTATTAAAAGGCAGCGTGTATTGCAGAAAATAGATTGATCGAATGATTTTTACACTCTGAGATTGTTGCATTGTAACCTTACTTTTTCACAAACATGACTCTTTCCAATTATCAGGTTGAATGCGGTGAAAAATGATCCAGACCATTGCCAATGCTGCCACCCAACACCACTGGGTGGCATCCTGTGTGATCAATTAACCCAAGCCGTTGCATGGAATCAGTTCCCCTATTGGAGAAATACGAAAAGGGAATAAGCGAAATGGAAGAAAACAAACTTGGAGAGGTAAGAATTTAAGGAATTGATCAGTAATAATTCACAACCACATCGACCTTTGGCTTATTGATGAGGGCTTTTCAATTCTCATTAATAGAGCATGGGATTATCTTCAAAAGGTGACTCGCCTCCGGTGAATACGTATGGCGTAATAATCAGTTTTTGTTGTCGCAATAAATCGCCATTGTTGCCGGGGTAGGTTTATAAAAGATCATCGCTCAGGGCATTTGATTGCCTCTTACATAGGTAAATCACAGTCGTATCAAAATGGAGACCAATTCAAATTTTAACTGCAACAAAATTAGGAATTCATGAAAAGTAAAATATGAAATTTTATCGTTACCGTCATACCTCATAATTTGACGAGATTGCGTCATGAAAATCAGAGTCATATTTGGACGAAAGAGGGACCTGATGTAGATTAGGTTGCTGGAATGGGTTTTGTTTGGAGTTCCAAAATGTTTATTTGATAGTTGTGTCCATCCAAAAGCCTACCTTAACCGGTAGATTACCTAATAATAATTTGGACGAAAGTCAAAAGACAAAAAATACATAGAATATATTCGAGTTCATTTACAGAATTTATCTGCAAGTATTCTAAAACTATATTACACATTACGTTTCATAAAAATATGCTAAATATTTTCTCGCGGGATATAAATCGGGCGATATTTTTATAAGTGAAAATTTGAACTCATTTCCTTAGTACAGTTTAGCGTGAAAATTACAAGAAAAAAGTTATCCTTGAAAAGCAACTCTCACAAAAATTCGTTCGATTGCGTTCCGGCGTTTTGCACAAAACTATTCGCGATTATCGACATAATTTGAATGAAGAGCAAAAAAATATCGATTCAAAAGGTTCCGTTGTCGCCGCATAAAGGATCGGATTTCACTCCAGGAGCAAATGACTGGTGATTTCAAAAAGTTTTCTTTTTGCGAGTGAAAATTTTCCACTCGTCTTTGAAACTATGCAACATTCCTAACAAGCGTATCTGAAAAAAGTAACACCTAAAATGAGATTGGAAACGCAAAAGCTTCCGCTCTCCGAACAAATGCACAGACACATGAACTGGACAGGCTCCTCCTGGTGTAATTCTGGTGAACAGCGATTCCTCGATATCCCGTACATGAACATCCGTGATTGGACTCTCGTGCTTGATGAGGTAACCGTAAAGGCAAATTTTTTTTAGTTCCTTTCGCACTGTCTCTGAATTAATGAATCCTTGGGAAAACCCGAGTCTTTCGTCTAAACAACCAGAAATTTCATTCAAAGAAACCCGTCCATTGGTGACCTTTAAAACAAGGGTATTAAAGTATTTATAGCCGTTTTATAGATTATACACACACACATATATATAAATGTAAAACTTTAATAAAATATATATTTTGTAACTCCAAGTTACACCAACCAAAGTAACTAAGTCCAACCAAAAACCTACCTTAACCGGTAGATAACCTAATAATAATAATAATATATATATATATATATATATATATAAAACAGATAACACGTAAATGGACACTCACAATGTAGATGATTTAAGCTTTCGGCCTACTCCGAGGTCGAAAGCTTAAATCATCTACAGTGTGTGTGTCCTTTTACGTGTTATCTGTTTTATTCTGTGTTCTATTGTGCCGTCCAAAAGTTATATATATACTACCTTGAACAAAAAGTTCAGTATACCATCGCCAATTAAAATATACTGCTTCTACTTTTCCTGTCTCCTTTGGATCTTCCCTCCTCCCCCATCATGCTATTTCCTCGTTTGTTTACCTTCCTGCCCATTTCGTCTTTTCCATCCTTTTCCACACCCACATTTCAAAAACCTACGTGTACAATCTGGAGTTATCCTCTTGCCTAAATGACCATGTTCTCGAATTTATGAAACCACTCTCTAATACAGTTCCGTAAATAATTTGAATTTAATTACTCCAGTCCTTAGCTGTCGGGATCTTTACTGATAGATAACTGCGAGCAAGTTTGATGCTGGGCGAGAGAAATACTTTTGGTGTTTCTTTCCATTATACAAGAACATAACTTAGAAAGCACATAATTAGAACTTTAGTGGTCCATACCAGTAATAAAATAACTTTGGAATGCTCCCTACGTTGGTCTTTAAAAATGACTCTTCATCTTTTTCCATTATATTTTCCGATATTCCTCCTAACCCACACTACTGTATATAGAAATCTTCGAAATAGAACGCTCTTCGGTGATGCACAAATATATTAAAAAATTTGTATCAGTGTGTGTGTATGTATATATATAAAAAATATGTATATACATACATGTATATATATACATACATACATGTATATCTTCGAAAAAGAACGCTCTTCGGTGATGCACAAATATAAAAAAACTTTGGTTAAAAAATTTATGCACAGAAACATAGAGATAGGATACTCGCATGTCCACTTGACGTTTCGACAGCACGGCCGTGATCTTTAGAATCATATATATATGTATGTACGTATATATATATATACCTAAAAATCTGTCTAGGCTTGACATAATTTTCGACGATGGAAAAGAGCTCAAACAGTGCCACCTGCCAATTAACTCTCGGTGGAAAATGTGAAATAAAATGCCACCAAATCGCATAATGAGACTAGGCGTGCTATAGCACGAGACGGAGGCGCCTGTTGGAGTCATAGAGTCCAAAATATCTTATAGACTGTGTGACAGATGCGTACACTCGTCGCGCCACACGCACTCGAATTTCATAACAATGGGTCCAGCCCACGCCGACCGAACGCGGGAAAACGCACTAGGCTTGACACCGTTTCAGGTTTAATGGCGGCATGACTAATGCCACACCTTCCGCTTCATTCATTCTTCGGCGTGAAGGCAACAACACTCTTTTACGGTTATGTAGGGAGATATTCATTGCAGTGAAATGCCATTCTAGTGGTTGATGCGTAGGGGACCTAAAAATATTCATTGGGATGGGATTATTACCTTGATTTTAGTAAATTTACTTGTTTAAATCAACCTCCTTCCACTTAGTATTTTCTGGGGAGATATGGAAGGAGGTTTATTTCTCTTTCAATTTATTTCCGATAAGTTCACTGCGGTAGGTAATAATTCTACCTTACTTTCCTCTCATTTTCTCGCATCCTTCCAGACGCTCCACCCACTCCTCTTTCTTACGCAAACTGATTGATGGACTGATATCGAATAAGTCAACTACCTCACCAGTCAATCCTTATTGTCTGCAACCCATTCATTAATTTCATTTAACCTACCAGGCAGAGAGCCTAATGGAAAACAATGACGTGAACAAGGCAGTCCAGAATATACTATTCTCTACTAATTTGTGTAAATGTTCTCTTTACGGCCACTATCTCACATGTTTCCTACATCTAATATTGTCATCAACTTTGCAAACGTTTACCCATCATTTCGTGTTGTTTGTTTATTTATGCGACTCCAATGTCATTTTCACACATTCACATTAATGGAACTTCTTGATGAACCTAGGCAAAACAAAACTTCGTATTTTCCACAATTTCTTTATTTCAAAGACCAGTTTCTTCGAACATTCATGGGGATCTAAAACGTTCGCTTAAATAAAAAAATGTGAACTTAAAAGGGTTTATTTTGTTCCTGTTTATCTATGTAAGTTAATTTAGCATGCGACGTAAACAATGCTGTGAATCATCAACAAGCGACTGCATAGCAGGCGAAATAAAGAACAATGAAAAATATTGTTTCATAAGCGAAGGTAAACACTCGTGTAACCTATGTAGGTATGAGGGCATTAGGGACATCCCAGTCGACAGTATCTTTTAGTTTTCTGTTGAACATAACCCCTATCTAGCTTTTCCAGAAGATTGAAAGTGATATAATGTTTGATTGCCACCAGGTTTTTAGACGCAGCGGTGGCGTGGAGGGTTGACCGATCGATCGGCTATTAAGTAGCGTGTCCATCTGATTCCCTGGAACTTTTGGAAAAACCAATGAATGTGGGGCAAGTTCCTCTTCTTATTTAATCCACCTCGCATATTTTTCAGATAAAATTTACAAAAATTCAAATGATGTTTTTTTATTTATCCTCGATAATTTATGCTCGATCTTGAAAATATACTTTTATGATATGCCCGTTATAATCAACAGAGTCAGGCGAGATGTAGTGGAAGTTCGTCATAATGAGAAAAAACAGATTTGCACTTTTCCACATATTTACGTGTAACGCACAACGTAATGAACTGAAACGCGTTGCAGATAACAAATAAATCTGTGGAAAAGTGCAAATTTACTTTCCTCATAATGATATGCCTGTCGGCTAAACTTTGCTCAAACAAGTTTAAAGTTCAACTTTTTGACATTGGGAAGTTCATAGAAACTAGAAATACAGTAAAAGGAGAATGTTTCCATGATCCCCCTCTATTTCATAATTATGAAGTAACATCTTGCCATGACGTGATAGATGAAATTCCTTAGACTCTTCTAGTGAGAGTCGCGGAGCCCGAATAGCATTTGCGTGTCACCAGTTCTCAAAAGACAAGATAAACAAAACAATCCGTAAAATATTTAGATCATAGAAAACGTAGGTCTAAAATGTCGAAAGTGCCCATTCAATTATTCATGTGAAGACAGGAAGGGGGGAAATAGGTACCTTCCCCACCATCCCTTCTACTTTCCAGTGCATCTGAAATTAATGAGAGCACCTGAAATCTAAGAGGACCTAACTACCCCCTCAATTCATCCGTCCGAATAAATGATTGAAATAGGTGGGCCAGTGGCTCATCTATTTCAATCCCATAGCTGCTCAGTGGCATTTTCCCCAATCTTCAGCGACGTATACGCTTTTAATTTAATAACAAAATTCGAATTCAGACATTCAGCTACAGTGTAGTGGTGTGATTGTAATGCCATATATTCCGGATAAGGAAATATTTCTACATTTGTGATCTGCTCAAATCCACCTTCCCCACCTTTCCTGTGTTTGTCTTTAATGTGTTTTCCTATTCCCTTTCCTTATATCTATTTCAATGTGTGAAGTAATATTTGTTCGCCGTATGGCGGGATTTCGGGTTTGAATTTGTGTGTGTATTATATATGTGTGTATATTTCTACACACATATACATTACATACATATAAATAATGTATATATATATATATATACATATATATATATATACACACACGCGGGTGAGAGTGGTCTAGTGGGTAGAGCGTTGGACTACTGACCGAAGGGTCCCGGGATCGATTCCCGGGAAAGGCACTTTGGGCACCTGCAGCTCCACCCAAGCAAGTTGATTTTTCGGGTACCAGATCTTCCTGGGAAACCATAACCGGCACAGGGAAAGGAACTGGCCCCCCTACCCTGATGTGTGAATATTCACACGCCGTCGGGGTACATGGGTGAGCTCTACCATCACCTACTAAACCGACCTTCGGGTTGATTACTGTGTTTATGGTTTTTTTATATACTATACTATAGTATACACACACATTCAAATACGAAATCCTGCCGTACGGCGCACAAATATTCATTCAATATATCGTTGAAATTGACGCTCTCCGGCGACGCAGAAACTCACAAACACACGGATGCAAAATATTCAACGCATAGAAAAATAACGGAAGGACACTCACAGTATGTATTGACGTTTGATCAGATCTTCTGATGACGACGGCGGGGCCGTAGAAACGTCAATACATACTTTGAGTGTCCTTCCGTTATATTTCTATGCGTTGAATATTTTGTTTCCGTGTGTTTGTGAGTTTATATAGGTATAAATATATTATATATTTAGTATTTATAGTATTCTTTAAATCAAGGAAGGATTGGATGAACATAGAAAACATCGCTTCATTTCTTTGCTTCGTCACAACCTATTATCTGACACCCACGTAATGTGTTATAAACCCCTCTTCATTTCCGAATACTTCCTTCCTCCATTTAATACGTAAAACATGCCCACCCTTATCCTCCCCCTACATCGCCTGGTTAATGTCCTCCCCTCTATAACAGTCTTTAACATTCAATTCCGAATTAAAACGCTCGGCATCCACTAGTGCATATTAAAGGCATTATTAAAACGTAGACACAAAGATAAAGGACAATCACATATATTTTTGAGGTGTTGATTTAGCATGGAACACTGAACAAGAAGAGAGGTGGAGAATTGCTTCGGCTGTGGTGGAAAGAGAACGGTGGCTATTGGTTGATAGTGTGCTTGGTTTATCCCAAAAGATTCAAAAGCCCTCTGCTGCCAAATATCTGCCAACTCCCCAAGTTTTCACCTCAATGCTGCCTGCTGATTCGGAGGAGACTTCTATTTCTGTTACGATCCAGCAAGCAGTAATCGAAGGATTGATTATGGCAAGCAGCATGTTCACGAATGGGGTGATTGAGAAATACGGGAAATATTCTGGCGTAACGGTGATTATTGATTCGATTGAAAAAATGGTGAAAGATTTGCCATTGCAAAGAGAGGATCATAAGTTAGAAGGGCGGTAGTATATGATATTTTTTGAAGAGAAAATGGCCACTGAGATTTGCTTGGAAGAAGAGACTGCGGAGCGAAAACTAACTAAGGCAGTAAGAGTATTTTCACCTTAAGTGGTCGAAGGGTCAAGAATGTGGCTGAGAGCAGAGTAGTGGGATTCATGTGAATTTTAATACATCGCTCAAATTTTCGGGAAATTTGAAAGAGTCCGAGGGGCAGGATGGCAGGAGGAGGCATGTGGATTCATTTTTTTAGTGAGTTTATGGGTTTTTTATGGCATTTTTTTGCTAAGCCCATTAAATTTATACCGAATTTAAGCAGTGCTTAAATTCTGTTATCCTAGTTTCGTAAATTTTAAACTAAAACTAAAACACTCAGACTTAATGTAATAGATTAAAAATCCATTTGTCCTTCATAGTGAAGCAAGGAAGTACCATTTTTGACTGCACTTTGGGCGGCCCTATACTGTTATTGTGAACCTTTAAAGTTTAAACCCAGAGAACTGTTAAGAAGATCTATAAAGACTAATAATTAAATTTAATTCTAGTTGGGAAAAAAGCAGATTCCTTGAGAGTGAAGTATTCCGCTGATGATTGCAATCACTCCTGAAGAATTTTTCATACGCTGAATTTTCTTTAAATACAGCAAGTACAATTTGAAAGTTAGTAAACAGTTATCGGTAGGACTGCCCAACACCTAATCTGTCGCATGCTTTACACTACACTTAGTAATTTAGCTATATTTAAAACCCATAAAATATTTTCACATACTAAATGTTTTAGCTTTCACAAACTAAATGTCAAGAGAATAATATAAAAATAATTTCAGCTATAATACTAAAACTCCCTAATATATTCTAAAAATAAACTTTTATATTCCCACCGAGGATGGTGTGCCGATACAACCTCGCGATGTGGACCATGCTTAGATGGTTAAAGAAACTATTATAAAGAAATAAATGCACATAAACAGAGTAATTGTATTTCAAAACCCTCATTTTTTAAATTGCTTGACAATATTTTTTAATTGCTTTCTCATTATTTCAGCAGGCGTTCTCTTTTACAGTCACAGTTAATCGTTAGTGACATAATTTCAAGGTATCTGGAAACCAGTAACCCTGATATTTCTCACATGTATAAGGGTGGTCTGAAAAGTTTCTCGCCTAACTAAAGATACGAGACATTTTTTCTGAAATTTTCTGAAATTTGTTAGTTCGGAAACATTTCAGACCATCCACGTGTATTACGTTTTTAAAAAAAATTAGAAGTTACGTACAAGAATAAAGAGACAAACTTTATAGTTAATTTGAACGTTTTAAGATTCAGATAACATCAACGTGCAAGTCCAGAAAATCGATGTGAAGCCGATTTATTTAATTATGCAGACCTAATTGAATCCCCCCACTATCTTCTAGAGAGTTATTTATTAATGAATGCACATTGAACAAACAGCTATTGCATGTCACGTGAACTGCCAATTCACTAAACTATTATTTTCCCTACATTTTTTTTTGGTTCTTCGTACCTTCTAAATTCCTTCAATCCGCCCAAAAAGATTCTCGTTCCTTCTTCTACCTTCTTTACCAAACATTATTCCATCTAAATTAGCCTTTATATCCCACTACGTCTCAATATCTCCTCACCTCACCATATTTAGGACTTCGTCATAAGTCCTCTTCATTAAATTTTCTTTTCCATTCCTCTTTATGCCTAAATATCAAAAACATCTAAATTACGTTTATTCTCTAGCCCCAAAGAGAGTTTTGCGAACCCTATAGCTTCATATTTCTCGTATGCCTTTGGTAATACTTTCCATGCGTCTTTAGTTGTGTATTCCAATCAGACGATCCCGCCTACTATTCGCTAAAATTCTATCTTCATCGTCAAAATGTTCTCCAAATGTGGTTCAAGAATAAAAAGAGACGTTTCAGGCGTGATATGATGGAATATCATGATTAATTTAAAAAATTTCAATTTTGCACAAAATAAAATTTAATACGACTGGTTGATGACGTAGTCATCAATTTTATTTTCGGGAAAATTGCAAATTTTTAATTAATCATGATATTCCATCACTTACTCTTCCTTTCCTCGCCCGATACCCAATCATAACGAAGTCAAGCCTCTGCATTTAGAAAATGCTTCACTCAAAGAGCAAAATGTTTTCTATACTCGAACACATCTGTTATTGAATGATGCAGATAAGCATGCGGGTGTATAAGTGTACGTACAGATATGTATGTCCTTATGTATCCCACAGTAATCAACCCTGAAGTTGGTGTTTCGGACGAGCGTAGAGCTCACTCAATCCCAACCACTATACGGTTTGTGAAATTCACATTACCAGTCAGGTTGGTCAGGTCCTCTCTCTGTACCGCCTCTGTTTCCCGGGAAGTTCTGACACCCGACAAATGATTCATCTTGAGTGAAGCTGAAGGTCCTCAGGGGCGTCACCATTAATCGAACCCGGGCCCATCTACCAGCAGCCCAGGACTCTACACACTTGGTTACCCACGCCACTTGTTTATGTATGTGTCCAAATAAATTAGTTTAGTTTTGTTGAGGAGGCGACCGACAGCTCAGGTCATTTGCGCCATTAGGGTTGACAGGAAAGGATGAAGGGTGGAGAGAAACCCGGCGTCGGCATTAGCCTGCTCTTAACAAAAGGCGCCAAGGGGTCCGCAGCTTAACTTCCCATCCGACGGACGGCGTACTCACCTAAAGTGCCCTACACAAAGCACCTCAAGTAGGGATCGGGATACTACTGAAAAATATCTGTCGCCGCCGGGATTCGAACCCTCTCGGTGGGAAGCTCGTACGTTAGCCACCGCACCATCCCGATCCCCTCCAAATATATATGCATATTTATGCATGATTACACTTTTCTCATAAATAGCTAGTTCTATGGCACACCGGGCCTCCCACTACACGACTTTCGTGGGGTTTGCGGGGCATTGTGTAGATGAAGAGACGACGCAATAATATTTCACCATGTGGTTTTATTTCCAAAAAAACTTATATGAGGCTGCCTCTCTTTCCACTTACTCGGTTTGTAAGATGTCAGTGCCCTCGTCCAATTCGCGGTATTTTGGCCCCAAAACCAACAGGTAAACAAACAACCCGCATGCTACGGGGTCTTGGGGTTGAGTTGAGCCCGCTGTTTCAGGTTGGGGAAGTCGCGGCGGGAATTTTTCACGTAGAGGTGGCAGCACGGTCGTGAAAAACTCTCCCCCTTCATTCCAGCCTTCCATTCTCAGGTATATTGTTAGGGAGGATTGGAGAGGGAAAATGGAAGGGGAAGGATTTTGGGGAGGTGGGGAGAGGAAAGCGAGAGTGGGGATGTCAGGGGCAGAGGAAAGAGGAGGAAGGGTGTGTGGAAGGAGAGGTAGGGAGTGGAAGAGGAACAAGTCTTTCAGTGAAGTGGGGTGGGTTTGAGATAGGCGTTCGTAAGGGTGTGAGTTGTCTCGGGTTTTCCCTCCACGTGTGGAAAGGTGGTGACGTGCTCTGGTGTGAAGCGAAGGCGGGCGCGTGGGTAGGGTCTCATGGAAAGGCTCTGCGATGTATCGATACACCGGGATCTTTGGTCATTCCTGGCATCACTGGCGATTCTTGGGATACTCTCCAATTCATTAAAGCTAAATCATAAGGCACAGGTTTGAGTAAAAATGCACTGATGACAAAGTTTAAGAGGTCTTGGAGAAAGAGGAAAGCAAAGTAAGAAGTTAAAGTAGGAGGGTAAAAACTAGAGCTGGTGGAACCTACTTATCTCGGTAGTGCTTTAGACCAAGATGGTCATAGTAGGGACATAATAGAAAAAAAGTTAGGTAAAGACGCTTTCTCAAGGAGGGAATCGATGACAGAGACGTTGAATAAGGATTTTAAGGAAAGTCTGGGGAGAATTTATGCATGTAGCGTGGTTTTGTATGACTTAGAGACTTGGTCGTTGAAGCAAGGTGATTAGCGTCGATTGCAGACTTTTGAGAAGTTAGTGCGGAGGAGGATTGAGAAGGTGAATTAGACAGGAAGGAAAGCGAACGAAGAAGGTCTAGGTATGGTGAGGGAGCAGAAAGGAGTGTTGGGAGAAATCCAAAAAGGCAGGAAAGGAGGATGCAAAGTATTTTGATTGGTAGTGGAATCCTGAAGATTTAGATAGTGTGTAGGCAAGCGCGGTAGATGGAAGAAAAGGATTGGGAATGTTGAACGGAATGAAGGGAGGTATAATCTATGCGGAAACGAAGGTGGTTGATTTTAGAGTAAGGTGCCAGGTTGTGTTCTGTAAGGCGAGGCTTAGAAATTTATTACGCGTGTGCCTTGAGAGCTAATATGGTTAATTTTAATGTTCCAGAATATAATTCATGCCAAATTTTTCATGAACAATATATGTCAAGGAATGTTATCGTTAGGCCATTACGCTAATGTGATAAGAAGCACAATTTCAACATTTTCAAATTGACCTTCTTATTTAAATTATGGGTTCCCCAAATATATTGTTCGATCTTCGTAATGGGTATGAATATTCAATTATATATATTTGATTCAGGCTAAGTATTAGGGCATGTCAGGAATAGAAGTATCCCCTTAATGCGGATTGAACTCTTGAAAAAATGTAATGAAAATGGGTTACATTCTGAAATGCCATCATTATTCACATCCAAAATTAAATAATCTGATATCTCCTATATTCTTTTTATAGGTGTTCCCTAAGCCAAGAGCCCTGTACCAAACAGCAACACTTAAATACATATAACAATGGCTCAAATTAGTCACCTCTAGGATAAGAGTAGGAGGTGATTCCAAAAGAGGCTGGCAATACACATTTCACGTTTGCCACACCATGCAACAAATCTATTGAAACTTGTCCAACTTGCATATCATAAAGCAATCAGCTCTTTAAGTTTTATTTCGAAAACGGATCCAAATGTGTTGCTGAAATCGGTAAACTACCGCCAAAGTATAAAAGTACTGCTGGGTCTCGCTGGAACCTTTCTCACTGAAAGACACACTAAAGGGGTGTGTTGTAATTTGCCTACAAAGGTCGTTACGTTTTGTTTCATAACGTTTGCAATAATAATTTATTGTCAAACTGATCTATCAATTGAACTTAATTATTTGGTTGAAATATAATAATTACGAAATAGAAGTGAGCTAATTTGAATACAAAGGAGTAAAATGAATATTTTTTCAAAGAACCTTACTCTTCTGCTTACAAAATTAAACTTCTTTGTTTCGATTTGATTCTTAAAATTTCCTCTGATTTGTCTTACTTTATGCATCTAAATAATTAAATCATCAGTCAATAGTGCAATTAACCTATAAAAATACAATTGAATGAAGTTCGCTCTTGCTCTGCTTGGAAGGAACACAGAACAATATAACATCTTTTATGGACGCTAAATTGTACAGACCTGGATTTCACTTGGAATACAGTCAACTTTCTACGCTATTAGGTATTTAATTTTTAATAAGAAAACACGCGATCGAGGCAAGCTTTTATAAGTCGTTATAGTACCCTACGAGGTCTGTCAAATAAATACGCGAACTGAGGCCATAAAAACTTTATTTTACAAAATTTAGTCTACATCGATTTTATCCCCTTCAACGTTCTCTCCATTCGTTGCTACCTGCATGTATTTATTCTATCTTCTTTTCCAGCGTTTAAAGGTCCCTAGGAAGTACACGGTAGTTAGGCACTTTAGTTTTGTCTTGCTTTATTGGGTCCGCATCTTCCCATTGATGTCCCCTCATCACATTTTTGCATTTTAGGAATAGGAAAGTCTTAGGGGGCGAGATCTGTCGGATAAGGAGGATGATCAAGGATGGTGATTGAATTTTTTGACAGAAACTTGTGAACAATCAATGCTGAATATGCACGTTTATTGTCATGGTGAAGGATCCATCTATCATGCTCGGTTAAAATAGTGTGCACTGTTGAATTTACTAAATTCAGTTTATCAGCTATCATTCGGGCAGTTTTTCGACCGTCGGTAAGGACAAGGGAGCGCACACGATCAATGTTGTCGTCAACACAGGTGGTTGAAAGTCGTCCCGGCCTTGCATCATCCGTGGCGTCTTGTCGGCCATCTTTAAAACGCTTAAACCACTTGAAAACGGATGTTTTCTTCAGAGCATTATCACCGTAAACAGCTGTCAATATTTCAGCAATTTCTTGATAACTTTTACCGAACTTCACCAAAAACTTGATGTTGATTCGTTGCTTCGTGATTTCGTCAATTTCCATTTTCGACAAACAGTAAAAACAAGGACAAAAAAAATTAACATAACCGGCACCATACTCACAGCTCGGCGATTCGCCAAGCACAGACGGCTCATTGGGTCTCAGGCAACTAGCACCAGTAGTGGGTGGGGCTATATTCGGCGTCATGGTCGCCAGATTGCACCAGTTCGATTATTTATTGCCCAGACTACGTAATTACCCTCAAGCCAGCTGATACAATTTCATAACCTATCCCCTTTCTCTTATTTCATCTTCTTATACGGAAAATATGATTTGAAAACTTTTCCATACTGTAATCTCCCTGAGCTTCTTATCATAATCCCTTGTGCCGCAGTAATACGAATGTTTATACAGAATGTTTACAATGAGTATACAGGCAAATAAGTTCTCAGCAACTTCAAAATAAACATTTGCTTGAAATTTACTTCGGCTATCCAACACCAATTATTGTATTTAATTTTCGGGGGATTTCGGCCAAAGACCTTCAAATACATTCTCACCATCCTGCCCTTATCGCGAAATCATTAGGTAAATATTTATTAGAGTTAACCAGTGACTACGAGGAAACCATAATGACCCTAAATCACATAGGTAGACTATACCAGCAGGAAAAAATAAGAGAGATGAAAGCCATCACAGACTGAATCAAGTACTCCTTCTCTTGCACAAGTATTACAAAATGATAACAAATTGTATTCAGCAAGCCTAATTTAATTGTTCAATGGAAGCACTTACATCATATGGTGTAGATAGTCATGCATGTGGAAGTGTATGCGTGTTTATGTCTATGTTGAAATGTACATTCATATTATTGATAACATACGCATAAATAGCCGGTGCCCGAACACCCCCCAGACACAATCTTTCAGCGTGTTGCGGGGTAGGAAGTGGATATTTTACATGTAATCTACCAGTTAAGTTAGGTTTTGGACACTACCACCAAATAAATATCTAGTCTCTCCTGACATAACACAATCCATCATCCTACTCTACATCGGGTCCCTCTTCATCTCTGAGTCCTTCCTCTCTCCCTTCATCCCGTCCAACATCCACATCCTCTTCCTGCCCTTTTCTCGTTTGCCTAACATTCTCCCCTCTATTACAGTCTTTAATATCCCACTGCCGCTCAATACGCCCTTCATCCATGTTTCCAGCATTTTTATGATTTCTCCAAATAATTCCCTCCCCACCATAGCTAGTACTTCCTCATTTGTTTCCTTTCGATATCCATCTCATCTTCTCCATCCTTCTCCACACCCACATTTCAAAAGCCTCCAATCTACGCCTATCATCCTGATTCAGTGCCCAATTTTCCGCGCCGTACATAACTAAGCTCCATATAAAAGCTTAGAAAAACCTTTTCTAAGCATCCTCACTCAACTTCCCTGTCATCAACTCCCTCTTCCATGTGAAAGCCTCTTTGCCTAACGCAATTCTTCTCCTCACGTCCCTACTACTTTGACCATTTTGGTTCAAAACACTCCGAGATAGGTAAACCGTTCCACATGCTCTAGTTGTTCCTCTCCTATTTTAACATTTAACTTAACCAACTTCTTTCTGGAAAACCCCATTATTTATATTTATTCTCATCCCATATCTATCACAATGGATTTCCAATTAATTTACCAATGATTTCAACATCTTGGCTGACTGACAAACTAGAGCTTGATCATCATCAAACCTAACTGATTTGACTGATTCTCCACCCACTCTCATTCCTACCTCCAGTTATTCCCATGCCTTTTTCATTAGTTCCTTCACATTTATGTTGAACAGCACCGGTAATAATGGGCAACCCTGCCTTGCGCATCTTCCTAACACTGCCCATCCGGACTCTCCATTCCCCACTCGCACCTGAGAAGTCTGAGACATGCCATATGGCTATATTTGGATAATATTAGATTTTTAGAGGTTGTTTTGAATGACTGGTATTATATTTTTTACTTACTTTGAAGATAAATATAATCAGCATTTTTTCATACACGCAAGTAAGGGCGAGTTCGTTCGTCCAACCCGGAGAGAAAATTTTTTGCTACCATCAATTGTCGATTGCCACGGTAAGTACATATTACAGAATATTACAAGTCCGAATCATGCATTATCAAATAATAATAATATATTATTCAATGGGGCGTAATATACATAATAGATATTCATTTTATGGATAATCTTGCATTTCGACTACATAGACATTTATTTTTGCAATTCTTTTATTAAGAAATTGTCTGTATGCAGTAGCAAGCTTAACAGTTTTCACTCCCTTAATACTTAATGCTTCTCTCATGCCTCATTGCCTCCACAAAAATTTGAAAATATTAAGTAAATAAAAAATTGGCAAATGATAAATTTAATATTAAAAATTAATTCTCGTAGTTACAAATTTCAATAAACTGCGGGAGATGCCGCAACAGTAACTTTTAACGGAGTCATTCGCTAACATGTATTTCATTGCAACAATTTCAGAGCGTAAAAATCCTTCGCCTTGACCGGGATGATGATTCGTAAATGATAAAGCACGTAAAGAGCGGAAAAATCATTCGCGAATCATCATCCCGGTCAAGGCGAAGGATTTTTACGCTCTGAAATTGTTGCAATGGAATCTCATAGTTATATTACATTTTGAATTTTCTTGAAGAAATCCTCCGGACACTCGAATCCTAAATCGCAGAGTCACGGAAGCATTGAAATAAAAACAAGAAATGTTAAACGAAACAGACCTAAATCTTGGAAACAAACTCGGCTCTATATTTTGATCAGTGTATGAAGTTTGAAGGCTCCAGTTCTTTCCGATATTTTCACTTTACATATTGTTTTCTCAGCCAAAAGAATATTTAGAATAGTGTTTGGTGCTCACCTGAGGCTGAAAAAAGAAAATACTCCTTCAAACAAGTAACATAAGGCTTATTTCAGTCCGATCTCACTTTGGTCATTATCGGTTTCTCCAGATGGCGAATCGTATAGACTCTTTGTGAAATTAAATTCATAGATTTTACTCGTTTCCCATGTCACAGGCTCACTAAGTGAATGAGATTTCGGAGAATCTCGTTCACTTAAACGGAAAAGAAGGGATACTGCTTCTGTTTTTTTCTAATCATAACGTAGACAGGTATAAAATCAATAAGTACATGTGTTAATGGAACCCAGGGTTTCAATTTAAAATTGAGTCCGGTAATCGCATGACAATTTTTTTGACCTCCGAAATTACATGTCTATTTAATAACATATTATTCAATAACTCTCGCGTCTCTCATAAAAAGAATTGCTGAAACAATTATGCAATTAGTCTATGTGTAGTCGTGAAATGATATTTTGCGAGTTCCTTCAGTTCATTCGGTCTTTTGTGTATCCAAACAGACTTCTAGTCCTACAGTGGCCGCATTGATTGAAGTCAATTCCGTTAAATATGGATTTAATGTGTTCATGTTGCTGTTGCGCATCGAAATACAGGATAGATAATGTATCATATGAATAGAAATCCACAGAGCATTTGAACTATCCCAATTGCTTCTTACCTTCTGTTACATTCTAACTTCTGGATTCAATTCTGGCCTTTATCTTCTTGGCTGATGGTGAAATTTCATATTGAGTTTTAGTCATTTTAAGGCGCAGTGCCCAAGCAGTCTGCGCACATTTAAATATGGCGGTCCTCATTTGAAAATAACCAAACTATCGCTTACATTTTGTGGAGTAATTGTGGGAGTGGAGTGACATTTTTTAACGAAATTTATTGGTACCAAGAGTTAAGACTGATAAAATTTCTATGAAATAGCTGTAATGAGGTAAACGCCTTGTAAATGGCGCCGTATTTGAAACGAAAATTAGAATAGAGAGGGAGGAATCATTGCTAGATGCAAAACCATCAGAGAAATAAATAATTTTACTCGATACAAAGAACTAACGCAACACCTTGCAAACAAAACGGCGCTATATACAACGAGAAAAAGTGTAAAAACTAGCACCATGGGAACTATGAAATCATCTCATTGAATTTTACATCATTCTTTCGTTAGAATATCGATGCCTGCGAAAAATTTCGATGCTCTTCGAACATCGAGGTTGAAGTTTCAGGTTGGGCACCTCACATCCGTGGTTGTGGGAGGAAGAAGAAGAAGGATAGGTAGGTATAACTTCCCCTCCCCCCCTCCCCCTCATCCCTCGACCGCTCAGTCAGGTGAAGGGAATGTTGTGGGAGAGAGAGAGGGAGAAGGGGGGCGTGAGGGGGAGGTTCGGAGGGTGAGGAGTGGAGGGGGAGAAGTGGTAGTGGGGGGAGATGTAGGCCAAGGTGGGAGGGGAGGGGAAACGAGAGAGGTGAAAGGGGTGGATGGCTCTTTCTTCGTGGAGAAGCGCGGCCTCTCCGCTGAGTTAGTCGTGCGACTCCGTGACCGTAGCTCGCGTGCTGGGGAGAGAGAGAGAGTGTGTGGATTCAGTGTACCGTTTGTGTGTGATTGCCTTGTGGTTGGTTGGCCTTCCTGGCGTGAATGCTCCGACGGTGAGACCCGGTCGACAGTGAGACCGGGCCGCAACGCAAGACCTCCCAGGTGGATGTTAGTAGTTAAATCTGTGTGCTCCGTTGACAACTCCCGCTTGCGAGGGCGGGCCCTGGGGGATCCGACCGCCGCTTTACGAGAAGGGAGGGAGGCCCAAGAAGACCGGCAGACGATAATGTCGAGGTGAAAACAAAAAGAAACAAAAGAGAGGCGAGAAAAGTGACAATCTCTTCACGAGAGAGGGTGTCCTCCACGTAAAGGGAGAGTAGGCTCCGCTACCCTCCCAACCGCGGTGTTTTTCTCCGCCTTCCTCTCTGCTCAACTATTTCCGCCACCTTTCCATTCTCTCATCCCGTCCTTTTCCGATCCATTCTTTTGTTCTTCTCTCTCCCGGGAGGCGAGTCGGCAGATTGCCAAGATGTTCGGAAACAAAGCTTCCCTCGGAGCCGTCGTCCTCTTAGCCCTGGCGCTATCCTTGGCGTCGCCGGTCCGACCGGAGGAGATATGCGACTGCGAGGAGAAACCCAAGTGTCCCAAGGAGGCCCCCAAGGATTGCGGTGGTGGCCGGGGCCTCCTGATGGTGCCCGGGGGCGAGGACTGTTCCTGCTGCGAAGCCGTGTGCCCCCGGAGGAAGGGAGAGTCATGCGAGGGACCGCACAGCCTCGCCTGCGACCACGGGCTCTTCTGCGGAGACGCCGGCGTCTGTACCGGTGAGTTGAACGTGAGGGGTCATAGTAGGGTGTTCGGGAAGGGGTCCAAAAACTGCCGGGGACAGGTTGGCGAAAATGATTTTTAAAAATGGTGAGGAAAGGGTCCGGGGAGCGTAAAAAGGGTTGGTCGCGAAGGGAGGAGAGGGTGGGTAGGGGAGTTGTGTTGTGAAGGGAGGGGGTGGACGTGAAGTGAGGGGGGGGCGGGCCCAGGGGCGAAGGGGAGGAAGGGGAACCGACCCGGCCGACCGACTCAACACCCACCGGGAGGAATGCAGCGGCGGCCTAGCAGCGTTGCCGCTTCAGCCAATACACGGAGCCCATCGGCGGCGAGAGCGGTCTCTTTATGTTTTCCGTGCGCCCCGGCTACACAATAACACGCCCTCGCGGTCAAGTCCTGCCCGCCTTCCCTTAATTCTGTAATCTTTTTATTGTTCGCGTAAAGGAGAACAAGCACTTGCTTATTCGCACGAGTAAGCAAATCCAGAGCACTCGATGATCCGCATTCACTACGACATCACACGTGATGCTCATTGAACTTTCATCCGGATTTCCACCGGATGGGATACAAATAATTACAAAAGGAATTATTCAGGAAAATATGCCTGTTGCAGAGGTCAATGTCATGAAAGTTGTAAATAGAATTGGAAGTTAGAAATGATAACTGTTTGAGACTTGATCCAACCATACTGAACTGAAATATACATGTAGTTGTGCATTCTTTTACAACTACACCTTTCACGCACGGCACGGTGCTGCGACTCTCCGTTTATCGTGCATTATTCGAGTGAATGCATCCCCTGCCACTCACATTGGTGCTGTTTTGCAGGTTATCTTGTAGATGCAGATATTGAATAAATCCCTTCACATTCCACAAAGAAAGTTAAGCACCCTGTGATATTTTCAAATTTTTAGGTCAGAGCACAACCCTAATCGTTCCAAGAATGTAAATATTGTGTGATGCGCAGCACTATGTGACTTATTAATGAAACTTAAGGAATATAACAATAGAAATAATGCAAACAACCAGAGAAAAACAATAAAATATGTTATAGGAAAGTTACTACACTTTTTAGGTACTCACGGATAATCCAATTCGCCTTATTCGGCCAAGAAGATCGTCAAAGCTCAGTTGCAATGCCATTAAGTAGAAAGAAGACTGCTTTTTCCAGGGATTGGGATGAGTTTCGTTGTTTTCTTGCACACCTGGCTAGAAGAAAAAATATAGGCGCTCTGTTAATTACTGAAGGGTGAAAATAATAGAAATTTTCAACTTACATAATGGCAGTACATAGCAGTGTGAGTGAAATATTAAGCAATGACTTAGTCGCCAGTTTAACGCGAGAGCATTTTAAGAACAAGGGAACTTCATCAACTGTAGTAGATCAAAGCAAAATAGTGTGCTTATCGATGCATTTTCCAATAATTCCACGTGATCATATTTCTCTACCATCCCATTAAAACAATAGAAAGTTTGATTCAGAAGCTTGACACCGACTACTTCATCCTGTTTTCCCCATCTTACTTGCGCAGCTGGAGCACGGTTGCTTAATCCAACGCTCCCGGTATCGAATGAAATACTTTTTTTTCCCAAATACCTTAATTCCCGTTTCCCTCTAAGAACAAATTCTGGTCGGGCCCTTAGTGCCACCTATGCTCCATGCTTCTGTTCTCGTCGTGACTTCATTTGGCAAAATTCTGTCGGATACGTATCCGATAATAATTGGGCGGGGAATTCGATACTGTAACTATTCGTCATCTCCACCTAAAAGATGCTGTGAAGTTTCCTTCGTACTAAATCGTCCAAAAGTATCGATTCCACAACATTCATTTACCAGACATAGGAGAAAATTCTTGAAGCCGCCCGCTGCGTCATACTGACTGATACATAAACGCTTAGATAGCTGTAGTTCTACGCAAAGACCTTCAAAATATATGGAATTAGGGTCTCAGGTACATATCTTTTCGAAAGGTGCTTTTTAAGCACAAGGAGGACTGCTGTTAAATTTTATCATACAAGGCTATCTATGTAGACGACCTGTTAATTATTGAACAGGTGTACTCCAACCTTAAGAGAAATAGCGAATGAGCTGTATGGAGAACACAGGTTTAATCACTTTGAGTTTGTGGTAACGCTAGTGACATGGGTCCGAGACTCATTTCGAAACCGATTGTTGCAAAATTCACTTAAGCCCTCAGAAATTCGATAGTTCCCCTCACCTGAAGTTGTGAGATTACTTCAGAATCAGTACACCACTATGCCACTGCGGTAGGTCAACCACCATCCACTGCACAACACCAAGAGTTTCTGTCGTTTGCACGCGAACGATCGAGGTGAAAAAAAATTGGGTGGAGCATACGTTGATCAATGACCACATTCTTTTAGAAAATATGTAGACGCCAAAATGAAGGATTTCTCTTCGATTATTTTCGATTCGATTCGCCAGTTTCTTACGTTAGGCAGAAGTTTGTTAAGCAAACTGCCAACTCTATGCCTTCATTGAAACAAAACAGGAAATAACTATAACCATGTACAGGTATGGCATCGGACGTGGTATATTAAAAACCGAGACCATGAGCCAAAATTCTTAGATGGTGATTTATGGGTGTGTTTCATACCAGGGATCAGCTCATGCGGAACTCAAACAACCGAACGATTACGTTATAATCAGCCGCTTTTTACGAAAAACCTACCTCTCGCCAAGGGGTTGTTAATGGCCAAGGAAATGTCAAGCAAATCAAGAATCAATTAAAGAAACCGGTAATAAAGCCAATTAGTGACAAGGGAATTATTGCCAATCACGCGATTGAAGAAGTGGTAGCTTAGTGGGTAAAGCGATCGGCCCCTGACCGGTAGCCAGGGGTTCAAACCTGGTTCACTCTGGGTACTCTCAGCTTCACTCATGTCATTTTCTGGGTGCCAGGTCTTCCTAGAGTACCACAGGTGGTATTAGGGAAGGAACTGTCTCCTTCCCCAACCCTGATGTGTTAATTTCACACGGTGAGCTCTACCCCGATTAACAAACCCTCCTCCGGATTGATTAGTGTGATTAGGGGTCAACTGGAGGTTTGTGAAACTTGGCCTTAATGTCATTAAGCACCAACAATGCGGACTCATTACTCTGATAATTTCGTCCCAGCTCTAATGTCACCCTTCGCAAGCTGTACAACCCCATTACGGAGGCTTCAAATTCACCAATGAAAACATACTTTGTATTTACGTTCCTGTATGAGTTATTTTCAAAAGTAATTACGTACAGGTAATCCGTATTCTAAATTTAAAAAATTTGGTCACCCTGCATTCAAAATATTGGTAAAGGGAACTTGAAAAAAAAGAAGAATAATAATGTTAACGGTCGTGAAATCTTTTTTATGATGAAAGTTAAGGTCATTGAAATCTGAACCGACTGAATCATTTCAACCAAATGTTACGAGTTTCCTAGTATTTATACAAATAACGTATCAAAAATAGGGTGTTTACCGATTTCATGCCACTGATTTCTTAATGAATGCCGTCCACTAATCTGAATTTACAGTATTTAATGGTACTTACACTCTTTTTTATATCATTTTGCATGACTGCAACTAATTGAACAAGATGTAAAAATACGATAGATGACACTATTCCACTACATCAAACATTAAACGTTTTGTAATCAGTAAGTATTCAATAATCTTTTAAGTTCAAAGTTTTGTTACAATTATAGTATCTAGTTTAAGCTTCATGTAAGATCAAATAGGTGTTATCTACATCAACATAATACCCCGCTAGCCGTCGCAAGGACGTGTGGTGGGGGGTGTTAGATCACCACCCATAAAAAGGAACAAAACCACATGCAAAATCAACACTTTTTTCATTCTTGAAAATGGTTATTTCGTTAAACTACATTTTTAATAAAGTACACTACAGTTAACTAGTGACTTCCTTTCATTTAATGATGCCCTTCGGCTTCTTTCTTCCTTATCTACGCCCATTTCAGCTTATTTTCAAGAAAATTAGCAAATCTGCTGATGAAATAAAACACCGGGGTGCAAAGAACGAAGTAATACCTCCAAATCCACTGATTATGGTTATGTCATTGAAGTGGAAACTGGGCTATTTTGGCTGAGAATGTATAATATAAGGGAAATTCATCCTTTTTAGCCATACAGCCATTTTAACTTCTAGTAACTCAACAACTTTGCATTCACTCGAATGGAAAACAATTGAAGCCAGAAGAATTGGAAAACAATTTGTTTTATCTCATTACACAAAAAAACTCTATCTCAGGTGATTATTAGCAAATCCCAGACAGATAAATTAGGTTATTTTAATTATTTGCACTTGAAATTAAACGATTCTTCCTAAGGGTTACTTACTAGGATTGATTGCTCTTCTCAGGCAAAACAACTGATTAAAATGTAATTAAACGACAAAGTTTTTGCTTCATTTTTTTTCTATGAACTATCAGTATTTTAAAAAAGTGATAATCCCAGGTTAATACTGCATCTGCTAGCAAAACTTCCATTTCATGTCGTACGCACAAAATGAAATACAATGTTAACCGTTGCAGGGAATTCTTGCATAATAAGTGAAAGTAACGTCACCGTTTACGTCAGAGAACATTAGCATAAACGTCCATCTCAAAATACTTCAATGTAAGAATTACGGGCAGATGTTGCTTCAATGAATTTTCAAACACAAATGTGACCACAACAGGTGCTTTCCTAAAATATCCTACCTTCCGCTTCACCACAGTGTGAATTGTCTTCGTGAAAGGTGAAAGGAACTATAAGTATCGGCCACCTGCCACGTTTCCGAAACGCCTACCTACCTCAAGATGAGACTCGTGAAACTTTCTCGGCGCAGGCGACATTAGTTTTACATTTTCGCCTAACAGTCCAACTACTGAATTCAGGGATAAATCATCGAATGTGATCTGATATTTGATATTCGGACAAATTGAATTCACCAAACCGCAACCCCGAATGAGTTTTGACATACGACACCAAAAATCAACGGAAAATGTTAATGTGAAAAGTAATTTTATGAATAAAGTATTTTCTTAGGCCTTATATATTAAATATTTATTGAAAGTGGTGTCAGAGGGCGGAGATAGTGTAAAGAACAATGTTAGACCCACGTAACGATTTTTTTTACACGGCCTAGGTTTCGTCATGTCATGGCATTTTCAAGTCCTGAAACCGTTTACTCCGTTATGAATGTCGGAGATTGGGCATTGACTTCAAGGACTCACTACTCCACTCAGCCAAAATCATACTACAACGGCTTCCGCTGCCGATCCTTGCCCTTGTGCTGAGGAAAGTGAGCGTGAAATGACAAAGAAAAGTGAGATCAAGGATGAAGGCGTGTATTTCTGTTTTCATGGCATGCCAAAAAACTTCGTAGTTTTCGAATTGCATTAGCTGGAATTAAAACCTGTTTGGTAATTTACATGCCCGCTTCGAGTATCGAAATCACTATGAAGCAGTCGGTATGGAAAAATTATGTAATTGAATCAGATTATTTTTCCTAATTTCCTTAGCTTACCTTCTAAGTCTTAGGAACTGTGGACGAAGATTTAATGGAGGCGAAGGTTTCGCAGAGAACCTAACTACTCACATCCCTTAACAGTTAGCTAAGTCAGTGGCCACAGTCGATGCCCATTTAATTTGATCGAACATCTTTACTGTTATTCCTTAGGACGCGTCAGTAATTTCAGTCAGAGAACATTGCTGTTGTGTCCGAATTGAAATTTTGTGTTAATATGACCGATCTGTTAATCTATAATGACCACATCACTTTAGATAAAAATGTTGGTAATTCATTGAGTTCATTCTGAATCAAAAAATGAAAGAAGGAAATCTTTTACATGGGTAGTAAATGGAAGTGTGTGCAGGCGTAAGATTGTAGTTAAGAATAGATTATGCACAACGATTTAAACAATTTTCTTGAAATAATGCTGAAAAATCTGAACAGATGTTTTTTCTATATGTCCTTACTGTCATGCGCATTAGATTTTCGATTCTTCCCAACCTTTTTTGTTGGATTTACTATACCATTTATCCTCAATTCCAAGTAAACGGCGATAAAGCGCACAGATGATTCATTAACAATGCAAGAACAACGATCGTAAATCAGAATGAGAAACTACCGTTTTAGTGGCTATTGCTGTCTTTACAACACCGCCCACCATTTTGTCCGACATAAGTATTTCCGCAAACACATTCTCCTACCTATATTTGTTTTTCAATCGATTCAGCAATACAACGTATCGATATTTATTCAGCAATAAAAATCACACAAAGTTTGAATTAATAAATTGAGCAGGTCAGTGTCTAAGTCTCTGACAACCGATAGAGATGACGCAAGATAATGGATTTAAACATTCTAGCATAATTGAGGAGATAAACTACATCTCGTTCACAAGATGAGTTGATCTAGAGACACGATCCCACACCGAAACGTGTTCAATGCCCCACAGAAATGTTTCTCAAACAGCTGAGAAGCACACTGTAAACAGTTTTGTGCTAAAGCATTTCATCAAAATAACTTAGGGTTCTACGAACCATAAATGTCGTTCGGTGAGGATATGTTTCGCTAAAATATAAAACTCAGTGGAAATTTTTGGAAATGAGAGTATTGACACTGAGTTAGATTCTTTACATATGTAGTTTTTAAGTAATGTTTTCTAGATCTACATATCATATTTGACAGGTGAAGAGGTTGTGTCACCAGCTCTAATGAATTAGTTTCAATGGTTGTCATTGGCATTCCGTAAAATTTTATTTCCTTGAAGCCAGAAACGTCATAGGTACTTAATATTTCCTACTGTCATTGACAAAAATGTTTGTACTGGAAAAATGATTCATTACTCACATTAACCAGTACATTCTGTTTAATCTACCAATTTTCCTTAATTTCTCGTTTTCATCTGACCTGCCCATATAATACGGAGCTAAAATTATTCCCTCTGTTTCAGCGTTAAAATGTAATAATTTGAGTGGCGAAAAGTAGTGCCTATCTTTCATTCAGATCCAGTGTCTTACAATTAAGGCTATCAATCAATAAATTGACGCTTTCTGTCCGTTAATGGTGATCCGTCAATAACCGGACTTTAATTTTCTCTCAGTATGCCTTTCTAATTCTAAAATTAGATCTTTCGGTGAAGGGTTCCATGCTCTCAAAGCTCATATTAACGTGGATGCTTTGCCAACGTGAATTCACGCCTCTCCTAAAACTCTTTCATTCGTTTGAATTTTCCTTTTATCCTTAATTTTAATATTCAGGTTTTCATTTGGACCATCGAAATTTAGCGTATGCGTGATAATTATGCGCCACCTCATGCGTGCAGACGGAAAAACCAACTCGGGAAAACCAGAAAAGACCGCGAGCGAAGAAGGGAAAACGAAAAAGAATCGGTGGCTCAGATACCTTATTTGATTTGACACTTGAGCCAAGGTGAGATTTTGAACTGCATTTCAAGTGGAAACGTGCTAAACGGACATCGTTCATTGTTCTCGAGTTTCGTCTATCAAAGCATGCACTTGCAATAAATTTATTACGATTTCTTTGGAAACTTAATAAAATATTTTTAGTCTTAAATTAAACATATCAAAGATCTCATGATTGAAGATTTGTTACAATTACGACTCAGATCAAGTTTTGTGCGACCAATAATACAAACTCAAATAATTAGACATTCATTGCTCACCGTCGAAATGAGCTACTATTTTTCCTCATCATTGAGGCAAAAACAGATATTCGAAGTAGTAGGAATTTTGAAAGAAGAATTGTGTTAGGCAAAGGAATTTTTACGCGGAGGGAGTTGACGACAAAAAATATGTGAGTTGAGTAAAAATGTTAAGTAAAGTCTCATCAACATTTTGATATGAAGCTCGGTTTTGTACGGTGCGGAAAATTTATCGTTGAATCAAGACAATAAACGTGGAGTCTTTTGAGATATTAAAAACGATATTGAAGGCAAAATGATGGACGGAAATTAATACAAACGAAGAAGTGCAAGGTAGGGTGGGGGAAGAGAGGGGTTTGTTGGGAGATATCCGAAGGAGGCAGGAAATATGAATGTAGAGCGTATTAATTGACGATGGGATGTTGAAGACTGTGCTAGACGGGAGAACGTTATGCAAGGCAGGAAGGGTTAAGAATAGGATGGGCCTGTTTGATGGAATGGAAGCAGAATGTATTCAGTATTGAATATATTACTGTGCAGTGTGCCTTGTTAAGTGGGGCTAAGAAATATTGACGTATTCAGTTTGTGCCCATCCAAAAACCTACCTTAATTGGTTCACTATCAAATAATAACAATTTAATATAATGCGAAGTAGGATATGTGTAAATGAAAAGAAATGAACAATGGTGTTGTAATTTCCCACCGACAATTTATAAAACACTAACAAGTTTGGACAGATATGTCATTATTGTAAGCCTTCATATAAAGTAAAAAGTTTTTTTATAGATTAATAATAATGAGCTACCACACTGACTGGTTAGTAAAAAACAAATAATTACTCCATGTGATTTCTCTTAATATTTCCATGGTTCCGCCGTGAGAGGTTTCTGGCATGTTTTATTTCACAGTTTTATGCAGATGTTAAATGTAGTGTGAATGTACAAGTATACGCTCATAATTTATTTAATAAATGAATGGATATATTATGGTAAAATAAGAATGTAATGAATATTCATTTCCTTACTCGACTACTAATCGTAAAAATAAGATTCGTTTGTATTATATGCTAATGATTTCAGACCAAAGTGATGTGGAATGCTGTGACAACTATCTGCATACGTGAAACTTTCGTAGCCAGTTAAACATTTTAGGTGCCCTTTTTCAAAATATTAAATGATTTTTTTTTCCCTTTTCAAGCTCGGCTCATTACGAGGAGACTTTTCCAATACGCTCTCTAAGAATTCTACGCGGAGCTGAATCTATGGTCGGCCGTGTGAGTCGACACCCTTAGATGCTGTAATTGCACATAAATTGGTCATCGGTGATCGGAATTGATCCATACACGCCAATATCCCGCCCTACTTCGCGCGGCTTAAGAAGTTTTGAGGCCAAGAAAAAGAAACTTGGAATTCACGCAGGCTCTCTTGAAATCAATGGAAAAAGAGATAGATGCGATTCTGAATCGATGGTGGAACTAATGAAGACATATTACCGGGAAAGAGAACGGAGAGATCCTAAATTTCGTGGGAAGTTCTTGGCAGCATTTGAGTCTTTAACAAGAGAAGCGAAGGGGTTGTTGACCCAACCTAACGAATCGTCTTTTTCATGCTACTGTAGTGAAGAAATTAGGTGATATTCTATCTAAAGGTTTAGCTGAATAATATTGGCACGAAAGAAACAATTATAAAAGTGACAAACGACATTTTCGATTCACATTTTGTCCAGGAGATTGAAACAATGACAGCACGAGCGTTTAGGATTCATTTCAACATGAGTGGATTACATTCTGATTTGTTCATTTCAATTTTGGATTACAATTATAAACATATTCACCTCAGAAATTACTGTTGAATTGGTTATGAGCTTGAAGGCATCCGTATATTAAATGTTCGTTTTATCCAGATGATAAAGGGTTTTTCAATTGCATCTTGAGCTCCTGCAGCATTAAAAATATGTAATTAAGTATCTATTCAACAACTTCAAACCCTCAAAAAATTCTAAATCTGAAATAATTAGACGTAAAAAATATCAATTAAAAGTACAGTCAACACAAGTTGGCTCTAGCTAAATTTTCCGATTGAACATTTGTTTGACAAAAGTTGGTGGTACTTACTTGGTGCTCGTATTATTAAAATGAATTCGAACCGAAAAATAATATAATTGCGATGCAGTATTTAGAATAGGATTAACATATTGGCATGTAGATGGAATACATCCGTTATTATTCCCATTTTATAAACCAAATCATACTTTTGATGTGATCGTACATAAATAGAAAGGCACTCTTATCTATGATTTATTCTGACTTACCTAATGCTGTTTCATTATTTATAACCTGATCAGATTCGATTTCACACATAGGCGTACATGCCTAAAGTTAAATATAAAACCTGATGCATCAACATGCATTGGCGTGATTGCGAAGGTCATATAAATACATATAAAATACATATCAAATTTATGATGCGGAGAAAGTTAGCAGAAGTGGAAATGCAATACATGTCAAGATAATCGTTAATTTTATCTCCTCTGAGAATCTGAGGGGAAATCTGCTCTTTTTGTTTTCGAAAATTGACTATTATGTATATTAAAAACAAAACATTTCTTTAGTAAAAAGTTAATTCGCACCGCATTCATCTCCTTAGAATAAATCTAATTTTTTTTGTTTGCTTGAACTTTAAAATAACGTTGCCACTTTCTGAGGGAGCACGACATGAATTTGAAAAAAATCAATAATAAGCGGGAAAAAATAGCTAAACTCTCAGTAGTAAGCCTCAATTTAAGGTACAGAGAACGAATCAGACACAGAACACGTAATAATAAAAAGTGTTTTCGGAGAAATAAACAAGTTCGCAAATGGTCTCAGGAAAACATTTGAGTCGATGGCATCATGACACGTCACCTCGAAGACTTGGAGGGGATGGCTGGCCAGGGTGTTCGCTCGCCGGAGCCCGCAGGAGTCGGGACGGACACGCATGCCTGAGCAAACCTCCCGGGTGAGGAACTCCGGGCCGCGGTGATGAGATCGGGAGAGCACGAGGAGAGATATCATTTCATAAAACTTGCCAAAACCCACGGAAAGGCCGCTGATCCCACTGAGTGTGGACGAAGCGGGGAATACATGGAAAATTTTATTTTCCCCCTACCCGAGGCAAAAGGGAGGAGGGGAGGGAAGAGAGATTTAGCGCGTGGGCCGGTGGAGGGAAAGGTGGAGGAGAGTTAAGAGGGGAGGGAAGAGGTTGGGGCGAGAGAGGGGAGGCCATCGAACCCTCTCTCTCTCCCCGAGACGAGAGAGCTCGTGGCTGAAGAAGGAGGCGAAAGGGAACGAGGAAAGGCAAGGAGAGCTCTCGTCCCCGATTTCCGACTTCGAGTTTGTGTTTGGCCAGTAAGTGAGACGAAGGAGAGAGGGCTCCTTATGTAGAGTGAGGGAGAAAAACGGGGAGAAAAGAAAACTAGAAAAAAGCAAATGAACATCCCACAACCTCCCCTCCTCAACCCACCCCAATGACTCTTATCCTTCCGGGTTTAAACCCTCGATGGTTATTGTGGACCTCTTCACACACTGTTCACCCGAACAGAGTCAGCTGACCATGCATCGAGACCCCAATTATACTGTTCGTAATGGCGATTTGCACGGTGCGGCATGGAGAATTAAATCCCCCCGCCCCACATACACATCTTCTTTAAAATTTCTTCATTACGCCCTTTCTGACGCGTGAATCTTGAATTTATTTATCCAGTGGCGATCATGGTGCCTGTGCGTTGCCCGTATAAGATATTTTTTCGCGAACAGCAAAAACAGAAGTTAAAAAATACTTGTCTGGTAATGCGGTTCATATTTTAACTGCAAAATTTACACGCCTAATGTAAAATTGCGTTGTGGACTATAATTTTTTTCCGTTATGAAAAATGGAATCTTTTTCTATTGTGTTACAAAGACAATTCTAGTAATTTAACTCGTCCTTTAATATATAAGAGCATACCGACAGCTCCAAATACCTAAGGAGATATTTTGGTATTTTTTTATATGTTAATGAATGGTTGATATACCTTTTGAGGGTAAAATTATTTCACATGTCACCATTAAAAATACGAAACGAAAAAAAAATGACATTTACCGTTCGTTACCTGATAAATTCAGTTTTGGCTAACGTGTTTAATAATCGAAATAAATTATTTCGGTAGTGACAAGTTTTCAGGTAGTCGCTGCAATACAAGTACACAAAACTCAGGGGCTTTTCGGAATACCAGGGTCATCAGGGGTGCCCTCATTTAATTCTTGATACAAGTATTCATTTGGATCCATAAAAGGACACCTTGGAAAGGGACGATCTTCCTTTGCTGAACAATCAAGCGGGAAATTTTATCCTTTAAAACTAATCAGAGCAAATGGAAAAATGAACAAGGCTGTAGGAACTAAACTGTGGTAAAGATTTCTTTAATCGGTTGCGGAGTTGTGAACTTGTGGAAAAGACCTCATCCGTAGTAATTTTCACGCTTTAAAATAGGTTTTTCACGTTGATATTGCCATTGAAAGACCTTTGATGTTCGTTAAAACGTCTCAGTCTGACATTTCGAATTATCGCCAGGGAAGGTTCTTCACGGCTGAGTAGACTTTGAGGCGTCTGATTCCTCCTTAACAATCCCCAGGCTCATTCAAACATGCGAGGGATTCCGGGGAGCAGGATTTCCATTTTCCCGCTCAGCAACTTCAATTCCACTAAACTCGAAAGGCTCTCCTTACGATTGTCTTCTTCTCACAAGCGTTTGAAAGGTACCGACCTTCTCGAAGTCTCAGCCAAATCCTCTCGTGTTGGACATACGTGATTCGTTTTTATTTCCTGCCGAGGTACGTACTACATCCTGATTGATTCGGGGAACTGACTACGAACCGATTTCCCATTTCGGGAACCACACATGCTGCCTACTCTCATCACGTTGTTTTGCCTGAGGAGGAAGCATAAATAGAGGTTGACTTTCCCCCTTTCGGATCTCGTCACGTGGAGTGGCAAGTTCGTGCGTCGGTCTCCACTGCTGTCGTCCTCTTCGACGCAAATGACATTTGTTTTCTCTCTCTTGACCCTTTCTTTCTCCCCTCGAGGGCAAACATGAAATCACCGCCATCGGCGGATATTAGCTCTTCTTGGTGATGTCGAAGCAGTCCGATGCGCAAATACACCGTGGGGAGGATAAAAACTCTGTGGCGTATTTATTTTTTCTAGAAACAACTTTTAAAGTTAAGTTTAAACAGCAGCAAACCATCTTGCGCCGCATTATCATCTCTAAAATTCTTTCTCGTCCTCAATGTCTTAAACATTCGAAATGAGCGCGGCTGATAAACTTATCCGGCGTACTTCTTCGGGTCGAGGAGGAAATAAAAAAAATGCTATCCCCGTGCAAATTACGCGAATTTTATTCCATCCGGTTTTTCCGGTGTGAAACGCGATCTTTCCGACTTAGCGGCCCAAGATTCGAAACCCGCCCAGGGTGTGATGACGTATTGTAATGTGGGTGCTTCCGTATATCGAATTTCGTTCGCATTGTGACCTTAACCTAAAATGCGACATCTCTGGGAAAGGGTACGGTTGATGTGCAACATGGTCGAATGGAATCGTTTTGGTGTTGAGTGCCGGCCTTTTCAGACTCGCGTCACACGGCCCAAGTTTTCGTATCAACTTGCATCAGATACAGGGACTCGCGTGTGAATTGCATTCAAACTTTTCGGAGAACGCAGGAAAATTTGTGCGAAAATGAGTTCTAAGACAACTTTTATTTTTCCCGTTCAAGATACATGGGACGGAAAATCATGTAAGAGCTACCGTGAAGGTGTCACTAACAAAATAATATCTGCTAAGATTAAACAAGATGGCAATGGGTGACCATCACACACTCCCATAAAAAGTAGTCGGAATGAAAACACGACGGATATTCTAATCCCAAATAGGGAGGAATATCCTTCCGCAAAATAAGGAAGCTGCGCCAATTATAATATTACTATTTGGTATTTTATCGTTTAAAGTAGCTTTGGAATCAACAAAAATTAACAAACGGTACACGTTTCTTTACCTCTCTTAAGAAAACATAACCTGGCATCCAACACAACAATAAATTCCTCTTCAATTTTTCAGTCTTCCTTCCTCACTTCAATCCATCCAACATGCCTATCCTATTCATACCCCCTAATCACTTGCTTAACATTCTCTTTCCTATCACACCCTTCGACCTCCCATTGCCAATCAAAATCCTCTGCATCCATCTTTCTCCCTCCTTGATTTCTCCCAAAAAACCCCACTCCTTCCCCATCATGCCGATTACTTCGTCCATCGTTTTTCTTTCTGTCCATTTCACTTTTTTCATCCAATTCCAACATCATATTTTGAAAGCCTCAAATCTACGCCCATCATCTTGTTTCAATGACCATGTTTTCCAGCCGTACAAAACCACATTCTATATCAAAGTTTAAACGAATCATTTCTGAACATCCTTCCTAAACATCTGTGTGACATCATACTTCTTTGTCTCTACTCTTCCTGAACCCAAACTATCCCCTGGGTAATCATTTTCCCTGCTCCCCATCCTCTTTTTGATGATTCTGAGTACCACTGTAAATGTGTGCAAAATCAAACTTATTGTTTTACGCATGGTCCTCAAATAAGACCGCCTTTCGTTTTTTAGAATGGAAACAAAAACTAATTTTAAAAAATCTTTCGTCCAAATTCCCCTCTCATAACTGCTACGAATAGCGCATAAAAACTGTCCCCCCCCTATTGTTTTAAACCTTTAAGTAGTTCCGTGGGAATGTTGTCAATTCCTACGCCCTTATTAAATTTCAATTCCCTTACTTCATTTTCTATCTTGCTATCAAATATAGTATCCCCGAACCAAAGCTATTACATTTTATTATATTATACATACATTATATTTTCATTCTATGCTTAAGCTTTCCAGCCTACTATCTTTACCATATATTTCCTCTTCGTATTCTTACTATACTGTGATAATAAGGCCTTCTAATCCTTCGCACACGTTTTTATCGAAGCTGTGCCATGTGAAAAGTCACATAAGATTCTGAAGACGACGGTCGTGCCGTCGAAACGTCATAACTACATACGTGAGTGTCCTTTCTTTGTGTTTCTATGTTTTAGAAATCTATATCTGTGTGTATATATATATATAATAAATAAATATATATATAATACTTAATAATATATATATAATATATAAAACTATATAATATATATTTTTTAAAATACTTAAATTACTGCCCATGTAATATATATCTGTGTTTATACATACATATATATATATATACACACACAAACACTAAGATAATAGATATTACACACACAGAAACATAAAAGAAGGACACTTACAGTAGATATTTACGTTTCGACGGCACGGCCGTCGTCATCAGAATCGAATCGTCTGATGACGACGGCCGTGCCGTCGAAACGTAAATATCTACTGTAAGTGTCCTTCTTTTATTTTTCTGTGTGTGTAATATCTATTATCTTAGTGTTTGTGTGTTTGTGCGTCGCCGGAGAGCGTCATTTTCGAGATTATATATATATAAACACAGATATATATTACATGGGCAGTAATTTAAGTATTTTTTTAATTACAAGTACTAGTGTATTGTTTATTTTGCGCTTTTATTTAAATGGAAGTGAGAATTTAAATCAATCAGCTGTAGAATAAGATATACTCTCAGAGATTTCAACGACCAATCGTAACACGAGGGAGAATTTGTCTCCGATCATGGAGTATGACGTCTACATTCATCTTCTCCTTAACCATATTCCCGCATAAACAATCATTGGCTCTCAATACATGCAACACGGAAATCTTAAGGACCTATTTTGAAAAAAAAACTGGTTTATAAGGAAAATAAACTCACTATACCTCTTCTAAATATGAATGATCTAAGGCGTCCTTAGCCTTGATCCTGACTGGATTACTTTGTGATATAAGAATTTCCAGCGTTATTCTCTCCGATCACTTTTTGGATACATTCCAAGTTTGATATCCAACTACTGAGATTATTTCACATCTGTTTAGCATCTCCATATAAATATGTTTTCATACTCCAATGCGGAGTCCTAAGACAATATTCATATCACCGCGGGGCGCATTCAGAACAGGGAAGGAAGCTTTGTGAATTAATTTTCAAGAGGACGCTGATAAATGCTTCTATTTGTTTGGCAATAATCGAAAGCGGTTAGATTTTTATTAAGATGTGGACTTCCGAGAAAGTAAAGAATATACAGCTCACAAAAATTAATGAAAAAACAAACAGCGAACGCTCTTGCATCACTTTCCGGGCGACTTCCTCAAACGTGACGGTATTAGCATCAGCACTCGAGCTGGCTTGGATGGTATTTATCAACTCACACCTCCACCCAAACAATTATTGAGTGTAATAATTTCAATTAGCTCGGACGTCCCCGCGGCAAACTGTTGACACCATTCGGTGACGGAGAAAAAGAATAAGAGGAAGCAACCAGGATACCGTTAGCAAAATCGGTCACGGCGAACGGCAAAAGGAGAAGAGTCTTGCACAAGTTCAAATTACCGGTGACTCATTCATTCCACAAAATATATTTGGACACCTTCCTCCACGTTGGGCAAACGCGTGGGTGCATGCTCTCTCGATGGTGTTCAGGGGATATACGATTACTCTCACACAGTCAAGATGAAACGGTTGCCTTCATACGATCGATGTGTTCCACTAAATGACAAGTAATACGCTGCATCAAAACATTGTTCATCATCTCAAATTCGCACAATCTCATGCTCTTCCCACATTACCAGCATGTTGCCAAATAATGCCCTTAAAAAGAAATATATGCAGCACAATCTTGTACGTTATAGCCACTTAAATCGGAGAGAGGGGGCTGCAATTTCTCATTGATGAACCGAAGGAAAAACTTCGGTCTAAAACTCTTGCAAATACCAAGCACAGATTTTCCCACTATATTTGACTAGTGAGTCTGATAATTGATCATCATCATTGCCCTCACACTGGTATTCCAATATACATCCATTCAACATTGAATGATCACAATAACGCTGATCGAAATGACAAATGCATGTAGATTAGGATAGTTTTCGGCCACAGCTTGGAAAATATTCAAGGTACCATTAAGATGATAAACTTACCCAATAAATAATTCATATTCTCGTTTATGAACACATTTTTCCCTGGTTTCTCTTTGAGTACATTCTGCCTAACAAGAAAAAGATATTGGTACAAAAGAAAAAGTGGTTATAAATTTATTTCTTGATTTCAGAAGAATGTGAATAATGACGTAGCGCATGATGTTGAAGCTACGTGTATTTCCCATTCATTTGAAATTCTTCTTGTTAGCTACAACTTGTCCTAATTATTGGTGCGATTTGGGCAAAAGAAAACAAAAAGGTTGCTATTTCGGTTCCCAAGCCATTGCGTGTGAACACAAAGGCTCTCCTATCCCAGAATAAACACCCTACGTGGGCTTAGTCTCATTCCCACTAATTTGAGGACGGGTTGGGCGAAAGGGATGATTTGGCCAACCCTTCACCGAATTCCTGGTTGCCCAGCAGGGTCTTTTGGGGGCCACGTGCCGGGGTTATGGGGCCGGGGGAGGGGGGAAGCGTGACTGACTGTGTGCCAGTCGGATCAATGGGACAGAGTTTGGTCGATATTCAGCACGCGGCGCGCGAACCAAATCGCGGGTCCCAACACACGGGGTCCGGTCGTTATTCACAACACTTTCCTACAAACCAACACTCGGGGTGGATTCATGCCATGCTCCAACATCATAAATTAGACGGAACCTACACGGTCCGATACTGTCTTCTTCCAGTCTGATGCCAACTGGTAATTTCCTTACGCTCTAGTGTTTTGCCCTTGCAACCTACTCTTACATGCAAGTTCTCTCCGGCCACTTCATCAATCTTTTAATTTTTTTTCATATTCTTTCATAGACAATTTTAAGGATTTATTTTTACTTCTATCATAGAAAACTCCTTTACTTTAGGAAGCCCTTATTGTTTTTGCAATTATATTACGGGAAAAACGTTTCCCTCACCATCCTGATTTGTTTCTCACGGCTCTATATTCTGGCTCTTATCTATGGACTTTGAGTAATAATTGTTCTATTTTGTTGATGGTGAATGTACTCACAGGATGGAATAAATACTAATTGGGATATTTTTGCGAGGATGATTAGATTATTATGTTATACATAGGGGATTTCTAGGTTGGAAAATTTGCATTAGTATTTATGATGATTTTTTTCGGATCATCTTTTAACTCATCGAGAGTCTTGAAATGTAGATTTTTTATTAAGGAGAGCATTTGAACGATGTTTGCTGGAATTAATTCAGAAACATGTAGCACAAATCGCGTTTCTTTTAAAGACGAGAAAATAGATCTTATATCAGATATTCCACTATCATAGGATTTACTCTGGCAGCTTAATTTTTGTTTCTCAAGGAAAGTGCACCTTGAAGGGAAATGTATGTTTATTAAACATGTCTTCATCGCTTTTAAGATAATGCTAGTGACTCATCATATTTTTAAAATCTCAGTCGTGAAACAAGGTACCCGGTAAAGACAAGAGGTACAAAATATGTTTCTAAGGTCATCTGAATAAATTAGCTAAAATAGCATTACCTTCAATAATAACATGCACCTAGAGTATCGGGCAACGCCATTCCAATTCATTCAATTCTACCTGTTGAAAGTCTCTGGTAAGTATGATCTGCCACGAATCTCAAGAGCTTCCTTTTTTCCCTACATTATTTCCTTCTTCATGTCGTCCAACTCTGCCTTCATGCTGCCTAAAATAGCTTAACCCCTTCCTTCCTCTATCCCCCTTCCCCAAAGTTCTCCCTTCTATCACGATCTTTTATATTCTACTACCTTTCAGTATTTCCTTCAGTCACTTTCTCTGCCTTTTTCGGATTCCCCCGGCAACTTCCTCTCTTCGTCCATCATTTATTTAAAAATACACCATTCGTCATCTTCTCTGACCAACCTATTGTCTCCATTCTTCTCCTCGTCCTTACTTCCAGTCTCTGATATACTTTTATCTTCTTGTCTCAGATGACCTGGTTTTAGATTCATAAAACGTCATGCTCCATATTGAAGTCTTCAGTAATGAAAGGTAGGTACTTAAGAGTATCTACGTGTCATCTCTTCTCTTCTTTTGGTAAATGCTTCTTCCGCCAAATGTATTCTACTCCTAATTTTCCCATAAAAATATTACGTTAACTTAACATCGGATATTGAGGAAAATCTTCAGATAGCATAGTTTGTGTCTGCGCGTGCTTTGATGAGTAGAGTGACAATATAAATCCGGATCCAAAAGAATGAAAGACTACTCTCTAATTCAATGTCCTTCCAGGCATGTTGACGACAAACGGCAATACGACAAGCAAACAATGGCCGCGCTTCTCTATAAACATCCTGTTACTTAGCTGTAGGTTAATTATCCGTCCAAATCGAATATGGTTACTACTGGAATGTCAACCTCGTCGGATAAATAAATAAACATTTCTTGCCCCGCAAGATAACGAGTCACGGATTTCTCCTGGAACTGTGCATGACGCAAGGGGACAATTAATTCCAAGCGTCCTTGCACCAGGAATCCCTCGATAAGGATATGAAAACAGTTGGATGGAGAAAGCATTAAAATGTATGGAAAAGTTGTGCAAAAGGCAGGAGCGCAGCTCCGCAATACCAAACATCCGGTTACCGCGGCGAGGGTGAATCCTTTTTCAGCCGGCAGATCGTCCTGGAATCTCCGGCGGAGTGAAAGCAGCGGCTGAGTGGAGGGAGGTGTGGGGGTGGGGAAAGAGGAGAATAAAGATGAAGGAGAGGAGAGGAGGAAGGTAACAGGTTCGCTTGGCACACATATTTAGAATCAGAATAGTTCCGACGGCGATCTGGGGATCGAGGGGAATTAAAAGAAAAGATTCACGGATGCGAAAGCTGAGCTCCTATAGAGTTCAGATATTAATATTTCCTCCAGCCGAATGTAATCCGTTGACGTCGTTTCCTTATCGCTTTCAAATCGCAAGACTTCCCGCGATTCGTCTAGACATGCCCCGAACAGTTCATAAACCGAACCGAACGTGATAAATCCATCAGAGAACATAGCGCACACCATATTAAGGTAAATATTAGAGAATTAGACTGTTCAGGGCATGGTTTAAAAATGACTCGACTCCTGGGAACAAATGTTTTAAAATTACATCTGTCCCAGTTCTAACTAGTTCGTAGGCAGGAAAAGTATTCTTGGGACTGTTTCTCAGGGCATTAAAAGTTAGCAAAGCCCTCTTTGACTTAAATTTATCATTCAATTAGGTCGACGAGATTTTTTCCTCTTTATCTAACTCTATTGGCGGTTAATTATTCACCAAACAGCCCACGAAAACAAGCTAATCTGTTTAAATCATCACTGACTAAATTTATCGGCGGTTTTCATTTAAAACCTTTTCATTCGTTCACGCATTCCTAAAGTAACTGATACACCTCCAGTTAGCTGAAACTGCAATTAAAAACAATGAAAATAAGAATAATCGTTGTGAAACAAATTAATCCATTTATATGTGTTATTCACAAAATTTAACTGTTCATTGCTTCGAGTTCGAAGAAAACTACAAAAACTCCTGTCATGATTTTTCCTATGGAAAAGTGACACTTCTGTCATTGGTCATCATTAGTTTTATGTCATTTTTGTTTAAGGTCAGTTCAGCCAAATTATCAGAATTTTGAAAACACAAAAGTTTTATTGATGAGAGTAAATTTACATAGTTATAATTCTAATAATATATATAAGTATAATAATATTATAATACAACCTAAAGATCTTACATTCCATGTCCGTATCCTGCTTCTGTCTTTCCTGACCGATATACCCCTCCTAGCAGTCCCCAATCGGAGATCCGATTGGGGACTATTTTACCTCCGGAATATTTTACCGGGAAGAATGCCATCATAACATAAATAGGTGCAGTGCAGGGCTGCATCTACTCGAGAGACTAATGCGGTGGTTTCCCGTTGCCTTCCGCATCGCAGTACTTCGGCCGATTCCGTGAACATCACTCTCGACCGAAGCTACGGCTGTTAATGCCGAACCGATCTCCTTGATATGCACCATCAATGCCTTCTATTGAGAACTGCTTCCTTTAAGTAGTGGGGTTATTTTGTGTTGCGTGTAAAAGTTTTGAACCGCTAGTAATTATTTTCCGACAAAATATCCAGAAAAATATTCTCCGTGCAACGAATTTAAGAAGTAATATTTTACATACTTTAACGTAATTTAAAATATAATTTCGTTTCTATATTGTTATTGACAATAGTCTACGGGCTTAGGATAGGCTTTTTATGAACCCTGAGACAACTTAGTAATATACTCCTGAGCCTTAACTAGCACGACACAAAATATTCTTATACCCCGTTTTACTTATTAAAGCAACTCATTCTTTAGTACTGCGTACTTTCTATCTTCCTTTCCTTCCTTCATTTTGACAAAAACGCGCTTGTTCGAAAATGGGCAGTAAGAATGTGAGTTAACACGAGGGATTTCAGAGACAACTTCTCAAACGCATTTCTTTCGTCCTGTGCCCATTTCCACCCCGACGCATACGGTGACCAACATGTGCACGCGTGGTGGACGAGTAAATATATGCTCAGAATCACAGCGGATCGTTGGAGGTGGACTGAAAGGATGTTCGAAAAGTATGCCCGACACCGTGTCGACAATGAGCATTTACCATTAGCGGGGATTGAGAGAGAGAGAGAGAGGAGGGGGGGGGGAATATTGGATAGTGTAGGTACGCGATGAAAGTTGGAAAAGAAAGCAGGCTGCGGGAGAGAAAAAAGAGCAAGAGGCGGCGGTCGGGGATGGAGTGGGATGGTGGAGAGGGACTAATGGATGAGGCCGCGAGAGTCTCCGCTTGCGTTTGTGCAGCCGGCCCGCGGCCTCCGGGGCGAGGGAAATTGTCGTCGCGCGGGGCACACTCCGTCCCGCTTCGTGGGATCTCGGTGACTCGAAGGTATGTTTTCCTCCGCAACCCCGAAACTCTCTTTTTCCCTTCGCGGGGAGAAAACTTTCAACCCTTTTCCTTCCACACACATACAAACCCTCCCCACACGAGAGATGAGGACATTCATCTCCAACAATCTCAACACCCCCTCCCGCCACTCTCCCAATCCTACCCCCCCCAAATGCTAAAGCAAGCAATACCCACTCACTCAATCCCCTCTTCTCTCGGATTGAGATCAAGGTCGTCCCCGGATCCTCCGGTAATGGTGATAAATAAGGCCAAATCCCACGACGATCGGAGTACGGCCTTTTCCCTCCCAAATCCCTCTCCCCCCGGCGTCACGAAGGCGTGCGTGCGTACTTATTTCTCTTGGCACCCTTCCGTTACTTTCCATCTTGTTCCATCTCCGTACTTCATTCGTCTTCACCTCATCGAAAGGATATGTCTGGAACCTCTTGCAACAGGATGAGATTTCAAACCCAGCGATTTGATTTCGACCGGATGGCATTGAGATGTCGTTCCATCCACAGTTTTTGCCTTTTCGAAAGAATACATTCATCACCATCTTGAATTGCATTAGATTTGAAACATGGCGACTTATTTTCAACTGGATGGCACGGAAGAGTTTCCTCGCGTTCATCCGCAATTTCATCGTTAAGTTTCGGAGGTGAAACCCATTGCCAGTGAGAGCACACGTTTAATGAGTTCATGAGCTAATTTAGTTGATAAGCATCAAGGGTAACAAGAAGAAATTAGTTTCCTCTCCGAGGATTCATTTTCTGCGCTCTCCAGCTCCATTTTCCGTTCATCTAGCCTCTTTCATTCAACATGGGTCTTTTGTTAGCTTCTTCATTAATTGGCTGACGTATTCTATTCTTAGAACTCATAATTCTTGCCTACTACGTTTTTTTCTATTGTTATCTTCATCAGGTCGTTAGGGCCCCAAATGAGCTCCAGTGTGCTTAGTCGGTTACCTTGGCCCAGCTTCCAAGCCCCGTTATCCTCAATAGAATCAGTATATGATAAATTATGTTGGCACAAAGAATGCATATGAGCTTAGTGTGCTATTAGCAGAAAAAAGTGGAATCATATTTCTGGCAAAGTGTGTAGTGGAGTTAGTGTCAGCATTAGGGTGGGAATGAGACATTTTTTGTGATATAGTGTAGATATGGTAATGCTATATCCCTTCCAAATCTCACTCAACTCAACTCTATAATCAAGTCATTAGAAAGGCTATGAGGTAAAGGAGAGCTAATGAATAGCTCTTAGCTTGTTTGACTTTTAAAAAGAACATTACATACGGAGTAGTGGCCATTTTTATGAAAAAATGTGTGCTATTTCCTCCGTAATAATGTCCCGAAGGATGGTGGGTAAATAATTCTTGAAAACAGGATTGAAATTCAGATAATTGATGACTTTGGCTATATGATATCATACCTAGGAAACAAGCTTGACGATACAATATTCTAACCAAAGAAGATTCAAATACACAGCCAGGTATAACAAATCCACTCACCACGCCTTCCTCAGCAACTTATCACGATTAAAACATTCGATGGGGAAAAATTACATAACGTCTCTACATCTAACGTCTAACGTCTCTAACAATTAGACAGCTAGAAAGAATCAGAAATGTATTTTATGCAAATTTAATTAATTAAGCAGCTTAGAATTTTGGTGAGAAAAAGTTAGCCTGATTACCTGAGGTTCTCAAGCAAAACCTCTCAATAAATACCAGCTAAATTCACAATGTGTGATTTGTTGGCTACCATAATTTCCTATCGAAAAAATTGCTCCAGAAGTAAATAAACTTAGCCCTTAGACTCAGAATACTTGAATAAAAAACGTGTAGTACTTGAATTAAAAACGTGTAGTAAGTCTGGTGATTTCGATCCTTATGTATCAAACCAACCTTCTGCTTTATGACTGGCAGAGCCGCCGTTTGTACCTCTGCCTCTCGTCTGATTTCACTCAAGTTGTATTTTAAGTGTCCATCACATTTAAATGTTTCCTTGATGAATGAATCTGTTTTTCTTTCTGTTAAAAGGCAACGAGTAAGACATTTTTTCCTAAATTTCTTACTCTCAATTCACACTTTCAAGTTGTGGGTTTTCCATTTTGTAAAAAAAATCTAACGTTCCACGATGCATCTGAAATTTCCCCTTTTTCTAACAAAGATTTCCCTGAAAGAATCCCCATTGTCATTTACTTCCTACACTCATCCCTTTCCTACAAAGACAAATGTCTTGATTGGTCTAAAGATCTCTCACTACAATCCCACGCACCAAAATTTCTGCTCGGCCTATAAAATCATGGACAATTTCTTGGAAACGAGATTGATTTATCTATTAACAACTGACTGACGAGGTTATTTCGCTCTATCAGAAAAAAAACGACAAAAATGTAATATTACTCTCTACACCGATGGCATAGTCCAAGGCCTAGGCTACGCTATCAGATCTGGAAATAGTGAAAATATACGATAAAGTGTCTAACAGATAGATTAAATGATATATATACATACACATGAACATTGACACATTAATGCACATTAACTTTAACGGTTTTATACATATTTTCATATTTGTGTTCTAACAACCCTTATCACGTATTCTCGCGTCAGTTTGCAGAGAATTGTGTAGATAAGAGAGGTATTGTATAGATATATATAATCATTACTTATGGAACATTGAGTGAATTCGACCCCGCACCCCGGGGATTATCCATAAAATGCGCTTTTTGTACCAATGACTAGAATCTTGCGTATTTTAACTTAATATTGATCAGTTTGGCTTAATTCCGTTATTTTCTCGTAAGGAACAAACTATTCTCAGTAGAGCTACAATTTAAAGATAATTGTTCTGTATCCCTTTGGTATGCATGCGAGAGAACTGAAAATAGATGTACTTAATCAGTATGCCACCCTGCACACAGTGGTCCATCTACATTTACTTAATAACTCGTAAGCTGTCATAAGGATGTGTAGCAACGGTTGTTAGTGAATGAAACATTGTTACATGAATATGCACTTAAACATAAATATATTGCTGCACATATGCAAAAACAATTGTACATTTACACACATCGTTGTTTATCTACATTACGCATTAATGGGTAATGGGTAATCAATGGGTTCAAGCCAAGATGTAAATTTTGCTTTTTTAATTACAAATACAGGGGTACATAATTATAATTTTGTTATGAATGTTTAACACGCGGGAGAAGAACGAGAACTTGAATCTGTTGTTGTTATTTTGTTGTCCTCTCGTGGACGAATTAATCAATGTAGGATCATAATATTTCCACGGTGTAAAAAGTAAACCCCTGTGTTATATACCTTTCTAAAAGTCTAAAGTCTTGCTGGCACTATTCGTGACTCAAGGACTCCCACAACTTAATCCTTCCAACATACCCGTCACCTTTGCACTTTTCTCGAAGCAATTTATTGTAAATATACCAGATTTTCTCCTACCTTATTCTAAATACCTTAATTACCATTTTTTACCAAATATCGCATATTCCAAATGCGGCCTAGTTAAAACAGACTGACACATCTCTTTTACTTTTGTTATTAGATTTTCCCAGAACATGCCTAAAGACACTTCTCTTTTTAATATTGACCAGCATTTTCATCTGATGGGCACGCACAATGAAAAATTTGATGTAATTCTTACCATCAAGTATTTTTACCTATCCTGAGTACGAGGTACTCAATTTTATTATCTTGTTTTGGTGATCATCTTTTCTATTTTTCGATAATAAGTGCTCAAATCAAATGAAGTAGTTTATACATGTACGGCGTGGAACAGTGAAGGGGGCTTGTCCATATTTTCCCACTACGTTCGAGAGCTGATCACATGGTTGATCCGGTTTGTACTGGGACGGATCTCCCATTGGAGGGGGTTGGGTCCTGCCTTGTCTTGATTTGCCCCAAATAACTATATAAATCGCTTCGGTACCGGTTTTGGAATTATCAGCCGCTGGAGCCTCAGGGAGCCTCACAAGCAAAAATACATTATCTGTGAGCCCAACACCGCTTCGTGGATGGATCATGAAGCGAGAGATTTCGGAAAGGAAAAAGCTATGCGGGCGGCTTTGTGCAAAATATGTTAATAGGCCGAGAACTTCATTTTGAGAGAGACAGAGTAGAAAAACCTTAGATTACGAACAACCCGAATTCTTTCTTACCCGTCCGTCCTTCGCCTTTTGTACCTTCAGGGCGAGGGTATTTTATGGAGCGGTACGGCATTCTTACAATGATGCGACTGTTTGATTTGTGAGGAGAAGACCCCTCGGTCTTCTCCCCAAACGTAATTCGCTCGGTGCCGCAGGGAAAGAGATACGGATTTCGATTTGACGAGGGAACATTTTGGAGAGTGTCAAAATATATGGATACTAAAAAGGCATCAACATGCAGGGCGAGATATATAGCACGTCTTCGTTAGGACTTTTTCGCAGTTAGACTGAGACGTGCAGAATATTTTTATGGAGGTATCTTAACATTTCGTGAATGGAGTTTTCATGATACGCTACATGCTACCAGCTCTGTATCCCGCTATGTATCCGAAGCATATTACTTACTACTTCAGTTACTCACAGAGAATCGTAGACAGTAAACACACTTTAAATCAGGGATGTGTTTATAGATGACGAAACGTTAAGCTGAAAAAATTTCATATATAATATATATACTTGTATATATACCTCCATGGGATAACAGTTAATGCGTTTCTTGTTTTACGTTTAACGATAATAAAACTTAGACAAATAATTACCTACTTGATTAATTAGCATAGTAGGTGAGTGAACTCTCCCTGAAGGTGAAAGGTCCAGGTTCATACTCCGGATATATTTTTTCTCTGTAATTTACTTTTCCCTTTATTTGTCTCGTTTTTACGTTACACCTGTGCTTTTATAGTTGTCCCAAATTTATATACTTTGGAGAATATGTGAGTTTCCGGTGGCAGATACCGTTATCTTGGAGATGGGATGGAGAGAGAGTGTCTCCGACGTTTGGAAATAAGTCTCCGTTGCGTCAGATCTGCAGGCAGTGGTTGATAGATCTTGGAGATTTATCGACTGCCTCCCCCTGATGCCTTTGCCCTCCCGTTTTCTCGATGGAGCCGGCGTCATTCATTTAGACTCCCGAGACTCGAGTCGGTTCCAATTAATTCAGTACGGAAAAAGGGAACGTTCAACAGAATATGTTAAATTCCTAGTGGAAAGCATTCCTTAAAAATCCCTCTGTCGCGGCCTTGTTTTGCTTCGTGAGTCTTCTGGAAAAGAGTATTGCAAAAATATGCCAAGACCTTCGGTGATGAGCGATCGCGCATGCAGTTGACGAAATCCCGTGTTGATTGTTCCCCGGGAGTGAGCCCATTCGGGGCTCCCCAGATTTCAGGATCTCACTTTCGACCACTTCCCGATTTCAAACTTGTTTCGGCACTTTTAACCTTGTAGTTTATCTGCCATTGCACAAAACTCCGACGACCTACTGACATACCAAACAAAACATGTTCCTCAGGAATTTGGAGAGACACTACACTGTGGGGACAAGTAGAAACCTCGCCAAGTATGTCGGATGTTACAGAAAAATTGCATTCAGGAGCCGTTTGACCTTCGACGTTTCCGGAGTCATTATACTTACTCGTACCTTAAGTACTAAGAAAGTATTATTATGTTTCATTGTTGAGTGAAGGAGGCCAAGCTACCGATTTCGATACCACGATACTGAAGTAATAATCTCAAATAATAATTTTCTTAAAATTATCTGTTAGTTACCCTTCTGAACTAATATTTTTGAAGAAATTTTTATTGCAACTACAATCGCTATTAGTCTTAGGTGCTATGACTTGAATTTTATATGCATAGAGCAAACCGTACAGTCCTGACTTTTGAATCCACTCTTGAGTGAATATATTTATTTAACGACTCATTATGGACGAGATTGACACTTTATGGTCCCTTCTTCCACCAATCCTTTAACATTAGGTCGAAGACAATAACGAACAGCCAACTCCTCAGGGGAGGAAACTTAACTAGGCGGGAGTCAAACCCACGACCTATTGAATTGGCAGGCGAGAACGCTACCCCACGGCCACCGGGGCGAACAAATTTCTAGAGCACGTGTGTAACTGCACGAGAGTACGAATGTGAGATTACTTTCTGTGTATAACTGGACGATTTAGATCATTAACTGATAAACTATCTGATACAAATCCAAATAATGAGGTATCCGTTATTTTTTTAAAGTATCACTTACGGCGAAATTTATCAAAATACCAATATACACTGGGAAAAACGAATTAACTGTTAAAAGGGCGCCCTTCGTTTTTTCCACTTGAATATATATGTTTGCTTTCCCAATATTTTAAGGAAGAATTAAGCGCTGGTCACTCTCGTTCTTTTTTTGCGATAATTCATCTTTCGCTTCTCTTTCCTTTCATTTAAATTTGTAATTTTCTCTTATCAAAAGATCGCGCATATATCTGTTGAATAACGGCCAAGTTCTCCATTGGGAAGACAGTCTGTCTCTCCTAATTTAAGCTCTCGCGTGACCACTACTTCCCAGTGTCACCCTTGTTGGCTAATTTCACGTATCAGAAGGAATTTATAGTGCTGTATCTTGCGCGCTGAAGTCGTTGTCTTTATTAAGGTCACCCGAAGAAATTCAATGGCACCATCGCAGCACTTTGGCGCACCACCCACATGGCCGGAGTCGATTCCAATCGCCCGGCGACACGCTCCGTGAGGCCGAAATCGTGAAAAACATAAAAGTGGTTTTGGAGAGTGAGAGGACCTTTCTCATGCATGTCCGAAAGGATGGGGTTTCTCGTCCACCCCCTCTCTACCTTACCCTCTTCTTCCTGCCCGTTTTTTTCTGGGTCAGAGACCACCGTGAGTGGATACCACGTGGCCCAAAGATTGAGAGGACATCTTCCGATGAAGACTTCGCCCGAATTGCAAGGAATGGGTTTGGGTCCGAATAGGAATTGAAACGAACTTGGAGAGAAAGGGAGACATAGAGGAGAAAGGGTGATCTACCACTGTTAGGTTATCGATGTGGAGCTATGCCCTACCAAGTTCCATAAATAAATTAACCTTATCGGTCGTTCACATCTCTTGTATATTTTTGCCTTTCTAACTTTTTGGAACTCGTTGTCGGGCCTGCATTATTTTTTTCTAGTCCATGGTCCGGGAGACGGAAATGCGGGTAAAGAGGACATGGATTCCTTAACAAGCCACATCGATACAAATCGATACTTTTCGATAGGTAAAAGCGTACATTTTCGGGTGAAAAAAATTCAGAAGGCGTAGACTTACGTTGAGAGAAATGAGACAAAAGAGAATGGAAGGTGTGTCAATATTTTTTCTTTGTTGTAATCGACAACGGATTGCTTCGTTGACTCCATGACGGATGAAAAAAAAAGTCGCGAAGTTCTTGTCGATGTCTTTGGAAATTTCACTTTCCTGAGGCACGCACCTGCTTTCCTCTACATTCGACCTGAATGAAGGATTTCCATGTTCGTTTAATCTTGGACCATACAGTAAACATGATTAACAAGTATGAAAATTGAAACAATATTGAAATGACATATATAATTGGTTTAGTGAAAAATGTGTAACTTTTCTAAATAGATGAAATAATTGACATGAAAACTGAAAGGGTGATTCGTGATGCGGGAAATGCGGCGAGAGAGAGCAGATGTGTCAGTCATTTCTTTTCTTTGTCTCAATTGGAGAAAACTCAAATGATTCGTCACTTAAGGGTAGGGAAAACTTTCAAAAGACACTTGCCAATGGTTTCACTTTCCTGACCGATGCGCATACTTCGTAGTGAATTGCGTTAATTTTGAAACTTATTTGGAAGAATTGTTAATTCAATACTTATTGCAAAGCTACATTTTTAAAGTGTATTGACATTTATTTGAGAATTGTAAAGCATTTCAATGTTCTCAAGAGAATGGCGGCATGAAATATCAAAGGATCAGGTATACTTAGATAAAAGTCAACATTTAATTTATTCTATTTACGACATTTAATCTATTTACGACATCAATAAAAATAAGTCTATCGCTAATTCAAGATGACAGGAATTCAAAAATACAAATTACTGATTTCGGGTCATGATTCCGAGTTCAAAAGTCCATAAGACCTTAAATTACATCTGTTTTTCCGACTTTTTACGTAGTCTGGATACTAGTTGAAGTGGTGACATAAAAATGCATGTGCTAATGCATTAAGAAATGCATAAATTACTCTTATGCCGCAGCAACATGAAAAGGCCATCATGTCTTCATTGGTGACCAGCTATTATTGTAAAGCGAGGAAATTTCCTTTTTATTTCCCAAATGGGAATGATCAAATTGACTTACACTGGCAGTGATGTGCTATGACAATAACGCAATGCTGTTAATGATTTTAAAATAATGCCTACTAACCTCTTCAAAAAACACACGATGTCTTGGGAGGTATGAGATTTATTATCGATCATTTGGAAAGTGCGGCCCCATTGCTGCAAGTAATTGATGGGAGATCGCCATTCAGTGGCCTTCATATCTGCTGTCATCAACTCCACCTCTAAGCAACTGTCTCTCATTTCACAGTAGAGTTGAAAACAAAGCCACCACCATTCGAAAGAGAACGAACAGGTTAGTTTATCGTTTACCGTAAATGTCTTATCTTCCGTTAGAAAAGGTAAAACCTTTATTGTGCCTTTTTAAAAGATGGTATGATATTTGTTCGCCAAGTTAAACATATGGTGTCCTTGTTTCATAGCATTCATGCAATGGTACTATCATTAATTTATTTTAAAACTTTCATATATTTAATCCAATTCTTATTTGTTTAAAAGATACAGCTTCCTTTTCACAGCTTTTAATTTTTTTTTTAGATTAGCATTCAAGATTTGCTGTCCATGCACGTTTCGCAAGAGCTGTTTGCCATTTTAAATATCATCCACTATACAGCGGCTTATATACCCTCAAGGCAATTTGCCAAGCGCGCTCATTGTGTTACGCAAGAGAAGGTGATCATGCCTTCAAACATGTTTGGTATTTGAATAAATGCAAACTCATACATCAACGTCGTTTGCATATCCATCCCTCATTATTTTTACATACAAAATACGAATACTTGCCAGAGAACCATATCTGCATGCATCACCATTCTTCTAGGAGACTACTTTTTAATTGTTCCTCCTCAATACTCTGTCAAAGTGTTACCCAAATACGCAGTTGTTAGCATACAAGACTTGCTTAGATAACAGGAGTGTGCATGATCTAATTACAGCACTGATTTTCTTAAAATATGCCTTATAGTTGCCGTTTCCTCATTCTTCCCAAGCAAGAATTTCCGCAGCATACGATTCACCAGACTTTGCTTCTGAATGAAGTCACGATTCACCCCTTCGAAGTCAAACGGCTACCATGCTAGCGGCACATAAGCTAAGCATGGTTTTGTTTTCATAGACAAAATATTGATTGCTATCTAATCAATTTCCTTACACTATGGCGCCCTCATGGAGCTACGTGGCTTTTTGAAGCGTTAGACTTTCCTGCGTAGAAATTAAGTGGCACTGAACGCTCAACCCTCATTCAGAGTGAGCTCGAAATAAAAAGACATGAGGAGCACAATCTTCTTTGACCCGAAAATGAAGTGCAGCTCAGAAGAAAATATGCGGGAAGTTTCCGGGTTTTTAACATGGGAGTCACTGAGCTGATAATTCCGGCAGCCGTGCGAGGCGGAGGCACTCGTGAATGAATGTGAAGAGGGTGGGGTGCGTGTTCCCACGCGACCCTTTCCCTCCGCCCAGAGATCGATGGTTTTCTTTTCGAGGGTCGTGAGCGCGCCTTAGGACGGCGAAAGTGTCCGCAATGCCGCGATGGAGACTTCAACGGCCGACTCGGACGCCGCAGGCACTGCAACGAGAGCGCTCTCGGTAGTCCGAGGCACGGTTAAGCCGATCCTAACCACGGCGGAAACGTTCACTACAAGATACGGTCATCGTAGCCTCTATTCCCTAATTTTTCGACCTGTTCATTTGGATTGAAATATACGGTTCCGCTACCAAGTATAATCTCTATCAATTGTTTCCATGATTAGTATAGTTATGAGCTCTGACCGAATGTGACCACAAGGGACTCGAATTCATTCGATACCTATCGAACGGAAAGTTATGACATTGAGACTCTAGATGTTTTCATTAAATTACTCCACTCCGGCGCACTACGAATACTTGAGGTTCTTCCCCATTCCGATCCTTATGAAAAATTTCTCAAAATTTCCGATTGAACACTATAGAATATCGCGGTTTCTAAGGATATGCATTATTTTTTATTATAATATAAAAAAAGTTATGAGAAGTAGTACATACAGTACCTGTTGAACTGCTGGATTATATGGTGCATGAATAAAATTGATCCAGATTTTTCCAGGCGATTGACCGTTTTCATTCTGAGGGCCATCCATAGTATTCTAATCCGGGTTTTCTTTTAATGGAGTTGAATCATCAGGAAGGAATTTTAAGACGAAAAAATTAACGCTGTTTGAACAAGGAACTTGATGTCTGTCAAGAAAGTATAGCAGGGATATTTTTAAGTCATAATTTCAATGGATATATACGATTTAGTGAAACAATATCCTCGGATATCTCTGAGGTTTATTCCCAAAACCTTCGCCAATTTTTCACTGAAGGTTAATTGTTTTTCATGTTTTTTTTCAAATTTGCCTAAAATATTACTAAAATGTGGAGGTATCAAATTATTTTGAATTTTCTTATTTCTGTTAGTTTAATCTGGAATGGTTTTTAAATAATCCAAAGGGATTATGATACTCAAAAATTAAATTGGTAAAATGAAAACCAAAATTTGTAATTTTCCACATTATTTTATCGTTTCAAGCGAGATTTTGACGTATTTGTGTCATTATCAAAGACAAAAAATGCATTTTAAATGTCTTGTTCTTGGCAATGACGTTAAAAAGTTGAAACCGCAGCCGAAATAATAAATTAGGGTGGACCATAATAATTTGGTTTACATTATACCATGGAAGCGTTCTTCAAAGTGACGCCTGAAGGAAATATTAGTAGGCATGTAAGGGAATTGTAAACGTTCCGATGCTAAGTGCATAAGAAGTTTAAGCAGAAATATCTATGGTGCGGAATAATGTATCACATCGCTTTCATATTTCTCTCCAATGGATTTTTCTCACGAGTTCTTCTCTCTCCAGAATTTCCATGTCGATCTATCATAATTTGCCCATCCTATCAGCCAACAGGTTATTTTATTCTCCTCCCATAAGCAGGGATTAACTCGTGGCCAATCACATAAATTGAATGCCCACTATCTTGAAGTAATACCATAGAGGCGATAAATCATTTCCTTCCGTGGTGGCAATGAATAACGCCCTCTTTTTGCGACTGCTTTATATATTTTTTGTTTCTTTTATAGGGTTCGCATTCGGCAATCCAAAAGGCAAGTGTTACTGCTTTCCAGTGCAATAAAATGATTATTCGTCATCAACTTTTTTTTGAGATCTTGAGCCACGCTTGAACGAAAATCTTCCTCAATGTGTAATTTAGACTCAGCCCAAAGCGGTTAGATTGAGATAAATCCAACGGTGTTCATAAGGATATTGGATGAAGTTATAATACTATCTCACCATATTGACTTAACGGAGTAATAATACCCTAAACATAATGTCACTTTTTTATGTACACATCTCATTTGTTAAGAATAGGCAAATACAGCCCAGTATTGAAATAATTACCCGAGATAATTTTTTTTAAAATATGAAATTGTCTGACCTTGGCTGTCAATTAGTCGATTCAGTCCCAGTTTTCACATTAAGCATGGAAAAGGGTTTTTATTGGGAATTGTTGTCTAGCAGAACGGGTGTTAGGAGAACGGGTATTAGACTCACGACTATTAGCAAAAAGCGCCTTAGGAAAGAAGTAACTTTTTAAAATCGCGTAATGGGAAAATCAGATATCTCAATTTTCTTGCTCCAGTGGCCAGGTAATTCTCGTGAATAAGATCACCAGTAAATTGTGCTTTGTTTAAAAAAGGAGCAAAAAGTGAAGTCTACTGTTACTATATATTTGGATTAATACTCATTGTACTTAATCTATCTAACTGAAGAATCAATAATTGCTTAAAGTTAAATCTTCTTAGGCAAAGTTGAATCACGATTCAAAGGAAGTTCATTTTTTTCAAGCTTCCATAAAACGATATAATTTCGTCCTTATGGACCGATAGAAATTCTTTCAATATTTTCTACTCAGATCCTTCATTTTCTGATGGTTGCCTATCGTTGTTCAATTACGCGAAATTGCAGGCATAACTTGCAGGCGTGTTTGCTAAAATAGTTATAAAATCAGACGACGAAACTTCGACACGAGAGAAAAACCCATGACTAAGGTATTATTCACCAGTTGAACTTTCGGAATGGGAACAGTTCAGTAGTGTCTAAGTCCCGCGAAAATGGAGAGTGATGGGGGATGAAGTAATGGAGTAGGCTTGGTCTAAAACCATAAAACCAAACCTTAACGTGGAATTCTTCATTCCATTCTCTAACGAACACTTCGCCCGGTTAAATCGCCGGCTCAAATGGGATTCCCGTCCGTATTTCACCGCTCCTCAGCCCACTAACCAGAAGATGATTCGGAAGAGGTAGGCTAACCAGGCGTGACATCACCTCCGATGCCCGGTTTCCCCGTAGGTGACCGTCACCGAGAGGACGAGAGCAAAGAGAAAACTCCACCAAAGAAGTAAAAATAGGACCTGCCAGGTTGTGGGAGGGGAATCCAGGACGCCACCGTCTTGGGTCTATGTCATTGCCACAGCTGTCTCCTTGCCATTCTGCATCACGGATATTGTCTCACGAGAGATTTTTATTTTTTTCCTCTATTATTGCGCAGTTTGGCATTCCCCATTGCGCAAGACACTCTGGCCATCGAATTTCAATATAGTGCGTCACGATTTTAGAAAAACAAAAGGTGATGAATACATATTATTTTTGTGCCTATTCTGTTTTCTGGTGTCGCTCTTGATTGCATAAATAGAGGACTGTAATATAGTATAACAGTCGAAGGTACAATGCAACAACTTCAAATATTTATAATAGAGCTTTCGTTCATTCGATTAATTTTCAATGTTTTATATTCTCTAATATATCTAAAATTTCTATTCATTCGTATAACCGTAACTACCATTTGTTTTTATTTTTTTGTCATTTCTACTCCATTGAGTCTTCTCTTTAATCCGAAATGAAGCAGCTTTAATTACATAAATAATGACGGTGAGAATTACAATCTATATCCTTGTTTTCGCAAGCAAACACATATTTTACTGATTTTGAGGATACGTAGTACCAAAAATATATGCATTAATGATGAATAATCCGTTGGATTATAATATAATATTTAATTAATGAATCATTTATTTTTAAATGTTGCTCAAAACATTCCACAGGTATATTAAATTATACCTGTATACCCGTATAAGTATTTCGTTAAGGATCATGAAACTCATTGAAACTTCATATCTTTTACGTCGTTTCAATACTGCTAGTACAGCACTGTCTGCTTCGCTATCGCACACTTCTTTCGTGAGTTTTATGGCATCATATAATGAAGTATTCCAACAAGTGCGGGTAATATTGGGCAGCGAAAGTTTGAACGATCCAAAATACTACGATAACAAAGTAACATTGATTGAATATATCAAGATTATCAAAATTGAACAACACGATTTTGAGCTTTTTGTAAATGAAATCTTTAAAGCTGTCCCAAGTGAGAGAGACTGAATAGTGGACAGGTTTATAGAATAAATATCATACACGCACACATATATATTGTATGTACATTATTATTATTATTATTGCTATTCTACGAGTTAAAGTAGGTTTTGAATGGAAATAGCTTATACAATTGAACAACAATACATTTACTTGCCACTCCTAGGAAAACACAACTAGGCATACGACAATAATCTATTTGATGAGATGGTGGATCCACAGAGGAGGGGGAGCAAAAGGTTTATACCCTCCTTCCTTTCCCTAAAGAACCCTTAACTGGTATAATATTCCTTGACTCCGGTACCAATAAATTGATTGTATCTGTGTGTGTGTGTGTGTTTTTATATATCTACACCAAAAACATAAAAAAATCAAAATACCAAAAATAAAGAATACAAGTTTAGGTTTTCTTATGTCTCTCGTGACGCCGTACACAAGTTTCTTCCCCATGAGGGCTCCTAACTCCCGCCACGCACCTTCCGCTTCATCCAAGGGCAAACCAAAGCCAATTGTAAGCACGAAGGAAGCCTTTTCTCACACGAAAGGGGGTTAAGAGTGCTCAAGAAGATGGAATGATTAGATATAAGCCATAAGGTGAAGCCTCGTCTTCCCGACTTTATGCCCGCTCCACCATTGGGGTAAGGTGACGCACCATGAAGGATCTCGTATTCCTCATGCAAAGGCTTATGAAAGGATGAGACACCAACTCCTCCTCGGATCTAAACTGGAAACGGAATGACGATCAAGATCGTAAGGTACTAATGCAGATATGATAAAGACATTTGAAAAAAAACGGAAACAGGCGATGAAATTCGAAACTCTTTTCCTGGCTTAAGTACGTATATCCACGAAAAATCTCATTTGGAATCAGCGACCAGTAATTCTTTTTCAGAACACTACGTTGAAAAATATCTGAGTCACTTCAAAGCGACGCACCTGGTATGTTCTCCCTTCCCATTCCATTTACACAAACTCGACTGCTTAAAGAAAATCCCAATCATGGATGGAATTTTTTTACTACTTTGGGCTTCCTAAAGATGCTGAAAGTTAGTTTCATATATATATTGATATCTACAATTTGATAAAACAAAAAATGTGAGCTCCACTCCGTTGCATTGTTAAATATATTAGGCATTCTAAACTACAGGAACGAAGATAATCAGGGTGATGTTTGTTAATGCTTAGAAATAATAGTAAAATTCGGAGCATGAATACCTACGATCGGTTTGAAATTGCTGTTAGGTTTAAATGCACAAAACTCTTTTGGTGATCATTATTTAAACTTGAGAAACACTGTCGTTAGTTGATAAAATTCTTACACACTAATATGTTGACTGTAGATATCCACTTTAAATAAAGGTGTATTTCTTATAAATTGTCTTCCTAAAAAAAACAAGGAGCCATGTTTTTGTTTTCTTTAATAGAATGACTTATCCCTGTCCAACCCTCATGTAAAAACTCCTATATTTTCTCCCATCCCTGATCGATTTAAAAAATAATATTGTAATAGCCAATCTTGCAATTTCAACCAGATCAATTTTTATAATAATTTTCGAGAAAAGTTGTTTCAGTGATTCTGTGAACTTTCTGGGATTATTTTATATGGGTATATTTTGTCATTTACAATAGCTTGAGACTAGTTAGCAATTAAGTTATTGTTTCAGCTACCTCATCAAGTCAAGAGAGTTATTATCAGAATGCTTCACCCAAAACATGAACATCTATACTAATTATCTGCCAAACATATAAGACGGTACATGACTCACTCTAAAACTACTAGGTCCCCAGTGGGGACCTCCTATCCAAAGGGTCAAGATATGGAAGTTTAATGGAATATTTCTGACATTAATAAAATTTCACATCAAAAAATTAATATGCCCGCTACAACTTTTGATTAGCTTTTGACCCCCTGGGTATAAAATTATAAATAGCAGAGTGAGTTTCGGTCTCACATATCTACAACTACAAAATGCCCAGCAATGCCACGCACACTAGCTCCCTGCTCCCTGCCACACACCTTAGCGTTGGCTTACAGGATACAAAAACATCCTAAAATAATAAATGGGCCGCGTATGACGTGGGGTGTTAGGGAACCAGACATAGAAACAGAAGTATTAGTTCTTGGATCCCTTTGACTGAATATCAGCTAATTATATGTGTATATATATATATATATATATATATTATTAGGTAATCTACCGTTTAAGGTAGGTTTTTGGATGGACACAACTATCAAATAAACATTTTGTGACTCCCCACCTAGCAAACTAATCTATATCAGATCCCTCTTCATCTCGGTGTACTTCTTTCCTCCCTTCATCCCGTCCAACATCCCTATCCTGTTCCTGCCCTTACCTCGCCTGCCCAACATTCTCCCCTCTATTACCCTCTTCAACAATCCACTACCGCTCAATACGCCTTTCATCCATTTTTCCTGCCTCCATAGGATTTCTCTCAACAAACCCCTCTCCTCACCCACCATCTCCAGCACTTATATATATATATATATATATATATATATATATATATATATATATATATATATATATATATATATATATATATATATATATATATATATATATAACTTTGGACTTCACAATAGAACACAGAATAAAACAGATAACACGTAAAAAGGACACTCACACTGTAGATGATTTAAGCTTTCGGCCCTCTCCGAGGCCTTCTTCAGGTCAGACTCATTTATATATATATACATATATACATATATATATATATATATATATATATACATATATATATACATATATATATATATAAATGTTGCGCATACATTCCTCGTACATCATGCAATAGTTGAAGTGTTTGATTAGATAATTTAATTTTAGTCATCAGATTAAAATTTTGAGCAATCCGCTTAAAATTTAACAGAATATTCAGATTTCTGTGATAAAATAGTCATAAAATTATTTTAGTTTCATGCATGACAATGGCCCTCCTTTAAAAGGATTTCGAGATCCGCTACTGGTGGAATTCTGCCATCGTACATGTGAACTTCTATGGAATAGATGATTAAATGATTAAAGACCCGAGTGTTCTGGGGATCTCCCAAGGGTATCACATTTTTGCGAGTCCTCTGGCAAGTGAGAAATCCATTTATTCACACCATCCTCCAGAGAGGGAGGTTAAGACCTCCAGAGGAAACCTTCGAAAGTTCCCTTCCATTCAATGGAACCACGCACACGTTCACGCGTGCGTGGTTTCTGGCGAGGCGCAGTGACGAGCGGCGAGGGGGAGCGAAAAATTTGCATATTCACGGGCGATGGCCCACAGGACGGAAGACCTTTTAACTGCTCCCAGTGCGATTCTCCTCACCCATTGTCGTCCCGATCCTCCATGTCCTTAAGACGATCCCTGTCTCACTTCGAGGAGCTCAACAGATACGAATATTGTTGGTTCTTAGGTTTCGGCGGCGTTTAAAAATGGATTTTCTCTACATTTTTGGTTTATTTACCGTTGACAATAATTAAAACAGTTATGCTGGAGTCCCAATCAGGGTCTTCAGATCGAAGGTGTCAGATTGAATTCGATTTTAAAGTTTATTAATTGGATACTTATAGATCCTTATTTCACAAGACGCTGGGCACCCTGATGTTTGAAAGTTGTTAATCAGCGATCAAATACCCGTTGCGAGACTTCGACCCTCATGTAAGCTGGAATTCTTTAATTTTTTTCATTTTAAATCTTTTTATCGTTTGTAATTTTGGCCTATTTTACAAGTCGCTGTGCACTATGTAATGAAAAAACAATATCCGTTATAGGTTCTAGCCTCTTCAGGTTCAATTAAATTACGCTAGTGGCAATGTTCATACAGCTATTATTTGTTCAAACATTATTTGGCCCGTAAGTTTTGGCCGTCTTTGTATTGAGTGTACCACGAGCTGGCTGCTTTCTGATTGGCTCTTTCTCGAAGATCGCATTAAAGTTAAACTGATAAATCCCTTAAAAATCGCAAAACGCCCTTGATTCAAGGCGGTATCATCCCATCACAAGACATAAGAAAATAATGGTCCATTATACACTTAGCACGTGGGGAGGCATTAATATTTTATTCACAAAAACGAAAACTGTACAATAACCGGTTAGCATACTACTTTGGAATAAATTAGGGCATTCCTTTACATACCTATTATTTAATGAGTTTCTTATGAAGAAACCAGCACCGAGCGTAAGATATGAGGGATAGTTAAAGCTGATAATTTGTGGAATGCTATTTTTAATAGTTGGAATTCAACATTAAGTACAGACTGCATTCCACGTAAATTATTTTTATTCTACAAAAATTTTACAAAGCTAGCATCTCCTGGAATCTCAATCAGGGTCCTTCATTTCCTGAAGATGTTACAGTGTAGTAAACTGTATACGTACTATTTGAATAATACATATTATCTTCATGAAACGTATTTTATGTGACTTTCCAGTCATCGTCGTGACAGACAACCCCTGTTAAATGTACTGTCTAAGGCACGGAAATTATATTTATTCGTCCATTATTTGCACTATCCCGTAGCAGCTTTAGAAGTCATTGGATTATTAATAGGGCTCCAAAACATAGGCAACAGTGCATTTAAACCCGTAGAACGCAAATTCTGCGTAGTGTGTTACCTTCCAACCATCATGAATGTAATTTCAGAACGTATCGGCCTCAACTGTCAGGGCTAGTTTAATTAGAAGGAATTCATTCATTTATGTGTGGGGGAATACCTCAGTTGCTTACTTCAAATGACCCTCCATTAAAGCCCATGCTAAACGTACTATTGTGGAGGGCAAATTACTGAAAACTAACGTGGAAGGCATAATCAGTAAAACTTCCAATGGATTCTACTCGTATAATTTAGAGATGCTTATGGTGAAACTTTCGGTGTGTCTGGGATTACTCGAGTCGAGGGCCTTGCATAATTCCTCCCGTCGGCTCTCCCAACAGCTGCCTCCTCTTCTCTCCACGGTCAGGATGCAGACATGTCGCCGGGCCACACGCGAACGACCGGAACTGGATGACGTGACGGACGCCGCGGGGGGGTGAGGGGCGTAGGGAATCGCATTCGGAGAACAGGCGCACGTTACTTTTATCCCCGTACACTAAATTAAAATTTAATCAAAAAAGGGGAGAGGAGAGAGGGGGACGGAAAGAATAAATATGGGGAAGAAATATTAACGAGTCGAGTAAGGTGGGAGGGACACGGTTGGGTGGCTGCATAATATATCGGATGGGAACCGGGGAACTTGAAATGGATCTGGAATCAAATGAATCCCCTCGGAAATCACACCGTGTGATCCGTGTGCGACATTCTTCGGCGTCCGCGCCGCATTCGCCTTTTATGGGACAGAGAGCTCGAGTGGGCTTCGGTGTCTCGCCGCCGCTCGTCCAATGGGACGTGAACCAATTCAACAGCGCAGCCGCGTCATAATCGCCTGGACGCCTCTCGAATGAGAATCGAAACTTTAATGTGCCGCATATCACCTCGACTGCATTTCCAAATATGACAAAGTTCGAAGCTAAATGAAGATATGTAATGCATTTAATTGAAACCCCAGCGTGAGGAAAACGAGAGAAGTGCATTTAGTTGTTTGGTGGTAGAAATGATATCTTCAAGGAAAGAGAAATGTCCTCTGTGTAGAAATTAAGGTTAAGACTCGACCAGTTTATAATAAAGACAAACTTTGAATGCAATTATATGTAATATTTAACTTCGTGTAAGTATGACTGTTTCAGCAAAGCAATAGAAGTTTAATAAAGTATAAGCGGAAAGTAAAAATTAAAACCAACAACTCCTACTCTATTATATTACTCGTATGAACTTTATACAGCAATACAAAATTATTATCATTTCCTTTGACGCATAGCGTACTTAACAAATGTATAAGTGACATAGATGCGAAAGAAGTATTCAATTATTTTTCAGATTACAGAACTTAAAATTAACTTAAACTTACAACTACTGGTTAGATAAGCGTTAGTGAAGAGTTGTGGGGAAAATAGAGTAACCTTCAATATCGTGAGAAGTAATTAATCCGGAATTATAAGAAAGTCAGTGGTGAGAGTCTGATTGGAGGGAGAATCGGTGTAGAATTGGTTTAAATCGTCAAGGGATTATTTTTGCTACCAGTGATTTCTTATTCTCTTATTTTATAATCCTTTACAAAACCACAAATTGTGAATCCTCTAATCCCAATGCCATTAAATATAACATTTATCCCAGCGAAATTAAGACGTTATTAAGTACCATTTGATATAATTAATTGTTCATCCTTCTTCTCTTAAAGATAGGGCTTTTAAGCTTAAAATTTATATCAGTAAATTACACAATACTCAAGATTCAAAACAAAAGGAAATATATTTCACACAGAAATATTTTTAAAATGCATATTTTGAAATATTTATTCGGAATCGGCAAATCGGAGCATCTTACCTTGAACAACGGATATTTCTCATACTCAATTTAAATTTCATTTGCCTTTCACTTGTGCTAAATTATTGATATTACTTATCGTGATATGGATTGAAACGGAAAGCATAAAAAAAATTCCCTGAATATGTAAATCTGTCCATATGCATTTACAAGGCAGTCCTCAGTCATTCTCTGCAGTGCGGGTGAAATTAATTGTATGCCAGCTGCGTATTAGCTTGTTTTTCGTACTTCAACCGTGCCGGACGCGCGATAAAAGTTGCAAAAATCGAGATCAGTAAACTGAAGTCCAAGGTTTCTTATTGTTCCTCTCTATCTGAGGCGCCAAACCTGGACGCCCAAACCCGACCCATAGATTGGAACTATTTATTATCAAATTTGGCAATATTCTACTAAGATTTATCAATAGGCCTTTGATATAGAATTCTAAAGAAAACTGATGTTATCGATGGGATTCCAAATAATCTATCATATTGGCTAATAAATGAAATCACCATATTTCGACATTGCCTAGACTAGATGTCAAAATGTAAAGTCGCTTAGTACGTGGAATGTAAAAATTAACCCACAAACATATTTTGTAATATGATTTTCATGCGGCTTACTTTAGTTTCCAGAATTAAATAGTTACCTGAGTTACAATGATACCGCCATTTCGGAATTCGGAAAATAAATTAACCAAACAAATACCTCAGACATATAGTATAAGTCAATGTCGTGAGATAACCTTCGTCTTCAAAGGCCACCAAAAGAGCATAATTCCCTTCATTAATGCTAATATATGTATCGCTGATGTACGTATTCACGTTCACGTTTTATTTCACGATGACTCAAAATGTACTTTTCCTTTCCGCAATTGCGGAATAATTATTGAATTAAATGTGCTTCTAGCATATAGGGTGAATTTCTATATTTGTAATAGTATCTCAAAATTATTTTTCTCGATAACTCCTGAAAAACGTCTCTTTGATCGTACGGGTTCTCGCTGCGCCATTAACTATTTTAGAATTATCCGGAATAAAAAGAAAGAAAATAAATATTTTCATGCCTTATGAATTACATGCTTGCAATGCACGTGTGTATGTATGTTTGCATGTATGATATGTACGTAAAGGTTTAGTCACAAGCGAGGTGATGGCTATTGAATCTTGAAAACAAACATTTTAAACTTTATATTCTATAGTCACGCTTATAACTGAAATTACATTCACTTTTGTGAATATTTTTCGTGAATAGTTATAAAAAATATTTTTTCTATGCATGTATGTTTATAGATGATTTCTTCGAAGTAACACGGAAGTGTTGAATAAAAAAAGTTCCACACTTTTGCATATTCCTATAGATAAACGTTTTCTATCGAATGATTCTACGTTACATGAGAAGTTCTTAATCCCTGTGTGCCGTAAATACACGTATTGATTCTTTCAATAACGCACTTCTGATGAATTTATTCAGATGAGTGTAAAGGCCGATGTCAAATGAAAAGATTTAGTATTTTTTAATTATTGGCAGTGCACTATTTAGATATGATTTTAAAACTATGATCAAAAATACTTGATTAGTTACTAAATGGACTCATGGACAAAATTAATATTCTTTTTCCGAAATAAATGACTCTTTAAACTCCCTGCAGTTTCAAACCATCTACCTCATGGCGTCGAAATTTCAAACCTCTTCCTCCTCCTCTCACGCTCGTCTAACAATCTACTTTCTATTACGGTCTACAAAGTCCCGCTACCTCATCAGCCATTTCCATTTATGTCTTCGCTGAATCTCCCCCTCCAACCTCCTCTCTTGTCTCACCCTATCAAACATTCCACTCTCCCTCTTCCAGCTTGTTTTCGTTCTATGAACTAGTGACTTCTCTATACACCATCCATCTCCAGCTTGAAGTCTACCCTCTAATCCTCCAGGTACTGGTCAATGCCTCCGAATGCGCGAGGATTGACAATTGATTAAGAATATATATATATATATATATATATATATAAGTTCTGTTCCTTTTTCCTCTTGAGAAAGGTGGTTGCACCACCGAAAATTCGAGAACCAGTGAGTCCCTCTTTTATATGTTTTAGTTTCCGTGTTTGTTATGACTATTAGTGAATTTACATTATATATATATATTAAATCGTCGCGATAACGTTGCAGAAGAGCTTCATAAACAGATACTCGACTCTGCTTTTGGTCATCCGTCAATACTTTCGGAAAGCGTTCATCGCAGATCTTTCGCATTGCCAAATTTTTAGTGATAATTAAGTTCACTATCATCTTATCAATACTAATGCGATCTGCCGTCATGCGTACACTTAAACGCTGGTCTGAATTCAGCACTCCAAGTTACACGTCAGGAATAAACTCTTACCGATACTTTATACCCAAACCTTGTATATAGTATGACGCCTCAAATCAAACCATTCCGTTCAAGGGTTCCCTAAACTACTCCCTTTGCGAAAAAAATCATGGTTTAAATACCCCGAAATAATCTCTTTCCTACCGAGGGATCCACGGCATTTTGGTATCCGAGCTCTAATTCACCAGAGAATTAAATTGTGCGAATTACAACATCGGGTTGAATTACGAATAAATGAACGAATCAAACAATTTCCCTTGTCCAAAAACCAATGTAACGTGACTTTGGTCAATAGTGATGACCAACATTCGTAGATGCCATTTTTGTTGCCGCAGTTCTTCTCCTATTCCTGACAGACTATTTTTACAAACCCGTCTAAATATTTATTAATTTATTCTAGAGATATCCAACAAAAACTCACTTGACTTCTTTCTCCAAGCAAAGATAATGTTTTTGAACAAATGGAGAGAAAACACAATACATTATTCATGGGGGGTTTAATTATGCTCATTCCCTTCGGTCATAATTCCCTTTCCACCTCCCAAACCCCGTAACCCCCGCCATGGAAAGCGCTTCCTCGCGTGAGTGTTCCGGAGGAATCTGCACGTATTTCTCTCTCTTTTACGGCAAAAGGAAGGGGTCTCGTCTGTCGGGTCCACAGTCTTGAGAGAGACGTAAATAGGAATACCCTTCCTTCCGTCCTCCCTACCACGGCGTTGCTCGTGACCTTAAGATAGACGACACGCAATTGCCCCCTTCCCACAGAAGGCACGGGTACGTAACATACGTGCACACCACACACACACAGATACCCACACCATCTCGGTTGACGAAGATATATAAAAAGAGCGGCTTGACCTTTACGGGAGCAATTCCTCCCCCAGTCCGGAACAGGTAGAGAGGCGAGAGGCTTGTTTTATGGAAGGGCACAGGTTATGCAAGGCCGTGGCGCCGACGACGCTATTAATTATATGCACATCGGTCGATCTCCATGGAGACACGTCTGTGGTGTGAACCCCTCATCCAGAACGGAGTTTAAAGGGGAATCAACGGGGTCGTTTGACTGCGTCAAATGTCAGAGAAATAACAATACTTTTGGAAACATTTATGACTACTTTTTTTAATCAGAGACGGTCGACACTCATGATCGTCTTGCTTGGTGTTTTCTGGTTAAACCATTCAAAATTATTCAGATTCAGGGTTCACGTGTTTCGATTCTGCAGATGTGAGACTGAGAGAAAAACTCCTACAAATGTATGGGGCCATCAAGATCTTTCATCTGCTGCTCAAATTAAAAAAAAATGAAGATAACAATCTCAATTTTTTTATCAAAAACTGATTGTAATTACAGAGCGTATATCTTTAATTGAATTCTTAAGAGTACCAGCTACAGTAATAAGTACCCATTCGGAAATCCGAGCTTTGTCTATTGAAATGAAATCAATTGTAATGCGAAAATCCGAAGATTTTCAAATAATGTAATATTAAGTCAAAAATACATCTATATTTGTAATGAAAGACCAATCACAGACATAAAAATACGAATCTAAACGATGGTGGGTGGTTGAATGACTGGAACAGTTTTATATTCTTTGATTCCTGTGAAAAGTTTTGAAACAAAACTATTCTTTTCTTGATAAACCACGCAGAACAAGATTATCTATAAGTAGACCAATAATGATATCCACCCGTTTTAATTCAACATAAACAAAACGCAAAGGTTCTTTTAACGGATTTTGAGGCTTTAAGATAAGATGATATTCTTAGTGAATTTCTCCTGAGCCGAGATCTAGCAAATTCGCTTTCTCGCACCCGAAAACAGTAGATATTTTCGGTACGTCATCGCCCGTTTTATATCAAAATCCTTACGACCATAATCGGGATTAAATTTTCCAGAATTTCTCGATTGATAGTATAGGATTGCTATTCAATTAGCAATTTCTGTTATTACTACACCTACATGCAATTGTGTGCAAAGGGTACACTTATTGGGGTTCATTCTTTTAAGAGGAACAGTTGTGAATATGGAAGTTTTCCATAGTTGATGTAAGCGTATGAAATCGAAATTAATACGCGATACCTATGCATGCGTTACCACAACCACTTCGATTGCCTCAAACAATCTCGGGATCAAACGGAGGTATTTGTATCTATTTTCATTTGACAATAAAACTAAAACTGTAGGTTTTTCCTGTCGGTTTACCGCTCAAAATAATTTAATTTTTTAAGGTTGAGTCGGGATTGTGTACCAAAGTATATATTGGATTTCAAGAAACTGTAGCAGTAACTTTAACGGAGTCGCCCGCTATGTGTGCATTATAATGCAACCATTTCAGAGAGTAAAAATCATTCGCCTTGACCGGGATTCGAACTCTGATCCCTCGATATCCGGCCGAGTGCTTTAACCAATTAAGCTACCGAGACGTCCTCTTACACTCTGAAATTTTGGGGAATTTTTGGGGAATCACACCCCAAAATTTCAGAGTGTAAGAGGACGTCTCGGTAGCTTAATTGGTTAAAGCACTCGACCGGATATCGAGGGATCCGGGTTCGAATCCCGGTCAAGGCGAATGATTTTTACTCTCTGAAATGGTTGCATTATATATTGGATTATGTGGTGAAATGCTATTAGTGATTGTAAATCTAGATCGTGCAATTTGATCCGCAAAATGTTAACCCATAACGCAAGACTAGAGTGATAAAATAATAAGCAAACTATATGCCCATTTTTCACCCAACTTTTATGCAGCAGCGTTAACGGAACTCCAAAGGGAACTAGGAGAATTCTAAGGAACTAAGGACTTTGACAATTGTACACTCATATTTTGGTTCCAATAAGATCAATATAAAAAATATAGTTTTGTTCATCTCCAAATTCTACTTTATCGTTACTATTACGAATTTACCGCGCTAATTCTCGTTTTTGTACCCTACGTTGCGGAGTCGATACTATTAATTTCATCTTATTCATAGTCATTCATTAGTCATTTATCCAGGGTGCGAGATCTCGTGTTATGCTTTGACAAAGTCTCTTAAAGAGTTCATAAAATTTGGGAGGAAAAATTATGGCCTCTGAAAAACCAAAGTAATCCTCCAAAGATTTTTATTTTGGTGAATATTTTACTGCTGAAGTTCTTAATTTTATTTTTTTCAGCTGTAATTTTAACAGACTAGATGGCTATATGTTTTATTCGTATTCTCATACTCTCACATAAAAATTTATACGTATGAAAACTGCACGCAATAATTGGCTGCTAAATGAAACTGACATTGCTTACAGGTACACTAAGAAGTAGGTACGAAATTTCAGCTAGCTTTATGCCCAAAATATGCCTACGTAAGGATTCAAATTTAGCCTGGCTGCATACACAAATGTATAACATCCAGGATATTCAGTTACATTGACCTCCCGGAAGATTTATCGGCAAATTAAATCGGAAAAAAATAGCAACGGCTCTTACGTATCTCAAAAATTAATACAGTGATACGATCGAATTAACTCATCTAAGAATTTGAAAGGGATTCCCATGAAAAAGTGATGAAGAAGATAGTGCCAATTACGATTTACTATACTGATTACGTTCTTTATCGTAACCGAATGATTGAAAACGAGCTTAATGTCATACGCCATTGCTATTCTTATGGTGAATTACTTTATTATTTTTAATTTTTAATGCATTTTAAACTTTACATAATGTGTATAATGAATACAGGTTAAGCATATTACAAAATATCAAATTATAAGTTACAGGTAATTTTACCATATACTAGATAGTATAGTAAATTTTATGCAGTCAAATTCTGAGTACATATGAACCTTCCTTTGCTCGTCAGAAGGTTCTCAGAAACAATAGATTATATAATTTTATTGCGGTTAGTTATAACTCTTACAACACCTTGGTTATTTAGACAGTTCAAAATGTATACTACATTTCACAATCATTATCAATCAGTTTTCTATTATTTCCCTTACCTCTTTCAGTGAGTGAAAATTCTTAAGATAATTTGGCATTTAATGTACGTATTCAATAACTTATGTGATCGCTTTGCCATTGTTTTTTTTCGGAATCACTATGGCACCTCGGAATGGCAAACCTGTTTTTGTCCCACTCCGCCATGGGATGTGCTTCAGGAAAATCAACTCTATAATTTAAGAGTAAATGATTGTCTATAAAAAAAATTACATAGTGGTTCCACGTTAACGATTTAAATGGTATTACTCAGTCATCAATCGAAAATGTTAATAAATTGAAAACGTAGTTAGTTTAACTATTAATTTTACTTTGCAACTTTATTAATAAAAATAAGATCGAAATTTGTAAATGTGCTCAACATTGGCAATCCTCCTCAATCTCTAGTGCTTGAAAAAGGACGGGACTTGGGGAAAAAACTCGCTAAATGAATCCATCACAAAAACCACAAAATCGCCAACGTGTCCGGGACTTGAGCGACCTACTGAGCACCAATATGCATCTGTTTCCCACTCCAGATATATGCCATGCAGAGTGCGAGAAACTTTTTTCTTTCTTCGCGGAGTGGATGGTGGGAAAGGCCTCAGGAAATTGTGAGAAAAAAATTGTGGATAAGAGTCGTTTCTCTTCCACTCTCTTTGCATTCTCCCTCTTCCCGCCTCTCCCATGTTATCCTCTATGAGGGCGGCGCACCCTTTTCCCTCCCAGCCGTGACTCACGAATTCTTAGTACACACAGTGACTGTGCTTTAGGGGCGGCGCTTCCTTACGAACAGCCAGAGTATGAATGACGTCACCCGAAACGGCACACAATATCGTCGTCGAAGAGTACCAATGGAACGTGACATAAGGTCATTGGTATAGGCATTGGCATCTACAGAAATTATTTACGATTCAATATTTGAGAGCTATGATAGAGAAAAAAATAGAGAAAACCAGATTTAACTAGCAGTTATTGCGAGTTTTTGTAAATTAAGAGATGGAGGGAGTTCCAGATACTACAGCCAAAGCGGTTGATAAACTAAACATAAAAAATAACATTACTGATGTACATATTTTAGTTATTTCAGTATCTTCTTTATGCCAGCCTAGTCACACCATTTTTTAATTTAGAATCCGACAACATGATAAATGAATAATGTTTTCCACGACGACTTCCAGTTGACTCATAATGTTTATACTGTTGTCGTAAAATTACTTTTGCGCATAAGCAAGTTTTTAATAGGCGCACGAAGCAAACCAGGGTCACGCGTGTGCATTGGTGCCGCTTCCTCTCTCTTCCCCCTCAAGGGCGCTGGAAGTATACCACCTTTTCGAACTCCCATAGGTGCTTTTCGTCCGCTCTTCGCACCATCAGAGAGGCCGCGCGCTTTTGAGTGGGTTGTCGCGATGGAGAACGAGGGAGAAGAAAAATTGGCGATATCGCCTTTCTTTTAGGAGGAGCCTCACCGCTGTCACGTCAATAAATATTGTTAGGGCGGAGGTGTACAGCGCTCGTCTTCACAAATGCTACGCAAAACCGCAACGGTCGGGGTGATGGGACCGGTAAGGTTTTGCTTGAGGGCTCGGAATATCTGCAATTCTCTTCTGGTGCGAGTTATTGGGACATTTTGTAGAAACTCCTCCTCTTTGAAAGAAAAGCACCGTTCAAAGTTCACATTCTTCATCTCAATATGGAAAACATTGGCTGATGTAAATTGAATAACATTTAGATGTATTCATACGGTAATCAATAAGTAGAAATACAGACGCAGGGTTTTATCAGTGGCATATATATTCACTACATATTAATTTTTACCTAAGATACCTTGTTAAGATTCCCATTTGTTCAAGATTAACTGCTTAAAAAAATTGGATTTCACATCAGTCAGTGTATAAAAGGCGTTGGACTGTCCAATGGGTAAAGCGCTGGACTACTGATCGGAGGGTCCGGGTGCGATTCTTGGGTGACACCTTTGGGCGCCATCAGCTTCACCCAAGATGTTTGATTTTTCGGCTACAACCTCTTTCTGGGAAATGATAGGCGACACAGGGAAAGGAACTGGACTCCCTACCCTGATGTATGAATTTCACATGTCATTTCGCTTAGTAATAGATGAGCCCTATCCTCATCAATTCAATCAATCTTAATATTAATAATTATGACCCCTGGTTCCATGCTCTATGCAGCAGGAGAACGCCTTGATCTGTCACTAAAATTCCCGAAAAAAAAAGAAATAATGTGTTAAAATCTAATTTTTAACCGACCCGTTGGTCAGGTAAGTTACATTCTCGTGTGCTAACTCAAGAATCCCTATTGATGACCCTACCTTTGGTGTGGATAATGTGTTAAAATAATATATATATATATATATATATAAACCATAAACACAGTAATCAACCCAAAGGTCGGTTTAGTAGGTGATGGTAGAGCTCACCCGTGTACCAAGCCCGACGGCGTGTGAATATTCACACATCAGGGTAGGGGGGCCAGTTCCTTTCCCTGTGCCGGTTATGGTTTCCCAGGAAGATCTGGTACCCGAAAAATCAACAAGCTTGGGTGGAGCTGCAGGTGCCCAAAGTGCCTTGCCCGGGAATCGAACCCGGGACCCTCCGGTCAGCAGTCCAACGCTCTACCCGCTAGACCACCCGCTAGACCACCGGCAGGTCGCGGTGGTCTAGGGGGTAGAGCGTTGGACTACTGACCGGAGGGTCCCGGGTTCGATTCCCGGGCAAGGCACTTTGGGCACCTGCAGCTCCACCCCAGCTCCACCCAAGCTAGTTGATTTTTCGGGTACCAGGTCTTCCTGGGAAACCATAACCGGCACAGGGAAAGGAACTGGCCCCCCTACCCTGATGTGTGAATTTTCACACGCCGTCGGGCTTGGTACATGGGTGAGCTCTACCATCACCTACTAAACCGACCTTCGGGTTGATTACTGTGTTTATATATATATATATATATACATATATATACATATATATATGTATATATATGTATATATATATATATATGTATATGTATATATACATATATATATGTGTATATATATATGTATGTGTATACATATATATACATATATATATGTGTATACATATATAAAACTTAGACAGCAACACACAGCACGAGAATACATAAAAAAACACTCACATAATATCTTGATAATTTCGACGGACTCGAACTCCGTCTTCTTCGGAAGATAAGATATGATTGTGAGTGTTCTTTTTATGTGTTCTCGTGCTGTGTGTTGCTGTCTAAGTTTTTTATTCAACACTTCCATGTTACTTCGAAGAAATTATATATTTATGTATATATATATATATATATATATATATGTACGTAATAAATTTTCAGTTGAAATGAAAAATTACCTCGACTCCCGGAGAACTTAAAAATGGCAATAACTTTCCGAAAGCAATTTGAAATTGAATAATGCAAATGGATAACTAATAGCGATTTTATGTAAACAACGCCAAATTTGCTGATATTCTCTCCATTTCGTATTAAACACTAATTTTGTTTGTGCGGTAGTAATTCTGGCTCTTCAATCAATCGGGATTCCTTATAAATTAATATAGATTTATAATTATTACTCTCGCGCTATATATGAGCTGCTGACTTAATTTATTACTTGAAACGTTTGCAGATTACAACTTAAATGACGCATTACTCAGGTTTCAATATATAAGGTGGGCCACAGTGATAAACTCCTCATCGCCTAAATTCATCACCCTAATGGAACGATACCCGCGCAGTTTGAACTCTGGTCTGTATGATTTTTCAGTAGCGAACCAATTGTAATAGAATAGCCATGAAAATTTGAGGGGCGATTTTCATTTTCAAATAGTTCCAACTTACATGAAGCATTCATCTGAATAATGAATATAAAATTTCCTCTCAGGTTTACTTCTTCCTTTTCTTACTACTGAGGGATTTTTAAATGAATGAATTCATAGAAATAGTGAATGGTACGCAAAATTACATGAAAATCAGAATTATCCGAGCGCTCATCCCTCGAAATCAAGCTGAGGGGATTCGCTATAAACGAAGTGTTTTCCACGCCCTCTCGTAGAGCAAACTTCTAGAATGCACTACCGTTACCTCAGTGGATGGTATCTGCGTGCATGCTCTTTGTGAGTAGGCGCAAAATTAGCGCAGATTCCGAGAAGGTCGGCCATGCGGGAAGTTGTTGAGTGCGAGCGAATTGCATTGAGAGATACCTCCCAAAGCTGTCTTCTCTTGCAACAGGAAAATCAAAGTCAGCATGCGATCCCCATTAATGTATCCCAACGACTAATATCACATTGGACGGACGGATTGGCTAATTGAAAGGCGGAATTCATCGGCCCGTCGCATCGAGGGAGAGAAGCGGGAAGTAAGCGTATAAGGAATTCAGAAACGGTAAACACATCCCTAGGCGGTTTTTCAGAAGTGATATCCGTTCCCTATTTACCATCATTATTATGCGTCCAACGATCTGGTTATCATGTGCTGGGCGCAACGAAAGCCGTTATAAATATTTCGCCCTTGTGCAAACTCTTGAGGAATAAACTGGAATGCAAGGATGCAATCCAATCTCAAGAGATAAAGCCTATAATTCACGGGCGTCAAAACCGTAAGGTTGGACCTGAGAAAGAGATGGCCTTTGTTGGAAATGGGACGCTGTCCCGATTATCTTTCTCTTGTAATCAAGTAATTAAAAGAACAGAAGCAAAAAAAAAGTTCGTCTGATAAAATGGCTCCTGATCCGTTAATTCCTCGATTTCGCTTTACAGATTAACAAATCCATCTCCCGTAAGCATTTTATATCTACGTTGAACATCATAGGATTCAGACATAAAATGCAGCTGCGAAGTAACGAATAAGGAAACGAAAAAAATGTTCAAGGTTGCCAGATGAATTAGTAATTACATACTATATTAAGCATTGATGAAAACCGTATTCTAGGGCCAAATTGACGCTTCCCTGACATGGCTCAGAGGAAATTCCATCCCTTGAGGTTTTCAGTTCTTGACTGAAAGTTTAAGTGCAAGTATTTTACTCTCTAGTTGAAATTTAACAAAATATTTTATGAAATACGTGTGCCCAAAAACATTTTCTCTGAGGCTGTAGAAATAAACTGGCTAAAATTATAAAGAAATTTGATAGGATGTTGAAAGGGAAAATGCAAGTTTTTGATCGGTAGCCCAAGCGGCCTTCCTGTGCACTGAAAGTTGAAGTTTAAAAAGAGATATGAAATCTATAGATTTGTTATCTTTTGGAAAAATGATTAAAGGACAGCTCAACTGATTGAAACGTTGCGTGGACACAAAAATAATAATCCCTTCAACTCGAATCATTTTCAGGTATCCAATATTATATCCTCCAAGTTTTAGGCTTGCGGAGAAGTTGTTAGGCAATACATGGTCATGGGCCGATGAAACTTCAAGCTAAAAAATCTTAATTGCATATCAAACATAGAAGAAATTTCTTTCATGGGCGTTTCAAACGGAAAACGAGAAGGATAAACGTGAGTTTATCCTCACGATTATGAACCTACATTATTACTCAACCAGTTGCTGGGAAGGGATGGAGTTACGCATTTTACGATGTAGTTTACGTTTTACCCTGTATTTACCCTCTCTTCTAAAAAGTAAATCATTTAAAACCATTACTTCTCAGTGCTAAACAATAATTTCAGTAATTAGTTTATTGTTTTTCGAACCATACCCTCCATTTTAGTGGTTGGGCTAATTTAACATAAAAATATGGTTCCCCTACCGAAGACTTCAAATCACGCGTGTTTTTGATGGTTAACGATTGAAATTTGTAAAACCTGATTTTAAGTATATGTATATAAGCGTGATAGAAGTTGGTATAATGTTTGGCTAGTGAATGGAAGGTTCGGGTTCGATTCCTGGTGACATCTCTGGAGAACCTCAGATTCACCCAAGCTGTGTGATTCTTTGAACTCCAGATCCTCCTCGGAAACCACAGGTGGCACAGGAAAAGGACCTGGTTCTCCTTCCCGTACTTGTGAATTTCACCAGCCGTTTGCACGGAATTGTTTCGTTTTACTATACATATACAAACACACATATATACATAATAATTGGATAGCACAGGTGTGGCAAGCATTTAACATGAAGAACACGACGCCGACGCTCTGGGGATGCAAGGGGTTGCCGGTAAGCTCGGTCACATTGTTGCGCAACGGAAGCCAAGGGGACCCTGAACACAGAGCGTTGTTGGATAGAGAGAGGGGGGGGCAGTCGCCGAGGGGGAGAAAGTGAGAGACGGGATCGTTCCGAGGATGGGTCCCGAGAGGCGCGCTATATGGCGTCGCTCTTGGAGTAGCGACGTCGTCGGCGTCACGGTCCGATTCGCCGCGCCAAGGGCGTGCGATTAAGTGTGAGCGGATCGCACACGCTCTCCAGCCGCACCCGGCACTAAGTCTCTCGATTCTCACGAGGGGGAACGGGCACGCCACAACCGTAAATGCAGTCCTGAGACTGGGGCGGGGCAGCTGCTCCGCGCGACTAAGTGCACTCCGTAGATCTGCATCTGCGAAATAATCTCGAGAGCCGCCGCCGCTGGGGCCCTTAATGGTCACGAGCGAGAGCATTTTAAAGAGAGAATCATGACCAGAGGCTGTTCACATTTCTTTAATTTGTCACACTTTTTCTTTGCGATTGTATAATGCGCAAGAGGGAAAAACGAATCCTTTAATTGAGGCTGTTTGTAACTCGGGAGGACGGGATTTGAAACAATCCGGTCCCCGAGTATTTTGAACCCCTACCCTCCATCCTTATTGAAGGTGACTAGTCTGCGTACGCGGATTTTTCAACTATTTTAATTTACTTTCTAAACATTAAAAATAAATTGTCAATATATATGACGCATTAGTTTTTATAAATGGCATTAAAATACCAAGACATTCGATCACGATGGATCTTAATATATGCTTTTTATAATAAAAAAACCATAAACACAGTAATCAACCCGAAGGTCGGTTTAGTCGGTGATGGTAGAGTTCAACAAGTACTGAACCCGACGGCAAGTAAATATTCACACATCAGGGTAGGGGGGGTCAGTTTCTTTCCTTGTGCCGGTTATGGTTTCCCTTTTCATAATATGATACAGGTAATGGTAACATGTCTTCAGCTACACTGGCGATATGATTTTTCCTTAAAGGATTTTGTTATATATAACTATAAATAAAAACGGTGAAATTATATTTTATTTCCAAATGATCAAATATAATATCATTACAAGTACCTTTATTCATATTTCTAATTTAATCGTTCACCTTCGGTTCACCGTAAAATATTTCCTGTGAGATGTGTTGCAATGTACTGCTGTCGGCGAAATATATACAAAAAGATTTATACCTGCAAAGTCAACTTCGGTTGGTATATGTGTTAATATCATTTACGTGAACAGAGAGAATCGAGTTATTTCATTATTAGTTATTTTTAACGTCTGAAAAATTTTAACCTATTTGAGTGAACGATATTTGGGGCTAATAAATAGATGGTGGTTCAGTCAATTTTAAAAACAATTTAAATTTGAGGAAGAATTATACAAAAATGTAGCTCGGGAGGACCACTTTCTAACCATACTGGTCGATAAAATGCACTGTAAAGATGCTATACCGAAATATAAAGAATATCACAAATCTCATATCAAAAATTGAATCGCCGATTGTGTAAAAATATTTTATCTCCCTGGACATGAACCAGTAATAAAATAATATAGCCGCATCAATGAAAGGATAATAACATTAATTGAGTGGTTTATTCGAAAATTGAAAAAACGTAGATCTGCGATTAGTAATTATTTTTTCCGTGCTACGCAAATGTTAACTCAATTGTAAATTTATTCCCTGCGTTTTGATAAACTATATTCGCTAATATTTTATTTTATTTAGTATTTTAATATGATAAATATTTAGTGCAACACATTTTTAGAGGAATACCTGTTTTTTACAGACTCAAGAAAATAAATAAAAACATTTTTATAGATAATAGAATCGAAAGAAGATTCAGGCCTCATTCTTGCCCATGGTTTTGAAGTTATTATTAATGGATAACTTCCACAGGACAAGAAAATTGGAATAAACCTTTGAGAGAGCCCAGGGATCATCCAGGACCACAACGCATTTTTCCAGTTTTGACCTTATTTCATCAACCGACTTATTAGTCCTCCTGTCAACCCGTGGCTTAAGATTAGACTGCGAATTCTATTTAGAGCACAGACGCGCTCTGGAAAGATGAGTTAAAATGAACTGGGATCAAAGAGACCCAATGGAACACCATTAAACCTTCAATTGTGGGATAAAGGAATTTTAGATGCCTATATTTCTTCAAACAGTTCACACGGGGTAGGTAAGAGTAATTTTATGGGTCGAAGACAGGTAAAAAGAAGTCATGTAAAACAAAATTTTGCCTGTATATTTAGTGAATATTACTTCACAAGATATAATCTAAGTAGGACTTCTTCGCTCACTCTTTTTACGAATTTTCCGCTTGTGAAACAGAACGTAAAATCGATAATAATAACCTCTCTGTACAAAGGATTAACGAAAGGCCTCTTTCAAATACTGAGGACCGTTGACGTAGTTCATATGTTGAAAATGCAATGAGTGTCTGCGAAAATATATAATATTAGCATCCACCCATTATTAATATTTTCTAAAATAAAAGAAGAGAGTGGAATCCAGCAGTAAGACATATTTATCATTTATCTGGTCATGAAAAAACAAATCATGCAATGTACGTATTTTAATGGCATGGGTCACCACCTCCCCATAGATTCCTGATAATGCACCCACTACAGTGGTGCCTCGATTAGAAAACAGAAAGGTGGTCTTAACATTTAATGGTTTTTATGGGACTTAAATAGCCACTTGGGCATTTTGATTAATTATCTTAGTAGATAAAAGTTCTTATTCCGGTAACACTTCATACGGAGATGAATGTGATGCACACCGAAAAGTGCCGTTCCTCAGCAGATCATAATCGAGCGTTAAGTATTTACCTAAGCGCACTATTCCACTCGATATTTTTTCAGCAGTAACACCATTGGGTTGAATGCGAATATAAACGATTTTCATGCATTCCTTGGCCTTTCCAAGGAAATAAATGTTACAGAGATGCACGTAGACGATTATTCATTTGCATGCGCGAACACGGGGGGCCGCTGGAAAACTCTCCGTGCTCCCAAGACTCAGCTCAACGTCCGAGTTATAATTAGGCGGACGAAGCAAGGTGTGAAATTATATATAAAACCGAGAGACTGGAATAGGGGCAATGAACAAGCTCTCGAGTCTTGCGGACACCGATGCATTCTTTGAATACACGAAAAAATGACAAAGGTGTAGATTCCTTAACTTGAGGATTACTTTGAGGACTTACACATAATGCTTGTTATAACCAAACGAAAAGGATCATGCAACTTAGGAGAGTTATTAATTGCATTGATTGCAATAGCTCGACTCGAAGAACCCTTAAACATTTAGGGTAGGTCAATCCACGATATCAATAAGCTAATACTATTTTATATACGAGTACAGTTGTACTGTTTTCTATGCATTAAAACTATTGTAGGGGCTCTACGTACGAGAATTCAAGGTTTTAAACTTCATAAAAAGAGACGTTTCGGGCGTGATATGGTGGAATATCATGATTAACTAAAAATAGCAATTTTCCACAACATAAAATTTAATGCCACCAGTTTCAATGTTACTACACCATCATCAGGAGTATTTAATTAATTTTAAATTTCAGTCTACGTATCCATGACAGATTTACGTATGACTTCGTGCAAGTATTTAACATCCAAGGTAAAAAAACTCAAGTGATTTCCCACAATTTTATTGAATCCCAGGATTACTCTTTCCAACACACGGAAGCATATTAAATTGAAATGCTACAGATACATGAAATATAAAGAAACATTTCCATAAGAATCTACATCCAAAGCAGCTGTTATTAGTCTGTTATCTCAAACTGTTAAAAAAATAAATGTGTTCATAATTCAGTTCTTCATAGAAATAACCCAAGAATTTGGCCTTCTCTTCACGTCTCGCAAAAAGACTTGCATCATACTCAAGTACATTCGATTTTATCGATTTATTTTCATTTACATTTAAACATTTAAAAACCGAGGGTAACTTCACAAGTGCTAACTCCTTGAGCAGATTAGCCGGGAGTTTAAAAGAGAACAATGTCATTAGTACCTCGATGGATTTAGTTTTCTCCTTCATGTTGATAAATAAGTAACGAAGGAGGCGCTATTCCCACTTTTGTGTTCTTCTTTATGCTCCGTTATAGATTACACCGTTGGAGGAGACCGGTACTTGAAAGATAAGATTAAGACCACCCAATTCTCAATGAGCTCACTTCTTTCCCCTAAGGCTTGAGGTCTGAGATATTATGCACACACACAAATATATGAATATGTAGGTGTACATACGAGTATGTCATCATGTGTTTCAATCCTAGGATTGGTTTCCTGAAGCCCATATCTTTCCATTCTACTGCATTAGCATGTAAGATAAGGCTGCATACTCTAGGGAGAATAATGCGATGGTTTCCCGTTGCCTTCCACATCGCAGTACCGCGGCCGATACCTAGAGCTTCACTCTCGCCTGGGGCTGTGACAGCTGATGCCGAACCGACCCACTCGGTCTTCACCGCCTGTGCCCAAGGATGAATCTGCTTCCTTTCACCATGGGTTCAGGGATCTATCTTTCTCGTTGTCTCTTTCCGAAATATCATTATTCTGTTTTTTTCTGTACATCGTGCCAAGCCCGAAGGCGTGTGAAATTCACAATTAGGGTAGGAGGGCTAGTTCCTTTCCCTGTACCGGTTATGGCTTCCCAGGAAGATCTCGCACCTAAAAAATCACATAACTTGGGTGGGGCTCCAGGTGCTCAGGGAAGGGAACCCGGAACCTCCGATCAGTAGTCCAACGCTCTACCCCTGGACTACCGCAACCCACACACCAATAAATAAATATATACATGCACACACGTGTATGTGTATGTGTCTATGTATCTAGTATGAAAGTCTTCCGGATGTGAATAATAATTTAAATGAAGGGGCGAGATATCGCTAACCAGCAAACCCACAGAGACACACATACAAATGACGCTCACACGTATTTCTGATTTTCGGTGGCCAAACCACTTTCAATTTGGAATACGCGTGAATGCCATTGGCATGTCTTTCTCCATGTTTTTGTTGGCTAGCGATATCTCGCTCCTTCGTTTAAATTATATATATATATATATATATATATATATATATAAATATAAATATATACATATATATATATATATATATAAATATATACATATATATATATATATATATATATATATAGTGTGTGTGTGAATATATATTCAGTCAGTATAGTCAAAAGAAAAAATGGTTTTTTATTAAAGATTAACTGATACGAAACAACTCACATCAATATTTCAATGGTCCCATTCATCAGGGGACGAGGTGTCATTTACCCTTTTGGTTTTTTATGTAGCTATTCTTTCTTTTAATTTTATAAAAATGTTTGTGAATCAAACGTTAGTGAAATCCATAAGGGTGTTGTCTATACAATATATATATTTATTATGTCTCGAAGATAGAGGAGGACGAAATAGGAACATACATAGGATACGAAACACGACTTAAATCGTAAATTTTCGGTAGTTAGCCGTCGTCAAGTCGAGAAGAAACCTCATTTATTTTTTTATATTTAATTATCTAAAGATTACGGAGAAGGTGGTTTAGGGAGAAATTGGAAAATATGAAAGCGTAGCGACATCACGCTTATACTTTCTTCCTCGTAGACTAGCGGCTAATCTCCTTCATCGAATCCTCTCTTTCCTTTCGCTTTTGTTTCCAGATCACACTCCCTGGCGTCTCTATGCCAAAGAGTCCCCGGGGATTCCCACAGTTAACGTTCTTCCTTCTTTCCCATTCGGGGCATTTGCATTCCGCGTCAACGTGCACGTGCGTCGTCAAGTCCCACACTCCAATCACGCAGCTTCCGAAAACAATTGAAACGCGAATCCGCTTCACGAATGGAAACAATCGGATAAACAATCGCCCTCGGCCTTCGCGTCGTTCACCGATTGTTGTATTTTTTTTACTTTACTTACCATTTCCCTCCGAGATCGACGTCTTTTCTCCTTGAGGCTGTCTTCGTGGAAATGCCAGGGGTTTTATAGGTTTCACTTCTCCTATCTTACCCGGAAGATATATTGTGGTTCGGAATATAAACAAGCTGTTAGTCCTAGCATAAAAAATGAAAACCTGACGCATTCAATCCGTCCCATTCTTGGAGGTTGATATTTTTTTATTTGCAATTTTTCTTGGTGATTTTCATTGAAATTACTCGGATGTTGGCTGTTACCTTGCACCGTTATGCCAGAGTAACTGATAAAAAAATTAAATTGGCATGCATCACTTTGATTTCAACCCGGGGCCAATACACCACCGACTGTTCCATTCTTCTGATTTCTGGTTACGAGAAATGTAGTATCAATTTCGGCTTCGTCGCGCATAATTTTTATGGTGGGCCCTAAGCAGTTAAAAGACAGGTTGGCCTTACATGATTGAAATTTTTACCTAACATTATACATCCATATGTTTCTTATTCTCTGATATGGAGCGTAGCTATGTACGACACGGAAACCTGGTCACTGAAGCAGGAGGATAGACGTAGATTGGAGGCTTTTGAAATGTGGGTGTGGAGAAAAATGGAGAAGGTGAAATGGACCGAAAGGATAACAAATGAGGAAGTACTGGAGATGGTGGGTGAGGAGAGGGGTTTGTTGAGAGAATTTCTATGGAGGCAGGAAAAATGAATGAAAGGCGTATTGAGCGGTAGTGGAATGTTGAAGAAGGTAATAAAGGGGAGAATGTTGGGCAAGCGAGGAAAAGGCAGGAACAGGATAGGGATGTTGGACGGGATGAAGGGAGGAAGGAAGTACGCGGAGATGAAGAGGGACCTGATGTAGATTTGGTTGCTGGATTGGGTTTTGTTTGGAATTACAAAATATTTATTTGATAGTTGTGTCCTAAAACCTACCTTATCCGGTAGATTACCTAATAATAATAATGTTTTCAATTACTATCCAAGCACACAGTTAGCTGTAGTATTTTGTGGTCGTTTCTTTTTTAGTGGAGCTGTTGGATATAAACTATGCTAATACCCATTTACGATTTTCAAAGGCAAATAATACTTGTTTATACTAGAATTTTTTAGACATATCACTTTGGTTTCTTTGTTTGGTTGCATGATCTCCCTATTATTGATGATGTTCTTTTCTCCACGAATTTGTTGAAAGTAATTCTTCATTACCGAATCCACAGAAGTTTTTTTTATTCTACCAGTTTTTCATATTTGTTACGTGACCGCGACTCTTCGCGTACTGTGCATGCCTAGTGAGGATTCGCCCCCTGCCACAAACCGTTCCAGTGGCTAGAAAGGTATAACGGAGATGCAATGCACCTTTAGGCTAGTACCTATCATCTCATTATGCACAGACGTAGCAGAACGAAAACTATGGCGAACAGGAAAAAATCCACAATAGACAAGGTTAACTATATGCGTACACCTCTGCATCTCCACTTCTTAATGAACTTTAGTTATCTTCAAATTACGTGAAAGATTACATTTGCGATAAACCCTAATGCGAAATTATGTGGTTTTCATTCATTAAGAGTAGTCACGAAATTATTTCCGACCTACGAGTACTCGTACCACCGTGAATGACGGCAAAGATAATGAATATTACAATGAAAGCGCCCAATTAACAAGCTTTCAAAACGCATATCTTATCGGGAAAATTTTTCAATTATCTTAAAAATAACATAGGACTACACCGTCACGAAAAAATATTGCAGGAAGGTATATACTTCCTTTAAAACGTGAGGTTGATGCACATAATTATATTTGAAGGCATTTCAAAAAAAGAGTATTTTACATCAAATAAACGTTTAATTTAGAGTTTTAAGATTTTTTTCGGTTCCCTCGATTTCACATCCGATGACAAAATGAATCGTCCTCCCTTAGGGAACGAGGTATGTTTGGAGAATATAATAGATTTGTAAGTTTAGAAATCACCGACGACACGGGGTTATTTTACACCTCTCCTCATCACGATGCATGATTGTCATCATTGATCATCTGCCGTGGTTGGCAGGCCCATGGATGCCTTTTCGCCATGGACAAGTATTCCTTCCCTGTGCCATCCACCTCATTTTCCCACACCCATCACCCTCTTTCACTTCATCCGTCATCTTCAACTTCCTCCTTCCTGACTCATTCCGTGCCTTCTAGCACCTCATTCAAGAGGTAGTCCCTTCCTAGCATATGTCCAAGCCAGTTTCTTTTCCTTTCTTCACTTTTTTTCAGTAATCATCTCTTCTTTCCGCTCTCCTCAACAGCTTCTCATTCCTTACCCGGTCTGTCTATTTTACGCATAGTATTATTGTACAGTAATATTATTATTATTTGAAGTCTACCGTTAAACCTGAGTAGGTTCTGGATGGACACATACTGACAATCGTTACATTTTTTATTGTCTAACACGACGACAACCTAGCGCCTCACACAACATTAAACAGTTCCTCAATACCGCATACTTTCTACAGTGTAGCGCATAAACTTAAAAATTTGAATTCAGAAAATTGTATTAAAACCTATGTTGGGAGAATGTGTTAGCAATTGTTAGAAAAAGTACATCAATAATAACCATATTATGTACAGTTATCAACTTGTAATTTCGTCAAAATTCCAGTTTCTTTTAATAAGAGTAATAATCGACAAAAAATATTTGGGCCATCTCTTAAAATAGCTCTCATTTCTTCCCTAATATTTAGACAGTAATGCAGGTCCCGGTGTCTACTACACACCGTCAGGATATGTCGGATAGTATGGGGTAAGTTACATTCTCCACAGAATGCACGGGCTTAGGAAACAAAAAACACAATAAGCGGTGAGATGAGAAATGTAAAAACTCCGATGAGTGTTTGGGTGTGTGCGTCTGTCGGTGTGTTCGTGTGAGCGTGTATGCGAGCTTGGAGAGCATTGAGGGACGAGACATGAGCTGCTCTTTATCGTGTGTCTCCATCACGCCCCCGCCCGTACAGCTGAAAAAAAAAATTACACCTCCGAAGCGAAGCGTCGTCTCAGTACGTGCGCGGGATTTATCGATACCTCTACGTATTCCTTCCTCTCTCTTCCACCGATAAAAAAAATATGAATACGCAAGGCGTCATAAAGCACAAAAGAATAACTATGGCGGTGGAAATATAAATCGAACTTATCCATCGATGGCTTTCGTGGGCGGAATGAAAAAAGAGGATTCCGAGGTCAGATTTTATCTTCTGAGGAGTAACCGCGGAACATTTCCAGGATGTATGCTTGCAAAAATTAAGTCAATTGACTCGGATAGTTTTAAAAATAGAACTACTTCGTTTGCTCACTTTCTTTCTTGTACTTTTCCATTGTCATGTGCACTAGACTTCCCGTATAATAAAATGTTCACGCAAAATATTCTCTGATACTTTGTCGTTAAGGGTAGAGACTGACCGTAGATTAGAGGATTTCTAGTCCAGAGACGTGAGTAAGGAGAAGAATTGAAAAGTGAAATGGACAGAGAGAAAAATGTACGAAAAAGTGCTCTACAATGACAAGATTATTTGGAGAAAGTACATACAGAAAAATTGGATGAAGGGCAAATTGCGAGGCAATTGAATGGTGACTATGATAGAATAGAGAGCAACTTAGAGGTGCAAATAGATAAGTAATATGTCCTGACATATTGGACGGAATGAAGGAAAGTAGAACTAATTCGGAGTTGAAAATGATTGATTGTTATGTATTGATTCTGATCTCCTTGCTCATTGAAAGGAGGGACAGTAGCAATGCTCAGTGGCTGAGTCTAGAAAAAATCTACCTTGACTGGTAGACTACTGTTTATAATAATTATTTATTATAGGTGGCTACCTGCGGCTTCAGATATTTTGAGCAAACAATACCTAAGTAACATGTACTGATGTTTGAGAAGATACAAGATGAATTAATTAATTTTAATTTTGGAAAATTTAATGGAAATAGCATTAAAAGTTGTAATCATGAGCATATTTACCACTCATCAAAGAGCCCGAAATTGGTTTTTAAAAGAGACTATTCTCACGTAAAATAAATGAGGAGTAATGCAAGGTTAATGACAATTTTTGGGCGGATACATTTATTATTTAAGTTTTAAACAAAATTGAATCACTGTAAATTATGAGACAGCGCAGAAAGTTTTGAGTGTTTGATCCATGCAATTGTTAATTTTAGGGCGATAACGCAGAATCATATAGAGATCGCCTCCGAATTTCAGCCTCACCAACTAATGAGTGAAATGAATATTCAAAATGAAAGCAATAGGTGCGGATGTCAGATTTTATCTCGGAAAAACCAACGAAATTAAGCCGAGAGGAAAATTTTCTTAATTACATATAATTAATGGAAAGGCTTTAGATATTACTTTCCCCTTTTATAAGCACGGAGAAAGTGAAAAAAGGAATTACAGCCGATAGTTTTTTCACCTTTCCCTTCGTAGTCAATTTAAAAGAGATGATGACGCCAATACGTCATTTCTAAGTCCTTCAAATTAACGCAATCAAATCGATTATATCGCCCGAGAAAATGATTTTATCAATAATCCCTTTGCTTAGACGTGCTTTAGAAAACATTTGTTGCGACATGGCAAGGGTGGAAAATGGTTGAGAGTGAACTGGCAACGAGAGTAGTAACTAACGCCGCGTAACTCAGCATCGGGGTCCTGCAAAGTCTCTCGATAACACGAGTATTTTCGGATTTTTGAAAGGCGTTAGGAAGATTCGCAATGCGTGATTCCGTTCCTTCAGCTCAAATTATTTCATCCAAGATCACGACCAAAGTTATCCTTTCGGAAGGTGAGCCTTTCATAAGAACCGTTGGGACACGCTAAAAAAAACAGGAATTCGCGTGACGAGGCCACTCCGGACGACAGTATGAAAAGAACAAATGCACGTGAGCAACAAAACACGGTCACCGAACGGCGAAAGGACTCGACGACCGGTGACGGAAGCTTTGGAGCGTATAAGAGTGAATATCGACTCCCGACGCCTGACCGAATTCTGCCCAACCGATCCTTTGCCGAGATATGCTAATAGGGCGTGCGGCCCTAATAACACCCTATGGAGCCCCCTTCCCCCCCCCCCCGCTCCTCTTCGGGGTCCGGCCGCCGGGGAGGACGGCGGGTGCATTGCCCTCTGCCGTGAGGAGTGGGCAACGTGCGTGATCAAACGGTTTATTAGAGGTGCGACGGAGCGCGGCGGGAGCCGACGAGTGATGTGGGCAGACGGCACCGCTAACCCCCGCGAGTTCACGAGAGCTCCGTCGACGAAGAAGGGAACCGGAATATTCATTTATTAAACGCCTTCCAATTAAGCACTCCCTTAACAATTCTAGATGCAGACACTTTTTTAATGGGATAAATCAAATGTTTCTGTGTCACTTGAAACCACTTTACAATTTAAGAATTCCTCATTTATTTACTACAGGAAATCTATTCATCATACTAGTTTCATGCGGTTGTTACTCATACTAGGATTAGTCACAGTGCTCTGCAGTATTGCGCAATTTTTTTCTTTGAGAAGATATCGTGACTCTGGTTTTTTAATGCCATGTTTCATTTTGTCTTTCTCGATACCACAGAAGTCGAAAAAATGTTGCAAATTTTACAGAGTAATCGTAAAAATTCACTATTTTTGCCCCAACTCTTTGCCATAGAGTGTTAGCGGGAAGAGAACTGAAAAAACTGAAATACTGAGGGTACTGAAAATAAAATTTATTGCGCGTCGGAAGATATACGTTTCACGCCTCTAGTATAAATGTATTTAATGGACACAGATGCATCCTTGACGGACATACATAAGGAAGAATAATTAAATTTTAATAATATATCATGACCCTCCCATGGACTACAACCTTGTCGTGGTGGAAGGGCTTGTGCGTTCCGATGACCCCTAGAGCTGTGCTGGCTGGAGTAATAATAATTGCTCCTGGTAGGGTCACCCATGCCAGATAGGTCGAAGGTTAGGAGGCAGACGAAAGGTAGTCCACGCAGCGTATGTTCCTCGGTGAGGCGGCTGCAAAGGCGTCTGACACCAGTGGGGCGGCCATTAAGTGATGGTGTCACGTTAAAAACACTATTGAGGAAGGCAACGGGAAACCACCTCAATTATTTTTCCCAAGAAAATAATGATGGACAACATAGAAAAATTGAGTCCTGGCAACTGCGGGACTCGGCCCAAAGGGCCGTGTGTCGTGCCCGGCAGCGGGGGAGGCAAGGCTTCCGCGGTCATCATCCCACGAAACCCTTGCGGGGGAGAAATATATCATGAGTGGATAATATCGATTCTATAATTATGCAGTACATTTCTGGCCTTCGCACGAAATTGTGTGGTCATGATAATATCGCAGAAACATTCAATAATTGGGAATTACGATTAATTTGTGAATGACACTCAGTTTTGAGTTGAGTTTGCAAATATTTTTCTGGAGGAAAAATTAAACCTTGGACGTATCTATTCGCCCGTCTCTCATCTCTCACGTATCGTCGTTATTGTCCGCCCCAAAGATGTGCCGCAGGGCAAATTATGAATATGAATTATTACATCGATATTGAGAGTAATATTGCACGATTGTAACATTTGTAATAAGTCGTAGTATTCATTGAGGCGGCGAGCGACAGCCAAGAAAATGTGCACCTATAGGGATAGTTGAGTAATTTGGTGGGGGTAGGTTTTTCAGAGAATGGGGGATGAAACCCGGTCTCAGCTTTAGCCTACACTTAACAAAAGCCACCATGGGATCCACAGTAAAACGTTCCGTCCGACGGACGGCTTATTCCACTTGAAGTGCTCCCCACATGGATCGTATCTCAAGTATGAATTGGGATACCACTGGATACTTCTTCCACCGCCGATATTCGAACGCGGGTCCTCGGTGTGCAAAGCCAGGGCACAAGCCAACGCATTAACCCGTCCCTTTGTGATGAGCACAATCTTACGTTTGGTTTTCATGTCGCCGCATTTAAAAGAATTACCTACATAACCACGCTCATGGAATACCGTTTAACTCTCTCGTGCAAATACTCTAATTCTTAGTTTACAGAGAATTGAAATTATAGCATTTCGGTTGAGCTCCTCGTGACCCCGCGACTCACCCTTTGTGAACCTTTAATTGAACCAAAACAAAATACCTTCCTAATAAAAAGAGTCATCTTATAATCCCTCAGTGGTCTTTGCACCTCTGATATCCCATTAAAACACTCACGGGATTGTCATCGGGTATCGCAAAGACCGAACCACCAGAGTTCTCATAAATCCCTTTCCAGGGATGAGGCTTGTGACCGGGCACAACATATGGGGCAGTTGATGGGCGCGTGACCTACGCGTCTTATTTATGCACTACCCCGCAGGCTGTCGCAAGGTTGTCGTGTGCCAAGGTGCGTTAGGTCTCCAGTCATACTAAACCTACTCCAATACTTCCAGAAACACGTGGCTTCCCCGTGATTCACCAAAAGGGTACGTGGCAGAGCGCGACCGTAATTCATTCAGGCAAGTTCCGTTGTACACACCCGGTTATTTTACTGCTAGCAACTACTCTGCTAACTACACTAAGAAGACAAAAAGGAGGTCTATTGAACGCTAACACCTACTATCAGGTAGCATTATATAGTATTCATGCAGGGCGGACAATTGAGAAATAAGTTAGATTCACAGCTTCATTTACACGAAACCCCACCACCCAGCCCAAGGATGTGTGGCATCGGAATATCCCTAGTGACAACAAGATATCGAAATATTTATTTAATCCTGGCAAAGAAATTACTGAAAAGAGTGACAAATTTCTCGTGAAGGTTGCGTGTCCGCTGGGGTTATTCAAGCTATAATGGATTCAGGATAAATCATTTAGCTCCACAGGAGGATATTCAAGGGCGGAGGGTAACTTGGTCTCGACGTTTACATGCCTCCAGTTATCTCAGAGCCAATTTATTTTATGAACTATCTTGACGGATGGTGAGCTGTTTACGCGTGTCATCTGGAAGGCACGCCTTATGAAGAGACGGGTAAGAAACAACGGAAGAAGTTCTGTCATCTTCGGAAATAGAAAGTCGCTCACACTTAATACTATGCCGAAGTCTTCGCCAACACAATTATAAGTCAGAAAAAAGCGTCTACTCAAGAGAATATTTACCCCTGATGTAATGAAAATATTGTACGAAATGTTGATTACAAGCTGGTTAATATTTGGGAATTATTGAAAAATTATTTCTCCATTCGAATAACAGTGGTTTTAAAAATTCTCTGCGATCACTGAAACCCAATATGAGCTCTCTTTCCATTCAATTGCTAACAGTTTGTGTTGACACAATCAACGACGATCAAATAAATAAGTATCGAATCTGTACGACTTAGATTTCGCTTTTCTCTTTCCTCACCCTGTCCTTAAAATTTATTCCCAGATGTTGGCAGCGCTAGTTTAAACGTGAAAATCCAAGAGAGAGTTTTGGTTAAGTGACATCCGTGGGAAAACTCGGGAAATTTACCGAGGTCGTGTCTACGCGAGCATCCCAAAATAACGCGGTCACTTCGACTCACACAATGCTAGGTTTTCGCTTTTGCTATGGAAAGAAATTCTAAACAATAGAAACCAAGCCAAAGCTATGAATAAAGCTAAGACGGAGAAAAGATCGCGAGTGAAGCTCCCCAGCTCCGTGGATCGAAACCGACAGCAACTGAAATACGGTGCATGATCCATGTCTGAAGCCATTTTGGGAGACACGTGACCTCCGAGGTTATTTTTACCTGCTACATAGATTCCTTATGTGGGAATATAGTTATAATTATGTATAATAACCCACCCAGCATCATTTTCGAACTAGTAGTGCCGTACATATTAATGGGCACATTAAAGTGGTAACTTAATGTCGTCAAGACTGCCCTACAGTAGACGTTGTCAACGGAATTCAGAAATCTACCATTAGGCACTGAATGCGTTTGCGCTTAGGTTCGCTGCCGTGGGCGATAAGTTCGCTTTCCTAACGACCATCCTTCTATTGGTCTTCAAACTCTTATTAACACTCATTATCTCTTCAATCTACATTTCCTTCCTGGAGTTTCTCCAAACAACTTTCTCTCTTCCCCCACTATACCTTATTATCATTCTTCGTTCACCTTCCCTTCCGCCCATTTTATTTTTTCTATCCACGTCTATACCCACCTCAAAAACCTCCAATCTAAGTTCATCGTCTTCCATCGATGACCAAGCTTAAGAACCATCAATCATTACCCTTCGTATTAAAGTTTTCACCAATACCTTATCACTGTCTTCATTCAAGTTCCCATCAATCAACTCCCTACTCTTTGAAAATCCAATTTTTTGAAATCGTCATTACCAATGGACGGAAGTTTTAAGTCTTTCCATGGAGATATAATAGCTCACTGTAGACTTCCAAACCCAGAGCCCTTCGTATCTAAGTAACAAGGTTGCGAAAGGAAGACGAATCCTGGACGCATATTTTGCTTATGGAAACACAAAAGGTCCAAGGTGCCTCCCTGTTGTTCTCAAACCCTAGTACCTCCATCATCACTTGTCAACAATAACACTTTCTGATCTCCACAATTTTCACGACATATTTGGCAATCCTCAAGAATTGGCAATTTTTTTCGCGCTTACGTAATCTTCGCGTGGTCGAAATTCGAGAACAGTTTTCTGGGGGTTTACGAGGGAAACCCAAGGACGGAGGGGAAGAGGGACGTAACATTTTTTTTATCGCGACCGCAAAGGGCTGTCGCCGGATGAGATACGCCCTCGCCAAAGGGGTACGCGTGTTTCAAACGTGTGGCAAGAAGTTAAGGAGGGGGGGTGCGAGGGAAGGTCACCTTTCCCTGAATTGGAGGTGGGTCGTCGAAGTCACCGATATGGAATCACGAGGAGGGCCATGCACCCACTCCGCCCCGCTGGTTTTCGGGGCGCGCGTGGGCAGATGTCGGTTTACAAAGATTGCGCCTAATGTTTCATCATCAGTATTTCCATCCGAGGACTGGTTGACTGCAATCCTGTACGCTTTCTTTTCTAACGCCAACTCCGCTAATTTCTTATACGCCTTGCACTTAAAATCCTTCTTAACTTTGCCCACATTTGTGTTCGCTAGTCTCCATCATGTCATCTTCCATTCCATTATCATTATAATTATAATGACAAAATTCGGCGTGAAAAAGGTCACAGTCGTTATTAAAACAGCAAATGTTAAAACTGTACTCGAACACACCCATTATTTCATCATATTCGCTTGTGGTATGCATGCATATATGTAAGTCCGCGTGTGTTTATGTCCTAATATTTACTCATACGTATTTATACACAAGTGCAAAATTGTGAATAAAAGACTGATTCCTTAGTATCCTCCGTCATACACTCTTATGATGTCTTTGAACAAAGAGATCGAAATTGTAACACCTAAATACACATTTCCTCTTCAAGACGTCTTCCCCCAGACAACATCAAAGAAAATAAGATCGAATATGATGGGAATATGGTGCTTCTAAAAAACGCTGAAAATAGTATGAAAGGACCGAGTAGCAAATGAAGAAGTGCTTAATTTGATGAATCGAGCGGTTACTCTTAGATCCAATTTGGAGTGGATACTAAGAGAGAAGCCTAAAGAGGACACTTACGAGAATAAGAGGGAAATTGGGTAGACGTTTTCCTGAGGCACGAGAATTTACTGAAGTTCATATTTGAAGAAAACATGGAGAGGAAGAATGATAGAATAAGTTCTCTATAGCTCTTCCTATTCATAAGGATGAACTTCGCGGAATATTTATGAAAAATATATATACTAGGAGCTTAGAGGGAATTAAGAGATTGACACAGATCATAATAGTTTGGAAGTCTACATCAAAATTATCCTCGGATTGATATTATAATACGTAATGATAATATTCTTCCTTACTACAAGAATAATCAGAGTTTTTCACGCGTTCAAATCCCACTTCTCTATCATAATGAAACGGACAGTAGCTTGAAATCTGCCCGGATTTAAACTACGATACATGATCACTCAAGCGTTATCGCCCACGGCGTCTCTTCTTGGCCGTAAAACGAAGCAATTTGCAATGTCCTCGAAAGGTTCCGTAACCGCGGAAGTGATTCCACTACAGCACCCTTCACCCAAATTCTTCCAAAAATAAAAAGAAAAGAATGAAAGCAATTCCTCTGGCGTTTTATTACGCACAAGGTCGTAGACCGTCTCCTGTCATACAAGAGTAACTGCAACTGAGCGGACAACGACTTCAACGTCACTCAAAAGGAAAATGTCACGAAAAGACACTTAAGTTTAACTTCCTTTATTCTACGCACCAAATCCGAAATACATAGGGGCCTGGTGATTTCATTCATTCGTTATTTTCCATTTGAAAAATATTTTACCCGATATAATGTGACGACTCTATAACGTTTGAGATTTATATCACCTTATTCAAAAGACTGAATCAATGAGAAACCAATGAGAAATAGCATGGGAGACTATGGCATAATATCCACAAAAACCTTCTAAAAAAGTGAAATTTAATAAAAAAGAGCTCTTCGAGTGGCTCAGATTTATTGGTAAATTCAATACGAATTATATACGTGCGTGTGTGTGCGTCTTTAATAAAATAGATAATACGTAAAAGGGCACTCAAAATGTAGATTGTTTAAGCCTTCGGCCTTCCCTGAGGCCTTCTTCAGGTGTGTATATAAAAAAATATATATACTACTAATACTATTATATATATATATATATATATATATATATATATATATATAATAGGGAACACATCCTGGTTATTAGCAAATTTCAACCCTTCCTCGAAATCATTTGCAATAAGAGCAATGCAGAAAGATTCAAACTCTATAGTTCATTGAAAGGTTTAACTATGGAGCCAGAAAAGGATTCCAAAAATATTTCTCTCCAAAATGTGGAAAAGAAGACTCCGTCCGCACCAATTAATTCGCTTATACTGACAATCAATGAAGCTTCAAAACAAGAACATCTTCCTTCTCTATTATATATGCATCATTGCATTATTTTGTCACGCAAGGAATGGTTAATAAGAGAGATTGAATCAATTTTTTTCGATTGATTCAGAAGTTTTAAATTATTGATGGCTATTGCAATTTAGCCTCCAGTAGTGGAAGTACTGAGACGAGAATTTGTTCATAGAAAACACTACAGGGCATCTTTTTATCTGACAATCTCTTCTTCCCTTCGAAGTTTATTTCGATGACGTCTTCCATCACCTGATTCTCGTAAATCATCCTTAACCGTAATGTGTGTATGTATGAGTCGATATATATATATATATATGTACATATATGTGTATATACATATATATGTGTGTGTATATATATATATATATGCATATATATATATATATGCATATATATATGCATATATATGCATATATATATATGCATATATATATATATATATATATATATATATATATATGCATTCAAACACGAAATCCCGCCATACGGCGAACAATAATCATTCGAGGTTCCGGGTTCGATTCCCGGGCAAGGCACTCTGGGAACCTGCAGCTCCACCGAAGCTATGAGTTTTTTCGGGTACCTTTCGAAGAAACCATAACCGGCACAGGGAAAGGAACTGGCCCCCCTACCCTGATGTGTGAATATACACACGCCGTCGGGCTTAGTACTGGGTAAACTCTACCTTGAATACTGTGTCTATGGTTATATACAGGTTATATATATTTATGTGTGTGTATGTATATATGTGTGTGTATATATACAGATATATAAAAATAGATATATACATATTCCTTTCTATGTCTCCTTCAATCTTTCAGCGTTCACTGAACCATCGTGTATCAGGATGTCTGCATTCCTCTTCTCAATTCAACTTTCCTTCCGAGTGCTTTTTAGTTCATCACTAAGCGTTCTGTTTTCGGCATTTTACCGTAGAAGCAAGAACTGTTTTCAAAATGCCCTACGATGGAATGGATCTCTACCCCTGAGAACGTACGGTTTGTAATATTTTGACCGTGGAAAGAGTGAGGAAGAGAGAATGGAATGAGAGAAGGTACCACCAAGAGAGCCTTCCCGACTCCCGCCTATTCACGTCAACGCCGGCTCCCGAAACGTTTCAACGTGGCCGAAGTAGTCATCGAAGGCACGTTGTGAGGCAAGGAGATGCGATTCTCCACTGATGAGATGAGGCGGCGAGGAATTTCTCGCGCGATTGAATCGAGCCGTTCTCCATCACGCCGGGCTACATCACGCGACTTAACTGTAAAGCGATTTCCACCCTTTTCTGCTCGGAATTCCGCTTCGCCTGTCTCATTTCTGTTTCGTCGCTTTATTGTTTCCGCCTCTCCTCTGGAAAAAACTCAAATCGCCCTCATCCACAGAACGCTAAGTTCAGCTAACACCATCCGATGGGGTTCGACTCTTAAGGCAATGGAGTGCTCATAGGGATTGAATGTTAGAATTATCGATTTTTATCGAATAGAATGACCAATGGAGAGTTAATCAAATCCACCCGTTCCAGACTAACCTTAACATTGTTGCAATGGTGGAAATTCTGCATCTACTATTATATCGTACCCAGCAATCTACCCCGCTAGTGTATGTGGCGGGGGAAGACTCCACGCTAAGTATGAAACATCAAAATTAAGTGTTGCTTAAATTCTTGATGCCAATACTCATGATAACTAATTTAAATGAAGTAAAAAATGTGTACAGCAGCTACATTAACTTCGGTATACACTCCTCTGCGCAACCGAGACGATCTGATAGTAAGATGAACAATACAATATCGTTTAGATAAAGTAACAATAAAATGTAAGAATTTTAAGAATAATTTTATTTTCCTGCCTCCATCGTTAGCTTCCTTCCCTATCCCTTCTTGTTTGTGGGAAAAAAGCAGCTTAAATCTGTTGGTTAAAAAGATCATCTCTGTATATTATGTTCATGACCTTTCCTATCGAAAAAATATAGGGCTGGTAAACACTTTCCGTAGACATGTTTCCAAGGTTTCGACGCTGAAACCAGGACAAATAACTTTCTTGAATTTACATGGTCTTATCTTGACTCTAATAATCCCAAAAATGTTGCATTTTATCTAACATATTTCACCAGCCACTTTAAGATTCATGTATTTAACCACTGACGTTATGAATATACTTATGTAGCTTTCAATATGATAAATCAATTTTCATATGATATAAATAGATTAAATTAAAAGAGTTTTTACATCAATGATGTCTCACATGTTGAATCCCGAAACGAAATTAAGTAAGTTATTACCGTTGCATATGGTTTATGGATTCCCTGAGTGGAATTTGCTCATCGAAAGTATGATACTTGCAAGGTCCCGAACTCATGGTCGTGAATAAATGATAAATGTGAAACTATTAGTGATTGAGTGAATTTTCCATCTTTTGAATGTCCGAAGGAAAAAATCAGTTAAATTATCGTTTTTTAACTTGCTGAATGATCATACTCGAATGATTTCGACTAAATAATCGAACTCACTCGGATGAGTACGGGAATGGCTGCTACTTCGAGCATTGAACACGGCCGTGGTCGTTAGTAAGCTTACGCCAAGAAATGCGATATATTCACGCAGAAGTCGACTCTAAAAGTGGATTACTATGCGGCTCTAAAGTCGTGTGTGTAATCGCCGCTTAACTCTTCTTCTCTCGCTCCATGCTTGCTTGCCCTTCCGGCCAACGTTTCCTGTGATTTTCGCGTCCAAGCCATTAAAATTTCATCTTCATCCGCCGTTATCTATCCGCCGGTCACGTTTCGTAGGAATAGAGGAAGAGGGATAGAGAGATAATACCATTCCAAACCACCTTGATCTCTGTCGAAATTAGATAGACCCCTTCGACGATAGTTAATGAAAATACTTAATCACATCTTGGCGGGACATACTTTGGAAGCCGTGATAACTTGAGGATGCCTCCATTTTATTTCAAGAGACTAACATTTCCAAACAAAGAGAGTTAATCGTAGATTAGATTATTTTTTTCTGCAGTCGTCCCGCGCTTGAATCTAATCTATAGCAGTGTATGTCTGAGAAACCGAGGGGATTTCATCAATTATGTCCGATATACAAGGAAAAAAAGTTATCTCTAGTGAAGATAGGTAAACTCTATCTTCCCGTTCACTAAACTTTGAAAGTTCATTGGCTTAGAAGAATGAGTAAAAAAAGCGGGTTTATGGGAGTAGGATATGAGTAAAATTTTGTGCAATAACATTTCTCTTGGAGTGCCAAAATCGAAAGTTTTATCACAATTTCATTTCGTCAATATGACAAAAATATTAACAAAAAGACAATAAATATATGAAAACGCATCATTAAAACCCTTGGCGAGGTCGCAGTGAGATATCGCTGTATGAAGAAATTCAGCTGGTGGTTTTCTTTCATTTTTAAGTCAGTGGAAGTATTTCATAAGAAGTTCAACTTCCTCTTGCCCTATAAGTGAACCAAGGCCTGCTCTTTCGAGAGCTAATACGCACAGTAAATCGTCCCACTATTAAATATGGTAAACTTATCGTTCTGTGTTATGAAAATTGGTCCTATCGCTCTTATTTCACCGAATTTATTGACTTGAATAACTGCACAATTTCTCTCCTTCTACATCCCCGGGGATGGTATAATCTGTTTCTCCTTTCGAAATTGGTGGGCAAAAACAAAGACTGGTTTGCTCAATAGATTCGCCAATTTCTACTTGACGCACAGTAACAGTAAACATCTCAGAACCACAATATGGCAAAAGGTACGTGGGTGTGCGCTTTGTTAGTTGTGCCATTGCACAAATTGTCACAGAAGCATTCTCAAACTGTAGTTTGTTAAAATGCCACGAGAGTATTGTTTTTTCCATAACGTGAGTGCATTCTCTTCATCAAAGCTCATAAATATTTCACAGGAAATCATATACCTTGAGTTTAATTTGAGATCAACGAAGCTATTCCTGTCCACTGCATATACTCCTCCCAAATAAACATTTCCAGTTATAGTGCCGACGAAAATAATGATTAAAATTTCTTCCGATTGTATCAAGAGTCTACAGATAAATTTTTTAAGAGAACCTTGAGGCTATGAATTGGTTCAATTTTTTACCACCTCCATTCTAAAGGCAATTGAATGCGGTATCTCACTTTAGTGGAACGATATAAAAATTTATCTTTTTTCGGGTGTCGCAAAACTTTTGATCACTGGGAAACTCGTAGAATTTGAATTATTGCTAAAAATGTAAAATAATTAATTATTGCAAATACGTCATTTATGGTACACGAAATGTATGTGTAAATTATCGAATTAAGAAATAAGAATATAAGCCGTGGAAAGAGGAAACCTGGGTTTGACCTTGGCCGACTTTCACAGAGCAATTGACCAAGTAGACCAAACTCTGACCTCACATTCCTTAAACCACCCCGCAAACGCATATTATAAAAAATATACGCATATATATTTATTTATTTAAAAGACGGAGAGACAGACAAAAAATGCGTACATAGAACACATACAAAAGAGAAAACCACTTAATTTTAATGTTTCAATGATCGAAGTTCGTTCATCTGTTACTGCTTTCACACTGATAAATATGACTTAACCACTGCAACATTAAAGTGATTCGTTTTTATCTGTTTGTGTTCCTTTCAGTTTGTTCTTTGTTGAACAAACTGGGCTAGCCATGGTGGGGGAGGAGAGGGGGTCGTGATAAATCAAAAGGAGGCAGTAAAGATGGATGAAGAGCATTTTGAATGGCGATGGGAATTTGGAGACTGTGATAGAGGGGAAAATGTTAGAGAAACGAGGAAGGGGAAGGAATGGGATAGAGATGTTGGACGGAATAGAGGGAAGAAATGTGCGGGATTGAAGAGGGGCGTAATGCAGTGCCTACAATTGCTAAGGCTCTGTCCATTCAAAACTACCCTAACCCGTAGAATACCGATAACCATTATATATATATATATATATATAGTTATACGTATAACATATTATATATATTGTGAATATATTGTATGTTAATGTATAAATACATACTGAAAAATCCTACCTTGTCCGAAAACTGAAATGAGTGACTTCGATCCTGACATGACATGGAATGGCATATCGCCAATCGCAAACTCACCTCAGCCATGGGAGTTTTTTCTGTTCTCGAAAGAAAGAACACATCAAAAGGTTTTACTTGAGGTGAATGGACACAGATACGTGGACTCTTTTTCCGGGGGACAAACGAAAGTAGTTAAATTCTCCAGATAAATATGTGGTATGCAATTAAGGTCCGAAGGGGTGTAAAGGCTATTCTCATAAACAAAATTTCCGTGTTTGAGCGCCGCAGTGTGTACAGAGCGTAGTAGGTCACGAAGGAAACGTGAAATCCTGAGAAATTCCGAGAGGCCGTCCTAAATTTGGCGCCAAGAAATATTCAGAAAGCCAAAATTAGTATTGATAGACCACAACTCCACGAGAGAGCCCATGCACACTTATCCCATTATGCATATTTAGGCAGCGGAAATTCCACCCAATGTATAAATAAAATGGATTTTTTTTACCTCTCACTGTGGTCCCGTGTTGTTGCCTGGAAACATGATCTGTCGACTCGCACCTCTGTGTGTCCATTCAATTCCTCTTTATAGGCTACCAAAATTGACCCCGGCATTTTCCCCGCGTGAACTATTACTTCTCCGTAAAGCCTCAAATTCATGCAATTTCTACGACCAGTCAAACCTTAACCCAGAAAACCTTTTTCTCTCAATCATGAGATAATGGTCACGTTGCAGAGTAGTGAATCCATCAATTTCGGTAAATTTAGTCAGCATTTTGCATGCAGGGGCGGACTGGTAGCATGCAACGGACGGGGAAACTATCAGCCTTGGTCTTACATTGCATAAATATTTCATTGCTCAAGTAGTAATAGATACGAATACAGGAATAATACTGTATAATTTAGAAATATAGTGCAACTGATCTCAAATCTCAATAGCGCGTTAAAATTTCGCGTGTCATCCAGAAAAAAATTCTCAGGTCAGTAAAATGCCCAAAGGTTTTTTATAGCCATTTCCCACACGTTTAACTTTGAATTGTTTTCATGACATTTGCAAAATTTTAACTCTTTGGAAATATTTTTTTAAAGTACAACAGTTGTTTAATTTTGGCACAGATCGGTTGAAATCCTTGCAGAGAATTCCGAATTTCTGGAGGAAAGGAATTATTTCGGATATGTATTGATTACAAACAAAATAATTCAACTCCTTAATCCTCCACGCCGGGCCCAGAGTCTAGGGATCCATTATAAATCCCTCCCGTTTTTTTCATCAGCTATAAAATCATTGAATTGACCCGAATTATAAATTAATGATTTCCGAAGCATTGCTAAACAAAGTTTCATTAATTTCTCTTTTTTTCATGTCGATTTCCAATAAAACTTCTTAAAAATATAAATATTCTTCCAATATGTTGCTCGAAAATCACAAGTCAGCGTAAAGCATAAGCTTGCTCTCTGAGAAGAATTGAAAGCGTCTTTGAACCGTATATGTAGATATGTAACAGCTGCAGATGGGCGAAGGAGCAATAAATAACTTTCCCCAGAGTCCACCGAACCAGTCATTAATAGCATTCTAAACTCAAGGAAACAACATTTAATTTTCCAGAAATACTGTTTTTCTAATTTATTATTCATAATACACTTCCTTTTCTGCCTCGTTTTCCATGTTCTATTCTAAAACGTTTTCTCATTTTCCGGTTAGACAACGACAGGCAAAGTCATTATAGTGAAAATAAAAGTAACGCAATATTGACATGTACTTACACACACACAGATAAACACTTTACTCACAAATTTTCCCGCCAATATTGTTGACACCAACCGCATTCAGTTTTCAAAGTGGTATATTTTCACAGAAATGATATTAAAACGCTTTTCCATGGCTTGAAATGTTAACACATTGACCGTTTCAAAAAATTTATGAGTACACAACAAAGGTAAATACGGAAAGGGAAACGGAGCATTTTCCAAGAAAACAAGATGCGTGTCTGCCTTAGCCTTTCGGTCGTCAAATACTGGGTCGTTCCTGGGATCAATTGCTTCTGACCCCAAATGTGTCCCAGCTGTCAGAATAGTTCGACCCACCCTCCCTTTCGGTCATCGACTAGTTCCTCCGTGTCAACGAATGCCTCGTGTCGATCCATCGCCCTAAATCTCTCGCCTAATTAATTCAAGTGTGGATAGATTGAATGCGCCAGAGGTGACGATCGCCCCTGGCGCATTCTCCCTTCCAACGCCATTATTCTCCCGCCATGACCGCACGCCCGAACGATAAGGAATTCAGCGCAAACAGCAATGCGCGATTATCTTTACCGTAATTAATCTACACTAACCAGCTCCTCGGACACCCTAGAGGGAAGGTCTTCTGAACTAAAGAATGTAATGGGATCCACCTGCCATGAGGATGTGAATTTTTCGCCTCGGACAAAGTCATTAAATCGGTGAATAGAGGTTCGATGCACGGATCGCCTTCAACTCGCTGCCTTAAATATGATGGCCGAAAAATGAGTGAAGCTATTGGTCTACTTATTCATAAACTAGTGAAACCATTTTCAAATACAAATGAAATAGTAAATTTCTGTAATAATTATAAATTGTTTGTTAAGATGAATGGATGTTCAGCTGCTCGCGATTCAATGGCCGTTCCTCTTTGACGGCAGCTATTAAGTTATTCATCAGTAAGTATTTCTTTGGAATAATGTAGTGCATTGCAAATTTATTTGATCGCATCATTTTGATCGCTCCGCAATTTCTTGGAGGTCAAGAGTGATACTTTACGCTTCGACTTTGTTATTTCACCGCAAGCGGTATTGTGTCATTCTTCCAGCATTATGCTACAAATGAATTCCAGTGTATACTTCAGTCCCTTCATTCCTTATTTTTTTAATTCTTTCAGTATTCCGCAAGTGACGAATCGCAGTTCTTCGTAGTAAATGGTATTGTCTTGCAGATTCAACTTTTGTTAAAGCCGTTTAATTTTCTACTTAGAGTATTTTTACTTTCCAAGAATTATAAAAATTATCTTTAAACTATATCTTGAAAATATTTTAAACACAGCCATTCGAAACAGTTCTGTCGAAAAAAGTATAAAAAACTGATAAACGAACGAACTAACGATTGAGTTTTATTATTTGATACTGAAACGCTTGCATACGCGGTTACGTAATCACATATAACCATGTATGATGGCGAACAAACAGATACGCTGTAGCTCTTTATTACATTTGGTATTAGATTAATCCCTAAATGCCATCAGTCCAGTTAACTTTAGGTCTTACTCACGTACCCACTTGACAATAATACCCTTTGCACATACACGCTTACGATTTACATCGTAACTGAAGATTTTTCTCACATTCTGGCCCAAAATTGTGAATTTCTATTCTATTTCTTCACAAAAACCTAGCTAAATTAACGGAATATTTTTCTTCAAGAGCAGTAATTCTATTTGCCAGTAACTATAACTCAATCATTCCTTTTGTCATCGTAGGATGACATTAATTTGTGCCTGCCTTAAATGCCTCGTGCCTAAATAAATTGTTTCTGCTCGAATAAATCCTCGCTGGAACAAGATATGCACATGAATCGTCAAAATGTTCTTTAGGTATACGAGTGGACAAATAAAATAAATATCTCTGTGCATGGAATGAAGTGAGTGTTGATTTAATCCCCCGAGGGCACCTTTTGATAAAGTGATAGTTACATTCTTAGCTGAAACGTGTTTTATAAAGTCAACCTTTTAAGAAGGGCGTGGATTAGTATCACGAGGATGGAAATTGGAACAAGCAAACTTTTGCCGTAAAATCAAGTGAAGGGACTGTTATTCTCACCTCATCAATCTGAAGCTGTATTCTCAATAATGTCGGCCGTTTTCGGTTCGGTTATCGAAATACGAGAAACCGAAAATTTTGTGAAAATATGATAAAATATTTGCTGGTACTGTAATTTATATCCTGATTTATTCTTTAATATCATATACATGCACTAGGAAATACTTATAAGGGATAGTTGGAAGATATGTGGCTCATCTACATACAGTCCAGAAGCCTATTAACATTAAAAGGAGGTTTCTCGTTAGCACATCTTGAACCAACCTCCGTTCATCTAAAAAAATGATTTCCCCCAGCTAAAGTTCTTCTTTAGAGCGATTTAGTTGAGAAATCTTTCAGAATTTTCTTGCCGTATTGCAGCGCTGCGTCAAAACCTAACCGACTGGAAAACAAATTTCAATGGCCTCATGGAAAATTTAATTTTCATATACGAAGCCAATGTAATGGTTAGTAATGTGCCATTCAATGGAAGCAACCAACAGAGGAGAGCATATAGTAGATGAATTAATGGTCGCCACCTTTCTCCTTAGATTCCAGTTCAAAGAACAAATGGGTTTCGGCGACCTTGCTTATGCTCCTCAGTTGAGGAGACAAGTGTTTTAGATATGAAAAAGATCGAGGCTTAAAAATCAATATAGAATTAGATAACCGACTAGAAAACTTGTAAACACAGAATAAAGAAACTGATTTCCTAATTAAAATGATTGATCAAAGAGGTATTTACCTGATCAATTGTAATTAAATAATTTCTCGTGAAATATTCATATCCAAGGGCAACGCGTTGCGTCCGGTAGGCTTTTTTCTGAGGAAACATAGTAAGAGCCAGGGAATCATTATACATTGGACATGCTTGATATACGAAACAAGATCGGATTGATTTTCAAAGGAAAGAAATACGGAATTAGTAGACATCTTTTGTGGATGTGATATGACGGCACACGATGAAATGGAACTTATGTTATGAATCGTGAGCTTCGTTAATGCTAATGAAAGCAATAGTTATAATCTCTAAATCGATGGATAGATGAATAATTTATTGAAATAATGTAACACATATTAATAAAATGTAAAATATGTTAAACAAATTTCTCAGCGGATATGAATAACTTCTAGCCAAGATTTACTTATAAGGCAAATTTAACGTGATCCTACTGCCAATTTCGCTAATTATTAAGCTTCTGGCATAAGAAATTTCGTTGTTCGCATTAATTAATGGCTTAAATGTTCTACACAAGACAATTATAGAAATTTTTTCCAGAAAAACTTTCATCAGCTATCCTTTACTAGATTAAAAGCAACCAGTTTCAAATGATTCCTTCCTAACATTTGGTATTTTTATTGGTAGCACATCTGAAAGTACAATTTTTCCGTAAGTATCGAACACACGTTCTGTATGAGCAAGCTGGTTCTGCAAGATCAAGATATTGACTTCCCTTGGAAGAATATCCGTGGAGTTGAGATTCTAAGGAGCCCAATGATTTTTAACTTAAAGGAGGCAGTGGGTCAGCGGGTAATGGTCATGCTTGCGCGAGGGTCCCCCCCACCCAACCCCCGCTGGGAATTTGAGAACTCGACGCGGAGGGACAGGTGGTGAGGGCTGCAGTCGCGGGAGACCGTTCGATAACCTCCGGCCCCGCTAGGCCAGTGGACCCAATGCGCTCACCAGCTGACTGAGAGACAAGTTCATATCCCGCCACGAAAACGACGTTCGTTTGGTTGCATCTTAAGGTAATTTGAATACGTTATTGCTTCAGTGTTTGCAGTGTACGGCTCGTTGACATAGAGTACCAAATTTTGACGTTGTTATACAATTTCATTGTATAATACTTGTATATGCAAAATATAAAAAACATCACAAACCATATCAGTGAAAATGAATGATAAACGTGATGATTTAAAAAAGTTTTGATATTTCAATTTAGAATCAATTTACGGATAAGAGCATCTACTCTACGGAAACTAAAAGTCATTGAAGTTTACGTACGCCGAAAAAGTTTTCTCCTTGCCTTAATATGCTGTACAAGTCGTTAAAAACTGAGTTTTGGCCTTTAAAAAAGATCATAAACGCTAAAATTGCAATAAGGACAATCACCATCACCCAAATCTTAGATGGAGGAAAACCTACCTTGGCGGGAATCGAACCCTCGACCTATTGCGTTAGAAGAGAAGGGTGTTATCCCGCCGTCTCCGGAGATTTCATCTCGCCACAAGTATGAATTTCAACGGTAGATCTTAATCACTCCTAAAATTTTAATTCAATTCGCAAAATAGTACTATTAATCGCAAAACCTAAAATACGATGTGTGTTCAAAAATTAACGGGAATTTTTTCATTTCGCGGGCTTGGAGAGTCCGATTGTCAAAATGTTTTTTTTATTATGTTGGTATACATGCCCCTGAAGTATGATAAAACGTTCAGCTGTTTTCATCGTGGACTTTGTCTGTGACAGCCACTAAAGTTAGACGTGCTTTATGAGCTCGGCGATTTTTGTTTGCTAAAAGAAATGGTTCAAAGAATTTATATCAAATTTTGCGTAAAAAATTAAATAAAGTGAGGCAAAGTGTGTGAACTATTAACAAAGGCCGTACCGTTTTCAATTGCCTTTGGAAAAGATTATGCATCGCTGAAGAATTCGATGAACTTCCTCCCAGCCTTAGTTCTTGTTTCCCATACATTCTTCAGACCCGCATACTTTACAGCTTCCGTCATTCTGATCAAATACCTATTCTTCTCAACCCCCTTCCACCTTTACACAACATCCCTTTACCCTTTTCTCACTGAAGTTAGCATTCCACACCCTCTTAATAACCCCAGCTTCCGCTTATTCCGCTCTTTTGGACTTCGTCTAGCACGCATTCCCTAATCTTTTCCGTACGTATTTTATTTTCTCCATTCCTCTACACATTCAAGTCTCAAAAGGTTTCCAATACACGATGATCCTGTCTGTTTAAAAATCAGGTTTTGGAATCATACTCCAGTCTGACTGGAGTTATCTTTACCTCTCTGCTTGGAGTTCCTTTCATAAAGCCCCTCTTTTTTTAAGTACCGCCGCTTCCAATGCGTTCCATATTGAAATATCAAAACTAATCCGCCTTTTTCCCTTCCGAATACTACTCAAAACATCATGTGAATACTATATCCTTTCAGCACACCCTTATATGCTGAAAGTGCTGCTTTACATTTGTTCTTTCATTGATGATGGATACCTATAGCATGAGGAAATCAAATAATGATAATATCCGGACTTGCCCGCCATTCAGGGCTTTGATACTGAAAGTCGGAATTCATGGTTAAAATCCCGGTTCCGAGGAATACTTTTGTTACGCTTGAAAAGTTCTTCTTTCCACCTTCCATGCTAATTTTAAGGTCTCCCTTTCATGCCCTCACTATTTTCTTTCAGAGCCTAAAAGTATCCTTGAGAGTATAGTTATCTAAGAACAAGCATAAATACATTGTTGCATTCCTTCAGAATCTAAGGGAGTAAGTAGATATTCAAGTTGTTAACTCCATAGTTTCAGCCTCAACTTTGTGAAAGTTCATTTTAATAAATGAAAAAGAAAAACTTTGCTTCAATCCACCACTTTATTACAAGTACGACTAGTTTCGACGCTACGGCGTCATCCTCAGGTACCTGAAATAAGTTTTTCTTTTTTTTTTGAAACTTTTTTGAAAAGCTTTTCTTTTTCATTTATTTATTCAAGTTGTTATTTAGCAGTATTTTTATTTAATGTTCTGGAAAATATTTTCACCGGATTTGTGTGTACGGATATATGTAAATATACCAATAGAACAAACAAACTTATATGCGTATATGTGTGTGTATATATGTATATATTTATTTATAAAAATATATATACACATTTAAGATATATGTCTGTTTGTTCTGATTCTCCTTTAAAAGTGGTTGGTGCAACTCAGTTATCTACCATATTCTGAAAAACACCGATGCCGAGGAATGACGAATGAGATTCCGGTTTCTGAAGAAAAGTCTTACCTCTCGGATGACTAACTCCACGTCACCTCAGATGAACGGTGTGTACTTACTCGAGGTTTTACATGTAATTATATGGAAAAGCGGGGGCGAAATGAAAGTTTTTGGTTTCCATTACCTTGATCTAGCGATGATCTCTCGTCCATCTTGCGGAGATTGAAGTCATTAGACGACCTCGGGACCTAACATCCAGTCTCACTCTGAAAAAATAGGTGTAACCCGGCACTTAACATCTACCTGCCCTCCTTCCACGTCCCTAAAGTAATATATCTCACCCTCTCCATTTCTCTCTCCTCTCGAAATCCTTCCCCAGTCGTAAAGAGTACAGCGTTATGGCAAGGGAATGTAGTACGACACACCTGATACTGCTCCCTTACAAGTGGGTCAGGCGGCGTAACACCTTTAAATAAGAACACGCGAAGAAGAAATAGTAATGACTGCAGAGACCTTCACTCGATGAACTTCCATTCTTAATAAATGTTCGAACCTTAGGAGGTAATAACAAAAAAATTCATTTTGCAGCGCGTCATCTGCCGTCTTAAACCAACCCATTTAAATATGATTTCCGATAATTCTATTTGTGTTAGATCTAGATATATATATATATATATATATATATATATATATATATATATATATAAATCGATTATGTAGAAACATTCACGAGAGCAATTTAATATTTGGACGGCACAATAGAACACAAAAATAAAATAGATAACCCGTAACAGGAGACATTACAGAAAGTTTGAGCTTCTTTAGAGTCTGGCCTGAAGAAGGCCTCAGAGAATATATATACATACATATATATATATATATACATATATTTATATATCTATTTATATTACGTTTCCTCGATAGCTCAAGTTGTTAGAGCATCGGCCCGCATAGTCGAAAGATCCGGTGTTCAAGTCCCGGTCAAGGAAATATTTTTGCACTTGTGATCTGCTCTATTCCGCTTGTTATTTACAAATAACGGCCGTGGATAAAAACATGTTATTATGTGGAATACTTCAAATTCAAACTCAAAAATAATCTCACCATAGCATATAATCGTTGGCAGTGGTAGAATTTACGACCCGACCAGTCACCCAGACTCCTGACATAATGAGTTACCAAAGTCAGCAGGATATTTAAAATCAGAATCAAATTTACTTCTGCATGCCCATGAGTAAGTAGTAAAGGTAAATTGTATTCTGCTAACAGTTTCAGGCTTAACTTTGTGGAATTCCTTCATGGTGAGGGTGAAAGAAAGAGAAATGAAAACTTTGCACTTCCACACACTTTTAATATAACACGACCATGGTTTAGATGCGGCGCATCATCATCATCACCTAATGTGTGGAAGTGCAAAGCTTTCTTTTCTCTTTCTTTCACTCTCAAATTGTATTCTGGTAGAGAATTAAAATCATTTCGAAATTCCGAAAAAATGTGTGCAGGAGTCCTCATGTCACGGTGCTCAAAATATTTGTGATTGTGTTCCCATGCATTAATTGATGTAGCACATGGATGAAATTATTTGTTTTCGATTTTAAGTCTATGGACACGTAATCGTTATGCTGATACAATATTTAACGCTTTGAAATGAAATATCTTCATCACTTTCCTCATTTCCTTATACATAGCCGAAATGTTTCAACCGTAATACGAGCGCGTTTCTAGTGCCGAAATTGTTTGAAGGAGGAAAAATATGAGGCGGTTGCATTATTGAATTATTTTCACACTCAAAACAAAACAAAAGACTGCGGAAAAGGAATTTCCCATGCTGAAAATTATTTTCGGTATTTCACTTTTTAGTTTTATACATCACATCTACACAAAGACTGCGCGATTCAACAAAAATATTTGTGGCAGGGGGTGCTGGGTAGTTTTATCCTTATCCCTTGCATTTAATTCTTAATTTTTGTTATCTTCTTTTTCAAAACGTTTTCGTCCCAAAAATGTAGTTTCTCATTTCATTCATGAAGCCTGGGGTACCTCAAGGTAAAGGAATGTGAGAAGCGCGAGATTAGGTCCCCTCCGTTTCACAATTTGGAATAAAGCCATCCATTCTTTGTCCTACATTACTAGAATACTCCATCACTCTCCCTCCTTTTCTCTCTTACCTTCTCTTAAAACTCGTTCCAATTGAATGAATCCCCGGCAAATCAATTAGGTCCCCATTCTCACGCTAAGGCCCTCTGAAGCCGTTGATATGCGGTGATTTTTGGCTGCATTATGACCGCAGAACACATCTCTCGTTGAGAGAAGTCAAGAAGGCACGCCATTCCATGGCTATCCGACGTTTTCTGAGTTAGCTTCAACAAAAAGAACAAATAAATATCACCCCACTCGAAAGAAACATGATTTAAGGGGAAACGTTTTAAAGAAAGAAATTTTGAAATGTTTACTAAATAATCCGATCTATTCCTAGTGGAAGAGAGCAGTAATGCGAAGACTTCACTATCGTCTACAGGCTACGAAAGTAGTAAGTGCGATTGATCATGAAGTCGACGTAATTGTAGTAAATATTGACAAATCTAGGCAACAATTTCAAAATCGAAGTGGGGTGGATGATAATAAAAACATATAAAATAATGTTGGAGTGTACCGTCGATCTTAAAGTTGTTTTTAAAGTATCTGCGGTCATCGATAAAAGAAATTTCCTCGATATTTAATAATTCAACAAATATTGTCCCCAATATATTGCCAAATAAACTTCTTCACAATCCCTTATACTCGCTCGCGATTATTCTTTTAACTTGTTTTCCAGTTTTACAGCAATATAATCAGGTTCGTCGTAGTGAGGGTGGTCACATGTTAGCCAGTCGCTAGTTTTCAACATTTCTTCTTCTACCTCAAACTAGAGTTTCTGAGGAAGCGACTCTATGGCATTGAAGAAATGTTATGAGTAGGAAAAAGATTACATCTTCGTAACATTACAGGATATTCGAGCGACACGATAAATTTAGTTCCCGCATGCATGAAATAAACTGTGAAAGAAAAAATGAGAATACTCGTATATCAGGCGTGGTTAGGACATATATACAAACATGGAACTGGAGAGAATGTGGGAAAGGAAAAAATGTTTCCGCAAATATGATATCCCTGAAAGTAGTGTTTCACTATTTTGTCAGTACATTCTGAAAAAATGTAACGCTATTAATTTGCTCGCAAGACAACTTTTCCAATGTTTATGCAAAAATGTTACCTTATACTTTGACAACCAAAATATGCGGGATTCTCTACACAAATAGAATCATTTCAATCTAAATTCTCGATGAACGTGTTTATCAAATCAGTAATTTTTATCACGGTTTACTTAACCAGTTTTGAAATTTTAAAGAGTTTATAGTTTTTTACTCAACAAAACGAAATTGTTGTCCTTCTTCAGTAGTTGAACAGCAAGCGGATATATCCACTAAATATAATTTCCTCGAGTGCCTTTCCTCGGCCGAATACGCACTGATCGACAACGATAAGAAATGATGAACGCGAAAGAGATTTCACGAATTTACTATCATTAATCCTCTCCATTTCGCAATATACAGTATTACTCCCTGGAAAGATTCACCTAACTCGGGTGAACTTATGTTGCTCAGTCGGCCTCCCACCTCATTTACCATTTCTATCCGCCCGAATAAATTCAGTCTGCACGCGAAGGAAGAAAACACTAAAAAAAGGAAGTACCAGAACACCAGTCAGGACGGTGGAATCGGTGTGGTCCGTTGAAAAAGGGGTCAAGGGCCCCTAGAGTGTTTAATTAGCCGGGCAGCGGTGCATGACTCCTCCGCTAATAGCTCCACAGCGCTCCCTTCAGGCCGCTCACCTCCGCAAACGTAATTTAACACGCCACACCACTCCCTTCCTTCCTTATCACTACAAGGAGCGCAACGGACACTTGGAAGGCCATCTTTCTATTTTCTACGGCGGTAATTCGAGTCCGAAAACTCTCAGAGAAGATAGTTTGTTTTGCCTGGCAACGCCGGAATTCATTTCCTAAGACCATAGCCTTCAGTGCCGAGATTCTCTAAGATTAAAGGGCATGGGATATTTCGATGAATCGAATTACGTGCACATGCGATACCGCATCGCATAAGTCGAACCGTCGAGATTCTGCATTATGCCATTGTACTCCCTGATGGGTTTTGCATTACTGACTGCTGTTGAGTCGACCTTATTCTGCCCGCATCCTTCGTGAGTTTTTTAAGACACTAGATTTTGGATGGGTGCAGGCTGAACGCCTATGTTTCTTAGCCCCACCAATCAAAACACAACCTGACATTCCATATCACTATAAACCCTTCTTCAATGCCGCAGCTTTTCTACCAGTTTTCATTCCGTTAAACATACTCGTACCTATTATTTTCCTCCACCTACCTCGCCGGCATTATATTCTCCCGTTGTTACAAACCTCCAAAATTCCATCACCAATCTACATACTGAACATCGACTTTTACCTCATATGGATTCCTCCATACGACCTCTTCTCAAATCATCCCTATAAAGGCACTTTATTTGTTTTCTTTCTCGTCCTTTCAACTTTTTACACCCTTTCCCTCGCCTGATGTACCGGGTAAAATGATCGAGCTGATTTCCGCTTCCTTCCTTAACAGTGTCTTTAGTGTGACACCATCGCTTTAATGGCCGGGTTACTGGAGTCAGACGCCTTCGAAACAGCCTCTCTAAGAAACAGATCCTGAGAGGAAAAGATAGCGTAGGAGATATACGTATATTGAGGCAGTGGAATGGATGTTGAAGGCTGTATGAGAGGAGGAATTTTTGAGTAAGGAAGGAGGAGGGGGAAACGGTTTCAGCATTTTGGACAGGATGAAGGGCGATAGTTGAAAACGATTTAGTTGAATACAAGCATGAATGAATGTAGATGGAATAGGAGAAAAATTGATAACATTAATATATTATGTACGTATATCGATGGCGGCCAAATGCTAGGTAATACTCCACAAGCAACCTCCGGTGCTTTTGACTTGGGATTTTAGGGTACTGGCCATTTAATGTATGGGAATGAGATAAAAAACCAGTATACATAAAAATATCGCCTTAGTGCAAAAATCTAAGAATGTTGTAGGCAATGCAATATGAACGTATTTATATTTTACAGTCTATATATCAGCAAAGCAATTTTTAACATACAGGCGAAATAAAGGTTAAGGTGACCCATCATTTAAAAAAAATTACCGATTTCTAGGGTCTATGCGCGTACCATTTGAACGCGAACATGTGGTGGACTTCGAATTACGAGCTCCCAGACTCGCTGTCAAGGTGGTAAAATGGAGAAGAGGCTAAAAAATTGCTCAAGTGATTTAAAAGATTAAACGGGGTTTTACCTAACCCTCTAAACTCACCACCCTTGTGTTCAAGTGTGCATTGAGTGGGAACGCTTTCGTTGGCGCAATTCTCATTGTGGAGCTAGGCTGAGGGATCGTGTTGGCACTCAAGCACGCCTCATCGCGCAAACCTGGATCACATCGCAACCTTTACTGAATGGCGCGTTAACATGAATCGCATGAGTTTAACACCACGTTGGGGGGTCGAGTGGGTTATCTGCTGCTGGGGAATGTTACTGACCTCCAATTCTGATGGAAAGAGTAAGGTTTCGCACCCCTAGATGAGCGAATTCGTATCTCTTCTGGGTTTATCTTAGCTCTTACCACGCACTGTAAGTCGTATAAGACATAAGACCACTTACACGTACAAAGGCCGTGACACACGAGCCGGGTCTCCGTCAAATCATCATTTCTTAAAAATTATCTTCAACGTAACGCGGCTCTATGATAGGGCTAACAATAAATGAATTCATTACTGGCATACCTCGATTCACTCTGAAAGCATCACTCATATTTTAAGCGATTAGTATCACTTCGACACCTGCCATGTATTGAAAATTTCACCGATGAAAGAACTTGAAAAATAATCTCACGTTGCGCTCCATAATCATAATTTTCTAAAATTCCTTTGTTTTATTTGTTCAAAAAATAGAATATTGGCTGCGTTAGACTTGACGCTTCCAACATGCGAAGCGCCATGTTCGCTATTAGTTTCGCTTCTAGTCTAGCTTAGCTTCGCCATCTCAAGGTCGCAGTCCTTTTCAAGCCATTTTTCTATCGGTGTTGTTCAGAAATATTTTCCTTTGTCGTCCTTACTCCATCTTTATTCCTGGATGGCGGCCAGTTCCAAGCCTTGAGTGGTATTCCTTCATCGTTCATTCGATGTAGATGCCCATAACATTTTAGCCGTTTTACATGTAGTACGTTTAAAACTATGTACCTTGCTGTGATCGTTCGACTTATTTCCTCGTTCCTAACATTGTATAATGAAGATGAATCACAAAATATTCTTCTATGTGTGAGTCACATATGCTGCCATAGTTACTGTCATGTCATTGCGTATCACCCACAGCTTTCAGGCCCATGTATCAGTATCGATTTTATCATTGTTTTATGTTTTTCTTCTTTTTCCTGCGCCAATTTTTTGTGCGGGGATTGGATGATATCCTTTCAATCAAGGTTTTTGATTAGAATTCGATAAATTAATCATTCAGTATTTTTAATACACATGCATAAGTTTGATAAGGCAGATACGCCTGCGTGACATTGACACTGATATGGTGGATATAGTCCTTGATTTAAAGTATTATCTTAAACTGGTATTTTATTTAATAACAATTAAGATGTCTTGTATAGCATGATTTAAATGTAGTTCATAGTTAATATAACAGGTAATTATTTGTTAATGTGGCTTAGCTGAGGTCCAACTGACCACCAGTGGGACAGGTCGACCTCCGATTACCCGCCACTCTTACTCCGTTACAACCGTGGCAGAAGTTCTCAAGTGAGACGCAAACAATTTATCCACCTCCCCACAATTACTGGCAATACGCAAAGGCGGTGGTCAGGGAAGTTTGTAACCTGCTTCCCTGGCGGTCTGAATCCTCTCCACGACTTCGTTTAAGGTCTCCTGCTCCTCGCACTGTTGACGGCCTTCACTAAGGTCGAAGGGAAAAGGGTAGCGGGACGTATGATGTGGAAAAAGGTAATCCTCGAAAATTAAGGTAGTTACCGTAAATTATTTTGCTGAGCTTAAGACAAAAATATTGCTAATTTCGAGGTAACTGTTCGAAGCGCATCGAGGAAATTACAATTTTGGAACAAGGATGCAATCAAATGCGCAAGGAAAAAACAGCAACTATAAAAATCCCAAAGAGACACTTGAAAACTCTTGTCAAAAATCGCTGGAGAAAAATAGGAAGGGAAGTAAAAAATATCGCCCGAACAGGGACTCGAACCCTGGACCCTTAGGTTAAAAGCCTAATGCTCTACCGACTGAGCTATCCGGGCGTGGATTTAATTTTGATAACAAAACTGTACTTAAGTTTCAAGAAACTGTAATAGTAACTTTAACGGAGTCACCCGCTATGTGTGCATTATAATGCAACCATTTCAGAGAGTAAAAATCATTCGCCTTGACCGGGATCCCGGTCAAGGCGAATGATTTTTACTCTCTGAAATGGTTGCATTATACTGTACTTAAGTGTTGTAAAAGTGCGTTAAGTGCCAAATTAAATGGCCTAGTCATAATGGAACTTATTTTATTTGCTTTTAACTCAACTAAAAGTAGGTTAACCCTTCCATGGCTTGTGGGTCAAGTCTTGGTAATTTGTTAATACGCAAAATAAAGAGCTTATTACCACAATTTTCAAAGGAAAAGTTAATTGAAAGTAATACTTTTTGCCATTGCTTTGTTTACCGCCAAACATACGCAAACGAATGAAGGCGATATGCAATAACTTTTTCTCCAATATTGTAGAGCCTTCAGCATATAATTCAATTTTGAAAATATGGTAAATTATAAGGCTATTTTAAAACTTAATCACTTTACATTAAATTAGTTTAAATCTGACTTAGGGATCTTCTCTTAAATAAAATCAAGTGAGAAATTGTCTCGAAAGAAATGTTGTATAGTGTGAGTGCAACTTAAAATAGTGATAATCTTTTTAACTAAGCCGTAATTCACGACCGTATTTCACGACGGCGCGGCGTCAGTCACCTTAACAACGCGCGAGTATCCAATTCAGCGCATTTGTTCATTGCACCGTATTTTATACTTCAATTAGTTCTTCATTCCTTTCATTTCCAAATGATTGATTCTATTCCGCTGGGCACCATACAATCAAGATTTTAAAAGTCGAGATAGCGAAGTGCATTGAAAAAGATCTGGCGCTTTCTAACAGTGGATTGCTTTACTCCGTATTCCCATCTGTCTGCCACTAATTGAGTTCTACAGCACTGCAGGGGTTTTGGCTCAGAAAATAAAGCGGATATTCATTACGATACCATATGCATTGGAATCAATCCTGAGTGGAACAGATTGGTAATATAAAGCTCAAGTTTAGTCGACACGAACGGGAAAAATAACGGTTGTGTCCAGCTCGTCATTCACGTCAACTATCATCGGCAGAAGGCAACTTAAAAATGTGAAAGTTTGATTGATCTTTGAGCAATTTATGTAAGAGATTTTTTTTAATCCTAAACTGCAGTTTGTTTTCTTCACGAGTCCACCCGATTGATTACTCCATCACATAGTATTCTGCACACTTTTCAAATTTAAGTCTACAAGTTTTCCCTGAATTCGCAGGAAATATGTATGTCGCGATCCATGAGAAGTATTTAAATATATTCCTGAAATCGCGTAATTAAAAACTGTGATTTTCACTCAAGAGAATCTAATGGAAAGTAAACAGTAGTTAATCCCAGAGGAATAATACCTAAGGGAAACATCAAAAAATAAAAAAATACCTTCCAAAAAATCATTTATTAATTCACGTAAAATGATACTGCAATACATATCCACGAACAACAACAGTTAAATATGTTTTCTTGAGTTTTGGGCAAAAAAAACCGTACTTAAGCGTAAATAATCGATACTACTCACAGCCTTGATAATAAAAAGCAACTTGATATAAGTCTAGTACAATAATTATAACGATATGAAGGAAGTTTGTTGTGTAAAAAGCATTCACCTTGACGGGGTTAAGATGAATAAACTGAGAAATTCCTTTATGTTAGTGAAAATTAGCGGCCGACTCCGTTAAAATATCTCTTGTGACATGTCCTGCAATTCTTTAATGACATTTAATTTGTTTCAAATCTGATCTCTCGTAACACACCATCAGCGAGGCTTCCACAGGCAACTTTCAACCATTAATCATCCAATATAATTATTCATTTTCATTCGTTCGAAGTGTTCTACCTATCAAAAATAGACTGTGGACGGTTCCTGACGACTATTAATTTTAAATCTATCTCGAAAACTTCCTTTTGTTTGCCTTAATGATGCATAAACTACAACATTGACCATGAGGTATAATCATGCGTTATAATCAATAAGTATCGCTTAAGTATCCGGAGAGGAAATTCGCAATTTCCAAAAATTATCTCATTTATCTAACATTGTTAGTGCCAGAATTAAATAGACCAGTGCTATTGATTAGAAAAACCGTGCAAAAGCTAAAGAACAAGGGTTAACAAGTGAATCGACGTCACGCGATTGGCGGTGGCGCGCCCAGGATCGAAGGGGTTCGAAACTTCTTTGCTCAGTAAATACGAAGATTCCGGGGGACGAGGCTCTGGGAAGGCGAGGAGGGAACCAAACACGACTTATCATCGTGTGGAATCAACATCCACCCTCGCCTCGGTCGGTTTATGGCACTACACGAAGGAAGAATTTCCCCCAGCGTTGTTCCGTTAATCCAAGGTTTCCTTCACCCGGCAGGTTGATGTTCCGATCCCGCGTGTCATATTGGTCGAAGACGAACCGCGGTATGTTAATGGCGTATAAACGTATGTAAATAAATATTCCTGTCCCCCTCCGGATCCAATGTCCATATTCGGCTATCTTGTATTTTCCTGTAGTAATTTACGGACACGGCGTTCATCAAGAGTTAGAACAATAAAACAAGGGTAATCATGTAAAATTTTGCATGGTTAGAATATCCCATCTCCTTTGCCTCAGTCTCCTCGTCCACGACAGGAAAATAAATTGTGCAAGCCGGTTGTCAGGAATTGGCTATAAACTCAAGAGAGGCGAACAAGACACCACTATCTCCGCAATAAATGACTCTAAATAAAATCCTAATATCCAGTTTAAGTTTATCACTGATTTCAAGTTTGAAAATACTCTTGAGAAAAGATCCGATTTCTGAGAAGGCTGCTTTATTGGTCATGCGCCAAAGGTTTCCAATGTCGCTGCATTCTCTGCGTCATTGTTGTCTTATGATGTTAGCGCTTGCGCAATACGATCATTGCAGGAATTTGAGAGATCCTAATTATTTACTCATAGTAAAATCCGATGTGAGTTCCTGCACCATAGCCAAATTTGATTTCTGAATTGAATCTTCAAATTTCATACGACTTTGAAAGCTCGTTTGGTTTTGCTTAGCAAAGCTTTATGTTTCCGATATTACCATGCGAATTTCAACTTCGCTGGTGGAGGTAAAAGCATGAAATAATTGTGGAATCCCGTGGAATGGCGACAGCTAAGATCAAAATAGTAGCGGGGATAAGTTGGTTTTAGTATAGTGACTGCTGAGTGTAATTTACCGAGTGTAATTTAGACTGTATAAAGCTACATGCGATATCGTATACTACACACTACTAGAATGAAAATTAATCAACACAAATTTCGGAGCACCTGAGGTTGAATCACAACATTTTAGTCGTTCAGCTATCACCATATATCCATATATAAATTGTCATATCACTATAGCACTGAGAGAAAGGTAATAAGCAATTCTAACTATTGTAAACATACATATGTTAATAGCTGTAATGCATTCAAGTGTTTTACAAAAACGCAGAAAAGAGAAAAGATTCCCGTGGACTTAATTACGAGTGTACGTATGACGATGGACAACCTTTCTTAAGCTCACTCTCTTAGGTAAGGAGTGCCCTACTTGTTCGTGAAACTTAAATTCTCGCTCTGGTTTATAACTATTGTATATTGGTTCCGGGCAAGCCATATTATGTGGGCATAACCAGTCCATTACGGGAACGCCCACGATGGAGAAAGGACAAGCCTGCAGAGTGCGAATAATTTGAAAATCTCTGTAGGAATTCGTTACCCTGTTAACCGCAAGTGCTCTTGCGAAATGTTTCAGCAGCTGTCTCGTACTCATTTTCAGCCTTGGAGGCACAGTTTTTTCCATCGAAACTCATGCAGAACCATTAAAATAACCCATAATTGGTTCCGTGCGTGCCTCGTCGTTATGATTCACACTCGAAATTGTAGCACAGTGTGTGCGAACACAATCATTTCACTTGAAATCTTGCAGAATATGGGTAAAGTAACTCCATTTGGTGCTAGTTGAAAGGGTGAGCATGCGGTAAATCAATTAATGAAAAGAAGGGGATGTACATAACTGCAAATTAGTTTCAACAAGGACTTTCTTTGCACGCTTTGTCCTGTCATTAAGAATAAATGGTTAGTGGACCTCCGAAGGACATTAAAAGACCAAATCCAAACCAAAATTGAGAATTTCCCTAACTTAGATTATCAACTTATCAACAAATGTATCATGCAAATACCATATCTATTATTACCGAATAGTTAAGTGGCAGACGTGAGAGATACCCTTAATAATGCATAAAAAAGTATCTTATTTTTCCTGTCCGACATAAGGAATGAGAAGGGTAAATCATTATTACCCCGGGAAAAACTAATTAGCAGAAGCATTTGTCAAGTTATCATACCCTGAGAAATTGTGTAGCTGGGATGCATTAATTAGTATTTCTTTTGAGTTTCTTTAGTCTCTCTGCCTGTAAATAAAGTATCCTATATTGGAGTTCCTTTTAAGGTTCCAGTACATAACAGACGTTGGCGAGACGTTGGTGTTTAAAAATTCGTGTCACGCTTAATAAATTAAAATTTCAACCCAGGCACCGTCAAAATAATCAAACACTATTACTTCCTTATTCAGTGCGTCGTTATTCTTAAAAATAAATCTGCGGACTTGATGGCCGCATAAGATTCTGAAAAAGACAGTTTGACAAGTTAATCCCATATATGACCATAGATGATGGCCGGATTATTTACATGCACCTACCATCTTTCTGAATTAAATGGAGGGTCGTAATGCAAAGGAGAATAATACGTTTCGTTCTCCAGAGGACCATCCAAGGCCAATACTCTCTTTGGCAGACGGTATTTTAAGGGTGTACTAGTAGATACTCCGTTTCCTAACAGGGTGGTCGCGTGTGGAACGTATCAAACATATCGGACGAGTCATACATCATTCAACACACGGGGATGTCGAACACGTGATCACATTTGCTTAAGTTAGTAGTCCTTCGCCTCGCAGCAAATGGTGTCCGTTGAAAAGTGATAGCGAAATTTGAAGCTGGAAATTGTTTTATGAGTCCTTCGAATTTCCTGGCCCCGTACTTTCAGTTATCTCCTCTTTTGAAAATTAGGTGGAGTCTCGTACCGAAGTGAGGCCCCCATGTATATAATTTAAACAATTATTGCATACCATATGATATCACTATTAATGTATTAATAAATCGAATATTATTATATTTTTTTAACTATAAAAGAGGTGTAATTCCGACGAGTTTTAAAGCTGTACAAAAGTCGAGAGGTGGTTTCGAGGTGGTCGAAACCGAAGCAGGGCTTCACTTAAAACAATTTGTCTTCCTCATTTTTCTTACTTCCTCTTTCCACAGACAGGTTTTCATTTGTCCTTTCTATGTGATAATGATAACGATTACGAGCACCCAAAAACACTCTTTGGAAATAATGTTTACCGAAATTATCCATAGTTATGATCTCCCGTAATAAGAGCTACGAAAAAATATTAAATTAAAAAATATCTCATAATAGTTTATATTTTAGCATCCTCTCGTATTTATATAATTTAAAATAAATGGCGTTACGGTGATAATCCTTAATCTTACTCGAAAATACATACTGGTTGTAGCGAACCTACGAGGTGCATTTCAAGTTCTAAGATCTCCTATTTTTTCTGCCAAATTAATTACAACAGAAAAATAAAACTTTTATTACTTCTCAGCGTAATCTCCTTGCAGACGTGCCCATTTTTTTTCAAAAGTCGGCGTTATGATTTTATTGCCGCAAAAATGAATCTGTAGAATGGGTCCCTTTCGTTCACTGGAAAATTGTCAATGATCCATTCTTGGGTTTGTTGTCACGCAACATTCGGCTTTCTTTGAACCGTCGCACCCACGAACACTTATTTCACACCCACAGTACCATCACCGCATACTTCACTCGATTGATGATGCATTTCGATGGGTTTTAAACCACGTAAGTGGAGAAAACGAATGATTACACGGTGTTCTTGTGCACTAAAAGACGATATTTTAAGTATAAAAAACGTTTCTAACACTAGCGGCAACGAAACAAACTCTCTACACGGTGCAGCCATCTATGTGTTGTATTGATAAAGGGATTTCATGACTTGAAAAATTGGGATACTTCAAGACACGTGGAATGTATAGAATCCTATCCTTGCTGATAACACTAACCAGCGTAACTAGAATAATTAATAGCTATCATTACTGTGGGTGTAGTAATTAGGTATTAGAAGTCAATCCGCAAGCGTTTAAATGAATTTCTTACACACAAGAGACACTATGGCAGGCATTTCAAAAATGATACAAATGGTAATGCCATTGTTGCGTTAATCATATGTGCATTTCCAAAAAATATTTACTATCGTGGACTTGGTTCCTACTCTCCACAGTTTGAAACAATTACCTCACGGAAAGGCATGCAACAATCGATAGAATGGTTTGACATGATATTTGGTAGTAGTTTGGTAGGGGAAGGGACCGACCCCTGAGGTCATTCGCGCCTTCATATTTGGTTAATACTTTAAGATCATTCCAGCAGTAACATTTTTATGACCACAAGAAAGATACGTCTGTAATCCCATGAGAAATTGGAAGCTTCCCTTCCCTGAATTCGTGATTCCACGCGACGATCACCTAGGTAGGATTTATACTCCCATATTATTGAATTTTAACAGACGAGAAATTATATAGAAGAGCAGAAGAGGAAAGAATCATATGGAGAGTTCTACACTAAAGAAGAACTTAATGGTCTGGACATACGAGTCTCGATGTACGAGTAAAAATTGAATTTAAATAAATATATGGAAAATATTGTGTCAATCGTGCTCCCAGATTTAGTGGTTGGTTCTGCTGGATTGTTATAAATCTAAAAATAAAACTTTTACTTGAGAAATTCAATCAGTGGCTTTGCTGTCGTATAGGCAAAGTTGATGGAGGAATCACAAAGAAAAGTTAAATGTATTTAGGCTAGAATACCGGATGTGTTTCTCGTTCATATTGAACGACGTAAAAGTTTTGTTGCCATTGCTAATGAGAGACTGTAGTCATATCAAATTGATTTACGAGTCACGGCTCGTACATTGAGTCACAATGGATTAGCTAGAAAAGTAATAGAAGAGACATTTAAAGGGAAGATCCCGCGAGGAAGACCAAAGGATAAGTACTTAGGCCAAGAGGACGTAAAACAACGACGTTATCAGAGGGTGAAAAAAGTAATACTGAACATTAAGGAATGGAGAGATACAGTGTACCAATCTTAGGATTGAGATACTGATGATTGTTGGATTATATGAAATTATCTGATTCACTCATTACTTGGTGTGGGTGGAAACTAATTACTGTTGTGTCTCCAGCATTCTTATTTTGAAAGGAGAGCCTATGGAATTGAAGTAACCGAATGATTTAAGAGTGAACAACAGTGAAAATAAAGTAAAACTGTCTTCCCTGAGTTTCTAGTATTTCAAAGTGTGTGTGTCACCCTTTTAAAAGACTCGAATGAAAAGATAGAATCCATTCCTTTTGAAGGAAATTAATGTGTGCTGTGTTCAATTTCTGTGAAACTTCTGCGGAATGGCAATGATAAATAACATTTATATTCGGGATTCAGTCCGTATACTGTGCTTTTTAACCAATGCGTTAATATACTTGGCGTGGATTAAATCCTGATCAGAAGTGTCCTTATACGCAGTTCTAATTCGATTCCTGGAACAATATTTTTTCCGATCGTCGTTCGGCTTGCCTTTGTTTACCCTCTTCGGCATTCCTTAGCGGGTGGGCTCTGAAGAATAGCATTTTTATCAAGATACTAAGTTGAGTATACGTGTGTAATTTTACTGGGTGTCGCTCATAGGTTGCTTGCTTTACGGCATTTGAGTGTAATGATGGTGGACTTTAATTTTATGCTTGTAAAGTATTAGTTCTGGGCATTTCGGTCTTAGCAGATTTTCGTTGATGAATTATCAAAATTAATCCGGCTCTGTGTGGAGACAGTACGAAGGGAATGGAATATTATCTTTAAAATCTTATCTTTAACAATTATGAATCCAATTAACACTTCCTACAGAAATGTTAAATCTTTTTTCCCCTTTCATTAAATTCGATGCGAGCGCCCCCTTACTACACGTATTCGGGATACTACCAGTCATCATTAATCCGTGGGAAAATGTTTCCGATAGGGAAGAAAAGGTATGACGACTGCATTTGTTTCAAATCTTTCCCAGTCGCGAGCCAGGACGGCATGGGCGAATGAGGCCCGCCATCTGTTGCCCCATCCGGCGCGGGCCTCAATGAGGATGGAGTTTGCCCGGTTCCCGACCCGTTTCGCTCGCCCGCGCGCGCAAGAGCCACAGGTGGAACGTGACTGAGTGTTGCAATGATCGCGCTTTGGCATTTAAGGAGGAGAGGGAGAGAAGTGGGGATCAGAGAGATACAACCTCCTTCACCCTCACCCACCCCTACCCCATAAAAACCCCCTTTACGCCCCGGCTCATCCTCGCGCCAACCAATCAGCGCCCTCCTGAACAGACGTCTCCTTCTCCGCGATGAACAGAGACCGGCTTCGGGTCCAAATGGGCATAACGACTCCAAAGGGAACGCTGCCGTTGAAGAAGAGCAGCCAGCCCACTTTGGCAGCAGCAGTTATTAGGGAAGGTGGTGGCCGACAGCTGTGGTATTTTGCGACATTAGGGAGGGGAGGTTAATGGCGGAGGGAGGACTTTCAGAGAGTGAGGTGGAAGGCTGGAGAGAAACCCGGCGCACTCTTAAAGAACGGCGACAAGGGATCACACAATTCAATGTCCCATTCGTCACTTTTTCCCTCGCCTGCGGCTCGTCTAGCATGCGTGTAGGCCCATTTTAAACTTAATTATCATAGTTCATCTGAACTTCCGTTATGTTTATTTTTATTATTTAAATTACTTATCTTCTCCATTGATGATGAACATTCAATTAGCATTCAATTTTGAAGTTCCATGCCCTATGCGGGAAGCCTCTAACCACACACCCTAGCAGCTACTTTCCAGGTACCATGTTCATATAAAAAGAATGCAAGAGAGTTTACTTCTCTTTACTCTTTTTTTTTAATCGTAAACGTCGTGATCGTTCGTGATCTTGCAATAATTTCAATGTAGTTGTCACCTTTTATTGATTTTCCGTACACTTTATAAACACGATAAGTTCACAAAGGAGAGTGCTTACTATTGTCCGTAATCTAAGTTCAAAACACCATCTTGGACTACCGTGGAAAAATAATTTATCTTCTTCATAACTGATTTAACATTTCTATACATTATAAAACAATTTATCCTCCAATCTGCCGTCTTAGACCCATCATAATTACCATCTGCAGTATGTCGTACAAAAAGCCTGCTTTTAATACTGTCTTTCTGTTCATTTGTCATCAAACATATTCCCTTTATTAAAGGCTACATAATGGCGCCAACGCTTTAATATATTTTCTATTTAGTTTTCTCTCAAATATTCAAAGGGATTCCAAGATAACATGAAATTGGCTTCAAAGAAAGGCTCTGTTTTTTCTTAATTGACTCCAAAAAAGTAATCCTCGATTACCAAAATGTTTCCATAGAATCAATGAAACGGAATGTTGGAGAGACGTGAGTGAATGAGTTAGTTCACTGACTTTCATCTGACTGCTCGCGATGAACACAAACAATACGAAAATTAAATTAATGCGATCATCAACGAATAGCGACATTCAAGAGGTAAGGTATACATTTACAGTGATTGGACGCATTCCATCATCTACGCAGTGTTTTTGACGATAAAAGTAATATCAAGAACACTGGGAGAATAATTGTACCAACGAGAGGAGCATGCAATGCAATAAAAGGAACGAGCTGATGACTGAGATCTAACCAGAGACGAACTAGAGTATTTGCTAAGGACTTAATCTGAAGAGAAGTTTTGCGGGGATATTTTCGAAAGATGAATATTGAGCGTGGATCGGATGCTTATGATAATTTTGCATGGAGGGGGTAGGAAAAAACCTGAGTAGGAAGGCGATCGAAGTCACTTTAGATGAGGTGGGGGTGAGAGAGAGGCCGGGAAAAATCATAAGCAGATACTTCGACGTAGATGGCTGTTTGATATTGCAATCTCAGTGATAATTTTAGCTAAGCGATAAGGAGTTGAAGTAAATATTGAATGTCAAAATGTTTTTCCATTGTGAAGGGTATCAGATATTAAAACAACGTTGTGAAAGAACTGTCAGGTGACGTCCAAAAACTAACTGTAAACTGAAACTTCTTGTAATAATAAAACCACACAAAGATAAAGCAAAAGTAGTCACGAGAAAAATAGGCACTACAAAAGAGTTAACTGCGTAAAAAGTACACAATACTATAAGTTACTATAACCATGAAAAACTGAAATTACCGAGTATCCTAAATGAGCAACGTGGCATTCTCAATGCATAATAGTTTGTCCGTTTTGAGTCTTGCATGGAGAAATATTTTCCTTGTGTTTAGCAAGGTTCTGAATAGAATTGAGAAACATTCAGAGAACTTCTGCACGTGATAATGAGGGAAAAAAGACAAGATGAAAGGAAGTCATTCAGCTCGGCAGTAACAATAGTTTCAAGTGTGCTCCGTTGATCAGCAGTTTTTGGCCTTGAACTCACTACAATTGCGAACGATTCGTGGATGAGTGTGGTCGAGTAAGCACCTCGAAATTGCGGGGTTGTGAAGTAATAGTATCTGGATGCTCCGGGAGGTACACGTATCACAGTAGCACACCGTAGCTGTCCTTCTGTGGCAGGCATCAGGTGACAAATCAACACACTTCTTCAAGGGGAGGATAAAACCTGCCGAAGCTGCGGTCTGTGGGTTCTACAGGTATGTACTGAGACTGCTGTGCATACCAAACTAACTAGGCCGGTGGTCAGGGTGTATATTTATAGAGATGCTGCCGTCTTGTATCTTGAAATCTGTAACCCGTGAATATTTCACACACTAACGAAGAAAGATCGCAATTTTTCATCACCGAATTCCTCATCAAAACTTCTTCTTTGACAAAAATAACACTTTCTTGTAAAATGCAGCCACAAATGTATCTTAGTCTCCGCATGGCTTTCGCTACATTTAGGGAAAATATTACTGCGCTTGATATGAAGCTCATCTTTTAGCGGAAGGACTACAAAAGAGCAGTGGTATCTATAAGAACAGATTCCTGTTTTGAGCCTACTTTTTTTCAATGGGAATAGCACTTTCCCTCCCGATTATTATATTACTGACAATTAATAGCCTTAAACAAGAAAATACGCAACTTTAACTAACGGAAACTTGCTTACAGCCGAGCTTCTGGTTTCAGTGGGAGTAAATTGAAATTAATATTAAATCAAGTCTGTTAGATACGCTTGTTCGTCATTCTTACGAAGAAAAAATTCACAGTTCGCTAAAAGCGCTGTCATCGGGCATGAATGAGACGTTGTTTAGACGTTCGCAGCCTTTTATTTCAGTGATGATTTCAAACTTTCAGAAGGGGTAAATATGGGCGATTACTCATTCTTGAAATGGCCATGTATGTACATGATAAGAGCACGTTCATGAGGTCAAAGTATGTCGTATTTTTCAGCAATCAGGATCTCAACGTAAACCGCGATCTCGGTCTTTAATCTAAAATTGGCCACGGCAGTTGATTTATCATAAACCGGAATAGAAAATTAAAGGAAGAAAACTTCCATCTGTTGTTTCAATCCTACGAAGCACAAACACTAGATAAGACAAGCATTCATCAACAATGAGGATAGGATAGTGATCGGTGATGCCATTTGTTAAAAATACCAATCGCCGAATTCACTCAGAGATATTTTTAATTGACGACTATTCATTGGATTGGTGGAGCAAAAAGAATGGTTTAAGGAATGCATTGGTCCTGAGAATATTTCTCATGAGTGCCCAGATATTTAATTTATGTGAGGTCTATTACCTCCCGTTATCTAATCCCATAAATATCCTGGGTATTTCGCTTGCCTCGCTGGAGTGAAAATATCGCTGTTGTCTGTCTGCTGAAGAGAGACTTTTATTGGAGGCCTTGGCTCACGCGGCTGCCGTAACGAAAATTTGAACAGGAAGACGAAATCGTTTTCAGTTGAGTTAAAAAATGAGACAAAGGCCTTCTCGCATGTGGGGATGTTTCGCTCTCTCGTAAGGCAATTCTTTTACCCAGCAGTGCGGATTTATTTCAAGCATGAAATTTGTGTCAAATATTAGCTCATCATGGATGAATAAACAAACACAAATACGTAGGTATAGAATAAATGGAATAGAATACTGCCCATTGAGCAATTTCAAGCTTAAAAATATAGAATTGGGAAATGAAAAAAAAATTCAAATATACTCGATTCATATGTTTTCAATTGGTTGCTCATTATTCTGGTCCTAAAAATAGGCAATTTATATGGTGTAATCATAATTATGGCAGATGAAGCCAAAATGTATGTCTCGGTGGCTCTTTGTATTTCTTGAATAAGACTAAATGGATTGATTTCATTAAACTTTAAATTGGAGATTATTTCTTTTATGAATGTGTACAATAAGCTATGCTTGATTTTACCCATATCACGAGAGGAGACTAGTTCAAATACATCGCAGATTACAGGAAAATAGATCCCTGTATTTCATTCACATGAAACATAAGATTCATTTACTGAATTGACTCTATAAGTTATAAGTTACTCCAGTATATTTCTTCCTAGATACAAACATTTGCAGGAGGTTAATACAGTGAAACTAAACGTTGTACTGCAATGCCTGCAACATGTACGTAAGTCCCACTAAACCCATGTGTCAGATGTTTGAATAATGACAGACTAGGAACGAAAGCCTTCACATAGACTTCCAATTCACTCACGAATTAAATTTATCTCTAGAATACATATCTATCACCTTACAACTACGACGCTATCAATGAAGACAACTATTGAACACATGTGTACTGAAAAAACCATGATTCATATGGATAAGAGGAGAGGAAATTGGTGATAAAAATTCGAAGAAAGAAGGCAAATTTGACGGTGGTGGCGTTGTGAATAGTACTTTATCCGTTAGCAAGGCATTTAAAGTTGCTATACAAGTGTGTTCACAGGCAGTAAGGACTGAATAGGATGAGAAGTGGGATTTTGGATGCATTAAATAGATGAAAACATAGTGGAATAGCTAAATCCAATTTGATCAAGAGGGTTACATAAGCTTCAGAAATTTCAAATACCCAATATTAGGATGGGTAATAGTTTATAAGGACTGCCAAAAACTGCATCAAAATAGTACGGAAAGATCAACATCATCACTGTTTACAAGCTCAAGTATTGGTTTATATCAGCCATATAAACTATCCTATCCCGTCTCAATCTCTTCATGCCTTCATACTGACGTCCACTTAAATATCCTCTTTGTAATTCATCCTCTACATGCCTCTTTAGAACTTCCCGTCAATTCTTTAGCAACATCTTGGACATCGATGTGATTCCAATCGGAACACGTCGGATCATAACTCTTGCGCTTCTTGTCTATTGTTTTGTGGCTAGACCTCTTTTGGGTAATAAGAGTAGTGATAGATTAAATGCCGCCTAATCTTGGAAGGAATTTTTAGAACTTTAACCTATGATAATATTCATTATTCACGCGGTCTGACCATTTGATCCTCATTATTCTTCGGTGACACCTTATTTGCAATGCTTCCAATCGTCTTTCCTCTACTCCGGTTATCTTTCACGTCCTGAAGTCTAAGGAAAGATATTACATTTCTTTATTTTTCGACTTGTTAATGACTACTCACCACCGAAAAAATATTAATAATTCAACGGATTAACGATAATTGCCGTGAAGAAAAATTTAGATATATTTTAGTCCCTTTCATGTGAATAGAATGAGTAAAATGGATGGTAAAGAGAATATTTAATGAAAATTAAGTACTTAGGAAACGGTTGACGAGTGATTGGTGACGTGACTTCGTCGTATATTGCGACTCTTTCCAAAATGACTAAAACTAAGAAAAATATTCCCGTTAAACCCTGACATTATCAATGAGGAAAATGAGACAATATCACAAAGCCTTAGAATTTATCCTTACGAAGTTATTTCCGTCACCAGAGTTTGGTTTGCTTCAGGCAATATGGAGGAGTATTGAGGATGGGAGGGGGCAGGGACCAGTGAAGGTCGAGGACGTCACAAACCGCGACGCTAGGAACTGCGAGACAAATGCATTTCCGTACACGCAGGACCTCCATCCGTTTCGTCCACTTAAAAAACCATTAAGAGATGTACAATGGGAATCACTCCACTCCTCTGGCTGCCCCAAAACACAAATTGTTAACGGAAAAAATCTGCGCAAAAAAATGAATCAGCCCATTAAACAGATTCAAAGTTAGTCACGTGAACAAAAAGAGCACAAAAGTCCGATGGCAATAAGTTGCTCGAAAGCAGTAATCCAATTTCCATCGGCTGAATAAATAAGAAAGTTATTCTGTTATAATTGGACACTATCAAAAACTTGCATAACCTCATGTAAGTAATTTAGAGCATTGTAATTTTTTTTAATACGTCATTATGATAAAAGTGTGTGGTAATTTTTTCTAGAGAATTTGTTGGGTACTTCGAGTTTCAAGGCACAAGACCTATCTTCAGGTACAAAATACAATTTTCTCCATACAATTGCGTGTAATCACGCAAATTTGAAGCACAATTGATAAATTGTTACAAAATACAATTGCACCAAAATTGTAATTTGTACCTGAAGATGATGTATGTGCAATGAAAGAAGTAGTGCGTAGTGCGTTCTATGAAAGTCGCAGCTATCTTTTATTACATTACATAACCATACGAGAATTAAGGTGAATGGTAGGTGAGGTAGCAGGTGGACGAAGATGTGGGCTCTTGACCGGAAGGACCGCACTGCAATCGGGATAATGAATCTGGACGCCCTTTGCTTCACCAAAGCTGTGTGTGAATTTTGGGTTCCATATCTTCCTGAGACATGAGACGTAGGGAAAGAAACCGGCCCCACTAATGCCCTGATGCATATATCTATCCACATGGAGTGTTTAACGGTTGAATAATACACTTATCCTCTTAAGCCAATCTTCCAGTTGAATGCCGAGGAAAAAATAATAGCAATATGGGAAAAGTGAATATGCAGGCCTGTACAAAGGCTTGAATGGAAAACATTCTATCCAAGTCAAGAAAAGTCTTGCTTTTACAAACGCTTGGTACCAGTACGCTCAGTTTTTTTTCACAAAACGCCATGACAGTGAGACATTAAAATGTCCTTTACAGTATTATGAAGGTAAATGGAGAGAAAATAACATTATCTTTATGAAGACTAAAAATGCACAAATAAGCAGGAAAAAATACGATTCACTTGGGAAATGAAACCTATATTGATTTAAAGGAATTTAATTTAAAACGTTGAGAAATGTGGCCTTATACCACAAATGTTTTGATAAAAAAGTGTTATTAATAGCTTACCTGCATGAAAGATGCTCGCAAAGTTGATTTACGTCAAACAACCTTTGATATGCCACTTAAAATTATTCGAATTGTCGCTATGAAACAGATGTTACCCCTACTTAAATAATCATAACTCTAATCCCAACTACGACCTGCTGACTTCAGATTAATCTTCAAATTACACATTATGGGCAATACAAAAAATGGAATACTATTTACAAATACTAATGTGGACAGTTTATTCGAGAAAAAACAGCGAAAAATATTAAAGTAAACACTATTTCAACTGAACCCAACTTTAGCCCAAATTTAGCGATCGAAAAATAGAATTAGGAATATTGCTGGAGACTCTGTACCCAAACGCTATCTCCGAGTATGCAAAAAATACTGATTCCAGCTTGTGCGGTGTAGGATATAACTTCTGTCGATCGTACTAAAACTTTGGCTAGTGTGCTGGCTTCTCTTTGATTTTCCAGCGGCATTCCCGTCCTTACTTGGATAGCTTTCAGAGAGGTACCCAGTTCAAGTAGGTACATAGTAACTACTGCGTATTTTAGGTGGGACACAAAACCGTGTAACCCTTGACGCTACCCTCTTAAAATAATCTATACAATTTATCTAGGGATATATGAAGTCTATAGATGTATTCAGTTGGGGTACTCACACTTCAATAGCACCCTAAAATCCCAAATTGCCCACCCAATGGCGCAAATGACCTCAGCATCCCGTCTCCTACCTCAATAACTACAGATACTTCGAATCAAAATTTCCAATAAACCTGAAGACGCCAGAAAAAGACGCAACGTGCCAAGTAGCTCCAAAGGATCTCCACCAATCCGAGCACTTCAATCCCGGGGAGCACCTCGGACGCGGGCACAGTCCGGGGGCGTGAGATTGGCTGACCCCTGACCCGCGACGGTGATGGTTTTATGGGTTGAGCCCCAGAGGGAAGGGAAGGGGAGGAGATCGGAGGTAGGTAGAGAGAAAGAAAGAGAGAGCGAAGGGCGATTCGTGATTCATTAGGCTGGAGGCGAGGAGTGAGAGAGGGTGGGCATCAGATGAACGTGTCGAGCGGCGTGCCTCCACGAAAACCTTTAAGAAACGCCCTCGAGCCCTTTCTTCCACGCCGAATCACCGCCTGAAAAAACGATTCTCCCACAGAGACACGGCAGAGTTCCGCGGATGCTTAATTCCACGACGCTGAGGAGTTAGGTATTCAATGGACGGAAAATTATAATTATCCGCATGCCTACATTTCACGCACAATAACTGAATGCGTTTTTCTCACGATGTCTACGCAAGCGTGGACGTCGAACATCACGCCGAAGTTCGTTCCTAGATGTGTGAGGATGAGCGTGGATTTTGATTTCGGATTCGTACGGAACTCCAAGCACAGCGGCTACATTCGTCCTGAAGGCTAAAGGTCGGTTCAAATTGAATGTGAGGACTTAAAACGCAAGAACTTTATGTTACCGTAAAGCACACAGAAATCAATGCAACGTTAACATGACCGCAAACATAATAACGTCAGCCAATAAGAGTATAGTTTTTCTAATTTTCACCACTTGAAAAAAACCCGAGTACATTGGCTCACGAAGGTCAGTCGTGGAAATAACTGAAGTCGCAATTGCGGTAATAAGATGAAAATTTATGCGTAAGCATGATTTTCGACGAGTTGATAGAGATATATATCATTGCTTGTTAATTACTTTAATCTAATTGTAGTAAATGGACATCTTTTCTCGAAGGAATTCAATTAAATTCCACCTTCATGAGATTAATGGAGATGAATTTAATTGTAAAAGTAACTTGTGTATTGGTAACAGCATTGTATATTTTAATTCCTCGTGACGTTTGAGTGCTAGCTCGTAGCTATGATTGGGAATATTAAGAACTTGTTCTCTCCCGTGATTGACCAACTTAGCGATTTAAAATACTTGGATTCAAAAGATTAACACGAGCCATCTTTCACGTTACTTATAGTTTTTAAGGGGAAATATGAACGGTTCCGTTCTTACCCATATCCTTGATTCGAAATTTCTAAGTTAAGTTCTCGCGCCAAGTGCTTACATTCCATGTGAACTTGCCTTAAGACCTAATATGTGTTTTTTTTTAAGATTTGTCCAATCCAGACAATGGGTTACCACCCACCATGCTTACCCAAACCATGCTTGACGCTAAAACCGTCCATCCAAGACGGAAAACATTACCTTGAAGTTGGGGTTCCAAAGCTTATTTCATTGATGCCTCCGTTAATAAAAGGGAACAATTTTTTATATACCCCATAAAAAAGTGAATATAAAAGGCGGGAAAGCGTGAATAATTTTGCAAATGGAAGTCTGTAAAATGTGTCCATGCGTTTTTTGAGATGTAAAATAAACATAAGTGTTAAGTAAGTATAATAACAACATAGCTACATTTGAACAAGTTAAATTTTCTGATGACTTAAAAGGTCCGTCCCAATCAATCAGAAAAAGTTCCGCAGGCTTCATAATTTTGATGACGCTCATGCACAGCTTCTAGGTTTTTGCTTTTCAATATTCTTTTCTTCCTGACGTCTGTTCACAGGGTCGTGACGCAAGGTTTGAAAACTTTAGCAGCTGCTATGCTCGCACAAAAACTAACAGCAAAAAACTGCTATGCGGAAAATTATGCGCTTGGTGCAGGAAGGACGATTCGTTTCCAGGTACCGTCGCAGGTATCCCATGAAAAATGAAAAATCATAATGTCATATTTTTTTTATTTGGTTGGGAATCACCAGAGACTTTAAACTGCTTTGAATCTAAAATAGTTCCATAATGAACCGCTGCTGGACCAAAGTCGTTAGACAGATCTAATTGTCCAATTTTTATGCATGTAGATGTACGCACACTGAAAAAATAGATATATATATATATATATACACATATATTTATTTTTATATATACAAGGGTGGTCTGAAAAGTTTCCGACCTAACAAAGATACAAGACATTTTTTCTGAAATTTTCTGAGGTCGTAAACTATTCAGACCACCTATATATTGTATTTTCTATCTTGCATTTAGTGATACTCCCGGAATATATGAGTTTAATGTAAGCTCTTTAAATTGAAGATGCAGGCAGACGAACGAGACAGCAAGGGACCTTTGTTTTGATGACAGGCACTTTTTTATTTGAGATTTTTTTCATGAAACACCCGGAAAAATTCAACGCACGTAACCTCACAAAGATTAGTTGAATTTAAACAAATACAAGATAGTTAATTTCAATTTCAGGCATTCGGACATTAGGTTTGATCGGATAGGAAATAAAAGAATGGCTGCACAATTTTCCGCCAAAACCCTTTGACAATATACTCGATTTACATGTAAAATACGAGATTTTCATCTTACATGCGCTGACTCGCGAATTTCAGTGGATTCGTCTTCGGGAAGAGATTTATGGCCTCGAAGACAAGAACGGATGGGCTTCAAGTTCAAGATTTACGGGAATCGACGATTTTTTTCCATCTAAAGAGTCACGTGACTTGTTCCGTTAAGCTGAATCTTCAAGAGGAACACTATCTAGCACATGAGCTTTGTTGGAGTAGCATGTACAGAAGGGTACCGGCGTTCCCTAGCCTATATTCACAAATGTGATAAGGTGAAAGAGTGAAGTAAGAGGGAATGAATTTTGAACAACTTCCGAACATAGATATGTTGAAATAAAAGCCAGAAGACAATTTTGCATATTTACGCACATTAAAGTAATCCTTTCGCGGTCACTTTGAGCGTTGCGCATAATTGGATTGTATTTTTTACGAAGAGTCTCTGAAGTAAGTATGTGCATCGGATCGTCTGAATGCGGCCTTAGAAATAAAATTGAAATTCGACGCCGAGGAGTACCTCCGGTCTCAGCTGGTCGGGAATATGGTAGCATTCCCAAATTATTATTTCAAGCAGTTTTATTTATCCCATATTGTTCATATTTCATCTATATGAAAAATATTTACTTCGATGCACACATTTTCTTCTTTTGCTTTATTGAATTACATGTATATAAACTACGATCTAGGAACTTGGAACTAAAGAGCAGCTTATAGTAAAATAATCTTATTCTTTTCATATTTCTACTTTGTATCTCGCTTGAAAAATTGGATAAACCGTTTTAATGTTCGCTTTGTTTAAGTATATTTCGGCTTTTTGGTTAGAGCGCGATATTTTTTAATTTTGTTTATCATTAAAATTTTGTCCGCATGGAAATAAATAGGCAAGTTTCAAGCTTAATTCTCTAAGTACCGTACTTTGCATTGTTTTTATGTTTACATTGATCATTTTTAAAGCCAATACATATATTTCTCTGACTTTCTATATTTTTCCATAGTTTTTCACATTCTATAAAATTTTGTGAAACGCAAATCCATTCTTCTTCGACTTGAGAGTTCACTATTCTGTACTACATTGAATTTGAACGTCAAAAAAGGATAATTTTTAAATGAATTTTACAGTAGGAGGATTTAACCTTGCTTCCTATGACCTATCTTTATTTGTCCCACCATGTAACGCACCATCTCCGAAGAAATTGGTTCCCAGTTTGAGACGACCAGATTTCATCCGCTCTGCTCATTTATCAATGAGCCGTAAAAATGGTTATGCACGAGAGATTTCAACGACCGAAACTCTGGATGACTATAACGGACCCAGAATGACAGAGACCGAGAGATATGCACTATGGGATGGTCTTAAAGAATGATCGCCATAAAACTATTTGTGGGACGCGTATTGCTGCAAGCCTTTGGGAACGGTCTCAATATACTTTGCCCTTTTAAAGTCCCTAGGTAGTTATAATTAAGGGGTTCAAGTAGCATGATATCATCAAATGATTTCACTTTCACGCAACTTTCTCTTCCAATGGATTTCGCTTTCCAAAGGCATTCGTTTGGCTATCGGCGAAGAGTACAAATTTGAACTTTAGAAATGACAAATAGCTCAAGGAAAAAAAAGCAAATGCTTGGAGAATTTTTGATAAGTTAGCGTTACAAACGAAAACTTTTATGTCGTTAGCTCTAAAGCAGGTAGATTAATTTATCACAATTATATAGTTAAATTTCAAACTGTGCAGTATTTATCAGTAATTTTCGTCATCTCTCAAAGATTTGATTTGTTTATATAATAACAATACTGCTGTTGAATGAATAAATAAAATTGACCTTTTATTCAACAAATCTCAGAGCCTCCCAAACTTACACTGTGCGTTAAATGACCTATTTGAACTATTATTTTTAAATAGTATTCTTTTACTGCGACTCCTCGATACGCCATTTATAATTCAAAGCAGGTCAAGTGAAGGTAGATAAAAAGTGAAAGTACGGTGGCTTACGGTTGGTATACATGTACCAATATTTTATATAGATTTCGTGTACTAGTGTAACTATTTGTTACTCTAGTACATGAAAGTTACCTAAGGGCCTGCTGGTAATGCTGATGGGAGTCATCAGCATTATTTGACCCTTAGATAACTTAAAATATATCCACATTAACTACTCCGTTGCGAAATCAAATCATATATAAAAATCTTGAAAAAGATCTTAATCACGAATGTCGAATGCCTAAACGGACAACACAATAGGGAAACTCGGGAGGAAAGTCGACTTTGCGCGAACTTCACACGCTGTTCGCTATGGAAACACTCGCCCTAAAGGCCTTCGATATAGCTTCCCAGTATTACTCGAATATATCCCACAATCGGCAAATAATAGAGCTAGAAAACCTCCTCCATTCTCAGTCCCGCGTTCCAAAGAGGAGAAGCACCAATTGGCCATCCTAGAATGAGAGAACCTCCGCACCTGAGAGGAAACGGGGAGAGAAGATAGATGGGCATTCAGTGGGAAGGGATAGTGATTCTCGAACGACAGAACGGTTGGAAGTTAACAAAAAAATTACAAAGAAAAGGAGGGACTCACACACTACTAGGTGAGATTGGAGCGGAGGAGAAGACCAAGATGGGAGAGAGGGAGAGAGAGGGAGGGGGAGAGAAGGATGGGTTGGATGGAAAAGAAAAAAAAACAGAAAAAAAATTACAAAGGAGATGGGAGGAAGAGTGACGTCACTTGACCTTGAAGCGGCCACAAAGGTACGAGCAAGAGGTAAAAGTCGAGGGCGAGGCAAGTGGGTGCCTCACCTCCTTGAGGAGAAAGAGCAGCCGCGAGAGGAGACGATGGAGCACCCGGATGAAAGGGGTTAGCCACCCAAGAAGGTAAACGCTCGCCTCCCGCTTGGCCTCTCATGGCATATTGTCCGCACGCACTTCATTGTGAATTGCTTTCACGCACTCGAGCAATCCTCAACAGGACTGTAGCTGCGCGAGATCCTATTGCAGCTGTGCGAGGTCCCGTGGCTCAAGAAGATGAGAAAATGAGTAGGAAAAAAGTAAAGGAGAGGTGTTATCGCTCTTTAGTTAGGCTGCTGCATTTGGAATACGATGCAACTATTTAGTATCCAAGGGGGAAAATGCTAATTGAGGAATCGGAAAGATTGCAGAGAAAATCCGTGAGACTTGTTGAAAATTTCCAAGAGAAAAGTGTAAACGTGACAGATGCGCACGGAGGATGGGAGCCCATAGAGTCACGAAGAGAGTCAGCAAGTCTTAAGGCTTTAGTTTACGTGGAGTAACTACATGACGATTGGAAGTAATAAAAATTTCTATCCAATAAGGCAATGAATAATAAAACAAGTGTCAAATTATTTGAGAGGAGACAAGTCCCATTAGTAAAGGCAACATACACACCAAACTAGCCTTTTTAACATGGAAAAAAGTGTGAAAGATGTAAGATAAAAAGAAGAGAATAAAATACCGACACACATAAAACAGATGAAAGGCGTTAGCATAGTTTAGTGCCCTTAGCTACACAAAATAAAAAATACATCTATAAAGTCTATACTACCTCATGATGCTGTTTATTACCTAGTTGATGTCTATCGCTTGTTTTTTCTCAATTTATTCGTAGAAAAAACGATATGACCACCCTAAACGTGGTATAAACTATCTTTATGATCTTGAATGCATTATTTTGTCTTCCATAATAAAATTGAGTTAAAGAGAAAACAGATAAGTGTGCTCGACGTCTACAGAAAACTTACGTATATGCCCTAAATTAGCTTAAGAGATGCAACTTACAAACAAAACTTCGTGTTTGGAGGTGTTACCTCCATAAATCCTCAAACAATACTATGCTTGTCGTTACTTCTTTTTGAAAATCTCACTGCCCTATCTAATTATTTCATAAATATATACTCTTTATACTCAGACGATCCCAAATATTAGCCAACGTACTCAAGATCGACCTAACAAGGGAGAAGCAACAACGCTAAAGGCTAAATTTCTTATTAAATGCCAATTTTGGTTCGCTTCGCCACATTTTGGCAGTGTGTGTTTAATCCAAGAGGTATTGTATGGGTAAAGTTGGCTCTAGGTTCCCAAAACATATGCCAGTTATTCCAGTTTGGTTAATGATTTAAAGAGTTTTGGGTCACTTATTCCTCATCCAGAAAATTCGTGGCTTCGCTTTTTTTATAATTGATTAAATTGTCACACATCTCACCTGTTCTGAATCACATCTTTGTTATTAGGCAATGCACCCATGTCCGCCTGTCTGAAAATGAAAATTCTAACATGTCGCCAGAAAATTGGTGTTTCCCTATATAACTCTTGAATACGTTGCTTAGGTCGCTAATATGTAATTTTATTAGAAGTGGGTCTATGATGATTCCCTGGGGAAAACCTGATGTTACTTCCATTGCATTGCCAGTCGTAAGGTCAATAACGATGCGTAGTTCGCGATAGCTGAAGGATTCTCTGATCCAGCACGCAGCACGATGGTTTATCCAGAAGGGCAAAACCCTTCGGGATTTGGGTTTTTTATTTGGGAAAAAAATTGCAGATTTTCATCTTGTTTGGTACTTTTTCGTGACACTTTTTCAAATGCAGAAATATCCCACCAGATCATCGTCTTACATGGTGCTCTAAACTTACTTACTAGTTACTTACTAAGCAATATCTTCGTAAATATCATGATTCATTCTTGCTTTCAAAGAGGAAATGTGTGTTTAAATTACATATGTACACGTAATGTTGAAAAAAATTGAAAAATGCCAATTAATTTAAAGGTTTATTTTTAATTATATTCTTTTAAAGGTGTATTTTATTTTTATATGTAAGATAGCATGCTTCAAGATGCTCCCGTACTTAAGAGATAAAAGCAGTAAGATATCTTTAGCACTGGGAAACGAACTAATAATCCCTTAAATTACTCGCCGTAGATATTCTTATAACCTTAAAAGGCTCAGTAACTGAAAGTCATTAACGAAGGTTCAACCAATTCCCGACGACTTGGTGGTCACGGTGAACAACACACCTTCCCTACCGTCTTTCTTGTATGACGGGATTTATACCTCGGGACCGTTACCGCCACCAAGTTAATTGCGAAAAGAAAAATCTTCGCTCCGCGCAATTTACCGTCGTTACGTACGCGTTACCCCGCTGCTTATCGGTATCTCACATGACCAACAGAGCGTTAAATCAGACGGTGAAAAAGGAAATAAACCACGCTGAAAACTTACTATTCCCAGAGCCTCATTAAACTTCCTCGTTATCTCACGGCTTCAAACTGCTGAGCGCGGAAGGAATTTGGGGGAATTCTTCTCACTTGGGATTAATCCATCCAAGGTATCGGGTGTTTTCTTTTTTGTTTGTACGATTGAGTGATCTTATTTTTTTTACCAATCCCCTTGAGAGTTAATTTCCCCTTCCATTCATGCTGTCGAAACGAAATAACAGTCTCGACTAATACTTACGCATGCGCGTAGACTATCATTCACAACTTCCACTTGAGGGATTCGTCATAAAACCAAGGCGTGAATGTTTGAACGCGAGTCACCGTGTTTATGACCACCATTGTTGTTATTCAAAAGAATGACTATTCCTTTCGTAAATTTCAGGACTCGGTTTTTGTTAATAGTTGCAATTGGACGCGAGAAAGACTTCGCGGTGGTTTTGATAGACACGACTGGGGGTCTTGTATTAAGAAGAAATGTAATGGAATTTCATTCTCTGGCCACAAATTCGTGTAAGTCACCGATATTTCCGTTATTTCAAATAACATGAGTATGTGAAAACCCGAAATGTAGCAAAGGATAGTGGACAGAAATGTCCAGTAATTCATTCGTCAAACCACCTTTCCTATTATTATTCTTGTTCTTGTACATGTGTAGCCTTGTATTACTATTCTTGCATATTTTTAGGCTCTAAAGGTCGTCAGATTCATGGCTGGTTGGCCATGCCCAGGTTGGTCTGCGAGGTCTACGATACTTATGCTGCATAAATCTATATTGACTACGATAAAATAAAGAAATGTTCCACATGATTACAATTAATCCCATTTTAATTTAACATATCCACATTAATCATTATAAACATTGTATTTCGACACTATTATTAGGTAATCTACCGGTTAAGGTAGGTTTTTGGATGGACACAACTATCAAATAAACATTTTGTAACTCCAAACGAAACCCAATCCAGCAACCTAATCTACATCAGGTCCCTCTTCATCTCCGTGTACCTCCTTCTCCCCTTCATCCCGTCCAACATCCCTATCCTATTCCTGCCCTTTCCTCGCTTGCCCAACATCCTCCCCTCTATTACCCTCTTCAACATTCCACTACCGCTCAATACGCTATTTCGACACTATCTATATTTAATTCAGCCAAAAGCAGTCAAAAATTGCTTCCAAATAGGAAGGGTTACTATGATTGGGATAGTTATACCAAAATTGCGAGGTATTAGGAGTAAGAAACAGTTTAAATATCAACAAAGTAAATTATAACATTTTTGTCGACTAATTCATACGATTAATACAGGTATACCTCAATATATTCATTCATAGAATGCATTAATGGGTCTCCAACATTTCTTATAGACAAAGGAGCCCTGGTCAGACAGACCCATTTCGATTAATTTTGTTGGCAATTGCTTTTATGCATATGAATCGGAAAAAATCATCCTAGAGCAAGGCCACATAACGAATTGCTATTTAATTCGGGGTTGGTTCTAGTGTGTACAACAGTTTTCTTTAACGTTATTCTGGGCCAGATCGAACGATCTACGTTTTGAACCACTCAGTTTGCCTATAATTGAATTCAAACATTTCAGAGGAAAGAAATTTCAAGCTAGAAAATTGTACACTGTCATTATACAGTACCACAAAACATAATATATTTTTCACCTGAATCAGTCATTCTGAAGAATATTTCAACTGCTTATGAGGTGATAAACGAAATGACAGAAAAAATTATGACAAAGTAAGGTTTTAAATAATAAACCAAAGACCTCACAACAATTTTAAATACACAAAATCACTCGATTAAATATAAAATTTGGGTGTTAAGCATGAGTACCCGGTGGAGTCCTTTGCTCTCGATTGGAACCGAGCTGAAATAAATCATTCCATTTATCAAGCAGCAAAACTAAGTAAGAAAGGTCGAAAGGCTTCGCGGATTTTATCGGCCGTTATTCTTTTTAATCTCCACATGAGTTCCAAGTAATCAGCTCTCCTTATTAACATAAATTCATGAATGGCTAATCCAACGTTCACAGGCCTGGTGTGCCGGTTGATCGTCGTCTTTCAAACAGGTTCCCTTCAACACCCAACGGAACCAGATGTTGAATCTCTAAGTCATTTTCTGTTGTTATTTTGATGGAAGGAAACGGGTAAAAGGAGCCGGTTTTCCTTCCAATGCGGGATCTTGCGTGTAATCGAGGTGTATTATTAATCTTAAAAAGTGTTGTGTACTGCCACAAAATGAATGCCAATTGTATCAAAATAATGACTTGAATATTTAATGACTGCCAATCCTGGTTATGACAAACAGATAATTATACATTACGGAATATCGAAATAACTCAAATATATTACACAGTAGTTTAAATATTTTCTCAGACCAAATGGTAAATTAACTTGAGCTTACGTACGTTGAACTTCATTGGGCAGGTAAAAGGTATCGTGAAGGTTAAGGAGGTTGAATTGTCACTGCAGAAGTTAAACTGCCAACTTAGTTTATACATTAATGACGAGAGATGGAATCAATGTAATATACATTCGTGCGTATTCTGTAAACAACTATTATGTGATTATAAAGTTGTTAAGGATTGTGTGGTTCCTATCAATTTTGAAACATGACATTTATTCTATATTTGACTACTTGTGAGGCGCCAGTTTTTGAATCCGTGCGGTTTTGGCTTGTTTCCTCATCAAAAATTAACCAATATTACTTAAAAAAAAGGTCAGTACGAGGTAGCTCGTATATGCTGAGATGTTGGCACTATTACAACTCATATAATTGTGCAGATTATTTCAGTTTTTCGTGAGAACGACATTTATTTCTACACTTTAATCTTAAACTCTGTACCTTTCTAAAATCCCTAGTCTTGATTACTCCCTTCTAGTCCCAGGTCTGCCATCGTGATTCCTTCATTATAACCGTCACGGTTATTCGTATCTCGTGTCAATATTTCAACAAATCTGGCGGATTTTCTCATAACATATTCTAATTCCCGTGTTAGTATTTTCTTCTATGGCTCCCAAATACTCACCGCGTGTTTCAAACGCTGCCTAAATAAAGCGAGTTAATGCGTTTCCATTCCATTTTCGATACATTATCTTAAGACAAAACTTAATGAAATCTTTTTTTCATAAGTCTTAGGTTAATGCTTATGTTTAATTTTATTATGATTGCTCAGGTATTGTGTGTACCTGAAACTGAAAGTGAAGGTGTTCGTCCTTCTCATTTAATCTTGATGGTGTAATCTGTGAACGTAATTCGGGGCCATAATCGGAAAATAGCCTGTTTGTCTATGAGCTAGCTTTAACACACCCCACATCCTTGGGCATTTGGCGGGATCACATGATAAAGATGGAAGAGCAGATTTGGACTTAATATTGGCTTTAGGTATGTAGATAGGATTGCATTGACGACTCTTTGGTCTTACTACGGAGTATAAAAATGTCTTAGATTCGAAGCATGAATGCGCGCATGGCCGGGCGCACGTGTTACCTACAAGGGCGACCTTATCTCTGGCTTGGGAATCTTGGCGGCGGTCAGGCGAACCAGATCAGGTGGATGGGTTAACAAGTGAGCGACGAAAGCGAGTTCCCAGGACCGGTGGTGCTTCCGTGTCCCACGTGCCACATTAAAATAAAAATAAATATAAAAAAGCCTTTCCCGTGTCCCATGTCTGTGCAGGGAATGAGCTCTCTCCTCGAGGGGAACAGAAGATCCCCACTGGTTCGCACTCCAGTTTCTTCGTACCTCCGCAGGGTGGGAAATTCCCTTTGCCCCACAATTCCCGAAAGACCGCCCGCACTCGCCATAAGGTGCTCCTGACGAGAATTACGCCACATGGAGAAATCTTATCAACCAAAACCATATCAATACTTTTTCAATGTGACCAAGTCGATGTGTATAATTTTAACTAATTCGATACATCAACTACTACTATGAAACTATCTTCCATATCTGCTATATTTAACTTCAATAGCCGATGAATGATAAGTTAAAATTACGGCATAGTAGATATCCTTGATGATATTCGATGTAACTGATAAGTAATACCACATGGATACATCACTGATACAGCAATATTTATTATTTAGTTTAAAGGTAGATATGGAAAACCGTATCATACTTTTGTATAGCCCCTCAGAAACACCTACTCTCATAACATTCTCCCAAAAACTCCGTAAAATTTTTAAGAACAATTTTTCTCTCCGAGTGTCCTACTGCATAGTCCATCTTTGCTATACTAATCAATATTGTTTGATAAAAATCCGGGCGCCAAGGTTCTCAGTTTGCATTTAGAAGTTCAGAATATTAGTGCCGTATCCAAAATATTGTTACTTCTCGACATGATATCCCTGTAGAGGTACACATTTGTCACAAAATTCACACCGTGATAAAATGACCGCTGATAACACTTATGTAAGATTCCGTTTTGCCCACTTAAAAATTGCTGATGGTCCGAGGCTTATGGTGAATATCCTCCTTGTTAAACATATTTCCTAATATTCGTAGGCGATAAAAATGGATTGTAACTGAATTCAAACTCAAATATCATGGAAAAAATGCTATATATTACCATAATGCAATTATCGGAAATTTATTTAAGCTATTGCTCTCAGTAATTATTTCAAGACTTTTTTTGAAACTTCAGTTATTTACATTTTTCATTCAGCAGCTATTTTACATCTGTAAAACGATACTATTTTTCGTCTACGTAAAATATTTTTTAGTAAATAACTGACTGACAAAATATAAAGATTCCCAAAATTACCATCCAAACCCATATATGTATGTATATATATATATATATATATATATATATATATATATATATATATATATATATATATATATATATATATATAATATGATAATCAGAAATACCTATGGGTAAATTAGAAACCATTGTTTACTGCTGCTGTTTGGAGTCTGAAAATAGACTGGGAAGTGCATATAATTATATGAATGCGTTGAAGTGATCCTATGAGTTGAAGAAATGATCGAAAATGTACATGTTCATAAGACGTGGCCAATACAGATCCATATACCTGATCCAAAATAAATGCATGGAAATCTTACATTCAGCCTACACACTGCAGGTCGCCAGGAGGGAGCGTGGAAGGGTGTTTTAAGACTACCCTTCCAGGCCCAAATGTATTTGGCAAGTTACGAGATGTATCGCGTTTCAAGGAACGTTTCAAACCTCGATAAAAAGGGGGAAATGTAAAAAAATGTTCACTATTTGTCACCAAGGCATTTACTGCATTAATTGATAGGGCGTTGGCGTGGGAAGCGCATCGTTAAAAGCACGGGATGTCAAGAAATGAGACCGTTGCCCAGCCATGACTAATTGGAAAGGCAAGAAAAACTATTGACTCCCGCGAGATAGTTTGACTGTTTACTGCATCGCACAGCCATTCCATCTGTTTGTCCGCCAAGAAAGGAGTCGGGAGTCTGGGAAGGGTGAGCATGAAGGGGGGAGGAGGGTTAAGGGCGGGAAATGGTGGGCAGAGGAGTTTTTCACGCTCCAGCAATCGGAGGGTGGAAGGACGAGACAATAAGGAAGCGGGAGGAGGATAATTGCCACCCCTCGCCTCCTCCCTTTCGCGATCGGAGGCGGTCTCCCTTCCACTGAATAAGGACTTCCCTTGGGCGGAGAACCGATCGCCCCGTCCTCTACCCACCGGCCCCTGCCGCGGCGCCGAGCGCGCAGGTTAGGCGGAAGGGACAAAGCGGGGGTGGAGAAAAAGCGACTATCGCAACCCGTCCGCCTGACGTCGTGGAAGTGACCGAATGGCTTTCATTCTCCAGGTTAGAGTCCCACTCTGGAGGATTCATTGTCTCCCTTTCCTCCGCGAAAAGAAGGGATCACCGCAGAACAATGAGCGTACCTGTGAAGTGTTCCCGAGCCATGACATTCCGATGACCCTTTCCTCGGGCTCAGCTCCGGAGAGCGTGGGCGAATTCCTCAAGAAAGAGCGACGACGGAACGGTAATGGATTGAAGGAAACGAAGCTATAGAGGCGAGGGAAAATATGAATACATATCCGAGGGAGACATCGTCATCCACAAGCGCTCCCTTGTGGGAATCCAGGAAGCTTATTTTCCGTCGACAACGCTATAGGATTCCAGAAAACACATTGGTTGCACATGCATCGGGTTCCATTCATGCATCCCGTGAATGAAAACGATTCATACAAAATACAAATAAGAAAATATTTTTTTACAAGTGTAGATTATGAAACTTTGGTCAGACAGCTTGCCAAAGGGAATGGAAAGATGGAAAAGTAAAATGGGCGGAAAGGAAAGCAATCGAAGAAGTATGGTGATGGAGGAAAGAGGATTGTTTGGAGAAATCCAAAGGAAACGAGAAAGGTGCATGAAAAGCACTTCGATCGGCGATGGAATGTTGAAGACTCGTGATGCAGTGGGGAGAACGTCAGGCAAACGAAGTAGAAAAGGACAAGTCTAGACAAGTTGGAAGGAATGAAGGGAGGTAGAATCTCTACGTAATTGGATAAGGGTTTATTGCGTTGTGGATTGTCAGGTTGTGCCTTGTTACGAATGTAGCGGTTTCAGTCTGTGCCTATCCAAAATGTTCCTTAAACGATAGATTACCTCATAATAATGACATTATTATACCTTTGACCGCCTCGACGCGAATTGAGGATAGGTAGTTATTTAAATGGTAATCGAGTGGTAATGTGTGGAGGCAATTATATATTATATTTATATATATATACATACAAATATATACGTATGTATGTATGTATACAGCATATAGTATGTAAATAGCATATCCTTTATGTCTTGTATGATTGATTACCTACTCTCCTTTGATCCTTTCCTCTTATGTGTCGTCTATTTCTCTTTTGGTGGGTGAAACAGCTCCCTAGCGCCATCTCTTGGCCAAAGAATCGAGGCACTGGGTTGCTTAAAGCCCCCGCAGATCTGTGTAAATTACATTTCCTCGATAGCTCAAGTGATTGAGCATCGGCCCGGCAAGACGAAAGATCCAATGCTCAAGTCCCAGTCAAGGGAATACTCTTGCGCTTGTGATCTACTCGATTCCACCTTCCCCACCTCTCCTGTGTTCGTTCTTTATATGTGTTCCTATGCCTTTTCCTAACCGATCACCTCCCCTGAATCCCTCAATGACTCTCCACCATTCAGTGGTGGGCGATTTGATTTTCGAGAACCTTTTCACTGACCTGATTTACTCTTCTTTTTTCCCGCAGAGGAATCGTCTCTGATGTCCAGGACGCAGCTGACCGCCTTGTCAGCAACCGAGACTACTTTAACCCTTGGTTGGAAAGGGCCCGCGGGGTATGTGATCCAATATCGTGAGGTCACGGACGGCGGCGATAATCGAACCGAGAAGACCCCTTGGCAGAAATTCGAGAAGATGACCGAATCCCCGGAGTGGAATATGACCATCATGGGCCTCAAGCCGGAGAGGTCGTACGAGGCGCGTGCCCTCTTGCCAGGGTCCGCGGATGAGGACCAGGGGCGGATGGAAGGGGCGGAGGTTGCGCTGAGGGCGGAGGTGGGCTGCGCCTGCCCCCGGCCGTTCTTCCGGATGGGGGCCGTCAAGGGGGATAGCGGGTGTACGGAGAGACCGATGGCGGAGAAGCCCTGCTGCGTGCTGGTCGTGTGCGCCGACTCCCACATAAGTGAGTGGCGGGGGGTGACGACCCCCATGAATTATCCGCGAGAGATATGAGGCATTCCTTTGATGCGTGAGATTTTGGAAGCAGTTTTCCGCATGGGTCGGAATGAGGAAAACATCCTTTAGGTTGAACATGCTGGCTCGTACGTTTTGAGTCTTCACTAAATTCGCCCGCTTTACCATAAAATACCATGCGATATTTTTAAAGGTTTTGCTAAATCAAGTAAAATATTTTTGTTTATTTTTATGAAATTCATGTATTACTGAACATCAGGCTTGTCATCTTGATCAGGGATTATCAAGTTGAGGGTTGATTTTTTTAGCTACTCAGAAAATTATCCTGTTCCCCGTCATTCTCTTCATCCCCTCAAAGCTCCTTACGCAAATATTTTCCGTAATTGCTTTTCGTAGTTCATCGTAGGTTCTCTATAATTCTAACCCACCATGTTTCCTTCCTTCGTTTACGATCTTCAGTTAACTGCCTTGCCCCAGGGATTTGTCCAATCAATTTCTCCTTTCTTCCTAAATGTGTCCTCCTTAGGCTTTTTTCTTCATCCACTCTTCAAAGATGTACTTCTTTATCCGTTACTCTATCTATCCTTTTGGTTTTCATCGTTCTTTTGAAACACCACATTTCCATCGACTCCAGTCTTCCTCTATCTGCTGCTTCTTTCGCCAACGTCTATGATACCCGCAATTATCCAAAAGAAGAGCCAATTATTTTTAAGTATGACGTTCAAGGATCACTTTACCACATGGACAGAATTGAAGAAAATATTTTTTTGTTAAGTATTCTTGCACGTTCTTTGGTAATCTTTAGTGATTTCGGTCATTGATATATTTCTAAAATATCCACCAATATTTTCCATGGTTGGGTCTGATGACGAATAATGTGTTTTTTTTTTTATTTCATTAATTGGATTGCTGCACTTGAGGCGAAAAAAGTTTTCCTTCTTCCGGGAACAATTTCACTTTTTAATAACCAAATCAAATTTTTCGTCGCTCAACACCGCGTCGTCACTATGTTACTCAGGATATTTTCAACTTTTGAGCAATGAATTGTTCTAGTGGAAACGCACACCCTAGATTATATTCATCCTACTTTGCTGGATTTTTAAATTGACTGAAATATTTAAATGGTACCTTATAAGAGCGTTTCATCGGCTTTAAATGTACATTTAAGTACGTATACACATGAACTCAAACGCCTATTCAAATCTTCTCTCAGCACACACAGTTATAATTTACATTGTGGTAATATTATCAACGATTACAATGGTCAAGTTTTGAATAGAATCTTAAATTATTCGTTTGAACCAGAATATTCTTGTCAAACCTTTTAACATACCTTATCAACACACTAGTGTTGATAAGGTATGCTTTACTAGCAGTTTAAAACGGGAGGATTGAAGATATAATGACACGCACTCAATTAACTGTAAACTAAACTGTGAAAGTGGATGAAACTGTGATTGTAAAACAAAAATATATTTTTTTTCGATTACGTTTAGCTTGTAATTTTTAAGTAGAAAATGCTCTACAAGGAACAGATGCGTACTCAAAAAGAAAAGAGATGTGATGCGGAAAAGTCACGTGGGTGTGAATAGAGCTTAGCATTGGATAGGGAAGAATGCAGTCAAAATCCCAATTATAGATCTAACTCACAAACTCAAGGACTAAGCAGACATTTTAGAAAATGATGAGGACATTAGGCGAGCCTTTAAACTTGGATTTAAGGTAGAGAATGGTTGTTTGGCATAACGCGTATTTCCAACGGTAAAGAGATGTGTACGTACATTGAGCAAAACTGAGAAAAGGAGGATCGAAGGCTTTGAAATGTGGATTTGGAGGCGAACGTTGAAGATTAGTCGGAATGTTTTGGAAAAGGTCAAGGAAAAGAGAACATTTAAGGGGACAATAAAGAAGTGAAAAGCAAACTGGATAGGCCGTGTTAAGAGGAGACGATATGTCACAAAACTTAATTGAGTGGGTGACTAAATATGAGAAGAAAATGCGGGGAAGAAGATTAAGCATTGTGAATGACTTAGGGAGCGGAGTGTAATTTCATGGCATGAAAATAATGGCAAAGGAAAACCGACAGTGGAGAATAAATTGCTAAATGGTTGCCGTACCTGCTTTAGAAGTAGAAGACCTATGGTGATGAAGGACCAAATCGTAGAGTGAATCCTATAATATTTAGACTGAAGTCAATATCATTACCCGGGCGTATTTATACCCCAACATTTGTCTAACATCGCACTCTAATTAAAATACGGGAAACACATTTTGGGCGGAACTTCCGTGTCATGCGTTGAAGTGGAAGAAAATTACCCAACGATCCATCCGCAATCCGCTCTATCCAGTTTAATTACAAAAATGAAGCCACGTGTCTGAATAGCCGCAGCGAGCGACGGCATCGCTGCTAAAAGGAGAGTGGGTCATTACGGAGCTACTTTTTGCCACTGGTTTCCTTTACTTAAGAACTTATAACCGCTTAATGCCACGGAAATTCATAATAAATTCTCATTTCTGAGTCACCAACAGATTCACTTTGAGGTGTAAGGGTCAACAGGTCTTATAGTGAAAATTGATCAACATGTTTGATTCTAATTTATGATCTACTTCTGGAACACAGTCCAATGCGCATCCCTATATTTCATGAATCGGTAAGATTTAAATTCCTCAGAGGTATTGAAAAAAGGTTTTTCAATTCACCCTTAAATTATTTTCAAAACATTAATCGGGCAGACCAATAAAAACACTGTAATTCTACGAATTATTATATACTTTCCACACCCAGGACCATTGTTTCACAACTGTGTGGTGCCTGGTGATGCCACGCAGAGGTTATACGATGTTCGTGGAAGTGGAAAATGTGTATTAATCCGTGGAATTGCAGCGTTTTCATTTGTCTATACCATGTAAAAGTTCCACCAACTAAGAGATTAAACAGTTACGAAATTTATTTCACCAATCAAAGACTCTGTATCCAGCTTCATTTTGTGAAACTGCTACCACATATGAGGACAGTATAAAGACTATTACACCCAGAAATTGCATTTCCTCGTCCACGACATACACGTAGGTGTCTACAATTTTTTCCATTACTTTCCGCAGGTGATTAAAAAATATATCGAAGCCTGGTTCTTGGAAATGGAAATGTTTTGGTGGAACTTTCTATCATTCCTCTATAATTTACAGTAGTTTAAACTCGGCATAGTTTGGAAAAAAATTGCCTGAAATAAAAACAGTGGTTATCTAAATTAGCATTCAACTCTGAATCAGCTTATTGTTACCCTTCATGTTCTATCCCTCTTGATCTTCCTTTTGCATTTTTTGTTACGAGCTTTGCATTTCCAGAGCTAAGTGGCGCTAAATTCGTATTATTTACAGACATCTTCCCTTGCTCCAAAATGTATCTACGAGTTTCATGGAACTGATGGTCGTGTTGTCCCTTGAGTTATTTTTTACCCCTTAAAATATTATAGAAGAAATCGTCGCACTTACCTTCAAACCGGTCTTCTCAAGGGTTCGAAGGGTAAGTTTAGCTTCCGGATTCATCTTGATGGTGAGAGCAGTGAGAGCTGCGAATGGATTAGAAAATAAAGAATATTAGTATATCTATAAAAATAGAGTTGTAATTCTTTCAGCGAGACTATGTAATGATACGCTTGAATTTCAGTTTTGCATAAGAGATGACGATAAAGGACTTATCACTAGTGCTGTGAACGTCATGCCTTCAAATGAACTTTGAACTTGAAAATTAGTAATCATGTAACCTGATTTTAATTTTGCAACTGGATTTTGGCACCGTTTTTCCATTACAGCATCAGTTGCATCCTCGCATTGAAATTCAAAGAAACGCAATAGAACAATGGAAAATCCTGATGCCCCCAGTGATTGAAATTTCGGCAGATGTAACTACACCAGAACAAAAGAGAGACTGAAATACCCAAAGCACCCAGGCAAAATGAACACGAGAACACTTTCGTAAAATGAAATAGGTCGTCAAGCGGTTTTAATTTCTCACGAATGAAGGTGTTCATCTATCTGTTCACCCTACGGTTCAGCTCTATGAGAAGACGGTCAGCAGGTGCTCCATCCGAGGTACCATTTGTCACTGGCGATGTCACTCAAGCAGCTGCTGAACTCACTTCTGCGGCTACAGTTATGCGGAACAAACCCAAATTCTCTAAGGAAATGGCTCTCTTCACGAGCTAATGGAGGCACAGGGATCGAAATTTGTCCCTCAATGATTCGATCATTATGGGCATCAGAGCGTTGCGAAGCGAACAAATCGAGTCGATGGACATACGGTCATGAAACAGTTGAGCTATATCCTAAGTCACTGAAGCGACAGAAATCAAATACGTTCTTTACGCATCAAAGGTTCACCAGTCAAATCTAATTCAAAAGTAGCCTAAATAGTGGGTAGCTAAGTAGTTCAGCTACCTCCCAGAGAGCTTGCTTTGAAATCCAAATACCACTTCTGACAGGTTAAATGCAAGCTGTGCAATTTTTCTTAAATCAAGTTTTTCCATTATGAACCGTGTTTTTAAACTCATTTGTGGAGGAAATGAAAAGGTAATCATAGGAAGGACTGAATTTTATAGGAATGGAAATAGACGGGAAGTTGATTATTAAGGATTAGCAATCATTGATGAGCGCATTAAAAAATCAGTGTAAGTGTTACCGGATGAAAATAATTTACGATAAAATCAAAGCAGTGAAGTTCTCAAAAACTAGAAAGAGTAGGTAAGTTAGACGTAAAATTAGGACGGTATTATTATGCATAGAATGCACTAAAGCGGGTGATAGAAGAATCACATGGAAAATATCCAAGAAGAATACGGGCACAGTACCATTTTTCAGAAGATATTATGAGAAGAATTGCATGAGACAAAGAATCATTTACATAGAAGACGGAGTTGTTGACAGAGATATTAAATAAATAAAAAGGATAACGAAGATTTTTACCCAAAAAATATGGTTTCAAAAACTCCGTAATTAAGGAAAAAAGAGTGAATGTAAATTTGAAAGCTTTCCATATTTTGGGGTAAGGAACGGAATGAATAAAATAAAATGGGCATAAAAGAAAACAGACAAAGAAGTGTACAACATAACATGAAGAACGAAGTGATAGGAAAGAAGAAAGGTTGTATAGAGAAATTCAAGAAATAAATGCAGGAAATTAGAAGCGGTATTTGGTGAGAAGGTGATCAAAGTGGAAGATGATGGGTAAGCGACGAACATGAAGGAAAAGGGCACGCATATTGGACGGCCTCTACCATATGCGGATCGATATTAAAGAAATGTCATCCATTAAACGAAGAGAGAGTAAATAATCGAAAGAAAAAGTAAAGGAGAGGTGTACTATTCCGCTTTGGTTAGACCACACACGGGGAGTGGGTCGAACATTTGGGACTATGCGTTTAATTTAATTTCGACACCAAATGATTACGGAGAAAAACTACTCGTTTTTTAAGTAACCCTAGTAAACGAATAGATACTGTAACATTATCAATGGTTATCCAGAGCTGTCGGCTACTGTGAGACAGAAGATTGAATGTGAATCTTGAATTACTGGATAAACGCAAATCTAACGTAGAATCTAGGGAATGATTTTAACCTCGCGTTACATTGGTAGTGGAGACCATATCAAGAGTTAGGGGAAATCGACTATCGAATAGTGTGATGTAAAGAATTCTTAGTTTATTGGACTGTGCACGGTAATATGAAACATCATGTACGAAAATCAAAACATCTCACGTTGGTTCCTAAATTTTCTCAATTCCTGAAGAGATGTTTAACTTTGACTACGATCTCATAAGTCGACAAGCGTGGAAAAGATAGATAGTACCAAAAAAATTATATTTTTATTCTGCGGTCAATTTTCGTCACTCACGATACATTTCGTTCCAAAAACTTCATCAAACTCTGAGAATATTTTCAGCAGAGAAAAAAATCCTAGCTCCAACTTCTGACCTAGGTAAACAGTAAAAGGAGAAAACTAATGAGCTATAATGATGCCTATGTCAGTACTTTGATCATAAAAAAACATAGCCTCAAGGATCCTTACCCTTTCGGAAAAAAATATATACCTTGGGTAGGTGTCCCGATACTGCCTAATGAATTCGGATACTCTTAAAGGTGTCGTCCTACCGTCAAAGTAAGGTGGAGTTGTTCCATTAAGTAAGGGTAGATTCTTTCCATAAGTAAATAAAATATTCATTTGAAAATGATCTGATTGAAATTTAATGGCAAAAATTATCTTAACATAAACTGACAGCTAATAGAAAACATGGTTTGAGAGTTCCTTCGTATGCACTACTTTCTCACATCAATTCTCGCAGTTCTTTAGGCCAACGGTCAATTTCTTCGGGTCAAAAGAACCAATAAATGATCGAATCCACCAAAAAACGAATGCATTTTTTTACTGGATTATTATCTTTGAAAACTTCCGCGTAGAAGATGAAAAATTAGAATAGAGTACTTAATCGACCGATCGAATCATCGTCATCAATCATCATCGACCGATCGATCATCATCAATGAGTTATCATAACTTCTGGAGAAGTACTGAGTGAGCAAAAGAAGTGTTTAAATGTAAGGGATTGGTTTCAAAGACTGTACGTACCAAAGATTTACAGAAGAAATATTATAATAGTATGTGTGTTAATCCAGAAATAATTTCAGAGCATGTGGAAAAGAATAAACTGGAGGAGTCAGGGAATTGAGTTTGGATTAGGATAGAAAAAATAGATTTGAAAAAGCGGGGAAACAAATGAAGAATGTTTGGATAGGGTGAGGAAAGAGAGGAACCAGACGAAAATATTCTAAGACGACAAAAAACATGATTGAGGAGATATTGAGAGAGAGCGTAGTGTTGAGGTATGCGATCGAAGGTTGAGTGTCACGCAAGTAGGGAAAAGGGTGAGGGAAAAGAGCCATTTTGGAATCCAAGACGGTGGAGAAGTAGGAAATCAAGACGAGGGAACCACAAAAAAGGTAATATTGCACGGAAGAGATCGCGAATAAGTAGTTTGAAGCATCCGAGGATTTGAAGGTCGTCCGAAACCAAACTCCAACATGTATTCAACCTATTATGATGAAAAAAATCTTTCGTAGTTCTCAGTCTCAGAAGGGAGAATGCCCTTTCCGGACGACCAAAACCCAAAACGATCGAATCCCGTAAAGATGGAAGTTGAGATGGAGGAATTGAGGGACTAAATTTACATTGCCCCACCCAAGATTCGAGAAATAAAACGTTGGTATTTTAATCCAACTTGCTGATGTAATCTATCAATTCTTATTCGAGACAAATTAAGGCACACCAAAACCTGAAGAAGGTAAACCTCAGCTGTAACAAATTGTTGCAATTGAAATGAAGTCTAGAGAAAAGTGCTCGTAAGTTAGTTATACGTATGTACCTACGGAACTTTTAAAAAGTGAAAAAAAAAATTTCATGCATGATCTAACCGAACGTAAATCCCCAATAATCGTCTTTTGAATGTTAAATGCTTAATTTACAGTTGAATTTGGTGAGGAAGTGCGAACAGAAATAATTGGATCCAGTATCTGTAGTATCGCTTCCACAAGATGAGAGCACTGTAGGACGTGTCGAGAATTGAAGAGAAATGTGATATCGTTCGTTACAAGTATTTTGGCATTCAGCGGCTGCCCGGCTCTCCGAGCCCTTGAAATAACGTAAAACTATCACATACGGGTAGGGCACACCTTCCCCTTCAAAAACAAAAAAGGACTCAAAAATGGCGCCAATACCAATCCCCCCTAGCATCCAAATGGAATTCGTTGATCGGAAGTTTGTTGGGTTCCCGTGGTTTTCTCCTCAGGAAATCTCCACATTTGTCTCCGAAATGCATACTCCTCGTTTTCTTTTTGACACCTTCAATTCTTCAATCTTTGACATCTTCAATCTCACATTTTCATCCTATTCTGTATTTCCAATTCATCCTTATTGTCATTACTGTCTTCGGCGACTCATCTAAAAAAAAACCAGCAAGTAATAATGACTAGTATTGGCAAATTTAAATTTTAAAAATTCTAAATTAGCGATCGCCAATCGTGCGAACCTCACGGACTGGACTACAATTTTAAATCTCGTTCAAATATATTTTTTGGAAAACGTAGAGATATCTATGATGGTAATACAATGATCATTTTATTCAAATGAAATAGTAAGTACATTTGTTACATAATAACAAAATTGTTAAAGCTTAATCATTTACGAGAAAACAATTTGCGTCGTATTTTTTCCTGCTAGTTTTTAAATTTTCTAGCAAACCACCGGCTAACGACCACTCCTCAAAACTAACCGCAATTTGAAACAAAGCAAACGCAAAGTTTTTTTTTGTCAGAAGATCCTGCATTATTACACTAAAAATATTTATGTGTACATTTTAATTTAGCTCTAAGAAGTGTGCCCCAGGGACCTGTTGAACATTGGAATGCAATCTGATGATATTCGGTTTTTTTTTGCGAAGTGGTTCCAGAACACTTCTTCTCTCGCTACTCCTTCGCTGGACTTGTAAATTGGCGGTTTGCTCTGTATATTTAATCTCTGAGAAATGTACACGTCAACGAAATTATCATCGTTCTAATTTTTCCACGAAAGAAGTGGACGCAAGAGAGGAAGAAATATTTAGAAACGCTGCTCTCTTTTCCACGAAGGCTGCACATGATAAAACATTGGCCCTTCAGGCTCTAAACAATGCCCGAGCTTATATCCTGTTTGGACGCTCTTCCCCACCACCTTATACAACCCCCTCTCCCTCCACCCAACTGCTGGTATAAGGTTCCCTCCTGCACGCGTACGCCTTGCTCAAAACGTTCCTCGTTTTTTTTATTTTGTTCGGTTTGACGGCCTCGCATGGAATTCGCGATCGGAATGTGGAAGGCCCGGGGGCGCAGAAGAAAGAGAGAGAGAGAGGAGGAAGAGAAGGAGGGGGTACAGTAGTGGGTGGGGCAGAGGGAAGGAGGGTGAGAAGGGTGGGAGAAAGTCGAGGGGGCAAGGTGGAAAGGAAGCAAAGCGAGAAGATACATTTTGATGCATTTTGTACGTACGTAGCAGGTGGACGAGAGGGGAAAGAAGAGAGTTCCTATGCGGGAGAAGGGGCTCTTTGGAGAGAGAAGGGCACACTTTCCCCTCCAAAAACAAAAAAGGACTCAAAAATGACGCCAACTGCGTGACGACCTATCCTTTTGCCGCCGTATCCACCGTCCAACAAAACTTAGGACGAGAAATATCGAGCGTAAATGCCCCGTTTACGACATTTTATTGCCCTTTTTCTCGGCGAAAAGAACAAGCATTTTTTTCTGTTCCTCAGTATTTCGGGTACTTTATCAAATTCCCGGCGACTGAACCTCGACGCACTTGAACCCTATAAACCGATGCGGGTGGAACAATGTATATTTCGTCATGGGTGTCTTGCATCACTTCGTCGTGGAGCTTAGTACGTCTTGCCGTGTCCATCCTTGTCCAGAAGACTATTCTACCCTTCATTCCATCCCCCCAAATGCCGGAGACGGCAATTAAGGGTAGTCACCGAAGGCGTGGTGGCATTTATCTTTGGGCAATGTGGTAATATTTAGATATTTTCACTATCAGTCAATTAGAGTTTAAGAGATTAACAACGAAGTATCATTTTACCAAATATCCGCTTCAACGTTTCTTTTAGATTTTACCGCTTTCTGTGCCCATTCACGAGATGCGTCATTCAATGTAATGGAGGTTTCGTGTTGACTTCATTCACCGTAAACGACCCCATTCTCGAGTGCAATCACCTCCGCTTTTACGCGATAATTGAATTCCCTAGGCTAAAGAGCGTGGCGCAGCGAGTATATTTTTAATCAGAGAGTGGGGAGGGGTACGAAATTGTATCACAAACACCGCTCACCTACTCATAAAGCCAATTCGCATGAATAGAAATTTCGCAATAGTAGATATGATTCAACCTATTCCACTCAACCCGGTATCTGAATCACCTTCCTGGGGTGCAGGAAGCTTCAACATACTATGCTGTATACAGAATATTTTTTGTGGGAAATTTTATCGGTTTGGTTACCTAATCTGTCTACGTTTTTTCTAACTGTACTATCAAACAAAATAATTCGAACGGTAGAGTATGGCTAAGCGAAAAGTAGCCACATTTAAAGTAATGGGTTGGCGCCAATTGCGAGCATTATTAGTCAAAGAAATTTTTACATAAAACCCATAAAGATGACAACAATGGAAACTTAGGTGTCAGGAACATTGTTAGATCAAATTGACCGCAGAAATAACAGAATCGATATCAGAGTTCGTTTGCATAAGTTTTATCAATGAAAATCAATGCAAATTTTGAGGGCTTGAGGCGAGCCATTTTCATTTTTCAAAACTTTGTACTCAGTTAAGTTTTGTTATTATCATTCCTAAACTTTGATCAAGAAAAAATAAATAACTCTTTTCCGAAAGCGCACATTTTCTGTTTGGGACGTTACTATTTAGGAATTCAAACGAAAACCTGAAGGTTAGCTCCTGAAAAAGGGAACGATTGCCTTCGTCTAAAAACGCGTCAAACGAAAACCTGAGGGTTAGCTCCTGAAGAAGGGAACGATTGCCTCGTTACCATCTTGCCTGTCGATTAAAATTTTCCTGAGAGAACCATAAACCTACAGCCATAACAATTGCAGTTGCATTAATGTTCTCCTGTCGTGTTTCTATAATATAAGCTAACAAAGTCGCCTGTTCATCACGCGTGGGGATCATTCGCAACCGTGTATAATGAATGAAAAACCCCATCTCTTAGTCAGGTCGGAGGAATGATATCGAACATCAACTAAGGCTAGGCGAAAGCAGTAATAGCCCCTCTGGAAATAAATTATGAATGGACTCACGGATGTTGAAACTTGGACCTCAACCCTACCATTTAACATTGAATATTATTATAGAAAAAACCTGAATAATAAACTCCCACTTCCCCTCCTCCTTCCCAGTGGCGAGCAAACACAAGACCTGTCCCACCATACACCATGTCCCTCCCCAACTCTCCTGTCCCACATCAACGCCCAGCCCTTCTTCCCTCCCAAGCCACAACTCTTAACGATATATGTAAGGCATCTTGTCTAAGGAATCACTAGTCGTGCTGATTCCCCAGTGCAATGAAACTCGTCTTCAATTAATATATTCCACGAAACGCAAAGACTTTGCAGGTTACTTTCATTTATAGAGTATTAAATATTAACACACCACTTGCGTCAATTCTGCTCCTTTAAAAAAATTCCCTTCACAAAACTTTCCGAAATTAGGGCCAGGTTTGATAGAGGTTAGCAAGAGTAGTAATAATTGACAGCTAAAAAGAGGGCTGGAAAAAATACAATTTGAAAAAAAATGGAAATCCGAATATGCTAAATATTATATGGCCCATGGGATGTGGAGAGTGTGCTATAATAATCATATTTATTATTGTCTTTTCGAATCATAAAATGCTTGTAAGAATTAACTTAGTACATATTCAGAAGATAGGGAATATTAAAAAAAACGCAGAGAAATCTGCAAATATAAGAAAACTGGCGACATACCTCGCACAAGCAGGTACTATTGAAATGAACAGAGAAACTAGGGACGAGGAAGTGAAGATCGTGAAAGGCATCTTGTCACATTCCTCACCTAGACAATGCCGCTCCCCAACATTCGATAGCTCAAGAAACGATTGTTAATTCAAAAGTAAGAATACAAAAAAGTCAAACCATCATTTAAATTTAGAATGACGGTTATCCGTCTTCACTCCTCAGCCACTGAAGAAAAAACAGTTCGAATGAAAGGAATGTTAGTCTCTAAAGTGTCGTTCGTATCGACGGCCTCGTCAGTGTTTGAATGGCCAATCTCTTCTTCGTGATCGAATGAAAGAATTGTGTTTAATGAATGGTCAATGGACTCGCTCATGATCCAGTCTCTTCATGGATCAGTGACTCTTGAACGACCTCCAAGAAAAGACGGGACTTTCACGGGGCCTATCTACGTAAGCCTATCGTCGGCGACATCTTTTCTCTAGCGTAATATAATGTAAATCTCTTGGGAGGATTTCACGGCGTTTTCCCGCCAACTCAGGAGTTTTCCGAAATATTTTCGCCGTGATGAATCCTGACTCTCTTTTGTAAAAGAGACACTACTGTACAGGACAGCTACAGTACATCTCGCCTTAAGATGGTCACCGCAAGGCTTCCGAAACGTCGTTTAGAGAATGAATATGACGCATTGGAAAATACCGTAACATAACGAATTTTCTTATTGTACCACAATGTGAAAGTTGTTTATTTTTTTCTTTCAAGGAACTGCATTGCTTTCTCAAGCTTTTACAAATTATTTGAATGAGAACAGCTTTCAATAATCTATTTGTATCTAAGGTCAACTGATTACAGACTACAGCGTCCAACATAGGTAGACATAAAAGATTGCTAATCAGTCAATATTGACAATTCGAAGTTCTGGCATCACATTCTTAACAAATACCAATGAATGTCTGCACAAAAATAAGGATTTGACGTTAAAACTTTAATATTATTGAGTTTCAAAAATTTCAAGTCCCTGAATAACCCGCCTCATGTGCCAAACCAGCGGAAGAATGTAATCGTCGCGGAAGAATGTAATCGTCGCAGAAGAATTTAATATGGGGAAGCCGTTTTTAGGATTACAAATTGGCCCTGATTTCGTGCGAAACCACGGCAGAAATTACGCCCCTGCCGAAAAGAAGTCCGAATAGTAATTGTTATCTCCGATCCTCAAATGTGGGGCACGAATTTAAAAATGTTTTCGCGATGCTTCCGACAGCTTCATCCGGGAGAGCTCATGCTTCTTTCGCCTCGCGTGTGCATCACCTTGATTACTTTGACATTTCCTGAACGACCACTCCGATGAGGTCCGGGAGAAAGTGATGCAAGTGTTTTATTTTAATTTCACCAGGAGATCAAGTGCTCGAAATGGCTCGTTGATTTACTTTTATCCCGTGTAGAGGTAGCTATCGCCCGTCCAAAAGCTTCGGAGTAACCTGACTGAATGTAGAGAAACGATGAGGGCAACTATAAAAAGTTTACGTGAAGGTAATGGTCGTAAATCTGACTGTGCTGAAGTTTATCTAGCCTATAACAGGAAATCTAAAAGGCCTAGTACAATAACACTGTGAAGTTGTTGCCTCTGATCTGGGGATGTTTTCAAATGCCATTAAATTATCGAATGATAATGCAGGAAGTATTTTAAAAAATCGCTGAGAAATCTATAAAGAAACGCTTGCCGCATAATACTTGGGTTGACCATGGCAATAAAAGCATTGGCCTTTAAAGGCTGGCATTATCTCACGGCTCTTAGAAGGAAAACTGCATTTTTCCTACGGAAATTTCACCTTACTGATGTCCAATTAGGAAGCTCATTTTACAAATTGCCAGAAATTTTCCGGTGCACAACTATTGTTACGACGTAAGTCATAAAACGCTCTTAAGAGTCAACTTTCTTATACAATAGCATAAAAATTGGCCACAGCGAGCAAATATTGTGTAAAGTCAAAGTAATTTTGCATATAAGACAACCTAACTGCTAAGGTTATGAAATAACCGGCTTCTGTCTCTGAACTGATAGGCTGTAAAACTTGAAGACATTCATTTATGACATGGAAGATAAATCGCTACACCATATTGCAACCTCCAGCATAAAACATCGTGTAAAAAATACCGCATTTGAAAAAAAATATTTGAAAAGTGTGTTAAAAACTTATCTGTGGAATAATTAGTAAATATAAATATTCATGCCATTAAATTCAACGTTTTTCTAGCCAGTTTTATGCTTGTCTCTTTTTACAAAAACAGGAAACAATTTGACTTCCTTCAACAACTATATACAACATAAAGAGGTTTGTCAATCTAAAAATTATTCTTCAAGAGAAGGATTACAATGTTGATTGTGTCAACTGTTATTTCATGGAGTAGTACACGTAGTTCATCTTTGAGGCCTATCGGTTGAGTTAGCATTTTTTTGCTGCAGTTGATTTTCCGCCATCGTAAAACCGTGCATACAAAACCGCTCCTGCACTCGAAATCCACGCAGTTCGGCTGTAACGATCGAGCCAGTGATGCAAAGGTCGTCGGTATGATATCGTCTTCGATTTGTTCGGTTGCATAATTGGAATCGAGAAAAGAAATCGGGTCTCGATTATCCCGCAAAAAAGAAATCTACTGGCGACGAACCAAAAAGGTCACATTCATCACTTACCGAGTGCTAACTTTCCGCAGTTGATTCGAAGAGGAAACTTTGTGCAGGAGTCGATTCGTTCTGGAGGGAAGTTAATGGCAGAGAGAAAAAAATTAAGTACATGAAGCGTAGTGCAAATTGTAGGAAACCAAACCAGTAGTTTCCAGTTCGACTTTTTTTTCTAACTGAAATGGAAAAATGAAAGGACGTGCGAATAGACAGGATGAGAAAAGAAATGTGAAAATGCCTCGCGGCGTGATCCAGAGTAGAAAACCGTACCGCCTGGTTTTATATTTAAACTAACAACATTTTACCTTATTACTATTTGTAGATATCTGCGAAATTAAAAAAAAATAATTAAAGATTTTTTGGACTGTATTTTCAATTTCAATCAAATAAACATCGATTCTTCTGGGATAAAAATGTAATGGTTCTTGTCACGAACTAGGAGCACATTGCTATAATTCAACCCACACCATACCAATCCTCCCTGTACAAATATAAAAATACCATTCCGAGCAAGCAAAAGTAATTTTTGTCAGAGCTAAACTTTGAAATTTTATGCTTAGACCATGTAAAGTTCATATTTCAGTACTTTCTTCGAAATAAGAAGTAAAGTGAATAATAACGCATTTATTTTATGTACGATATTAAAGTAGCTGAAAGCCAAGGCTAGTTTAGAAGAAGAGTACTCCCCACATTAGTTGATAATAAAAACGGATCGAGATGGATCATAGACTTAGGTAATTATAAAGGATTTAACATGTATTGATAATTAGCCCATATCACTATGTCAACAAATCAATTATAAAATAAAATAATAAATATCTATTTTCTCAAACTAGTGCAAGAATCATACGCCAGAATAGAGAACAATACATACTCTCAAAATACTAACTCGACCAAATTCATGTTTTCAAAACGTATGCAATCGATAACGAAGTTCCTTATGTGATAGGACGACTTGGATAACGGTTTGAATTTATTTTTATTTTCATTTCTTTTAAAATAACTAACTTTTTGTTAGAATGTCTTGCCATCAGAGAGAATAAAAAAGTAATAATGATGAAAGTGACAATTAAAAGATATAATTAATAATGAATTGTTGGTGAAATTCAGCAGTCGATAAAAATATTAATCCATCGTTCCTGAACCTTATTTACTTAATATGTACAACTGAAACTTTAAAAAAATAACTCAATGTAGAAAATATCAATTGGGTTTTTTTAATTTTAAGCTATTGACATCCGCTATTCCCTCAGTTGACTGAATACACTCGCTACTTTACAGACATGAAAGTACGAACGATTCATATTACTGAACAATTATCTCCGAGTCCATATCGAGTACTGGCTTTTGGTAGAACGTTCAATATACTTCCAAATATACGAGACATTTTGAAACTTTTGCAAATACTTTATTGTGAAAACAATTTTCTCCTAATATGACCCTCCCATTTTGTTATTATCTTATGGATTTAATGTAAATTTGTTCTAAGCAAACGGTATTGTCCCAGCACAATTATTCTTCTTTATTATTATTAGTATCTTAAAATAAAGTTTTCTCGTGTATTGCGAAGGCGAACGTAAGAATACTATATATTGAATAAAATGCTTCTAAAACTTAGTACTATAAATCTGTGCCACACTTAAAAATCAGGGCAATATCAAAAATGATTTTTCTAAAGGAAATTAATATACGAGTATTTGAGACCAATATTATCGAGCCCAGTAAGATAACAATCGCTTATCTTCAAGAATTATTAACTGCCACATTTTTCTCCCAAAGTTCTCAAGCACGACTCCTGAGAATTAAAATAAGGGGAGAAAGATTTTTTTCAAAGATAAAATGGCACTTCTCTTAAATAACGCTTCCATGAGATTAATGTGCCGTCGGATCTCACCTCCATCTCAAAGGTGTTGGCTCGATATCAATCCTGTCCCATTTCTCGTTACCTATACAGAAATGAAATCATTTAAAAAATGAGGTCGTGAGAATTTTCCTGCAGTGTTGATTACGATACTCAACCCCTAATCACCCCATCAACAAACTTCATTTTGACGCGGAAATGAAATACTTCCGCAAGGGCTCTGCAGATGGATTGATTTTTATTATCTTTGAATTGAGTGTTATCTTCGTTTCTTCAAGGCATTTGACGGTTAAAAACGACAGAGAATTGTTAGATTAATATTTTAGTTGAAAGCATAATGAGAGCATTGATATTTGATAATGCATAGGAGTGCTCACATAGTTGCGTATGAAGTACCTGCATATTGCTTCAACAAATCCACCAGATTATTTAAAATCATATTTATGCTGCACTGCTGAAATAACACTTGAATTTACTTGACTAAAGAGTATAAGTCAATCCAAGTTTTGCAGAAAAACAAACACCTATAACTACAACAAAAAAACACATGAAATTACAAACGTTTCACAATGAAAAATACATTAATTAAATTTTGAATTGTAAACTTATGGCTAAGTCAACAGAATGGGAGAAAGACTAACTGTAGTGTAGGATGTCAGATTGCCTTGTTTAGCAAATCCTAGAAATGTAATAATGTGACTAGTCAGTGTATCCATCCAAATTCCACACAATAAACTATTACCGTGGGTTTGAACTAGTAAGAAAACATTGAAACAAATCAAAGATGTTCACTTCTCCGAATCATAGCATTGGAAGAGCTTAACATCTTGCGGAAGATTTTTAGCGGCCCTTCCGACGACATACAAGTACAAGTATATACGTTCTAAAACGATCGTTCTGGATAAATTGAGAAATGCGACACAGGGAAGAAGCTCTTCCTCGGAGAAGAAACACTAAATTCTCACGACAGTGAATTCTCTTGAGGATAAGCGGGCGAGACAACGTGGCATAAGATATCTCTTGAGACTCCGTATATATCTCTCTAAGGCTCGAATTTCTTGAGGGATAAAGCGTGTTCCACTTTCTCCCCCCATTGTATTTATGCACCAAATACCTCAGCTAGTATTGGAATTGTTCTCAAGCAAATGCTGGAGCAATGAAATGGCTCGGTTATGAGCGTGAGAGTATTCGCTCTCGAAAGAAAATCTTTACTTACGCAAAAATATTACGTGCACGCGTCAAAAAACCACTCTTACTAATACGAATAAAAAATTCTCTTAATACTCGTTTACGTGAGCATGGCGTATTCTCAAGTGAGCCAAACATATGAAATAAGCAATAAGCGCTGAAACGAAAGATTTATGGGAAATGAGAGGTTGTCAAAAAACAGAAGTCGAATGTGTTTCCATTTGAGTTCCGCGGGGTATTGATAATAGCCATTTTTGACAATCCGAGAGATATGAGAGAAAAACTCATTAATTTTGACATTAAAACGAATGAAAAAGATATGAATACATATTATATTGCACGGTTTACATCTTTTCTTAATAAATGTTGTTATATCTTTAATTAGTCAAAGTTAAAATTTAAAAAATAAATATTAATTTTTTTATTCATTGATTATATTTGTTTACCTCATTTTACTTAAGTAAATCCTTTTGATGATCCAATAATAAACGCACTCTAACGATTTGCAAATACGTTTCTTTTCATCAAAAGGTGACCAATAAAATATTCATAATTTCGCACCTGATATATGTATATCACTTTGCAAATCTTTATATATGATGGTGGATATATATAGCTGGTGATAAATAATACACACAAACGTACTTACTTTCAATTATAAAATGTACAAATGAAACAATTCATTGCTCGTCTACAACTACTATTTTTAATGGTTTTACCGAAGGAGATCATTAGTTTGTTTTGGAATATAACTCAGGAAGAATGAACACGTTGGGATGGGGTGGAGATGATGAGGGAGTGGAGATGTAACGACATTCAAGGTATGCTAACATTATTTTTATTCTGTGAGAGCTAACCTTGCGACTTGGCCTAAATTCATAAATATGTATTAGTATGCAGCAAAGAGGAAATACCGACTACAATGAAGTGGGATATTATGTGAGGTAGGAATTGACGGAAAAAGTACATTTATGAGCAGAAAGCATTACATTTCTACGTAATTTGGATGTTTGTTGTGATTTGTTATCTAACGACGTTAGATGTTATAATTCTGTAGAATATAATTTACCATTATTATATATATCTTCGAAAGAACCCATCGTGAAATTTTTCAATGAAATTGTAGTTTCAATAATCTTCCTAGAATCAAGGAAAGGGTAATTAAATAATTAGGTGATAATATTTTTATTATTTCTCATACAAGTGGTACTAACCGTAGAAATCAATTACTAAGAAATATTACACGATTCCTTTTATTAGCTAGATCGCTATGGTCACCATTTTATGACGTTTCGTATCTTTATCTTTCGTATCTTTACATCAAAACTGCAAATAGTAGGTAGCAGTAGTGGGGCGGTTGATTTCACAGTAAGAAGGGTCATTAAATGATCACAACCCATGGCGTTTGCAAACGATGAGCGAGAGCAGTTAGGATGTCGCTGGAGGGCGCAGGATGCTGTCGACCTTATTATGGTGCTAAATTAATGTATGCTAAATTAATTTATGCGAAATTATTATGCAGCAGGGAGACCGATTTTTACGCAAAAAATATAACGTCCAATAACAAATATTTTTGAACTGTACATTTCCGCTCAAGGGGTACCAATCGTTTTGAAATTTGGCGCTTGATGGCCGAAGACAACCTCTGGTTCATAGATATTTAAAATTGGAAAAGCAGCTCAGAGAAGAATAAAACCTTTCGAAATCAGATGCTCCTGTGATCAAATCGGTAGTACGAGGAAGGATGCGGAAGAGCAGTGGAGGAAAAGGATATGAGACGTAATGGTAGAAGAAAAATAAAAACCGTATCAATTGAGCAAACTTTGAGACACAATCAATCAAGAACATAATAGAAGGAAATATAATATGGAGTGAGCCACGTGGATGAAGACAAGAGGGACATATTCGTAGGTCAAGTGGGTAAACATAGACGACAAACAGAAGGCTTATCTCGGCGTAAGAAAAATGGCACTAGAAAGCAAAGAGTGGAGGGCTACTCAGATACGTAGGCCAACTATGTAAATACGGATGACAAAAATCAAACTTCGTATCCAAATACTTAATTTTGTAATAAGAATGACAATAAAATGGCCCTGAATAAATCATGATAAAATTAAACCAACCTAGCCTCTAGGAGAAAACATTCCCGGAATAGGCAGAGATATACAGAATTCAAGTTAAGAAAAAAATATGTAGTATTATAATAATGAATTGATCTCAGCCAATAGGGATTTTTATATCCCTGTATAATTGTTAATATAAAAATGGAATTTTTATGCATCCTCAAATACAAATGCTGCTAATAATTACTCTAAAAAATCGTCAATTGCTGCACTCATAAAGAGAAATATACAGGATACGTACAAAACGAGCCAACAAATAAATAAAAACCTTATTATACTTAACCTTAAACAGCTAAATATTAAATTAAATTTTAACATTTGGCAGAGAACACAACCATTTTTCTCAATAACTCAAATATCATATTTCTTATAGACTGCTCTATCACTGGTACCCAACTGGGCATCCAAAACATCCGACATTGATCATGATGGTGGGATACCAAGTGAGATGCCCTCCATTTCGTTCAATTCATCCGTAAACACTGATTTTTCCCGCTCTTATCAAAGGTAATGAAGTGGAAAATTTACAAATAGTGGACACTTTTTCAACGGAAACTTTGATATTGAGATTTTCAATAGTAGTCACCTGGGTTACGGAACTACACGGTGTTAAATTCAGCTCCATATATCTTTGCCAATTTTGAATGTGACATCGTTATATGGCCAATAGGGAATAGGAATTAGACAAAATGGGTGGGACGTCAGTGACCTCCAACTGTTGTTTATGAGGGAAAGGGAAGCTGAATTTTTGTTTAGGTAGTATTGGAAGTATTCTGAAAACATTTAAAGATCTAAATGAGATAGTTTTCTAAATGTCTCTAAAGGAAATTAATTATTTCAGGTATTTTTCGATTAAAATGTCTAAGAAGGGTAGGGAATTGTTGGATTCTGTTTTCACTGTGGAGGTTTGGCAGTGTTTACACAGAGAAAGATTAGGGAAACACTAAAGAGGTGAGGGAAGGAGTCAACTGTGTATAATGTACGTGTATGTACTTGAACGTATGTTGACTGTGGAAGTGCCAATTCTGGTGAAAACGTACGTCAGTAAATGGGACATAGTTGATGGAGGATTTGATTTTTAATTAAATTCAAAATGCAACATTTTTAAACAATTATTCGGCTAAGTATGAGAAAGAGGATCACTTGTGTCAGAACCAAAATTTTGCTTGAAAAACTGATTGTTTATTTGGAAAAAAATTTGACGAATGCAAACGTTGGTGAGACGTGGGTATTCATCTATAGTGAAGATGTCTAGCTTTTTTTCATTTGAACCAAATATTATGGAGAGAAAGAGTTTCAATATTAGTTCATTGAACCAAATATCTGAATGTTCAACGGATCATTCAAACGGAAATTAGAGAAAGAAATTTTCTGTGACTGGCGCTCGGCGTTACGGAACCGTAAGCCGTTAGATTGAAAAGTCATAACTCTTAGATAATTCTGTAGTCGCCCTCGATTTACGTCCAAATGGCAATAAGATAAACTGGGTGGGCTTTCCATTGGCCACTATTTAATTCTGTGGTTGATGAGGAAAAAGAAAGCAGAATGTAATTCGACTGGACTCAATACATACGAGTGAAAAGTTTTGGAATGGACGTAGTCCGAAGTCACCCCTCGCAATCTGCTCCGATCGTTGCAAGACATCGCTGTGAGATGCATCCACTACCGACTGCCAACGTTTCGCAAACAATTCTTCTCTCCGAGGGTACAATTTTTTTCATTCCGACGTCCTATTTAATGGCAACCACTTTCACCTCAGCCGTTAGAGCATCATCGCGGGACTGCAACAAGCGGGCGTAAGATGCCCCAGCCTCTCAAGGATCTTCTAACCGAGCCGCATCTTGTCTTGAGTGATAAATTACATAACGTTCACAGTACGGATTGTGATGGACGCGAGGGGTTCGTCGAAAGGGCGAGAAGTAATTTACGGATGAAATACGTACAAGACTGCCATAAATTTTTTCACGAAGTAATTGTCCAAAATCTTTCCCGTCGGGTATTCATCACAAACACCTCTCCACAATCACATGTCAGAGGCAACCCGAAGTTTTCTCTTGACGGATGAGGTTAGAGATCAGACCGAAGTAAACCCCCCCGAGGTGTTTTAAGTTCGCGTATTTAGCACATCGTGGGTCAGTTTCTCGTTTCGCTATCTGCTTTCCCACGAAGTTCTCAGTAACAAGAAAATCTTAACTTTTGGATTTAAAATGTGCTTCTACAAAAGCATCACGCGGGAGTTGAGCTCCGTACTCCTGGATGAGTAGCTCAACTCTCTACCCCCTATGCAACCACGGCACTCCTCAGTTGGTTATTATCGGTGTCGAAATTTGAGGCTGAGATATTTTCCCAAATAATTCTTCCAAACGGTCGGATTATCAAATTGTTTTTTTTTTAATTTCTCCTCGAATTTAAGCACTCGAAGTTACTCTAAAACAGTAAGAGTAGTTTACATATTCAGCATATCCGTGATATTTAGAATCGATTATCTTGAATTACATTCTTTTACCAGGATTCACAGTCGCACGCTTTCGCGACCACTCATTGTCACGTATTTAGTAGGCATATAATACTTTTCGTGCTCACCTGTTCCTAATCATTTTGAGCAAATAAATGTCATTAACCTGTATATTAATTTTCTATTACAACCTGGTATTGTTTCTCAAACGAACAATTTAATGCATAAGTCCATCCACAGTTTGAACACAAAGAAACTCTCAAGGTGATATAAAAGGTGTTTGGCACTTATCACTTGCCTCTCTTTCAAAGGATGCAGTTCAAATAATCGTTTTTCCGATTGCGACTATTTTTACCTGTCAACAAAAATTGATTTCAGCTTTGAGAAACGGGCCCCTGAAATCTTATCCATCAGATAAATCATTGGTTCTCGAAAGCCTTTCTTTCAAGAGATGGTACTGCGTCCGTAGCTTCTGTAGGAATCGAAATTGTTCGGATTGCTCTTAATCTTCCTCCACCTGGTCGCTCGCGATAGTGATTCAATTACTCGTAAAATATTCAATAATGAAATCACGTACATATATCCTGATCAGTACATTAACTTCAATGCCCTCCAAAAAGAGTAAAACAATGATATGCTATGATAAATAGCATCAACGTTAGCAGTGACCGTCTCTTTCGGAAATAACCCATCGTTCAATAAGTCCCAGAACTAACTTAGAAAACAACATTTGATTCGCAAAATTCATTTTTATTCATCAACATAATCACCTTCAAGAGTTACACAATCATTCCAATGCTTTTATAACTTTTCGATACCATGTTTGTAAAACGATTTGTCCTTGTCCTAAAATAATAAGCTTCAGTTGCGGCGATGACTTCCTCATTCGAGCCAAATCTTTTTCCCTGGAGCATCTTTTTGATATCAGCAAACAGCCATTAGTCGCTGGGGGCTAGATCTGGAGAGTATGGTGAGTGGGGAAGCAGATTGAAGCCTAACTCGTTCAATTTGGCCATTGTTTTCATTGATTTGTGGTACGGTGCATTGTCTTGATGAAAGATGGTTTTTTCTTCTGCATATGCGGTCGTTTTTTTCCAATTTCGTCCTTCAAAACCACCATAACTCAATGTAATAGTTGCTATTGATAGATTTTCCCTTTTCAAGGTAGTCGATGTAAATTATACCTCGCGCATCCCAAAATAACATCTCCTTCAAAAAGTCCCGGGACTTATTGACTGATGGATTATGAAACGCTGGAGTATGCATCTCATGCGCCGTAATTCAACCACTTCCGTTATCCTTAATTATACGTTGGAGTCCGTCTTTCATGCATCGAATGGAGTTTAGTGATGCCTGTAAAATGAGACGTACACCGTATCTTCTTTGGATATCTTGTCACTTTAAGAATTTCAATATCTAAACTTGACTGCGGTTATATGCAAGACAAACTGAATACCGAATTGCGTTGATACCGAAAACGTAACTGAAAAGACTTTTGAATTAGCCGAATCCACCTTGCTATATAAAGATTTATATGAAATGATAAAACGTGTTTTTGTTCCATTTCGTTCGAAGAGTTAGAAAAAAAGCTTCGCAGATTTCACCAAACTTTATTGTGACCGATTTCATCACATTTGTAACATCCATAGATTCCTCCATCACTTATGCAATGAAACTGGTCGTACCGCAATAAAGTTTGGTGAAATCTAAGAAGTTTTTTTTCTATTTCCTCAAGATGTGATTTCGCAAGTTTGATTCTGATACCATTGAATCCATTTCATTCTAACAATTGTGTGACCGATTCCAAAAGTTGCAACCAAATTTAATAAAAAAAATATAGCAGTGGCTTTCTTAATAGTGCTAGCTGAAAAGAATCTCTCCGGACAGATTTCCTCCAGTTGATAATATTGGTGCTTTACAACGTGTATATACATGTATTATTGTATTGTTCAAACGGAACATTATGATAGACAGTTCTGGAACAAGTTGGTATCTCCAAGTCTGGCAAAAATCTAATATCGCGAAAAAGCCTTCTCTACCGGTTTTTGGATCTGCTGAGCATAATATTTAAACGATGGTACTGAATCTTTGACCTTAAAGTTTGCTGATTAGCTGGTTCTTAACTGATAAAAATACCTCTCTACTACCTTCATGAAGTATGTATAACATCACCGACGATAACAAATTATTTTTCCGTCACTCATAGTTATACTTAATCCACTTAAATGTTTTCTTGCGACATATAAAAATGACTCAATCGCCCCTCAAGACCTACAATAAAGAATTCCTTCAATAACCGAGAAGTGCATCTGTCGTGAGCATAGTAGAATTTGATATCGTTAGACGGAATTACATGAGAGAGAGAGTTTCAGAGGTCTCGTCAGAGGCAAGGATCAACTGCTGACTTGTTGCTAAGAATCGAATAGTGGATAATCTGAAATATTGAGCTCCTGAATTAGATCAAAAATAGTTTTATGCTCCGGAAAAATGAACTGAAATGAAAAATTAATAAATCGACATTTTGTTGAAAGTTGAAGTTTTGAGGGAGAAATGGATGGGTTAAAACATCAAGGAAATTATTATGCCGCATTGAGTACAATACAAAACACATTGAGTGTGAAAAATATCTTAAATTCTTAAATTATCCCAATGTTCACTGTGAAAAAGAGAGAGCATTTTTGGTAGATGGAATATTTTATATTTAGCCTTAAATTCACGACGCGAATATTTCATTGATTTGTGTTCAAAATTTAATTTAATGGCTGCACCAATCTAAGCCACTTCTATGCTCACAACCTTCATCAAAATCCACCGTGAAAGTTGTAGAAAACAGACCTAGACGTCCGAAGGCAGTAGTGAGCGGTGAGGCTTTAAGAACTCAAGGTTGGAACATTATGTACCTGTTTGATTACTGGTCTATGTACGAAACAAACGTAAACACAGAGAACAGGAAGAATAGAGCACAGGAGAAACTCTTCTCCTGATACCCGCCACAGCTCATATGGCTCCCAACCACCTGATCGTAACTTGAAGAAAATTTACCAGACCTTGGAAAAATATATTCGAGGACACTCAGTGGGTAAAAAATATTGACGTCCTCGCAATGGGATGACAGTACCGTTTTAAAGAGGAAAAGCAATCGACATAAAACCTGAAACAACGATGCAGGGTCTCAATTACGCCAGGTTGCGTAACTCACATCATACCTATCCCATCCGAGGCCGTCAAGGAATTAATGACGTCGCCTCCTCTAAAAGCATAAAAACATAAATGTGAAGTTAAATGCGAATAACCGTCCATTACTACTTGCTCGTGTTCGAAAATATTATCCCACTAAATCGATCACGTGACTGCTACATTAGTGAAATCTTTTTTCATGATCAAATTATCGTCAAGTGTTTTTTTTTTCTCTGTGGTGGAAAATGCGTTTATTTCCTTATTGCATGAATTTTAATGAGATTTTTTAGAGCAAACAAAGTTGAAATGCTAAGGTTTGGGCTGCATAAAACGCAGTCGAAACACCACGAACAGGATTTACAATAATTAACAAAAGAAAAATTCTTGTCAATAGGGAAAGTAACCTGACTGTTACAAACAGCGCATGTGGTCTCTATACTACATCCCCAGGTAATTATTTTTAACATTTCAAAATAATATTATGATATAGTCTGATTCGCGAAAATCGTTTGAAGTCTATATTAAATATAGCATATCAAAGAAGAGAAGTATTGTGATGTAACTATTAGCCATCGTCAGTTGAAAATGTTGGAATATTTGAAAGTTCTCTTTGCAATGTTAATATCAGTAGTTCCATCAAATGACGACAATTTACTCGTGGCTGTCGTGCTAGGATGGCGCATCAGTATCGAAAGGACTTTCAGTGTAACATGTCCTCATCGAATTTTTCGAATTAATAAGAAATCAATCTAATTAAGCCTAAATAATTAAGTCTGGTCTAGGACATTTCAAAATGTTCTCCACTGAAACTATCTCCAGTTTTCCAGCATTATTGCATGATAAATGGGGAAGACGTTGGAATGCATTCACCAACAATTTGTTTTGAAAAATTGTACCGGTGAGTAAGATGTCGCAAAAGATTTCGCAATGAAAATTCTTTTTTTTACTAACAATTGGAGTGATTCAAAACAAGATGGTCATTCGTCGAGACAACAACTGTTATTATTTATATACTGATACCACCGAGTCGATTGACGGCGGAAAAAATAGATCCACAAAATGTCTGCTTCTTAGCAACGCTGCAGTGTTAAATGCTTTTGGTGGTAAAGTCATTTTACAGGGTAAAAAATTAAATTTAAGCAATCATTCCCAAATCTCTAATAAGCTCTGGGAGTATTATCTAGTATGTATACAGAGTATCAACATATTAAATCTACAAGAAATCCTTAGTCTACTTAAAATTTCCGTAAGACGCCCGATGGAAATAAGTTATTACAACGGGTTGCAGAGCTTAAACTCTACACTCTAGGTAAATGAGTGGAATACATGCCACTCAATCCCTGTAAAAAGCACCCGATAAAGCCTAAAATGGAGGGATAAGATTTCTTTAAAGGATGCTTTTACACACACATTTCTTCAACTGTTGAAATTCTGATATGACTATTTTTTTCTTTTATTATTCCTGATTGTCTACTATTTTTCCTGAGTTGCGCAGGTAGTTTTTATTCAAATGTCACGGTTTTAATGTACTCAGTCTATGCGTGTTTGTGCTAGAAACTTGCAAGAAAAACTTTGCAGTCCCTTATAAATTAAAATGCATTTCATAATTCTAAAAATCGTTACCTCTTGTTTTTTTGTCATTTTTGCCGGAAATTTAATTCGGATTTGACTTTCAAAAATGGAATTGAGTTACGGGATAAACATTTTCATGGAGCTGGAAATTTTAAAACCTGTTTTTTTCTCTTATTTGCAGTACTCCGGTAATAAAGTATACTTGATAAGTTTAAGTTAAGATAAGGACAAATATTCAATTTTTTTTCAATTAGCTCACTAAATGGCTTCTCCCTTAAAATACGAAATGTTTTAATAACTTATACACGCTGATGATGTACACCCAAAAAATCATAATTGTATCCACTTATCCGGGTCTTTATGAAACCTTTTACCAAAGATTTTGATAAGAGACTGTTTTAGCCGTTACTATGTGGAATTTTTCCATCGTATAGAAAAAAAGAAAACACGGCAATTCCACATTTACACTTTATTCAGACGACCATGGTTTCACGACTGCGTTGCATCTTCAGGTGAAGGCACTTCCTTTCTCCGCAATCCACCCCCCCTTCCTGACTGTGTATATATACCCGCCCTGTACTATGTATGCCTTCACCTGAAGATGCCACGCAGTGGTGAAACCATCGTCGTCTGAATAAAGTGTAAATGTGGAATTGCCGTGTTTTCTTTCTTTCTATACAAATATTTTGAGTTACAAGATTTTATTTCAAATGAAAAATGTATTCTAACCTGATGATGTGTTCCCATTGCTTTCGTTCTCAATAAAATTTAAATGTCCTTGTGAGGAATGGAAGTCATAGGACGCCTCTCTTTTTTGTGTTGTCTTTCACTAATTTTCTTCTTATTAATTATCAATCTTAATAATTCTTTATTTTCCTGTAATCCCGCCAGGTGAATCCGAACCGCCAAAAATGGCGCCAAAAGTGCTGGTTAGCAACGCTACCATGAACTCCTCCACGACCGCAGCGCCGAGTAACTCTACGGTTGAGAAGGGAATGAATTCATCCGCAACTACGACGGATAAGTGCACCCACAACAATGAGACCCGCTCTGTCGGAGAAGAGTTCCACGACGGATGCGAACACAAGTGCACTTGCGAAGCCGGCGGGAAGGTGTCATGCAAACCTCGGTAAGCACACGTTGCTTCATTCCACCACACCCAACATTACCGAGTCATTTTGAGTTTTACGCTTGGCCTGAAAACAATGCTTAACCCATTTATCCACGTGTACACTGTACAAATAGGGTTGTGGCATTTTCCAACACAGACCGTTGATGTAAAATAAAGTTTGAGGAGGTGACGATACGAGGTCTGTCCGAAAATTATCCAGCCCTGCAATATTTTGATAAAAGTAGCCTACCTAGAACAATAAGGACTTACTTCCCTTCAAAGTTCCTGGAGGACTTCGCACACTTATCCCAGTGCCCTTTCCATTTTTCAAAACAATGAAAACCCTTCTCATTCTCGTCCGAAATTACCTCTCCAATCGTAGATTCCGCGTGTCGTTGGGTGATTCCCTCTCTTCTGTAAAGAGAGCCGAGGCGGGCGGGCCGCAGGCCTCTCTTATCAACTTATTCAACTTGTAAGTCAACGATCTGCCATCTACATCTCACACTTCCCTTTAGATGTACGCCGATGACACTGCCATCACCGCCACATCTCAAACAACTCCGCGAACATCAAACGACTAACAAACTGCACCGGTGAGCACGGACCTGGAAAATGCGAATCAATCCTGGCAAAAGCACACACACATTTTTCCCGCTGACGAAAGCGCACACCCCACTTTCCTCTTTTCTTCCAGCAACACAATACACCGAGAGCTTCTTCGCACCGATTTCTTGGTGTTATTTTAGACAAACAACTCACTTTCCAGCCGCACCCCGAATTTTACCGTCAGGAGACACTGGTCGCAAGGAGCCGCCTCGGCTGCCTTTCCGCCGTGATTTCTCCTCTGTGTCACACTGACAGGATGCGACTTTAAAGGTCGATCATTCGCCTGCAGTTTCCATACGCTTGACCAGTGTTTGCCATACGGAAAACGTTCCGGCGTCACTTTGCGAGACGCCGGAATCCAAAATAAGGCTATTCGGGCGCTATTGCAAGTGATTCGATTCACTCGAATGATCGACATACGATCGGGCGTATAAACTCCCGTCCGTCGTGTAGTCCATTCGCTCGCAAGTCGCGCCATTTCCATCCCGCCTCGCACCAGCTGAAAATCCGCTGTTATAAACCATCTGGGGCTACGATCCCGGAGATAAACACAGGTATACACAGCCTAAAGATATTACTCGCCTGTGAGTCTTTCCTTTGTCTTTTAGAGTTAATTTTCTTCGTAGCAATAAGCCCTCCTCCAATAAGGCTCTTCCTCCGTCTTACATAATATTTTGGTATCGTTTTATCCATTTCACAGTCTTGCTACCACCCTCTTCTCCTTGCCCAAGTGTAATTTCCCGACAATATTGCAATGATACCAGAAAACCAGGAGGGTCTTCAAAGGTCACTAAATATATTGAATCAAGTTCTACAAAGATACAACATGAATATAAACAAGACGAGGATTAAAACCCTAGTATGTGGAAGAGAGAGAAGTGGAATACAGTAATCACACTTAAAGGACAAAAATTAGAGCAAGTGGATTCCTTCACCTATCTCAGAAGTACCATCACATGGGATTGCAGAAGTACTACAGACATCAAGCGAATAATAACTCTAGCAAGCTAAGCGAGCTAGCAAGCAAAGCTAAGAGAGCATTCACAATGAAAAGACAACTCCTGTGTTCAGAGGAAACAATACATGAAAACATCCATATGGCATTCTATGGATCAAAAGCATAGACCATCAGAAAAGTAGACCGGAAAAGTAGACCAGAAAAGACTAGAAGCCTTCAAAACCTGATGTTGGAGGAGAATGCTTAAGATCAAATGGACGGATAAAATAAGAAGTGAAGAGGTATACAGAAGAATAAATGAAGAATGAGCCCTCCGGAATGCCATAGAGAAAAGAATAACCAGATAGATTGGCCACATCCTGAGGCACAATGGATTCATGAAGAATATAATAGAGGGCAAAGTCCCGAGAGGAAGGCCAAGGGATAAATACATGGGATAAATAAAGAAGAAAGTATATTGCAACAAATACCAGAAAGTAAGCCAATCAGTATCATATAGGGTAATATGGAGGGCTGCAGTCAACCAATATTAGGATTGAACGATCACTGATGATGATGACCACACATCAATGGAAACTTTCATAGTGACCAAGTCAAAACTATAAATCAGCTGAACTAACTTGTCAAATATATAAGTATCTCATATCAGATATGTGGTCCAATACTGCTTGGGTATTAACTCGATTGCCATCTCATGGAATGTTGTACGAGTTCTCGTAGTATGAGTTCTCGTAGTATCAAACTCTTAATTGTACAGACAGAGTATCTCCGAAATTTTCCACATATTTCAATATATCAGTACCCAAATATTATCTGTATTGATGTGATGAATCTGAAAAATATCAAAATGAAGAGCCTGGGATCAGGTTGGTGTGGGGTCAAGTATAGTATACTTCCACATTGAGGGCTCAGTTTCCAATCCTGGCAGCAAGCGAATTATTTGGGGGGATCCCAGACCCTGAACCCTACTTTGATACAATGTTTCAAACACTTCAACTGGAATATACTGTGTATTAAATTAAGGATCCCTTGGAGCCTTTCATTAGGAGTAGACTAATGCCAACATTTGGTTTCTCTTCCCAATATTACTTGAAAATCCATCCTACTTCTACACAATTATCCATTAATACCACCACCAATTACTTCAACTGATGTGCCTACAATAAAGATTTGAAAATTCAGCTCATCACCAAAAACTTAGTCCAGTTTGGACCATAGGAATTCGATCACCTGGTGCTGTTTTTTCATTAATGTCAGTGAAATGGGAAAATTCTAATAAATATGAAACTTTAATGAAACATTTTCCTAGGGCATTACCAAATGTGCGCTATAACTCTTATGGAACTTTCTCATTCATTAGTTTCCAAGGTGGTATTTGGTCAACTGACAAGTCTCTAGTCACTGACACTTAGACATTGTCAAATTTAAAAATTTTCTCCTTTATGGCTTACTTAAGAATATTTATCACCCGTTCAATTATAATATTCTATAATAATTCTGCACAATGGAGTTTATGAATATCTTAAATTTAGCAAGATGAATGTTCCATAGGTGTAGAACCTAAAAGGAGTATTTACTTATTATTTGGGATGTATAAAGTTCTATTCTCATTTTTGTTTTGGTAAAAGATGTTAAAAAAATCAATTATCTCTGAGGAAGTCATTGGCATGGACTTAGCATGATGTCTGAATATCAAAGAAAAATTTATGAACAAAACCTGTTGAATATTGTTCGTAAATAGCTAGACCTGACTGTTGATAATGAAAAGTGCCAAAAAAAGTTTAAAATAAGGAGTCTCCACTGATGAAAATTTTTATTTGGAATAATTACAGTATTTTATTTCGCCAGTACCTTCAATTGCAAATCCTAGTCAACTTGGAAGGGTAACTATTTTTTAGAAAGTCTTGACATACTCTTTTAAATGAAAACAATCATTTTAAATTTTCACCACCATCCGCTTTTACTAAAAACGTAATGCTTATATTAGATTATGTAAAAATTTAATTTTGTTTCCTTTATCAACTAAGTAGATTCCATCAGATTATCAAAAAAAAACAGAGTCCTTTCATTAAGTTGTGAGAGATGACAAGTATACGTTTTAACTATACTTTCTTATTCCTGCCACAGGTGTGAAGAAATGCCACAAAATATTTCATCAAAGTGTTTCACGATACCAGACCCACAGGATGTTTGCTGCACCAAGCTCCTCTGTGATGTTACTCTTGGAGATCAAGATACAAATCCTAATGTACAAGGTGAATGACTTTTGGTAGAAAAACTATAATAATAATAAACATATTTTACATTGCAATAATTTGCATTTTAAATTATTCTCTGCAGTAAAATAGTTCACATTTTTTCATAAAGTTAAAATCTGCACATATTTGTTCCCTATTATTTTAATTTACATAAAAATTAGGTGTTAATATAATATGGAGTGTTTTTCAATATTATTATATGTACAATGGAGCACCTGTTTATTTTGTACAAGCATCAGAGTTAATAAACCTAAAGTTTATGGTGCATATTTTTGCTGTGGGGCATAGATATACATTATTTACAGCCAGAGTTACTCAATATTTTAATGAATAATTAGTCATTGAATAATTAACACCAATGATATCATGTCTTGGTACTACCTATTTGTTTATAGTCAACATTAAAACTTCTCAGAGGGACTCTTGTCTAACATGCATGTCAGGGTACTTCAGTTTTTCAATATTTACTCCCTAATTTTCTTCTAATCAGCTTGATGCTACGTGAATTCCATTTAAAAAAGTATTACTATTGCATCTTAATGATTTTTCATAACAATCACCATCAGTTTGAATTATTATCTTGTTTTTACTTTTCCAACATAAAGATAAGCATTTTGACACAAATTCATGGAACAGATTTATATATTTTCCACAAATAGGATCATGAGTTTTTTTTACACCATTGATATGCCAATACACAATATTTTCCAAATATCAGCTTCCTATTTTCAAATATCCTATTTTGAGGTGGAATACTCAACACTATGTCACAGGGTTGTCTTGTATTTGCACTCTAAGAATATTTCAACTTTTGTAATAGGACACCTCAGTAGCTAGACTGGTTAAAGCACTTGGCCAGACATCAAGGGATCCAGGTTTGAATCCCTGTCAAGGCAAATGATTTTTGCAATTCAAAATTGTTGAATTGTAATGACTATTTAGTGGATGACTCCATTATTGTTACTGTTAAGGCATCTCCTGTGGTTTCTTGGGATTCTGTAATATGTTTTTTGTAATGCATGATGGGATTTTAGGATTATGGGTTTTTTTTAAGTAGTCAATGGGGTTAGGGCAGGTTTTCCATTGACGTTGGAACTACATACTACTATACTCCTAGGTCCTGACTAGGATGACTCCTATTTAGTAAATAAACGTTCTTAAACCCAATACTTCATGTTATAATAAATCATTCCTTGGCTGTGAATACTTTCTTCATCCCTAAATTTTAATCTAAAATATCTATTCTTTACCTCCCCCTACCTCTCTCAGGATTCTTCTCACTGTAACTCTTCAGCTTTCCATTGCTTCTCAGTATCTCCTGCATCAGCTCATTCTGTCTTCTTCAAATTTCTCACTTCTGGCATCTTTACTACTGTATCTTTAACTTCATCATTTTCCTTTCCATTTTTCTTCACCCCCACATTTCAAAAGCCTAAATGAAGAAAGTCTGTTTGCATCATTTCTCCTTCATAAAAAATTACTTCAACAGAATCAAAATGGTCAACAGATGCACCCTCGACCACCATGCTCCCTGTGACCCAACAAGACAACAAGGAGGGTTGCACTCACAAAGGCCGCAAGTACTCGCATGGTCAAGAATTCCACGACGGTTGCCAGGCGCTCTGCATCTGCTCTCATGATGGTAACGTTGAATGTGCCCCCATTCACTGCCCAACTGAGTCTGGCCTTGATGTGCTGGACCCTCACTGTGTTACATGGGAGCCTGTGCCCTTGGAGCCTGGTGAAGATGAGGGTGACAGCCCAACGTGCTGTCCCGAGATGCGCTGCAAGGACAATGGTTCCTGCGAATATGCTGGACAACGTTTTGACAACTTCGCCGAGATACCAGCCTCCGTGGCTGATGGTTGCTCTGGACACAGGTGCTTTTGCGAGTTTGGCAACATCACATGTGGAGGTGGAGGTGGTCCCACCAACTGCCCTCCTGTTCCAGCACACCCCCCGGGGACCTTGGAGTGCCTGGGTGGGGGTCTGGGTTCTGCTGTGCTCGCTCACCCCCCAGGGGACAAGTGCTGCCTGGCCTGGGTGTGTCCTGAGGATGTCGACATGCCTTCCAGCGACAAAGGTTTGTCCTACAGAGGATCCAGAATGGGTCTTCTCAAGAACCAGTGGTTCTGCTACAGTTTCAATTAAACTGTCACCACAAAAGTGTTTGCACTCCAAGGTTGCAGGCTGTCACTAAGTTGCTCGTTGCAAATAGGGGCTTCCAGATATAGCAAAAATTAGAATTGCATTTAAATGGAATCAGGATTGGTGTACTAGCTAGCAGCTACCTCCCAGTAGCTTTTACCCTTCACTTGAATGATGTTGGCATAGCACTTTAAGTGTCTCACACCACCTGACACCAGCAAAATAATGCACCATCCGAGTTACTCCCATTCTTCTCTTTCCACTGAAATTTAGTCAAAATCTTAATTACCCACCATCTTATTCCTTTGTTCAAATCACTTTTTTTGTGAAATATCTTTCATAGTAACTACCATTGAATCTCACATTAAGTGGCATTTTGGGATTGAAAAAATTCATAATTTTAGAATTTTTCATATCAAATCAGTGGGTAAATCAATTTGGATGCCAATGGTATGATTGAAAATTCTTCAAGGTAATGCTACAGTTTTTTGTGCTTCCACAACTTTTGTAGTTATTTTCAAGGTTTGAGTTATCAGATGGATAGGCACATAAGTTCATTTGTCAAAGCATTTGCACTTTTTAAAGTAGTACATCTGAGAAGCTCCTAGCTGCAATCTCTGTGTCCTGTATAGCTCTGAGTCAAGCCTAGTTTACAAATAAACCTGCATTCAATGAATTGGTGAAGCTTGGTAACTGCTTTGCATATATGCTGCTGATACTCTGGAGAAGAGTTGGTCAAAGAGCTCCAAAGAAAGTTGCTCCACCCATATATATATGTGCAATTACAGATCAAACGTGTTATTGGGAAGTAAAGCTCCAATATGGAAACAGTCTTCTAAGCACTTCTTCCACCCAGTTTCAGATGCACAAAAGCACCTTCACAGTTACAACACTTCAAAATAGCTTATAATGAATGAAGCACAAAATGAAAACTGTTAGAATCATGTAAGAACTGAAGGTCAAATGCACCCTAATTCTTTTTCTTACTCATCAGAACTGTTTTCACCTAGATAACCCTGAACTTATCTAGATGCAGAATAGTAGTGAAATATTAAAAGGAAAAGCAACATAAAAAATTACATAATTGGCATTATCATTTAATGAGAAAATGTACATGTATATCTTAAACAGTTCATTATTAATAACAGCTACATATGTAGCTCTTTAATATATCCTTCCTTATCACTAATTATCTGGAGACTGGTATGAAAATATATGTCCCTAGCTATCAATTATTTTTTCAAATTAGAAAAACCTAAAGTAAATGCAAATCCAGCATTTATTACTTTATTGGGCAGTATCATTACACACAAAAAACCTTGATGTCATAGTCATTCATTAAACTACCTCAATAACAATAAATGTCTTCTGTAATTTAATTTTGTCAGTTGCTACCCACTTATTTCCTTTCAAGGTGAGATGGATTTTGTGAGGCATAATGTGTTAGTACAATGAATTTCATTGTGTGTGATATGAAGTAGGTTAAGCTTTTTTTCAGATTAGCATGGAATATAAAGTATTACCAGCTATATATTTATTTAGAACCAGAGTCATCACTTGGTGCATATTATATTAAATAATAAATCATAAAAATAGCCAAGTATCAGAAACATCCCATTTTTAGGTTATCATAAAAGAGTAAAATACCTATAGATATTTCAATTCAATTTAACAATAAACTAATATTCAGACTAAAGGACCTAATTTCTTTCACGCATTTAGAATTTTAGTTATGATTGTTTCTCATAGATGGATTTTGTATGCTTGATGGAATAGAGATGAAAAACACACTTGGCTAAGGCAAAATTTTTAATGTGAAACAATTGATGATTACAGGGTACCCATTTAGTTAGCAACAATTTTTCTAAATTTCATCGGGCTTGGAATTCATATGTAGCCATTATCCTAATAAAATCATCCTATCATCCGCTGTAGAAAATTCTCCCTTGAGAAAGGCTCAAACTAGAAAAAGTATTTGATTATTATGTCTCAGTCTCTTCAATGTTCAGTTCCTAACACCTGCCCCATCATACTAGATGTATAAGCACTGAAAATTTGATCTTTTTATTACATGGGAAGAATTTTTAAGTTTTGTAAATCCAATAATTAGGTACGTACATACTTAAAGTTCACCTCTAATAAAAATTACTTTAATTGTTTTTCACCACAATCTCATCCTTCTGCTATCTTTAATAATTCAATCAGACCATGAATCAAATAAACAACAGCATTACTGTATGTTACTAATAACTGAAGCATTGTGGTTGAAAAATCTGAAAAAAAATTACTGAGGTGAGTAGCTTCACTTATCCTTAAAAATTCTATATGCATACATATAACATAAGGCAAACATGTATACCATAAAGTTTGAAAATGAATCACGCTTCCCAGAATAATTTATTCCTTAATTCCAATGCTTTCATTCTATTTAAATGACTATTGTGATCAAATATAATATTTCAATATGATTCTTTTAGGATTGTCACTCTCCTGCCATATTTACCATATGTTTGGCTTTATATGTGTACATCTCTTCCACCATATGCTTTTCCTCATTCCAAATAATAAAATGTTCTCTGTGTTCATTTTCAATCAGTGAGCTTGAGATCTCTCTAACTGCATCAGTAAGTTCTTGGACTTGTGAATTTTCCCATGGCTTTCCCATGCACTGCCCTTTACTAGCAATTGGTAATTGCAGGGAGTATCAACAGTTCTGCAGAGAGTCCTGTACCTGAGGTTATGATGATTCCCCAAGTGGAAAATGTGACTGTATCGACTGATGACAAAGCACGACCATTGACAGCAATGCATCCCAACACCACTCTCCTGGGAAACGTTAATGGGACAGAAATGATGGCATCAAATATGGAAATAGATACGAAGGACAAAAGTATCAATACCACCAATGAAAACAAAATGACATCAAATATTCCTTTACAAAACTCAACTGATTCTCCAAACATAACAATGATAGATAAAGTTATATCACAAGATATGACAGCTGACATCCATCCACAAAAGTTAATTACTTCTACAACCATTACAGTGACTGATGAGGACAATTCACAAAGCACCACCCTTCCACCAAAGCCTGATGTTGATGAAAATAAGGAGGATGAAAGCACCAAACCTCCCATTGTTCTAATCCCTTTCCAACACCCAGACAATACAACTGACCCATCTCCCACACCTATTGTCATGACCGAAGAAACAAGCACTATGGCATCAACAGAGCCAACAACAATTAAGCCAGTTGTTGTAGATGACAAGCCAGCATTCCAAAGTCCATGGGGAAGCTTAGGAGGAAGGGCAGAAGGAAAGGGTGAAACAAAACGCCCCCAACTCCCTGGCCCCATCCAGATCCCAGAGGAGGAAGATCCTTACAGTTATTGGTATGGACCAACTTCTAATTTGCCCAAGAAAAGTGAGACCACTCCTGAAGTTCCATTTGCTCCAGAATATAATGGACCCTTTGCAACCAAACCAGATGCACCAACAGATCTGTTTAAACCTAATCAAAATGAAAAGCACATGCTCACTCCCAACACCCAGCAAAAACCAACTGAAAGTGTTCAAAAGAAACCAAAACAGCCAGATGACAGCCTGCCCATATTTTTGCGATATCCAGTCCAGTCAGGGAAGAAACAACGCATTGACCCTCAGAAAAGCAGACTGCCGGAACGCCCAACATCTCCTAATGCCAACGATTTTGAATATCAAGGCCCATTTCTGGGAATACCTCCATCTGGTCCTGGGGACCACATATTCTTTCATCCCCAAGGTGGAAATATTAAACAAGGAGAAAATTTTCCTACGAGGCCCAATGGATTGAGCAAGAAACCTGGGAACATTCACGGGCAACAACTGCCACCCTTCAGGCAACCGACTACCAAGTATCCCATAGAACATGGTGGGTTCCCTGTGCCACTGTTGATCCATCCTGGGCAAAGAGTCCCCACCATTGGACCGCCAAATCAACACCCACATGCACAGGGACCAGGAAATCGACCCATTCTAGGCGGAAGGCCAACTGGTGGCAATACTGTACCACACCACCAGCAGGGGGGGTCCCCACCACAGGAGCACTACCAAATTCAAGACCTCGAAGGTGGACCAGTGTCTCCTGAGATAGCACAGCACATTCTCTGGGCCCTTCAGGGAGCGAGACACCCACCAGGAGGTGATCAGAGGCCCTCAGGTCCACCACAGCAAGACCATAGAATTCTGCCTCCTCAATCACCTCCTCCTAGGGGACCAGGACAAAGAATACAAGTGCCACAGGATGTTTTCTTTCATGTGCCAAGTGGATCCGGTCCAGTCATCCACCCTACGGCTCAAAACCAAGGTGTTTTCATACAAGCCCAGGACCCAACGAATTACAGAGGTCCACCCAGGATACCGCCAATCCAGAATGGTCCACCCCATTTAACCCACACCCCTCCTCCTGGTCCACCACCTTTTCTGCCAGGTGTGGAACCTGAATTCTTGCCACCCGAACTGTACCACTTGGCCTTTGGGGGTGACCACCCTGACCAAAACAACAGGACAAAGCAAGAGACGAATCCTCCATCCAAAACGAACGACGCGCAACCTCATATGACTCATGACCATGCACACCTGACTGAGGATCTTCCTCTCAATCATCCTGGTACAGGTGCGTTCATGTTTTGTTAATCCTTCCAATGCCTCTCTATGTGCTTCGCATGTGCCACCATGGAATGCAGAAAAAACCTGTTCTGTTGCATTAGTTAGAACACCTTGTTATGCATTCCCTTCTCGGATTTCAAAATACTGCATGTTTAAATTCTCACTCATGGTCTAGGTACTACATTTGGGTTAATATGGTTGGTAAAAAAATTACCTATGTTGGAACACCTTAACTAGCTGTTGACTAAAATTATAGGCTCAAGAACCTATATTGTTCATTGTGCAGACTATGATAAAATAAATGAGTTCCACCCCCTTTGAAATATTAACGGAAACATGACAATATCGCATTCAAAACTCCTAGAGGCATAGTTCCAGAGTCAAGTCAAGGAAATATGTTTGATAGCTACTTCTGTATGAATTAACTCCATTATTTGCTCAAACATTATGAATAATACAGATATATAAGAAACTACCACATCCTTCAACTCAATGGTAATTTAATATATGAGAGTGAAAGGTAACTAATACTAATAAATTAACTTATTCAACTTAAGGAAGTCAGTTCCTTTCACTGTGCACCCTGTAGCCTCCCAAAAATCACATGGCCTGATAACTATGCAATCGGAAGTAACTATCCAATGGCATCAACCAGATTTGAAACTTGAAAGTATCCTAATGCTCTAGATTAGAATGTTATGTCACCATCTATGCAGTATATAACTTTAATTCTTCAGCCATGGGCTTCGTTAAAGCTTCATAAACATTATAAAGTCAAATTGAGTCAACTCACTGTACAACCCACCAATTACACCATTATTGTTAACCACCTCCACCATTATTAAACACCAATATTCAACATCCTGGATATTGATAAATAACAAAACAGCTCTTCCTCTTCTTACACACATGTATATGAGCATTAGAATTAAATATGGTAAAAAGAGACAATATATTCATACAGGAAGTCATTAGTAATTACTTGATTATGACACATTATCTAAAAAATCATACTTTTTCATGAATTACCTGACTTAGATTCATGACATTATTGTAGCTTCAATGACAAAGTTTGTCATAATCAAGTTATCATACCATGGGCAAAATGTTCAAAGCTCTAAGGCTCAGCAAATATAAGGTAAGAAAAATACCTAGGCTTACTCATACCTATACCCTACTCACAATATATTCTTCCTCAACCGTAGTTTAGACTGTCACACCATTCTCAAGGTAAAAGGCAAGTTCTAATCTGTGTCTGTCAAAAAGGAAATTGAAAATGGGTGGTTTTATTGAGTTGACATTAAGAAAAACACATGGAAGACCAGATTGGTAAATTGTTTGGAGGAGACAAAGCAAAGCAGAACATAAAAAGTGACATAGGCCATTATAAGATAAGGGTTGAGGTTTTTATTCAATGGTGATGATTATACATAAGCTGTTACAAATTAGGCATCTGTATTGAACCATGCTTCCTTAACATGCAGCATTTGCATTAGAAATGTTTCATATATATGTGGGAGTATGGTTTGGGAAATTCACTTGTTTGCATGAATAGGTCTGGTTGGGGTTTATTAGCAGTATTAAAGTTTGTGAAATTTTCCTGTACCTAATTGACTGTTCAGAAACTTGACCTTCATGAAAATAATTACCAAACTTCTTTAAACCAACTTCTGAAAGATGTTCATAGTGGTATTTCACACCTTTCCTTATTCAACCACTTCTTGGTAAACATGTTTAAAGAGGAAGAGTGGTGAGAGAAAATACAAGTTTGATTCCAAGAACCAAAAAACTTTTTCTGAATAGGGTAGACATTTACCTAGGTTCTGAGCCTGTAATCTGAAAAACATTACACACTTATATTGCTGTATCTTCTTGGGGTAAAATATGTGCTTACATATAATTCACATGCTTATCCTGCACTGAGATAACAGAAGTTCAACATTTTTAAGTGAAATCTATCCCTTATAATAATTCTATTGAAATTGAAAATTTCAATACAAATTAACAATGAATGACATTTAAATATTCTTGAAATCATACTGTATCAATTAAAAAAAAATAATTTTTTTTATATTTTTCAGGATTTTTATAGAAACCTTGAAAAGTAAATACCTTTTCTTTTGTTACAAATTGTCAGGTAGATAAATAATAATGAATTAAATGCTGAAGGCCAGCTGTGAAAGAAACACTAATTGGATTTTCATTTTGATTTTATTTAAAATACAATACTTATATTGGTTAATTGATTACGTGCTTTACTTCCAACAAATCTACTTTTGAATTCAATTGATAGTCACATTCCTTCACTCCCATACGGAAAATTATGGAATATGTTATATTTAAATTGTTAATAATAGAATTATTGCCATGCTTTAGTTGAATGTAATGGTATGCGCTTGATTTTTACTTGACAACTAAATGTACATGCATGTTTATAGACTTTGGCCGTCCTCCACCACCACCAAGGTTTCCAGATGTGCCCCTACACCCTCAACTTCACCCTCAGCTACACAATGGTTTGTATGCTTTTTTATTGAGTGAACTTGAATTCCAGTTATGCTAAATGTCACTGGGTCTTCATATCCTCAAATATCATATCTCCGAATAGAAGAGAGCCTTATTCACAAGCATATTGCCAGATCAAAGTGTTGTCTTGCCCAAGCCAGTAACTAGATACCTGTTTTGTGAACTGTGATTCCCCAAATTAAGACGCATAGGATAAACTTGAAAAATAATATTTAGTATTCTATTTATTTGTATGGGTTTCCCACTTCATAATAAAATGCCTCAAGTGAAGTCTATACTTAAATTTGTTTTTAATGCTATGCAAAGTGGCACTAGGTAGCACTATTGATTTTTATATGACATAAATGTCTCCAATGTGTAAAAAGTAAATAATTTGTGTTGTGTTGGCAAAACTTTAAATTGGGAAGCCCTTATATATGCTTGTGATATAGGGATGGAGGTAAACTTTAAAATAAAAATTCATTTGTTGTACTTCATGAGTGACTTTCAGTCAAAATTAACTGTGAAGTAGATTATAAATTTTCAACAAATGTTTCAAATGCCAAATGAAAGCATAAGGAAGGAAGATTGCTTTGACATGTATTTCCCCTGGCTGTGCTATGTACAGCTATCACTCTAGGAGTATGGCCTTATGCAACTATTAAACCATGATAGCGCATAAAAGTATTTATTCTGAGTTTCATAGACATTGTCAGATATGTGAAAAAAATGGTTTACATTTATATATTTATCTTTAAAAGATGCCCACATTAGGATATTTATCAATATTTTTACATTAATGGTTTCATGGATTAGAAATTCAACCGAAGAAAAATTCTTGAGGGATTATTATGACTGCTTCTGATATTTTGTTTTGGATAAACAAGTTTGTGAAAATATATTTTGTGAAATTGCTTTTTCATTTCAATTTTTCTTGCCTTTCCTCAGTTGGTGGGAGTCCACCTGATGAAATCACTGTGGATGCAGCAAATGTGCTGCCTGATTCATCTGTACATCTGGTTTTCTCCTTACCATCACTGTTTGTGGGGCTGCATGGCCAAGTAGAAATTAGCTACACACAAGACCAATTGTGAGTGCACTAAGTCATTTTTATTTTATTCTTTTATCACTACTTGTAGGAATTCATTTATTTTAACCTTGATTTGTTTGGCCTAAGCATTATATCCTCCTCATATCTGTGTTCACATCACTCCTGTGCTTAAGTAAACTTAAAATAATTCTATTACAAAATCAATTGTATTATTTTGACAGGTATTATTTCAAATCAGTCTGCAGTCTGCAAGTTCCTTGAAACTGTCTTACCTTTGTTTTCTTTATTAGAAAATATTTTCTAAAGATGAAAATTATTTAAAGACATGTCTCTCAAATTTTTCAGTGCCTCTCATGTTTTCAATTTCAACTATAGTGTAGAGTATGTAACTATAATGATTGTTTCATATCAAAATATATTTTAAAGGAAAGAAGATCCAGCCACATGGGAAGGAAAAGAAATTGTTTCTACCCCTGGTGATTTGATTGAGACAAGGCGATTAGAGTACACTCTTCCTTCATTCAATGGGAAGACAGGGCTTCAGCCAAATAAAGTCTACAGGATAAGAATCATGCTCCTTCTGAGAGATTTAAGAAACTCTCCATCAAGCCGCATCTTCACTGTACAAACACCTTCCGGTAATTTTTATCTGCTCTTAATTTCCATTTTCAGTGATGAAGTTAATAATAAGGGATTAAAATTGCTGATTCATGAGTAATGTATATTTAATGCATTAAGTATAGACTCTTTCTTATGCATTAACTTTACTTTTATTGTTAAGGAAATCAAGTCAATACAACTCAATTACCATCCCAAATTGAGGTTGATGTAGAGCTGGGAATAGCTGAAGTAAATGCAACATGGGCTAGATTTGTTTGGAGGAAGTTCAATGATTTTGAACTACAGTTCATTGATGGAGTGCAGCTTCGATATAAGGAAATTGAAGGAAAAGTAAGTTCTTTCTTTATCTTCAAAATTAAATTCTATGGTTCATGAAGCTTGTAATAGTGGCCTGAATTTTGGACAAATTATGTCTTCACAAAATTGAATGTCTTGGGTCAACTCAATCACATTTGTATCAGGTTGATGTGATGAACCACTCAAGGCACTGAATTTTCACAGTGGAGAGAGGATTGGTAACTACATACATTTTCAGTTAGTGTATTTCATTGTGATCTCAAGATTTTATTTGGGGTGCAAAAATATTTAGAAATCTTTCTTAACGGGATCATGAACTCCAGGCTGACCAGGACTCTGACCGGATCATGAATTCTGAATAGGTGGTGCATGAACTCCATTCATACACCCAGATTAGGATATTCTTAAGTTTATCTCCAATGCCAAGAGATTTGAACTTTTATTACATTGCACATTTTTCAGATTAGTGCAAATATTTTTAAAAAGATACCTGATTCTTCATTTCCCTTACTTGGATTATCATTAGAATTATAATCATGGAGAAAATTAGTCAGTGGCTTTGTATTTTTTGACACTGCCCAATAATGGAGCAATGACCATGGGCACCTGAGATTATCTAAAAGATTTGATGTCTGTATATCTTCCATTCTCCTCATGATAATGTCATAAGAAGATCAAATCTCAAGTAATTGAAAAAATATAATTATAGCTTACCCCAAAAATGCATAATGTAATAGATAAAAGAAGCTGTGAAATCTTCCATTTTATGATTAGCATATTAGTTAATTTTATAAATTTAAGTGGTTAGAATTCTCACAATGATTAAAATTTGCTTTTGCTTTTCCTTCTATTAATTCAAATTCAAAACATGAATTAGATCAAGCGTAATAAATGTTCATGATACGGTGGTCTCTTCTTTTTTATTTCCAATCAGTTCATAAAGTACTTTCTTAAATGCTATAATCCTTTAAGGTTTCCTAGCATGTATGCCCATGCCATAGGTCATGGAGTTTAAAGAATATACTCGTATATGTAGATGAGCTACAAGGTGCCATTTAAATTCTGTAAAGTCATTTGAAAAATATAATCTCAAACAGAAAGTAATTCTATTTTTAGTTAATTGCTCAGCACATCCATCTACTATCATCCAGTAAAAAATGTTAGGATATGGCTTTGTGTCCACCAAATAATAGTATCGTATTAATTCTATATAAGAAGTGTTAAGGACCTATTTTCATTTTGTGTGTACCTTAATGACTTTATTTTTTTAATTATGGGTATAGTTAACTCCTTATGAGTAAAACCTGATAATAATAATTAAATTCGTAATCTCAATGCATTGTTTCTTCTCAGTGAAACAGTAAGAAGTCAGTTTCATACATAGCTTAAAAAACACTATATATAATGTACTTCTCATATGAAACTTAACACTAACCAACTTGAAAACCCAGTTATTCTGGAGGGTAATAAGAGAAGTTTGCAGGTTTGAACCTCAGCCTAGGCTATGAATGTTCTATTGCCTAGTGAAGGGTACCTACCTACATATTTCTAACCTGAGTTTATGGCGAGATATGAACTCAATCATCTAAGCACTTCACAACCAAAATATTTTCACTAAAGTATAATTTTATTAAATGTACCTCAGGATTTAAGAATTCACTGTATTCAAATAGAGCAAAACTAGTCAAAACTTTAAATCTTCTATGTCTACATTATACCCCACAAGCCGCCACAGGGCATGTGTTGGGGGATGTTAGGTCCCCACCCATAAAATAGAACACAACCACATGCAAAACCAGATCATGTTACAAGTATACTCTACACAAATATCATTGGTGGATTCAAATTTTAACTCTTTTATTAATTCATCAATAAGGTATATTCAACAACTCAGCTCCTACATAGAGCAACTGTCAGCTACACATTGGAAGGACTTAGACCTAGCTCAACATATGAAGTCTCATTGCTTCTGGTACCTTTCCCAGACCAAAAAACAGAACTGATTGCAAGAGAAACTTTGCATATCACTACAGCTGCTGAGAAAGGTAAGTTACATTTCGAATATAAGTACCGATTCACTTTGTTGAATTACTACTTAATCTGTATAAATATCAAACTGATCCATACTGATGTATTATTCCATGTGATTTACTCCTTAAATAGTTTTATATGAGTATTCATCTAAATTAAATCATAAATTTGATCTCGATTCTTTCTGTTTCCAGATCCATATGGCTTTGATCTTAAGATCAAGGTTGATGCAGTCAAAGTATTCTCTGCCGAAGTCAGTTGGTCTGGCGTTCCATATCCTGAAGACAAATATGTCAACATATTCCGAGTGATATACCAGAGTGATTCAGCAAATACCAAAGGTGGAGAGGGGTCAGAAGGGGGAGCTGATGGTGAAGAGAGGAGCAGTACCTTCAAGGTTGCCAAGAGAGACCCATCACCCTCAGCACTTGTAGCTGGCCTCAAACCAGGCACAAGGTTTGTGGTTCATGCTTGAAAACTAAGGGTAATACTGAGATCAGATCAATTTAATTTGGTGCAGTTAGTATACACATGATTCATGAAATTTGGTTGTTAATGGCTAAATATAAATAGGCATTAGTCAAAAGTTATTTGAATTCCATCCAAGGCAGAAATAAGTTATCAAATTCAGAAGAAACGAGATAAGTCTCCAATTTTTATAGAACCATGTGCAAAGGATTTTTATACAATTTTGTATTCTCAAGGCTTAGGGAAAATGAAATAATGAAGGCAGTGATATAAGTGAGAATGAAATTCCTTCCTTCTACAAATCCTGATTTGTTATCGTTTAATAATTTACTCAAAACCTGCCAGGAGTTTTATTGACTTTAGGTGAATGTGCAATAAGGTTTAGCTTACAGTTACATGGATGAGCTCACAATTCCTTTTTGCTGCTAAAAATGAAATGTGGGAATGGAGTACTGCTTTAATAATTTTATTTAATCATTTCCTTACAGGTACAGAATGTGGCTTGAGGCTTACCTAACTAATGGAAAGATAAAGAAGAGTGATGTTAAGGATATAGTAACTAAGCCCTCTTCCTCATCAAGTACAAAACAAGGTAATTATTCAATGCTTCAGTTCAATGAGTAAATATTTGATAAGATAAAAGAGTTTCTGCATTTTTTATTATCTAAAACTAAACTAATTGGAGCACTTAAGAGATGATTAAATTACTTAGATGGACCAGAAGTAGTGGGAAGTTATAGGATGAGAGAAAATTTAAAATTTTCAGGCAAAAAGGAAGATAGAGAATGGAATTGTTATTTCTATTATGCCACGAAAATGAAAAATTGCAAAGCCAATATTAGTGGAGGGGATAAGCAGTTTGCATAATTTTTCAGAAACTCTTTTGAATGCTCATGCATCTTTTTCATAAACCATCCAAATTTAACTTCTGTGCAACAGAGTTCATATAATAACAAAGCTAATTCAGATGAATATGCTCAAACCAAAAAATGAAGTGACAATGATCCTTAAGTATAGTAAATCCTGGGAATATTCAAATATTTCAAGAATAGGATTTGCCCATACATAGGCAAGCAAGACATTAAGTAATTATTGTGTATCATCCTTTATAATTTGACTACTTGTAAAAATTGTTGTGCTAATTTACATCTCTCATTAGAGACCTTGGTCACAATGCTCCAATTTCTATAGAAAACTTTTAAAATGTCTTATTCTGAAGACATAAGGCATTTAAGATAAAACAAATAATTTTAAGTTGACCTTAATATTTTATTTGTCTTAATTAATATAATTCAAAAAAATGATGCCTAATTTTCATTAACCTGTTTTCTCAAGAATTCATTTAAAGGTTGAAAGTTAGAAATAACATCTCTCATTCACCCATGAGAATGTAATTATTTGCACTCGATAAATCAAACAATTGTCAAGTTTCTACAGTTATCACAATACCCAACACTAACTTTATAAAAAAATTGCTAAGATTTTAATCTCTAGGTTAAATATTGAAAATTTGCAACCAAAAATATAAAGAGTCGATCCAATCAAATGATTCTGAGCCAAAATTGACCAATTCATTTTGATTGAGTGCGCGTTTTATGCATTGAGCAAAAATGCATGCGATGAAATTTCCATGTTTCTGATTTGTGATAAGGTAATTATGATTATTTAAAACTCTCAACAGCTAACACTTGTTTTCTTATTTTTTGGTGCAGGTAAACTAGAAGCATCAGTAGGGGAGGTGGGAAAGAAATCTACGGAGGAAAGCGGGGACTATTATGGGGGATTGGTGGGTGTTTCAATATTGGCAGCCCTTGCATTTGTTGCGATCCTCATTCTTCTTCTAATGCTCCTCAAAAGGCAGGGCCAAGCCAAAAAGGCAGCCATTTCCACAGCCAGAAAATCAGAATCAGCCTATGACAACCCGACATACAAGGTAGAAATCCAGCAAGAAACAATGGGTAAACATATTGCATACATTTAATTATTTATAGACATAAAATGCTCAAGTGAATGAAGATGAAAGAGATCCTCCTAAATACAATACATAGCTTTATTGACAAAGAAAGTATGAGGTATTATATCCTATTTAATTTTTATTCAGATGTAATATTTTAATGTTCCTACCTACGTGTATTCTGGAGTTTTGTGAATTTCACATTTTACGTTATTACGTACCTGAATTAGTAAGGAGTATTCACTTGTTAAAACAAAACATTTGCAATTGTGCATATGTTTATAAACTAATCTACAGTAGTTTAGTTGCAAGCATGGTCCTTATCATCTCAAGTTATACATATATTAACTAAAACATATCCTAGTAGTCATAAATGAGGTTTAATAATGGTCTACCTATGGTATGGTCAGGCCTTATAATGATAATATTGACTCATTATTGCTGTTATTCATGCCAAAACTATGGCTTCAAATATATAATAATTGAATATTTTGACTAAAAATTACTAGCTACTCCATGTAAAATGCTGGTTACTCCGGACAAAACAATTTTTTTTTAAAATAACAATTATTGTGAACAACTTACTACAAATTTCTAGTCTTAAAGTCAGCAAAAAAAGTTGTGAGTGCACCGGATATGAATGAAAACTTCCCTGTGAACATTTGTGGCTAAAAAGATACTACAAAACAAGTATCACATGGGTCTAAAAGGACCATAAAGCACTAAGCACTTGTTTTCCAAAATTGAGTCCCATTCAGAAGGGCCTAAAATTTAATAGAGATGCTCAAAAATAAAAGTAAGATTTTGCATGTGACACTCATTCAAACATCCAACTCAAGGATCATGTAGTAGCAATCATTTAAATTACCAATTAAGTTTAAAAAAGCAGAAGACATATGATTTTCATTTTAAATTTTTGCCCTCTCCTATTTCATTTGAAATTAAGTTTCTCTAGCACAAATAATCTTCATTTTTACAAACAGGAGAAGCCACAAAATTATTAATGTAAAAACTTTGATTATAACCATATTTAAAGTAACTTGGCTGGACAACTACATTGGAAAGGGACCAATCTGGGGTAGTGAATATGTACTCTGGTAATTGAAAAAATGACCAGTAACAAGATGACTTGACATCTAGAGAATGATATTATAAAGTGAGATGTTATGAATGAATAATTTAGAATGCTTATCAGAGTCGATGAGTACATAAAGTGATAAATAAAAATGTTGAACAACTAGTTGCTTGAAATTTAGGCAATTAATCAGAGAGCAAAAAAATTAGATACTTTTATTTTTTAAGATATATAATGAACCAAAGAAGTTATGGGTGATCCTAAATCTTCACCCAACTAATGAGTGAGTTATGATTTGAAGACTAAAATATTCTATAGAGGGTGGCTTGGCAGGGACATGAATTAATGGTAGTCTTTTAGAGCACAAATTATCTCCTATTTTAAATTATTTGTATAATCACATTCTATCTATTCCTTCAGTGCTAGAATAATTATGATGAACTATTTATCATTTGAATTGCCTTCATGGAAATCCTTGATATAAAATATCTGCTTCATCATAAACAAGTAAATGAACAGAAGGTGGTCACCTAATGATTATAAGAGAAATCATATTCTAAAAGACTTCAACATCATTTAAGTAAATGTATGCTGTTGTGTTTTGAATTTTTGCCTAGAATGATGCTGTTTTGTGTGTTTCAAATAATTTATGTACTTTCAAGCCTTCAATTACCAAGATATATTTTATGTTATACTGCTATTTAAATTATCAGGATGCAAATGCTAAAGTTAGCGATGAACATCATTGAATTAAATACTGATGGTGCAGCTGCAATCTTCCAATCCAATTGGTATTGTACATTGTAGGGCTTTACTTTTAATTTCTTTTGATATCATATCTTGGTCTATTTTGCTTTTTTTCCCCATCTGGGAGTGCCACCACTAAGAAATTCAGTTGCATTTTCAAGAGTTTACGTCATGCCCAGCCTAGTATCAATAAGCATCAGATATTGTAGAAAAAGAAGACTTTCTTGGAGTCAAGTCAAAGTCAAAGACTTGGAGGGAAAGTCAAACTCAACTACCTAGTCTTTAATTAGTGAACTGTAACAAAATCTTTCAAAATGCTAAAGTGATGACTCTCAATATGTGTGCTTCTAATGCTTGAATTGCTTTCATTTTACAGACCTCTGACCATGATTCAACAAATGGAAGGATAAAGAACTCAGCACGCCTCCAAGAGGCATGAAAAGTTAGACCTGCTACAACCAAAACATCTCTCAACCATTGTCATCAGCCATCATCATCATCATCATCATCATGAAAATTACAATCACCCTTAACCTCATCATCAGATGCATTAACCTCATATCATAATTAGAATTTTAAGACTTCTTCCATTTGTCAAAAATAGAAAAAATGCAACATTTGAAGACGTGAGACATTTTCCAGCATTACAAGTTCAAATATTTTTTTTAATTAGTTGTGGTTCATGTTGACATTAGTACAATTAATTACCATTGGAGAACAGTGTACCTATTCTTGAAGAACTTTAACATTTGTTTCATATTTAAATGTTCATCATGACAGAAGAACTATATATACATATTTGTACATTTGTAATATTTAAAGATATTATTAGAATAACTTGTTATCCAATTTACTTAATTTTTAAGGCAATACCTTTTAAATTGTGTTCTACCGTGCACCTCACTCTTGGCCTGAATGCCATTACACAAAATAACTTGTATATAGTATTGTTTTCTGCCAAATCTGAAGCTCCTAAATACACCTATTCTGGTGAAATCAGTTTTTCATGTTTTGTGCCATTATCTGTACATTGAATGTTGTAACCTGATACAGTTAAGACAATATGATGACTATAGCTACTCTTTTGAAAAATTATAAGCATTAATTGTCTGAATTTCATTTATTTTTTATTTTCAAATGCAACCGAGAAATATCTCCTTATCAAAAATAATGTTGTAATGTCATCATGAATTCTATTAATGCTGTGATAGGAACTAATGTGTACAACTGATATATGCTTTGAATGTAATTAAAATGTTTAGATTAAAAATCACACTATTAATGTAACTTGGTTAGCTGTAATAATTTCCAGTTTTACATGGAAGAACCTAGTTCTTAACAATGTGAAATTAACCAGTGGAATGGTGGCAAATATTCTCAGGAGGTTCATAAAATTAGCAGTGTGTATGAGAAGTTGCCAGTCTCTCAGGATCAACTATTCTGCTCAACAGAACTGACAGACCACTGGTAAATATTTAAGTATTTGTAAAATTGTGACCTAATTGTTTGCTATAATGACTGTGACATAAAATCCCTTCTTCAGTCGTTGGGGGGCTCATAAAAATGGAATGTAGGAATAAAAATAAATATCAGGAGTCATACATGTTCAATCATCTTGAATTTTTGTACTTTTGGGATCAGCAGCTGCAAAGATATTGAGGTCTGACTCATCTGGAACAGCAAAAATTTGCCTCATGATTTCTTAATTCATTCATTGACTGATAAATGTCATCACCTACTTAATTACCACTATGAATGGATCCCTACTTCCTTATTTTGAATGTAAACTGTAAATTGTTTGATGACATCAATTTGTACATTAAGTTGCAACATTCTCAGTAAAAAACTTGGGGTGATTTTTGCAGAAAAGATAAGCCTCAGCCTTCACTTACTTCGAGAGATGAAAGAAAATAATTTCATGTGTGCAATCCTTCCTGCTTTGAATCCATATATGGCAATCAAATTTAATCCCACATTTTATAACACTGCCAAATAATTATGGTTATGAAATTCTACCAGCATGATACGACATTTATGAAATTGCATACCACAGGTGAAGCCAAAGTTTGATAATATCACAGACCAACTCTAAGAATTTTAAACAAGCTGGAAAAGGTACTCTCCGTTTAGAACAAGGGGTACAATCATCAAGGGGTACAATCATTGGCAATGCGGAAATCAGTATTTTTGGAACAAATGATGAGCATAATGTTATTCTGGTGAAACGAGAAATTTCACGTTCAAATGATTAATTAATGTGTGGAATATATGAGAATAAAAATAGTAAAGTAATAGATGATGCATGAATAACATGAGAATGAGGAGAGAAAATTAATGAACTCTGTGTAATGTGGAATAAATAAAAATTACCCAAAGCCGTACTCTTAGGGTAAGCCGTACTCTTCCCTAAGAGTACGGCTTTGGGTAATTTTTATTTATTCCATTCATTCGGCCATAGTACGTTCCCTTTCTCTTTATCTGTGTAATGTGTAGAAGAGTGTGAAAAATTGCAATGTCAAAATAATGAGTGATGCAGAAGATATGAATGCTTTTGAGATTTATTATTTTTAAGCACTCAAAGTCATTCCCATTCACACCAGGGTGCTGGTTGGTCGAAACAAGAAGTTTTAGAAGCCTCCAGAACAGAATATAGTACATGAAAGAATGTGTGATGGAAGAGGAGTACAAAGATTGGTTTGGAGGAGATTAGAGAAAGGCAGTGATTTTACTGAAATTTCTTAAAAATGAGGATTTTTTATTTCACCTTTGCTAATAGGAATTGGCATGAAGGGTTTATGTGCACCAAACAGTAAAGGTCATAAAGAACAATGAAACATTACAAATTATTTAGTAATGTAATATGCTACATGGATTACTAAGGAAAATATGTAAAACAGCTTCATTAAATTGGGTTATGTCTTTCTCACCAGTTTTAATTAGGCATATAATACTTTAAAAAATTATTGCATTTTTATAAGTCATCACAAAAATAAAATAAAGTAAATTTGTATAAGGATTGACCTACTCCCTGGATACCAAATCTTCATTAGCCAAGCTGTTGCATTATTGTATGGCGTCCAATTTTACACATCATGATGCAGAATTATTTTATCGCTGATTATATCTCTAAAACATATCTTCACCACAAAGTACATCTAAAATTTAAAGCAAAAGAAGTATTTTCGTGGTGTTTCTGCTCAAAGTTCAGAATTTCAATTCCATATGCTGTAATGTAATGCTATGAATTTTTCTGAGTGGAATCACAGGATGGTGTGAACCCAGTCATTAGAGTCCCTTATTAGGTACCTCTTTAAGAAGTTGTATGTATGTTGAGGGAGTTTCAATCACTATTAGATATACAGTTGAATTAAACTTTTAAAATGACAGTAAATATATTCAATAGCATTTCTTTTACTAATAAACTCTTAAGGGCAATGATCTAGCCACACTGACATAATGGACCTGATTATATCCTCGAAATTAACCAATATTGGGCCCAGATGGAGGTATGGATGGGTGACCTCCACATTTTTACTGTAGTGCTTATGTCCCCTGTCTGAATGTGGCAGGCAGATCAAACATGGGTTGGCACAATGGACCTTGAGATCTAAATTTCCTGCGTTCCTGTCAAAGATCCCCTCTCATCAATAATCAATCAATACCTACTAACACAATGTTTCAAATTTGCTCTGCAATTATAATTCCATTTGTAAACGCTTGAATTTATCCATTGAATATGAAAAATCACTGATGTTAGCCAGCTTTGAAAGTTACATACTCATTCATTAGGTATGCTCTGTGATGACATCTGCTTTTAAGTAGCAACACATTTTGTGATAAAATATTTTTATTTAAAAAATACCCTAAAAACATGTCCTTTTTATCTTTATGAAATTAATATGAGTCAATCATAAGTATATAATTCGATATTCTATATTTTAATTCTATATCATTAATTTTCTGCCTTCATGATAAATTGCAAATAAATGGTAAATTTTAAAAGAGTGTTTGAATAAAAACAAACATCCAAGTCTGATTCACAACCATTGTTATATTCAGAATATTCTTTAAACTAAGGACCTATTGAAACAAATCTCCAACACTGTAAAATTAGTCATAATCATTAAAAGTTTGCTTAAATATTGAGCTTAATATGTATTGTTCAGACACTATGCCTCAGAGTGTTTTTAAAACCCCCCAGAGTTTTTGTAAACACCCATTCAGTATCCTTAATAAAAGATTTGTCTGTTTCACAATGATGAGTGGAAGTTCCAAACATGAAGCACATTACTGTGTTCACTGAAAAATTTTTAATGTGGCAATCTTTCACTTCAGTGAAGGAGTTTGAAGCTACATTGACATTCAGCTTACCTACTCCACACTGCATTGTATAGCAATTACAATTTCAATAAAAATTAAAAAGGACCAATGTGTAGTACCAATGCTTAAATAGGTAGAAAATTCGAACCATGACGGAAGCTCTGTGAATTATGTTGGAAGAAGGCAAGGCACTGAGTAAGATAGCTTGAAGGGCTGCTACAGACCCATCTTAAGGTTGAAAACCTGTGGCGATGGTATTAAACTTCTGACCATGAAATTAATACGAAACAATCTCAAAACACAATGCACAAATAACACACAATGATAAATAGATGGCACAAGTAAAAATAAAATGCTCCATTGTGATGTACACACCCGTGTTTATAGATACATTGCATTCGGCTATGTGTTACGAAATATTAACTACGTTAAAGGCCTATTCCGAAAGTGAATCATTCGTGTAGGTAAGCTCTTGTGTCGCTCGCAGTGAATCAATTACCGGACTGATAGTTAAATCCTACCCTACGTTGCTGGAAACCACCGATCGAACTGTTTAATCGAACGCGGGGATAGGGCGTTGGTTCGGAATTTCTCCGCGAGGCGGACAAAGCGCGCCGACACGAAGGACTTCTATGGCGTCGTCACTCGCTACCGTGAGGCTCAAGGGTGTAGTCGACATATCGTCCGTCTTCGGCACTGTTATTGTCCTGAAGACCTACCTTTAACACTTTCGGAAACACGAAAAGGATCTGCTGCATGGAGAAATGGTTCAGTGAAAGACGGTTCTGGCTCTTCGGCAACCGCCTGCCATTGCTACCTCGACGGTAAGTAGGATTCTCGATTTGTAATTAATCCACAATCCAGTCCCTTTCGAGAAAATTCGAGTAGTTTCAAAATTCGCAAATTAAGCTGCAACTCACTTTTGGTATCCTCTTTATGAAAGCATTACTTACCAATTCAGCACAAACATTCAAGCAATACTTGCACGTGTATCCAAATGGTCCCGTCCCTCAAAATTTCCCTATTGATCAGTTGCTCAGACTTTGACGAGAATTTAGGTGCCGGAAACCTTGCCGTTAAATTAACTTATTCTTTCACATCGATGTAGGTACCTATAGCTATCCGCCGATGATGGCAAACAAAGCTGGTAAAATAGTTAAGTGATTTTATTGGTTTTCCCATTCGTGCACGTCGGTATTCAAACATCGAAGATCACGCAAAGGGCAAAGGTCGACCGCAGACTGGAGGATTCCTGTGTCAAATGTTGAATCCTCCGTAAATTAAGCTGAGACGGGTACTATTTTTTGTATTGTGGGTTTTTTTATCCAGCATCCACGCGTGGAAAATTACGTTACAAGGAACACCACAGGACTCGATTCTCTTAAGAGAAATTCGCCATCCATCCCGACTAATCGGGATGGAAGGCGAATTTTTCTCGTGACTTCCGCTGAGGTGGATTGTCCATTTCTGCCGGTGTGTCGATGTCTATCTCCCGCCCAGAAGGTTATGGGCGAGTCGGACATTGAAACATGAGCGGAGAAGCAAAATCCGAGACGGTAGAATTCCCGAAAATATTTCACCCAAATAATACGCTCCAGATAATTCCAGATTTTTTATTGATTGGGATGAAATCACCATCAGGTTTTGATTCGATAGAGCTGATTGAAATAACTTTTATCGAGGTGGGTAGGTAAATGAAATCGTAAATCAAACTGATGCCCAATCGTTAATGACCATTGGATAAAAACATATTCGCGGGATCGGAGTCCTGAGAAGCCATGCTTTTTCATTTTGATTAATTTAACCTTAATAATTAATAAATAATAATATTTTTAAATCTATCTGAACTCATCTTAAAGTATTTTATTTGCAACCTTTTTTCTGTTTTAGCAATTAACCTCCTCGAATTTTCAATAGATTGATACGAGATAAAATATTTTACAACACATTTTTGATTGATTTCTGAATGAATATGTAATCAATTTTTATTACCCTAACGGTTGTCAATTGTTGACAGTTTAAGGCGTAACGCACGAGGGAGGGTAAATATGACATCTCGATTAAGAACTAAAGAAACTGAGCAAATCATTTGAACGAATGTGTATCTAAAATATTATGACCACCTTTCAAGTATGAAATACATCAATTCACCACTTGCTAATAAAAATACGTACTATAAAACTACGTACGGACGGAAACTAGTGCTCTTTATCCTGGTTTACATCACGTTTCTACATCTACATAAATACCCTGCGAGCCACCAAAAAGGTGTGTGGCACGTTTAATCCTGTTCAAAAAACATAATGACCCAATAAGGAACATTCGAACATTGGAAATGAAAGAATATTAACTTTGTGATTCCACAGAAAATTTATTACGATACGACCCGGGTTTCGACGTCCAACGTCATCTTCAGGTAACAACTCTTACAGACATCCATCTGTATGTACTACATTCAGGTAGGGGCGGGGAGCTAAGAAGGTGGGGGAGGGAAGTAAGCAATCTGTAGACTCACAAAGTTACTATTCTTTCATTTCCAATATGAATCGATTCCATAAAGTTACGCCGGAAACCATCAACATTCGAACATTTTTCAAAACATGCCGATTGGGTAAAACGTTTCACGAGTGATTATACGGCAGCTAGGAAAAACATTCCAAGGAAATATTTAAAGTAATAGAATGCATGATGCAGGAAATCAAGAATTTTCTTAGTCATTGGAAGCATGGATGGTTGAAATATAAAATCAAAATACAAAAGTGAAACTGTGCGCGATTCACACAAACTCACATGACAGACTTATTCTATCAATGCGCTCACTCACTTGAGACGCATTCCGTCTCCGTCGGCAATGAAACGCAACCACTACAAGGTTTTTACAAGATATCAATCTCCAAATAAGTTTGAACCAGCTATGTTTTCATTATTTTATCCAGTCAAGTATTCCCACGATTCTTGGTTAAGTTTCGGGCTGAATACAATGCTACGTAATTTATCTCCCCCCAAGACTATATGAGAATAAATATCCTGTGGTCTTACCGAGTATTTTATGTATGATTCATCTCTTTATGCGGGTCGCAGTGGTCTAGTGGGTAGAGCGTTGGACTACTGATCGGAGGGTCCCGGGTTCGATTCCCGGGCAAGGCACTCTGGGCACCTGCAGCTCCACCCAAGCTAGTTGATTTTTCGGGTACCAGGTCTTCCTGGGAAGCCATAACCGGCACAGGGAAAGGAACTGGCCCCCCTACCCTGATGTTCACACGCCGTCGGGCTTGGTACACGGGTGAGCTCTACCATCACCTACTAAACCGACCTTCGGGTTGATTACTGTGCTTTTTTGGGTTTTTTTTTCATCTCTTTATACTTGCTTCACTCCCGTCCACAATTGTTCTCCTCCTACTCATCCTACGTCCATCTGGCGATTTTCCTTTCATCGTTTTTTCGACATGCTCATCATTCAAGTGATGTATTTCATTATCTTCCAAGGACATCATCTACGGTATCTTATTACGTAGTCCAATCTCCTCTTCCCTGGTAACCAATCCAGTCCAGTACACCTTGATCCTATTATCTGTCGTTCTTTTAACCTCATTCTCCAGACCCACGAACTGTAAGCCACCGCTATATTGATAGCTGTCTTTCCCACGCACCAAAAAGAAAGTTTTCTTGACCTCATGTTCAAAGTTCACTTAATAAATTCTTTACTAAACATAAATGGTTATTTTGCTTGAGAGATGTTTCTTTTAAAAGCCTTGATCAATTTACTTCCTGTTCTGTCCACTGAAGGAAAAAAATAAGCGTAAATTGATTAATGGAATCAGCCGATACGCATTACGAGGCGCTGGACGACGGATGTATGCCCCTCACTGAAATGAATACTGTGACAATAATATACATGAATTCCGATATAACGTTCATTCACCCAGCCATTACATTCATGATGGACATTAATATGAACAAACGTTCCTTCACAAATTATTTCTTCAACTTGGTTCATTCATCCATTTTCCTAATTAACCACCTATATTTTTAGTTGGCGTTTCATCCTTCACCTAGTGAAAATACTCCATTTTAATATTGACGAAGGAAATTTAAATCAACGCTTAATTTTATCTTTAGAGTTCCCCTAAAATAAGCATATTTTGGAAATGGAGGATCATACATGAAAACCACCCAGTGATTTTCATTTACCAATTTGCAAAATTTATTTTTTTATACTGACAGAAATGAATTTCACTCATTGAGTATTCACCAAAGTAGGCTATTCCTTAAGATACGATTTCCGCACTAATGGCGAGGATTTTCTCCACGACACTGAACCAAAACGATCTTGATAAGGGTAGAAAAACAACGCTATCCCACAAAAGCTATTTAACGAACATAGTTTGGATGCTTCGAATCATCAGGTGATATATTATAACAATAAGTTATTTGTGTGCATGTGTGTTGGCTCAGAGAGTGCAGGAAGAGATGGGTCTAACGTATGAAAAGTATTTGTGTGTTCTTGCACATCCGCCTATTAACTGCACGGGGAGGGGTTGTTTCATAATCCACAATGAGCTGTGAACCATTGTGGAGGAGGAAGGATGGACCAACTACCCGAATGGTGTTTGTCTTCTCCTAACATGAAGGAATTTCTCCAGGTTAAACCCGAGACTCTTACGTTTAAACGACCTTTCTGGGGACGGAGCAAGACCAGCCGCTTACGACGTGAGAATCTCCGCTCGTAGATGAAAGGAAATCGACACCTCTTTCGGCGCCTAATGGCGTTTCAAATTACTAAGAGGGAAGAGAAATTGGAAAGTACCAAAATTAAGCCTACTTCATGAGGATCTCATACACTTGCAGCGTACTCAAGGTGGGTCTCATACTCAGTAAATAGGGGAGGAAATAAGTAATGGCTCTAGTATGTAACCGATTACATACTACGCATCTAACATGTCTTATTTTCTGTGCTATTCCCTCACAAATGGGGAAAATACTTTAGGTTACTGACAAACAGAGATATTTATATCTGATCATGTTGAAATGTTGCCTCTAACCGCATTACCGTAATGACCTAACGATGATCTTTCTTCACACGAAAGTAGAACTTCTTCTAGACGAAAGTCCCCTACATGGCGATATAGAATTTTCCTCCATAGCACGAATACAACTCTTGACTTTGACTCTCGTTAGCTCGTTAGAGGATCACCAACTAAATCACCCGGTTCGAAGTAAGACCCTCGACTTCCGCGTAAATATTTTATATCCCTAATCTTTCCTCAAAAGAGTTCTAGGAACTTTAGCCCATTAATAACGGCGACGAGTTCTTCATAGGTAATGACTCGAGAATGATTTCCAGAAAAGTTTAAGGAATGTAATTTCTGATGATTCACCCTCAAGTTTGAATGACGAACGTCTGGCAGTTGCCTACAAGAGTGAAATCCAAAATATGACCACTTTGAATATTCATTCCACTTGGTCTTGGGAAATGTCTAATCTTCGACCTCACCGAATGACCCTATCAGCATTTCCTGTAAGTTCGCCGCGGTGACATTTAATGGTTCTCGGAACTCCTCACCCAGTGCCCCGCTTCATGTTCCAACCCACGTTCACATACCTACTTGCAAATCTCCAGCATAATATCAAAATTTATGGTACAGTCTTCCATGAAAATGCCACCATACAACACTTTTCCCACTTATTAATTGTGAATTCCTCATATTATATTGGTTTGTAGGTGTGAAAATTTTGGTGAGACGAAACTGTCTCGTAGATATTAGGAATGAAATTCTGGAATAAGCGTAGTAAGGTACTTCAACATTTAGCAAAGTGCTACAGACGTACTACATGGGTTGCCCATATTATGTGGAACACTGAGATTCCCTTACACCTTAATGTACCTAGGACTGACTTGCAGACATGGAGGCGTCCAGAAAAAATCGCATTATACGTGCACGTACTTGCTATCAACTCCAAAATCCTATAACAGTCATTACGCAAAATCATACAATAACAATTGCAAAAGATGGTGACAACAATTTTTATTTTCTCTAGTGTTTTAGGTACTGTGATGCTGCATTAAGTGTCCGAGTAAACGTGCGGTATTTCCGATGAGTAAATCAGCAAAGACAAACTACATCTACGGAATTTAGGAATAGGATTATTATGGTATCAACTCTTTCTTCCGTGATTAAATGTCCCCGGTACAATCACATTTCTGATATACATTCTGGTTACCCAATAGTGAATATACTTATTAGACGATATTGAAAACGAGGGATTTACTAATCCGCTGATAGCATTGCAAATAATTTTATTATTAAATAGCTGGGAATTGCAGTTTGAAAACTGAGGCCGTATGTTTTAACTCTCGGTGGACAGGAGGGCTCACAGCAAGCGCTGGGAACGCCAAAGCACTCTCCGTCAATTTGGAGCGAAATGATATCCCGCCTATGAATCATGAGTTCTTCAGGTTTTCTCAGATTATTAGCACTCAAAGTCGACAAGAACTGAATTCCATGTCATTTGAGGTGGTGCGGCAAACTAATCGAGTAGTTGACAGTAGGCAAGATGTGCAATCGTTGATCTATATGCTCAGCGTAGGCGTACTGAAGAGCTTAGTTAGCAAAAACTCAGGATTGTATGGACGTCAAGGAGGAATGGTGGAGAAAACCCAACGTGACTTTGTGTCACTTCACGAGGGAGTTAATAATTCAACCTAATACCTGTAGGTGTCTAGCCAACAGTGAAGCACCCACATGCGTCGGAAATACAATCTGAATACACGCATAACACGCCAGACCCAGGTAATATTTTTCACGGACGTCATTTCAATGTAACCAAGGTAGGCCATCAACATATTAATGAACCAGAAAGTATGACAGTCGACAGTAGAGTTCACCTAATACGAAACCCTTTACTGCACCTATAATGAACCAAAATTCAAGATAGGAGGGCCAGTTCCTTTGTCTCTCGCCTGATAGATCTTGTTACTAGTTCAAAGCTCTACCCATTAGATTACCACAAAAGTTAATCATATTGAGAAAACCCGGGGTCAGTGAGCCAAGTGATATATTGGAACCAAAAATGTTTCAGTTTAGAGACAACTACAAATGTGGATTAATTTCTTTCAATGGCAACGAATAGTAAAGTACGTATGTCATTCTAAATTCCATCAACATAGATAGTATACTCAAAGCAAAGATTTTTTCCGACTTTCATTTGCCAACAATACTTAATTTTTTCCCCTTTCATTTAATTTAACGACAATACTTTACACAAAGAATGCCTAAGGTTTCTCTCACTTCACGTATGGTTACATTATTATCGTGAAACACTTTTAAAAAGGACTAATTTTCCTAACCTCAAAAACTAAAAAACGGAAAATTTTTCAAATTGTACCTAATGATGCCTATAAGGATTGCTTGTTTTACTGCAAACTCTTTGTATCGTGACATTGTAAAAGAAACCATGGGCGGAATCAACAACGCTTTTAAATGGGTGTTGTTAGTTGTGAATTTGTGGATAATCCTAAAGTTCTTCAACACATAAATTTAGCTTTTAAAATAAAAATTAGGTCAGAGTTAGTCTGGTCGGTATTCACCCCCTGGGTGACTAACACTGTACTAAATATATTTTTTAAATACTACTACTAGTGGGGAAAATATAATAATATGAACATAAAAGATTTTCGTAAATACTTTTCCTTGTTGTTTCAAAATATTTATGTTTTGAAAATACTTTTGATTTCACGCAACCCAACCCTCTTGAAGTATCTTCCACTTTACCTTTACACTCGACTGATATCAATTTGACCTCATACTAATAAACACAAGTTTTTAGCAGAACGAAAGAGCTTTTTAAGCACCGCAAAATGTGATTAGAATATTAAGGAAATATTTTACCGGTCAGCTGATGTTAAGATCTCATAATTGCGGAACCTCGATTTATCGCAAAACTAATCTCGTAAAATTATACGGAAAAATAATTTTTTTTTTCTTCATGCGAAATTCAAACGTAAACACTTTTCGGAAAGAATCCCAGCTTCAACAGGAATCAACCGTGAGGTTGGGATTTGATTAGTGAGAGGATGTATCATTTATTTATTGAATTTTGCAGAATGAACGGGAGGAAGAGAGCAAGATCAGCAGAAAATAAACGAAAAAGCATCGTCATTAATTCGGCGCGAAACAAATATCGTTAGTTTTGGAAGCCGTCAACAGAATTAATTTTCTCTCGTGCTAGGGAACAGTATTTTCATCGTTGATCTGCAACTTAAGGGTTTTTAATCTGCCAAAAATCCGGCCAATTTGGTCTCTTGGGAAACTTACTCTCATGATTATCTAAGCTGTTAATCAAAGGATTCGAGTCTCTCCTGGAATTGGGCATGAAATGGTTTTTGGTAAGCTGGGACGTTTTCGTGCCTGGGAAAACTGATAACATGCAATGTCTTTAAGGGGAGAGGGCTCATGGATCATGGGTCAGCAAACGAGGAAACACACGATCATAAAAAACGAAATCTAGATAAAATTTAAATTAGTTTATAAACATACAAAAAATAAAAAAAACTATAAACACAGTAATCAGCCCTAAGTTGGGTTTGGTAGGTGATGATAGGATTCATCCAGTGCTAAGTCCGACGGCGTGTGAAATTCACACATCAAGGTTGGTTCCTTTCCCTGTGCCGGTTATAGTTTCCCAGGAAGATCTGGCATCCGAAAAGGTCACATAGCTTGGGTGGAGCTGAGGGTGCCCGGAAATAGAACATCTTTTTCAACAACAATCCTCCGGTCAGTAGTCCAACGCTCTACCCCTGGACTACCGCGATTCTAATGAACCATGTATTATGGTAGAACTGTATGCACTGGGACAAGTATTATTATATTAATTCAAGACTCTCCTTGGAAGTGAAAAGAATGGGAAGAAAGCGTTGTGAAATTGCTTTTTCACGTTGATTCGTTAGCGGCATGAGACGAAATGTTTTGGAACCCGCAGGTTGAAATTTTCATGGAGGAGCAATTGAGCTTTTTCTTTATCATAAAACTTCCTTTGCTCTCCTTATCCGTTTACAGGGACATCATTATCCTCTGACGCATCTTTTTAATGGGTTTAATCGGGTAAGTTAGTAAAATGAATTAATTTTGCATCAGAAATTTGTGAGAATACTTTCCACCGATGACGGCAAATCGCAGAAAGACTGCAAGTGGAGTAGGATGTGGTGTTGCATATAGAATGGTGTGATATTGTTTTTCCAATAATGACCTATGCTAAGCTATAAATACGGAGGAGGCGACGATTTATCGTTTTGGCAACCTATACCGGTTATATCGAAAAGAATCTACAAAACCATTCATATCAATAATATATCGTCAATCCATTGTATGATCGGACGCCCATAGTAGAGATAAAGTTTTTACCGTCACCTCATAGAACTTTGAGACACATTTACATCCAAGAATATTACCAAAACTGTTTACATAGGTCATATGGTCAGGATTGCACATTTTTCCTATTTCAAAAATAATGTCATAGTTGTTAATTCAACCATATTTATCGGCTCTCGATATATCGGTTTCGAAAAAAAATCCAAGTAGAATAAAATGGTCGATATGAAAAAAAATTTTGTGCACATTGTGGAACTGTTAAGAACGTGGATCGCCAATGCAGTCTGAGTTGCCACAGTAGTTTCCCAACTATCTACACGTATCGACCTCCAACGCAGGTTGCGATACCGGTGAGCGAAAACTGACGCTCGCTGTCATTTGTCAGTCTCTTGTTAAAATCCAAGTCAGAGGTATTATTGGATAGGAGCGTGAGGGCAATATTCCCTTACCTGCATGCCTAAAATGATATTTTTAACTCATTAATGTTAAATGTATTGTTGCATGTGAATACATTTTTATTATTAACGAAAACTAAATAAATAAGCTAAAAGAGCCCTCGTTATTTTCAGTTCATATTTTCAATTTAACATTTTATTATATCATACGATCAGTGTGCGGCACAGCTGAACCAAGTTTTCCCTTTTAATATTTATGTCCTCATCCGTGTTTGTGTTGTCAACAACTTCCAACATGAAGACTTGGTCTGAGTTCTTAACTTAAGCATTGATTTTTGACATTCGCAAACTACGCGTCGGATTGGAATCTAAAACCTGCACCACATATCATCACTATTCTGAAATTAGTTTTGAGTTTAGTGGACATGGCTCAGTGAGAATCAATCTATATTTCTGACAAGTTTTTCTCCTTTGTCTGGAGCGGTGATATCGCCTTCATATAATTCCAATTTGCTTGATCAAAACACACAACGCACGGGTCATCGTCTCCTGGCACTTCCGGCTCTGCATCAAGCGTTAAAACGGGATACGTCGGTGGAGCACACCTGATACGGCAATAGTTGCAAAATGGTTGCAAAAGTGGACCATGGCTCACCGGGGTCCAAAGAAATCCCAAGAATTACCAGATGGATCGGAAAGGCAAAATAAATAGACTTAGTTGCTGTTAAATACAGCTAAATTTTAGAACAACAAATCGATTTCCGAAGTATGCCATACTCTGTTTATGCATGGTATTCTTAGTATTCTTCCGTAAAACCACATTTTCAACACCTCCGATTTCCTCATCTCTGTTACTCCTATCGCCCAAGTCTCATATTCGTAAGAAAGGGGACTCCAATTAACACTCTTGACGAATCGCTTCTTTATATCTATGCTACGATCTAACCTAACTGCGTTATCTGTCATATCTATATATATATATATATATATATATATATATATATATATATATATATATATATATATATATATATATATATATATATATATATATAACTTAGACAGCAACACACAGCACGAGAACACATATATGGCAAATGATATGACGACCGCGGAAGCCTTGCCTCTCCCGCTGCCGGGCACGACACACGGCCGCTTGGGCCGAGTCCCGTAGTTGCCAGGACTCATATTCTCTATAGTGCCCATCATTACATTCTTGGGAATGATAATTGAGGTGGTTTCCCGTTGCCTGCCTCAATAGTGTTTTTAACGTGACACCATCACTTAATGGCCGCCCCACTGGGGTCAGATGCCTTTGCAGCCGCCTCACTGAGGAACAGACGTTGCGTGGACTACCTTTCGTCTGGCTCCTAACCTTCGACCTATCTGGCATGGGTGACCCTACCAGGAGCAATTATATTTACTCCCGCCAGCACAGCTCTAGGGGTCATCGGAACACACAAGCCCTTCCACCACGACAAGGTTGTAGTCAATGGGAGGGATGGAAGAATTTATCCACAGAGTTAGGCAAAATGAAGTACAAAGAGTTAAACAATAAATTGAGAAGGGCCACAAATAAAGCAAAAGAAGAATGGTGGAAAACGCAATGCGAGGATATGGAAAGTTTACAGAAGAAGGGTGAAATTGGTGCTCTATACAGCAAGGTTAAGTTATTATCGGGAAGTAAGAAGGCAAGATCTGTGCTAACAGTTAAAGATAAGTGGGGTAAGATAATAGTTGAACCAGGAAAAATCCAAGAGAGATGGAAGGAATATATAGAAACACTGTATGGTAAAGAACTTAGGCCGACAAGGTTAGACATAGAAAAGGAACATGACGTAGAAGAAGATAGCTTAGGTCCAGGCATACTCGATGATGAAATAGAAAGGGCATTAAAGGAGATGAAAGCAAATAAGGCCGTAGGGGTGGACAACATTCCTGTAGAACTGTTGAAATGTTTAGGAAAATGTGGGAAGAAGGCCCTATATGGACTGATTCGTAGTATCTATGAGGAAGGAATCTGGCCGGAAGATTTTGTGAGATCATCGTTAGTTCCTATTCTAAAAAAGGCAAAGGCTACATCATGTGAGGATTACAGAACAATAAGTTTGATATCCCACGCAGCTAAAGTTATTCTCAGGATCATCAACAAAAGGATAGAGAGTAAGGCAAATGATTACTTAGGGGATGATCAGTTTGGGTTCAGGAAAGGAAGAGGTACGCGTGATGCCATTGCAGTAATGAAATCACTAGTCGAGAGGAATATAGAATACAATCAGGACGTTTTTGCCTGTTTTGTAGATTTCGAAAAAGTGTTTGATAGAGTGAATTGGGAAAAATTAATGCGTGTATTGCAGAAAATAGGAATGGATTGGAGGAACAGGAGACTGATCCGCAACCTGTACATGTCTCAGACTGCTCAGGTGCGAGTGGGGAACGGAGAGTCCGGATGGGCAGTGTTAGGAAGAGGTGTAAGGCAGGGTTGCCCATTGTCACCGGTACTGTTCAACGCATATGAAGAGGAAATGATTAAAGAGGCATGGGAAGAACTGGAGGTAGGAATGAAAGTCGGGGGGAAATTCGTAAAATCGGTTAGGTTTGCTGATGACCAAGCATTAGTTTCTCAGTCAGCCAAAGGGTTGCAAGCGTTGCTGAGTGAATTGGAGGTTCAGTGCGATAAATATGGGATGAGAATCAATATTAATAAAACAAAGGTTATGCGAATTTCCAGAAAGAAAAAGGCTAAGCTAAATATTAAAATAGGCGGGGAAAAAATAGAGCAGGTAGAACAGTTTACATATCTCGGAAGTGTTTTGGACCAATACGGTCAAAGTGGTAGGGACGTAAGGAGAAGAATTGCGCTAGGCAAGGAGGCTTTCTCAAGGAGGAGGGAGTTGATGACGGGGACGTTGAGTAGGGATGTTAAGACAAGACTCGTAAAAACTCTGATATGGAGCGTAGCTAGTATACTATAGTACGGCGCGGAAACGTGGTCGCTGAAGCAGGAGGATAGACGTAGATTGGAGGCTTTTGAAATGTGGGTGTGGAGAAGAATGGAGAAGGTGAAATGGACCGAAAGGAAAACAAATGAGGAAGTACTAGAAATGGTGGGGGAGGAGAGGGGTTTGTTGAGAGAAATCCTATGGAGGCAGGAAAAATGGATGAAAGGCGTATTGAGCGGTAGTGGAATGTTGAAGAAGGTAATAGAGGTGAGAATGTTAGGCAAACGAGGAAAGAGTAGGAACAGGATAGGGATGCTGGACGGGATGAAGGGAGGAAGAAAGTATACAGAGATGAAGAGGAGCCTGATGTAGAGTATGTTGCTGGATTGTGTTTTGTTCGGAGTCACAAAATGTTTATTTGGTGGTTGTGTCCATCCATAAACCTACTTTAACCGGTAGATTTCCTAATTATATATATACATATATATATATATATATATATATATATATTTCCTCTACATATACGTTGAACAGTACCGGTGACAATGGGCAACCCTGCCTTACACCTCTTCCTAACACTGCCCATCCGGACTCTCCGTTCCCCACTCGCACCTGAGCAGTCTGAGACATGTACAGGTTGCGGATCAGTCTCCTGTCCCTCCAATCCATTCTCTATTTTCTGCAATACACGCATTAATTTTTCCCAATTCACGAAAAAATAGATCAGGTAGAACAGTTTACATATCTCGGAAGTGTTTTGGACCAACACGGTCAAAGTGGTAGGGACGTAAGGAGAAGAATTGCGCTAGGCAAGGAGGCTTTCTCAAGGAGGAGGGAGTTGATGACGGGGACGTTGAGTAGGGATGTTAAGACAAGACTCGTAAAAACTCTGATATGGAGCGTAGCTAGTATACTATAGTACGGCGCGGAAACGTGGTCGCTGAAGCAGGAGGATAGACGTAGATTGGAGGCTTTTGAAATGTGGGTGTGGAGAAGAATGGAGAAGGTGAAATGGACCGAAAGGAAAACAAATGAGGAAGTACTAGAAATGGTGGGGGAGGAGAGGGGTTTGTTGAGAGAAATCCTATGGAGGCAGGAAAAATGGATGAAAGGCGTATGAGCGGTAGTGGAATGTTGAAGAGGGTAATAGAGGGGAGAATGTTGGGCAAGCGAGGTAAGGGTAGGAACAGGATAGGGATGTTGGACGGGATGAAGGGAGGAAAGAAGTACACCGAGATGAAGAGGGACCTGATATAGATTAGTTTGCTAGGTGGGGAGTCACAAAATGTTTATTTGATAGTTGTGTCCATCCAAAAACCTACCTTAACCGGTAGATTACCTAATAAATAATAATATATATATATATATATATATATATTATTATAACTGTTGCCGTCATTAATCGCTTATTCTGAAAAAAGCCTTCTTAGCCATTCCTATTCTGCTTTTTATATCCCTCTTGTTTCTTCCATCACTAGCGATCCTGCTGTTTAAATGATAGACCTCCCCCACTAGCATTTATTTCTCTTATATCTTTGAAATATTATCTTCCCTTCTTTGACTGCAAATCGTTACCATACTCGCTTATCTTGAGATTTTTACATTTTCATCTGCTCCTTAACATTTGCTAGTTTCCTTGTAGAAAGATCGTCTTCCTCATCTGCCAGTTCCAGCAATATTTATAGCTATGTCGTCCGCAAACCGAAGCATGCGTACTTCTCCTTTCTCATTTTATTCGCACACCATCTTTTACAGTTCCGTGATTCCGTTAATTAATTTCTCAAAATACACAAAAGATGTTTAGGTATTTAAATTACGACGACTCCCTTTGCTGCATGTTAGGATATCGATTTCCTTTATTTTTACATCTATGTTTTACTCTGGATAATTTCAGGCTTTTTTCTCTGAAACCGAAACCAAAAAATTTAACACTGTGAGCACACGGTGAGATTTACAAGATACAATCCCAGAAAGTGGTCAATTTTTTTAAAAATCGGTACGCATTTGAATAAAATAACATGCGAGGATAGATAGTACTCCTGAAAATTTATAAATGAATGCCAACCTCAGGCGCGCATATCTACAGGAAAAATACCTACAATTTCCCACAAATTTCGTGATTAAAGCATGATTAGTATGGGAATTATAGCTGCCATTCATGGTTTCTCATTGATCACTCAATAGCAAAGATCGGTGAAATCGTGCTGCTATCGACTGATCACCAGTGACCAGGTCACGAATATCAATTTAATTATGATGAAATTGCCTTTGCACCGAATCTTTTGATTACAGTTTAACTCTTAATATATTAAAGCAATGGATTGCGGATATCCAGCAGATTTTGACCTGGTATAGTGATACAGCGATTTCACTAAGCAAGAGTCACCGGAGAATTGCAATCAACCAAAGCAGCGTTCCTCAATGGGAATCATTATTTTTATTTCAGGGTGTCTACTAAGTTGGTTGTTCCTGAAATGTCCATATCCTTCCGAACAGCATTTATATAAAACCTTTGTTATACAGTTGAAGAAGACTTATTTCTTTCCTTTAATCTCGTCTAGAACGTCTGTTCCATCACTGCTTACTCATTATCCTCAATCCCACAGCACCCTTCAGTATCCTACTACAATTGAATAAGACATTCACTCACATTTTCTACAACTTTTGTATTAATTAAGCGAATTCGTCCTTCCTCCTCCACAATTATAGCAGAGGAACCACTTAGCATGAATCCAATAACATGAAGTGCAGGTACAGTCCACTCCAGGTCCTATATTTCTCAATGTATGTTTATTCGCCGTAAACAAAATATTGAACACAAAACAAACGGTTAGCACGAAAAAAATTTTCACTCCTCAGAAAGTAAAGTCCTGTAACATTTTTTCGGTAAAGCAAAACGAAATTTTGGAAGAAAAAAGGAGACAGGAAAGGTGGACGCTCAGCTTTTGATTGGTGGAGAAATATTGATGACTGTGAGAGAGAGAACGTTAGAAAAGTGGGGAAGGTGCAAGAAAAGGGTAGGCATGCTGAATGTTGTGAAGGGAGGAAGGAAGTATGTGGAATTGAAGGAGAATTTTCGTATATTATAGTGCCTGATGCCTTGTGCCTTGTTAGCCGATGCTAAGAAATGCAACTGTGTGAAGTCTGAATCCGTCCAAAACCTAGCATGAACGGTAGATAACCGATAATGATGAATGTGTCGTCTGTGGAAATATATGTTCCATAATACATAATAACACAGTATAATTATGGAGAAAGAATGATCAAAACTCTCGTTTTTTCATTTTCTTTCGTGTTTCAACGTTACCAAAAGCCAGCAAACGTCGAACAAGGTCTCCAAGACATCCTTGGGAAACCGTCCAAGCGTTCATTGTCGGCCCATACGGGCACACATACACCGTCCCGGTGAGCGAAAACCCACCCTAACCGGTCATTAAACAAACAAGATAAAGCCATGACATTCCAAAAAAACATCTCATTCGTGTGCGTGTTGTTTGTGAGAGACGAGAAACTTATGATTTAAAGTAAGCTATGCTATAGCAGAGGTTTACAATAGTGGTTGAAGCCGACAGGTAACGGCTCATTTAGAAAATAGGTTAAACTTGGCGGAGAAAAGCTATTACATGGCATACAATTTGAAAGAATATGTGTGAATTTGGAATATTGTCCGTACAGGTGGACTAAGGTGGAATACAAACTAGCACTAAGAGGAGAATGAATAAAACTTTATGGTAAGAGACATAGGAAAGACTCATAGGCGAGTCACGTCCTTAGGCAGTGTATTTATTTCTCTTTGGCCCAGCGACAAGGTGATCCCGGCGGCGGAAGACCGACCGATTGAATGCCGTTTTAATTAAGAGTCTAATTGGGGCAGATGTGCGGATAGTCGGAATCAAGGATATTGCATCTCGTACATCAAATTTAGAGCTTCAGATTAAGAACTCCGGGCAGGATGGGAAGCGATAACTCTAGGCCTTTAACGGACCAAGGTCTCGCTGGGAATTGGGGCAAACTATTTTTCCACCCTCATTTACATTTTAGGCGGGGGTGAAATGCGGTCTCATGGGGGTGGTAGCTGAGCACTGGTCAAGTCTTCCACCTCGTTTATGCCTCTCTCATGTTTTTTCAAGTCTTTCCTGCACGAAACGACTGCTCTGAACTTGGGAGGAAAGGTGTGAGGAAGGGAATAGATGGTGAGGATTAAGGTAGCCAAAATAGAAGCCAAGCACCCTGCCGTGGCCGGCTCTCAACAGAAGACATAGAAGATAAAACGTACAAAAATCCGGAAAAATCCTTTCGCTTGAACCTTCTTGCCATTAGTCTCGATGTTACACCATTTGAGTCATTTATGCAACGCTACTTCATTTGATGAAATCAGTACTTAACTCAAGATTTTCAGTATTAGATTCAAACTTGGTGCTAAGTCCCGGATTAGTTCTTTTAAACGATCCATTTTTTCTATATGGCAAGATTTTTGCGCATTCACTTATGCTTTTGCTTTGCGTTTTCGACGACAGTATTGATTGAAACAAAATAATGATCTCGACACACAAATCGCTAGTCTCTTGAAATACCCCTGCTGATTGTTAGTTGAATGCAAGAATCAGTTAGAATTAAAGTATCGTAATTATTTATATTTTTAGCACTGAATAGAGTCTAATTTAGTTAACTTTAATCTAATTATTTATCGTTAATATTCCTCACAATTAAACGACACGGTTTTTGACGTTCTACTGAAATTAGCGTCGATTGAATCGTTCTTAAAGAAATATAGTATTCTTTTCCTGTAAGGGTTTTTAATGGCCAATGAGATATATTATTTGTATCAATGGCCATTGAAAACTTATTTTTACCAAATGTGTATATTAGTTAAGATAAAGCAAAACATTTTCACTAAGATTTTACGTAGTGATTTTTGGGCAAATCTAAGACAGTGCAATTGGAATTGTCGAATGAAAACTGCAAATATTCGTCTAGCGAAATAAAATAAAACTAACTTTTCAAATACCGCATATTCAACCGATTTTGGTACCGACCTGGTTTTCGCAAGCACATGCCGAAATCATTGTAAGTGCAATGAGCGCGGTGTGAAAAGTAACTGTTTCATTATATTTTAGAAAATGAAGAATCGCATGGAAAAATTCCACGCCAAGGATAAATATTGTATGCATAAAACACATCAAACCCACTCAGGAACAAACACAAATGTACGTTGGGTTATTTTAAGTAATATTACTTCCACGTAATGAGCAACCAAAAGGGTGGCATTTAAGTTTCCATGTGACTAACTGTGATTCAATTGAAGTATTTGTCACCGACTCGCTAGAATTGGGGCGGAATACCGTCGAAGGTATATGAACCTGGTCACTCGACATGGAAGAATAATAAATATGCTATGACTTCAATCCAGATCCTTTTTTGTCCCGTTGATAGGAAACAACACTACTCAAAAATAGCAAATGCCTATTGCAATGGTGTATACACGATCACTAGACACGCCGCCTTAATACTAATAATTAATGGATTAAAAATAAATCTCATCAATTGTTATATAAGTTGCAAAAATTTCGGCAGGGTTGTCGTATTCGCTTTTTGCGATTCATCGGGAAAAGTGGGGAATTGGTGAGATGATAAAGGGCAGAGATAACGCGGGGTCAGAATCAGTCCAATTAATGGAAAAAATATCTGTCAAAAGCTAAATTGCCTCATTTGACGAACATTATACTGAAATGTCAATAATCTCTGGGGAGATACTCATGCAGGAAACGGAATATCATCGCAAAATTCCGCCAAAATACGGAAATCGGTACTGGACTTAATGTAGCATACTTATAAATATATAATTAATTATAAAGAATGTGTATATGACCAAAAGAAAATATATACAGAAACAAGAAACCCACACAATAAATAAAACTACTCATCCCAACCACCTTTATCAGAGTGAGGAGTAACGCAAACGAAGGTGTATGTGACCACCAAAATATTGAGTCGTCTTATTTTGTGTGTTCCATTATTGTGGGTGTATATTTTTAATTGTGTAACGTAAACGTCTACTTTCAGAGTGTCTCTAAACCAAGTTTCCTTCTTCTCTCTGATTACCTAACTAAGTGTATCTTCGTACCTCCACCACCTCTTCTCAAAGCACTTATTCCATCCCTCCTGGTAAGAAGATACGCGGATTTGTTTTTTTGGGAAGTCCAGTATTTATGAATAGCGTCTATATACCGGTTTACAATAAATGAAACACACCTGAACCTCTTAATAAGACAATTGACAAAGCAAGACTTCACAACACTAATGTATGGTAATATATATATATATATATATATATATTGTAATTCTGGTTTCCAAAGGGTACGTAACTCTACTCTATCGGTAGCTTTACTAAGAATGATACGAAATAATTCGAAAGTATCAAACACCAACAAAATAGAAATCTGTAATAAGGATTTATGATTTTAGTTTTAAAACCATCAAATTTATATTCATCGGTACATTCTCCGTAGAACTCAACATATTACACACGTACCTGCATACATGTTAATATAATTTAAAGCACACTTTGATTATTAACTTTTAACTATGAAATAGTCTGATTATTTTTTTGCAAATGTTACAGATAAAGAATGATTTCCTTCAACTAACATTTCAGAGGAGCTTAGTTTACAATAGGCATTAAAATAGTACGCAATTTTTTGAACTATTAATTAAATTGATTTAATCACGTATTATTTCTCTCCGTGAGATACAAATTCTTGTTTATATGTCTCTTAGATCGATTCCCGGTTACCCTAAATTTTAACAGATATCTGCACTAGATGTTTTCAAAGTCTGTCAGGTTATGCTTTGATGTATAGGTAAATCAATTTTTTAAACTAGCTAATAATATTGAACGATCCCAGTGATCGGGATGATGCGGTGGTTAGCATAATAGATGTCCACCCAGAAGACCAGGGTTCGAATCCTGGAGGCAGATCTTTTTCAGTTGTATTCACTTTCAGTATTTCGGTACTAGAGGTACTTTGTGGAGAGTATTTTGGGATGTTAAACTGGGGACCGTCCGATGGGACGTTGAACAGCGGACCTCTTGGCGCCTTCTTTTCTCGACGCCGAGTTTCTCTCCACCCTTTGTCTATTCCACTACATCCGTAATCCTCAGCTGTCGGTCACTCCCCTAAAGCTAATACTACGATATGTGACGCTATTGGGTCCTCATTGATCAGAACATGGAAAATTGAACGGGTTAGCTTAAGAGAAAGTAGAGGATTTAGAAACGAATGTTTAAGATTATTCTGGAAAATTGAAAAATAAGATAATTGCATGGAACAGTAGAGGAAGGATACAAGAAATTGTAATATCTCAGATCAAAAAATATATAGCAGACGTATTATATATACATATATAGGAATTCCTAATATATATATATATATACTTATATATTAGGAAACTTCAGGGTACTTAGTGAACTCTTAATAAATATTATGCAAGAAAACTTTGAAGAAAAACGACAAAAGATGCAAGATAAAATGTGACTGAATAATCAAAACGTCAAAGTAAGAACTATCAAGGGGAGAGGAATTAGGATGGAATATGGAAAAGAATCGCAGTTACCAATTAATGGGTAGAAAATTTAATTAGTAAAAATGAATTATTAAAGTTTGTAGGAATCATAAGTAAGAGTAGTAGGAAAATTTAATGTTTGTCAGACATCAGCCAATATAGGATTTGCTTTGTTAATACAAACGTTTTTGTACTGATATCCGGTTCATGTTCTGAGTATACTTTCTGAACGACTTTTTATTCTGGTCTAAAAACAACATGAACTTATTTTAACTGCATATCTAAAATCAAATGGGAAAAATAAAGGTAGAAAAAATTTGCTCACTCTATGTACTCACTTGAGCAATAATAACACGTGGTCATGCTACTGAATTCGAATTGATCGACTATTCAACGCTATTTTGCCTGAAGCCTCGTTGTTTAAAGTTGCTCAATTTGAAGTACTCGGGGTGAAATTAAAATCAATTGCACATTACCATCGCACACAAAATATTCCAAAACACACTTCAATAATACCCTGCAATCGGCCACAAGAACATGTGACAGGGGGTAGTAGGTCTTTGCCCATTAGAGTAATTGCTGACATGTGCGATCGGGAAGTTCAAATTATCGTAAGTTATATTCCTTACTGCTGCTGTGGTCTCGAATCGTAAGAGGGAAAATTATTCCTTATATCGATCGGTTTGGCAGGGAATTTCCCTTAACTCACTTTGGCCTCAATGCAATATGGCACTGAAATAATTCCGTTCATCAAGTCCTTCAATACTTCTCACTCTTACTCGATTAATTGGCCTAAATTCTATTCAAAATTCAATCATTATTAGTACTTTATAAGCACTACAACACAAAAAAAATTCTTGTGTCAAGTTAATGACTTAATCTGTCGGAAATGCAGTATGTCTCTGAGAAACATTGCCATTTTAGAAATTTTTCAAACTTGCTCCTCCCATGCCAAAGCTGAAAAATATGATTTGATTGAAATTTTGATTGACTCTATTGGTACGTATTTAAATATCGGTCAAGAGGCTTAAAGTTTAGCAATTTCGATCATTTTTATTAATTTTTTAAGAAATTGTAAATTAATTATTTTAATTTACAAAAACTTTTTCGTTTAAGCGATACGTCAACCCATGGTTGCGTATAAAATTCAATTAACCCTAAAATAATTACTTCAGTAATTGCAATTTTGGACTGCACAACTGAAACTCATTCTTCATTGATAACTAGAAAACGTTTTCTCAGACGAGAGCGTACGTATTATGCCTTATATTCAATTCTGTTCATGATCTGAATCTTTCCCGTAGACGGGATATAATATTTTACTACATTATCTCCTGTTCGAAAGAAAAAACCTCGGTATGGTGATGAGGAAAACTTGAAATTTCTGGAAACTTTTTTCTATTAAGTTGAAGGAAAAGAAACTTTAGTCGTTAAATGTGATTGGACACCCATAGCAAATAAAGTTGTATGTCAATCTAAAGCCTACACAGATATAAGGATTTGAAAAATAGTCATTGACAGTGCTCGTTAATTTACCGTTTTACATGAAAAGTCAATCCTCTTTCATCGCCACTGCTGCTCACGATAGAAATATATCTCATTTTTACCTAAAGTCTTATCAGTAGAAATAAATCATTTGGATGTTTATGGAAATGAGACCCAGTTACCTAAATAATGAAATGACCGAGCTATTCCTCCCAACAGGTCTTTGTTGCCCCAGCAGCAAGCCAGGAATCCGCGCTGGCATTTGTCTAAACCACCATTTCGAATTAGGAAATCGACATTCTCGAGTATTATTCTTTTATTCATCGTCACAGGCCTGTTTCTGTCAAGGCGAATACGCAAACCATAAGAGAGTCTGGCCATGGATTTATCGAATTTCACTTTTTTTCACGAGACCCGTAAGTTCGCGTGTGGCACAGGCACACTTGGCATTACGTGCAGGAGTGAGCGCATAGCGAGGGAAATAAATGAGCGCGTGCTTCTCTTTCTCCTCTAGACGAAATGACTCCTAATCTCTAAGACCTCAAGAAAAACTGTCACACATTTCACTTCTGTGCTCCGAAATTGATTCGACCCTCCTCGACTCCAGCATTTCTCTCATTCTATCCCCGCAAGCTTCCGGAATGAAAACATAGTCACGTTGTAGGAGATGAAATGATCGGTAGTTATTTAATGAGATCAAGGTGAAGACTTAGGTATTTAAAAAGAAGAAAAATCGTATTTGGACGCATTTTTATCTCTTTGAGAGTTATTTGAGGAATGACATATTTATATGGCTGCCATGACCTCCGAAGCATTAAGTTCGAATCTTCGGTCAATTTCCGTCTAGGTCATCGAATCACTTTTTTTTGGGCGATTGCTTAATTTAAAGTTCCATGATCACGGGTTATCAACCTGAGTCATGTTTTGTGGCAGCTCTCCAAATAATCCTGATCCCTACCATTCCTTTCATTCTCTCATAGTTTCTTACACGGACATTTTCCATAATCTGCTTCCCATAGTTCACCCAAGGTCTTCCTCTGTAATTTTACCCCTCTGTATTTCCTTCTGACATGATCTTCAGCAAACTGTCGCTCCTCAGAATATGCCCAAATAATTTCCCTCTTCTCCTTGTAAGTGTCCTCTCTTTAATCACTCTTGGCAATACTCCATCATTTGGTATTCAATCAATTTTATTTTCAAAGCTTCCACCGTATTTCCATCACCTCGAATCTTCTTATTACTGCTAAACCAGTTATTTAAGTCTCAAATCTGTAAATAATAACACAGGCCAACAGTGTTTTTGGTGCCGAAGCTTTTAATGTTGATTTAAAGAACAATTGGGGTGCTGAATCCAATTATGACACTAGTTTTTTCCTATCAGCTATAGTTTTCAAGATATTGATATGTTGTTACTTACGTAAAAAAATCTTCTACATGATGATATGGGAATATTATATTAATAACACAGGCCAACAGTGGTTTTGGTGCCGGAGCTTTTAATGCTGATTTAAAGAACAATTGGGGTGCTGAATCCAATTATGCCACTAGTTTTTTCCTATCAGCTATAGTTTTCAAGATATAGATATGTTGTTACTTACGTAAAAAAATCTTCTACATGATGATATGGGAATATTATATTAATAATTATCTCATTGGCCTACAATATAGAAATATACATAAAACTTATTGACAGTTCATTGAAAATAAAAGGAACACCGCAGAGTGGTTATAAATTAGTACACTTATAGATTTATTTAACTTTGAAAATTATTTTCCGGAATATATCAAATATTAAAACAACTAATCGTAAGATGTGCCATATCTAAAAAAGTAGAGCTGTTAAATAAAAACGGATTTCATATTTGGATTCAGCTCTACAAATATAGTTAAAATCATCACAAAGATTCCCGGCACCAAAAAAAATTTTTTTTGTAGGCCTGTGTAATCTGTGGGCATTCTTACATAAATGTTGACGAATCGCTTCCTCCCGCATATCTACGGGTGACTCCGTCAATATTGCTGTAACAACATTTCCCACAGTTTATTTAAATATGAAATTAAATAGTAAACCTTTGCCGTTCTTCAAAACCATAACTTTTTTACGGGGTGTAAGTGTGAGTAGATATTAGAAAATTATTTCGTAAAAGAATTTAAGAAATCGCCGCCCTGAAAACTTTGCAATCAACTCGCCACTCTCCTTGTACGAGATGCAAGGCCTCACGCAAAATCACAGGAGCTCACGCAACCCTCTGACCATCAGCATATGCAAATTACTTGAAGGGTTCCGCTACAGGAACCTGTATGTTATGGCAAGGTGCGAGATGGTAAATGCAACAATATCGGGCACTACTCCCAAAATAATCTGAGGTGAACGCAGTGCTCTTATCTTGCTAACAATGCTTCCTCATTAGTCGCAAGAGAATGTGCTAGGCTTTATCATAATCTGAATAAAGAAACATAAAACAGACTTACTGGCTCATCACAAACAGAAAACGATTTCATTAATAAAAATACAAGGATGTTAGCATGGGTTATTTAGGATTTCCAAACAACAACAATAGTAATAAACGCTAAGGGTTGCTAATCATTGAAAATATTTTAAATTTCAAAATATATTTCGAGGGAAATAAAAATCATTTCTCATTGAAGTGAAGAACACTAAATTGCACATTTAGTGATTATAAAAAAAGGTATACTTGTAATCATGCTGTTCCTTTTATATTCCCCGTTCATCTGAACAACTGTCCCTGGAATTAAAATCAATTCATCATTTTTCTGATTTTCTCAAATCATTTTGATAACTTTGATGAATGAAGGCCAATGAACAAAACTTTGTGGATTTCAATACATAAGGGTTATTCCCATGATGAATTTTAGAAAATTTTAGAAATGCTTTGTAGAAAATAAGAAGTTTGCCTTAGTATTCTTAGATTGTTTTTCTTTATCTTCATTAAAGAAATATTTCACAGTGAGATTCGTATAAGGTCGAGTTTTTAATAATAGCGGATTTCTATTCCTCGCACATTTTCTTAAATTAAATATTCCACCATTTATTTATTAAAACAACGCCATTAAAATGCTACAATAACAACAGTCAAACAGTATAATTCAATCCTATTGTAGCTACAATTTTCTCCCCACCCTCTTTTCTAAGTATCTCCCATGTCTCACTTGAACTCATTGCTTACTAATTGTAATGAAAAAATGAATACTTGCATACTATATACCTACCTACCTATAGTATTACCTATACTGCTACCTATTATTTTTTTTAATTGTAAATAACACCCTAAATCACAACTTTATAGTTTAGAATACTATGGAGTGGAGAGAAACATGCATCCTTATTCACACAATTGAGTCCCTATGCGATATGTATCTGGTCCAAAAGGTGGTAAATAAATGTCGATAGACTGACCAATTGAATATTTTACGATATAGAAAATTGCTGAAATGGCAGTTTGGTGGAATTCAATGGAAAATTTGACATTTATAACAGAGAAAAATATTTAGAAGTAATTGATGACAGGGACTTAGAGAAAGGATGTTAAGAAAAGACTAGTAACAGTTTCGGAATAGAGCGTAGTTTTGTTCGGCTCGAAAATATGGACGTTGAAGGAAGATGCGTAGAGTGGAGGCTTTTGAAATGTGGGTGTAGAGAAGGACGTAAAAGGTAAAGTGGACAGAAAGAAAAACAAATAAAGAAGTACGAGGCATATTGTGGGAGGAGAGGAGATTTTTGGAGAAAAACTTTTTTTACCCTCATCAGATCCAAAGGGAGATGAAGAGGGACCTCATATAGATTTGTTTGCTAGGTGGGGAGTCACAAAAATGTTTATTTGATAGTTGTGTCCATCCAAAAACCTACCTTAACCGGTAGATTACCTAATAATAGATCCAAAGGAGGCAGGAAAGACGAATGCAGAACGTTTTAATTGACGATACAATGCTGAAGTCTTTTATAGAAGGAGAACATCAGTTAAGCACGGTAGGGATAGGAAAAGGAAAGGCATGGCTAATGGAATGAAGGAAGGTAGAACGTATGAGGAATTAAAGAAGAGTTTATTCTAATGTAGTCGTGTCTCGTTAGGCGAGTCTAAGAAACGCCGAGGTGTTTTATTCCTTGTCCTTTAAAAACGTGCCTTAAAGGATAGACTATCAAATCAAGAAACTTATAAACAAAACAATATTACAAGTATTCATTCTTATACTCATCTCTTTCCCAGTTGAACTTCGTATTGTAAATGTTTGAAGTAATGGTGTACAGTATTCTTTCCACACTTAACATTTCACAATTTTAAATAGCCCGTCAATACACATAATAAAGTAGCACATGTAAACATCACAAATAATCTTAAGTTATGTTAAAATTGGTTCAAAAGGTTGGTTTAATATGATTTCATCACACACACTAAGCAGAAAAGTAGAGAAAAGTGTTGTTGCTGTTTTCCCATTTATTTTATTTTTATATTCATGAACCTTTCATTTCCCTAAGAATAATAGTTTTTGTCAATAGATGGGCGCTTTGTTATCGAAACCATAATCTAATTTCCCTTTAAATAATTTTATAATTTAAAAATCAAATCTTGTTTAACATTTTTTCTTCCCTCACTTATTTTCATAACTACTCATCGGAAGAGTTTGCTCCATAGATTTCAAAAACTTAATACCATTCATTAACAATTGAATCCCAGGAAATATGTTGGGGAAATAAATACGCATGCCATGCTAGTTTGAAATAAATCTCTACGCTGTGCCAAATGTAGTACAACGATAGCGTTATTACATGTCACACTGAGAGATGTCTACAGGACGATATCTAGGCAACATGTATTGGTTTATGAAAAAATATTAAAATTCTTTAATTTTTTCACCCACTAAGAATCAATCAATCAAATATTTTGCTGTCAATACAGGCCTGAAGTTTGTTTTTATTTTATTTGAAAACTGCCGAATGACACAGATTCTGAAGACTGTCGGTGTGACGAAATAAACCGTGGGCATCCAGTCACATGGTCACGAAGTGTTTTCTGACACTTTGACACACTTTTTTAAGTGTAACTCACCAACCTTCGACTTTATAGCAACATTGAGATCGAAAAACTATTAATACACATTTTAAGTATCTAGTACCAAGGTACGACCAGAAGAATGTCTGTGGTAGGACCCCCCTAAGATACCCTAATGACAATGTAAAACTTGACTTCATAGAAAGTAAAACTAAGGCACAAGAATAATAAATGCACCTTTAATTATTTTATGCAACATTATGTGCACATTGATATTTATAAGTTCTATTTCTACTCTAAAGCTAACACTAGCCCTTTATAAATTTTACATCATAATTCTTCCGTAAAATATTTGCTGTGAATAATTTGTATTATGTAAATGATATCATTATTTTCACTTGCATTAAGGATTTTGTACTTATAAACGATCAATGTTCATTACTTATTTTTTATATGAACACTAAATGTCGTAAATTTCGAAGAGGAATGCTAGAGGTCCAACTATAAAATTACGAAACATTATCCGGCGAATGGAAGAATCAAGAAAAAGGGAAACAGAAATCCTCTCAGCACACTAACCCTGGCACTGAGTATTGGAACAAGACACACACCAGCACATACGCACTTTCCTACTGGAGATTCTGCTAATTAGAAACGACTTCTTAAGAGAAACTTCTAATAAGATATTTAACAATTAGATTTGGTCGTCTCCCTAATTGCATACTTGTATTCACACTTATTGGCTCCTGAATAAGAAATCTAATTGGAATTCTGAATTAGTTCTTGTGGAAAAATTTGTCAAAAATGAACCAACTTTCATTGAATCAAAGTCCATGCACTATAAATGAAACAGTAAATTAAAGTTCTTAAAACCGGTGAATTCTTAAGCACCCTTTCTCTTTCTTTAAATTATGGGTTCAAGGCCAAAGTTTTTTTTTCTGGATCATAATTGTAACTGGTGTAGAATTTTTTAATGAATTGAAAAATTAATTTAATTAATTAAAATTGGTCTTGGGTTTCACTCATTCGATGCACGTAAAAATCAAACCAGGTATCCTTATCTGTCAAGCATAAGGATGATATTATACATGGTAACAGAAATGTTCTCAAATAGACGTTCGAGTTAGAAATGTCAGCGGGTTTTAAGTTTTTTAATTTGATATATCTATTGTAACCATTAGAATATCTATATAGGCTCCTAAGGAGGGAGAATTTTCATATAGATCGCAAGGAAATTTGCTGCAGGTAAGTTTATGTTCGGAGAACAAAACGCATTCGCAGGTTCAATCGGGGATAAAAGTAATTATTTGAATTTTATGAAAGCCAAAAATATTCCCCATGGAGGCTATAGGGGACCATAGCCCCCTCTCTTGTAGCCGCCATAAGTTGCAATCCACTTCTAATTAGTAATATCTCCAGTAGGATTGATGAAAATATACTTTCATCATGTTATTTTTTATTATAGTCCAAGAAGAATAAACAGTTGGAGGATCAACTGCCAATTTGATAAGTATCTTTCACGATTTTAGAAACATTATCATCACGAGCACATCACTGTCCACACGTAAAAATAACAGCAACAAAACAACAATCCACTTTTACTCTCATCTTCGTCTATTCCTCATAGTGCAAATTTGCGGAAGGAGAAGCAGCAAAAGGAAGTGAACAAGTCTCCTCTTAAGATCCCTGTGATACAACAACCGCAGGAGGTCGACATTAAGGGAACATCGGGTTCACCTAATGAGGCTAATTCAGGCGACGCTCATGGAAACAACGAGAAAGACCATGACCGAAAATCTAGGTAATACTATTCGTAACACACTTAACTGTTTTGGTTATGAAACAGCAACAATTTCACTCAACCATTTTTCATATACTGTATATCCCCCCGCAAACATTCAAAAAACTCTTCAAGCGGTCATTGATCTGAAAACACTGAATTATGTGTCCAAATAAAACTCACCATCGACTCGGTCACAACGGCAGAGTGTCTCTATCATGTCCAGGAGTGAATCCAGGGTGTGGGGAAGGGAAATCACTTCCTGTCCTTTCGTTATTGCCGTTTCTACTCGAAGCAAAAGCAGAGAAATTCACACACTATCAGCAATCTTCATTCTGAAATAGAGATGTGAGTATAGATTCATATTCAAGACGTTATATCCTTCATGGCGAAACAAATTAAATGGGTAAGTAAAATAAATGAACACAGAAAGTATTGAGAGGGCCAATTTCTTTCGGACGCGGTATCATGATGCTAAGCAGCACTGTTGTTTATTTGTTATGTTGTTTATTGCTCGAGGCTCAAGTCTCAGCCAAAGAAACTTTTTTTGCGCTTGTGATCTGCTCGATTCCGCCTTCCCTACCTCTCCTGTGTACGTCCTTTTTTGTGTTTCTATCCCTTTTCCTTATATCTAATTCCATGTGAATAAATTTACACGTATATATACACATTCTAACACGAAATCCCGCCATACGGCGAGCAAATATTCATTCATAAGGAAAATGGATGTAAGAAAAAGAGATAGGAACACATACAAATGACGAACACAGAAGAGGTGGAGATGGCGGAATCGAGCAGTTCATAAGTGCAAAAGTATTTATTTAAGAATATATACTGCATCAATTACATGTATATATATATAAGGAATGTGAAATTTACATGGCGTAAATGCTATTAATTTTTAAATATACCGGGAACCTAGCTACGGTCGTGAATCAATGTAAACAAAAAATACTATATCGAAATAAGTTAGGTTTTAACTTGGGCTCACCATCTTCAAACAAGGCCTCAGCCACTAGCAAGCATTTAAATCTAAAATACTGATTTTAATTTCTTTCCAACCACCAATGACTCCATAAATACCTTCAACATTAACACTAAAAAATAAAATTTTAATATCTAGAGAACAGCATGTAAATTCTACTTCGTAATATCTTATTTTTTAATTTGATTTCAACATTATTACAAAATGAGGTCTCGGCATCTAGAAAACATCTTAGACTAACTAAGATTAATTTTAACTGGAAAATTAATGGAAAAAAGTTAATGGAAAAGTACTGGAAAAGTTTCAATTAATTTATAAATTCTAGATTTCAGCATCACCGAATCCCGGATGGGATTTTCTTCTCGTATTTACGGTGACACACTAGCTAAGGTTATTTAACACCGTAGGTGTGTAAAGAATCTAAATATTGTAATTGTCTATTTTTCTAGGGGCAATAACACAATATTACACAACATTTCAAAGGTAATTAAAATTTTACCTTCTAAAGATAACAAAGAAAACCAAGTAATAATTAATTATAACAGAATTTTTAATCTTAAAAATATGTTAAATTTTTTGGATAAACGCTGTGAAACCTGAATAAATACATGAACGGTTAAACTAGTTTAAGTTATGGCAAAAAGCTATGGTTAAAAAATGGCAAAAAATATCTTGTGTTTTAGATCAACAAAATTAATTTAATCAATTGAATTTTTAACTCTAATTAGAGTGGCAAACATTTTTAAAGCAGGTCTCTCCTAGAGTAATTCCTGGCTGCTTTTATGCCAAAAACATGAACCCAATTTGATTGCCTAAAATGCCGACCGGGAACCGTACCAACTTTCCTTCGACCCTGGAAAGTAGGCACGGAACAGAGAAACAAGGCCATGGGGGGAGGAGGATTTGACCCTTCTTCCCCCCTTCATCAGCCACCCATGTGCCCTCGCAAATGATTTACACGCCTGTGCTCTCTTTGTCGTTCTCTTTCCCATGGGCAGCTCGCGTGGCCCGTCACGCGCCATGGAGCGGTACGAGAAGATCTGCAAGATAGGGGAAGGGTCGTACGGCGTTGTTTTCAAATGCCGCTGCCGGGAGACGGGGGAGCTGGTGGCCATCAAGAAATACGTGGACTCAGAGGATGACCCCGTCATCAGGAAGATCGCCCTCCGGGAAATACGGATGCTCAAGGTAAGTAAAAAATTATGTTTGTTAGTGTTTGTTCTTCTGTGTATTTCTTTTCCTTTGTGTGAATTCTGTTTGGTGTGTCACATAATCATGACGATATACGTCCTACATCACCGATGAAATTTCTTTGAGCGTAAGTGTATTTACACAAGGAAAATATGAAGACTAGGGTTCGAACTGTCCAGGGCTTGTTCCTAATATTAATATATATATAATCTTGAAAATGTTCCTATATATATATATATATATATATATATATATAATCTTGAAAATGACGCACTCCGGCGACGCACAAACACACAAAAACTAGGTTAATAAATATTAAACACACAGAAACATAAAAGGACACTTACAGTAGAAATTTACGTTTCGACGGCACGGCCGTCGTCATCAGACGACGGCCGTGCCGTCGATATATATATATTATATATAATATATATATATATTATATATAATATTTTTTTTTTTTAGGTAATCTACCGGTTAAGGTAGGTTTTTGGATTCATCTCGTCCAACATCCCTATCCTGTTCCTACCCTTACCTCGCTTGCCCAACATTCTTCCCTCTATTACCCTCTTCAACATTCCACTACCGCTCAATACGCCCTTCATCCATTTTTCCTGCCTCCACAGGATTTCTCTCAACAAACCCCTCTCCTCCCCCACCATTTCTAGTACTTCCTCATTTGTTTTCCTTTCGGTCCATTTCACCTTCTCCATTCTTCTCCACACCCACATTTCAAAAGCCTCCAATCTACGTCTATCCTCCTGCTTCAGCGACCACGTTTCCGCGCCGTACTATAGTATACTAGCTACGCTCCATATCAGAGTTTTTACGAGTCTTGTCTTAACATCCCTACTCAACGTCCCCGTCATCAACTCCCTCCTCCTTGAGAAAGCCTCCTTGCCTAGCGCAATTCTTCTCCTTACGTCCCTACCACTTTGACCGTGTTGGTCCAAAACACTTCCGAGATATGTAAACTGTTCTACCTGCTCTATTTTTTCCCCGCCTATTTTAATATTTAGCTTAGCCTTTTTCTTTCTGGAAAATCGCATAACCTTTGTTTTATTAATATTGATTCTCATCCCATATTTATCGCACTGAACCTCCAATTCACTCAACAATGCTTGCAACCCCTTGGCTGACTGAGCAACTAATGCTTGGTCATCAGCAAACCTAACCGATTTTACGAATTCCCCTCCGACTTTCATTCCTACCTCCAGTTCTTCCCATGCCTCTTTAATCATTTCCTCTACATATACGTTGAACAGTACCGGTGACAATGGGCAACCCTGCCTTACACCTCTTCCTAACACTGCCCATCCGGACTCTCCGTTCCCCACTCGCACCTGAGCAGTCTGAGACATGTACAGGTTGCGGATCAGTCTCCTGTCCCTCCAATCCATTCCTATTTTCTGCAATACACGCATTAATTTTTCCCAATTCACTCTATCAAACGCTTTTTCGAAATCTACAAAACAGGCAAAAACGTCCTGATTGTATTCTATATTCCTCTCGACTAGTGATCTCATTCCTGAACCCAAACTGATCATCCCCTAAGTAATCATTTGCCTTACTCTCTATCCTTTTGTTGATGATCCTGAGAATAACTTTAGCTGCGTGGGATATCAAACTTATTGTTCTGTAATCCTCACATGACGAAGCCTTTGCCTTTTTTGGAATAGGAACTAACACCGATCTCACAAAATCTTCCGGCCAGATTCCTTCCTCATAGATACTACGAATCAGTCCATATATGGCCTTCTTCCCACCTTTCCCTAACCATTTCAACATTTCTACAGGAATATTGTCCAGCCCCACAGCCTTATTTGCTTTCATCTCCTTTAATGCCCTTTCTATTTCATCGTCGAGGATGCCTGGACCTAAGCTATCTTCTTCTACGTCATGTTCCTTTTCTATGTCTCACCTTGTCGGCCTAAGTTCTTTACCATACAGTGTTTCTATATATTCCTTCCATCTCTCTTGGATTTTTCCTGGTTCAACTATTATCTTACCCCATTTATCTTTAACTGTTAGCACACATCTTGCCTTCTTACTTCCCGATAATAACTTAACCTTGCTGTATAGAGCACCAATTTCACCCTTCTTCTGTAAACTTTCCATATCCTCGCATTGCGTTTTCCACCATTCTTCTTTTGCTTTATTTGTGGCCCTTCTCAATTTATTGTTTAACTCTTTGTACTTCATTTTGCCTAACTCTGTGTTTACATTTTTCCATCTTCTTCTCTCATCCATCTTTGCGATCATCTCATCCGTTACCCATGGTTTCCTTATCCTTTTCCCGTTAACGGTTCCTATAGTGTCTTTAGCGGCTTCCAATATCCCTTTCTTGATACATTCCCATTTTTCTTCGATAGTACTCAGTTCTTTACCGTCATCCATCATTTTCTCTACAGCCTCCTGATACTCCTTCCTCGTTAATTCATTTACTGCTTCTAAATTCCATTTTTTAGCCCGCCGCCCTTGCCTTATCTTCTTGAAACGAACATTACATTTCATAACAACTAAATTGTGGTCAGAGTCCGCATCCGCTCCTGGGAAACTGTGCGAATTTATCACACTGTTCCTAAACCTGTGCCTAACCATAATATAATCTAACTGATACCTTTCTGAGTCACCTGGCATTTTCCATGTATACCTACGCCTTTTGTGGTGTCTAAACCATGTGTTAGTGATGACTAACCCCTGTCTCCTGCAGAATTCAATTGCTTTCTCCCCGCGTTCATTCCTCGTGCCTAACCCATAGTCCCCCACCTCACCACCATCTCTTCCTTCGCCTACCGTCGCATTCCAATCCCCCATCACTATCAAATGTTTCCCTGCAGGAACACTCGCGATGATATCCTCTAACTCATCATACATCCTATCGACTTCTTCCTCCTTGTGGTTGCTCGGTGGCATGTATACCTGAATAATGACCAAGTTCGTCGGCTCTGCTTTAATCTCTACGAGTAAAATTCTATCTGTCGCTTGCTCTATGTTGACTACGCTTCTTCCTACCCCTTTATTTAAAATTACGGCAACCCCTCGTTGGCTCTCGTCCCCGCCGCTGTATATTACTCTATAATTGTCACTCCAGTAATCCCCGCTATCCTTCCATCTCACCTCGCAGAGGCCTAAAACATCTATGTTACCTCTTTCCATCTCTCGCTTAATATTTTCTAATTTGCCTCTCCTCAACATTGTCCTGACGTTCCAGGTTCCTATTCTAACTACTTTCGTCTTCTTCTGCATCTTCTGTCCTGCTGCTGTTATTTCTCCCCCGCAAGGATTTCGTGGGATGACGACCGCGGAAGCCTTGCCTCCCCCGCTGCCGGGCACGACACACGGCCCCTTGGGCCGAGTCCCGCAGTTGCCAGGACTCAATTTCTGTTTTGCGTCCATCATATTTTCTTGGGAATGATAATTGAGGTGGTTTCCCGTTGCCTTCCTCAATAGTGTTTTTAACGTGACACCATCACTTAATGGCCGCCCCACTGGGGTCAGACGCCATTGCAGCCGCCTCACTGAGGAACAGACGCTGCGTGGACTACCTTTCGTCTGGCTCCTAACCTTCGACCTATCTGGCATGGGTGACCCTTCCAGGAGTAATTATTATTACTCCCGCCAGCACAGCTCTAGGGGTCATCGGAACACACAAGCCCTTCCACCACGACAAGGTTGTAGTCCATGGGAGGGATATAATATATATATTATATATAATATATATATTATATATAATATATTATATATAATATATATTATATATATATTATATATATTATATATATATTATATATATATATATATATATATAAAGTGGGTCGTGGTGGTCTAGTGGGTAGAGCGTTGGACTACTGACCGGAGGGTCCCGGGTTCGATTCCCGGGCAAGGCACTCTGGGCACCTGCAGCTCCACCCAAGCTATGTGACCTTTTCGGGCACCAGATCTTCCTGGGAAACCATAACCGGCACAGGGAAAGGAACTGGCCCCCCTACGCTGATGTGTGAATATTCACACGCCATCGGGCTTGGTACATGGGTGAGCTCTACCATCACCTACTAAACCGACCTTAGGGTTGATTACTGTGTTTATGGTTTTTTATATATATATTCAAATACGAAATCCCGCCATACGGCGCACAAATATTCGAATATATATAAATGAATATTTGTGCGCCGTACGGCGGGATTTCGTATTCGAATGTGTGTTTGGCCAATGTGGATCATCTCTTCTTCTGGCTATGCGTGCCATGAAACGTACTGTTCCTATTCTCAATGATACTATATGCTTTCTAACCAACTGTCCCCTCTTCTTGTGTGTATTGTCTATTTCTCCTTTGGTGGGTGAAAACAGCTCCCTAAAAGCCATCCTTTGGCCAATGATTCGGAGCACTTGGGCGCTTTAAAAACATCGCAGATCTCAATTTAAATTAGATGTCCTTAGTGGCTTAATTGGTAGCGCATCCGCCCGACAAGTGGAAGGCCCGGTGTTCAAATCCCGGTTAAGGAAATATTTTTACATTTGTGATCTGCTCAAAAACCACCTTCCCCACATGTCCTTCGTTCGCCTTTTTTGTGTTTTCCTATCCCCTTTCCTTATACCTATTTCTATGTTTGAATGAATTGGCCAATGAATGAATTGCTCAAAAATTGCTATACCTATTTCTATGTTTGAATTCATTCATTGGCCAATTCATACAAACATAGAAATAGGTATAAGAAATATATATATATATTTGAATGAATTCAATAGAAAATTCAAACACGGAATCCCGCCATACGGCGAACAAATATTCATTCATAAGAAATAGAGATAAGGAAAGGGGAAAGGAACACACATAAAGGACGAACACAGGAGAGGTGGGGAACGCGGAATCAAGCAGACCACTAATGTAAAAATATTTTCCTCGACCGGGACTTGAACACCGGATCTCTCCACTTGCCGGGAGCTATCGAGAAAACCTAATTTACACTGAGATCTGCGATCTTATAAAGCGCCAAAGTGCTCCGATTATTTTTGGTCAAGAGATGGCAAATATATTCATATATATATAACTTAGACAGCAGCATACAACATGAGAACAAATAAAAGGAACACTCACACGTTATGTCTTGATAATTTCGACGGACTCGAACTACTCCGTCTTCTTCGGAAGATTAGTTAGGACGCATAGTAGCAAAAGTTGGTTATATATATATATATGTATATATATGATTTCTTCGAAGTAACACGGAAGCGTTGAATAAAAAACTTAGACAGTAACACACAGCACGAGAACACATAAAAAGAACACTCACAATAATATCTTGATAATTTCGACGGACTCGAGCTCCGTCTTCTTCGGAAGATAAGATATGACTGATATATATATATATATATATGATACTGATATATATATGAAGAAACTAAATTACCTCATCGGAGACCAAAGGAAAAATGATCCTGCTTTTGCCATAAACATAGATGTGTGCACCGTACACATGTTAATACAGAACATTTGAAAACTCAGCTTGATCGGGCCCCAAATTAGCACCGTAGTAAAGTAGGCTTTAAATTTCATCATTTAGCTTTGTTGGAGTATTGGAGTATCTATTGAGAGTAGTCCAGGAATAATATTACACTACAATATTGCACCCTTTTCAATTTCAGTATAAAATAAATTTTACCAAAAATTCTATAATAAAAATGACCAAAAAGTGTTATTTCCCTAAAAAGATTTATGGCCATCCTTATTGATTGTTACGTCACGTGATACTGCGTCACAAATATTCTCCATTCTTTTCTACCTTCTCCATCTACTTTTAATAATCATGTTAAATAACTATTAATATCTTCTTTTGACCATATATTTTAGTCCTGTCATATACATATATTTCCTCGTTATTGTGAGCTATTACTTCTAATGTCCAAGCATTTTGTCACTGTTATGGGCACAAAGTTTTTCAGTTGTAATATTGGCTTGCTGTGCCCCGTATCTATAATTACAATATTTTCGCTGGTTTTAATATGCATAATAACTGTGCAGGTCCCTCATTTAGAATATCTAAATTATGGAATTTTAAAGTTTTCTTGTTTTCCAGAAACTCTTCTCTTGCCTTATTTTTCTTACATTGTACTAAATTAGTGACACCAGTAGGGGAAAGTGATCACTCCCACATCTTCCACCCCGTTGAACTCTAATATCCTTAAGCTTTGTTTCCGTTTGCTAGCCTATCAGTAAATATTCAATTGAAAATAGAGTACCACACTAATGGCTTCTTAAAACTTTGAGAATACTTTAAAACTGACTGAATCTATTTGTGATTCTCAGTGAAAATTATAAACATAATACTATTAACTTATTCTCATTATTACTCTCTCATTTATTACCTCCTTACCACATCGGCTACATTGTTAGAAATAAAATATGTTCTCTCGGTGATATTTCTTCTTGGAAGTTTCTAATTGTAATATTTCACAGGTTACTTTGTGGAATAATACGATTTCTTCTCCTCCCCAATGCATTCAAACCTTATTTTGATTACTATGGAATAATCCAAGTTGGATTAGGTGAGGACACCCGCAAAATAAAACGGAGCCGCGATAACCGACCAGCGGGCAAAACGTGCTAGGCGGTCCGATAAGCAGTCTTCGTGATAGCTACGGAAGGCGACCCATTCACGAGTGTCCGCTGCGAACTCGGGTCTTTCCTGCCTGACTCGACCGCAACTCCTTCGAGGAGTCGCCGATCAATGAGGGCGCGAAAATCACCCTACCGAACTAATTCACCGCGCCCGCAACAAATCGGAAACTTCGGAACGGGTTAGGAGAGGTAGGGGAAGCTTGCGAATTTCGTCGCGCAGTCACGTGACCTCCCTGCGGCCATTTGGCGCGATAACTCCGGCAGCAGCGATTCATCAAACGGGTTGAGAGAGAACGAGAGGGAAGGAGTGGAAAAGCCATTTGCTTGAAAAATGAAACTAAAACGGAAAGCGGCATGGTGAGCACGTCTTTCCCGCGCGACACGTTAAATGCGCCCTCGGCGTCGGCTCTCATGCGCGTGGATATCTTTTCCGAGCGATCTCGCGTGGCTATTTGACCGGGAGACTTGGAGAAGTGGTTGGGCCTCGACAGGAGGAGAGGGTGGGAGAAGCTAACCGCGCACGGCGTCCTTTTTCCCAACCTTTCTCCCTCACACTCCTCAGTTTCTTTCCGATAGATGGGGGACCTTCCCTTTCACGAAGGGGTTGCGATAAAGGCCCCCACAAGTGCCCTTTGGCAAATGAGGACTCCCACCCTGGCTGAGCGGCGTAGTTAGGTGGTAGACCGAGCTCACATTTGATGGATGGACCCACTGGGAATGGCGTCCGCTGGTCAGCGGCTCATTATCGTCATAAACGTATGTTACGCGGGCGCTACGTACCCCTCCATATGCTGTGACCTAGGTTGAAGAAAGTACCCCGTTGACCTGTGGTGCTAGAGGGTGATCGTTAAAATGAATGGTGGGTTGGGGTGTGGAGAAGGTTCGAGCGGTGAAATATCGGAAGAATTACATATTCTGTCCTGGTGAGAAAAGACAGAAAAGAATGTCTTAGAAATCTATGGCTCCCATAGTGATCCCCACCTTGAGTGAACATTAGATGAACGAACGAAAAGGGAAGTTCTCGTAAAGTACCTTCCGGAAACCAAGAATATAAACTTCAAGTCGTGGCGAATGCCTGATAATGAAAGAGAGCAAAACATTAAAAAATGGAAATTGTTCCTTCAACTAGACCTAAAACAGTGGTTGCAAAAGACGGACTAGACGGGGTATACTGTGTGTGCAAATGTGTTACAACTAACAAAAAATTAGCTCAAGGAATAACTTAAATACTACTGTCGGCAATTGTGAAAATAATTCGCATTTCTAGGACCACGGGCGTAAAATAATGATACATTTGGTCTTTTAATGTCCGATTAGTCGTCTGACACTAATAGTACATTAGCCCTGCTTTAAATGGCACATCATATGGAAAGTTTGCGACAAAACTTGACTTTCAAATGAAAAGATCTGTGTTTGTTACTCCCGTTTAATATAAGCATATTAATAGAAGTGACTGCAAATACTAGTAAAACCTCAGAGTGGACATAAACTACAATGGAATCTATTGATAAATCAGTTTTTTTCAATGGAATATCAGCATTAAAAAAGCCAAAATGACACTTTAAATGGAGCACGTATACATCACCAGTCAATATTATTAAGTCTTATGTATTAACTATGTGACACAAAAGTTTATTTCGTTTTCATAGCTTTTATTCGGTACTCGGGCCAGTACCCGGTTCAAAATCCTGGCCAAAACGGAAGATAAGTAATTACGAAACTTGAATTTATAGTAATACAGTGGCATTGTATTTTATATTAATATTAACACAAAATATAAGAGCATTGATACTTTTTTGGTTTTCGCTCGCAATGAACATACCAATGGATATATTTGAGTCTACTATTCATTAGTCCATTATTATTTTTGGTGAATAAGTAGACAAAATGAATCTCTCGGTAAATTCAAGCATTGTAGCTACCTAGGCCGGTGAAAACAATATTTCAGTCTTCCTACGTTCGAAGGAATTCCTGTTACAATTCCGAATAGTCACTGAAATGCAAGAATTAAATGTTCTAGGTTTCGCACTCGGATTCGCGTTTCAGAACTGTGAGTGGAGAGACGGGCCCAAAAACCGGGTTACAAGATACTCATCTGCCCAGGTATTTAAAAAACCGAACTAGCATAATTTCGGACTGACTGTTGTGCGAATGAAAACTAATGACACAATACCCATAGAGACCCCATTCGATACCCAGAAAATTGCAAATCTGGATATCCACTCTTGAAATGTTCATAAGAAATTGCCATATTACATAATGACGAAGTGTTAAGTAGATGATGGTGGATCTATCAAGAAGATTTTCAGTCAGAATAGGATCTCATTCAAATAAAAAAAGACCTTAAAGACGTTCTTATTTTCAGAACTCTCGAAAAAAATACCCAAATATAAGATCGAAAGACTTATTAGTGGCCATGGTAGAGGACTTAGGCTCAAATCCTACTGACGCCTCAGGACACAGTCTCATCCGAGCTCTGCGATGATTTTCTGGGTACTAGTTGGTCCTGTCTTGCGGCAAAGAAGAAGGAACTGACCCCTAGATCCAGCTCCCATGAGAATTATACACCCAGGGGGAGTTTAATGCGAGTCGACCCACTCTTTCCTTTTCATTCGAATCTTGGATTTGATTAGTGTGATATTTCGTAATGAATTTGGATTTTTATATTAACGACCTGATATTTTTTAAATTTCCAAGTATTTCACTTCATGCTAACCTTCTATATGAATTCCCGAACAAAATTTTACATTTGTCGGTTTAACGTTAATTAGATGTAAAGAAACTTTCTCATTGAGGGCCCTGGAAAAAAATATTATCCAAACAAAAGACTTTCTACACTTTTGTTACGGTATGGCCAATGGACACGAATTTCTTGGCCGTGACCCGCCCTCCTCTTGAGTACATTAGATTCGTGGGCGTTCGTTTTTCATTTTGCCCCCTTACCCTTCCTCTTTCTCCCACCTTCGTCTTTCGTGACCGCGGGCACATTTTCAGACAGCTTTAGTTTTGAGTTCCGAATTGCCCCTTGGGCACGGAGTCCAGCGTCTAATTTTCCGCACCCGCGGCTCGCTCGAGATCACCTGATATCGGATTCCCGGTCCTGCTCAAGAAAAATAAAATAAGGGAAAGAATGCAGATCAACGTCGCCATTTTTTTCTCTTAACTCTGCCCACGACAGAAATCGATTTCCTGTTCGCGGTTTTAAGAGTGGTAATTTTTCTCGATGATGTTGAGGAATGCGTGGTTGCTGACCGCGAGGAAGGGGAAGCTCTAGGGACATTTAAATGTCAATCCGTGGGCAAGGGAATTTTCGTGGGGTAGCGAGAGGGGTGAAGATGTAGATTCTAAACTACTTATATTTATATATATATATATATATATATATATATATATATATTATATTTATTCCCAAGGGCGTTCATTTATATCATTATTAAAAATTCAAACACAAAACGCCTCGTCAACACGTACTTATTATTTTAGAAACTGAGAAATTCAAACCAAAATCATGGACGATTGAAATTCTAGGTTGTAACTTATTTCGAAACTTCCGGATTTACAAGGTGAAGAACAAAGCGTAACAAGTGACGCTAGATGTCAATTGAATCACATTTTGAAAAAGTGGGAGTGAGTGATTAAGTCTCTCATCATTACATACACCGGCGATAAAGAGATTCGATTGCTTGGAAAAATTCATACCTTCATCAAAATAGGTCAAAAATACGAGTGTTGGTTTATGGCAGCTCTAAAATATATCTAGTTCCCCGTCTATCTCTGTAGATATCTATTTATCTCCGTCTATCCTCATAGCTCCTGTTCCTGACATATTCTATCACTTGTTTCTCATATTTCACGTTTTCCTCCATTATTCTCACCCTCTGTTTCCTACAGATACGGTTTCAGTAACTAAAAGTGCCTCAGGATACACCTACATGCTTCCCCTTTTCTCCTTGTAAGTATAAATAAACTTCTCTCAAAATCAGTTTTCGTAGGATATGGTGATATAGTCCCATGTAAATGTATACCATTAAAATATATTAATGGTATAATGAACACTTATTCTAATTATAGGTGTACTTCTCCTTCAATTGATTTAACCTTTGAGGTAATTCTTAATTTTTATGACTATCTCAACCCATTTTATTATGATGTATATTTAAATAGAAGTGCTTTCTGCATCTACACTCAAAACTTAACGGCAGCGCCACCAATAGAGGAATCGTATTACAAGAAATACGAGAAGCAGAAATTGCATTGAATAATTAGGTCCTTTGAGCTCTTGTATTCATAAGAAATAGTTTAATTGAAGGTTAAATAACATTTAAGATGAAGTGCTCAAAAAATAGAAATCAGCACATTTTCTGCCCGCATTTTCCTTTCTTTTTGAATACGCTGCGATATCTCAATGAGGAGTAATAAAAAATGTGTTTTCCTCAAAAAACATACGACCGCTGAACGACCACTGAGTGAATTGTAAAATGAACTCAGAATTACGGAAAAACCAGTACGCGGTACACACAAATATTTGCACAAGTTATCTAAAATAACTAAATATTTACATGTGGACATCATTCCTTATTCTTAGCTACACAGATGGCATAGCTACATAGTATGCCACATTAGCTACATATCCTACTGCATAGTGTCCAAACTCAAGCTGCCTTTTCGTTAGACGCCTATCACTTAGGCTTCCTCCGTGGTTCTTCTCCGATATTTTTCCTTCCACACCAGTTAAAACACTTAGAAAATCAAAGGAATAGACTCGTATGAGTAGAGACTTCAGAGTAAATACGAGTACATATATATCTGCACCTTATCATGAAATCCTCTACAGAGGGGGAGGTTTGGCACAGGGGATCGTGAGAGGAGCTTCGAGTATCTAATGAATTCAAAGGGTGGACCGACCTCTCGCATCCATGTTACAAAATCCACTACGCTTTCAGGATAAATCCCCGATTCCAATTAATTTCACGTTCATACATAAATAGCCATAATTTTAATGAGTAATGGAAGAGTATGTAAGGTTACCAGACTTCGCATCACCGTTCCACATGAAGAGTTCCCTACTCCGGTTTCCCACTGCATAATGTTTTTCATTTTTCAGCAACGCGCCACAGGAAAAACTAAAGTCTAGCGATACTACAGCCCCGTTTTAACTATTCTAAACAAGCTAGTACAGCTTCTGAATGCGGCACCTTGACAGCCAACATACTAGTTGCCCGCATTTCTCCAATAGGAGTTAGGTTTTTTGCAGCTCACTGGCACATTTTGAAATTTAAACGTTAAATATTTGTTTTAATCTTCATTTATTTCTTTTGACTCAATATTGGTTATATTTTATCAGCCAAAAACAGCTGCAAGGGAGGAAATAGACGTCCCGAGTGCCCGAGACTTTAGGGCTCCCACACATTTGCCCGAGAGGGGCGAATGTGTGGGAGCCAATGGAGCGATAAATAAAGGCAGCTGATGGTATCCCTATGATCGAAGGTCAAACAAAAAAGCATAACTAACACTGTCACAGCAGACCCGTAGCTCAAAACGCTTACTCTCTCGATTATTCTCCCACACAGAGCGTGTATGATTACCAACACAAGCCTCATCAAAGGATAATAAGGGATTGGTTAAAAGTTCCCGTAGATTTTTTTTAACCCAGTTGTTTTTCTACCTCGGGTGTAGTTCAATCGTAATAACACTATCACGCAAAATTTGGATGCTAGGGCGAATATTTTTTTAATTTTTTTAAAACGCAGATAAGTTTTTAAGGATAAATAGAAGGAGAATTTGGGTGAGGTTGGGAAAGTGGGTCGTGACCAGGAAGTGCAACAACGTTTGGCCCATTAAAACCAGGGTGACCAAGATGGGAGAAGATTATCTACCGGGCAAGAGGGAAAAGGTTTTCTTCTCTTGCCTCTTCATCACTAATTTTCTTTTTCAAAGGGTCGGGTCTGGGTGATTGATGTCCTTACTACGGTCAGCACTGCGGGCATTCATGGCGAAATTCACAACTCGTGCCCGCAATTACTTCACGAAAAGTGGCAATGCGCCAAATCATTTCCATCCCCCATGAGTGACGAGCGATGGGAGCGGTAGAAGAAAGATGATGTTAAACAATGAAAATACGGTGCTATTTAAGATCAGATGGAAGGACTGAAAAACCAATGAAGAAGTCCTCCGAAGGGCGGATCGACAGATTTAAGATGCTATTTTTCCCTACAAAGGATAAAGGATAAAAAAAACTCCAAACCAACAAGGAATAGGAAAAAGTAATTGTAAAATTCTAAATAGCCTAGAATCTTGTAATCATTTTACTTAGCCTTTATTTTATTGTTCTACATGCTAATAGCAGCTCATCTCGCATGTGTGGAGAAGTATTTTGTACTTAGATACCGTAGTACAGGTAGCTGAAATTAACCTTACCTTACATTATTTGAAATACTTTGCATGTCTGTTGCTTGACTGGCATTTAAACAAATGATAACTTTGATGATGCATGTCTATGGTGGAATAATCCTCTATCACATACTCTAGTGATGGCTTACAGGGACCACGTAGATGAGTGGGAGAAAATAGCCCAAGGAAAACATTAAAAATAAGAAGTGAGACAATGCGAAACATGATAGCTTTCTGATGTGAATTGGAATACGATCCCGGATAAGACACGAGAGTCGAAGTGCATCCTCATTTCTTTTGGATCGTAGCCTTGAGAGGCAAGTCTAGAGGCTACGAATTCATTGAGTAGATTTCAGAATCAAAGTAATGAGCCCGAAGGCTGGTTTGATAGGTGAGAGTTGAACTCTAGTTGGAGAGAGTTGGACTCGCCCTGTGAAAGTCACACATACATAGTGGTAGAGAGGCCATTTCCTTTCCCTGCACCGCCTGTAGTTTCCAAGGGAGGTCTGATACCAGCACAGTCTAGGTGAAGCTGAGGGTACCCAAAGACGGCAACCGGAATCGAACCGGGACCAGTCGGTCAATATTTCAGCGCTCTACCCACTGGACTACTAAGTCTTAACTTGTGTTTATTTAGTTTCAGTTTTTTTCCTGAGCAGGCTGAGGTCTTAAAAATATTAATATTAAATATATTAATTTCAAGATCAATGTATCAGCAAAAAAAATAAAAATTTAACTAATTTACGATTGTATTGTTAAAAGAAATATCACATTAACATGAGCTTTTTTGTTCTGTTTTGTTGGTATTGATCCCCTTCTTCGAAAAGGGTTGGGAGAATTCTCACCAAGAAACTGCGCGAGGAGAACAGCGAAGAATCACCCGGGTGGCGATAAATATTTCGCTGGAAGATAAGACGTTCCTGCGGAGATGCTATTTCAAACAGCTTCCGCCCGAAGACCGCACAACCAAACCGTGGGCATGTCAGACACGTATAACAGTCTTCCATAATTCACGCTATGCGCCAGAGGATGGCAGCAGGCGCACTTAAATGCAAATGTTTTTCCTAACGTGTAGAATTCACGAGCTCCGTTCCCATTTTCTAATCCGCACGCGAATCGGTGGCAATAAATGGAAGCCGGCGATTTCGAGTCTCGAGTGACCTCGAAGCATGGAGATAAAAAGCATTCTTCTATTTCATTGCGGGGACTTAACAAGAATCCACCTCCTCGAAATGAATTTGACTCATGAAACACCACACCATATTAATGCCTTCACTTTTGTTTTATGGTCGGTTACTCCAAAGAGTAACTCTTGGAAATTCACTAGCGCTATAATTCTTCTCGAAAGTAATTTCCATACATTAAAACATTCCATTTTCTTTAAGTTTTTCTATTCTAATGCTCTAGGAACGCAGTTTCTAAAACTTTCTGCAAACAGAAGACCTCCAACATACCCACGTATATCTACGAAATTATTTCTTATTCCATTCATACACAGTATATCAGGTCCGATCAAACCTAGAATTAATCTGCATTAGGCCATCAAATATCTTTACCTTGCCATTCATTGCCTCCATTCCTTCAGAGGTTATGAACTCTAAATCGCATACCGTAATTGTATCTTAGCCTTTTGTGCATTTCTCTCCACATAAATTCATTCTTTCAAGGTTTTTCGGCGAACTATTCGACTTGAGAATCTGTCCAATTAATAACATAATCATTGAAATTAGTGCAATATGAATATAAGTCATGGGTACTTATTTTATATGTTTGGGCCTCAGACCTTCTATTTTTCATGACTATCTCCGTCTACCGAATACCCATGGCTTCATAGTTTCTGTTAACATTTTATCTGACTCCTGGAGGAAAAGAAGCTGGTTTGCGATTGGACGAGAAGTTCCTGAATATTTAAATGCCTAATAGTGTTACCCAGCAATCGGAGCAATCACTTTTTAACGACCACCAATAAATGTATATATTTAGAATGAATACGAACACCAAAGCCAGTGACAGCTTTCGTAGATCCCTCAGCGGTCAATAAATTACCAACAATCCCAAAAAGAAAATTAATTATTTACGCTATCAACGATCATTGCTCAAGCTCAAAATCCATTTATAAAGCATCCCCCTAGCTCTCTTCAGACTTTATGAGAGTTGCATTATAGGGATTAAGGAGGGAGATACGGAATAACGTCGCCCATCAAAATAAAAGAAAGTAATATCAAACGTCTCCGTGGTTTTACCCCCTGGGAAACTTCCGCGTCAACCCCCTCACTCGACTTATAAATCCTTCTCAAACACTCGAGACGACTCTTCCCCCCCGGTCACGCGCAAAAGGCCGTCAACTATTATTAAATGCGGGGGCGGAATAATGACACTGAATCATAACGCGATGGGACTTGGATGCCGTTGGTGGTTGCCTGACGATTTCGGCTCAAACGACATCAGTGGTCGATCTTTCCGGGGGCGGAATAATGACGCGGAGTCATAAACGGGATTGTGGCTTGGTTGCCGTAGGTAGTTGCCTGACGACTTGGCTCAAACGACACCAGCGGTCGATCTTTCAAATTCTGTGTGAAGATTGAGTCTAGCCTCAAACCGGCTTCTTCTCCTATGTCAGTGGTTTTGCTTAGACTGTTTTGGATCCAGGATAGATGGAGGAATGGGGATTATGCACCCACCTTGGGTTTATTAAATATCCCAATATCCCTCATATACCTGACACTGTTTGAATACCTGTTGTTCCCGAGGATAAAATTATCTACCGCATCTTTCGTTGCAGTCCTTAGCTTCAATTGTAACATGATTTTTACCTCTATTTGTGTTAAAACATTTTATAAAATATATTTTTCATATGTGAAAATTCTTTTCCTTCCCATTTTACATATTTAAGATCCACCATTATGCACCACTAGCTTCCTTTCGTTTCAATACTCCCATGAGAATGTCTCGAGTTCACCTAATCCAACATTCAACGGTCATGTATTCTTAATGGTAATCTACCGGTTATGGCAGGTGTTGGATGGACAAAAGTGGCGCAACGCTGCAACGATAATTCCCTTACTTCTCTCACAAAACACAATTTGACCACCATCACACTAAATTGAGCTCATCTTCAACTAAGAACAATTCCTTCTTCCCTTCATTCCGTCCAACATGCCTATCATGTTTCAACCCCTTCCTCGCTTGCCTAATGTTCTCCCCTCTATCACAGTCTCCAACTTCCCGTATTTGTTTAAAAGTTTAAATTGAGCAATTTTATGACACCGTTTTCGCTATTACTCGGTGAAATATCTCCATTTTATACACAATAGGAACACAGAATTGTCACAATTAATATACCTCGCCTCAATATCATTATTAATTACCCAGACAATAAATAATAACATTAATTTTGGAATTTCTTTGTTTCTATTATGCACACATTGGATAATTTTGTCAATTTATTACGAGAGCTTCTAATTAGTTTTGCCCTCTAAAGCTTCGAAATACCTCATTCTCCCCCGTCATCTTTAGAATCTAAGACGCTATGAACAGTTACGTTTGAACACACGAGGGAATGGGCTTTTTCTAAATAATTAAGAAGACGGTTGACACCATTCGTGTGTTTCTATAATTTTACGTTGAGCTTCCTCGGAGAAGAGAATACGTTAGGCAAAGAAGTTTTTATATGGAGCGCAGTGTTGTACGGCATGGAAACATGTTCATTGAAGCAAGATGATTAACATAGATTGGAAGCTTTTGAAATGTGTATGTGGAAAAAGATGAAAAAGGTTAAGTGGGCTGAAAGAAAAACAAACGAGGAAGTACTAAACATGGTGGGGGAGGAGAGAGAATTATTGATAGAAATCAAAAACATGGCAGGAAAGATGAAAATAGGACCCTTTGATTGAGAATGGGATATTGAACACTGTGATAGAGGGGAGAATATTAGGCAAGCGAGGAAGGGAAAGGAATAGGATAGGAAGTTTGGGCGGTGTGAAGGAAGGAAGTACACGGAATTAAAGAGTGGCTTGTTGTAGAGTAGGATGCTGGGTTGTGTTTTGTTAGAGACAAGAGAATTATTTGGTAACCTGTGTTCATCAAAAACCTAGCTTGATCGGTAGATTAAATATATTAATAATAAATCATTAATTTCCATGAAAAATTGCTACTAGAATGAATATATTCGTAATTAATCATATTTACCAACAAAAAGTGCTCTTTTATGGTACTCGAGGCGATCTGGAAAACGTTAAAACAGAATAGCATTGCCTATGACTGTGAATAAACAATCATTATACTATAAACCAGAGCCAGGATCAACGATTTCAGGCGATGCATTCAACACTCCAGAGGAATTATATGATAAAGGAATTAAATTTGCGACCCTAAGTCGCAGCATTCGTTCTTCTGCCCATATCGTATAGGCTAGTTAAGGTCAAGAGGTAAGGAACAGTAATGTTTTGACAAGCATGTTCCACAGTTAGGCAATTATTAAGGGAAAATGGACTGGAAAATCCCTCACTACGTCACTGTGTGCATCAACATTTACCAGAAAAATTCTACGACTTCCTTTCAGCAATAACATATTCCCATAGAGGCTCAAAATTTCAGACCTTTCCGAAGTTCATTCATGAGATGGGGAGATAAAAGAGGTAATACAATTCAAATTACCTGGTACCCTAAAAGGACAAATGAAAAAATTTGATTCAAATGAATTTCCGACATTATTCCGTCTTGGTAGGGGCCTGAATTTTTAACATTGAATTCAACAGCCCTTCAATTCGATGCGTAAATACATGACAAAAAGGTATTAACGATTTGAATAGATTAAACTAAACAATAGGAAGTGTACTAAGAATTTCACTATTTAGGTGTCACAGGTGAACACAATTACAGAAAATGTATCCCCTCTGCATTAAATTTGTTGCGTTTCTCACAATTTTGCCACGCTTCAACACAGGATTGAGAGTCATCACCTCCTGAAACACATTATTTTTAGTAATGAGAATGAGAGAAAGGTTGAGTACTTTTTAAAGAATGTAAATATGTTCAACCCCTCTCGTTCATGAGTGCGCATAAATGAAATGTAAACGGGTTTAATTAAACTTTATGTCACCAGCACACGGATTGTGAATATTTATTGAACTAATAAAAGATACTATCACCACTATATTTTATTTCTATATAATGAGTAAGTCTTTCTTTATCTAAGTTTAGTCTATTTTGAGATTATTATTAGGTAATCTACCGGTTAAGGTAGGTTTTTGGATGGACACAACTATCAAGTAAACATTTTGTGACTCCCCACCTAGCAATCTAATCTACGAGGGTCATCCGGAAAGTAGTACCCGTTCGTGAAATAAAGACACAAAAGTAAATATTAACAAACATAAAAAATTTTATTTGAAAGAGGATACTTTAAACTACTTCTCAACATAATCTCCAAGCAAATTAAGGCATTTGTCATAACGTGTGACAAGTTTCTGTATTCCTGCTGCATAGTCCTTCGCCGCCAGCTCATTGAGATACAGGGTCACTCCTTCTTTAAGTTCTTCATCGCTGTCAAATCTTTTTCCTGCCAAAAAGTCTTTAAGCTTTGTAAAGAGATGAAAATCTGAAGGGGCCAAGTCCGGGCTATACGGTGGATGGTCGAAAGTTTCCCATTTGAATTGCTGCAAAAGTTTTTGTGTTATCCCAGCTGCATGAGGCCTGGCATTGTCATGAACGAGAATGACACCAGTAGACATTAGACCTCGCCGCCGATTTTGTATTGCCCGCCGTAATTTCTTTAATGTTTCACAATACGCATTGGCATTAATAGTGTCTCCACGGGCCATAAAATCAATAAGCAATACACCTCGTCGATCCCAGAAAATGGTTGCCATGAGTTTCCTGGTGGACAGAACTGTCTTGAATTTTTTTGGTTTGTTTGGTGAATGAGCATGATGCCACTCCATTGACTGTCGTTTACTCTCAGGTGATGCATAACAAACCCATGTTTCGTCACCAGTAATTATGCGAGTCAAGAAAGAGTCTCCTTCATCAGAATACCGTCCCAAAAACGTCAGTGCTGCAGCCATACGCTTGGTTTTGTGCTCATCTGTAAGCATGCGAGGGACCCATCTTGCACAAATTTTTGCATAATGCAGATGGTGTTTAACAATTTCATGAATAATTGTTCGAGAAACATTGGGAAAATGCTCACAGATGTCATCAATTGTGACGCGCCGATCGTTCCTCACGAATTCGTCAACTGAGCTCACCAGTTGGTCTGTAATGACAGACGGTCTCCCCGAACGCTCATCGTCGTGTGTGTTCCCCCTCCCCATGTTGAAGTTGCGACACCACCGCCGAACAGACGACTCGTCCATTACATTGTCTCCATACACCTCCTTTAATTGGCGATGAATATCACATGGGGGAACGTTTCTTGCATTGAGGAATTTAATCACTGCCCTCACTTCACAACTGGCGGCGTTCTCAATTTTTTTAAACATTGGAAACAATCACAGAAACAACACAGGCAATGCTAGCGTCACGCAACTTGGCTTAGAGAAGGCAGACAAGCCACTGAAGCTATCTGACCTCGTCCAGCGACTACTCGCGTCGTCAGCACTTCATGCGGCACGAACGGGTACTACTTTCCGGATGACCCTCGTACATCAGGTCCCTCTTCATCTCGGTGTACTTCTTTCCTCCCTTCATCCCGTCCAACATCCCTATCCTGTTCCTACCCTTACCTCGCTTGCCCAACATTCCACTACCGCTCAATACACCCTTCATCCATTTTTCCTGCCTCCATAGGATTTCTCTCAACAAACCCCTCTCCTCCCCCACCATTTCTAGTGCTTCCTCACTTGTTTTCCTTTCGGTCCATTTCACCTTCTCCATTCTTCTCCACACTCACATTTCAAAATCCTCCAATCTACGTCTATCCTCCTGCTTCAGCGACCACGTTTCCGCGCCGTACATAGCTACGCTCCATATCAGAGTTTTTACGAGTCTTGTCTTAACATCCCTACTCAACGTCCCCGTCATCAACTCCCTCCTCCTTGAGAAAGCCTCCTTGCTTAGCGCAATTCTTCTCCTTACGTCCCTACCACTTTGACCGTATTGGTCCAAAACACTTCCGAGATATGTAAACTGTAATGAAATTTAATCGTAGTGTAATACAATGTAATACAATACATGTATTATATTGATACATGTATACACTTTTCATCGGACGGATGATTAACTCTAACTAGAGCCTATATCGTTTGAATAATAAGTACTAAGTTATGTTTGATTTGGTATCGCATTCAGTTAGTTCATAACTTCGATAAAAACTCCCAAAATACAGTATTTATTGGGTTCAATTCCAATTTAAAATCCGATCTATCTGAACAAAAGATCATCACGAACACTGCTCATAGTCCTTTTTTACCGTCGAATGACCAAATTACCCACCTATAAGTCAACAAAAAATAAAAAAATTATTGGCAGTTAAAGGAGCAAATGTAAAAAGAATGAAAAAGGCGAAATTTATACACTACTTTAAACGGTTTTTATGATCGACTACTTAATTAAGCCCAGGTTTGAACTTTTAGTGTCCTTTATGGTGTGATTGGAATATATTGTCCTTTCCAGGAATAATGTTTAGTGTTCCTTGACTAATTTCAAGAAACTGCGGGAGATGCCGCATCAGTAACCTTTAACTAATTTAATTTGTCTAAGGTATAAACAGCCTAAGTGTTTCAAATTGGCTTTAACCTCTGGACTGTGGCGCGCCGCGCACGACTACGAATGCCTGTGACATTGTATGTACGGTATTTCGTCACATCTTGTACCTTTAAAAGCCCACAAAATTCAGAGTTTAAGAGGACGCCTCGGTAGCTTAACTGGCTTAAGCACTCAGCTGAGCATCGAGTGGAATCCCGTTCAAGGCGAATGATTTTTACACTCTGAAATTGTTGCATTGTTCCTTGACTATAAAACCATAAACACAGTAATCAACCCGAAGGTCGGTTTAGTAGGTGATGGTAGAGCTCACCCATGTACCAAGTACCGACGGCGTGTGAATATTCACACATCAGGGTAGGGGGGCCAGTTCCTTTCCCTGTGCCGGTTATGGTTTCCCAGGAAGATCTGGTACCCGAAAAATCAACTAGCTTGGGTGGAGCTGCAGGTGCCCAAAGTGCCTTGCCCGGGAATCGAACCCGGGACCCTCTGGTCAGCAGTCCAACGCTCTACCCGCTAGACCACCGCGACCCGCTTCCTTGACCATATTAAACTGAATATTTTGAGGCTAAACTGCATTGGAAATAGTAACGCGGGTGAGTTTGAAGTCATTTCTCCAAGAATTCGTATATTCGGATACACGTTAGCCATTTGAAGTGTACATATAAACGAGTAAAATACACAGGGTAGCACTGAACTGTAGCAATAAGGAACCTAATTTCAATTTCTGTAATACCTCATACGATCCCCCTGCCACACACCTTTTTTGGTGGCTCGCAGGGTATTTATGTAGATGTAGATCAGTACCGAGGTATTCAAACCGAAGGGTAGTTTTGATACTAGAGGGTAGAGTTCACTTAATATCAAGTCCCTTCCGGCTTGTGAATACGGTGTGTGAATCTCATACATCAAAAGGGTAATAAGGATAATTAGTTCCTATCCCTATGCTGCCTGCGGTTTCAAAGGAAGATCCAATCTGAAGAAACATACAGCTTGGGTGGAGCTAAGGGTGCCCAGAGGCGTCACCCGGAGTCGAACCCAGATCCTTTGGTCACCACCCGAACACTTTGCCCATAATGCTGCTTTGCGATCCTCCACTCGCCATAGTTAAGAATATATTTTGCACCAAATTAAGGCTCGTTTAATCTCGTGTCACGCAACGTTCGGGTAAAATTAAGCCAGTTTCTATAAATCATTCGAGAATATTTAACCCTACTCAACTTGCAGTATTAGCAGTTATTATAGTGGACGACCGACAGCTGAGGTTAATTTCACCCCTAGATATAAACCATTCGGTAGGTGTTAGATTTTTAGGGAATAGAGAAAAGGTGGAGAAAAAACCTGATGCCGACATTAGCTTACTCTTAACGAAACTCGCCGAGGTATCCAAGATTTAACGTCCCAACTGACGGACGAAGTACCCCATTTTGAAGTGCTCTCCACATGGCACCCCAATTAGGAATAGGGGATACTAATGAAAAAATCTTCCACCGCAGGGATTCGAAACTGGACCCTCGGGGTAGGAAGCCGGTAAATTAACCACCGAATCGGCCCAGTTCACTCCTACTTAATTATTGAGCGTAAGCATCCAATTCTTCTTGGGGGCTACCGTCAGTTGGAAATATATAGCCACCGATTTAAAAAACTAAAACTAATATGAACATTTCACTTTTGGAGATCTCGAAAAAATATTATTACCCACCCATAAAAGAAAAAGGACGATGCCACTGGAAGAGAGAGGGGATATTACAAAATTTAAACGAACTGAAAGACCAAGCGACAGCAAGAAATAAAAAAAAGCAAAGCCTTATCCTCCTCTCTTTTCTCTCACTGAAGGAAAGAGACTCCGAATTTCGTTGAAACGAGGGAAAGGAAGGATCGTTTTTTGTCTTTCTTTTTAATTCTTTCGGAGCAGCCGACTTTAATGAATCGAGTCCTCACAATTAATTAAACGATTCCCAGATGGCACGATCCGGGTGGGCGAGGTTCTGAGGGGGGGAGGAGGAGTGCTTAGGGGTAGGGGGCACAAAATCCTTAACTTATATTTAGGAAGGAGGGAGTGGAGGGGTGATGCGTGAGGAGGAGGGGTTGGTGGAGGGAAGTACGGTGCAGGAGTAGCGATACTGGAAGGGGAGATCGAGACTCCGAGTCGTATTTAATCCTGTCCGTTGGTTTGTGGAGGGATGGAATGAAAGGAAGGAAGAAAGAGGGAAAGAAAGAAAAGGTAGAGAAATGGCTGGCAGATGGAAAGAAGAGATAAAGAAGCGAGGGAGGAGAGGAAGTAAGAAGTCAGTGGGGAGGGTAAGGAAGAGTTCTCGGGGTGGGTCGGAGAAGGGTTCGCTTGGTTGTCGAGGGGTGGGACGTCGAAGCCAATTCCCCACGCGAACCCTTCTCTCATGTTCCCAACCTAACGGGTTAACCCTCTCTCTCCAGGCATTAATCCTCCTATCCCTCTCTACCCTCCCCTTTCGACTTCCCTTTTCCCCGAAAACCACATCCAAAAAAACCCTTCTCCTTACCTAACGAATTCCTTTTGATGAAACGAGAGCTCTCATGGGCTCTCGTCCCAATTGCAATCGAATAAGACGCTCTCCCCCCGCGCCACGCCACCCCTTAACCAAACTAATATTTCCCCGAAGCGGAAGAGGGACCTTTTTACAGTCCCGGAGGGCAATCTTTTTTATTTTTCCTTCGGCGCCGAAAAAAACACTCCCTTCCTCTTCCCTTCTCCTTCTGTGCGCGCCCGGGATAGCTTTTGGCACCGCTTGAAACGGAATTATGAGAAACGCCCAAGTAATGGATTTAAAACTAGTGGTTAAATGAAATAAAAAAGGGGCTAAACAATCCATCGAGGATGTTCCCAGGGTTAATGGCCATAAAAGGGAAGGAACTAATATTCTTTTTTTTCAGTTTTCGTCCGGGGATGGCACCGTTTCCTAGGTACCCGCAATCACCTAGAATTTTCCCCTAGGCATTTAATTGCTACGGTCTAGTATTCCCAATGTTTTGTGCCTTGTATTACCTACAAGAAATCCCCTTAGGGGGCAGGCACGACAGCAAAATTCGAATTATTTGGTACTTGTCGACAATATAATATCTTCTACCATACAGACATATATTCCATACTACTCTCTCGTATATCATATTCACTCATTGCTTCATTTATACCCTTCTGCTCCTTAGACTTCTAATATTCCTCATATAGAGAGACTTTTCGATCATATCCATTTTAACCCTTCCTCTCTCTCTCACGCCACCAACTCTTCTCTCGTAAACTTGCTTGGTGATTTGACTCTCATTCATTTTGTCTACATGACCAAACCAAGTATGGATTATATATTCCTCTTTAGAATGTGGATTTAAAATTCTGCTTCTTCTCCCACAGTTTGGCGGTGTACGTGAAATAATTCTCATGGTCCGAAATGACATGTATAGTGAAAGCGTATGGAGCAAGAAAAACTTACGCGAGGTTTTAATTCAGTAATATATAGACAAGTTTAGCTCTATTATGATAAAGTACGTGGACTTCTGTGCGCGCACTCTCTCAAACTGAGCATTGGTCAAAGTTAATAGTTTCTCATCTCGCAAATTTATTTTATTCACAGGTATAATATTGTACCAAATGGCAGTGGAATTTATTTTCCTACGCCTCGAATTCAGATTAAAATGAGGGATGTAGGAAATTTAAACGTTGATTGGATTGAATCCAGCATATGAGAAACTTTTCCATTCATTTGAGTTGTAAGAATAATATCCTACGCGCTTTAATAATGTCTAACATTGGCACAATTAATCCTCATTCTTTCAGGCCCCACTTATTCCTTGCCCTATCTTCCTATTTTAATAGAAGCACTCCTCAAATACCCCATACCAAATGCACTTGCCGACATTTATGCTGGTGTAATACCTGTTTCCATTTTATGATATAATGTGGGGAGTAGTCTCTTTTTTATAAAATTATTTTATACGTTCATATATTTCGCCCTTTACACGTAGAATTTCGTCCCATTCTCCAAATCAAACATGAGGTACATATATAAAGAAGGACAGGCAAGTTGAACGGAATGAAGGGAGGCAGAATGTATGTAGCATTGAGGAATAGTTTATTGAATCGAGGGGTGCTGGAGTGTGGCTTGTTAGATGAGGCTAAGAAGTGCATGTTAAATTTCTGTCCATTTAAAACTTACTTTAAACGGTAGGCTACCAAATAATAATACTGGTACCGAGGCACCGTTAATTAAGAATCTATATAAATGAAAGTACTGGTTTCTCGGTATAAGAGTATTAATTCTGTACACTCAACTTCATTTTAATTACTCGGAATTCATTGTAAATATTCAAAATTTTAAAATCTACCACTATTAAAACCTCATATTATCAGCAAATGTATGTACCTAAGAGAAAATGGTGCAATAATCCGAAATATGATCAACTCACATTGAACAGATTGTTCAACTTATAAAAACCGAAAATTCTAAAGCATCATTTTAATGGAAAAAAGTCGTTATTGTGGAGTACCACTGAAGAAAAGTGCCACTTTTCTCTATACTATAGTTCTCCTAAATTTACTTTTGACGACTTTTCCTGATTGAATTTGTTGATTCACGTTCTACTCGTAAAAGTAAAAAATAATTTTTAAATCACTTGTGAAAGAGATGTTTTTACAATTGAATAAGTCGCGAGATAATGAAGCCCATTACCATATTTAGACACGTATTTACCTTTAAGAAACAAAAACCATAAAATAAATCAGTTTTTAAACTCGTCTTACTATATTTATGCAGCATTATTCATAAGAAAAAAACCAAAGCAATTAACCAGAAAACCGGAGTTTTCTCGAAGATGGTAGAGTTCATCTCCTAACCTCTAGACCCTACGGTTAGTACCCGAGCATTCCTGCCAGCATCCCAGCGTGCTACCCACTGGGCTACCCCCTATACCCAAATATAAACCACAGGTATCAAATCGAAGGTCGTTTTGATATGTGAGAGTAGAGCTCACCTAAATACTTCGGTGTGTTCAATACACGTCAGTATAGGGAAAGCAGTTACAGTACCTTCTCCGATCGTATCTTTCCAGGAAGATCTTATCTGAACTAAAGAATCACACATCTAGGGCGAAACTGAGGGCATCCAAAGATATCACCCGGATTTAAACTCGACTCCTTAGATCATTAGCCAAAACTTCTTTCCACTAAGCTACCACGAGTAAATTTAATCCATTATTACACAAATTAAGTCAGAAGTTGACACTTAATGACATAGTAGGCAAAAACTTAGGCCCATCAGGTCCAAGTCGTATGTTAGTAGTTCTTGTAATATTATATACATATATATAATTATACCGAACTATTTCTGGATTAGTATGGCACAGGGGGCACTATATTATAGGCGATCGAATCAACTACACAGGGAATAACGTTAAGCTTCAGCTTTCTTTCATAGATTCTCCCAACTCATACACCTTCCCATAATTCCATTCTTTTCTATTATTTTTTCCATAATTGTCACACAAAGAGGTCTTTCCATCATTACGATAAGTTCATTGAGTAATTCATCCACTTTTTCACACATTATTCCAATTAACTATGCCTGTAATTAAATTAATAAATCTTTACCAATCAAATCCAGGGGTTTCGGCTGATATTCAAAAATTCATAATCATCTCTTAAATGGTATTTGAAAACGAAAAGTTCAGCTTTCTTCAAACGTGGCTTCTTTATTTTGTTCAAATTTTTCCAACATTATGGAACATGCAGAGGACGTGGTAGACCAAGGGTCGAGCGTTGGGTTACTGATCAGAGGGCCCGAGGTCGTTTCCTGGGCGCATCTCCCTGGGCACCCTCAGCTTCACACGAGCTGTGCGATTTTTCGGGTACTAGAGTTTCCTGAGAAATCATATTCGGTACGGGGAGGGGTTCTGCGCTCCCCCCCCCCTGATGAGTCAATTTCACACGTCGTTAGGCTTAGTATTGGGTGAACTCCACAGACACCTACCAAAACCGACCTTCGGGTTGATTATTATGTTCATAGTTTTTTTATGGAATGTTCGGATCTCGTATTTTGGCAATGGAAATAAATGGAGTTTGGAATTGTTAGAGAAAATGATCTCTCGAGTGGAGTTCCCAGTTTAAAATAGAGGTACCTAACAATTATAGTCTCATACCTTTCTCTAAAAAATTTCTCGACCCTAGCAATAAAACAAACATTTGACCATCTTTCGCGAAAATGGTTAACACCTTATACGAAGTAATAGTGAAAACGCTTTCACTCGTTTTTTTTTAAATTACGTATGTTAAAGTTTTCAATAAAGATATTTTAGCATATTGAAGGTAGGTTTTTGATGGTCCCCAACAAATATAATATCATAGACATGGCAAGAACTTTCTTTTATCCGCCCTAAATGATTTAGTTCTTTATTTTTTCAACTTTTACCCATATTTTCTCCAAGCCGCCATTCTAAAATTATCCCTTCTATCACAGACTTAAACATCTCACAAGTCAAAGAGTATCGTCAAGATGGATGATGATGGATTAAGTCTTACGACTTGAATATATGAACATGCTTTTTGCCACACAATAATTCATAGTAATAATTAAAGAGGCGGTGTGATGAGAGGAGACAATATTGGTGGGATATGCTTATGGTGCGCATAGTTCAACTGCCCTCATCTTCGTAATGATCAAATTCATGTAATGTGGAGTCGACAACTATGAATATGATCTTTCTATTTCACATATGATCTCTTAAAACGACCTTACATTTAATCTAGTTAACTATCAATTACGCATAATGTAAAATAAAAAACCTATTTACTTTTGTTCAAAATGAATAAAATAGGACAAGAGAGGATAGCAGGAATAGGCATGGAGTTTTCCACCTTTGGATAATAAGTATTCTATCATTGAATGTATTTTTTTAAAGTGGTGGCAATCATATCGCTTAACGCTCTGCATCGTAAACGAATCGTGATCTAGTTGAGGCCTAATTCTCGATCCCCCACCCTCTCCCACACGATCCTTAATTCCACTCAATCCTTCGACAGATCATGCAAGAGGAAACCGAGGTAGTGAGGCGGGGAGGAGGGGTAGGCCGGGTGGGTCGAACTGATCGTCTCCCCTGATAAACGCGAGAGAGGGGGGGCTAGGTAACTCAGTTGGAGGACAAACGAAAGAAAGAATGTCGTCAGGCCTGCACGCACGCACGACAGCCCACGCCATATTCCCTTCCCGACAACCCCTGCGCGGCGAACCGAGCGAAGAGTCGGCGAACTCGGGGCAGAACGTAGGAGGAAGCTTTTGTTAGAAGTAGCAGGACTTCTGCTCTCCCTCCCCCCCCTCACCATCCTCTGGCACTGGGTCAAATGCATTTATTCCCTTTAATCCATTCGAATGAATGTTCCTGAATGTTTTCTGGGGGGTCGACTCAGTAGCCACGATTTGCAATGCGAGAGCTATCAAGGAAGATTTTTTTCTCTTCTTCTCCCACCACCGATGCCATCCAGGAGGATTATTTTTTCGTAATTCTCTCTGAAAGGCTCGCGAGGGTGGGCGTAAGCCATACAATATGGCTATGAAGGACGGAAATTTTCCTCCCCAGTGAACAATCGAATTGCTCACTCACTAAAAGCTTTTACTTCCCTCTTTCTCGACCCCTCCCTCATTTTTCAGAGCAGGGGAGTAAACGGTGACGGAGGGATGACGGCTCACTTCCACCGATCGTCGAAATTGTAAGAATAGGGGATGAAGGTGCATTGCGTTTATGTGTCAAGAATTAGAGACCCGCATAAGAATTATTTCCTTTAAGGAATTGAGTAAATTGCGAAGAAAAATACGAAACAAATGTTTCAAAATTTGTTACGAGAAGAAGAGTAGAAAAACAACTGAACGAAGGAAAAACAGGAGGAAGAGGAATGTCCAAGACCGCAGTAGACTGTTACCAAAGCAGGGAAGAGGAAGGAAAAGAATTTTTTGACAGAATTTTCCACTTCTTATATAACATAAAAGCATAATGGCCAAATAATAGCACTTTTCCACAGTATAAATATATATGTATATATATATATATATTAACAACCAGTTTTCGATTTACAACATCATGTTCAGGTTTGGCTTGGTCTTCAATTCATGACCTGAAGATAGTGCAGTACATAGAAGTCTCATCGGTAATTAATTTTTATCTAATGGAAAAGTGCTTTTATTTGGTCAATATACTCCAACCAAACCGTATTGCGTCTCATATCAAGTTATTCTAGAATGAAGGTAGAGTAAAATTTGAAAAATAGGTACGTGTACATTAAGAAGGAAATAATGTAAGATCAATAAGAAAGGGTTCTCATGATACGAGGATTCCTTTTTTCCTTATACTATTTCAATTGAGATCTAAGATATTCCTCCGTGTGGTCTATGAAAACGCTATCTTTAATATGTAGAAAATATATTCAATGAATATTGCGTGAAGACGGTAGGTCTTGTTGGAAGTTTGTCAAAGTTTGTCAAACTGTTGGAAGTTTGACAAAGAAAACAGAATGAAATGAAAGTCAGCCGAAAATACATCAACCTTTCTTTAATCATAAATCCCTTATCCTTATACGTATATGCTTATATACTATATATATATATATATATATATATATATATATATATATATAAAGAAGTACACCGAGATGAAGAGGGACCTGATATAGATTAGTTTGCTAGGTGGGGAGTCACAAAATGTTTATTTGATAGTTGTGTCCATCCAAAAACCTACCTTAAACGGTAGATTACTATATATATATATATATATATATATATATACATATATATATATATATATATATATATGTATGTATATGCAGGGCGCGGCAACATAACTTCCTTTTTTCCAATGCAAAATGCTATCAAAAAAGGAAGTTATGTTGCCGCACCCTGTGTTTATGTGTGTGTATGTGTATATATATATTATATTTTTATATATATCATATACATAAAATATATAATTTACACCAAGATAGCACTAGAGCTCTCGACTTCTTCTCTCCCTTGAGAAAGTTGGTATTGCCACCGAAAATTTGGAATACGTGTGAGTTTCTATTGTGTGTAATTGTGTTTTTTTCGATAGTTCTTTGTCAGTGTACATTATTATTCACATCCGTGAGACTTTTATTCAAGTTATACATTATGTACCATTATGTATTATTATGGGTGTATCAAGTTATATAAAACGAATCTATAAGTACCTCTTATTACACAATAAACAGACAAATAAAGAAAATCATATTTCCATTATGGAGAGATATATAGTATTTCCATAATTTCTACAATTCTAAATTTACTTCCCGATTCATCATCATTAAGATATTTTGTGCAGATTTTATCAAGTCTCCTTATTCAGATTACTTCACCCTGAAAATAAAATGCAAAGCAAAAGGTGTAGGTTCATCTTAATTATCATTATCTCATATTTTCATAATTTCTACTATTCTAGATTTACTTTCCGAGTCCACATCAATAAGATAAATTTTTAAATTTTATCATTAGTCTTCTAATTGAAAGTCTTGCGCCCTAAAAATGATATTCAAAGAAAAAAGGGAAAACTTCCCTTCAATTATCATTATCTCCTGAATGATTGAATAGAGAATTTCGTCCTTGTTTAACCTTTCCAGCGAATCCCAAGGAGACCGACCTAAGGAGAAGAAATAAATGAAAAAGAACGAAGCCAAAAGACAAAATCAGAATGATTTCCTGTGATAGATTAGGTGCAAGGAAATAAATAGAATTGAATTACTATGTCTTTCTATTGAGGATTAAGGCCAAAAATCGTCATTTTATCTAGCAGGATTGTTGATTGTTTGATTAAATAACACAGAGGAGAATTTCGCCTGATGCTAATGCTAATAAATTTCTTATCTCGATTTTTATTGGCTATCCGAAAGAGAAGGTGCCATTAGCATAATCATATAATACTTACAATAGGGTGATTAAGATTGAGTGGATATGACTAATGGCCGTAAACAGCCATGTAAAGTCATCGTGAGTGAAAAGTTCAAAAAATTAAAGATCTCTTAGGATTCCACAGATGTAACGAACTCGTGTAATAAGTTTCGCTGCACCATTTTCTTACACGTATGTAATCAATCATTTCTTGTACTATATTCACTTGTTTTAGGTTAGAAGATCATTGGCAATTAGTACCGATATGCTACGGTTTTCTAAACTGAAAGCACATAATTATTCTAAGTTCTAATTCTATACACACAAATATTTTCTTCTTTCATTTACATACGAGGAAATATTTTGCGACAGCTAATTAAGTAGTACCTAAATCCGATACTCTGGAATATGTACATATTTTAAGACTAAAGGAGGCATCAGTGAAAATTCTTGGGAAGCCCTGAACTTATTCACATGATTGAGTCCCATTAACCCGTGATTCAGCCCAATATTCTGAGATTCTTACTAAATATAAACGCTCAAACCAATATTTCTTTCGATTAACAAACGAAATATAATCTGAAGCCTTCAAAATAAAACTAGGGATACAATCAATCCTAAATATAAAAGACTACGTCAATTAACAGCGCCAGGTTACTATATTTACCCTCTGTCTCCGTGAATCAGTTTCTTCGACAAAAATAACCTTTTAACTTATCTTCAAGGAAAAACCTGAGAGTATATTTACGTTTCGGCGAGAAAATAATATGAAGTAAAAATCAATTTGCGATTAAACTGGAAACCTGCATATCAACGTCACCATTGACATTTAAACTATTTTTGCCTAAACAAATAACACAGCTTCGGGCATAACTTAGTGAAAATCCTTCATGATGAAAGAATACACTTTGCTTTTCCACATAGAGTATTTTTATAACGACCTAGATTTCATTAAAGCGTAACATCTTCAGGTAAAATTAAAATCTTGGAACATATATTCTGGAAAAGAGAGGGGAGAAGGGGAGTAGGAGAGAGCAAGCCAAAGGATAACGGGGAGAAGGGAAAGTGGGGTAAGCGCTGGATTGTAGGAGAGAAGGAAAAGGGAAAGGAGCAATGGAAGAAAAGCTGGAGGAATGACAAAGTAGTAATAATATTGAGGGTAACAAAAATACTCTATGTGGAAAAGCAAACCGTCTCCTTTCATTATTTTTTGCATGCCTACTTTAAATACCGCATGAAAGTTTCCTTTCAGATATTAATGTGGTGGAAATATTACATATTGGATGATGAACAAAAATCAGCACATTAGCTTTTAATATGTTTTGGAAATATTCGAATTTTTTATTCATCACGCAGAAGAACGCCGTATCATTCCAACGCAATGGCCTCTCGGGTTTCTTCAGATATGAGATTCAATTAACGCAGGAATCTAAGGATTTTGGTGATTCAAAAAAAACAGATGCAGCAAACTATGATTTCGATCCGAAGAATTACATGAAATCAGTCGGGGTTTGGTACCTAATCAACATGTCAGAGGGGAGGGGTTAGCGGGAGCATTACTCCCGTATACTTTCGACGCTCTCTAAAATCTCATAGAATTTCGATTTGTTTTGGTGACCAAACCATTTAAATAAATAATAAGTGCTAGAATAAAATGGCACATACGAAAAAGAAAAGATAAAACATGGAAAAGAATGGTAATTGAAAAGAATTGATGAGGAAGCTTCACTGTTGTTTCGTCTTTCCCTCACCAAGGATTTTACCCTGCCACTACACATGTTAATTAGTCAGTAAGCAGCTTAGACGGTGAACAGAAGAAACATTTTTGACTGTCTTACTGGCCCGGTGATAGTTTGATGCTCACTGGTCTAGGACCACGTCTCCTCAACTGAACGACGAACTGCTATTGCATCGTGTGAGGTTCGCTCCTGTTATAAGGTCTCCCAATTTTTAATGGCAACCTGATCGCACCACGGTTAAAACATCTATTACTTTGGACATATTGATCCTTTGGACGCACGGTTTATTTACGATGCCTATGCCATGATTCCCAAGGAAAAATCGGCCGATCCGTGGCCGAGGCTTGTTGAGACTATTTCGAAACGTGGCTCGGGCCTTTTTTCATACCCACGAACGCACGTTTTTAAATTTATTTCATCATCATTGCATTTCTCACTCAATTTAATATGAATTTCGATGTTTGTTAATACACTCAAGTGGAGAAAACGGATGATTACAAGCTGTTCTTTCAAACTAAAAGACGCCATTTTAAGTAATCAAATACATGTCACTCTAGTGGAAACTATGTAAAACCTATACCCTGTACAGTGCAGCTATCTATGTCTTGTATTTTTAAAGAATGTCCGCGTGTTTCGAGCTCAATTACATCTTTCTTCATACTCCCAGTCTTGAGGAAAAAAGAGACGATCTTAAAACTTGAACGTACCTCGTATAATTGTATATTCATTCCCATAGGAAAGTAGGTATTTGAAGGGAAACCACAGAAAAATTGCTATTGACACTTAAATGTAATCTGCTTAACGTCCACTATCGACTCTTGAAGTTTACCTTTCCGTCGCGTTCGTGATGATCTCATATTATCAATTCACTCTGCCGAGTTTCCATTGTTTATCCGCCCGAAAAAAATGCAACAGTTAAATAAAAAATGCCGACTCCTTGGGGTAAAGGATATTGGAGAATTTCCCGTCAGGGTGATATCGACTTACGTCTAAGTAGGCAAGATATTTTATTCAGTGATCGCGGAAATAGCCCAGCATTTTCCGGGTGCGAAATTGAGTCTGTAAAATGCTATCAGAGTCCAATAACATATAAGAGATTAACTAATTAAATATTTACGGAAAATGGACGCACAAAAAATTGGAAACAATGCAAATAAATTGAAATTAAGCTGTGTCAACACTTCTTTAGAGATGCAGGTATATGGAGGCGGATTGCAAAAGTGCGCGTTAGATGCAGGTTTTGGAAGAGAAATGGTAGATAGAGAAAAACTGGAATGAGTAGACAGGAAGAAATGCTGAAGCTGTTGATCCAGAGATATTAATTTTAGGTTAGAAGGGGAGAGAAAGAAAAGAAATAGAGGTTTATGACAGCTAAAAGATTGGTAAATCGCATGACGGGACTGAAGAAAGCAACAGTGCTCACCTAAAGGGTACATTGTGTTCGACAAGATTTCCAAGGTAACAGAGACATCGAAAAATTAAACCCTAAACTAAAAGTAGCTTTAAGAAACTGCGGGAGATGCCACAAAAGTAACTTTTAACGGAGTCATACGCTAACATGCATTTCAATGCAATGATTTCAGAGTGTAAAAATCATCCCGGTCAAGGCGAATGATTTTTACACTCTGAAATTATTGCATTAAAGTAACTTCCTAAATTCTAATCTCATGATTACACAATAATTTTTTAAATCAAGTTCAACAATAGATTTTTCTCATCTGCTCTCCATAGAGGATTGTCGTACGTAAACTTCCGGAACGCTCGATTACTTATAATTTTTTACCCGGTAGCTTCCTACCCGAGCTTGTGTGCGTGATTATTTTATCTTAAATAAAACAACCTCTTTAAAAAAAAAACTTGACAGTGTTTACCATTATTGCACGCCCCATCAGTCAGATATTGTCGTCGCCTCCAACATTGCATTCTTGAACACTCACTGATGCGGTAGATATCATCACAAGAGATTTCCTGCCGAGGTGCGGTGTACCACAATTTTAACTACAGGAGAAACCTGTAAGAGTTGGTAAGATGTCAATCCTACAGCCAATATTGATTTTTTACGAGCTCAATACCGATATTTCGGTCAACTAGATGACAATCAACAGTAGTGAGAATTCGACAATGTGGATAACAACAGAAACGCAGTACTGCCCGTAATCTTTTTAACTCGGCTACTCGAGAAATGTCCTAAAAATACTACCAATTACCTCTGTGGTTTTTAATTCGATTCTTTAGCGGGCATTGAATTCACTTATCGCACTCCAGGACAGAGGTATGCCGTCTTGGAGGGGAAGCGACGCATTGGACGCACTCTCCATCTGTTCATACATTCTCACTAATCAAATATTAAACTCAAGAAGACTATAATTTAATTAAGGTGAAAGGAGGGTAACTGTGAGCTATTGATTGTTGTTGATTCTTTATTCACATGCAGATACACTCGCAGTTCCCTTACAGGATACGCAGAGTCAAGGAAAAGCCTGACTTTAGGTCAATTAAGAAAAGATTCTCCCTTTTACTAATATCGTCAATAACACCTTATATATTTCTTTCGTATCTGTCACGTTCGTACATTTCCTCAATGCAGCTCTTCTCTTCCTGAGACTTACTATTTTCCACGTCCAGTGTCCATTTGACAAAATTCATCCATACAACTTTCTCGGTCCATTGTCTCCTCTCAAACCAATTACTCTTCTATCATATTTGGTAATTCGACTAAAATTCCATTCTCATATGTCCAAACCGACATTTCAAACTTCTAAAATGTTCGTCTTATTACGGAACCATTTTATTCACATTCGCTCCTAACTCTCTCACTATCTTATATTTCGGCCGAAAGCAATCCTCGAATACTCCTTACTCGGTATATTTAGTCGATATTTATTCGTATCCAAGTATACCCAAGTTTTACAGTCATCAAATTACGTAATTTTTATTCGAGTTTGGGAAAGTGCAAAGCTCATTATTATCTCAACGGCTTTGAGTAATTAAAACTAGCAACCATACGTCTAATAACTTGCAAGATATCAGAGATAATACTTTACAATTTTTCATTAAATGAGCAGCTTAAACTTCACCCAATCCGAACCATATCTAAAAACGCAATAAAATTCGTTTTAAGTTGATTTTTACAAAAATTAATGCCTATTCAGAATATGACGCAACAACTATTATTTTAAATAATTCACGGCATTTGTTAGTGAACTTCTAGAAGTAAAGAGTGAACAGCAACATTTGCAAACTTTCTTAAGTTATGTATATTTTTTCAAATTGAAAAACTAAATTTTAACGTCTTTTTCCCCTCGTCTTTAAATAATGAAGTCCTTTAAATTTTAAATTTTAGTCAAACTTCATCACTGTCCATAGATCTGGAAGAATCGATCCAACTGCCTTAATTTTTGTAGGTGGAGGTCATACACGTCACTCAAAATATCCCAGTAATATGAAAAAGGTAGAGAGAAAGTAGTTGACCGGGAGGAAACCTTAAGTTTACTATCACGTAGACCTCATCTCGATCCACCCTTCGTGGCTTTCGTGCCTCATTCACCACTATTTCATTTGAGCGGTAGGGTGGCGAAAATAAATCAGATTCCTTGTGGCAAGACAAGATAACAACCTCAGAGAGAGATGTTCCGAGGGTCTTAAGTTGAACGTCCCTTTCGAAGAAATATTAAAACCCATATGATAAACGATGACAATATAAATGTTTATTGTGTTTCTACGGGAATCCACCTAAGAACAAAATTAACGTTAACTACTATAAGCTACCTGTTTTGACTGACCAAAATATATGTATTAAATTAAAATAAACTGGAGAGAGGTAACCTTACACTTATAATTAACGTCATTAATTATTCTAGTGTGGCAGCCTACCTATGCCTGGTGCCTACGTAATGTCCACCGGCCGTGATTTTCATTCCAATCCTTCTACATGTATACAATCTACTTGTATAATTATTTTTGTGGGTCAATTGAAATTAAATAAGAGAGAGAGAGTTTTCCCTCTTTTGTGTGTTTTGGTTTCTGTGTTTGTTATGACTATCAGTGAATTTATATATATATATATATATATATATATATATATATACACACAGTGATCAAAACATGTATACACAGCAACAAAGAAAAAGGACACTCATATGTCTAGTTGACGACACGGCCATCATCTTCAGAATTCTGAAGATGGTGGCCGTACCATCGAAAGGCCATTTACATATGCGAGTGTCCTTTCTCTGTGTTTCTGTGTATAAATGTTTCAATCAAAGTTTTTAATAATTTTGTCGTCGTTGTAGAGCGTTCTTTAAAAAAATATATATATTTTTAGTTTATTTTATATTGTTATGAAAATCAAGAAAGATATTAATGGGTTTATCTCAGAATTTGGAATGTATTTAGACACCAAAATGAATCACTATTAAAGTCCTAATAGCGAATGTCCCATATTAATTAATGAGGAAAATGTCATGTCTAGGTATAAATTATTATAGAAGTGACTCCGGGAGTCCATTTCATAATAATCTTAGTCAATAAAACGTACGTCTATGATACTATCTTTAAATTTTCAGAATATCTGGAATAAGTGACCCTTAGGCTATAGCTACCGTACTAGGAGTTTTTAGTTATTCTGTCGTCTGTGATCATATCACACGGAAAAATAAATCGCAGATATTCAATTCGTAAGGAACCCTCCTGAAGGCCGAGGTGAGTATACGAATAAGAGACCTTTAATTTAGTCGGTGAGCATGTCCCATTGGCCCAAACTTCCTCTTTCATTGATTCCCTCGCTAATGGGCGCTACGGTTCATCACATTAAGGAAACCAAACTCGTCAACATCACGGAATCATAGCTTTGACAAGTCGCTGAACCGACGTCCGGTGCGTAGGTACGACAGGATCGACAGATTTCGTCATGTCTGGTTTTCAAAATACAAACTTAAATGGAAATAAATCGGCGGAGCCAAATTACTACTTTCGTGTATACATGAGGAGGAGATTGTATCTCATACGTCACATCCCAACCCTTTCTTTGGGCTTTCGTGTCTTCATCACCGCTATTTCCATTCGAACGGCCGGGTTGCGAAAATAAACTCAACTTCACTGACTATCGCTCTCCCCCACGGAAAAAATGTCGTCGTTGGTAGCAAGGAGTCTACGCTTCCTTTTCCATTGAAATATAAATTGCTGAAACTTTCCTACTTGATGTTCCCTGATACCTTGGGATATGGTAATATCCATTTCAATGACACCGCGCAACCAGGAAAACAATAACACGTAAGTAAATGTAGTCTGAATTTCGGAGTCCCATTAGTTTACAAAAACAGATTGAGGTCTTGGAAGGAATTGGTTCAGCGGACGACAGCGAGTAGGTCAAAACTGCACTTCATTTTTCAAGATGCACCAACGCATAATCGTGAATTGCCAAAAAGTAAACCAAATTTCATTACGCAAGAAGTTTTTACATGTATTTAAATCCTGAAATTCCCTATCATGAGCAACAAGAACGATTATTCCCACGATGCAAACCTCTTTCACTATGTCAGTAAATAAATCGATTTATTAATTATTCTTTCCTCCTAAATAGACCTCCTGAATGAAGAATCCCATCCCAATTCACTTTATTGGATTAAAATAAACCATTTTTGTCACTTCACCTTTTCAAAGTGTTACATCAGCATTCTGAGATTACCGCTTTGGTCTAGAGCGTGGTCTTTTACAGCACGGAAACATGGTCATTGAAGCAAGATGGTAACCGTGGGCTGGAAGCTTTAGAGACATGAGTGCGGAGAAGGATGGAAAAGATAAAATGGACGGAAAGGAAAGCAAACAAAGAACTACTAGGCATGGTATCCGAAGAAGGAAGGAAAAGTGGATGCAATACGTTTTAATTGGCGATGGAATGTTGAGCGTTGTGATGTAGAAGGGAATATGTCAAGCAAGCGAAATAAGAGTAGGAAAAGGACAGAATTGGAAGAAATTAAGGATGGTGGAAATTATGCGGAACTGAAGAACAGTTCATTACTTAAATTATCAGATTTTACCTTGAATTAAGTATCAGATTTTACCTTGTTAGGCGAGGTTAAGAAATATATAAGCTTATTGTGTCTATCCAAAAGTAAACCTTAAAATAGGGTTGACAACCGAATAATTATAATGAACACTTCACGTTGTTTCATTATGCTTATAAATTCTTTTAGATTGAACGAATTTATTCCCTAATAAAAACCTTTGTTCTTGAGTTCGGTTTAAACTTACGTGAGCATCAGGTGATAAACCTGCAAAAAATTGGAACTTTAACACAACTTGAACAGTTATAATCGATTATCAGTAGCCATTAATTGAAAAATTGCACTGAGTAGAGAAAACTAGCGACAAAAACCATCTTTGAATCGACGCTCATAAAGCAGTCTGCAACTAAATAGCAAAGATTCATTTCAATCTATTTATTTATAAAAACCCATTAACAGCTAAATTTGCAATTGGATTATTTAAAAAATGAACGATTAAAATATGATAAATAACTATTTCATACATGATAAGGATAGTGTGGGATGAAAATATTTATCTGCGTGAAATATTGACGACAAAAATGGGTTTCAACAAAACCCTTAGTAGTGGCACAAAATAGACAAGTCCATTCATCGGCTAAAAGTTATGCTACAGTAAACAGATCGGAAGTCTCCAGGATTGAGGACGAGAAAGAATCAATGGGGGATGAGATATCAATCTCAGAAGCAAGCTGAATGAGTTAATGAAGGATGCACGGGCGACGGTATGTACGTGATCTCTGAGTCACGAATAAACGTCGCTGGGGAATGAGAAATATTACGGGATGTTTTGTTCTGCAAGAGAGGCAATGAAGAGAGAGAACTCGTGAAACATGTAACGGCCATTCATTATACGAGATTTGGCAAGTAAATGAATTCAGCAAAGAACTTAATTCTGGCGTCTTTTAATAACATGCATAGCTCGAAATATTTTTTTCCAAACTAAAACAATTAATTTCCAAATTTGGAAAAGAGCGATGAGTGTTTAAAATATCCTGTAAACTCTACCGTGTATAATTAACGTGCGATGAGCACACAATGACACCAAAATAATTTCGCATTAAAGGTTGATGCCCAAAAACGTCCTTGCAATTTTTACATACGTTATATATATATATATATATATATATATATATATATATATATATATATATATATATATATATATGTTCTAAACAGGAAGAAAATTTTACAAACGAGCGAAAGAGCATAAGTTCTGTCTGAGATATAAAAATACAGCAATCAAATTTCCAAAATAGCTCTAAGCTTTGCACTGAGAGATTGACGGACTCTGCGACTGGTAGTTCTTGCGCAATATGAAAACGTCGTGATAAAACTGGCAAAGAGTCAATGTATATTCTTGCCATTCACGTATTTTCTTATATTCTTGCCATTCACTCCTTCCTCTGGGACCACAACTTTCCATTCTCCGTGTAAAGATCTCTTCACCAAATTCCGCCTTCCCATCAACAATCTGGCTGGTCCTTTCTTTCTACCCCCACATCCCCGGGGCTTACTAGTATAAATCATTTTATGTCACATTCTGTAAATTGTGAAACTCCTTCACAAAATGCCAAAAATGTCTTTAGCATCTGAGAATTTAAAATGAATATGATTGTATAGTATTTAAAGTATATCGCGATCAACTGATATGTTCAGTAACTCCTTATTTTGTACTGACATAATATGTGTGTTTCATGCTATGATACTCAACTTATTCTAATTCATGTTCTCAACTGTTTACTTTTCACCTACTTTTGTGACTCTTTGACTATTTTTATAAATGACCAGTGAATAGGTCATTTATAACAATAAATGCAAACTATATAAAGAGGTATTTTTAAGTTGGTGGATTGTTTTATAATGCTTCATTAACTACATATGTACCGATTATTCATTGATATCACATTGAAAGAATTGTAGCTATGATTTAAACGTTTTTATTGTTTCTTATTTAGACATCATATGATTGTAAAACATTGATGGCTCGTAATTATTTTAACACTCGAAGAGAGGCTAATCCCAGAATAATAAAAATTGTTTTCATTCTATTTTCTATAAATATTATATAGGGAAAATATACTTTTGCATTTTTCCCCTGATGGCTTCGTTGTACATCGAGTTCTAAGTTGCAAATTAAGTCTTTTATGTGAAGAAGATTCACCACGAATATCTTCCACGGAGTAACGCCCGATAAAACTCACATAAACGCTCGTGTTTTATTTAAGGTTAAACGATTGCGGGTGATGTGGCAGACTTATTTACTAAGCCGAGTACAAGAATAAATCCTGGAAATACTCTTCCTAAATTGAGGGTTGGGTAAACTACTTCTGAGAGAAGCACCGGAGAAGTTAAATTAAGCTACCGGCGAGGTAATATTAGAAATTTCCTCGCTATAAATAAGTTTCCACGGATGTAGCATTATGTCATTAACTTCGGGGTATTAGAGATTTTATTCTCAAAGAGACAAGAAGATAACACTACTAATGACTCACGTCATTGATCCGTCAGATTATCAAGAGGAAATAATTTTTTTTAAACAGAAAAAGTCAACATTATACTAAAAAACCTGTAAGTTTCTAAGTTACTGTCCAATTTTTATAGAGCTTTTAATAAGGATTGTGTATTTTTAGGACAATATTAATGATGGTGCTGAGCAATTAATGTTGTGTGAGAAATAGAAACTTCAGAGTTGCATTAGTTCTGCTCGGTAAATATGCTCTCTAGCAGCAAGATTGCCTGTGAGTGACAGTAATCTAGAGAAGCAATAAACATAACATTATCAGGTTTAACTTTGTGGAATTCCTTCATGACGAGGGTAAAAAAGAAACTGTGCACTTCCACATAAAGATTTGATATTTCACATATTGGTATTATCCACATCATAGAGAAACAATGACTCTCTGGCATGAATAATACAGCATTTTTATTTTCACTTCAGTTTTTAGAGCGTCCATGACGTAGGAAATTAAGAATCGTTACGTAGGAACGCAAGAATCACGTCCGCGACCATGATCTCTTCTTCTTAGCTGGCGATTAAGGCCTTAAATAATTTGCTATGTCCTGTTGATTAACATGACTACTATTCTGCTAACCTGGAAATTGTAGTCCTAACACATAAATAAAGTAATGAAATATATATAAAGGAAAATATAAAAATGTTGAACAAAAATACTTACATTGAAAAAAATAATGCACTGATGCAATCAGAAGACAGAGCCGTACAGTAGAAAGTATTGAATGAAACTTGAATCGTAAGAAATAATAATTGACAAGACACATCAATATCCTTTACAAACAGGATACAGTTAATAAAAAACTTACATTTGAAAATTTTTGTTCTGTGACTGCCCTACTTATTAGCATCAAGAGAGGAAAGAAGATGAGAGAATGGATTGAAATGTAACTCTGGACTACAGTGATTGAATTAGAATTAGAGTAGACTAAATGCCAAATGAAGAAAAACTAAGAGTGGATGAGAAGCCTATAGAATGGAGTGACAAGATGAAGAAGTAAACAAATTTGTTCTGAGGAACTAAGAAGATATTGATGGAGAAGAATTAGCTTAAAGGGCTCCTAGAGTCCAACACTCGGGCTGATAATACATGTATATGATGGCGATAGTACGCTACGGAAACCTCTTATCACGAAAGAAGCTTGGTAGCAGTGCCAGGCAATGCTTATCCCTATACTAATTTATGAGGCCACACGTATGGTGCACCGTATTACACCGCTCACGACAATGAGCGACTCCAAGCGACTGCTTGACCGGACAGAACGCGTTTCGGGCATAAAATTAAAAAGAGATTGTCTAAATAGTTTGACTATTTGATTTCGACTTTTAACACAAAAGTAGATATGACCAGGCCAACAATATATTCTCTTTAAGATTTGCTCGTGTCCTCCTCATCCTAGCCAAAACTGAGAAATGATAACGATGAATTCTTCGAACTCAGGTAAGACTCAGGTCGTAAATTCTAGCCTACCGAGTGAAATTCATTCCGATAATGGTAGACGTTTAAGTAGAAGAGTACTTAGAAATGACGAGGTTAGCCAGCAAAATAATTGATGGGAGGATTGCGTCCGACCAATCTTAGTAGTGAACACCTGTCATAATTATGATGAGGGTATTTCCATTCCACCAAGACCGACCACTGACTCAAGACAAATCCCTTTCCCTTGGTCGCAAAAAGCTAGATCATTTGCTATGTTAATTGTTTTCAGGAAAAAGAGCTGGATCTCATTCTCCATTATTCAAGATCAATAGATACCCTTGTTTTGGTACCAGAACAGGAATAATTAAAATACATTAAAACCGATAACCTCTTTCTGAACCATTTGCTGATTCCAAAAATATCAAACCTTATTTTTCAGCCTAATCGAATTGACAATACTTATGTGTATTTTACCCTAGTCCAAGTTTAAATATGAAACCGTTTTCAAAAAATGGGAAGTTAAATATTCAGAATGATTTTTTCCTTAAAGTATTAATAATAATTGCTGAATTGGAAATAGTCTCGATACAACTTAACAAACATTTGGAACGATTGAGGGAGAAAAATGTTACCATTTGGAACGATTGAGGGTGAAAAATATCATTCCAGCCGTCGTTTTATCAATAACATATTAAACTATGTTTTTTTAGAACATCGGCCAGATTCATGGCTAGTCCTTACGCTGTGATTAATTTTATTCGTTCTACCTGAGAAGTTGAGAATAAATTAACAGTAATCCAGTCGAAATGATTTCAATATCCTATGGATAAATTACTTAAAAGTAGTGTTTCAAACCCATAGTAGAATCTGTAATTAGAGGGAGGGTCAAGAAATTGACAAAATAAATGCCGAAAAAAAGAGGTAATTGGGATTTTCTGAGGAGTGGGTTTCAGTATTGTAATATAACTGAAGGAATTCATATTCATAAGGGGAAATAAGATCCAGTGTAGTGTTAAATCAGACAGGAAAACACTGGAAAAGTAATTTATGAGAATTTAAATGCTGATATGTTGAAAATGAAGAAGTACACTGAAAAAAGAGTAATTATGAATAGAATGAAGCTGAAGGTTATGAATCATTAAGTTAGCCATTTTTCAAATTTTATGACGACGATAAAACTATATGTTTTGCTTAGAGACCAAGCTTATTAACCTCAAAATTCTAATACATATATCTAATGTATAGTGATATAGAAAATTAGGAATTTCCAATGTGCCAAAATTAATCGCATTAACCGTCATTATATGAGGTTATAGATTATAGGCTAATGATTTATACACTTTGAAATTTCTGAACTTTGGCTCACATCAGCGGGTGACTCCTTTAAAGTAACTTTCGCGGCATTTCCCTCTGTTCTTTGAAATTAATAACATAACTTTTTTGAGTAATATCAAAATATCCTAGTCACTTGAATTTTGGTACTGTACACACGCAAAAATTAAAGAATTTCATTTATATCACAATGTAAAAAATCGACCAGTCCCTTAGTAAAAGCTGATGGGAGCTGCTCTCTTTCAAGATTCACATGAGCATTTCTTTTCTTCGTGAGGTAATGAGGATCAGATGAAAGGCTTTTCAAGAATCGCTGGCGTTTCGGGTCACGCATGCAGGGACTGCAGGTCATTATTTGAGGCGCAAGGTTCACGGGTTAATGACCAATGCTCAGAGACTTGGGAGACCATTGACCTGCGCATTGCTAAGCGAAATTCCCGGAAGTAATGTCGACAATGTTTAACGGTGCAAAGACATTCTACTAAACCTCTCACTACGTTACACCAAATGCAGGTTATATTTCCAAAAAGTATTCTCCATAAAACTACTTCTACAGCTAAAAATTCTAATCAGTTGAGGTCCCAATATAAACAAAACGTCGCATATAGTATGATCCCTAAATAAACAAAAACATTGGAAACGTTTTCCAATTTGGACTAAACCCATAATTATAAACTATATGCGATATAAAATGACATACTATACATCCAACGCCATGTAATCGTAATAATCTACCCCAACAAAGAGCTTGAAATATACGCAATCTAGTTTACAACATACTTTCCTAACCATAATCACTCTCAACGGTGTTGGCCCAGATCTTATGATAACTCCGAATTTTTCGCAATGTATTACGTGTTTCACTTTCCTCATACATGGTTCATTATGAATGTAATCCGCATGATTTAATTGTGACGCAATTATCCATGGTAGCGCGCTAAAACCTTTCGGGAAATGTGGTGAGGGTGTGCCCTTCCAGTGCAGCCGGTCGTTAGTTTGCTTCGAGCAGTCTGAGCGGAAAGACGTGCGTGTGTTTTTCGACTAACACGGCAAAGAGTCAAGCTCCTCCATGACAACGCCCCTAACCACACGTTCTTCATCGTTACCAACTTCCTGGCCCGGAGCACCCCACCTCTTACGACGGCTCTGTGCGACTTTTTTTGTTTCCCCGACAGAAGAGAGAGATGAAAGCAAAGCATTGGGAGACAGTGAAAAACGTCCAAAAGCATGTTACAACGTTTATGAGAGACATTCCCATCGAGGAGTCATCAGGGTACCTTCCAGGCGTGTCAGACACGTCTCTGCAAGTTATCTAATGCAAAGGGAGAGTATTTTGAAGAATTTTAAGCATTTGTACAAGTACGATCAATAAATCTATTTTTTTCCAGAGAATGCGCATTACTTTTGTAGTGGACTCTGTATATAATGACTCATTCTTTGATAGAAAATTACGATTCGCATTTACTAATGATTTTGAAGATTGCGTGATGAGGGAGGAAAATAATACAGAATGTTAGTTTTAGGCGGAATTTTCTGTGGTCACATTAATCATTGAAATGACTGGATAAGAAATTTTTCACTCCCTCAGATAGCGGTCGTCGACAGCGTAAATAATAAATGGGCTCTTTGGGATCCAAGGATTCTTATTTACGGCTACAAGACCCTTGGGAACGGTAATGGCGAAACATATTTTTCTCTAAATCGATGAATTCTTCATCCGGATGTTATCTCGCAGCAAATAAGTCAAATGTTAGTGTAATTACAAAATTCGTTTCCTTTGCAAATAATTGAACGGAGCGTGGTTGGGCTTGATACCTCGATCGAACCCACTTCACGTAACACAGACTTCAATAAATTATATATCATGAATGTACTGATTCTGTCATGAAGAATAGATACATTTTTAAAACGCAACTTACATAATTTACATCAGTAGAACTAATATCTACCGCAAAAATTAACTCTATAAAATACTGATATGTGGTAATCCCTGTACAACCACAATTCAACGGAACTATTTTTGCAAATTTTCCAAAGGAATTTTGTAGACCCATGAAAAGTAATTTAGTGATTCCAGCATCTACATCAGAAGAAAAAAATTCTCACATAATTTACGATTTTATGCAATCTCAGGGAAGGTAGAGACGTTGGCGGTCGATAAATTATTCTCAATATGGCGCATTATGTCTCCAGTTTTAATGCTGTGATGCGACACGGTTCTCATAACAACGACGGATATTTTGAAATTGGAGGGAATGATTTAACTATCACTTATGTCAATTACGCAAGTTTTACGTGGAAAATTAGCGCGTGTCAAATTTTAATTTGATGTTAAGTGTAAAAAGATTAATTAAGAAAGCTAAGCGCCGCGATAATATCACGTAAAATATAGTATAGCTCCTGATCATATATTGTCGTCAGGGTAACCAAACTAGGAAGAGAGGGAGAGATTAAAGTGAAACGAGCGATGAAACAAGCATAAAGCAATGCAACAATTTCAAAGTGTAAAAACCATTCATTCTGACCAGAATTGTGGTGAACCATATGGCAAATGATTTTTACACCCTTTGAAATGACTACGTTTAAAGTTACTATCGCGGCATTTCTAGCAGTTTCTTTGGATTTAAAATATAACACTGTTTCGGAAATCTTACTGGTCACCTTGAGGGAAGGCAGGAGCTTTTTAATTGGCTGGGCTAATTAAACATACGCCAAATTATACGATCTAATTGGACTATGTATAAATTATTAATAAAGTAATCTTTAAAATGTTTACCATTTTATTTATTTAAATGCGACGTTTCACCAACCCTGCCAGAGTTTTAATTAAGGAGAGAGATATGAGATGATAGGTGTCGTTGTTGATATAATAATAGTGTGGGTTAGGAGGAATATGGGAAAATATAATGGAAAAAGATGTAGAGTCATTTTTAAAGACCGACGTAGGGAGCATTCCAAAGTTATTTTATTACTGGTATGGACCACTAAAGTTCTAATTATGTGCTTTCTAAGTTATGTTCTTGTATAATGGAAAGAAACACCAAAAGTATTTCTCTCGCCCAGCATCAAACTTGCTCGCAGTTATCTATCAGTAAAGATCCCGACAGCTAAGGACTGGAGTAATTAAATTCAAATTATTTACGGAACTGTATTAGAGAGTGGTTTCGTACAATGCGAGAACATGGTCATTTAGGCAAGAGGATAGCTCCATATTGTAGGTTTTTGAAATGTGGGTGTGGAAAAGGATGGAAGAGACGAAATGGGCAGGAAGGTAAACAAACGAGGAAATAGCATGATGGGGGAGGAGGGAAGATCCAAAGGAGACAGGAAAAGTAGAAGCAGTATATTTTAATTGGCGATGGTATACTGAAGACTGTGGTGGATGTTGGAATGTTATGCAAACGGGGTATAGGAAAAATAAGATAGGCGAATTAAGAGAGATAGAATTTGTACATATATGTATTCGTAATTGAAGAACAGTTTAATGCAGTGTGAGATGTCAGATTGTTTATTTTGAAGGCTTTGGGAAGTATAGCGATGATCAGTCTGTCCATATATGTATGTTTTACCTTGAACAGTATGTTTCGACCCTTCCCTTCCGACTAGCTGTCCCACTAGGTGACAGCTATCCTGAATTGGTGTCGGATGGTAAAATCGATGATGGATTTTGAATGTTCCGAACTTGACATCACGAATAGCATTAGAGAGCATTCAAGGCGATTTGTGAAGAAATACATACATTCGTGAGCGGGGTTCCCATGCCTACGGAAAATTTAATTCAAGGAATATGTCGATAAATCGGCGGGAGAAGAGATATACAATGAATCGCTCAGAAAATTTAGAGACGGGGGACGTTGACCAGAAGAAACCTAACAACGATGCCCCCCTTCAGTATGCTGGGTGAAATACGGAATAGCAATATGAATACTTTTGTGCCGGTAAAACTGCTACTTGGATCAGATTAAAAATTTATTATTGGGGTATAATTGGTAGATTTTAGGGGTATTCATTACTGAACTTCCGAGTAACCGCAGTATCAAGTATAAATAAGAGCAATTATAATAAGATATTTTTTATGTTAGGTCAAATTAGGAATCAAGGAAATAATAACATGTATTTTCATTTGCGACTTCCTTAACTTGCTCAGCGTCTCCGGATGTGCGTGAATGTTGAGTTTTTAGCTTGCTGTCTTGTCATTATTGACGTATTTGGAACGTCTGGCCGCCCTACTTATGGTAAAGACAATATTTAGTATTTATTTATTTATTACAGAGCCATGAGGAAAGAATTTAATGTCCAACACACTGAAAAGAGGTTTATTCCATACCCCTGCACTATTTTTAAAAGGTTTTTTAATAAATTCCATTGATGGGTAATTCCTCTCTGAAACGGGGTAGGCCTGGATTCCCTAGACTGTAATCTCTTCCGTAAAAGAGAACAGGTAAGCCACAGCGGGATTATTGAACTAGATTGTAGCAATGGCATCGATCCCTTTCGCCTTGCGGGTCGCCTAAGAAACGTTTCACTCAACAAGAAAATATTAACTGAACTCTGAAAATTAACTGAAAATATTAACTCTGTATCCATAAAATTCAAATCAATCCTATGCATCCATACTTATTTAGTTGTGATATCGGATAATCTGTTCAATCAAACATTAAACATCATACGATATCCCATCTAAGAAATCCGATTTATGAGTAAGCACAATATCCTTCCGCGTTTGGAAGATTTTTTCTGATCAAATCACACTCGTCTCCAGGTTGAGCAGTACCCAACCTAGAGCCAACTGTTGTATAGTCTATCGTGCACGTGTAATGGAAGAAACTAAAATATTTGTAAAGTTTATCAATACTAAGATAATGGTTATACGGCTGCCTACAATAATCTCTTCATTATAATTCAATTATCTCCCGTCTTAGTAATTCGTCCAGATGCTGAAGAGGTTTCTTATTAAATTAAATACTAACCTACTCTAATGAATGGTCCGATAATTCTTTAAGTACTTCCCTACTGTCAATGACATCGAAATTATACCGGAGAGATCTCTATACGTCCCTTGCATGCGGGAGTAAAATTGGACCAGAAGAGCTTGGAATCAAAATGGGGTTTTCGTATATAACTTCAACTTCTCAACTCCTAGCGAATACTCGCATGCATTGCATTAAAATTTATCCGACCTGTAAATGATCGCGAGCTGTATTTTCAGATAGTTTGAATGGCGTTCTCAACATCAACGCTATAGGTAAGACTTGAAACCTGTGACCTTTGGGTTAGCAGATAAGCTACGACAATGCGTTATCCAACTGAATGTTGTGTTTAGAAGCGAATTACGCATAAGGAAAGCTTACAGTTTCAATTAGCTAATTCGAGTTGTTGTTTTCAGATTTTAAGGAGATGGCTACTTTGCGCGTATGACTTATATGGTGAATTGGCCATGCATCAACACCATATAAATGGTAGATGCTTCGCCCTCGCTTGAATTGGTTTTCCAAACTATTTTGCCGCTGAACAGCGAATGCGAACGTAGACAGGAGGGCGCATCCAGTAAAATTTAATACTCTAAGTACGTATACATAAATCGTAAACAGTAATCAACCTGAGGGTGGGTTTGTTAGGTGATGGTAGAGTTCACCCAATACTAAGTCCGACGGCGTGTAAAATTCACACATCAGAGTGGGGGGCCAGATCCTTTCCCTGTGCCGGTTATGGTTTCCCAGGAAGATCTGGTACCCAAAAAATCACATAGTTTGGGTGGAGCTTCAGGTGCTCAGAGTGAGTTGCCCGGGAATCGAACCCGAGCCTTCCAGTCAGTAATATATACGAATAGTCGTATGTATATATGTAAATATACATACAGGATATATTTGGGATACAGGATATATATTAGGTATACGTACATGGATGATTTCGTCGAAGTAACACGGAAGTGTGGAATAAAAGGAACACTCACACGTGTGTTTGTGTGTGTATATATATATATATATATATATATATATATATATATATATATATATATATATATTCATTCAAACAGAAATAGGTATAAGGAAAGGGGATAAGAAAACACATAAAAGGCGAACACAGGACATGGGGGAAGGCGGTTTTTGAGCAGATCACGAAAGTAAAAATATTTCCTTATCCGGAAATATTTTTACTTTCGTGATCTGCTCAAAAACCGCCTTCCCCACATGTCCTGTGTTCGCCTTTTATGTGTTTTCCTATCCCGTTTCCTTATACCTATTTCTGTTTGAATGAATATTTGTGCGCCGTACGGCGGGATTTTCAAGTTTGAATACATATATATATATATATATATATATATATATATATATATATATATATATATATATATTTATATATATACATATATATATATACATATATATATTTATATATATACATATATATATTTATATATATACATATATATAATATATATGCAATTTAAATTCCCCGTCCATTTTAGATAATTCTTGTGTAGTTTGTGTAACCCAAAAATTCTGCTGATGGCATTCTTTAGAGTCGGTCAAACAAATGTACGAATCTAACCTTTATTAGAGTGCAATTTTGAATAATACGTTGTCGTTACATTTTTACACTCCATTCTTAGTTGTAACGGCATTGTGAGCTGTGTCCATAGTGGAGAATGTTCACAAAAATATAGAATATAGTGATAGAATAATCATTTTCGAAGAAAAAAGAGGAGATGCGATTAAAAAACTATTATTAAAAATATGGAGACGTGATTAGTACAGTGGGTAGAACGTTGGACTTTCTACTGGACGGCGCGGAATCGATTTCCGGGGAGGCCTCTGGGCACCCTCTCGTCTCCATCTAAGCTATTTCGGGTACCAGATCTTCCTGGAAAACGGGTACAGGGAAAGGAACCCTTCACTGATGTGTGAATTTCGCAAACTGTTGGGTTTAGTAATGAGTGAGCTCTACCCTCATCTGTAAAACAAACCTTTGGGTTGATAACTGTGGTTGACGAAGCATAAAGAATAAAGGGGTTGGTTCCACAATGAGATTTTCGAACTTTCCACAAATGATGCTCCCAAGTACACTATATTTGACAATAATATCTCACTTATTCTCTGTAAATGATTGCTTCACCATCTAAACACTTGATTTTCTATTTCCCTATATCTAATGTTTGCGATCTAATCTCGAAAAGACGTTACCATCGAAAGTTCATCAATGAACACACACACATTGAACGACGCGGTGGATATCGTGTAAATCAAACAATCGTTCATCTACCCTGACGACCACGGAAGATGATACACAGTTTTGCAGCAAGGATGCAATTAGACATAAATTTGGTGGAAATGCCTCCATGAAACAGTTGAATCAGGATTGCAGGTAGGCAGTTCGAGAAACAAATTTAATTTCACATTTGAAATTATGTAAAAAATTGATGAAAATTCCAAATTTGTAATTTATTACGATAAACTGATTAGTTTCAAGTGCCATCCAAATAAAAACTGCTATATTATTTGTACATGTGCTTTTTACTATAACGAAAACGTTGGAATTTTATCTTAAAGCAGAGAGGCAATGTTATTTTCCGAAATTCTTTTTTCCTTAAAATAGAAATCACTTAGCGAGAAGTAATGACTATTTATTACCCTCCATTAATAAAATTATAATTGCTATCTTTTAATCTTCAAGTATTCAATCAGAGAAAAATAGGGCTAAAATTAATATTTAAATGACCAATACGTTAGGCGTAAATCTCCCAATGAACAAGCCAATCAAATACCGAGTTCGACATTATTGCGTGAAGATAATACGGAAAAATTTATTTAATTTTGCGAGATTTATATACCATGAATGATAGTAGATTTACCGATTACAATTTTCAAATAGCAAATTAATATTTCTTTCAAAAATCAATAAATATGTCTATATCTTTCAAATGAAACTTTTAAAAATAGCCACTGGGAAGAAATGAACGATACACAGGCAGTGACGTCAAACGCTGAAAGATATACGCATTATGACTTTTAAGGCATGCCTTGTTATTGATTCGATATACGAGAATATATACTCGTGCATATAATGGCAGCATTTCTTTATTTTGAGTTTTCATTAATACTTAAGCAAAAAACATGTTTGAAAAACTCTTAAATAGAGGCAAGTAAGCACGGGTTGATAATCTGCATTTATGGACATACGAGGGTCATCCGGAAAGTAGTACCCGTTCGTGAATTAAAGACACAAAAGTAAATATTAACAAACATAAAAAATTTTATTTGAAAGAGGATACTTTAAACTACTTCTCAACATAATCTCCAAGCAAATTAAGGCATTTGTCATAACGTGTGACAAGTTTCTGTATTCCTGCTGCATAGTCCTTCGCCGCCAGCTCATTGAGATACAGGGTCACTCCTTCTTTAAGTTCTTCATCGCTGTCAAATCTTTTTCCTGCCAAAAAGTCTGTAAGCTTTGTAAAGAGATGAAAATCTGAAGGGGCCAAGACCGGGCTATACGGTGGATGGTCGAAAGTTTCCCATTTGAATTGCTGCAAAAGTCAGTCTGCAGCCATACGCTTGGTTTTGTGCTCATCTGTAAGCATGCGAGGGACCCATCTTGCACAAATTTTTGCATAATGCAGATGGTGTTTAACAATTTCATGAACAATTGTTCGAGAAACATTGGGAAAATGCTCACAGATGTCATCAATTGTAACGCGCCGATCGTTCCTCACGAATTCTTCAACTGAGCTCACCAGTTGGTCTGTAATGACAGACGGTCTCCCCGAACGCTCATCGTCGTGTGTGTTCCCCCTCCCCATGTTGAAGTTGCGACACCACCGCCGAACAGACGACTCGTCCATTACATTGTCTCCATACACCTCCTTTAATTGGCGATGAATATCACATGGGCGAACGTTTCTTGCATTGAGGAATTTAATCACTGCCCTCACTTCACAACTGGCGGCGTTCTCAATTTTTTTAAACATTGTAAACAATCACAGAAACAACACAGGCAATGCTAGCGTCACGCAACTTGGCTCAGAGAAGGCAGACAAGCCACTGAAGCTATCTGACCTCGTCCAGCGGCTACTCGCGTCGTCAGCACTTCATGCGGCACGAACGGGTACTACTTTCCGGATGACCCTCGTATTTATATTCTATTAACCCACATACGTACCGAAATGAAAGCATTAAAATTTAAAGCTATTAGGTGGAATAATTAATTTATATTACGTTTTCACAGGTACTTTAAATTTCATGGAAGAGGAAATACGTCGAAGACGAACATGAATGAGTTTACAGGTAGTCAAGGGACGCTTTCTCAATTTTAATTTAATGTATAGTATTTTCACCATAAAAAAACTTCCCCAGAGTGAAAGAAGCGATTTGTCTGTGAAAACTTTCCCAGAGTGAAAGAAGCGATATTTCTGTTAAAACTTCCCCAGAGTGAAAGAAGCGATTTTTCTGTGAAAACTTCTTTCGCACGTAATTCATAATGGACGCTTATTTGGGAAAATTTAATCGTACAAATGATTACACTGCGTTTCTGCCATTAATTCTAGATATTCATTAATCCCATAAAATAATATTTCGTTGAGTATGAGCGAGTGACCTAATGTATTGCAAATAATCGTGATAAAATATGACCAAAGAATTAAAAATTCTATTAAGCTGAGGTAACTAACGTGCTGCTTAACCAAAGCACATAAAAAAGGTGAGCCCCTGAGCTGGAATGATTGTCACATTTCATCAAAATGAAAAAACTTAAAATAATTCGGAAGATGCACCTTCGTTTGTTGCGCCAGCTGCTTCGGGCAGCACTCGGGCTATTCCTGTAATAAGTGGATCTTCTTACCTTGTCACTTCAATCAATATTCCAGGTCTTCCTACCTCAAACCCCGCGTAGCCCCGCGTCTACAATAATCATTTCAGGTCATGTTTTCCCTGTTGAGCATGGAAGAATCAATAACTAATGCCATCCAGAGAAGTACAATATTCTTCATATTATCATTCATGGGTGAATTGCACTACGGAAAATATGCGATTGATGAAGCGTATATTATCTGAAGATATCTGAAAATATAATTTAAATTAGCCAGATCATTTAGGCCATAGGTTGAAATACTGATGATTTTTGCAAACGATTGCCAATACTGGCTCAGCGAATATGGCATGGCATATTGGCTCAGCGACATAGAAAGAAGACATAACTAATTACAGTTAATGCGTTAGAAAGATATAACCCTCTAACTCTGGGTTACTGTATTAAAATAATTGTCGACCAGTGAACGGTACCAAAAGTTACTATTACAGTAACGAAGATCTCCGGGGATATCTAATTCAAAAAAATTAATTATTAATCATTACATTAGAATGTAAAAAAAAATATAGAGTGAAACATTTTGTGATTCTCTCGTAAATATATCCTTATGCTATTGAAAGGTTATTAATGCACGCAATGGCAGTCCTATCATAGTGTGCTTATGTCATGTCTGAGATTTTATGTCAGTCTGACAATTAAAATGAAGTCAGAAAAATTATATTTTATTTTTTATGTGTTAATAAAGCAAGGATATTGCTTGTTTCCACAAAACTACTTTTTATTTTGTGTAAAACTGTTATATGCTTGTTTTATTATGGATTCCTTCCCCTACATCAATCTTGAAAATGTGTTTCTTTTAAGTGTTATTTACACTGCCGCGTATTAGCCGTTAGTAAATCTGTAAAACAATATTAGCACTATTTCCATCAGACAATTGTAGGCAAGTCCTGTGCCGATGGTTAGAAATATTCTGATGCAATTTTCCGTGAAAAAAAAATATATTTTTCGTTCAATTTATTTAAAAAGTTAAAGATAGATATTTTCGATCGTTCCTGACGACAAAATTATTTTATACCAATCGCGAGAATATCCTCTTTATAATTGTTCCTTATTCAGTTTTTCGTAATTTCTACCTGTCTTCATAGTATCCAGAAAGCTCAACCCGCTTACGCCACATCCTCCCTTCTATCACGGCCTTCAATATCTCACTCCCTCCCAATATTTCCTCAGTCCACTTTATCTACCTTATCGGACTTCTTATTACTTCCTCTCTCCGCCCGCCATATGTAAAACTTCAATGTTTATCTTTCCTCATCTCCAACTTATTGTCTTCATTCTTCGCCCCACTCCCGCACCATAAAAACCTTTAAACCTACGATCGTCTCCTTCCCTCAAAGATCAGGTTAAAATCCATAAGCGCAGCTCTACCCTCCATAGGAAAGTGTTTACTAATCCTTGTTTTATGCCTTTAATTGACTTATTTTTCGTAAAATCTCTTCTTCTTGCAACTACTACTTTGGCCAAAGTAATTCTTTCATCCCCCTCATACTAAAAGACATTTTCTCTAATATTTTTCCTAAAGAGTATAGTTTATTCCCTTCTCGTACTTGCTAATGCTCAACTCAACCCCTCCTAATCTCCCGTAACACTATTACTTTCGTTATATTTTGATTAATCTTCATCCATTACTTGTTGTAGTGCTCTCGAAAGTCACACAACAAGAACTGTATAAAGGAGTGTAGCGTAATTAATGAGAAGTGGTTGAGTGATTTCAGGATTTCAAGTCACTTAATTTCTTCCGTCACATGGTATAAATAGCGACGGCCGGGCTAGAAACTACTCGCTGCCCTTTGCACGAGGCAGCAACAAATCGTGAAGAGGAAGAATAATACTTTACATTTCCACTGAGAGAGAGCCTGGATCATTCTTTCTAATTGGTCGCAGGGGTTGGAATAGAACAACCATTTAGCGATCCCGAGGTTAACTTGTCAACCTGAGTCAGTAATTTCGACTCTTTTGAATAATCGAAGGAGCGTGAGGGGTGAAACACGAACGGGAGCAAATTAACGGCCGAAATACCACGTCATTTCCAAGGAACACTTCATACATTTATGCACAATTTCTGAAAACTTCCTCTCTGATCCACAATCTTTTTGAGAGAGTCCACACTACGAGATGAGCATTTTGTTATGACTCTAGTGTTCCGTTCTTCTTACTGAGAGCGTCGTCAGCTTGGCTACGGCTTAGACGCTTGGAACAATTTGTAAAAAGGTCATCCCGAACATCTTTAATTAAAGATTCGCCTGGGATACACAGTGGTATATATTTGATATAACCAGCAGCTTACAGCTTTGTCGAAAGATCTCAAACTAAAAACCGAGAACTGCCGAACGCGGTCGCTCACGAAAGTGCACCGTTTGGATATACATAACAGAAGTCTCGTGGATATCTTCTGCGAGTCCAGAGCAACCATAGATATCAAGAGGTCGCCCGTCGCGACTTGTCTCCGACGGACGTCCCGCAGGGCGGCAAGAGGTCGAAGGACAGGGACGGAACGGGAAGCGAGATCCGAGCCACGATTAGGCGGCATCGGGGAGCCATTAAAAGAGGGAAAAGACGGGAGCGGGTGGGAGAGAGAGGGAGTCAGGTGGAATGGAGGCCAAAGGAGACGACCCTCTCCCTCTCCACCATCTGAACTGAAGTGAGGAACGACACAAAATATTCCATCAATAGCTTGGCGGGCGGAGGAAGAGCGACGGTCGGTGAATTATGCGTTGTTTGTCGAGAAAGTCAGGGAGGGTGGAGGAGGGGAGAAGAAAGAGAGAGAGAGAGAGACAAAGGGAGTAAGGGGAGGAGATTACCCAAAACCTCCTCTTCCTTTTATTATAAAGACCTTGGAAGAAAGAAAAGGGGTTTCGTTTCGATTTTCTTTTTTTTTTACTCCTTGCCCCCTCCCCTTCTATCATACCTTTCCTCACCAACCCCCTTCACCCGGTGGGAAGGAAGAGGGGACGTGTCAGGCCCCCGGACCAAGGCCGGCGGCCTCCCGAGACAACAAACAACTCTGTCTTTTGAGCCGATCGATTTGCCACCGCGCGTAAATAATTCGGTCTCCCGGGGCAACTCGAACTGCGAGTTCAAGAGCAGTCTCAAGGGAGTCCCCACCGTTCACCTTTCTCTACTCCCTCCCCCCCACCCCTTTCATCCTCTCACCTCACCCCTTTCCTCCACCCACCCAACCGACCTCCTCCCTTTGTCCCGCCATCCCCACAAACCCTTTTCCAATTCACATCCACAGGGAGCGCGCATATTAAGGGAACATGGTAAATTGATAGATCCGTCAATGAGATATAACGTGAAATCATAAAATTTTAATCATGTTTCTCGTGCTTGTCATTATAAATTGCGCATAAAGGGAAAAACAAGATAAAAAGCATGAATATAAAAAATATATAATTATACAAAAATATTAAGCATATGATTAATGATTTTATAGTGATTTTTACATGCTATACATTACACCCTATAACATCTCAGAGAATATCAAATTTTATACATTAATGAAAGCAACATAAGCTAAATGATTTAAACTTTACCATTTCTCGTTTCAGTGGTAATTTTGAATTTAAAATTTCCACCAAATCAACAATATTGAAAATAGAAAGAATAGGAAATCGCGTAGAAAATTTTGAGAAAATAAGTTGATGGGGCTTGGCCTGATATTACATGAGGGCCATACATACATGTTAGGCCGCATTCAGAGAATATTTGTGAGGTCGATTCGACAGAGAAGCCATTAATTGAGCTATGAGATAATGGTTCGAGGGAGATATGTCTACAATATTTAACTCCATATCTCATCGACATTTACGTAATTCTCCGCGAGTCGCAGGAAGGGCGTGTGTCCGGGTAATAGTTTCGCAGGCCATGATGGCTTATTTTAAGACGTCCTAGGGACAGACGTGTTAATTTGTTCGTGTTTAGCTCTCTTAGGATATGTAAAAACGAATTTTTAACCTCTGTACAAAAGAATGTCTCTTTATTGCATCATAGTCAGAAAGTTATAAAGCATACTTTAAGTATCTTTGTAATGAGTTTAATCTTGAGTTTCAAGCCTCCCCAGCGATTACTATCCCGTGTCGCTCAGTAAAACATTGTATTCGTTCATGGTAATTTTTCAAACACCAAATAATTTTTCTCAAGTATAAGAAAATCAACGCTACGGGGTAATTACAGAAACTTATATGGGGTCCGATTACGAAGTCAGCGCACAGTGACCAGAATCACCCAAACGTTTGCCTACGCCGATGATCCAGGTTTGGATCTCAATGATGGCGGATTCCGACCTCTTCTTGTGGGTGTCCTGTCTAAAAATCTTCAAGTGAGGTATTCCGTCAGGTGGGACGTTGAACCGTATTGACCCTTTGGTTCCCTTGTTTAAGAATAGGACTATTTCGAAGCTGTATTTCCTGAAACCCTTCCCCACTTCCTAAACCTATCGACCAATAGCTGACCCACCAAGCCAAAATGGTGCAAATGACCTCGGTTGTAGGTCATTTTCCAAATAAATTTTTCACGAAAACGGCAAACCAAACTAAGGTATTTAGAAAGGTAATAGACAATTGCGTTAAAATTTAACAGAATGGGAGTTACCTCTGAATTAAAAATTAACCAAAAATAATTTCCTAAATTTTATATACCAGATGAAACAAAATAAATAAATCACCATTATTCATACATTGAAGCACTTTTTCTCGTACAGTACGATACAAAAGAATCCCTACAATTTTGGACTTCCGCTGTTTCTTTTGTGAAATTCCCAAAAATGAGATAACTGAACGTTGGTATCCTAACGTCCCCTGCCATATCCCATCTTGGAGGACCTCTGCGTACTGAGCGAATAAATTCCTTATTCCCGCATCAATAATAGTTAACTGACGGTGACTATAACCTCTATGAGTCCTTGGCAGCCCCTAACGTCAAAAATTCATGTGAGATTTTAACGTCGAAGAATCCTGAGAAACTCTCAAGGGCTCGGAGACGATTATTAAGTGGGACCTTGAGAACCTCCCCACATTTAAAAAGAGATTTATCCGCCAACAAACTCCCCTCGAATCCCAAAAAGTCCAAATTGTGCCCCAGTGGTTCCCAACCGACGTCTCGTACCCCTTTCTCGTCATACGAGGAACACTTGTTCCGATAAATTGAAAAACACATAGAACACTGACACAGAGAAAATATTTAAAATTCGGCAAATACAATGTTGATGTCTTGCACTTTTTGGCAATTATTTTTTTCTGTTTAACATCCTATTTTACTATTGAAAACTGGTCAATTTACATTTGACACCACGTCGTAAGAAAAGGCGAAAATTTTTCATTTTGACTCCAAAAATAGGTTAAGAAAATTCTTAAAAACTCTAATTTGTCTTTATAAAACGCATAAAAAAATACTCTACCCACTATCTCACACACTGGACTATTTTTTGTGACCTCAAGACTCAAACTCATATGTATATTTTTCCTAGCAACAGTAAGCACAGTCGAATTCCTTAAAAAAACTATACAATTAACAAAATTATTGATTTCGAAAGAAATCTCAAAATCAGGTAAAAGCGGGAGTTTAAATATAATTTTCTACAATAAAACCATTTTTTTTCCGATATAACTCAACGTCCGAAATTCTAACACTCAAACTTTCACGCGAATATCCCGCAAGCCTTCATCGTGTCCGAGAGAATCCTTTCGCAAAAGCAAACAGCGATTGTTTCGAATGGAAGAATCGCGCAGGATGACGCGTCACGACACCTTTGTTTATAAACACTCCTCGTCCGCATCAGACGGCAAAAAGTTCCACTTCCGCCTGGGTCAGAAAGCCTTATATTTCTTTCGTGAGAAGAAAATGGACTCGTTTCAGCCAACCTCCTCTCCCCGTGAGAACTCCAAAGACGGCGGGCGCACTTCCACCGATCGTAAATCTCCCAGCGCGCCCCTGACATTGAGGCAAAATCCATGCTCCCACATGAAGCCTAGGAGTAGTAAAAAGAGTAGGGAAATAATACGTTCCCAACCTTCGACCGCAAACCTTCCCTGTCCCCTTATGCCTGCCCCTGCCCCCTGCCGTTATGTTCGCTTCGAGTCAATACACCTAACATCTCGCATATGTATTTTCAGACGTGATTACTCAAACGCAGCAATACCAGTCGGTCGTGATTTCACCACGCGACTCCTTGGTTAAGATGAGAAATTCACTCAAAAATTTCCAAACATTGCTCAAGCACACCCCTCCATTTAGATTTAGTTTTGTCCTCTAGCAATTCACGCAAACTCTTCTTCTATTCCCTGGGATTTTCCTCGCTATCTATGACCAGAACACTGATGGAGTATAACCGTTACCCTAACCTTTCCCGGAGATCACATGCATATTCAAGAAAAACCTTATGCGTTCGTAAATCGATCTCATCGGACTAATAAAAAAGTCTTTTTTACCCGGAAGGGCATTTTTATAAAGGGTAATGTGATAAAAATTTGTTAAAAATGTTACCGGAAGGGACTTTGGAATTTTTGTAATATTTTTAAAAATGTACAATAGCATCTTCCACGCGATAACTAATTCTGAAAATCGTGCACGTTTCATTGCTTTAATCGTGCCATCAAAGGAGAAAGATAATAATCTCGTATGATTCTAGGGACAGAGGAAAGAAATATTATTTGTTCAAGCACGCATATGCTGCATGACCTTTCTAATTCTGTGGCACTCAATGAAATATATCACATGAGATTTTTCTTTCGCAGTAATTTTCAAGTGGTAGTTTGATTAAGTTTTACCAGAACGCTCCACCCCTTCCCTTAATGTATATGAGCCCACTTGCGCTATTTTAGTCATAACTTTGCGTTATGACTCTGATTGTAGCAATATGCTATTGAATTTTAATGAAATTGAGTCAGAGTTATAAGTTAATTAAGTGGCTATATGTTATTATTGTTTATGTTATGCTGTAATTTAGACAATTTATAACTTATAACGGCTTAAAAATAATAATTAATGAAAACTGTCGAATATGACGCTCACTAAGTTGGCGTAAAATTGATGTACAATAATATACTATACAATAATAAATTGATGTATAATAATATCATAGTGTCTACCGATCAAGAGCAATGCAATCAATTATCCAATACCTTCTGTCACTGTTTCATATTGAATGACTAGCAGTATCAATGGTGATTAAAATAGTATGGTTCAACGTTAACAGAGAAGTTTTGATGGGTCGAAATTTCATAGATGTGAATGGTAAACAAGAATAATAGGATAAATAATATCAACACAATCAGATATTTAAAATTCCATGAAAATTCGCGATATTAAGTAAACATAAATATTCCAAAAGATACATTTTCAAATATTTTGATACTGAAAAATTCATAAAACCCTACTGTCAGTTTGAAGTTAACAATAGCTACCATGGACCAAACTCTCCAAAGAAGTTCCTTTGCTTAAATGCAATGAGGACCAGAATTAACAAGTGACTGCCTATGATTATTCTGTAGTCTACCGTTTAAAGTAGAGTTCAATGTACAGGAACTGGACTTGGTTACGTTTCTTGGCTTCACCTAAAAAGATAAAACCTGACACGCCACACTATATTAAACTCTTCTTCAATTCCTCATGCATTCTGCCTCCCTTCATTCAGTTCAATTTTCCTCTCCTTTTTCCTACTCCTACCTCGCTTTCGCAACTTCCTCCCTTCTATCACGGTATTCAACATTCCATTGCCAATCCAAATGCTCTGCATCCATCTTTCCTTCCTCCTCTGGATTTTTCTCAACAACCCCCTCTTCTCCCCCACTAGTCTTAACGCTTTTCTGATTATTTGCCTTTCCGTTCATTTTACCGTTTCCACATCCACACACTCATCTCCAAAATCTCCAAACTACGCCTATTATCTTCCTTCATGACCGAGTTTCCTCGCCGCACTAATCCATACTAATCAAAGTTTTCACTAATATTTTCTTAACATCCTCACCTAACGTCACTGCAATCAACTCCATACTATTTGTGAAAGCTTCTTTGCATAATACAAATATACTTATATTCCCACTACTTTGACCATCCTGGTCCAAAAATTTTCCAAGCTATGCAAACTGTTGCACCTATTCTAGTTTTTGCTTTCCTGATTTAATATTTACTTGTATACGGCGAACGGTAACTACGACCGTATGAAATAATGGGAAGGGTTAACCCCAGCCGTACTCTTATAAATGGGCAAAGGATAGGTAAGGGGAATTAGAAAAGATACGGCTAATAAGAGTACGGCTGGGGTTAACCCTTCCCATTAATATTTACTTCGTTCTCCTTGTTCTCAAAAATCGCTTATGAATTTATTTGAAAATTAAAATCGTTGTATTTATATATAATTATGTTGGCAGGTCCTCCTTGCTTGTATTGTGTGGCGTCGTGCCGAAAGCTAATTTTATGAAATTCTTAATTTATATTTAAACTAAAAGTTACACGAATATGCCATGAATAATTTTCAACATTGCATCCAGATACAATTTTCACGTTCACATCCACATTGATTTAAATTCCTTGTTTTTACTGGTTCTGTGATATCAATAAATCAGGAAGCACGTGAAACTGTTCATATACAAATATAGCAACAATATGGGAGAGTATTATGACATCCCCCCAGATGATTCTAAACACATAATTGATAAACATTGTTCACGACTCGAAAAAGCGTGACGATTTTAAATGCGTTAAGCTGATTTGTCTCAGGGCGTAACATGCCGGATATGAAACAACTGAGTGAAACCGACTATCGTGACACCTCATCGCTTCCTCTCAGTTTCACATTATTCCCAGGCTTTCCAGACAAATCATTTGCATTTTCCGGTGGTTTAGGGCTTACAGTAAAATAAAGAACAGTTTCACCATTTTTTCGAGCTCTTCCCAGATAGGCAGAGGCCGTTGGCACACGCAAAACGAAAATTCTCGCTCCTACCCCATTGAGAAAATATATTCAGATCTTCCAACGTAAATGGAAATCTTTTTTTTTAATTCTTTCCCAGTATCACTAAACGAGAAAATAGACTCATGCCCACAATACGCAAACAACCTTAATACGCTAATATTTTCCAATACTTACGTGAAAGTCACCTGGGAACACGTAAGTTGTGACAATCAATTTTTCGAATTTGTTTTTCCAAGTAATATCAACATCGTCAAACGCTGAATATTTCATGAGTCCTACTTCTTGAAAGTGAAATAAATGCATGCAATTATTCATCAGTAATCGTAAATTACAGAACAACCATCACGGCAGGTTAAGATTAACGTTTATTACTTCCCGGGCGAAAAGCTTTTACCATTAAAAATCGTTTAAACGGTTGCTATATAATGATCAAGAATAATTTGTTGTTGACACAAAACGTCAGTGAATACCAAAAAAGCGTTATTCAGTTCATGATTAACAATATATAGCAATCACATCGATAAAAATATTTTTAAAAAAACAGTTGAAAAAATTGAACTACGGAAAACTTTTCTGTTTCACCTCAAAAGTACTTATAACGAAATTTGTCCCACGAACTCATGATTGATAAACACTAAATGATAACACAGGCCTACAAAAAAAATTTTTTCCTGGTGTCAGGAATCTTTGTGATGATTTTTACTATATTTGTAGAGCTGAATCCAAATATGAAATCCGTTTTTATTTAACAGCTCTACTTTTTTAGATATGGCACATCTTACGATTAGTTGTTTCAATATTTGATATATTCCGGAAAATAATTTTCAAAGTTAAATAAATCTATAAGTATACTAATTTATAACCACTCTGCGGTGTTCCTTTTATTTTCAATAAACTGTCAATAAGTTTTATGTATATTTCTATATTGTAGGCCAATGAGATAATTATTAATATAATATTCTCATATCATCACGTAGAAGATTTTTTTACGTAAGTAACAACATATGTATATCTTGAAAACTATAGCTGATAGGAAAAAACTAGAGTCATAATTGAATTCAGCACCCCAATTGTTCTTTAAATCAGCATTAAAAGCTCCGGCACCAAAACCACTGTTGGCCTGTGTAATATGAACCATCTTAAAAATCTGCCAACTCTCATAGGATAAACAAGATTTCGAAGGAAGTTACCAATTTTAGAGTCAAAATTATAAAAGAACTCGATTTTTACGCCAAGTTTCCTATACTTAAACAATATATTTATGGTATCAACATTAAAAACTCACAATACTATATAACAAATTTTTCGACCATTCTGGGAAAAATATCGGCGTGGGCACGTGGCTAATTTCGAGACAAATGGGAAAAGAATTGGTTTTATTGATTGACTCCTTTTACAACTATGACTTGACTTAGCAACTGGTTAGAATCAAGCGGAACCTATCTCATGCCATCGGGCCAGGCAACAAGAATGCCAAGTCGTCACGCACTCGGATCGCACAGATGTGTATCCTTGAGCCATGGAATGCGCATGCAAAGGGCACGGGTCGCCTCCGCCGCCGTATTGCAAACCCACGTGCGATAACGATCGGCGGATGTAGGACATATCCCGCTCGAGTCACGTGCGCGTTCTTTCAGCAAGAAAAATTTCCCCCATCCATCCATCAATTAAATTGTTTGCAAAATATACACGGGTATTTTTTCTCAGATATTTTTCGGAAACATATTAATAAAACTATAACACAAAACAATCTGGGTGGAATATAGCATTTTGTATCCTACTCTGCTCGTCAGTTGAAGATCAGCGACATAATTATGCAACCTTTTGGTTGAAAGCATTACGCCCTTGAAAACGTAAAATAAATCCGTTATTAATTTACAATCGAGATAAGAGAGTGACTACAGTTGCTAAATTAGTATTAAAATCTAGGTTCAGTGTAGTAAAAATCCAACCATTAAAGTCTTGGTAATTTCAAGTACTGTTCTTCAGGTTATTTTTTTTTAAATCGATGTAAAAGTAGGTTTTCTATCGTCTTTAATGCATTTTTCAGACATTTTAGATGTCTTCATGAGAATTTTTATGCACGCGAACAACTTTATGGTAAATCGACGTTTAATCAAAAATAAGATGTGTATCCATTCCAACAAGGTAATGAACCAGCAGAATATTAGGCGCTTTACATTCATAGCCTGACATTATCTGACAGATCTGTCTCTGAATTATAATTCGCAGAAATTCGTTCGGGTAACTTATTTGGTATAATTTCATAGAAAACTTATTCACGTTTCATGTCAATCAAAGTTCTCCTTGAATCAAATCAAACATTATTTAATAATTCATACTGTATATTGGTAATTATAGCCGTATCAATAAAAAATGTGATTCCCTGTCGAGGATATTTGAACAGATTATTCGGAGTTGTTGCAGAAAGAGCTGTTGAGTTTTTACGATCAGTTTTTGTAGTCTGTTTGAATAAATACAACAGATAGTCAGAAATTTGGGATAAAACGCATTGCTTTCAGAAAAAGAAGAGAGATCGAGGCCTGCTTCAAAATTACGCGGACACCCTTAAGTTCAGAAGTCGACGTTTTTCTCAGAAAAAGAAAATTGCAGTGGAGACCTTCCCCAGGCAGAAAAGGGCGTCTCCCCCAGAGTCCTTACTCCGAACGTATTCACGCGAAATGACGTGTTTCACTGGTGCAAACGCAGTTCTATAATTTATAAGATTGGCCGTGAACCGAGCTGACCAATTCCCTATGCTCTCGTGTCGCATAGCAAATCTTGAGCGATTCAGCATGTCAGCCAAGTCGACGAAGCGTAAGATAGTACTCAGCCGTAGATTGCTTTGGCCTTTAAAGAGTTTATCATCACTGACGACTTTAATAATTTGTAACCATCTACACCCTCTCATCCCCTTTCGGTTAATTAATAAACGCATTTGACCTTAAATAATTTTACTCATACCCTAGCTCTGCTATGCCAATTGCCGAACAACTCATCAACGAGACTCCGGTAAAATATGCTTTGCTTTGTGTCTAGTTTCGGTGTAAAATTCCATTCGTTTGACCATCTGTTTTGTTGAAATGGCTACGTTTAGGCCACAAAAATGAACCATCGGTCTATGTTATTTTATTTTGATGACCTCTATTAATTATAAAACACACAGTGAAATTCATAAAAATCAATAAGATAAAATATTGCTAGTGGGTTACTTCAAAACCTATCAAGAAAAATCTAGCCATTTTTATAAAGGCTTCCACACGTTTCCAATTGTTTGTTTGCACTAGAAACCAAAATATTATAGACAATGGATTTTTTTCATTATTGCGTTAACTAATTTCACTGAAATTCAAGCTGAAGAGGTTTTGATTATTTTAATTATTGTAGAGTATGTCCCAACGTTGATATTTCATGTAAAATTTGAAAGTAATATTTACAAATGTGAAGAAAAATCCGAAATAATACAACTGAAAGCGATTGTTTGATTAGATTTATGACAATATTTGTAATTGTCTTACCAAACTTTTTAAAAATTGGACCCTAATATCATACTTTGGTTTCGAGATAAAATGTTTCGTAATATGACCAGCCATGATATTTCATCGATAGCTTTAGTATGAATGTTGATTTGGAGTCCGATACCTAATTACTTAATTAAATCTATCTGCTGATGCGAATAATGTCTACGATATTCTCCTTTTTTTCTTATTGAAGTAAGAGATAAGATAAATAAAATATTATCCAGGTAAAAAACTTTTTAAAAATGCTCCATATGACCAAGATTTTCTCTATAAATGTAACAGATCTTTGGGATTTCACGCATTACAACTAATACCAGGAACTTAACTTTTATTAAACGTTTTAAAACCGATTTAAATCCCTTTAAAAATAGATTAGGCCCACAAATATATTTAATAATATTTGCTCATGTATGGCCGGATCCTGGGAGGAATTAAAAACTACTTCACCAATAAATCACGTAAAATACGACACTGCACAGAATAAAATCCATTCTTTTAAGATAAATATGACACAAAATCCGTTACGGAATGATTACAGACGTTCACGTAGGATGAAGTTCATCGCTTATATTAACTGAAGATCGGTCCAACCATAATTGACTGCTTAAGTCTTCAGTTAGCAATATAATTTTACATTCCATTGACAATCAAAATAATAGGAAAACGATAAATCTCCTTTATCTGAAACAGCATGAAAAATAATCAATGTATAAGATGCAACTTTACCAACAAAACAACAACTATTGTGAATATGCCTCACTTAAGTAAGAGTATTGATTTATTTAGCAATTCAAGGTTCAGTAAAGCGTATTTTTAATAATTAACAATGTAACGGTAATGCATTTACTTTCATAAGCGAGAAAATACATAAAAACAAGTAAACTTGTACGTCGTGTAACTCTAAATAGTAACGCATGATGCTTTAGAAATGCCATAGCTCTGAATGCCTTTCTTCCATAATCCAGAATTATTCTCTATGAAACGTTTAGGTTAGAATCTGAGAACCCGTATTTCCGCTCATTTCCACAGTTCCATGCCCTCCGCCCTTCACCCTGTCCTACGGTCCCGACGCGAGACGCGTGTCCCTTTACGTATTCATGTGAGAAAAAGGACTTCAGTAACCGCAAGGTACCTTCTCAGGAATTCACCAATGACCTCCATAAGGGTCACCTGAAGCCATAGTAATTGACCATGCATATTTTAGCTTTTTCTCCTCAGTCTCTTTAGATAATTAATAAATATATACGAAGGCTAGTTTTCGCGGTTAAGGTCATCCAGCGACTTTGTCGTGTCCTTGAAAGCAGCAGCACTCTTCTCTCTTTTCTGCTCGACCATATGAAATAATATATGTAAAGATAAGCGCCGAAAAGTCAAAGCCTTGATTATGTACTTAATTGAACAGTACTTAAAAGAGTTGCCTGGTTGTTAGTCTTCAAAGATAAATGAATTTAAGGAAAGCTTATGGTAAATGGGAACCAAGGACAAAAGTCCAGAAAAAGAGGATATTTTCTATGGACACACATATATACATATATTCATTCACATGGAAATATACTTATTTAAGGAAAGGGGATAGGAAAACACATAAAAGACGAACACAGGAGAGGTGGGGAAGGCGGCATCAAGCAGACCACTAGAGTAAAAACATTTCCTTGACCGGGACTCGAACACCAGATCTTTTCACTTGCCGGTTGGATGCTCCAACCACCTGAGCTATCGAGAAAATCTAATTTACAAACTGAGATCTGAGATCTTTTAAAGTAACCAAGTGCCCCGATTCCTTGGCCAAGAGATGGCGTTCGTTATATATCGTGTATGTGTATATATATATATATATATATATATATATATATATATATAAACAATTAACACAGTAATCAACCCGAAGGTCGGTGTAGTAGGTGAAGGTAGACCTCACCCATGTACCAAGTCCGACGGCGTGTGAATATTCACACTTCAGGGTAGGGGGGCCAGTTCCTTTCCCTGTGCCGGTTGTGGTTTCCCAGGAAGATCTGGTACCCAAAAATCAACTACCTTTGGTGGAGCTGCAGGTGCCCAAAGTGCCTTGCCCAGGAATCGAAGCCGGGACCCTCCGGTCAGTAGTCCAACGCTCTACCCACTAGACCACCGCGACCCGCATATATATATAGATGATTTCTTCGAAGTAACACGTAAGTGTTGAATAAAAAACTTAGACAGCAACACAACATGAGAACACACGAAAGGAACACTCACACGCTATATCTTTATAATTTCGACGGACTCGAGCTCCGTGGAAATTATCAAAATATAACGTGTGAGTGTTCCTTTTGTGTTTTCATGCTGTGTGTTGCTGTCTAAGTTATATATATATATATATATATATATATATATATATATATATGTATATATAGAAATATATTCACACATATAAATACATTCGTTCACAAAAACGCGGCCAACGACAACAATACACCATCATAGTTTTTATATAGAAAAGGAAGAAAACAGGATAGATAGATAAAAACACTACCAAGGTTGGGAAGGTGAAAACACTTCCGAGTAGAAAAATTTATCCTGAGCCCTTGAAACTTTTTCTGAGCAGTGAGAAGCCTAAGAGGAATATAATGTTTCTATACCAGACTCAGAACGCATTTTTTCTGATCGAAATAAAAACACAAGAACACATGATTTAAAAGGACGAAACGTTACAAACATTTATCAAAATCCCGCCCGGACTTCTCCCGACGGCGATAGAAAGAGAACCTTTCCGGAAACATCCGATGCCTGTTAGCTCTGATTGTGCTATTTAAAATTGTTTTAAGGTTAGTTTTCATAGTAGCTCAGTACACTCACTGTGAGCTAATAGTTTTCGTACTTTCGCCATTTTCTCTGAGGTGGACGGTAGAAAACTGTTTCTCCTTTAGGCTCGCTATTCCGTCGCAAACATGATCATGAAGTGACTTCAACGCTCAGTTATTCGACTCGAGCTGGAAGATACTAATGTCACAAAGGATTATAGGAACTGATGTTCCCACTATTAAACGAGCGACATCCAAGGGACGGTCGATCGAAAAAGTCGACTCAGTGATTGTGTAGATCATTCGGTGGAAAGCCACCCTGACACGAAGTCCAAAGCGATCCCGACCAACCTTGAAGCAATTCCATGAAAATCTTAATTGGCTCACTGAGCCCCTTCCCTTAATAAAAATTCATTAGACGGTAGGCGTAGTTGCTTTTTTATTTCACGTGGGGGACCTATCCCCAATCTCTCGGGCACTTCGGACGCCACACTCAATAATTCAGTATTTTTCAAGTAGTTTTCTATAATTTTACGAAAACAAACATGTTTTCAGAAAATTGATATGGCTCTAGTATACCTAGTAACACACTAACATTTTCGCTCTCCGAAAATAAAAAAGAGTAACTTCACGACAATTTTCCGTGAGATTTAAATGTATAAAAAAATTATAATTATATTTTAGAGGGTATTTTTCTGATTGAAGAAGAAACTTATAACTGAATCAGGTTAAATTTTCACAGCTTTGAATATAAACGTGGGAAAATTTTACTTAGTTGCAACATAAGTGGGATGCCCAGAAAGTAAGGAACGTTTCCGTGTGGCGAGGGAAGTAGTGGTGGGGGAATTGGGATGGTGCGGTGGCTAACGTAGTGCTTCCCACCCAGAGGGCCAGGGGTCAAATCCCGAAGAAGGAAGATATTTTTCAGTGGTACGCCGATCATTACAAGAGATTCATCTTATGATCTGACTGTGATTACGCACAGAATCTTATTCATTAAAAAATGAATAAGATTCTGGGCATTATACAAGGCCTGTCCCAAAAGTAGTAGAACTTATTTTTCTCGGATAGACGTACTGATGAGTGACGGTGTCTCTAGCTGGATTCGAGGGAAGGGAGTCTAAGGAAATGCTAGAGGCCGGTGGCAATTGGCTCCCAGCTTCTGCGGAGTGAGGATCGTTTGTTTGCGAAACCTCTATAACGTGACTTTGTTACGCTTCGTCTTGAATATGTTATTGGAACAGCGCTACGCCATCAAATTTTACGTGAAACTGGAGAAAACCGGGAAATAGACTCATGACATGCTCAATGCAGATTATTGTGTAATACCACGGGTAGATCGGGTGTTTTTGAGTAGCACAAAGTGCTTCGGGAGAATAGAAAAGATGTCGAAGACCCTGAACGTTCAGGACGCCCCTTGACCTCAAAAAGTGACAAAAATCTTCTAGAGTTTGCAGACGAGCTCGGAACCCGTTGCTTCTATCAACACAAAAATAAAGTACAAAAATCTAATATGTTTAACAAACCCTAGTTTCTCCAACAACCAATTAAATTTCCCCCTCATCGCATCATATCGGTTTAATTTCCGCAATCACTGTGATTAAATAATTATCAAATTAGTATCCTGAAGTATACACCACTTGTCATACTTAAAGTGTTGAGTGGTTCCTGCTCTTCAGGAAACTAAAATAAGAAATTAAACTATATGCATCACCACAAAAAAGGCTGAACGTTAAAGTCAAATATACTATTTGAATAATGCCACAAGAGCTTCACAGATTCGCTTCGCCTCCCCTAAAACTACTACTAGTAGCGGGGGAGACGAATGTTTGCTTTATTGACACACACACTATGGCAGTACGTCTCGACCTGCAGTGTTTGTATGGTCGCGGCGTTTGTTGTCTGTTTACGGTAGCAAGTCAAAATGAACAATACAATTGGATATCCCGCTCTTTGTGAAATCCGTTCAGCGATTAAATTTCAAAGCTGCTGAAATTCATTGGAAAATGCTGTGCACCGACTAAGAGATGAGTGACGGTGTTATGCGTCAGTGATGTTGATAGTTTAAGAGTGAACAGACAAATCTCCATGATGTCCAAGAACTGGTCATCCGTCAAATCATCTATCACAAGACTAGGTCGACCACTCTGGTCCTCGTCGTGAACAGTGGTGCAGCCATTTTTAAACTGAATGCACCCCTATCTAACTCCGCCTTCACTCATTATTTCTTCTCTGCACACTTCATAAAGTTGCCAATGAATTTCAATTGGCTTGTGTTTTTTTGCTAGTAAAAACGTGATCACATATCGCAATTCACAACTCGCAGGATTTTCTATTGTATCGCACATTTAACAGTTTGCTGTGAGCAAAGTAGAACCACATTCTGCACATTACCACAGAGTGTACACTACATACTAAGTGCAGGGACGTTTAGACACCATGATTTTCGCTAAAGCCCTACCCACCTTGACTTTCTTGCAACCCTCGTATTTCCAAGTAGACGATGTAGTTCAGTGGCTAGAATACTGAGCAACTGACCGGAGACCCGGGTTCAGTTCTCGATGGCGCATCTGAGTGCTCTCAGCTTCACCCAAGCTCTGTCATTTTGCGGGTACCATATCTTCCTGGGGAATCAGTGGTATATAGGGAAAGGAACTACACTCTCATTTTTACCCTGATGTATGATTTTCACACGTAGTTGGAGGTATTAGGTGAACTCAACTCTCACCACCATACCAACCTTTTGGTTGATTACCGTTATCGAAAGATTAAATATCTTTCCTCATTCAAGACTTAATTTGACAAAGCCAAGATACTTAAAGTCAACGATATTTTCCTTTTCGTCGAAAATGTCAACGCCATTTCTTCAATAGGAATTATCATATTAACTTCTTTCATTTGAAAAGTACCATCTCTATTCCAATCATTTCGGTATTCAAACATGCTATTCGTAATATCAAAACCCTCTGTACATTATATATCCATTTCTGTAATGCTTACCAATTACAACTTTGACTTATAAAAGGATGGAGCGAAAATTGTGGCCCGGTTATTTTCATTAAATTAAAAACCGAGAGAATACGCCGTACTCATTGAAAATTGATGTGAACGAACAAAACATGTCACAAAAAAATACTAAAAAAATTAAACCAACAAATTAAATCAAAACCTGATAAACATAACCCGTGTGAGGTTTATGCTGACAGAGTCTTACCACTTAATCAAGAGTGTAACTTTTTGTCATAACCTAAAATCAAGTTATTTTATCACGGTTTCAAAGGAATGAGGAGAGAAAGGATGAGGGTTTTTTGATGTAATTAATCAATGATACATCTCTCTTTATCTGCACGCCAAGGATTTCATGGGTAAAAACGATAAGAGCTTAAAATAAGCTTGAGAAAAAATTATTTTACGCAAATGCCTTCAGACCTACGAGAAAATTTCGTTCGCCCTCACAAAGCACTTGAGCTTGAGCACAAAAGAGGATGAGGGTGGCAAGCATGATTCTCGTAGCATGAGTAGAGACCATTTTCCAACGACATTTCTATCTCTCCCTCTCTAATCAACACTTTTTTAGGTAGTAATTCTAGAGATTGGTGTTTCCGGAGCTAGATTGAAGGGGCCAACTCCTATTAGCATTCTCAGCCGATTAAAATATCGCAACCATAGCTCTCGAAGAACATCCACAAAATGAAGACACGGCGGATGCGATCAGCCGTATTTTCCTCGGCCCTGCACCAATCACCACTGGTATCGCCAATGACCGGACCGAGATAAGATCTCACCTGGTTTCCTTTTTGCCCTCCTTATTATTTCTAGCCGACCATTCATCCGGCGAGTTGAAGCCTTCCCACTCCTCGCTCCTTCATCTATTCGCATCCCCTCATCTGCCTTTAACGAGGCCGCGTCTTTCCGGCCCATGTTCCCGGGTTGGCCGGTCGCTCGGCGGTAATCACGCACGGGTACCTCACGACCCACATGAAGGTCGCACGAAACCACCACCGGCTACCGAAGGACAAGGAAAAAGGGGCCAAACAGGAAAGGGCATTAAATCACCGACTGGATGGCCGTCCGATGATCACTGCAGATAAATTTAAGGTGGAATGGAATAGGGTCATCTTCTCTTTGATCTTTAACGAGGAAAGAAATAGTAATGGGAGAACTTTGACCGCATGATGAGCTTCTCCGGATGATAAGTGGTCATGTATCGATAGCATATCCGAAATTTAATTTTTTATCATTTCGCGAATATTTTCGCAGGTTAATCACAAAATTCAGTATATTTTGAGTACATCAATCCATTGGAATAATTAAGAGGACATGTCTGTTCCTGGCCATTCTTAAAAAAAAAGATACTTGAATTTACTTTACTATTTCCTCAAAGCAGTGTGCCAATCGACTTTCATATTTTTAAATGATAAATTTGATCAATATAATCACTGGGTAGAGTTCTAAATTTCTTTTTTGTATGTTTTTGTCACCGTGTTCCATTACTAAGCGGTGGAAGTGGGTAAATAAGTGTGAATATCCAAACAGAAATTTTAATTTATCATAACGGACGTAACACATTTCAGCAAAATAACGCCTGGTGCCATACATTGTGTACTACTGCTGTCTGCCAAATGACCATCGCCAACTGAGTCACCTTCATATGTCAATGTAAAAGTGGGATAAATAGCGCAGAAGATTCATAGGAAAAAAGTGTGAATTGGAAACAGCCCTCTACGGGATCTATGAAAAAATCTCAAAATGCTTAAATCTCATCAACCACTCGACCCAACAACCTGAGTTGATGTCAAAATAATCAGTTGATGACGGCTTTCAATCTAGTTGAGCTGATCAAACGATTTTCAAAGATAATAAAACTCTTCACGATATTATACGTCATTTTTTCTACTCCAATTCCAAGGAAATTCCATTTTTCTATTCCAAGGAAACCAATATGATCCGTCCTGCCGTTTATATAGGCCCTGTGGACTGTACACGTGCCCGATCTTTAGGACAGGAATATTAAAAAAACATATTGACAGCCAACGAGAAAGGCATGTGAGAGCTACATTTTTAAGCTTTAGCTTGAGCTTAGCTATCAGCTTAAATATAAAATTCTCTTTCTCCCGAAAGTCTTTTGAGAATCTAAAATAAGGTAGGCCGAAACGGCTTCAGAACAAAAATAGAATATCGACCATTTGGGTGGTACCCAATAGTTTTTAGTAAAAACAAGAGTACCAAATAGTAATTTTGACCATATAAATATATTGACATAATTCATATCGGCATCATATCAAAGCCACGCATAAGCAGGCGTGAACTTACGCCAAAGGCAGGTTTCTTTATTTAATTTACGATGAAATCCTCCTGCTCCCCGCAAGATTAAGTGCATAAGTGCATAATCCTGCTTTACTGCATATTCTTAATGATGTTTATGGTATCAAATATCTTGGGCATTACCCCAGTACAAAATGGAGAACTCATGTGAAATGTAATTTCTGTTGGGTACTTTACTTTGGTTATGGAACTTGCCATAATTTCCTTTAATTTGAAATAAAGAAACTAAATACAATGAATAAGATTCTGTGCATTATACAAGGTCTGTCCCAAAAGTAGTAGAACTTATTTTTCTCGGATAGACGTACTGATGAGTGACGGTGTCTCTAGCTGGATTCGAGGGAAGGGAGTCTAAGGAAATGCTCGAGGCCGGTGGCAATTATCTCCCAGCTTCTGCGGAATGCGGATCGTTTGTTTGCGAAACCTCTATAACGTGACCTTGTTACGCTTCGTCTTGAATATGTTATTGGAACAGCGCTACGCCATCAAATTTTACATGAAACTGGGCAAAACCGGGAAATAGACTCATGACATGCTTAATGCAGCTTATTGTGTAATACCACGGGTAGATCGGGTGTTTTTGAGTAGCACAAAGTGCTTCAGGAGAATAGAAAAGATGTCGAATACCCTTAACGTACAGGACGCCCCTTGACCTCAAAAAGTGACAAAAATCTTGCAGTGTTGAAGAATTCTGCATATCCGGGTTTTCACCGCGTTGATGTTTGAAGCCGACAACAGTTTCGCCGAAGTTTCATCCGGCGTCTTCAGGTCGAAGATGGACGGCATCTTCGACCTGAAGACACCGGATTAGTATCCTGAAGTATACACTACTTGTCATACTTAAAGTGTTGAGTGTTGCCTGCTCTTCAGGAAACTAAAATAAGAAATGAACCTATTCGCATCACCACAAAAAAGGCTGAACGTTAAAGTTAGGTACTATTTGAATAATGCCACAAGAGCTTCACAGATCCTTATTTTCACTCATTTTTTTAGTTGCCAGCATAATTCCATCTTCATCAATTAATGAAATCAAAATGGTTTATTAATTTATGAGAAGAAAAACGCGTGAAAAACGAGGAAAACAGCGAAAGCTTCACTTTTCAGTTCAGCTTCAAGAGAAATAGCAAGGGTTCAGTTTCATCTCGTCACGGATAAAGTAATAAAGTTACTATTTTTACAGTTTTCCTTTACAGAGCAACATTTTTATATGTTAAGTATACCTTTATAATTAATTTCCAACTGATTCATTGATTTTTTTTAATGCTCGGTAGCTTAATTTAAATATACAGATTCTAGAAAAAGTATATGAATTTCGAAATTGCGTCTGTATCAAACATCATTATAAAAATTTTCATGCAAAGAAATGCTGAAGCCATTTCCTAAAAAAAGAGAAAATACTACATTTAGAGTAAAATTTTAAGAGGTAATGTTATTGGTTGCGCCTGACTTATATTGCCAGGACATGATGTGATGTGTTCGGCCTATGATTGCAGAATATCCTGTGAACTATTGGCTTTCCATGCTCAAGAGGTTTTTATTCATCAACCCGAAGGTCGGTTTAGTAGGTAATAGTAGAGCTCACCCATGTACTAACCCCGACGGCGTGTGAATATTCACACATCAGGGTAGGGGGGCCAGTTCCTTTCCCTGTGCCGGTTATGGTTTCCCAGGAAGATCTGATAGCCAAAAAATCAACTGCGATGGAGCTGAAGGTGCCCAGAGTGCTTTGCCCGGGAATCGAAGCCGGGACCCTCCGGTCAGTAGTCCAACGCTTTTTAAAAAATACAAATCATCAACAACTCTTGGACGGAAATGATTTCATTTGCAAAAACCTGATATTTTCCAAGGTTTGAAAATTTCTGAAATATCATGCGTACTTTAATTAAAATATTGAAAAAAAATAATTAATGCTATAAACATGAATGTAAATTATATCAACATCATCTGAGTTCCAAGAACTGAAGGAGGTGCCACGACAGTAACTTTTAACGGAGTCTTCCGCTATGTGTGCATTAAAATGCAAAAATATCTGAATGTAAAAATCATTCGCCTTGACCGGGGTTCGAACCCGGATCCCTCGCTGTCCAGTTGAGTGCTTTAGACAGGTCAGCTATCGAGAGGTCCTGTTACACTTATTTTAGTTCCTTTAATAACGCTTTAAGAAGAGTTCATCTTAACATTTTACACATATATGTAGATAAACATATTAATATAATTTATATGTTTACACGTTTTACTCGATAATTATTTAAACTAACACTATTGGGAAAAATAAATCTTTACATGATATATTCATTCGCTTTAAATCGACAAAAACAAAATATCCAACTATGCCTGGATTATATCGTCACGTGGATAAAACATGAATCAGTACGTCCAATTTGAATGTACATTAACCGCTCTTTGATACTCCTTAATATTTTTCTTAGGTACCGATTTCTAAGTCTTAGGTTAATTTAGTTTTTAATTCTCACGCACATATTTTTTGCTACCAGGTTTGGTATTTTCCCGGCGTATCAGCTGCGTAAATTCCTCTCGGGTCCTCCATAACCCGGTGGAGGACCCGAGAGGAATTTACATATTTTTGCTACCTTTCTCCAAACATTTTTTACAGGATCAATCATCAATCTGGCCCGTAAACTTAAAATAAGCACCATACACCTCATTTTGAAACATCCTCTTTTTGGTATCGTTTGTTTATTACGATAAAATCATAGAGATGAAAAATGTTATCGATGGAGGAATCAACTCGGCGTTACCAACACCCACAGTTACTCAAATCTAATTTTACAGCTGGACCGTAATATTTAGTGTTGAATAACTGTGATGGAGGCCGGTTTTATATATTCATGTATTTTACTTCAATGTCACAACACCCGTCAGGATTCTCTTGAAAATAGGTTTGGAAATCCTGGTGCACAATTAATCCTCTTATCTTACTATCTGCTGGAGGTGGAAAATTTTGAACGATCCTAGACGCTATTAATGGAACTCACGTGACTTTTGTCTTCTCTCCTTTCCCACAGCTAAAATTCTTGGGGTTTTCTCTGATCTACGTAATTAGTCTCTTTCCAATTTTTGCTTTCATTTGCATGCTATATGCTCCTTATACTTGTATATTCTCCCCTTCGAGAAATCACGTAATACGTTCAGTAAATCTCAAATACACGAAATATCCTGCTACAATTCTCGGTAAAACCTTATGTAAAATTAAGAAAAATATTAACTTTGCCCCGAAGAAAAAGAACCGGGAATGCATACCTATATTTACTTTTTCCTAAACTTTAAACCCAAAACACGTCGCATACCAGGCTAAAACGTTAAATCTCTCGGTAGTTAACTGGATGAAAATCACTTTATACGATATCATATAATTTCTAGGATAAGAACCTAGGGTACCAATTTAGGCGAATGAGTTAGGGGTATGTAGCAAGGTACCAGTAACTTGGTACCAATAACTGGAAAAATTATTCTAGTCACCGGTGGATGGGGGAAGAATCCTTGGCAGGTAATTCCCGATTAGAAGATTTGGTGACAGTATTGGCATCAGCCCACCGGGCCCCATTTTGGTACTTGTATCAATATCAATCAATCACCGAGAAAAATAGGGATTTTTACCTTATCCAATGGTGATTAAGATTAATTACCCTGGTGGAAAATATAACCATTTAATACTAGTCAGTATTTTTCTTCCTTCCCGATATAGTTTGGGCATTAGTAATACTTGGGGTCAGTTATTACAGAAATATATTATCCCAAACGAACAGTTTTCCTAACAAAAAAGTAAACATCTTCCTTACACATTCAATCTTTACCCTTTATACTGCAAATAAAATATCTAAAGGTCTTTTCAGTTTTATAGATTGCCTTCAGTCTTTCGCGAAGCAGATATTACCATATTCACGCAATGAGCTGAATGTCTCTTAATGCTAAGCAGTCCGTCTCGTCTTCTCCTTCCAAGTCTGCGGTCTTTAAAGGTCATCGCTGGGAAATAAATGGCTCATAGAGAAGAGCGTACACTAGATAATGACCTTGCAGCGCTCTCACGTAATGTCAAAACACCGTTCAACGAGTGTGCTAGAGGGCTGGATAAAAGTCCATTAATGATTACTTTAAGGTTCTTCTTAAGCAAAAGAGGGAACATCGACGCGACAAATCGTTAGGAACGTAAAATATTTGCTTTCGAGATAAAGAATATTTTAAATGACTTCACCTTCCCCATAGACGACATGACTGAAAAGAGATTACTTAAATGTGACAATCCACAAAACCTTTAATGAATAATATAACAATTCTCATTTCATAGCATTTGTTTAGTCCGGGCGCTAAGGTACTTATATTACATGTTTATTCTATGAATGCTTTTATTCGATAACTCCAGCTACGTCACTTCCTTCCATCGATATTTCGTTTAACACGATTTTATGAAGTTCATTCAAAATAATTATTTTATCTTTCGTAAATTTACTGGAAAAAGAAGATTAAGGTACTTTTGGTTCATCCTTTTAATTATGTACTAATCTCTGCGTGAAAAAATATATATCATTATTAAAAATTATGGCGTATGGTTTGACTTAATTCTAGGGCTATAATCCCAGGTATCGGTGGATAGTAAAAGAGTTCTTAGTGTTCTCGATGCATAGGCACCGGTATTGATGCGGGTACCAATCCACTGGGAAACTCCAAACGTCATTGAATATTATCATTTTTCTTGCTTGCCCACATAGTTACAGCATTATCAATTCTTGGAGTACGTTATTACAGTTTCAACCACCCCAAATTTATTATATAACTCTACTCCGGAGAAAGCCATTTTAATTGGGCATTTATTGCTTTGTGTATTTTAAAATTTATTTAAGGATACAATTCGTTCAATTCCTGAAAATATAATACTCCTACGAACACCTTGACATCTATTTTCAACATAAAATCACGAACAACAAACAGAATAAGTACTGTTGAAGCTCAAAAACACAAAAATTCGAATGATATCGTTTCCTCTTTAAGTTCTTTCAATAACATTGATTCTAATGGCAACTAAACAGGTTGACCAAATGAAGACGAGTTCATAATCCGCTGCTCCTATCTACACATAAATAAAGTACAAAAATCTAATAAGTTTAAAAAGCTAACTCGGTTTCTCTAATATCTATCCAATGAAGTATCCCCTCATCACATCATCTCCGTTAAATGTCTGCAATCACCGTGATTAATCATCAAATAAGTATCCTGAAGTATATACTACTTGTCATACTTAAAGTGTTGAGTGTTGCCTGCTCCTCAGGAAACTAAAATAAGAAATGAACCTATTCGCATCACCACAAAAAAGGCTGAACGTTAAAGTCATGCAAACGAATACTATTTGAATAATGCCAAAAGAGCTTCACAGATCCTTATTTTCACTCATTTTTTTAGTTGCCAGCATAATTCCATCTTCATCAATTAATGAAATCAAAAAGGTTTATTAATTAATGAGAAGAAAAACGCGTGAAAAACGAGGAAAATGGCGGAATGGCTCCAGTTTCATCCCGTCAAAAGTAATAAAGTTATAATTTTTACAGTTTTCCTTTAGAGAGCAACACTTTCAGATTTAAAGCATGCCTTTATAATTAATTTTCAACTGATTCTTTGATTTTTTTTAATGCTCGGAAGCTTAATTTGAATTTACAGATTCTGTAAAAAAAATATGAATTTCGAAATTGCGTCTGTATCAAACATCATTATAAAACTTTTCATGAAAAGAAATGCTGAAGCCTTTTTTTCAAATAAGAGAAAACACTACGATTAGAGTAAAATCTTAAGAGATAATGTTATAGGTTGCGCCTGACTTGTATTGTCAGGACATGATGTGATGTGTTCGGCCTAAGATTTCAGAATAGCCTGTGAACTATTAGCTTTCCATGCTCAAGAGGTTGTTATTCCTCGTGTGTATATATATATATATATATATATATATATATATATATATATATATATATATATATATATATATATATATATATATATATATATATATATAATACTATAAAAGACAAAGGCTCTATATTACTAATATATTGACCAACCTTATGGTGAAATAAATTTGGAGAGTACTTGAAAGCAGGGTGGTGCAGAGCCACTGTTTGCAATCGAGTTTTTGCGTGCAAATTGACAGGGTGAGGTGGAATGAGTGGAATTTTCGGGGTAAAGGAATAGAGAGGAATGAAGGTAAGGCAACGGGAGAAGACGTTAGGGAGAAGGGGAAGGAAAGTGGCTGTTGGAATTTTATCCAAGGGTCAAAAGTTATATTTAATTTTGAAAGCAATTTAAAGTAAAATACTGCTCTACTAAAGACACCATAAAAACACTTTCTCTGGACGCATTCTTATTTGCAATTTTTCGCGGGCAGCAAATTTCATATTCTCAATCGACTTCCATATAGTTGCATCCAATGAAGTGATGACCCACTAGTGACCGATGAATATGATAACAATTTTTAAAGAAACTTTGGTTATTTCTGGATTGCATAGCATATTTTGAACAGGACGAAATTTTAACAATAATGCAAATTTTAATTAATTATGAAATATTAACAGAAATGTTTATAATAATAACAGTGCAATTTGCAGCGTGAAACATTTTTTCTCAAACACTTATGGGTTTATTAAATAAAACCTCACTCTTTTATTTAAGAGGGCGCAGTAACCCAGAAGGTAGAGTGCTGGGCTACGGACCAGAGGATAAGGGTTTGATTTCGGACGAGGCCTCTGGGCACCCTCACTTTCACCCAAGCTGTGTGATCTTTCTGGTACTAGAACTTCTTGGGAAACCAAAGGCGGCATAGAGAAAGGAACTAGCCCCTCCTACCTTGATGTGTGAATTTCACACGCCTTGAAGGACTTCGTACGAAATAGGCTCTACCCCCACCTATCAAACCAACCTCCAAATTAAGGTTGCTACTATTAAATTATTGCTGTGGTTGCTATTGTTTAACCCTTAAAAAACTATGATTGTACGTTTAACACATATTTATGAAAGCAAGGAAGTTGACGTTGGTCCTAATAAGCGTTCGCTGCGAATTGCTATAGGTGGCTTTCGAGTTTGGCTGTTCATATAACATTTCGTGGCTAAGCGTTTATTTTCCATTTCAGCGAAAGCTATCTACTATGAATATAAAAGTTTACGATATGCAATACAAAATATAAAGATAAGAGTTCATGACTTCTAACCAAACCTTTACTCATGTATCTTTTTCCTTCATCTCTCTCTCTCTCTCTAGAACTTACGGCACCCGAACCTGGTGAATTTGATCGAGGTGTTCCGGCGAAAGCGTCGGCTCCATCTCGTTTTCGAATACTGTGAAAGGACGGTTCTGGACGAGGTGGAGGCACACCCACACGGTGCCCCCGAAGAGGTGGCTCAGATGATCGCCTGGCAAACCCTTGTGGGCCTCAACTATATCCACAGCCGCCACTGCGTCCACAGGGATATCAAGCCAGAGAATCTTCTCCTAACTTCCAACGGTCTCCTCAAGCTCTGTGATTTCGGATTCGCACGGTCCATGTGTAAGTTGCCTCTACCTCCTTCTCTCTTAATTAAGTCACTCTTCACCTCAACTAACTTTAAACCATGAATAATGCCCTTTATTTTGTGCAGTATATACAAGTGCGATATAGTTGGGTACTGAAATAAGTGGACCAGGAGAATTGTGTTAGTCAGAGGAGCATTTATTAGGGAGTGAATTGGTGATGAGTGTTTTTTGAGTGAAAAGTAGAGGTTAGTAAAGAATTAAATTCCACTTTGTAGTGAAGTTTCAAAACCTGTCATTGAGAAAAAAAGGATGGGCGCATTTAAGTGGCCTTTGAAATGCCCATATGCAGGGAAATGGAGCAAATAAGCCAGATTGAGAGAAATAGTAAGAGCTTCTCCTTCTCCTGACACTATGTGATATTTGAAGAAGCCAGTAAATAGGGATGGTGGTGAAATATATCTACATCCGTACAATACCCCCAAGCCATCACAAGGTCGTGTGGTGTGATGTGGTGTTGTCAGGACATCAGCCTTTCAGGCATAAATATTCACTTTCTATTGTTTTAAGCTCAACTTTGTGGAAGTTCATGTTCATTAAATAAAGAAACACAATGTATGCATCCACTGTTCTTTATTATTGTACGACTAGTTTCAACGCTTAGGCGTCATCATCAGGTACAAAAATAAAACCAGCTGCGGCTCGTTTATATAGCATTTATGAGGGAGAGTGGAGAGGGTGAGTTATTGTTTGAATACCACTCCCCAATCATGGAGGTACCCCTTTCCTTCACCGAAAGACACAACAACCCCCCCCCCGCCCCACTGTTACCCACCAATCACTGACGCTTAACACCCCTATCCTCCTTCCCATTTACGCCGATCACAACCCGATTTTACCCCCCTTTTTTACCCCCCTCTCACCCACTCCACTCTCCCTCATAAATGATATATAAACGAGCCGCAGCTGGTTTTATTTTTGTACCTGATAATGACGCCTAAGCGTTGAAACTAGTCGTACAGTAAAAAAGAATAGTGGATGTATACATTGTGTTTCTTTATTTAATAAATATTTACTTTTGTATAAAAATAATATTCAATATGGTATTCTATCATTGAAGGTAGATTGTGGATGAATGCGGTCTATATATGAGTACATCAACATTCCTTAGATATGTCTAACAAGACACAACCTGACACCACAGATTACGATAAACCCTTCTTCAATTCCACATGCTTTCTACCTCACTTCATTCCATCCAACCTATCTATGCCTAACCTTTCCCTCCCCCTACTTCGCCTGTATAACATTCTCTATTCTTTCAGAATTGTCAACAAAATATAAATCTATATTTGATGTTTATTTCGATATAAATAAGATATTGGAAGAGAGGGTGATATTGAAAGTTGAAGTAATACAAAACTGTTGATCTATCAGGAAAGGGGGGTAGAGTGTAGACATTTTGGATGACATGAAGGGTGCCAGAAATAATGAAGAACTAGACAAAAATTATTCATAACAGAGTTAGGCCAACGAGGTGGTATATTATAAATCAATGAATATGTTTAATAGTTTTCCGGGACTATTCAAAATCTAACACTTAACATATTAAGTCTTGTAATATTTAGATGCAACAGTTATTATACATTTCTTTTGCAAGGGAATGAATGTTAAAAGCAGCAACATCATGCCATGGGTTAAATAATGACGGCAGTTATAATGAATAAACATATTGTTAAAGCCATGTTGGTGGCAACATTAGTTTATTCAGGACTAAAATTATGTTTAATTGGGTTTATAATCAGTTATTGCAGGTCTTGTCATAATAATTGATACAGTTTCATAACTCTACCTTACTTGCTTATGTGATAAACCCCCCTTAGCATTTTCTTGTAACCCTCATCTTCTCTCTTCACCTTCAAGTTCTAAAGAATGGAATATGGTAAATTACACTAAATATTAGGAATTTCCAATTCATAGAATATTATTCTCTTGTTACTCATATGCATTTGAAAAATCATGTTCTTTCACAGTGCCACCTGCCTTAAGCAAAGATCATGTCTCTAGATTTTTAGATGTTGCCTAACCTTGAAAACTCTGTAGAACTATCACCTTTAAATATCATAATTCTCAAAATATATTCACTGATACAGTGAGAGGAGTTACTTGTTATTTTCCAATCAACTTTTTTTCAACAGTTTCCATATTTTTACATCATTTTCAAGTTTTGAGGTCATTAAAAAGGCAATGAGGGGCACTGACATTGTGGGAGAGAATGTCTAAAGGATTAAGAATCCTGGTAATGAGTGATTACAGGATCATATGAAGCAAACAGAACAAAACATGCCAAATAGAAATTGTCAGAATGATGTAAACACATAGCAACCATTTAAATAAATATTTATAAAGTGGAAATATATATACCAGACTGACTGTCAGTCTGACCAGTGAGTCTGATATAAATATATCAGACTGACTGGTCAGTCCTAACTAATCTTCTGAGGAAGACGGAGCTCAATTCCGTTGAAATTATCAAGAAATTTCGTGTGTGTTCCTTTTTTGTGTTCTCATATTGTGTGTTGCTTTCTAAGTTATATATATAAAAATATATAATTATAGTCCATAATACATCATCTCCTCAAATGCTAGTGTATATAAATATTTCATCTCATATCCATGATATTCAAGGACAAAATACATTCAAAAATTTAAAAAAAAACTAAGGAGCCTGCACATGAGCTTGACAGGACATGAAAGTTTACTTCCTGGTATTGTACTTAAATAGATATAAAATCCAAACTTAGAAAAACTAAAATTTAAAAATTGATATGCATCAAATATCTGGTAGAATTAGGTATCTCAATAGCCTAAAAAATTTCACATCTATTTGAGAGTCATATTTCTTTCCTAATTGGTTACAGCATCACCTAATGGAGAGATGACAGAATATGTAGCCACGCGATGGTACAGAGCACCAGAGCTCCTTTGCGCTATGACTAACTATGGACCTGCTGTGGACATTTGGGCAGTTGGTAAGAGGGATTGAGAGTTATTATAGAATGTAAACTTGCAACTGTACTATTTATTGCTATTTCCTGCAAATATTTGTCTATCATGCCAATTGTCAGTCTCCATGATCAAAATAAAAAATAATTTTAATGGGTAAAACCAAATTGATGGCTACTTTGTCTCAGCTATAAAAACTTTTCCCCTCTAGTCATTGGATAAATATCAGAGACGACTTCTGGTAAGGAATAAATAACATGGCTGATACATTTTTGAAATCTTATTCATGAGGATTTGATGATGCAGTGATTATACTAGTCAATGATACAGTTTTCCAAAGATCATCATTTTCTGGGATATATTTATCTTCGTCTCTCTCAGTTAATAATAAGTTATCTGGGCTTTTCACTCATTATTTGAAATTAAGAGCTTACTTAAGTAATTAAATATATTTTAAGTGCATACATAAATTCTACATTATCTAGGTTGTGTGTATGCAGAGCTCTTGAGGTCAGCAGCCCTGTGGCCAGGAAACACTGACATGGACCAATTATTTCTGATTCAAAAAACCTTAGGTAAGAAATAAAGAATCATCAAAGCAAAGCAAAAAGTGTTCATATTAAATATTTTTAATTCTTAAAACATCATTAAAAGACTTATTCAAGCAAAACTTGCTTATTTTTTTAATTTCTAAGAAACTCTCCAAATACAAATATTGACAATGCTAAAAATGAATAATAAATAGGAGTATCATTTATGTTTATTAATGTATCATTAATAATGTTTTAACAACAAATTAAATGAATGTGAAAATTCCACCATCAATTGAATTTAAAGTAAACAGTACTTTATACTGTTGCAAATAAGAAAAAACCTTAGGTTAGTCAAGAAATAATTATTCAATGTCCCAATTTAATGACCAAGGCATTTCAATATGCTCCTGTCATCATGCTTATAAAATTGAATAAGTAAGCAAATATGTATATGATTTTGCAAACCTGAAGATATTACACGATTTGATGAATTATGTTTTTCCTAAAAAATAATATCTATAAAATTAGATTTCTTTTCAATAACAATAAGAAAAGTTTGCAGTGTTTTCCTGTACTAGTAGCCATATTTTGAAGAATTTCATTCTACAAACATTAATTTCCCTCATCTTTCCATAGTTTCTTAAAATGAAGCTACTGCAAAAAATCTCTCACTTCCACCCAAAATTAATTGCTTTCCAAGATTGCTTCAGCTGCTGGTATTAATTAGGATATCCAATATAAATCAATTTTTCTTTTTGGAAGGTTCATTTTGCAGTATTTTAATATTTTTCCTTGATATTAAAGGTGATCTCACACCAGAGCAAATGCAGGCACTGAGGATTTCAGAGTCTCCAACCCGTAAATACCACAGTCCCACAATCACAAAGGAACCCTTAGAGAAAATGCTGCCCAAAAACCTCAGCCCTCAAGGATTTGAATTTCTTACAGTAAGTACATGCAACTCCACCTCCAAATTGGAACTTGAATTATTCAAGTTATGGCTATCTGCCATATCAACAATCCTATCTGTGTGAATAAAATGATGATTCTGACCACCATTATATTTTATACTTGGGTTGTTCAGTATAAGTATTTCACCAAATGAGAAGTGATCAGATCCACTATATTTATTATTTTGTTTAACTGATAATTGACACATGAATGACCAGATAGGTTTTCATGAAACTTTCAGTTTAGAGGATTATGGTAGTCATTTGAATTATTCTGGAGTCACTTAATCAATTCAGGCAGTGCCTTATTCTTAAAATTCTTTCATTTGGGAGGCCAAACGATTAATTTCATTCCTATTGATTAAATCATGATCATACAGGTTAACAAATTATAAGATTTCACATTAGAAACTCTTTTGAACCCTACCCACTTCTGTTAGGAATTAATGAAAACCAACCTGCTTTTTAAAAAAAGCAAAAAAATCTTCTAACAGCTCTTTATTTATACAGCACTACAAGGTGGACTGTTGTATGCAATTAATTAGTTTCTTGATATGAATTCACGATGCATGAAATCCCACTCTCATTTAAAATAAATAAAAGAAGAAATGACCACATGATGTTATAGCTCAATGATGACAGAATTTACTATAAACTCCCTTCATATTTTATCAAATTACTGGCTAATCATTGATCTATTATGCATATTCATTGGTTTAATTAAGTAATAATGGTGGATTAATGTTAACTAAAACCTAAACGCTAAGACAAACTTCACTAATTTAAAAATATCTTTCAGAAATGCTTTGAGAAAAACCCTGCACGTCGGTACACAGCAGAGCAGCTTTTAAAATTGCCATACTTCAGTAACTTCCACACCAGTGAGCTAAGCTCTTTCACAGGTGATTACGAGCTTGGTAACACAGCAAGGCCAAAGGTGAGAATTAAAAAAATTAAAATAATTCTAAACACACAAGCATATAACTTCTCTAATAGTTCTGCATCACATTTCTACACATAAATGTGCACACAGCAATAATCAAAATATTATGATATTGATAATTATACTATTTGGTAGTCTACCTTTTAAATTATGTGTTGGATACACATAAACTTAACACCCCTACATTTCTTAGACTCACCTAACATGACACAACCTGATGCCCTACCCGACACCACATTTTACTGTTCTTTAATTCCTCATATACTCGTATTCTACCTCCCTACATTCAATCCAACATAACTATCCTTTTCCTCCTCCTACCTTGCATGCCTAGCATATTGCACTCTAATACGATCTTCATCATCCAATCACCACTCAAAATGATATTGATAACCTCATATAAAATTGCCAATAATGAAGGGATTGGCTTTGGGATCTTAATATGTCATAATTTTCAATTCAAAACCAAAATATTTTAGACTATAAGCAATAAACATAATGGTAAATTCGAATATTTGAGGGTAACATGTAATTAAAATTATATGTGAACACTCAAAGAATTTCCCTAAACCTAGAAGTGATTTATGATATTTTTCAGAAGAATAAAATAATATTTAGATGTTATCCACAAGAGTTGCTGACCAAATATATCAACTGAAACAATAGATAAGAACAATCATTAAGCCTACAATGTAACATTAGATCACAAGGCGACCTAATTTCTTCTGATTAATGACCATTTTTAACATGGCATAATCATTTTGTCAAAAATAATAAATGCTTGTTTAATAAAATTTAACTTATCATGAAATCAACAAAACTATTACAGCCATCGGGAACTACAGATGCAAACTCAGGAGATGGTAAAAATGTTTCAGCTATCACTCTAATTGCCATGTAAGGTATTAAAGCACACCAATAGTTTGACTAACCAAACACTACATACTTTTCTTTGATGAAATATTTCATATGAAATGAACAATCATATACTCATTATAAATATATAAACTTGAATTGTGGCTAGAGCTAGGCAACTTAAAATATATAATTTTCATGACTTTTTCCACAAGAGAAGAGATTTTAGCACTTGTAAATTTGAACTTCATGCTACTATTTTATTTTTTTTATAGCTTGACTATTCCTCAATGGAGACATTACTTGTAGTAGTAGTTTTAGGTAAGATAACCGACAGCTGAGGTCATTTGTGCCATAGGGGATAGATGGAAAGAAACCTGGCATCGGCATTAGGATTACTCTAATCACCAAGAAGTCTGCAGTTTAAAGTCCCATCTGATAGATGACATACTTACTCACAGTGCTCTCCATAAAGTACCTCAAGTAGGGATACCAATGAAAAATATCTGCCGCCTCCAGATTCGAACCCAACCTCTTTGGATGGGAAACAAGTACGTTAGTTACCACAACATCTTGATCCCCATATTATTTGTATTTCTATTAAAGACATGGCACCCTCTACTTGAGCAAAATTTCATTCCTTGGGATGAAACTGAAGAATGGTGGAATTAAATTCATTCAAAAATATTAGTTTTTCATTGTATACAGGAAATTAATCACATCTCCATGAGGAAAATTCACCTTTTCACTGATATAGAAGCATGTTTTCAGATATCAGAAAAATGGCAAAGCTATAATAAAAATAAAATTCAAAACCTTGAAGTTCAAATCCTTGCAGCTCTCTAAAAAATGTTGCTCTGGTATTTAAAATTGAATTTTCAAAGAGAAAAATAATGAGGAATCACCTACCCACATTTGGCACACATGAGACACCATATATATTTAACATTTAGGAGTTAACATAAAAATAAACTCCTATATTACACAGAAAATAAAAATTGGTGTAAAAATAGTTCACGCAATCAATAACCAAGACAACATACCTTTTGTGCTCCATAGATAATGAAGGCTAATGCACTGAATGAATGAATAATCACTACTATAATAAGTATTGAGGGTCATAGCCATTTTCAATAGTCTATGACATACACAACCTGAGGAAAATACCTAATTCCTTAATATAAACAGTAAATTTTGATGCAGACATATCTACTAAAATATATCTTAACATCATAAAATACAGCACTTTTACACTACCTTTCTTCATTATCAGAAGAAATAATGCAATGTGAAGTTAAAGTACTGCATTTGTACTGTAAATATAAAGACTATGAACCAGTTAGTTGTAGTTACAGGTAAGTAGCCGTTAACACCAGGGTGTAATTTCAGTTAGTGGCTAAGGAGTAACACAAACAATCATTTATGGACATAATGTTAAACACTAACAACACAGCAGAGTTTAGAAAACAAATATTAATTGTTGTTTATTGTTATTCATTATTAATTATTCATATAAATTGTTTTGATTAATAATTTACAACTGGATCAATCTAAAATATAGTCAGGTTCGTAATTTATAGTAATTATAGAAAAGTAATTTCTCAAAAAATACAATAATAATACTTTGCAAAATATCATGGCTGACAAAGACTAAATATTAAAAATTAATTCAATTGCTATCAAGGGCACATGATTCTATCCATGGAAGTGCATGTCTTTAACAATTGATTATTATCTTGTTAACTTATCAATCTCCAGCTATAATTTTGTACATAACACTATACAGTAAAGAAATTCTTCATGCTGATGCACATATCATACACCTTGACTAAAATTGAAAGAGAATTTTTTGCATAACAAAATGTTAAAGAGAGATTGAAAACAGTCGTATAAAGTAAATAGTTTCCTTCAAAATGGCTCACTGCACATGTAGTATGTACCAATATTCTGGCAACTAAAATATCCTAAATTAAGTTCATGTGACCCATGGTGTCATCTGATCTATGTGAATAATTCCTTTCTTCAATGTTTCTCTTTTACACAGAATATCCCATCTTTGCCCCAGATACCCAACAATAGTATAATTGTTGTGACTCAGGGTCTGGGTCAATCCGTGTCACCAGCAAAGAGGGGTCGCAGCAAGGGGGATGACAGAAATTCACATTTGCCGAGTCTTTGATCGAGAGCCTTACAAGAGCAACAACCAACGAGACGAGAGGGAAGGAGAAAGTAAAGGAGCTGTATGTGGCTTAAAGAGGCTTTCCCTGTTTTCATTCTTCCAGACCTTAAAGAAGTTATGCTATATTTTTATTTTTACAGAATAATATTTCTTACATGCATTCCTGCATCATCTCGAGAGGGCTGTTTGTAGATGCTGAAGGAAATGAGTGTCTTAGAATATAAGTAATCCCTACTATTATATAAATATATATACATAAACAAAAATATGTGAATCTATTTGTAAATATGTTGTAGATTTTTTTAAAATAATTACAGAAATGTGTTTTGTGGAATAGGATGAGGGATGCAACGAGTTAAAAGGGGAGAATGACCCCCACAAAAAGTTCAGGAAGCCCTTGGCTGAAGGAGGGCTTAGTGATGAGGGTGGCTAAGTCCACCCTACCTCCTACCAGTGTAAATATAATATTTCTCAGTTTTTATGTTAACTGTCATTAAATGTACAGTAGATGAGTTGCTCATATCGCCATGGTCAATGGAAAACTGATTTTGGAAAACCACTAATAAAAATGTTAACCTAATTCTTCATCTCCTACAAGAATCAGTTGATTGTATTAATATTTGGTTTACCCATGGAATTTTCTTACAGTAAAATGATAAATATTTGTTTTACTTCTTCATACCATTAGTTTGTACTGTGCAAGTCAACATTCCACTCGTGAAAGTTGTGTAATTCTTTCCAAAAGTTGCACTCAAAGAGTAAAAGTTAAACACACAAAATTCAAGGGACCAATTGATGGAAATTCTATTTTATTTTTGATAGCAAAAAACTGTCATTAATTCTGAGTTGAGTCCCAATAATCAAAATTGATTTCCTAAACCTTATGTATTGTATGATCAATAATATAACTAAATATAATCTAATTGAAAGAAATAAAGAATACAATATTACTGCATTATTTTCATGTTTTATTATTTCACAAATTTACCTTTTCAAATTTCATTTAATGGTATACTTAAAGAAAAGATATATTTATTCAAATTGTGAGGCATGAATCACCCTTCTTCAAGAAAAAAGGATGCTAATGTAAATCAACAAGTGTTCATTATTTCAATGATCTATGAAAGATGGCAGAACAGTAGCTTTAATGGAGTCAGCTGCTAATTTGCATTAAAATGCATCAATTTTTTAGATTAAAAATAGTTTTTTAATCTGTCCCTTTAAATATATCCATTAGTTGCTCTCTAATTTTCTTAGTACATTGTCTATTTAATCTACATTTGCTTACTATCTTCAACTTTCAAGATATTATACATCTTCAAATTGTAAGGCACGATATTTATTGATTTTTCAAGCTAATTAAAGCCTAAATTAAACTTACAGTTGAGTCAAAATATCAGGAAATTCTTCCAAGGCCATTTTTTAAAACTTAAAAACCAGTAACAGTAGAACCTTTTTGTACTCACATATGAAAAAACTGATGTTGCTTTACATTTAATTAAATTGGTCTCTAAAATTGTTTTCCAAACAAGGTGCTTTTCTAATTATTTTCATGTACCTTTCATTATAAATTTCCAAACTAACTAATCACATTTTCTCGACTATTTCAAGTCTATTTTGGGAGAAAAAGTACCTGCATAAAATTATACTCAAACTGCTTAATATTTAAATATATAGATAAAAGTAAATATGAACACTTAAAATTAGTACGTCCATAGCTGTAGAGAGCCCTTACATTGGCTCCTTTGGTAATACTTAACCCTATTTTTCAACAGATATCAAAACATAAACACAGCACAACATATGAAATATTTTTCACTTTACAGGAATTAAAAGAGAGAGAGTTCATTTCTTTCAGAAATCTATTTTATGAATTAATTAAAACTTTGATATGACTTCTGTTTTTAGAATAAGGAAAATTCTTAAATAATAAAAAAAGAATTACACAAGTTTTCTTGAATACTTTAACAGAACAATGGCAGATGCAAAGTGTGCAGCTAAAGCAATATTCATGGAAGATTGTCTTTGAATTAAAAATCCAGCTGGAATTTAATTTCCATGCCATTAATCAACTCTTATACTGCTTAGGTAGATTCTATTCCAAACAGTTGACAGAGCTACAGACCTGAGATTAAACATATGAAAATTTACTTGAAGAAGTAGAGCACTTTTAGTTTGCCATCAAGAACAAATCAGGGGTTTTGTAACATATTCAGGACCATAATTACAAGTTAACATATTATGCTTTTGATAAAAAAATTAAGCTTTGTCATTTTACAAAATTACTAGATTTCTATCCAATTCAAGATTCTGTCTGCAGTAGGCACTTTACAGAAGAACATTGGAGGCTAGCAAAATGATAAAATATTAATATTGGGAAGATAGTTTCACATTTGACTGCCAAAGAGTACAATAAACATTTCAATTTCCAAGGTTTTATTTTACAAAGTGTACAAGTTATCATGACTGCACAGTATTTTTAGAAGAAGAAAAGTGAATTTTGAGATTCTTAAAAATACGAAGTCTGACCAGAACTAGGTAGACAGGTGCAGGTGATGGGCAGAGCTAGGCAGATATTTCAGCCTAGCATGGCAGTGGGTAGGGCTAGAGCCAACATCTGGTGTATAAACATCCCTACACTCAGTATGCATTCTGCTGTGGTAGTGTGCAGATTGTGGTTCAACTACTTGGCTCACTGTAAACTGCTAAAATGTGTGCTGCAATAGAAAATCTTGCAAGATGTGAAGTGTGATCTGCGATTAGGTTTTATTGGCAAAAAAACCACAAGCCAATTGAAATTCATAGGCAACTTTGTGAAGGGTACAGATGGAATTATAAGTGAAGGTAAAGTTAGGCAGTGGTGCATTCAGTTTAAAAATGGCAACACCAATGTTCACAACGAGGGCCACAGTGGTCAGCCTAACCTTGTGACAGATGAACTGATGGTGAATATCAACAAAAAAATTCGTTAAAATCCCTGATTTACCTCTTACCAGCGATAAAGATTTGGCTTGCAAAACAGCACTTTGACAGTGATGCAGAATTGCATGCTGGTGTAAATAAGTGGTTAAAATGTAAGGTGGCAGATTTCTTGAGAGACAAAATTGAAAAGCTTTTGCATCGTTATGATAAATGCCTCAATTTGAATGGCAAATATGTAGAAAAATAGTTTAAGAATGTGACTTTGAAATGTGTCTAATAAAACTTTGTCTTGTCACTATGCTCATATTTTAAAACATAAGTTACTTTCTGTACAGTCCTCATATTATTTTTACATATCTACTTTGAGCATCATGCTACGTGTGATGTAGCTTTTATTGCTAGAAGAAGCCTCTTTGTCCTAAGTCTGTTTCTGTTCTTAGGAAACAGCCCTCCAACTGAACTACTCCCATCCTCCCTTGCTCATTTGTTATAATTTCCTTTATGTCTGAAGAAAGTACAAAATTGCTTCCTTGACTTTACAATATTTAATGCACAGTGATGGATAAACTTCAAATAATACCTTTAAAAGAAAAGGAAATTGAATATCCTCTCATATTATATATAAGGTCCCTTATTTATAGGTTAAACTCCCACACTTACTGACCCCAACATTTTGTTCTTCTACCCATGAATATGAAAGCAATTTTGTGCAGACATCATACAATGATCTTGGATATATGAAAAAATCTTGGATGTATGAAGATCTGTCAGTCATTATGAAATATTAAGTACCAGCCAAACAAAATTCATCCATATAAAGGAGGCAAAAATGATATATTTATAAAAATATTTCTCTATGCTGCATAGGAAGCGAAAATAAAAGTCATTTATTTTGGGCCTGAGAAAGCAAAACTCAAGGTGATTGGCAGAGCAGATCTTCAAACATTACTCACATTCCAAGGTAAATGGGGCATTCATCATATGTTCCTAGAATATGCGAGTATAAAAGGAAGCTAAACCCTCAATTTGTGTTTATACTCTAGGGGCTTATGCCCTCTCTCAAATCTCATAATTAGTGAATATGATTAAATTAAGGATTTTCCCAACAATGACTAATATGCATTCAGAGTTTCCTCCCATAGTAAGCACCTGGCAACAACACATGGAACAGAGTTTTTCCATATTTCAGCTGAATGCAATGAGACCACAGAGTTGACCACAACAAAAAGGCATATGGGTGATCATCAACATTAAATATTGACTAGGCACAAACAAGAACCTAGATGTGAATCGGATGCATCTAAAAGTAATTATGTAATGGCAATTGTAAACATAATTTTTATTTAAGCCATACACAATAGTCAATCCAAGAGTTGGTATGGTGGAGCAAACTTTATGAGGGGATGGCAGTCTAGAGGATCATGCAGTCATTTACTGACCTTGTGACCCCAGGTGATGCCTTTGTACAACCACCTCTAAAATTCAAGCATTATATTTTTATGCAAACCACAACTTGGTGGAAAATCATAGGTGATCGAGAAAAAACAAATTGGATCCCCTACTCTGAATGTGAATTTAACCTGCCATTGGGTTTATACCATATGCCGTGAACAGGTGAGGCTCTGTCCTAATCTTTCAAATCCAACCTTCGGGTTGATAGTTGTGGTGATGAGTCAAATAAAATAAATAAGGAATGAACAAGAATACCAAAAATAAAATGAATGCATGCTAACCCGCCCAGTGACCAATCAACCAGTGAATAGATTGTGACCTTGAAGATGGAAACTTGCTTCAGAATCAGCATTTGTCTAAGTGCAAACTCAGTAGACCAAGGTTATCAGACCTGGGTATCGTATTCGATTGTTAGGTGATTGGAGGTACAAGGAAAGGGACTACAGTGAAACCTTATTTTTGATCGATAGTATTAGATTAAGTGAGCTTTGTGGTATGGATAACTTGAAATGGAACTAAAAAAAGTAACCAATTGTGTGGTCCCATAACTTGGGAACATATCTTTTGTGTATTTTGAAACTTTTCACAAGACCTTGCATATCTAATAGTGTTTGTATATTGCATGGTGATGTGATTTTATTATTAAGGCAATTTGTTTCATTTCTATTACTTTTCTCACAAAAAAAATTATGTCCTCAAAGCACATAACTTTGTTTTGCTAAGTTACAGTCACCATGAAATAATACTAGATAAAAAACAAATGGATGCAGCATCTTATTAATGAATTACAAGATATGTCATGAATTTTTTTTTTTAACTTTCAGTGCAATACTTTATCGGTTGACCAACAAATTACAGGGTTTCTCCCCAAGGGGAGGAGAAAGGAAATCATAGCCAGTACTTTGTCCAATCATACTAGTGTCTTGTTGTTGTTCTATTCTTGTTGTTTTTTCATTCCCTTAATTTGTTGTCTAATCAATGGATTAAATAGACAAATGAGAACCCAAAGTCACCACACTGTTGAAGCCAGTTCTTAGGAGGATGACTAATAGAGGAGGTAGAATTGGTAGCCACTTGAGGTAAAGGCAGAAGGGGCTGGGTGCTACAAACACCCACAGAAGAGGATTACAGAACAAAAACAGTTGACAATGTCAAGATCTCACTTTCTGATCAATTCCCCTTTAGACAACAACCAAAATGCTTTCAAGTTTATCCAGTCACCATGTCAGTGAAGTTTTTTTTACAGGGGTTCTCCATGTCTTATTTCCTGAAAGGAAGGAGTGGTGGGAAAAGGGAGGAATACAATGACTTTTGTTAGTAAGTTGTGACCTACCCTTACTTCACGCTTGAAAATGGATGATGATGTACATATCCCCTCACCATAAGTGGGTATATACTGTATATTCCAGATAAAAAAATAAATACTGCATGTAATTTGAACATATCATGCTTGCATCAATCATGTTTTGGTTTTTGAGCCACAATGAAAGTTCAAGTCATATAGCAATTTAAACTCATTCTATTAAGATCCAAACCACTTCAACAAAATTTCCAATACTGTAGGTTTTACTTCATATGCCTCCAGGAGTGATTCAAGGATTTTTTTCATAGCAAAGATCCTTACACAGATAGATGGGCAATATCCTTCTCCTTAATATACAAATCTTAAACGATCAGTAGCATATAATGGCCTATTTTTCCAGTAAAACAATTAATAGACCACCAAGCCTATACTTAAAATACTCTGACAAACTTCCAGAGCCAAGGATATTGCATTCATTTTACTTGAACATACATCAACATGAGCAATTGTGGAAAAATTTATCTTAGGAAACACAATGCCACCATGATCAGTACAAGTAGCATTTGAGAATGCCAAATTCTTGGAAGATGATGCATTGAAAAGTTTTTCTTCGTTAACTTCAATCTCAAAGTCAACTAATTCTGCTCCATGAGCATCACATATATCATTGGTTAACAGTCCACATGCACAATTTGCAGCCTCCAGGGATTGCCAGCAATGATTATATAGTGAGTCCACAATCAAACATGATCCACTCGTCACTGAAATTCTCTTGCTAACCTGTTCACACAAATTTTATCTTATCACCAACACATTAGACAACTTATTATTAAGTTTTAAAACACAATTCCCATGCTTATATGTAACTGTTACAAGGTTGAAAGTAACCCTTTGGAATGCTATAGTGCATCAACAAGGATGTAGTAGAGTCTAGTTCATGGAGAGACATTAATGGATTTTACTTCACTATAATTTAATTGATTTTTGACTTCCCTTTATTCCCTGAACACAAAATTATTTCAAGGAGAAACATTTCAAAATGCATATGTTCTTGTTGAAATGTTTTATTTTATGTACATGTCTTTTCAATTTTAAGTTTTTATGCAAAATCTAAAACCCACAGAAGTGAGAAAACCAATTTTGTTCAATTTTTTAAATTCCTATCTGTGATATGCTTTAAAAAAAATACATCTTTTAGCTGGATGCAATACACATCTTTTTCATTTCCAGGTATGTGGACAGCTTGGTACCATCAATATCTAAAAGTCACCAGATTGAACATTTTTTAACAGCTCTTATGAATACACTTCTTGACCTCCACAACTGCAACCATGACCTGCTAGGAGTTTCACCTATGGCCTTTAACCTCTCTTTCCTCCCACTAAAACTTAAACCCCAACTGAGTTCAATTTTTATTAATTGGTAATGCAAGGCATTTTTACTGAAGGAAGTAGAAAGTTCATCTATAGTGACATCTTTTAGCATTTCTTTTATGTTCTATTACATTCTTTGATACTCTACTAAAATCATACTTTTCATAATGATGTAATTCAATCTCAACACAGTACATAAAAACAATATCTGTACCTTAGTTATGACGCAACAGGTTTTCACAAAACCAACACAATTGAGTGAATTTGCATTAATTAAAACTTTAATCCTTCATCTGCATTTCTATCTTAGATTAAGTAATTATGAAAGGTGAAAAATTTTATCTGACTACCTTTTATTCAATCATTTTCATTCAAGGTATTCTACCTATTCAATGGTAGGTCATGGGCAGTCCATAAATACTATTACCTTCTAAATCTCAAGACCTTCCTTATGTTCCCTGCATGATATCCTCCTTCATTTCTTTGGAAACTCCTGTACTCCTTCATGCTGCCCAAGAAGGCCATTCTCTTCCTTTCTCTACTCTGCTTGGTCAACATTCTAATCCTAGCTCTTCTATTACTGTCTTTAATATCCCACTCTCTTTCAGTATTTCCTTCGCCCACTCTTTCTGCCATATAAGAATTTACCCTAGCATCTTCCATTTTTCACACACCATGAACCTTACTTTTTCTCTCCTGCTTATTTAAATCTTGAACATTACTTTTCCTCTCTCCTAACCAATTAGTAACTTATAAATGTTTTAAATAACACTGTACACACAAATAACCAGGTATATTTTCAATTTAAAGGTAAAAGTTTGGAAGTTTTATCAGTCTTGAGATTCAGTGTCAGTCTTGAAGAAGCCAAAATTCTCACATTTCATCAATTTTCCTAATGAGACCACATGGATATGAATTCTAAAAATAAATTACATGCCACACATACACAAAGATTTCCTATAGGGAAATTAGAAATAAAGAGTTATATTTTCCTATGTGGGAATTAGAAATAAAGTACAGATGTTTTGAAGTATCTGGGCAAAAAATTCATCCTAACAATTTTGAAACATTCCTCTTTAATTTTCAAAGAGCTATGTGCCTGGCCTTATTTTACTTATTTGAACATACATTTGTACTTGACTAAGCTTACATATTACTTTCACAGAAATTATTCATTTCTCATCACCAAACACATAAAATCAATTTATGTGACCTTCCATTGAATACTGGTCTGGCAAAGCAAAACTGGCAATGTATTAAAATCTAATCCTCTTCATGTTGTTGTACAGAAAAACAAATTGGGTATGCCAGGATAAATATGTATTTTGTATGCAAGTATGCACTAAATGTAGTGGGTATGGGATGCAAGGAAGTGGTTGTCATAAAAATAGGATAGATAGGGTGATAAATAAGATAATTTTATAAGAGCATAATCTAGATGAACATGTAGAATATTAAGTATTATAGAGGTTTTCAATCCCAGTTTGTTCATTTTTGGAGAATGTATGAGAATTGAATCACCAAACACAAGCCTATATGAGAGAATAGTTTGAGAGGAAAGGATAGACTGAGAATACCATGTTCAATGTTGTTAAGAGACTCTCAAGACAAGGAACATTACAACAAATAAATATCAGGAACTTGAAGAGTATGAAGACTGCACACATGCAACAGAGGTGAAAGAAGGATGCAGGAAAGAGCAATATGTAAGAAATTCATAAAGAGGATCAGCTTTCCTGGTATAACCTAATATCATTCTTTATTTTCCTTAGCCTATCCTACAAGAGAAAGGCATGGATTGCACATATTTATGCATGTCTGTTGTCAGGCTACTTTCTTTCACCAGGCACAATCATAATATTCATGTATACCAACACTATGCATCCGAAAACCAATACTGAGATGACAAGCAATGAAATGAGATAAAAGTTAAATTAGTACTCTTTCAAAAAAAGTAAGTCAGAATGTACTACATTTTACAAACGTTTACAAGTGAAGGCACAGTAGCTAGTTCTGAAGGACAAAAAGAATAATTACTATGTAAAAATAAGATTTACTATTTCAGAAGATGGAATAATAGTTACATACTAAGAATCAAATTATCATAATGGTAACCAAAACAACACTACATCATGTTAGAGGTCATGGGTACATGTAATGATGCATAAAGGAACAGTAATTAAACGCTACAGAAGGAAATACCAAGTAAATTAAATTGTAGACCTAATGAAAAATCAAATCAACAAAAGAAATATTATGCAAAGAATACATTCAGTAATTGAAGATGTGCATTTCAAGATGTTAGAGGAAGAAGTAAATAAGAACATTTGTGCCAACTCAACAAACTAGAATATTGAGGAACACATCAAATTTAAATTGGGCAAACAAAGATTAAAAAATACAAATTATAACACACAAATTTTCACTTTTTCAGTCCAGTGATCAGACACAAAAATCAGTGTGGATCACTTTAGTGAATTTTAGAAACAATTGGAATACAATAAAATATACTATTGTGGATACTTACAGCCAAGAAAGTGTTCCTGAACCACTTTAAAACTGCTAGCACCTCCACTGAACTACAATTATGCTCCTTACACAGTTCATCCAGATTAGATAGAATCTTAAAGATAAATTATTAAATTATTAGAGTTCTGGATTTATCTAAATTTAGAGAGAACATTTATTTATTAATTGAATCCCTCAGATCATGCCCAAAAATTATTACCAAGATTGGAATGCTATTGTTAGTGAACAGGTTGAGTCAACACATTTTGAATTGAAACAGAAAATAGCTGTATAGGCGGAATACAGGTATTTTCTGCTGAATACTCATTTTATTCATAGACTTTTATGAAATTCATTTTTTTAATGCCAACCTTTTTTTGAAGTTGTACTGCCAGCCATGTCTCTAGGCACCCAGAACCAGGCAGCACATAGGGTTTAGAAACCAAATGACGCAATGTTTGCAGGGATTGATGGATGACCACCTAAAAGATATCAAAACTAAAACTAAACATCTCAGTAGAAGATATGAAAACTAAACTATCCCAACTTGACCTCCAAAAGGGTTATGATCCTGATGAATTCCAGCCCTACTTCTGAGTATGTGTCTTAAGCCTTACTTTATCCTTTGTATATACTATTTAATAAATCCCTCACTACTAGAATTTTTCCTGGCATACTTAAATCCACATATATAGTACCAATACATAAGCAGGGTAACAGAAATAACATAACTATTGTCTGATTGCAAAGCTCCTTATAATAGCAACAATTTTTTAATCATTAGTTGTAGATAAGCTTACCCCTATCTTTAATAGTATCATTATCCCCGAGCAGCATGGTTTCACTAGAGGAAGATCAACATTCACTAATCATTTGGTTTTTCAAATGTATCTAATAGTAGGTATGGAAAAAAGCTTACAAACAGACATGCTGATCTCAATCTGGCTTGTGATATGTGTTAGTCATGAGCTTCTTCTAAGAAAGTTGGATCTAGTGGGAATGAGTAGTACCTTAGTCTACTGGATGGAAAATTATTTGACCAAGAGAGAAGATGTAGTAAAAATTAATGCATCTGAAAGTTAAGGTTTCTATCCATTATCAGTTGTTCCACAAGGATTCCATCTGGGTCCACTATTATTTAACTTATTTATACATAATATTATAATGGCATTAGACCTAATTCCTTTTCTTTCATATGCCAATGAATTAAAACTTTTTTCAACATTTCAATCAATTGATGATCACCTAATTCTGCAAAACTGCCTTTATAGGTTTAACACCTGGTGCGAGCATTACTACTTAACTTACAATTTTAAAAAATGCTATTCTGTAACATTCAGCTGGAAAAGGAGTCCACAGCATTATGAACATAGACTATGCAATTATTCTATGGCTTGATTAACAAATATAAAAGACCTAGGAGTTATATTTAACTCACAGCTGATATTCCATCAACATTATAATTATGTTCCATCTAATGCAATCAAGTCGCGTGAATTTATCTTTCAATACTGTAAAAACTTTAACCATATAGAGTCATTTAAAGTTCAGTTCATGTCATTTTAGCTCTGTGAATACTGCTCTACTGTTGGGTCACCTTATTGCAAACTTCATATTTACACAATCAAACATATTCAAAGAAAATTTGTGCACAAAATTACATTTAAATTCATTTTTCACAAAGATCTTTATAGCTATCACGATATGCTACCTCTACTAAATCTTTTATTCTTGCATAAACAGAAAAATTAACAAAATAACTTTTCTTTATAAATTACTGCATAATAAGATTGATTCCTTAGAACTCCTAAGTGCAACATATTTCAGAGTACCTTCACATAACACAAGGTATGAAGCACTCTTTTTAGATATCATGCACAAATTCCCCTTACTACTTGTGTATAACCCAGATTATGAGATATTTGTGTTTATATTGACCTATTTTCTATCTTACCAGGATCTCTTAAAAAAATATTATTAAAACAACTGAAGAAATTCATAATGCTAATTATTACTGCGTGGATATCTGTACATGTCAATAAGTTGTTTCCAATGTCGATTGGGTAAATTTTCTTAACCAATGCCACAAGGTCAACTGAATAAGTACAACTAACATTTACCATTTTCTACCATCATCTTTTGTAACAAGTACTATATTTCTTATGTTCTGTTTCCATTTTTTAATTTGGAATATTATTTAATACCGATATTTTGTCTACATTAATTAATCTAACTAGGTACATCAAATCATGTATGCGTACCTATATACCATCTGAAAATGTCTCTCATGCATTGCAAATCACGATTCTTCTTAAATTCTTAATTATATTTTAATTCTCAAAAACGAGTATCTTCATGCAATTTGTACCAGGATGTAAATATCTTTTATAATTGTGAAACTAATCTGTTTTTGCCTTTATTTTGTAAAATGGTTATTCCCGTTAAGAAATAAATAAGACAGAACTCAAAATAAAGTATTTACTTTTCAAAGATTTGCACAACCACTAATTTAAACACTATTATCATTAAATTTAAATAATGTGTGCTCCACTGTAACACCAAAACCTGAAGGTCTATAAAGGTGGCAAATTATAAGCTGAAGGCACTTTGAGGAGAGAGTGCATATGTTTTCAATCATATGTTCTTAATCTACCCTTTTTTAAGCATGAAAAACATGAGAATTAGGTTAACCAGGAATTTAGGAGTTTATGAAATTAATTGAAAAATTATTTAACACTGAGATGGGAATTCATTGACTCAAATTAACACTCAAATAATTCAAAATTCAGGTAGGTACCTCCGAAAACATGTGATATTAGACAATTTGCACCACTATAATCGTGAAAAATATTATAGTTTAGTAAGTACTAAGTAAATATTTTAAAATTTTGTTCATATTATATTAATGAATTTACATATTATATTAATGAATATCAAGAAAAACAAAAAATGTCTGCACATACTAAATATTATTAACACTAGGAAAAACTGACTTGAACTTCCCCAGTCTAGCAATGAACTTCATGTACATTACAAAATTAAAACTGATTATAAAGAAATCAAATAATGAATTTAATGGGTCATACCATCAAAGATAAAAGGTTAGGATAGGTTATTCCTCAGCTTCTACCAGAAATACAAATTATGGGCAAGGGGAATGGAGGGGACAATTTCCTTACAAAAACAAACCTTAAGCTCAGCAGCCTGTTGTTCACCAGCAGCATTTGCAAGGATTGTGGCAATACCCCTGCTCTTATCATCATCCCGCCCAAGGAATAAATATGTTCTTCCACCCCTTTCAACTGACTTCACCGACTCCAATTCACCAATGCAACCAGCCGGCACCTCATCAAAAGTTGGGCTTCCCAATGGAACTGCTCCAGTCAGCACTGCAAATGAATCTGAAAATGACAATATAATAGTTCTTACAACTTCTATACATTTTTTTTTTACATTTCCAAATATCTGAACCCTTCCAAATTCATTAATTAAACCTTTCACCATCCATAAGAGGAATAGGATTTATGAGTTCTTGTTCCAAGATATTCTTTTTAAAGCCATTATTTTATTCTCCACTGATAGACATTTCAGCAGGGTGAAATATTCCTACACATATTCATCAGCAATATAGGCAAAGGGTTGCAAGAATGTGTAATTACCCTTCCTCCTTAACTAAAAAACTTGATCTTGCATTAGTCATTGAGAATTATTGATTTTCAACATGAATTTCAGAAGAGGAGTTGGATGCTTTGTCTTCAGCATGCAATGGATGACTACAATGTCTTTTCAGCCTCATCATTTTTTTGGAGAGCACTAAGTCCTAAGGTGAGGCAATTTAGGCTTTGGAAATTGTCTTGATAAAATTTTCTTCATGACCCACAAGGTCTAACCATCTAATCCCGCCCTCTTCCACTGCTTCTTCCTCTCATAAGTATCACTTAATACAGGCCTCCCATGAAAATCTCATCACTCTTCAAATGCATACTAACACATGATAATTATAATTAATACCCCATCTCTTTTGTCCAAGAAGTCCGTATCATTCTGCCTCTGGATTTTTCAATAGAATTTCCAATGAAAATAAAGGCATCACCTCTCTTGCAGTATTAAACTGAGGGTCTAATTATTTTTCGTCCAAAATTGTCACTAGAGTGTGATTTTATGGAAGACTCTTTGTCAAATATGGAATGCAATCTTTTTTTAATATTTTTTTTCTAATTTTGCACTATCACTTGGCGTGGCCATGCAAATATACATAGTTTGCCAATAGCGAAATAAATATATTATCATTATTACCACTGTGGGTTGTAAGCAGACCATTTTTTTAAATGCCAAACTATTACCATCTCCAATGAGTGGTTTAATGGGCAACTAATGCATTAACTACAAAAAAATACTATTTAAATATCCTATATATAGATCCAAGAGAGATGAAAGGAATATATAGAAACACTGTATGGCAGAGAACTTAGACCGACAAGGTTAGACATAGAAAAGGAAAATGAGGTAGAAGAAGAAAGCTTAGGTCCAGGCATACTCGACAATGAAATAGAAAGGGCATTAAGTGAGATGAAAGCAAATAAGGCCGTGGGGGTAGACAAAATTCCTGTGGAACTATTGAAATGTTTAGGAAAATGTGAGAAGAAGACTAGATGGACTGATTCGAAGTATCTATGAGGAAGGAATCTGGCCGGAAGATTTTGTGAGATCAGTGTTGGTTCCTATTCCGAAAAAGGTAATGGCTACGTCATGTGAGGATTACAGAAAATTAAGTTTGATATCCCAGCAGCTAAAGTTATTCTCAGGACCATCAACAAAAGGATAGAGAGTAAGGCAAATGATTACTTAGGGGATGATCAGTTTGGGTTTAGGGGGAGAGGTACGTGTGATGCCATTGCAGTAATGAGATCACTGATCGAGAGGAATATAGAATACAATCAAGACGTTTTTGCCTGTATTGTAGATTTCGAAAAAGCGTTTGATAGAGTGAATTGGGAAAAGTTAATGCGTGTATTGCAGAAAATAGGAATGGATTGGAGGGATAGGAGACTGATCCGCAACCTGTACATGTCTCAGACTGCTCAGGTGCGAATGGGGAATGGAGAGTCAGGATGGGCAGTGTTAGGAAGAGGTGTAAGGCAGGGTTGCCCATTGTCACTGGTACTGTTCAACGCATATGTAGAGGAAATGATTAAAGAGGCATGGGAAGAACTGGAGGTAGGAATGAAAGTCGGAGGGGAATTCGTAAAATCGGTTAGGTTTGCTGATGACCAAGCATTAGTTGCTCAGTCAGCCAAGGGGTTGCAAGCATTGCTGAGTGAATTGGAGGTTCAGTGCGATAAATATGGGATGAGAATCAATATTAATAAAACAAAGGTTATGCGATTTTACAGAAAGAAAAAGGCTAAGCTAAATATTAAAATAGGGGGGGAGGGGGAAATAGAGCAGGTAGAACAGTTTACATATCTCGGAAGTGTTTTGGACCAACATGGTCAAAGTAGTAGGGACGTAAGGAGAAGAATTGCACTAGGCAAGGAGGCTTTCTCAAGGAGGAGGGAGTTGATGACGGGGACATTGAGTAGGGAGGTTAAGAAAAGACTCGTAAAAACTCTGATATGGAGCATAGCTATGTACGGCACGGAAACGTGGTCACTGAAGCAGGATGATAGACGTAGATTGGAGGCTTTTGAAATGTGGGTGTGGAGAAGAATGGCAATGGTGAAATGGACCAAAAGGAAAACAAGTGAGGAAGTACTAGGGATGGTGGGTGAGGAGAGGGGTTTGTTCGAAGAAATCCTATTGAGGCAAGAAAAATGAATGAAAGGTGTATTGAGTGGCAGTGGGATGTTGAATAAGGTAATAGAGGGGAGAATGTTACGCAAACGAGGAAAGGGCAGGAACAGGATAGAGATGTTGGATGGGATGAAGGGAGGAAGGAAGTACACAGAGATGTTTTTTTTGGGTCTTTTTGGTGCATCGACAGCTATGGTCATTTTGGTACACAGAGATGAAGAGGGACCTGATGTAGAGTAGGTTGCTGGAGTGTGTTTTGATTGAAGTCACAAAATATTTATTTGATAGTTGTGTCCATCGAAAAACCTACCTTATCCGGTAGAATACCTTAAAAAAATATACTTTATAAATTTGAATAATTTATTGACCCTCAGAAATTTTAATGCACTGCAATAACTCTTGGATCTTAACATGTTTTTGTGTGAACAAAATCTATATCCTGAATCTGCACCTAAAGAAATGTTATAGAATCGGAATATTAGTCAAATACTTGCAAAAATCATAAGGTTTTATTCGTTTTGTTCCATCGGTGTAAATTTTCAGTATCTCTGTGTTTATTAAATGAAGAACACAATTTATTTCTCCACTGTTCTTTATTTTGGTACTATTAGTTTCAATGCTAAGGCATCATCAACAGGCACAAATTAGTCAAGTTGCGGTCCATTTATATACCACTCTTGTGGGGAAAGTGGTAGGTGAGAGAGGGTGATGGAGAGGGGGGAAGAGGAGGGATTATGATCGGCTTTGATGGGAAGGAGGAGAGGGGTGTCAAGCATCAGGAAAGGCTATTAGTGGGGCTCACAGTGGGAGGAGGAGGAGGGGGGAAGGATAGTTAGGTTTTTCTGTGAAGGAAAGGGATGCTTCCAGAATTGGGGAGAGGTATTCAAACAATAAATCATTGACCAAATGATCCTTTTTCAAATTCTTTCATGGAAAGATCTAACTGCCCTTCCCCCAGACTGTGAACCCCACTAATTGCCTTTCCTGATGCATAACACCCCTATCTTCCTTCTCATCAAAGCCGATCATAACCCCTCCTCTTTCCCCCCTCTCCTTTCCCTTATCTCACCCACCCCATCCCCCACAAGAATGGTACATAAATGGAACATAACTTGACTAATTTGTACCTGATGATGGTGCCTAAGTGTTGAAACTAGTAGTACCAAAATAAAGAACAGTAGAAAAATACATTGTGTTCTTATGAACTTCCACAAAGTTGAGCCAGAAACAATCAAATATCTCTGTATTTCATGGGTTGCATAACATCATTTGTCCTTCTCCCTCCCCAAATTCTTCCATCTCAACCCAATCACCCAAGACACTGTTCTACCCTGCATTCACCAGCATCATTTTGCAGTGAATGTGAGAGAGGTAGGATACGGTGACTAATTTTGTCATGAGAAAAAGAAGAAAAAACTAGTATCTCCCAATGGTTCGCCTTAAAAAAGCTCAATCAGTTTTGTTATGCATTGTGTTAAACGTATTTTATGTCTTTAAACTTCATGCTTTCCTAGTTATCACATTAACAATGTTATGAATAAAATTACAAATTACTGGATCAGCTCAGCTTTAAGATTGGGAGAGACTACATGATCCCAGAACAGTGAAAAGAATAACAACAGAAATAAGTGTAAACCAAAGCCAACATTTTTTACATGGTTTAAGAATTTCATATGATTTGCAATGAAATAAATTAGGATGTCTACGAAACAACTAAATCCGCTCATCAATTTAGGAATACTATATTGACCAGAGGGCTCGGGTTAGGTTCCTGGGCAAGCCTCTCTGGGCAACCTCAGCTCTACCCCAGCTGTGTGATTTTGCGGGTACCAGATCTTCCTGGGGAATAACCAGCACAGGGAAAGGAACTGCCCCCCCTACCCTGATGTGTGAATTTCACATACCGTATAGGGCTTAGTAATGGGTGAACTCTACCATCACCTACCAAACCGACCATAGGGTTGATTACTGTGTTTATGGTTTTAATTATAAGTTAATTACATATTCATGTAAGGAATGGAGGAACTACAAGCATGGATTTCTTAGCGCCACTTGACAACTTGTGATTTGAAAGATAGAATATTTGCATTCTCTTTAAAAGAATCTTATTTCCTGGATTAAAAGGGGAAATTTTCTGGAACCTATACAATTATTGTGAGAAGACTCAGGAGTTTTCAAAAAGTTCCTGTCCACTAATATTTTTCACTCTCCACTCAATGGTTCCAGAACTGAAATACCATCTGCAGACACCATGACAGATCAGGCTTCAACCTCTAGAAGTGGTTAAAATAGCAATTGAGACAACCAGCAAGTTCTATAAAGGGACTTGAGACAACCTCCTCACCTGGAGTTATGTATCATGCATTAAAATTATATTAGAGTGGATGTTTCATATTCACTTCATAGTTCATGTACTTATTTGACAATCTAGTAACCATGAATATGCATCATTCATGAGTTTGTTCAACAAGAATACTTTTTATAATTCTTTCATTACTGGTACTTTGAGAGAGTCTTCTGGGAACACTTGGGCAAGTGCATGCAAAATCAGGCTTTCTCTGAGGTGCTAGCTACCTCAGTACATGGGAATATTATCTCGTAATGTTATATACATATATAATTATCAATAATGGCAATGGTGTCTAATTTTTTGTTGCTTTCTTCATCAATGGACAAGTTTACCCATAAAAATAACATTTCCACTTAAATTTTAATTGTTAACTCATTTATACCCAAGGCTATTGGGAATGTTATACTAGGATTACACTACATCAATGAATGCAAAATAATGGCAAGCATCTATGGCAATCATCAAGCATAGCAGGACCAAACTCACCAGCAAGTTCTTTTCCCATTCGTTCCAGTGCAAGGACTCCCCTTCTTCGCAAGAAGCACTTCAGATGAGGGTGAATAATCTTCTGACAAGCAAAAACCCTCACACCTGCATCCAAAAACTTTTCACATGTTTTCTCCATTTTCTCAAGAAGAGCATTCTCGTGGGCTCTTGAATATTCTTCATCTAAAATAAAGTTCTTTCCTAAAAAATAAGAAATGCTACCATCAAAATCTCATAAAGCAATGTGGTGGGTGGCATAATTTCCGTTATGTGGGATCTAAAGATAGAATTATAGGGATGTAACTCACTCTTCAAATTTTTCTTCGCAACTGGAACAATAAATTTCTCTAAATTGACTCATTTTTACAAAGTGTTTCTGCAAGCTGGATTTTACGGTGAAATGACAGCTACTTGTTCTTACACCTCCCGAGACTAATATGATAACTCATATCGTGATGATATGATTTTTTCTTGGCATGAATACACAAATTGGAGAGAAAAAGCTTAGAAAAAATTACACCATGAAATACTATTGCCTTCAGCCTTAGGAATCAAAGCTGTGATTGGCACAACACCTTGATTGTCAATACATCCAAGAGGAAAATGGCAGAGAAATGTTGACATTTTGGATCAATTAGCTTTGCTATGCACAAAAATATTGCTAATAATAATTATTTCCGTAAGGAGAGAATTACTTCACACATTATTATGCAGAGACTGTGAAGAGCAATGCCTATATTTGTGTATACTTGGGCTAGCTGCCAACTTGATTCCTGTGAGATGACATTAAGGGTACCGTTCATGTAATGTATTGAAAATAACACTCTTTGATCAACCATTTTAGTACAACATCAATCAACGTAGTAGTTATATACAAACTACTATGGTAAATATTATCTGGCAAGGAATCAGTGCTACACCACAGGTCTGTGATACAGGGTACCTTATAAATAATAAAATGCAAAGCAATCCTCGACCAGCACCCTAAGCCATGACAGATTGACAAACAGTTTCAGCAGCAACTGACACACCTTAGGGGACATCTTTAAATTAATGTCATTAATGTACCAGTGGGACCTACTTCTAAAAAAAGAAAAAGTGTATTAACCTTGATGAACAACTCTTTTCAGGATTTTTTGGAATACATACAGTGAAACGAAAGAAACATTTTGAAAATCTTAAGAGTGAATATTTGAAGCATTAAGGTTGTTTCTGGAAAAAATAAGAGCATACTGATTCTAGTTACACATGTCTAGTCAAGTTGCTATTAGTGGGCTACATCTGAATATGTCAGGAGGCTTATTCGATTATGATCAAGGAAGATACAAGTCTTTAAAAGGCTTTCATTGACATTCTTACCTTTAGATTTGGAGCAATACATGAACCACAACCCAATCAGGGTAGGATTTCTGAATCAATATAGTTCCAAAAACAGCATTATGTGGTGGATTCAACTAAACTAAAACTAATGCATTCAACTCGCCAACAATAGCCTATTGCCATTTTCATTGATGGAGAAAATGGGTCTTCAGGAAACAATTGGACAGAGTGCTTATCACCAGAAAGCCACTAGAGATAACAAGAGAAGACCTTGAGTATAGTCACTTATCGAATGGAAGTCTTGGGAGATAGGATTGCAAAGGCCCTCATTTTAGTCAGGTAGAAGATTTAATGTTTCTAGGGATGAATAATGAATAATTGATCGAAGTACTTTTCCACTTGATAGTGAATAGTGGTAGTATCAAGGGGAAAAGTGCTACGATCAATTATTATGTTTGCCTTCCACTACATCATGCCTGGAGCTACTCAATTTATTCCTATGGATCTTAAGTAGACTTGCTATGATCTAGGTAAGAGTTAGGAAGGCAACTTGGTTTGGTTTTAGAACCCCAAGTGAAAAAGTACCTTTATTAAAAGCAACTATGGGAAGAGGATCATAATGCTGGCACAATAGTATATGATGTGCACCATCTCCATGACACAGTCCCACATCAGAGAGAAGGGTAGGATGAGATTTGCCTATGTCAAAACAAGGGTATTGGTTCTAGATGGACGTAATCATGATGAAGGATGATTGTGTGATGATGTTAATACAACTGTTTACATTGTTGATATTAACAAATAGAATTTCAAATATTCTATTCTAAAGATGCTTTCTTATGGTTGTTCTTTTTGAAACTAATTGTTCATGCCAATTCAGACTTTTCAAGCCCAAACATTCACAGGTAGAACAAAGGCATTAAAAAGATAACTTTTTCAGGGAGCTATTTTCTAACCAGGGTCTATTTTAAATTTTTAGAAGAAAGCCAAGGCATGAAAACTGTCCAGGGACATTTTGTGGGTCAATACTTTGAAGTGTTTGTCATTTATGGACATTTTGGATTCGCACTACCATCAAAAAAGTAATGACAAGTACTACAAGAAACTTTTGTGAAATTCCAAAAAGAAAATTCCAACAATCTTCATGGCAAAGCTATGAAGATTTTATTGACCATGGTCCTAATTTACTTGCTCCCAATAGATAATAACTTTGCCATACTTGATAAACTACTACATTCATGCTTTTGCAACTCTTGTTTACTTTTGCTTGGCGTTAACTCAACTCTCATCTACAAAAACTGGAATTCTTATAAGAAGCTCATAAGTCATAGTACCTCAGCAGCAAATCAGAAATATAAACATAAACCTAAAGACATATTACAGCAAAAATATAAATGGATTATCATCTTTCATGAGTGCCTAATTTGTAATAATTTGTATTTATTTTCTGTAGGATATTTTTGTTACTCATTTATCACTAGTTTTCTCAAAGTTCACTAGTGTCATTCAAAGTTAAAACGTGTGTCAGATTCAGTTCTTAGTACGATTCAATGATTAAGACCATTTAAAAATTGTGCATTATTCTTAGTTTCTTCATTAGTCCAGTTGGTAGAGCACTGGGCTACTAATCGAAGGACCTGAGTTCGATTCCGGATGAGTCTTCCGAACGCCCTCAGCTACATGCATGCTGTGTGATTATTCGGCTACCAGATCTTCCTGGGAAATGCTAGGCGGCACGGAGAAAGGAACCCCCTTAGCCTGCTACGTATATTTCGCAAATCGTTGGACTTAATTCTAGGGGAGCTCTACCGTTACCTATCAAACCAACGTTAAGGTTGATTACTGTGGTAAATATCGAAGCTTCTCAGCGTCCCTGGACTGACGCTCCATATTTGGTATTTCTTATTTTTAATTTTATTTATTTACATTTTATTCATTTACAGTATGTACCCTATAAGCCACCGCTAGGGTGTGTGGCAGGGGGTGAATACACACCAGACTAATTTTTATCCGAACATGACCCTACTACGGCCGGACAATGTTATTACGACCCCTTATCATTCGTGGATAAAAATGGCATCTTAAATCTGTCGTCATCATTCCGCGCGGCGAAACGTAATTTGCGATAAGTGGGCAAACACTGGACGACACGGACAACTGAGGAGAGAGGGGAGAAAGAAAATAGGGAGCGAGTGGTGACAGGAAGTACGAAGTAGGAGATTTGGGGGCGATAGATGCTTTTCTATACAGTGCATTTGCTAAAATGTCGTCATGTACTGAGAATTAACGCTTGGTTTAATTTCATAGCCTATCAACTTAGTTTTTTTATGTAATAATTCTGGGTATAATTCCAGTCGCCGGTAAATTGGTAGTTTAGTGGCTGATTTGCTGCGAATGTTTGCATCCTGTCTGCGTCCCCGCTGATGTGAAATCTTTTCCGTTCTTCGCGTAACCTTAACTAGAGTGGATGATGTAGTTATATTTCTAAAAGTTAATCGCAGTATTATCTAACTCATAGACGAAGTTCTAGAAAGTGTGCTTCGCAGTGAACTTTCACTTACTTCCTATTCTTAAACTTTAAGGTTAAGTTTCCAAAATTCTCGCATTTACCCGACCCTTTGTCCCGATCCGACCCAATTCCGCTTGTTTGACTAACAAATAAGTTTTAGTAACCTCAGATATTACCTTATGTTTTGCATTACATTTTATCGTTAAAGTTGATTTCCATTTCTTATGATGAGTCAATGATATTAGGCGATTTTTGATGGAACTCCATAATTTTTTTCTAATAAGGAAATGCAATTAGCTTGTGTGCAAAAGTGTCCTCAACATACAAAAAGTAATCCACCATAAATTTCATCACTTGCAACATCATTACTTGCAACAATAAGAAGCATACGAGTACGTTCCTTTTGCCGTGCGAAGGCAATTTTTGTTGAAGGCAGTCACACAGAGAACTCCTAAAATCTCAAATGTTTTTCTTTGTACAGGCTATTGCCAGAATGAGTACTTGGGCTGTACCACAGTTAAAGAAAGCGTTAGACACTGCCAGGGATTACTTAGACTGTGGCTAAGGAGTTTAAGCAGTGTACAGCGACCTTACACTTAGATGGGAGCACCATATGTCTGAGCATCGACGAATGTAAACCGTATCCCTTTAAAAAATAGCATGCGGTCTTGGATGCGAGATTTCCGTTACATCACCCAGACGTCGTCACATCCAAACATGCTAATAAAGTAATCATGCTTGACGGAATAGGATCGTTTGACTTGAATTAGTGTCCCTTAATGTTTATCTTTCTTAACTGGTGGATCCATTTCTTTGATGAAGGTGAAGCGGCCAGTTGGTTGGTGAACGAAAAAATTGAAAGAAATCTAAAAGTATGTAGTTATATTGAATAAGTTCAAGGTTTTTGGTGAAAAAACACTAAGTTTTGATCCAATTTTTAGACACGTGTTATTTCAGAAACCTACCATTTAAGTGAAAAAGGATTGGAGGCCTTTTTGATCCTCGTCTCTCCCCGATACCTCAAGATCCTTTAGTCTCGGATTCATAGAGGATCAAAAGATTCGATCGCCTTGAGTTCCCTGCCAGACGAGGACCTCTCAAAAAAAATTAAAATATAGACCAATGACAACAATTGGAATTAAACATTTTGTGTTAAAATTGGCCCTTCTAGCCAAGAAAGATTTATTTGTTCGGGGTAAGACAAAGATAAAGACGAGCTTGTTGAAAAACTAAATGGTTTTACTAATGGAGATATTATGATCTCACAACAATGGAACTTTTCCGCAAAATTCACTGATGTATGTGGGTTATCCAAGAGATCACAGTCTATCTTCAAAAGGAAGTCAGTTGAACTGGTTAAAGCATTTCACACGGATCAGCATATTAGCCTTACATTTCTAGCAGAATCTTAATTGAAGTTCGTCCAGATGGGGAAAATTGTTCTGTCTCAAAGCATCTGAGGATCCCAAATTATCGATTTTTTAATTAATTCCACAATAGAATTATTGTTCCGTAAAAATCCTAAAAAATATGTTCGAAGCGTTTTCCTACAAAAAAATTAATCCAGCTTATTGTCGGAGTATTTCAGAGTAATATCGGAAATTTTCGTAGTTATCGTGACCTTTATAAATGCCTAAATATTACCAAATTCGAACTTTTCACGAATGTTATTTTAACGTTAAAAGAGAACTAAGAGAGATTGGTGAAAACAAAAAAATTGATTCATCTCACGAAAGTTACCCAATTGCCTTCGAAATGAAACGGCAACTCTTAAGGACGGTACAAGTAAACAGCCTGCAACGTAAATAGCCTTCACGCATAAATGTGGAAGTTGCCCAAACAAATTTACCAGATCCACGCGGAAAAGTTTCCATGCAGAAAACAAAACATTCGTTTCTCGTGGGAGGGCCAAGGTTACAATGCGCTTGGGAAAATAAATATTTACTCATAAGTTCGAAATACGATTCTTTAAAACAGACTGTGTATCCAGCCAACGTGTACACCGAACGCACCCCTGCCGCAGGGAATGGTTGGAATAACAATCACTAAAAAGTTTTACTTATGTTTTGACATTCAGAAAAGGAGATGAATTTCCATCTTAAAAATTGAGCGTATTTTAAATAAAATTTCAGCCTGCATTGTTCCTCGGAGTACATCTGTGAGAATTACTTACTCGTTAAAGATATCCATCGCAATTACTAATTAAATAGGAGTAGTGTTTTTCTGTTTTCAATTCTGAGAGAAAGTTGCGAACACATGAAAAAAAGCTTATTCCAATGGCAATTTTCCAATTCCGGGAATTTCTCTTAGTACATTGCCCGATAAAATGATTTAGCAGGAGTTATTATAAGAGAAAGCATGTCGGCTTTACGCACACTTTGCGAATAACCTGTAAAAATGCATATCTCAGGAGTTTTAATTAACATTTAAGTTTCGTAAGTTACTTCGTTTTAAGTCTGCTAATTAAATTCAGAGGAGAAGCCTATTTTCCGAATTATATGAAGTTTGGCGCTGGAAGTTGGCTTTGTGGCGGAGAGCATCAAGAGCAGTCGATAGAACATAAACCACGAAAACCACAGTGCACCACCAACGAGTGTACCGCCCAAAACGCATCGCAAATAGTTTTCCCTTTCTTAAGATGGAAATAGATATGCCATAAAATCGAGACATGATAACATTCCTCGGAAATTATGGCCGCAAAACAAGGCTTACTATTATTTCGAAGCCTCGTTCAAATTAGGTTTATGACACAGATTGAACAACGTCACATTTATAAGCTTCGACTCAAAAGAAATAACCTGACAATACCCTACAGTAAACGCAATTGTCCTTCAATTTTGTGTGCAGTAAGGTACTCTTCTTCAATTTTTGTAGTAGTCATAATGGGAGGCGACTGACGGCTGAGATCATTCGCGAACTTCAATTTCGTACGCATTCTCTCTCCAGTCTGTTCAATCACCCAATCCTTTATTTATTTATGTACCCCTCAAGCCACCGCTAGGGTATATGGTAGGGTCTGAATACACACCCGACTAATTTTTACCCGAACATGACCCTACCGCGGTTGGACGATGTTATTAGGATTCATTATCATTCGTGGAAAAAATGACATCTTAAATCTATATGTTCCACACTTATTCTCTCTAATTTTATTCATATGATCTCTCCTACCGTATTACTATAGTGGCAATAAAGCATTTTCAACATCACTGCTAAAGAGACGTCTTTCCAATTTATAAAGAGCTTCAGTCTGTAATTTAACCTTCCCTCCGTGAGTGATTCCCAGCCTAGCTCCTCTAATATTTTGGATTCGCTTCTAAGTTTATCATAAAAACATTTTACTAATCTAGCTCCTCTACACTGCACGCGATTCAATTCGGCAATTAATCCAACTTCGTGAAGCTCCCATATACTCGCAACACATTCGAAATGACACCTAATCAGCGAAAGATAACGTTTCTCTTTCACCTTTTCACCACATTTCCCCAACACTCTTCTAATAAATCCCAATTTTTGTTAGCTTGTACACATATTCTTCGTATACGTTTCACCCAAGAGAGGGTAACGCCTAAGTATTTAATCGAGTCTACACTTCTATTTTGGTGTTTCTGATGTAGTATGTGTTCAGGAGGGAATTGCTCTTTTTCTAAAAATTCTAAAAAACGCACTATTTTAATTTTGATTCTGATTGCCATGTGTCGCACCAGCGTTGCATAGCCGTATTAAGTCATCTGCTTTGGCTGATTTATCCTCAGGATTACGGATATCCCTGTAAACCACTGTATCGTTGGCAAATAGATGTATAAGTTCTCTCTCGTACCTTACTATGGAGTCAATGTCGTTAACATAAATTAGGTAAAAAGAGGTCCGATAAAACTTCCCCGGGAAACACCTGAAGTGACTTCTACTGCATTAGAGCTAAAAGCATCTATTTGTATGACTACTCTTTGTACCCGATTATTCAAAAAGTCTTTAATCCAACCCAGGATATTTAAATCTAGACCATAAGCTACTAGCTTTGTGAGTAGTGTACTATGAGGTACTTTGTCGAAACCCTTTTTAAAATCTAGAAAAACGGCATCCACTGAAACAATGGTCTCTCCTGCATTAAGGATAACATGAACAAAAGGTGTATGTTGAGGCTCGCAGGATTTACTCTTTCGGAAACCGTGTTGGTTATTCATCAACAACTCCCGACTATAGAGGTGTCTTACTATCGAACCAGCAACTATTTGCTCCACGGCCTTGCATGATATGGATGGCATGCATCATATGGGTTTAGTGACTCCTAGGTTTCTCTGGATTCGCATGAAAGTTAGTGTTCGAAGATATGTGATTGTAGCTCGTTAAATACCAGTGATGGTGAGACTGAGGGTATGGGAGATGATTTCTGGAGAAAATTAAGAGAACTTTTGAATGAGTCCCACTCGGGTGAATTAGATACATCAAAGGCTGCGTTGGTATATTAGAAGGATACCTCAAGAATGTGGTCCAACATTTTGACGATCTCCACATGAAGGATAATGATGAAAATTGTTGAGCGTGGAAAAAGATCTCTCTCTAATATATATTAGTGAAGAAAATAAAAAGTTATTAGTATATTTTCCTGTAAAAATAGAAGGGTGAGGAAAAAGAGAACCATGGTAGAATGTGAATTTTAAAAATTGGTTGTAACCTAGGATGATTGAAGCTTGCTTCGCCAGTTTGACCATTTTTGAGAGAATAGATCAAATTCAAATCACCAAACAGATTATATGATAGAATACGTGTAATAAATCGTTTGATAATAAACTATGGTCGATGAAAGTGATGGGCGAATTTGGTTAGCGAGACTCGAGAAGAGGAATATCATACATGTAAGTCTCAGGAACCGAAGATCATGTATGTAGTAATGTACGAATGCGGCACACGCGGAAGAAGTAGACATGTAAAGAATAGGGTAGCTTGTAGCAATTTAGTTATGTATCAGCTTTTGAAGGGAAAATTTCCTTCAAAAGTCCATACATACCAGGTTTTTCTTCTAAGTTCCCGAAAACGATCGTCATATTTAAAATGTGGTCCAGCCACCCCCTAAACTAAATGACTCGGCCCAATCATCAAAACACCACACCCCTCCCCTATTCAACCCCCTCCACAAAATCGGACCTACTCGTTAACCATGCTTAACCTTTTTCTACTACTTTGAATAAATTTTAAAATGTATGCTAAAATAAGTGACAGTTTTATTCTACGTAGTACCCTGCAAGTCATTGTTATGGCGTATGGCAGGAGGTGATTACAAACAAGGCATGCAACACCAAAAATTAAGTTTGTCTTCATTTTTAGTTACAATATATTTTTGTAAAATAATTCAAATAAGGATTAAATCATGATAACCATAGGCGCATTCACTAAGGTATCTAAGTGAGATACATTTCTCTACGCGTACCATTCGAATTGTCTGGCTATGTTAACAGTAGATATTATCTAGCTATGATAACAAAAATTATTACATAATTCAGCGACATAAAATGTGATAAATTCAATACTAAATCACGTCAATTCGACAATTTTAGCTACCTTTCCTTTATTTTTACTTTACTCTTGGATCTATTTATCTTCCTCGATCCTTACCCAAAATTTATTGACTCAAATTTGCTTCATAAAACCCCCTCTATGCATCCCAATGCGCAACGAGCAAAAATGATGCGGGGTCGGAGAACACAGTCCTTCCTCACCAATATTTCGTTAAGACTCAATTAAACGTCGTCATGGGACCGGAACATCAAATCGCTTATCTGCCTCCCACCCCCTTTTCCAGCAGGAAGACTCGACTGGATTATTTTCTAGGAACGCAAAGCGGTGACTTTCCGCAGCAAGAATTTTCGAGACCAATACTAGAGGGGAGAATTCCACATTCCCATCGCAGACGGTTCGGCGCTCTGGGGAGACAGGCGGCGCCCCCAGTCAATTGGCAGAAATATTTGCGCTCAAAAGAAAGCATAGCACTATTGGATCCTCATGTTATCCCACCGTGAGGCAATTAACAACTCTTGGAATCCTCTACCCTAAGGTTGTCCCTCTGATACTTCGGGACTATATGGTTTGTCAGGTAGTAAACAAGTATACTTTGCTCTCGCCGGACCCCTTCTTCCTTCCCTCATATGATCCATGCAAACGACCTTCCTCAAACTCATCCCCCCGCGGAGGAAAAACTTTCCGTGGAAAGCTTTCCATAAACCTCTCCACCGCCTCAAACTGAGGAACTGTTACAATCAGTTCAACAACTACTCCCTTCTCCGAGAAAACCTGCATATATATGTGTCCTAAGATGGACCACGGCGTTAGTCTACGTCGAAAGGCATTGCGCTACATTGGGAAACCCACGGAAATCGTCGCCACTGCTTGGAGGAGATTTGTGTTCCGAGTAGACTTACCTCCGCTTGTCGACTACTGTAAGTAGCCATTCAACATTTTCTTTTAATCCTTAGGAATATATAGAAACTTTAAATTCAAAACCCACTTTGATCGCAGGCTGTTTTGTGATATCGCTGTCTTTAATGGTATACACTAATTATCAAAAGAGATTGTCCATCACCCAATTCTAAACTAAATTACTACAATTGATTAACTTCATGTAAATTGTTACATTTTTTTCCATTTTTACTTCCTCTTCTCAACAACACCCTTGGTTATGAAGTTTTCATTGTATAACCTAATATTTCTTTCACGGTGTGTAGAATTAATATGCATGCATACTTTTCATAGAAGTAAAAAGTAATGGCTCTGATAAATAAATATGATGCATTAAAACCTATTTTTTTAACTAAGACTGTTACATATATAGATCTACCAAAAGCAATATTCCCTCAGACCTTAATAACCATAATAAACCAAGTAAACCATTACAAAAATAATCTTGGCATATTAATAATAGGATGATTTCTTCAGTATTTATCAGTCAGAGAAATTATGAACAGAAAAAGTGAATCTCATATTGCACAAAATGTTAACAAGATTTGAGGTCAAGACTATAATTAAATTTTTTTTAAGGATTATGATAAGGCTTTGTGGTCAGAACCATAATGTTAATCCACTGGGTGACACTTCATGTGAGAATCAGCTTACTTATATGAGAGGCATTTGTTACTTTCCTGGGTTTACTTCTCCACAGTTCAACCTTCACACATCCCTAACCATAAACACAGCAATCAACCCAAAGGTCGGTTTAGTAGGTGATGGTAGAGTTCACCCATTTACCAGGCCCGACGGCATATGAGTATTCACACATCAGGGTAGGGGGGGCAGTTCCTTTCCCTGTGCCGGTTATGGTTTCCCAGGAAGATCTGGTACCCGAAAAATCAACTAGCTTGGGTGGAGCTGTGGGTGCCCAGAGTGCCTTGCCCGAGAATTGAGCCCGGGACCATCCAGTCAGTAGTCCAATGCTCTACCCACTGGACCGTGACCCATACATCCCTAACATAGGGTATTTTTGCAAGGCATTGCTGAAACATGTTCCACACCAAATCTCCTTGTTGCATATAGAAAAACTTGTTCAAAATGATGGCACACATCATGAATTACCAACTTCATATAAAATCCCCTTGGTAGCTTTAACTGAATAAAGCCTATAAAAACAGGGGCTGAAAACATTTAATGTAATTAATGATATTCTAACTAATTCACAGCTAAAAAAACTATTTTATGATCCCTAGGTCAAATAAATTAAACTACCCGACTTTACTAATAAGTTATTTAAGTTAGGTGAAAACCATTTGAAAAAATTAACCTCATAGCTCCATTCACAATTGACAGAGAAAATTGCATAAAATCAACAAATCTGTAAACCTTAACTTCAGGAATCTTACAGGGCAGGGGATATCTCCACTTATCATATCATAGCAATAAAATGTATCTTGACACACTTATAGCCCACCAACTGCTACCCGAATATCACCCTAATCAGCAAAATAAGTTCAGAAATACAAAATTCAACAAATTAGATACTGTTTGTAATATGATTACAAATGCATATAGCCTAGGTCACTGACTTCAATTAGTGTAACCCATTCAGCAACCAGTTCATGAATGAAATATTTTGTTGCTATCCAGATCCACTGCATGGACTAAACAAATAATAACCCAAGATCAACTCCATAGTTTCAGCCTCAATTTTGTGTAAGTTCATTTTAATAAATGAAAAAGAAAAACTTTGTTTCAATCCACCACTTTATTTCAGGTACGACTAGTTTCGACGCTACGGCATCATCCTCAGGTACTTGAAAAGTCGAAACTAGTCATACCTGAAATAAAGTGGTGGATTGAAACAAAGTTTTTCTTTTTCATTTACCCAAGATCAACACTATCCCAAAATCCCAGAATATGATAGACTTAAATCAATAATATGGGTGGAGTAACTCTAAATACCTGGCTACTTAACTACCTTCCTTAACCTTCTGTCTTCTTCTATCATTTGAAAATCAAATGAAAGCATGTGGTTATACTGCCTACATTATAAATTACCAGGGACATCACGCTCTGGTTGCAGGTGGTGACTTTTGATTACCTAGGATGCATTATTTCATGATCACCTAACTCTGTAAAAATTGTTTTCATTGAGTTGAAACCTGGTGCAAGCATAAACATCTAAATCTCAATTTCAAAAATGTTATTCCGTAACATTCAGCGAGAAAAGAAACACACAGCTTAATAAATATAGACTAGGCAATTTTCCTACAGCCCAATTAACAAGCATTAAGGATCTAGGAGTTATATTTGACTCGCAGTAAACTTTTCACCAACCTATAACTCTATTCAATCTTAAGTCAAATTTAAATTACTCGGATAAATCTTCCTTTATTGTGAAAACTTAAGTCATTTGCACCATTTAAAGTTCTGTTCAACTCATTAGTAACGTCACTCTGTGAATATTGCTATACTATCTGGTCAGCCTACTACAAATTCTATATTCACACAATTGAATATGCGCAAAAGAAAATTGGTGTCCAAAATTGCATTTAAATTCAACTTTCACAGTAATTCCTAGTTATCATGACATATGCTTAGCCTTCCCTCCTTACATGAGGTAGAAAAATTAATAACATAACTTTTCTTTATAAATTACTGCATAATACGATTGATTCCTTGGAACTTCTAAGTGTAGCATATTTCAGAATACCTTCTCATAACTCTAGGTATGAAGCATTCCTTGATATTAGATAACACACACAACATTACATTTACTACTCACCCATACCTCAGATTAGGAGATATGCCAACAGCTATGACTATTTTGATTTTCTGACTCACCATAGTCCCTAAAAAAATCTTATAAAAAATTCCTGAAAAATTTTAGAATACTTAATTTTGGACGAATTTGGTTTTCTGATGTACAAAGGTCTGTAAATAACTACTAGGTGTTACCATTTAACAGTCTCATCATCTGTCTGTAACAAGTGCCTTATTTCTGTTCTTTTCTTTTCATCATGGATATTATTTAATATTGATATTTTTTCTACATCATTCAGGCTATGTATGCATCTGTACCTGCATACCAACTGAAAATGTCCTTCAGCCATTGCAACTCAAAATTATTTTTTGATTCTATATCAAACATTACTTCTCATACAAGTAGGTACCTTTATGTGATCCTTACCATGTTGATGATATTCTCTATAATTATTGAATGAATATGCTGTTGCTTTAATCTTTGTAAAAATGATTATTCCAATGAATAATAAGGCAATCCAGTACAATGTCAACATTAATCGAATTCAAACGTTTTTTCAGCCACCATTGAAACTGAACAAGACTATAGATTACACAGCCACTAGAATTTTGGTAAAAAATACAAATTTCTGAATCATTCAATTGGCGGCAGCAGATATTAATAATCAACAGCAAAGAGTCTTTAGTTGTCATTCCACTCTGTCCCCACCTTATCTTTCCACCTAAAACCTTTTTCTTTCTTAATAAAGAGTCTTTGATGTGATTTGGCTCTATTGTCACCTATTTCATCCAATTAACATTTTATATTTTCCTATTAAATCATGAAAATAAGTTTCTTCTTATCACATTGAGTCTCCATTTAAAACAAAATGAAGTCAGTGTCCTTAAATTTGTTATAAATGGGTTTTGCAGTATTATATTCGTTTAATTCCAAGCACATAAATCACTTCTTCAATAAAAGAATGCAAATTTTTGCAGCCATGAGCAACACACATAATAGCTATAATGAGTAAAATCATCTCGGATAAGCTTTGTAAAACTATCTTTATCGATTTTAAAATTCATATAGGTTGACCAAATGGGGATAACATTTAATCTGTTTGAATGCATGTTTACTCTACATTATTCCCTTTTTAACTTCTTCATAACTCTGTCTTTAGGCAGTCTAAAAAGTCAAATCTCTCCCATCCTCTATCCTGCATTCTCCCTCCTACCACAGCCTTTAACATCCCACTAACCAATCAATATTTCCTCCAACCACTCTTTATCTTTCCCAGATTTCTCCTAGCAACTTCCTCTCTTTTCCCACCTAAGGTAAATATTCAACATAGTCTCCCCACTGTCCAACTTATTTTATCCATTCTTCTCAACAATAATGTCTCAAATACCCCAAAACTATGCTCATCCTCTAGCCTCTAAGATCAGGTTTCAGATCCATACAGCATTATGCTCCACATTGAAGTATGTACCAATCGTTTTTTTTTCATTAAATCAGGTACACCTGTTTTCAATTCCCTTCTATGAATCTTTTGCCAATCCTATTCTTCACCAAATATCCATACCCACTTTCCTCATAAAGATTGTCCTTGGATACCATATGAAATCTGTTGGGTATTATATTACAATTAGTAGAAATCCTAGTATAGCTTTAAGAGAAATGCCTCGAGGATAAAAAAGTAAGGGTTGACATTTCCTGAGAAGCATAATTAACGGTAGTAAAACAATTCTAGAACTCTGGATTATAGAGCACAAATTTCGTTCCATTTGATCTACGGTTATTAAGTTTACATGCGCGCATATTGAGCAAGGATTCACAGGGTAAGATCTAGGCCTATGATCATTTGTAAAATAAAAACACGAAATTACCTGTCTAGATTCTATTTGAATCGGTCAGCGAATGAACAGCAATTTTATCTGGAGTAAACCATCTAGTAGGAAGTGCAATTAATACCACTACAAAGTGCTACCAAATAGAAATTATTAGTGCCGAAACAATAGAAAGTATAGATACAGAGATGGTGTATGTGAAAAACTATAAAAAACTAAAAACAAAAATAAATTTTATTGACAAAATGCTGATTGAAAGTTACAACCCTTGAAAATATTTAGTTGATGCTACAAGATGCTCGAATAGGAGAATATACAGAATAACGGACTTAGTGGAGGAAGTAGTGAAATTACCTTATCCATGTGCAGCTGTACAACGACGTTTCAAGGATATAAAAATTCGATATAACCTTAAAAAATTTATAAATGTTGCACTTTAATGAATTTTGATTCCCAAGAAAAGTATATAAGCAGTTTCGCAGTTAGGAGTGCTTTGAATTTTAAATGAGAAAATGCTACCTTTACTAGCATTGCGTTTAATGTTATAACATTCCAATGAAATTGAATATATAAATTTTACCTGAGTTATTTCCATTTTGGTTGGTTGCAGTCAGGTTAACAGCAAACAACACCACCATTATTTTACGATTTTCATCGGATACAACATTCCATTTGCTTTCACTGATTGAACTCGACTCGGGTGAATCATAAATAAGTCCAGTAAAATTTGTAGGGGGTTCGTTCAAATGGCCCTCGTCAACCACGACCGAAACTTTTCCAAAAGATCCAAGGTTTTCAGAAATTCCGCGAATGAATACACCCACTACACAAGCTGCCAGTTCTGAAACATTCATAACAGCCGGATCACAACACAATGGTTTGGAGGAAATGACAGTCTCTACGACTTTGATTAGGCATTCCAAAGAAGAAATATCCACCTTCAAATCTTTTCTTAGTTCATCTATTAATGAAACGGTGGTAGAGCTATGACACTTGATCAAAGATGACAAAATGCTGTGAGGTAATCGATCATTCAACACTTTTAGTAACAGCATTGTACTCGTCAGACCAGTATACAGCCCGAAATCAGCATACGCTTCCCACTGGTTCTTAATTGCATTAGATATGACATGTAATAGCGGATTATCCAATTCAATCCATTCAATCAATCTTTTAGAAGATGTCGTCATAACCGTAATTCCTCCGGCAGATGTTACTACTTTAATTTTGCCATTCGGGCCAATGGATGTAAATAAAAGCTGATTAAATGACTTAAGTACATCCAGAAAACCATGGCTTCTAATTGATTGTGATTGAAAAGAATTCACATTTAATTCGGAAGGAGTATTATCCATCCTGAAACAAGGTCTGTCAACATCTACCTAACCAAAAAACTGATTTCAATTAACTGCACTACTGAGGTAACACTACTTTTTACTATCCTGTTCTTCATCTTTTGTGAGTCCCAGTTTTTTCTCCACATATCTGACTCCCTAAAATAGAAAATAAAACCAACTTTAATGATCCACCGTCGAAAAATAATCGAAAACCAACATAAACAGCGAGCCAGCTACCTGGAGAAGAGGTAATTCCTTTTTATCATATTGCCGAACGTAGTTTTCATTATCCTGTAATTTTACCCAACCCCAATGTATCATAACAAGGACAGGTACCATCACCACAGTCACCAAATTTCTATTAAGAAATTCCTTTATTCTTCCCCCAGAAGCCATAATTTTCGCGCCGTTCTCAGACCTTGAAAAAAACAGTAAATATTAAGCATGAAATAAATTTATTTGCAGGTGTGTACTTTAGGCCATCAAACATTTAAATTCTCTGGCACAAAGGTACAGAAGTTAAATCACAAATGTAAACTCACTTCAGAACATTTTTCGTTGCTATCAGCGGACATTCCTCATTTCGGCAAACAGTTGTTCCAACTTCTCCACTTTACAATAGCCAACTTAAGTTTCTTTTTTATGCTTGTTGATATTTTCTTAACACTGAAATGCCTTTTCATAGAAATATGGTTATAGTTTATGATATTTTTCTAAAACGTAGCTCTTAATAAAAGGTTCATTCAGAGCATTTCCGCTAATTACCTTAATTTTTTTATTAACAAAAGTTGGTAAGGCTATAGAATCGACCTGTCGATAACATTATTCCACCGTTTTTAATGTGAGCTTATGTTGTGTTTTTGTGTGTGCCCGAATTAATTGTTTTTTCCCCTTTAAAGTCTTATGTAATCCGTATATGTTGATGAAGCCTTTGGAGTTAGCAGCTACGGTTCATCTTTAGGAGATTTTTATTCTTTGTACTGTATATTATTTATGCAATAAATATGATGTTCAAAACCGGCCTATGCAGTGTCCTAAGCTTATGCAATATTGGTTTACATTCATCAGCAATTTTCCAGACATGTAACGCAGTTAAAAGAACATGGGGTAAATGTACAAGTGCTAACCTCTTTTCATGGCCGTGTTTTAAACCCCTTACGGATTACGACAGCAGGTCCAAAATGGTTTCATCTGTGACGTCGAATCCCAAAACAGACAGCAAGAGCCAAAACAGCTGCAAAAAAGATCACTGGAGTAGCAATGGGCGCCAGAAATACTCTAAGTTGGTAGATCCGGGCTGCAGAGGGGAGAATATGGAGTTTAGCGAGGGAAGGAGTGTTCTCCTTCCCTCTGGTTATCGTATGCCCCTTGTCGGCCTTGGCACTTGGCAGGTAAGGAGATGATTAGGAATTACCTTACTTTGTCGCAAAATTGGTGGTACACTAATGGTAACGTTGTGTACGTCACCCATTGCTGTAACTTTATTGATTTTCACAGGCCAAAGATGAGGAAGTGGAAGCAGCAGTCACGGAAGCTCTTTCTTCAGGGTATCGTCACTTCGACACCGCCTTCAACTATGGAAATGAATATGCCATTGGACGTGTCTTTAAGCAGTGGATAAATGGAAAGGACCGTACTCGCAGTGATTTATTCGTTACAACTAAGGTATATCGATCAAAGTGCTGCGTTTACTGAAATTGTTATATTTACAAATGGTTCAGCAATGACGTTTGTAATCAAATCTTTCTTTGCCTCGCCAGCTTCCTGTGTACGGAAACCGACCAAATGATGTCGAGAAGTACTTAAAAGAGTCTTTAAGACGCCTTCAGCTGGATTATGTTGATCTGTATTTAGTGCACATGCCCTTTGCTTTAATGTCAAACGAGGCTGGTGATAATTTTGTGACCAACGCAGATGGTTCTCCTGTATTAGACCTCAGCCTTGACCATCGGAGTCTATGGAAGGTACGAACGTCCCTGATATCCTTAATGACAATTGGCATTGAATTAACAAATTACTAGCCTTTTAGCGCTATGCTCTTTCAAAAGTTTAACATATTTTAATTAATTGACGAAGAACCGTACATAATTAGTGATACATAATTAAAAAAAAAGCATCATTATTTTCATTACAATCTACTTTCAATTCTTCTCAGTGTTTCACTGAATCCCATGCAATATTTTAGGATTATTATTTATAGTACTATATAAACCTGTAAATATTCCTTACTTAAATTGTAACTTGGTAGGAAAAAACCTTATTAATGACACAATAAAGGTGAATGATTTGATGAATTTCAATGGTAACTGCATTTGGACTTCCATTTGCGTCTACTTGTATGTACTTAGAAGATGATAAATATTCCTTTTCTGTTTCATGGTCACCTTTAGGCGTTGGAGGCCCAGGTTGATGCTGGTCGGGCAAAGTCCATTGGTGTATCCAACTTCAATGCAAAGCAGGTGTCAAATATAAGTACAGTGGCCCATCATCCAATCTCGTGCATTCAAGTTGAGTTACATGCTGTCAACCAGCAGAAAGAATTAAGAAGAGAATGTGCCAAGTGTTCTGCAAACATTGTCTTCACGGCATATTCACCACTTGGATCTCCAGCAGCTCCTCAGCACTTTCAAAGCAAATATGGTTACTCGTAAGTAGAAAAATAAGTATGGGTAGAGCACAATGCAATTCTTTCAAAACATACCCTTCTTTTTCTAGAAGACTTTTCAGTGATGTACACGTATATAGTGCCAAATCAATTAGTACAGGACAGCACACCAATCAGCTGGCCCATTGCATTGTGGACCTCCCACTGCCCACCTTCAGATTAAGCTGAATGTAGTGCAGGATTTGCCCCAACCTAATTACCTATCCTAAATAGCACATAACAGCTACATAATCAAGGGCATCTCTCCATAATCCATCGTAATCAATCGGAAGGTTGGTTCAATTGCTGAAGTTGAGTTCACCTAGTATATGTTTTAATCCCAGTGGTGCGTGCAATTCAGAAACAGGTTGTGGGACCAGTTTCTCTCCCTGTGATACCCATGGAAGATTTGGTACTCAAAGAATCACACATGTGGGTGAAGCTTAGGGTACCCAGTGACATCATAACATATGCCCTTCTCTCAGTGGCCCAGAACCCTACCCACTGCACTTCCATGCCCCTCCTATCTGGGCAATCCCTGAACTTTTTCTTACCTTTTCAGAGTGAGGACTGTGGTATAAATAAATCCATGGGATTTCTATAAACATGTTAGTTTCAATTCTCTAGGCTTTCCTCAGTTTTATGGCCCATCATATAAAAATTTTTCCAAACTTTTTACATTGCCCTAATTGCCAATTTTTCTAAATTACCTTGTTTCTTTCTTTTATTGATGTGATGACTATATTGATACTACATGGGGTTGAGGCATTTTGCCCAAAAATGTCTGATCTGACTATTGACTCAAGCATAGGCTTTGCCAATTGGAACTCAAGGTGCTAACGGACCTCCAGATACATGCAGAGCAATTTTAAAACATCCTAAAGTATTAGGATTATAATTTTTCTAAATCAATGTTAGCTTTGGATTACATTTTTATAAGAAAAATCGAAGGTTAAGGAAGTAGCTTTGTAATTCCACACATACTTTATTTAAAACACAACCTAGGTTTCAACGTTGGACGTCATCATGAGAATGTCAAACCTGATGATGACGTCCAACATCAAAACCCCTTTCAATAAAGTATTTGTGGAATTACAAAGTTACTTCTTTCATTTCAATTTGTGTAAATTCCATAAAGTTACCCATGAGACAACAAATTTGTAGAATATTGTACTTACTCCTTTAAATGATAGTCAAGCAATACTTTTCCCTGGTCATACACTGAACAGAGAGTTGTTTTCTTTTCTCTCATTACACTAGTCTATTTGTACTTATTTATAAGAATAGTATCATTAATTGTCTGGTTAATGAATTGTAGTTCATACAAATTTTTTGTGGCCAAGAGTTTATCTGAGTTGAAATGGATATCATGTTAAGGAACAAAGCAACTGCCAAAATTGTGCCAACAGTTGTCATGAAGTTCTGATCATCATCCCATTTAGGCTGAAAAAATCCTGCCATTTTAGTGCAATAAATTAGACATTTTATATTAATGCATACATATGTGAGTAAGGTGAAAATTTCTTGGCTGACCCAGAGATGACGTTCCCATCAGTAAAGAATTCCTGCCCAAGTGCATGTATCATTACTTCGTAAGGCAAGTTTCATCTTGTTCTCTCAAGTTGTTTGTTTACATGTATTTTTACAGTAGACATTTTTGTGTTTTTCGATAAAATGGAAAAACTTGAAATTCGTGCAGACATAATATTCTTCATTTTGGATGGATTAGCCAACCCCTTGGAAAATTCATCTGAAGTTGACGTGGATAGCTGAATCTAAATGTGGCCGCACATCCCTCCAAGATGGCCCATGTGAAGGATGGCCAAAAACCACAACCACACTGAAAACCATCAAAAAGATGTACGATATCATGTTAGACGAGATAGCTAAGGCCATGGGGATAATGGAAGAAAGGGTGCGAAACATCTTGTACAAAGAATTAGGGATGTAAAAGCTCTGTGCAAGGTGGGTGCCGCATTTGCTGAATGCCAAACAAAAGCATGTGCACAAATAATTTTCACAGCAATGTTTGGACCGATTCAAGAGGGAACCATCAGATTTGTGCAGTGATTTGTCACCATGGATGAGACATGGGTCCACCACTACACACCAGAAACAAAAAATCAGTCGAAGCATTGGGTGGAAGCCAGTGGATCAGCACCAAAGAAAGCGTAGTTGATTGTATCTGCCAGAAAGGTCATGGCCAGTGTGTTTTGGGATGCGAAAGGGATCCTGTGGATTACCTTGAAAAAGGCTTGTGATAATAGAATTACAGGCGAATACTACTCCAACCTTCTTGACCAAATGGATGTCAAAATTTGTGAGAAGAGGCCTGGCTTGAGGAAGAAAAAAATCATCTTTCACCAGGACAACCTGCTGTTACCTGCTCACAAAGGTGTGCTGGCGATGGGATAACTATAGGGGTTGGGGAACGATTTGCTTGGTCATTGCCCATATTCTCCTGATTTAACACCCTCGGACTTCATCTCTTCCCAGACTTGAACAAATTTATTTCTGGGAAGCATTTTAAATTCAATGAAGAAGTTGAGAGGTATAGATGGATATATTCTCAGCCTTCCAGATTCTCACTTATGGGAAGGAATACTGATGTTGGCAAAATGCTGGACCAAGTGGGTTGAAATCAAGGGAGATTATGTAGAAAAATAAAATCAGTTTTTAATTGAAAATCGCAGTCTTTCACTATCAGGCTGAGAATTTTTCAGCTTATCCTCGTAATGTAAACATTCTTTTTTTTTTCAGAATAAAGACAGTTTCTGCAGGCCTTATGAGTAATCCTGTCGTAACGGAAATTGCCTCTGCTCACAATAAGTCTCCAGCACAGATTTTGCTTCGTCATCTTGTGCAGCAGGGTATTATCGTGATACCAAAGAGTGTTTCACCAGCAAGGATACAGCAGAATCACGAGGTACATAGCAACAAAACATTCATGTTACATTTTTCTTCTGTTCCCATGTATTTAATTCTGAATAGTTTTAGAAAATTAATGACTGGAGTTCAGTTTTAATGCTAAATTTCTGCTAATATTTTGTGCTCCATGATAATTTTGAATTTCATTCCAAGTTTGCTTCCTAGTGCTTTTGTTTGCATTTAATACCTTACAATGTTTCTCATTTTTCCTCATTACTACTATTTTTTATTGTCTTGCAAAATCTAGTGCACAATAAGTAAGTAATACCAGAACTCATATAATTCACAGCTGTCAAAATTTAAAATATACCATTATATGTATATGTAACTCTTCAGAAACTCTGATTTTCTTTGCTTTCTGTTAAAAACACTCATAATACATAGAATAGCATTCATGAGCCTTCCTGGAAAACAAAATATATCAGTTACATGAAGTCCATTACTGCACTTTGGCTCACATTGTATGAACTTAACTATAAATAAACTAATTTCCAAAAAATATTAAAAGCTTAGTTCTTTCTGCTAGATTTTTTACAAAATAGTGGATTCCATTTAACTAGACTCAATCTGTCTCTTTTTTCCACCTTATTTAGTACATTGGTTCATTTGATTTCAAATCCACGTCAAAAATATCACTCTCTTCTTTTTAAGCAGGCGCACTTTTATGGTTGTGAAGAGAATACTGATACAAGCTTTTAACTTGATCATTGATCTTCAATAACTAAAACTATTCTTTAAACAAACTTTCTTAAACATTTGATAGTATATTCCATAAATATGGGCAGGATTTAATTTATACGTAATTTTAATGGACAAATGAAAAGAATAATGAAAATACATGTATCTGAAGTGGTTGAGGCCTTAAATTGGCCTGCTTTTTTCAATATTTTCAGAATTACATTGAATAAAAAATGAAAGTTTTAATATAGAACTGTACTTCCAAAATCAGTGGGGATGCTATCTGAATGCTAAAGTTTGACTTTGCACAGTGTCATTCTCGCAGAACAAACTCTTTTACAAATTATATCTAAAAACAATCATGAACTAAAAATAAAATGAGCACCTCATTAAATAAATTATCATACTTTAAAAATTCGCTGTTTGTGCAGAGTGTTAAAGGTGGAAATTATGATTCTTGGAAGTTTCTACCAGCAGTTTTGTACACATAAACTATTCCTAATAAGATGAGCTTTAATACATTTACTAAGCTCATCTTTAGGGCTTCAAGTTCATAAGGTGTTTTAATCTAGATATTATTCTTTCCACCAGGTCTTTGACTTCAAATTGTCTGAAAGTGAAATGAAGAAGCTTGAAGAGTTGGACCAAGGAGAGAATGGAAGGACATTTAACTTCTTATTTTTCAAAGGGTAAAGAGTTAAGCATGGATGTAGTTATGAACTAGCATAATTCATTTCAGCTAAAAATTTATGGCAACGTAATTATGGTTTTGTACAGGCATACCTTGTTTTATAACAGGTTAAGGCTCCTTAGAATGTATATAAATGAGTGCTTATTTTACATTTATTTCAGTGATTAAAAGTTTGATATTACTTTATGCTTGCTATGCACATATTGATGTGTGTATTCCACAATCTAATGGAATTTTGCAAAACATTTATTGGATCAATGTAGTGCATAGGTCAAATGTATTTTCTCTAGTGGTAACCAAAAGAAGATATTTCTTGGGTTCATTCTAAAGCAGGCTAATGCCTTGTGATTTGTAAGCTGAAATAGCTCTGCGTCTGGGACACAACATAGGCATGGAGCAGCAGAGAAGTCAACATGAACTATGACAAGTTAAAATATAAAAAAATCTAGGAAACTTGAGCTCTTTGGCCTCATAAAATAACCAATTAAAGGATAACTCCTGTAGCAATAATAAGTTAGCACCACTTATCCCACAAAGAAAACTAAATTTGTTGACTGGTTGTGAGAAAATAAATTCCACCAAGTAGCTGATCACATCCTCTCTCAGCCAGAATACCCATCTGTAATACACCTGTAGTTTGCGGGAAAGTTACTTCGTCAGTGACCAACTACAGACACAAACACGCAAACCCAAATGGGATCCTTCACAGAGTTGAAGGGACTCCATTAAGGATATTTGGGTTTATAAACACACACTATCCAGGACTGTTTACGGGAATAAATTCTGCACCAGAGACAAACACAGAACTGATACACACACAAGCACTCAGCAAAACAGACATTCAAAAAGGGCCTCACTCCTGGGAGAATATTACTAAAATTGAGCAACGTCAAGAGAGAAACAACAAACAGGGAAAGAAAAGGGTGTGCATCGGATACACATATTTAGGCCACAAGGTGGCCCTCCTCTGCAAATCAAAAGAAAAAAAAGGCACTTTCAAGAGGAAGTTAGTTTAATTTAAGTTAGTTTTTAAACTGATGTTATGTCATACCTAAATGATGCATGCTGTTCAATTAATATTAGATGCTTTGAATTGGCATAGTGCTTTATTTAACTGAAACTTCGTCTTATGACGCAAGAGTATGAGCATTGATTGGAGGTATTTAAGATATGGGTGTTGCAAATATTACAGAAAATAAGTTTCAAATATAGTGAGCAAAGAGAAAGTTGCTAGTTAGAGAAATCCCAAGACAAAAAGTATCTGTGGAAAATTTTTAAAGGTAAAGGAATGCTGAATAAGCAAGATAAAGGAAAGAAGGGGCTATTACACACATAAAGGCGGGTACGAATGACAAAGAAATGAAAGTATAATGTAAGGTAAACAAAAGAAAGTTCTTTCAGTATTATATAATAATGGTCACGAACTATCCAAAGGTATGTTTAATAGGTAGAATACCTTGAACGAAACAAAGGAATGGTCACTAGGCAAATTCCATAAAACAAGGTATGCCTGTAATTCAGTAGCCTAGTGGATAAAACATTTAACTATTATAATGGTTTCTGGACTTAGCCCAGGTGATACTTCTAAACAGCATTCCCCTTATTTTCCAAAATTATTCGGGTCTCCCACCGGGTCCACGTTCGTAGGTTTGCCGACGTTTCGATGGACGACTCATCGTATATAAATATATATAATAAATAATAAACATTATTCACCGGGAAAGTACCAGATCATTCTTCAGCATTCCCCTTGTACAAATCTACAATTCTAAGAATAGCAATTTTCAGTAAACTACACTGGTGGCACAGACCAAGAACTGTGAATTTTCATGAAGTGCAGGGCTTAGGTCTAGGTTGGCCTATTTTCTCCCTCTAAATTTAAAAAATTTATGACTTTTGATAAACATTTTAGTGCCTGTTTTACTTTACTATCTCAGTATTGGCAAACAATTTCTTTGTAAAACCAAGTTGAAATATACTAATTTTAATGAATATTTCATTTCACAGGGTTGAAAATCATCCAGAGTATCCATTTGCAAAAAATTAATTTATTTTGATGGGAAAAAGAATGGTATACTTTCATGAACAATTTTCAGTGTGGACACTGATCAAAAGCTCAATTGTAATTAAGTAGTGATATGTCAACATAAGGTAAGTATACTTTGAACAGAACTACATTATTACCTTTCAAGTAGAAACATTAAGAGACCAGCCCCTGTTGAGATTAAGGTATACTCAGTGGAAATATGGGAGACATGGCTTTTGCTGGTAGGTGGTGCTAATAAGCTCCTTTCAAGTGTTCTCCAAAGTGTACAAATCTTTGTTGTGATCCTCAAGAGCCTACATTGGTCAGTTGTAAATGAACATGGGAATATCACGCAGCTGGATGAATAGATGGGACAATGGACATGTATATTTATGTACAAAATAAATAATTCCTAATTCTACTGGTCATTTTTCTTCTACATGCAGGATTGTTCACATCCTGAAATTCTGGAAACATTCTTTGTGCTACCCCCTGGTATGTCCTGTCTGTCAACTCAACCTTCAATTCCAACCCTCAACCTTCAATTCTGTTTGCATTCAAAGGCAAAATCGACACTTCCATTATAAAAAACAGCAACCCTTCTGACCTGTCTTCGGGTTAGTAGTATAGTTTCTGGTTATTTGACATTTAGGTACTTTTGCTCCATGCTCTGAGTGTTTTCTTTTTCTTGTCATGTGAAATTTTTAGTAAACCTTTCGAACACTAAATGCTAATGGCATTTTTATCATTATTGATAAGGCCACTTGCATGACTTTCCCATGGGAAAGACTTCAATCAAAAGATTACGTATGTTCTGTTGCATCAGGGCAGTACATCAAAAACAAATTATTAAAAACATTGAAACAACCGATTACCAAACATTAATGAAAATACATGTCACCAAGCCAAAAGGACCATAAATATCTGGAATTGAATAATATACAATGCTTTATGTTTTAGGAATTAAAATTTAATAATAATAAAAGTTACTAAAAAAAGCATAATATGTATTTCAAACATAAGAAAGTTTTGTTTTTCACATCGCAACACACTGGATAGATAAAGCTGCTGTGCAACAGGAATATAATATTCCAGTTACATAATACGATACAGCATTTTTCTCTGCATTCTATGCTGTAGTTCTCCTCTGCGAATCATGGTGTGAATTACTTTTTGAATAGCTCTTTCTGGATATTTCTAAAAAAGGGTGAGATGAGGAATGTTATCAATAACTAAAAAATTTTAAAAATCTATGAATAATAGTTTCACATGTAACATGTTGGAAATCCTTCACAATGAAGACAATTTGCTTTTCAACATAAAATGGTTTCATTATGACTTAAGTTTCAAAATAGTGTAAAATCTCCTGGTGGAGATGAAACAGGTAACATCCACAGTTCTTATCTGCTAGATATACAGATATCTGTAACAAAACCTAGGTCATAACAAAACTATTTTATGCAGGAAATCCATGTGTTCATTTATCTAACATCTATGATGTGAAACTATATTTGCAAATAATGAGACACTTACCTGTCTTAAGAAGTCTTGAACAATGTTTTGCTCTGAAACCTGTGAACCAATGGCAAACCTTCTCTTCAGCTGTGTTTCAACACGATTTAGCATCTCATAATCTTCTTCAGTCGTAAATCCTTCAGCACCTACCAAATTTAAACATAATTACAAATTATTTTACTCCTCCTGGGGACATCACCTTAATTAAAGGACCAGAGGGAAGGGGTTTGCTCACTACAGGAAAGATGGAGGATAGGTCAGTGGTAGTATAGCTACCAACAGGGTCTCTCAAGGTCCTGGAAGAGAAACCACACAAATTATGTCCTACATAAGGGAGAAATTTTACAAGGCACTTGGACAGTGTTTTCACTTGCTCCTGATTTGTATATTCCCTGATTTTTCCAGGCAAAAAATATTTTCCATGCCCTGCCCAAAAATCTGAATTAAAAGCACCACAAAACATGATTTCAGATCTTATACAATCTACATATTATTATGGTAGTTCACCATTTAAGGTAGCCTTGGATGAATAGACTAACTGCTACCATTCCAAGCCTTGCCCATCTGGACAAATCTGACATCTTACACTAAATAAAACTCTTCTTCAATTTTTAAAACTTACTGTGTCCCTTCACTCCGTTAAACAAGTCCATTCTTTTTATAGTCATGCCTCCCTTGCCTAAAATTTTTCCCTCTATCACTCTTCCATATTCTATCACCATTCAAAATGCTCCACATCCACCTTTTTATGCCTCCTTAAGATTTCTCCCAACAATTCTGTTCCCCCGAGCCATGTCTAGCACTTTCTTGTTAGTTTTCCTGTAGTCCATTTTACCTTTCCCATCCTTCTCTACAACCACATCTCAAAGCCCCCAATCAACTCTTACCTCAGCATCTAAGTTTCACAATGTACAAATTAAACTCCCAAGTCAAAGTTTTACCATAATTGTTTTCTATCATCCTTGATGTCCCTACAATTAACGCCCTACCCCTTGTAACAACTTCTTTTCCAACTGCAACTCTTCTTATATTACAACTACTGTGAAGGTAAAAAATAGAGAAATTTTACACTTCCACACACTTTTAATGGTCTGCAACCATGGTTTTGATGCTGTGAATCATCATTAGGTGGTGATGATGCGCAGCATCGAAACCATGGTCGTAGAAGATTAAAAGTGTGTGGGAGTGTCATGTTTCTCTTGTTTTTTACCCTCATCATGAGGGAATTCCACAACGTTAAGCCTGAAATTGTTAACTACTACTGTGGCCATCTTGGTCCAAAACACTTGAATGAATAACCTGACTGTTTTCCAAGATGATCTGCAAGAACATAAGATATCATTCCCTACCACATAAAAAAAAAGATTTAATTTGATTTTGAAAAATAATTTGCAAAATATTCAACAAACACCTATTTCAGGAAAAAATAATGAGTTCTTTCCTGATTTAACTATAATTCTTTTGCAGGTAATGTCTCACACTGACCACTCTTTGATAGATAATATGTCTGATAGAGGGCTGTAGGGCATTTTGGTCCATTGTACTAATCACTTTAGTGTCTCAATCATTGAATGCCTATGGCATCACTGAAGTTTGTCCCCTATGGGTAATTTACAAATATCCATAGATACCATGAATGGTGATCCTAGGCAATGATATCACGTCCATATAAGATAAAGGGTGTGATTTCAATCCCTTCCTTACACCATCTACATCTCAGAGTCCCATAAAATGTTTATGCTTCTTCAGTCAATTGCAGCCATTAGCATTCTCATCATCATTCTTAGTTTATTTTTATCATAGGAAAGAAGTTGCTTGGTATAGCCTGGCTTAGGCCCCAGAATGTGGGCTGTAACCCATACTCCAATCTCAAGCATCCCAATTGAAGGCTTGGAGGTATGATAGGCTCTGAATATCATACATAATATTATTATAATATAATTAAGTTGATGAAATAGAAATTTAAAATGAAAAACAACTAACACCAGCTTTCTTTTATAAAATATCTGCCACCTGACATCCTGACCACTGTTTTATGTTCAAGAGGATAAAAGCAAAGAAAACATTTTTTAGATCAGTTTTTATGCAAAAATGTGTGCCAGACATATTAAAGGAATTACTCATATGATGACAAGGGTATTCACTTAGAGCATGGATTAATACATTTTCTACTGTTTGAAGAAAACCAGGTGCTTATTGCTGAAAGCTTGGAGGATGCTAAGTTAATGATGAGAAAGATCCTGGAATCAGGAAGGGGGTGGGCTTTAAAGAGCTAACATGAATAAAACTAATGATTTGGAGGTATGAAGTGATAGACAAGATTTTGGACATTCTGCCCCCAAGCACCACATAAGCAGTTGAAGTACTTAGGGTTTGGTTACTTATAGTCTGCCGGATGTGAAGTGGATTGTTATACTTCTTGGTATTAAAAATTTACTTTTACACAGAGGTGTCATTAATTAGTACTGCTGCCCACCATTAATAATAGACTCCATCTACCATATGTATGCTTTTTCTGGATGGATAAATGTATAGATTTCAGAGTTAAGATTTGGGCATCAAAATGGATACACAACATAATCTTAATTTAAAAGGTTTGCTTACAGCATTTTTGCACTGGTTAGAATTATATGTTTCATTTAATATTTATTTATTCCAAAACAGAACCAAAACCTGATACTAAAGTAGGAGCCCATCATGACACTAAGATAGAACAAACAAGATTAAATACCAGATAGACTGCCAGAAGTTGCAGCATCCAATGTTGACACTTGAAACAGTCTCAAAGCTTCAGTGACATGTGTCTCTGTGGCAAAGGGTTTCAATTGCATCTTAGCCAGAGATTCTGATATACGTATGATAGCTTCCAACTGCCTGCAATTGTAAAAAGTTACAGCTATTAAAAAAGCAATCATGAATTTAAAATATATTGTTACCTGAAAAATAGGTAAAATATTTTTCACTTGTATCATATTATGATAACTTGAAACCAAATGAAAATTCAGAACAATACTGTCTATCCCCTAAAAGTCAATTACAAGATAATTCATGTTAAAAGCAGTCTTAAAGTATCATGCTGAATGCTTTAATTTCACATATTTCATGTCGAGCCAATAAAGACTATGTACATATATGCTTACACTTCAGTTAAGTATGACATCTTTGAATGAGAGCAAATTCTTGTATTATTAACATACTTCGGACACATTACTTGTGGATTGGCCACACAGAGGCACAATGGATTCATGAAGAATATAATAGAGGGAAAAGTCCCAAGAGGAAGGCCAAGGGATAAATACATAGGACAAATTAAGAAGAAAGAACATAGCAAAAAATACCAGGAAGTAAGCCAATTAGCATCAGATAGGGTAGGATGGAGGGCTGCAGTCAACCAATCTTAGGATTGAAAGACCAATGATGACAACACAAATAAAACTCCTTATAAACATACATACAACTCATTAATATTTGCTAAAAACCCAAGATATGCTGGCCTGAACTTCTTGAAAGCACTGCCGAGAAACTTAAGGGAATTAGATATTTTTTTTGTTATTAAAGTCTAAACTATATAAATTCCCTTCCAATAAACAACGCTATACAGTTAATGAATTCATGTACCTTTCTCTAGGTAAATGAATTTATTCATAAATAACTCTATGAGAATATTCTTGTTATTGCTCCCAACTCCTGTTTTTGGTTTTTACTCAGTACATTTTCTTATATTTTCATTTTGAGATACATGCTGACTCTGTAAAACACACTAAATGATGTCTGCAAAGAATATGAACCGACAATGTGACATATTCCATACTTTTTACAAACACGTTGTATAGGAATCAATAAATATTATTATAATTATCATGGGTGGCAATAATATATTTTTAGAACTGGTTTCCTTTGCAAAACATCAAATCAAAAACCAGATGTTATGACTTTCTGTTAATTAATTGAACCACACTCTTTTCCTCTAAGGCACAGTTTTATTTATGAGTCAATAAAAATAACACCATAAGCTTTGGTGAAAACTTAGGCATTACAACATCATGACTTTAATTTTGGATTCATGGAGTTCACTATGAGTAAAACACAATGGTGTTATGCCTTGCCTCAGCACACTCTTTTACCTGCATCATTATGAACTACCAGTTCCCTAGATAACATATTTTAAGTAACCACATACCTCAATGTTCTAGGGGAAACATGAATTACCTAAGGATTCTGCAATCTCGGGTTTCACCATGTTGTTGTTCAATGCTGACAACAGTTTCGTCGAAGTTGCATTTGGTTTCTTCAGGTCAAAGGTCTTCAATCTTCGACCTGAAGATCCCGAATGTAACTTTGGTGAAACTGTTGTCAGCATTAAACAACAATGCGGCGAAACCCGAGAATGCAGAATTCTTCAAGCCACCGCCATGAAAACATATGCAGCCATGAATTACCTAAGGGTTTTAGCCTCAGAATTCATCAAGAAAGAATATTTGATTCACTCAAATTTAAACCAATTTGCTTTAAATTGGTTTAAATTTGAAAATCAATAATAACATATTCACAAACCTGAATAATTTACTTCCCAATGTTTTGTAAACAGTATCATCACAAATACATACCTTACTGTGATGGGAATAGAAAGCCTTTTGTCCATTTCTGCTTCATGTTCCTTAGTTCCACTTCGCATCAACACATAACGATTCTTCAACTTATCACCAGCAGCTTCAGAAATTCGAGGTCCACAAGTACTGTTTAAGTAAAAACACCATTTACTATGAGCATCACATTGTGAAGCATGAACTTAAACCAAACCTTTATTTTCATGATTAATAAGTTCAAATCAAAAGACTAAATCACTACAATGTAACAATTACAGAGGGTAAACATCATTTGCCTTCACCAGGACTAGAACCGAGATCTCTCTATGTCTGGCCAAGTGCTTCAGCCAGTTAAGCTATTGAGGCATCCTCTTACACTCCAAAATTTTGGGGGCTTTAACAGAACAAAATGTTGTGATGAAATACCGTACATACAATGTCACAGGCATTCATAGTCGTGCACGATGTGCCACAGTTAAAGCCAACTTTAAAACACTGGGGGTGTTTTACCTTTGACAAATTACAAGGAACTGCGGGACATGCCACAGCATTAACTTCTTGATGGAGTCCTCCGCTAATATGCATTACAATGCAACCATTGCAGAGTGTAAAAATCATTCGCCTTGACCAGGATTCGAACCCAGATACCTCAATGTCCAGTATGGTATTCTTCTCTACACACAGTAAAACCTCTTTGTTTTTCATTCACACTTAATTAAAACCTATTCTTTATTGAAACTCAGGACAGTTATCCTATAGTGTTCAGCTGAAATCTTTTTAGTCCGGATAAATCAAAATTTATCTACACTAAAATTTGAAGTCATGCTTTGATCTCATGGCTCAATAATGTATCTTTTCTTTTAAAATTCCTTGAGATTTTGCACTCCACCATGCTGGTATAAAAAGTTATATGCATGAATTACTAAGATTCTGCATTTCTACAACATAACATTCATTTATTTCTAAGTTGTATCTCTACTATATCAAAGACATAACTTCTTTTATGGCTGAGAAAAGAAGTCAATATAAATAATAATGGACATAAATAAATGGATGCAGCATCTTAAACCTTAATTACTAGACCCATTATGAATTTCTATTTTATGCTTTAGTGTTTAATGCCATCAGTCAGCTACCTATATGGAGGGTTTCTCCTTTTCTATCTATCTTGAGAGAACCATATCAACAACAAATGCATTAAATTGAGCAGAATTCTGTTCATAATCAGAGCATTAAAACCTATGCTCTTATGCATCAATCGATGCTTATTAGCATCTATTGATGCTAATAAGATCGATGCCATCATTATCGGCATCAGCATTAGCCTGCTCTTGTCGAAAGGTGCCAAGGGGTCCGCTGCATAACGTCCCATCCGACAGATGGCATACTCACTCCAAGTGCTCTCCACAAAGCACCTCAAGTAAGGATCGGGATACCTCTGAAAAACATTAATCGTCTCTGGGATTTGAACCCAGGCCTTTGCAGTGGGAAGCCTGTACGTTAGCCTCGGCACCATCCTGATCCCCTTATCTCAACTATTCTCTCCCAAAAACACTATTAAGAGTAACTATCTCCACATACATAAAACTTACGTTCTACAATAATTTATGTACTTCTTCAGGAATGGCAAAGAAAATTCTCCAGGCTGGCCTTCTGGCGTGGTCTGTAGGGCATTCATGTGTACACTCATGATGTGCTTAGCCAAAGTCTGGAAGTGATCACAAATTTGTCAATATCTTCACTAAAGATAATGAAGCCATATTATCACTTGATGGAAAAAGAAATTGAAATAATTAAAGTAATGCCATTATTCACTATAACTATACAAATTTATTCCAACAAACTCACATAACACTGTCAAATAAAATTTTAACTGAATTATATTATTTCTATCTACAAATAGCAATAGTATTTTGATGGCCTATTTTGCAAGAGTATTTTTTATATAACTATGCTTAAGAATTTTCATGTTAGGAGTGTGATTTTTCAAGCTCACAAATGTCAAAAGGCTGAAATTTTTTATAGCTATTCTCTGATGATAAAACAGATGTAGTGCAAGAGAATATTTCATCAAACCCTTTATAACATTGAACAGACTGACAAAAGTAACTCAATGAAACCATTGTATTTTCAGTATCAGAATAATCTACTCATTACCCATTTACAAACCTATTGTTTATATCTTGACAAAGAAAATTCCAACTCAAACGAAATTACCCATAGCAGTTATCTACTGAAGCACAAGCCCTTGTTGTTTGTTAACTTTATGACAATCATCTTACAACAGGAAAACACTCAGCCATTCAACAAATATAAATTTATTCTTACTATGTCTCTTTCACGGTTGTGCTCATCCTTGACAATAAAAATCATGTCAAAACGAGACAAAATTGTTGGCATGAAATCGATGTTTTCTTCTCCCTTTGTCTCGTCCCAACGCCCAAAGATGGAATTGGCAGCTGCAAGCACTGAACAGCGAGAATTCAATGTGGTAGTGATTCCAGCCTAAAATGAAAGGACAATAAGCTATTTTTCTTGACCTATTACGAGTCCCACCCTTACATTCAATAGAAGAGCAAAGTCCAAAAGTCAATGTCCCCTCACCTTGGCAATGGAAATTGTTTGCTGCTCCATGGCTTCATGAATGGCCACTCTGTCATCTTCTCTCATCTTGTCGAATTCATCTATACATACCACACCACCATCAGCAAGCACCATTGCACCTCCCTCCATCACAAAGTTTCGCTGAAATTAGGCCAAAGTTTCCCTTTGAAAGTGTAATGGAAAAAATTGAATTTACTGCAACAGTGAGGTAAGAGAATCAAATCAGATGGCCCCCACACTATTGTCAGCACACAATAAGTGCTATGAGACCAGCATGGAGTGCTCAGCACTTCCAAATGGTCATTTGGCAGTCATCATTTTTGTTATCAAAAAAGAACTTCAGGAAAAACTTAATTACTCATATTACATAGTTTTGTTCACATAATTTCCGAGGTAATTAAAATTGTAGCTCGTCAGCCAGGGGGCAAAAGATAAGTCATTCAGTGATTACTTTTAAACTAACATGATAATATCCCTTGAGCTAGTAAATTTCCCTCCAGATATGAAGAATAAGGCACCAAAAGTGATCACTCTGCAATAGATCAGGTTTGGCACATGTGCTAGAATAAATGTAACATGCCTTTGCTTGTTTTGGGGATAAAATGGCATTGACACCTAAAACGAACTGCTCTCTTGCCAACTTAGTTTAAATAATACCATTGCACTAATTTATCTGAGTGAGAGGTTTACTATGAGAGGTTAAAAATGTGAAAGACCATGGTTCCACAACCATTTTTTGGCTTTCCATTCCATTTATTTTGACTATCTTGCCTGAAGAATAGGATAATCCAATGTTAGGTTTCTTATTAGAATTGACAATTTTCAGCTGGTAATTCATAATTCCCGATATATTTTCCATAAAAGATGGCTTTAGTTACCATAGTCGGGAAAGAAATCCTGACCACTGACACTCCCTGAAAATTATCACAACATGTGTTCTCCTGGTAATAAATCAGTGTTCTTAATCTTCAACTCTGTGCTTTTCCAGAACCTTAAGTCAACTGTGTTCAGCATATCATGATGAAATACCATTGCACTGAATGATTGAAGAACACATATTGTACTACCCAATTATGTAATATAATATACAATACAGGTTCCAACACCTTTGCAATACACACTCAAGCTCAAGATTATTACTAATGACTACAGTACACCCCAGTGTCATTTAGTGAAGGCTTACAGTTGAGGGGTCACGGATCACGGATGCAGTAAGACCAGCTGCAGAGGAACCCTTCCCAGATGTGTACACTCCAATTGGTGCAACCTGTTCAGCAAACTTGAGAAGCTGAGATTTGGCTGTTCCAGGGTCACCAAGCAGAAGGATATTGATATCACCTCTTCTTGTCAGCCCATCAGGCAGTCGTTTCCTTGAACCTGGAGAGGATTACAGGAATTAAACTGAAAGCTTTGCAAGTAAAAGGGGCACTTATTCCACCACCATACCATTCATTAATTCCCCTCGAAGATCTCAATGAAGTTGAGCACTTCCTCATGATAGGGTGTTTGCTTAAAATTAGATGGAGTGAAAATCAAACAATTGGTATGAACAACAACCTATAGGACTCATTGGTATACTTCCTCACAAGCCAGTAGACTGGTATATGTCTAAGGCACTTATAACAACTAGATAGTAAAAAGACTCTTGATTACCAAAACCAAAAGTCATACTCCAAAATGATAGTTTGAATTACTTAACTTTAATACATATGCATGTAAATACATATAGATGGAGCATTACTTCATTTTTCTGAAGCAAACATAGGAAACAGAGACCATGTGACATTGAACAAAACCATAGGTATTACAATGGTTCAATCATGCTGTGCCTAAGGATGCAAATATAATTCGTGAAAGAAACTACTATATATTTGCAAAGGTTGATTATTTCATCACATAGGCATGAAAGTAACACTTACTTAAATGACTTAGGTAATTCAATGATCTACGTTATTGTAAAAGTGAATGTTAGCAGACCCATATTATCTGTTCCTTTACATTACGCAATGTCTCAAAGTAAATATTTTTCTAACATATATTGCACCAATATTAGGATCAATATTTTCCTTCTAATTAAGAAGAGAAATCAAAATGAATAAATGTTTGAAAAAGGATTCTTTTGCACAAATAAATTATCATTCAAAGCATATTTACGAAGAATGTTTACATTGACTGAAGTTTGGTGGTCATTGGCTTAGGTCAGCTGATGAAACATTAATATATCACATGTTTTAAAAGAAGACATTAAATAACGATGGCACGGAAATACCATAAAGCATACAGAAAATTAAACAATGAATACATCAAAGAAAGTTTGAGGGGAAAATAATTATAATAAAAAACTTGAATAACGAACTGTTACTTGGTAAACATGTTATTAGCATGCTTTAAATATGAAATGGATAGCAAATAGTCAAGGAAGTGTTAAAATATCAAAATGAAATATGCAAAAAAAAGAATAAAAAGAAAATGATAATAGCTAAAAATGAAAGAAAGAAAATAAATTAAGGAAAGTACAGGAATTACCAATATTAAATTCAAACACGTGAGAAATTGGAATTAAATTGTATTTTCCATATTATGAATCTATGAACTTAAAACTTTTTAATTGATCAAGCCAATCCACAATTTTAAAACAACACCATGTTTTGCCCAATGTCACATGGCATCCAGCTCATCATGTATTCCCCACTTACACACACATATACCCCTGCCTGACAGATATGGATCAAGGGTTTAAACAGTTTTAAGTTTTTTGTAATAACCAGAGAGTTATGAATTACACAACTCAAGTATTTAACACACACAAAGAACAGAAAGAAATATTAAGTGAGTTAATTCAAGCCATGATCAGTGAATTTTACTGAATTTTTATTATCAACTAGGAGTAAAATTAATTCCATCAGATATGTAATGAATTTAGACCATAATGACACTCAAGATGCTAATAATCTCTGTAATCATTGTATTGTAATTTACACTTTTTGGAGATGAGTTTTTCTGTATTCCCTCTCATATATAGATTATAACTTAGCGGTGTACTGAAAAACTTCAGGTGAATCAGTGAATGAAACTAACCTCCAAAGAGAAGGCAGGCAATGGCTTTCTTGATGTCTGCGGAGCCAAAGATGCTGGGAGCAACAGATTTTGAGATTCTCTCATAAATGTCATTTGAAGAAGCAAGCCTTCGGAACGCTTCCTCCTCCTCAGGGGTGACAGCAAGACGAGCACTAAAGCCGGAGCCTTTTGTGTCTACTTCAACACCAACTGCTCGAAGGTAAGGGCTTCGAACACCAACTGAGCCCTTCTCTCTGTTTCCCCTCTGCAATAATGCCAATCATTAATCAATTGTGCCACATGATACCACAGATGTTAACAAAAATATTTATTCAAAACAGAACAAATTACATTCATAATTTCCTCTTCAAAAACGCTCAATTAAAATGTAATCATCAAACACAGAGGAAAATTAAATAAAATACAATATGCAAGTGACATCAAATTGAGCATCCATTCAAACTATTCCATGCAATTTTGGAATAAATACATAGTTTTTAAAGCAGCAAAAATCTGAAAGCCACAACTAGATAAAGGGCCGCCATTATGATAGTAATTACAGCTAATATATTAATATATCATTATAAGAATAAACCAAATAAATATTGTCCTTTTTCTTTGATTTTCTCAACACATTACCAGACATGCCAACTTTCAAAAATGAAAAATCGGGAGGACATGCCAACTTTCAAAAATGAAAAATCGGGAGATTTTTAGAAGTGTATCACGAAGTAATCACTTTTAATTACCACAATATTTGCATGGCACCTTAATCCCTTTATGACACTTTGCCAATTTTTAATGAATGTCACACTTTATTAACATGTTAAGCTAAGTACACAATTTGAACAGTTCATCAAGAACGTAAGAAGGAAAAATCGGGAGTCTCCCGCTTAAATCGGGAGAGTTGGCATGTCTGCATTACATTTACTCCTACCAATAATTGTACTCATTAAAGCATTAAAACAGTAAAACATAAGTTATTATTACTATTATTAAGTTATTATATTACATGCAACTCTACTAAAAGCTGGAGGAATGTGGATAAAATGTGTATATCAGCAATGACATTGGTAATTTGATCACTATCAAATGTGTACAAAATTTCTATTAAAATTGTGGGAATGAGAATAGTAAAATCTTTTAACAAAAACATTTTTTGGAAAATGAGCTTCACTCAATAAAAGATAGAAGTTCAATAATGCAACTAAATATTATTTTTCCAGATAAAATCATACATTTACTTTCAAGTCTGGTCAAAAATTTTAGTGGCTAATTTTCACTAAATACATTAAAAACTACATTACAGAACAATAAGTTTGATATCCCACGCAGCAAAAGTTATTCTCAGGATCATCAACAAAAGGATAGAGAGTAAGGCAAATGATTACTTAGGGGAGGATCAGTTTGGGTTTAGGAAAGGAAGAGGTACGCGTGACGCCATTGCAGTAATGAGATCACTAATCGAGAGGAATATAGAATACAATCAGGACGTTTTTGCCTGTTTTGTAGATTTCGAAAAAGCGTTTGATAGAGTGAATTGGGAAAAATTAATGCGTGTATTGCAGAAAATAGGAATGGATTGGAGGGACAGGAGACTGATCCGCAACCTGTACATGTCTCAGACTGCTCAGGTGCGAGTGGGGAACGGAGAGTCCGGATGGGCAGTGTTAGGAAGAGGTGTAAGGCAGGGTTGCCCATTGTCACCGGTACTGTTCAACGTATATGTGGAGGAAATGATTAAAGAGGCATGGGAAGAACTGGAGGTAGGAATGAAAGTCGGAGGGGAATTTGTAAAATCGGTTAGGTTTGCTGATAACCAAGCATTGGTTGCTCAGTCAGCCAAGGGGTTGCAAGCAATGCTGAGTGAATTGGAGGTTCAGTGCGATAAATATGGGATGAGAATCAATATTAATAAAACAAAGGTTATGCGATTTTCCAGAAAGAAAAAGGCTAAGCTAAATATTAAAATAGGCGGGGAAAAAATAGAGCAGGTAGAACAGTTTACATATCTCGGAAGTGTTTTGGACCAATATGGTCAAAGTGGTAGGGACGTAAGGAGAAGAATTGCGCTAGGCAAGGAGGCTTTCTCAAGGAGGAGGGAGTTGATGACGGGGACGTTGAGCAGAGACGTTAAGACAAGACTCGTAAAAACTCTGATATGGAGCGTAGCTATGTATGGTGCGGAAACGTGGTCACTGAAGCAGGAGGATAGACGTAGATTGGAGGCTTTTGAAATGTGGGTGTGGAGAAGAATGGAGAAGGTGAAATGGACCGAAAGGAAAACAAATGAGGAAATACTGGAGATGGTGGGTGAGGAGAGGGGTTGGTTGAGAGAAATCCTATGGAGGCAGGAAAAATGGATGAAAGGCGTATTGAGCGTTAGTGGAATGTTGAAGAAGGTAATATAGGGGAGAATGTTGGGCAGGGGAGGAAAGGGTAGGAACAGGATAGGGATGTTGGATGGGATGAAGGGAGGAAAGAAGTACACAGAGATGAAGAGGGACCTGATGTAGTTTAGGTGGCTGGATTGGGTTTTGTTTGGAGTTACAAAATATGTATTTGATAGTTGTGTCCATCAAAAAACCTACCTTAAACGGTAGATAACCTAATAATAATAAATAATAACATTAAAAAAGCAAAAAACATTTTTAAAATTATGAAAAGCAAACAATAAATTTAATTTTCTATTTTTTAGCATCACTGTACTCATAGTGCTTTCAGTTGCTGCTTCTTGGGGGACAAAACAAGTCAACATTTAAAAAAATTAAAATAATCCCAAAGAGAAAAAATTGCAATAAAAAACTAAGAGCAAAAAAGATTTTGCTAATATAATATATAATTGAAGTATAATGCCTTGGATCCATACCCTTGTCTGGGCAACCTTCTTGATAGAAAATATGCCAAGAATGACAACACGATTTCCAGGAACCACCCGTTCGCAAAGGTATCTAAAAGGAAATGAAATAATTGTCAAAACATATACACATATTTCCAAAAAAAATTAAATATTTTAGAGTAAGATATCAGCAACAGATTCAAGACCAAATCAAAAGTATAAGTCAAAAATTAAAGACAAGACTGAGGTTATGAATTCCCTCTTGGTTCCATCACATGGAAAACACACACCTATACATATCATGTAGGCAGATGTGTTTAGATAAAGTTCATGAAATGTCCCTTCACTGAGCATTATAAAGAGCAATAAGTATACTTAAATGATATTGTATATTCCACATTCTTTTACATTTCCAGAGAATATACCTTAAGCACTTGGGGGGAGATTTGAAAAAATGTCTACTAAAGAATTGAGAATCTTCACATCAAAGATTTAAATAGTAAAAAATGAAAAAGCCATGGAAATAATTTCACAAAGATATGACAAAATAAATCCATTATGGAACCCTTAACAACCCTTAAGTTAATAATTGATGTTTTCACATGTTATTTATATTATCAATACAGATGAAGTGTGTTCCCGACAAGTTACTGTAAAAATTTACCAAAAAACTAATACTAATTATAATAAAAAACCATAAATATAGTAATCAACCAAAAGGTCAGTATGGTAGGTTATGGTACAGTTCACCCAGTGCTAAGCCCAATGGCATGTGGAATTCACACATCAGGGTAGGGGGGCCAGTTCCTTTCCCTGTGCAGGTTATGGTTTCCCAGGAAGATCTGGTACCCGAAAAATCACATAGCTTAGGTGGAACTGCTGGTGCCCAGAGTGCCTTGCCTGGGAATCGAACCTGGGTCCTCCGGTCAGTAGCCCAATACGACCCCCTGGACTACCATGACCCACACTAATTATAACACTACTCTTAAATAGCTGCCTACAAACATGCTTCACTATACAGCCTTCTGTAGCAGAAAAAATATGTAAGTTCACAGAAAGAGTAATAATTCTCTGAATTGTGTCAAACTTAATAGAGCTAGTCCTAAATCACAAACAAGCAAGGGAAATTGGTCCAGCCACACAGTCCCTCTCAGTTATTTAGAAAAATATTTGTAAACAAATAAATGAAAATTTTTATTTATTCAGCCTTAGTCCACAAACAACACTTTTTGGCCTTCACATCGGACTATTGACAATGATAAAAATGAACACGATTACAAACACCCTAGGTGGAGGCAAACCCAGCCAGGCTAGAATTGAACCCACGAACCTTGGCTTGGCAGATGAGGATGTTACCCCAATGCCATAAGGGCCAGCAAAAGCATAAAGCACTAGTTTAAAAAAAATTATGGTATGTACTGAAAAAAATAAAAGCTAATAAATATTTTTCTACAACGACATTTTTCTGAATTGAGTACAAAAATCCTCAAAGAGGTTTGGTGAGAAAAAATACCATACCTGTCACAATAGACTTTTAAGTGACGTGGCATCTCTCCCTGAGGGATTGACTCAGGCAACTCTTGGAGTTTGATAATCTGAAAGTCAACACAAGTGCACTTGTCGGGAATAATGAAGAAAGGATCCAATGGACACTTGGGCCGGCCAGCCTGTTCACTGCAATGCAACAACACAGCATTAGATGCTATAACATAACTTACAGGCATATTTATTATTGCATAAATTCATCAGAGCAACCAACATGCAATATTAACATTAGTTCCACTTCATTTTTTCAACAAATTTTATTTCAAGGACTGTTCCATTTATATACTCAACAATATTTTTTAATACCAAACGTATTATGCGCACCTACATCCAAATACCCTTTTTTCTTAAGTATTGTACCACATGAAAATTTCAATGAACTAATAAATCATATGCTTCTGTGGGTGGCTCTCCAACATTGTATGATCAGCATCTGAAGGAGATGGATAAATTAAATTCAACTCACGTGTTACACTTCCGGGGCAACACATAACCTTCAAGCCCTGGCTTAAGAGGCAGATTGGGAATCACATTTCTGCAAGATCTGCACTGAATGGACATGGTGGTGGCCTTTGCTCGGATTCCAGATGCAGAAACAACAATGCCAGGAATTTTCACCAACCGAGATACCACATTTGACTAGATGGGAAAAATGAAAGATTTTCAGAACAATGACTGCCGACAAGATGAAGAATAAAGAACAGCACTAACATGTCATACTTGCCTTCATGTCCCTCAGGCTTGACGGATTTGCATCTGAAGAAAGTAGTATCTGAATATCTTCCATTGTCTCTTCCCCTTCTGGGCGTGGTGCAGTGACTTCATCTGCCACCTCTTTTGCTGCAGCTTCAAACTGAGAACAAAATATATCATTATTGACATTACTGCAGGAAAACTATGGCAAATTAAAAAAAAACATAAACACAGTAATCAACACAAAGGTCGGTTTGGTAGGTGATTGTAGAGTTCACCCAATACAAAGCTCGACGGCATGTGAAATTCCCACATCAGGGTAGGGGGGCCAGTTCCTTTCCCTAAGCCGGTTATGGTTTCCCAGGAAGACCCGAAAAATCACATAGCTTAGGCCACAGGTGCCAGAGAGACGCCCGGGAATCGAACCCGGGCCCTTCCCTAAGTTAACTTAATTTTTTCCGCCCCAAACTTTGAATACCCATACATATTACTTGTTATCACACGGCAAATTAAGATTATTTATAAAATTAACTCCCCTAATACGCAAATTCTCATTTTAATTTCCATTTCCAAAGTCAACAAAAACGCTAATAAATAACGTTTAAAGAAATAATTTCCCAAAACTCAAAATTCACCAAATAGGGCGAGAGCGATTAAGGGCGAGAAGAACCTCAGCAACTAACTACTCACCAGAGGAATGTGCTCAGATGGTTGCTTATACACTGTATCCGCCAAGGATTCATCGAAGCTGGCCAAATCCTCAATGTTAACATCCAGCCAGAATTTTCGCAAATTATATTGACGTTTCAGGGCATCCCTTAAATAGCACGATCAAACTATTAATTACCAACGAAGCATCAGATCTTTATTGACAGCATTTGAAACAAACCACAAAGCACTTACCTGTACTTATAATTGAAATTCCCCTCGTGGAACTGTCGAATAAAGTCCTTGAATTTCTTTTTGACGCCTTGCAAAGATACTGTTATATCGCTCTGCTGGTCATCACCAGCAAAATTATCAGAGAAAAATACACCAGGATCGTCAAACCCTTCCATTATGATTCAAAACAAAATTTCCAAGACAGCTACACAACAACAACTTTTACCGGGACACAAAGCGCGGGAATATCATCAAGTGGACGATTGGCCTGCCTCCTATATTTTAAAGAAGAAAATCAAATGACTGCAGAAAATGTCGGAAATCTTTTCGAATGTGGATCTGTGAAGTTTTGAGGGAAATCTATGAATCTCTGTAAAATCCGTATACGACGGGTTGTAGGTAGTAGCAGCAATGAAAGAAAAGTCTGAAATTAAGTCGAAAAAGAAGAAAGCACCCAAGGATAGAAAAATAACAACGGTGAATTTAGAAGATGACAACTTTGTGATGAGCTGTTCTCGTAGCAAATTGGTAAGGATTTTATTTTTTAATAACTGTTACCTTCGTGTTACATCTCACTAACAGCATATATATTGTGTGAGATTCACGACTGAAATATCATAAGGTTTTAAGAATTATCTGAAAAAACGTTTCCTATCGGTGAAGATTGATTTGTCTCTTGCATTTCGTTTGACGCGTGGCGTAGTCTCATGGTTAAATACTACTAAATCTAACGCAAGTAACTTATCTCAGCAGAATTTGCTCTGTTGAAAAATTGAGCTTTTTGTGGAATTCCAACTCCTCTCGACCTAGTTGGAAAAGAAATATTCTGTGAAATGATAAATAGTATGACTCTGCTTCAAGTTGCTCAATCCTTCAGATACGTTGTAGAAACATTCCGTGAAATCCACATCAATTAATGGTTGCTATCATGGATATTAGAAAGAAATCGAGGAAGAAAATTGAGTATTAATAGTAGGTCTGCTAGTATATTCATAGTTTTGGCGTTGCCATATTAACAAAAATCACCATAATTCTTGAGATTGTAATTAAATCTTTATCAGTGCATAATTTATCAGAATAAAATTAAATATCAAAATTTCTTTGATAATAAAACTTTCATAAAATGAATTTCTTCCGCATTGGTCCATTTTTTAGGACGACAGTTTCGCCTGCATCTTAAGGTCAGAAGTGACCTAACCTGAAGACGCTGACGAAACTTTCGTCCGAGAGAATGGGCCCACGCTGAAAAAATCCCGGCATATTTCGACCTTCAATCGCTACTCTCTGTGTAATCCTTCACATCGAAGAATAAAATTATGTGAATTTAAAGAAAAATTGCAATATCTCAGGTCTGCTCTGGTGGAATTGTTCAATAAAGATAAAAACACAGAATTGACCTGTTTCCTGTGAGAGTAAAACATTAGGATAATAAATGTGGTGATAAATTTTTGCATGCACATATCAAAAAGAAATTACCCACTATTCCATAAGGCCCGGTTATTAACATTAAATTTTTCTGTTACATCAGAAGGCTGCGTTGAAGTTATTGGAGGAGAAAATGCAGACAGATAAAGAAAAAATACAGGCACAGAAAATACAAAAATGCAAATCAATCCCTGGAAGAATACCCGGAGCAGCCAGAAGCACAAGTACATGAGATCTTTTAGGCATACAGTAAATACACATGCGTCTTGTTTTTGTCTTATATCTAATAATTATTTTTCAGAATTCATGCCATGCTCCGCAACCTACAAAAGTGTTCAGTTGAGAAATGCTCTCATTTCTCACAATTGGAAGGATGCCACACTTCTGTTACTGAATATGTTAAATGATCACAGGGATCCCATGTTGTACAGAAATATATGGAAGGTAAGACTATTACGTAGGCTGAGGGTTTCAGAATGTCATACCTTTATCAGATAGATATATGCGATGACAAATTGTATTCTGTTTTTTAGTTTCTAGCCACTATGCAAACACGAAATGAGGACCTTTAAATAAAAAAGACCGTCACATATAGCTTAGCTTTATAAAAAATAAAGTGGATCTTCTCTATTAAGTTCTATAAAGTCCAAGCTTACACCCTCAATTTGTTATCAGCAAGCCTGTCTGTAGGATAACCCAAAAAACATGAACTTTAATTTCCAAATGCCAACCACTCATTTTGGTGAAAAAGCGATGTTTGCCAATTGTCTCAATTATATAAATATGCAGCTTTAAGGGATCACTGCATGGAATCCACCTATCTAAATTCACTATACATGTGCGTATCAAAAAATAACATTTGGAGACCAATACACCAAGTCACTTAACTCTCAAGTTAAAATAGTTTACAATAGCACTATGTGCAGCCTAACATTCCTAGAGAATGGGTGTAGTCTCATTTTTTTGCTGGTGTACATGTAGTTATACGCATTAAACAACATTATGGCCTGTATTTGAGGTTCTCCTGCAGAATTATAATGGCTTTTTCTTTTTGGATTGATTTGAAATACATATATGTGTGGTCTGTGCAATAAATACGTGAACTGGTGCAATCTGACGGCCATGGCATGGACCATAGTCCCACCCACTAGTGGCCCTAGTTGCCCGAGACCCAATGAGTCATCTGTGCATGGCGGATCATCCAGCTGTGCGTATGGTGCCAGTTATATTAGTTTCTGTTGTGCTTATTTTTACTGTTTATCAAAAATGGAAACTGAGGAAATCATGGAGCAATGAATCAACATCAAGTTTTTTGGTAAAGTGCAGTAAAAGTTATCAAAATTACTAAAATGGTGACAGCTGTTTACGGTGATAATGCACTGAAGAAAAAATCTGTTTTCAAGTGAATTAAACGTTTTACAAGATGCCATTGATAATACAAGACCGGAATGACCTTCAACCACCTGTGTTGACGACAACATTGGTCCCTTGTCCTTACCGGTCGTCGACAAACTGTCTGAATGATAGCTGATGAACTGAATTTAGGAAAATCAACAGTGTACACTATTTTAACCAAACAAGATGGATGGATCCTTCACCATGACAATGCACCTGCACATTCAGCATCGATTGTTCACCAGTTTCTGGCAAAAAATTCAATCACCATCCTTGATTGTCCTCCTTATTCACCAGATCTCATCCCCTGCAAATTTTCCTGTTCTCAAACTGCAAAAATGTGATGAGGGGACATCACTGGGAAGATGTGGATACAATAAAGCAAGAAACAGCAAGAAAACTAAACTGCCGAGGGCTTCCAAGGGTGCTTTAAACAGTGGAAAAGAAGATGGAAATATTTTTGTGCTAGTGGATCTGCTCCCTCAAGTCTCACTGATATAAATTATAATTCAATTGAAGGAGGTAAATGGGATTAGCTAACAAAAATATAGAAAAACAGAAAAGGGCATGTATTCTGAAATATTTGGTGGCAAGACCACCAATTGCAAGTAATATTTGTCAGTAATATTTGCTGTTAAAAAGGAAACTTTTGAAATATACAGGTTTTCTTCATGTATCCCTGGGTAGGGTGTAACGGATTTGATGAGGGTGGCTTTGCCTAAGTTAATTGCTTCTATTCTAGCCACTCTTGGAAACAGGTTAATTACATCAAACGCACCAATATGCATTTTTTTGGCAATTTTTGTTTGGAGTGCAAGTTCACAAGGTCTTAGGAATTCTTCATGCTGTATATGGGGGGAAAATTTACTGTGGTATCTAAGCAACTCATTTACCTTGTATGAAAGTAAAGGATTGGGTGTGGAGCCACTAGATGCAGTAGGTCTTATAAGGTAGTCCTATTTACGAATTTGAGGAAGGCTGTAGAATTTTGGTTGCTTGGCATTCATTTGTATGAGTTCGAAACACTTCTCTGGGGGAGAATAGGGTTCTTATTTAACTGTATTACGCCACTCAATTCTAGGAACTTATGCACTTCTTCATTATAACTACCACATTGCCTTTGTCTGTCATTGCTATTACGAGACTGTTTTTGGAGAGGGAATCATTGAAGTTGAATAATACTTAGTACTCACTTCCCGATGGTAGGTTCCTGAGGGCTCAGCTTTGGCAATGTGCTTAGATATATCCATGGCTATTTCATCTTTGGCCACTGGCTTGTCCTGTCGTATGGTTGGACCATATCGCAATGCACTGCAAGATTCTTTAGCTAGTTGATTGATATTGGAATGTAGGATGCATAATTTAGCCCTTTCTCGAAAATTCTCATCTCTTTCTGAAGGAAGAAGAGCTTTTTTAAGCTTTAGGGTGTACGCATAGAGAAAAGTTTAAAATCTGGATAGAAATTTTAGTTGAGATGTTGAAGACCGTGATTTAAGTATGAATGCCATTTAGCAGGGAAGAGAAAGGAAATAATTGTCATTTTAGATTACATGAATGTGGTGGAAACTATGGGAAGCCTAATTGGAGAATACCTTATAACAAAATTTGATTTGGAACAAATGAATTTCTGAGGTCCTAAAATATTTGAAATAGTTTAAAGATACCACCTAAATGTACACCTGCATATGTTAGTTACACCACCATAACAATACATTGTGAGTAAGATTTCATAAAGGAGGGGAGACTAAGCATCTTAAAACGAAATAACACATGCTCAGTGTTTATGTCATTAGACTCCTGTTTCTTTTTGTGTAATATTTTGTAATGGAAAATGTCTGCAGCTTCCTCAGACTTTCCAACCAATATTTTTGACCCTGTATTTGCTGTATTTGATTCAATGAAGACTTTGCCCATAATAGTGTCAAGTGTCATTCGATAGTTCAAGAAAAAAAAATTTTAAGATATCAAATCACATCAATGGATGAAACATAATAAAATTGAAGACTCCAATATGATTCATGCTTACAATAATCGTTAAAAAGAAAAAAATCCCTTGGTTTTCAATTTCTATCTTTAAATTTAATATTGTGTTAATTAGACTTCCATGCTTTCCCATTCCTTTCCTGCAGGCATTTTTCATAATTCTCCAGTATTCTCCACATGCTGACCATGCAAGAATGGAACATTTCAGACAGTGAGTCAAGTTATGTGATTTTATAAAGATGTAAAGTGCTCCCTAAATTCAAACTCTTATTCTAATTTCCAAATATTTCAGACTCTGCCGGCAGATCTCAGGAAAAGACAACTTCCTGAAGACAATTTATTTGCCATGAGTTTATGTGCTTCCCATGGAGTATATGTCATTTAATGGCTCTCCTGGCATCATAAAAGCATATCTTATATAAAAAGCTGTCAGAGTGAACTTTCCTGCAATATAAAACCATAGACACAGCATTCAGCCTGGAGATCGGTTTGGTAGGTGATGGTAGAGTTCACCCAGGGCTAAGTCCAACGGTTTGTGAAATTCAGACATCAGGGTAGGGGGTCAGTTCCTTTTCCTGTACCAGCCCTATTTCCCTGGAAGATCTGGTGCCCAAAAAATCATACAGCTTGGGTGGAGCTGAGGGTGCCCAGAGAGGCTTGACTGGGAATTGAACCTGGGCCCTCCGGTCAATAGTCGAGTGCTCTACCCCTGGACTACCATTTCGCCTTGCTGATTGTGATGTAGAAATTAATGGCATGGCAGATCCTCAGAATATTGTGACTGTGACCATAATCTGAACAATTATACCAGAAGGTAATAAAGCAAAATAACTCATGCTAATTAACTTCAGTTATTTCATTATTCTTTGGATCCAAAAGATTTGCACCCAGTAATATCATACCTTGGGTAGCTAATCCATTTAGATGTTATACTTTATTTTAGTCATCCATTGATATGGCATTCCAATTAGGAAACAGTGTTTCTTAGGCTGATGTCAGGTTGCAAATGATATGGAGAAATTCTCTGCATTACCAAGTGCCTTGTGATTTTAAGCAGCACAGAAGAACTACCTAGAACTGACTTAGCTACAGACTGAGTCAGGTATAGTTCCATTTAAATTCAGACAAAGATTTTTATTGGAGATACATTATGGATAAGGTAAACACTTGTATACACTGATTCTGCAACAATGGTCAAGTAGTCAGAGTACATCTTATGCACAAGAAATGCTAATATATTGAGTACTTTAAAACATGATAATATTTGCCTGAGAATAGGCATTACTAGCATGTTAAAGGTAATAAATAAAGCATAATATTTTAGTGTGTGAGGATTTGGACAGTAACATAAAGATTTTTAAATATTTCCATAGAAGTGCTATAAGAAAAAGTGGAGAATTTGAAAGAGTGGCAACAATTAGGCTAATTTTAAAGATGTATGATGCATACTCCAATAAAAAGGCACATTGAGAGTTACATAATTGTTGATATGATATTTGTTTCTTCAAAAAGGGTGTACTAAATGTAGTACTTGCACATCCAAAGAAATTTTATGAAATGGTAATTTAAATTTATGACATTACTTACACTGTTGAAAAACTTAAGCATCAAAAATTTGTAGGATCTTGTAGTTGGATTTGGTTAATACTACAGTAATCATAGCACAATTCATTTCTGGTTAAATGTATTTGTTCAACATTGGAGCTGAAGGGAATTGGAATGTTGTTCTTAGATTGGAATATTTTTTATTTTCGCAACATATTTTCCCACTATATTGAGAAATACCATCTGAACTGACAAAATGGGGGTTATTTTGTGGGGTGTAGCAGTTGTGAGAAATAAGATTGGAACAGAATATCTCAAGCCAAGGAAGGACATTATATTTCTCAGCCCATAAGATGCACACTAAAATATTCTCTAAAATCCGCCTGAATCTTATGGGCTGGGAGTATAACTTTGACTTATAGACATTAGCTGATTCGTCAGAAATCTTACTATGAAGTTTCAAATACATTTTCCTTAATCAGGCTTAGAAAATGGTTGTCTTTATTACTAATTTTGCTAATATCACTGTCTTCAGTTGGCAGTAAGCAACAGTTTTAATATTTCATTTGATGTACTGCCTAAAAAGTTCCCAAATAAATTGTAAATATATCACTTGGATACATTTAAAATGTGGTGCAGCTGGAAAACTTCTTATGCATTGTATTAAAACCACAGGTATTGCAATTTTCCACTAGATATTTTATTTCGACACTACCGGTTTCGATGTTTTCACATCATCATCATGTGAAAACATCGAAACCGGTAGTGTCGAAATAAAATATCTAGTGGAAAATTGCAATACCTGTGGTTTTAATATGTTACGCTTCCACCACATCACGCCTGAGACCTCATCATTCGTTCTTATGCATTGGGCTAATGGTGTTATAGTCCTTCAGCTAATACATACATTGTATCTCCCCTGTTAAAATCAAGTCTACAGGCGTTCAAGCTTAAGTAATATGACTTTGTCATAATGACACAGAAAATGGCCTAATACAAATTTCGATAATAACTTCATGTCATCTTAATAGAAAAGACTGTAACATAGTATTGCATTGAAACTTATTAATTATGCCTCAGGAAACGGAAACAAGGGGGCCGAAAAGCACTTTGGCCCACTTCTGATTGAGATGATGATGCGAGAATAGAGGGAGTATAAGGTGGATATAGTTGTTATACATCTACACAACACTCAGCAAGCTTCCACAAGGGCATGTAGTGGGGAGGAGGAGTGTTAGATCACCAGCCATACATGCACAATCACAATCACGTTGCCTCCACACGTATTAGTTTGATCATACACTTGAAAAATTTTAATCACACAAAAGAAAGTACTTCCATGCAAAACTATTCAATAAAGGTTACGTATATTCAAATCATGCTGTGGAACTGTAACAAATATATATATTAATGCTGTTTGATATTATTTTTTTATTAGGTAATCTACCGGTTAAGGTAGGTTTTTGGATGGACACAACTATCAAATAAACATTTTGTGACTCCCCACCTAGCAAACTAATCTACGAGGGTCATCCGGAAAGTAGTACCCGTTCGTGAAATAAAGACACAAAAGTAAATATTAACAAACATAAAAAATTTTATTTGAAAGAGGATACTTTAAACTACTTCTCAACATAATCTCCAAGCAAATTAAGGCATTTGTCATAACGTGTGACAAGTTTCTGTATTCCTACTGCATAGTCCTTCGCCGCCAGCTCATTGAGATACAGGGTCACTCCTTCTTTAAGTTCTTCATCGCTGTCAAATCTTTTTCCTGCCAAAAAGTCTTTAAGCTTTGTAAAGAGATGAAAATCTGAAGGGGCCAAGTCCGGGCTATACGGTGGATGGTCGAAAGTTTCCCATTTGAATTGCTGCAAAAGTTTTTGTGTTATCCCAGCTGCATGAGGCCTGGCATTGTCATGAACGAGAATGACACCAGTAGACAATAGACCTCGCCGCCGATTTTGTATTGCCCGCCGTAATTTCTTTAATGTTTCACAATACGCATTGGCATTAATAGTGTCTCCACGGGCCATAAAATCAATAAGCAATACACCTCGTCGATCCCAGAAAATGGTTGCCACGAGTTTCCTGGTGGACAGAACTGTCTTGAATTTTTTTGGTTTGTTTGGTGAATGAGCATGATGCCACTCCATTGACTGTCGTTTACTCTCAGGTGATGCATAACAAACCCATGTTTCGTCACCAGTAATTATGCGAGTCAAGAAAGAGTCTCCTTCATCAGAATAACGTCCCAAAAACGTCAGTGCTGCAGCCATACGCTTGGTTTTGTGCTCATCTGTAAGCATGCGAGGGACCCATCTTGCACAAATTTTTGCATAATGCAGATGGTGTTTAACAATTTCATGAACAATTGTTCGAGAAACATTGGGAAAATGCTCACAGATGTCATCAATTGTGACGCGCCGATCGTTCCTCACGAATTCGTCAACTGAGCTCACCAGTTGGTCTGTAATGACAGACGGTCTCCCCGAACGCTCATCGTCGTGTGTGTTCCCCCTCCCCATGTTGAAGTTGCGACACCACCGCCGAACAGACGACTCGTCCATTACATTGTCTCCATACACCTCCTTTAATTGGCGATGAATATCACATGGGCGAACGTTTCTTGCATTGAGGAATTTAATCACTGCCCTCACTTCACAACTGGCGGCGTTCTCAATTTTTTTAAACATTGTCAACAATCACAGAAACAACACAGGCAATGCTAGCGTCACACAACTTGGCTCAGAGAAGGCAGACAAGCCACTGAAGCTATCTGACCTCGTCCAGCGGCTACTCGCGTCGTCAGCACTTCATGCGGCACGAACGGGTACTACTTTCCGGATGACCCTCGTATATCAGGTCCCTCTTCATCTCGGTGTACTTCTTTCCTCCCTTCATCCCGTCCAACATCCCTATCCTGTTCCTGCCCTTACCTCGCTTGCCCGACATTCTCCCCTCTATTACCCTCTTCAACATTCCACAACCGCTCAATACGCCTTTCATCCATTTTTCCTGCCTCCATAGGATTTCTCTCAACAAACCCCTCTCCTCCCCCACCATTTCTAGTACTTCCTCACTTGTTTTCCTTTTGGTCCATTTCACCATCGCCATTCTTCTCCACACCCACATTTCAAAAGCCTCCAATCTACGTCTATCCTCCTGCTTCAGCGACCACGTTTCCGCCCCGTACATAGCTACGCTCCATATCAGAGTTTTTACGAGTCTCGTCTTAACATCCCTACTCAACGTCCCCGTCATCAACTCCCTCCTCCTTGAGAAAGCCTCCTTGCCTAGCGCAATTCTTCTCCTTACGTCCCTACCACTTTGACCGTGTTGGTCCAAAACACTTCCGAGATATGTAAACTGTTCTACCTGCTCTATTTTTTCCCCGCCTATTTTAATATTTAGCTTAGCCTTTTTCTTTCTGGAAAATCGCATAACCTTTGTTTTACTAATATTGATTCTCATCCCATATTTATCGCACTGAACCACCAATTCACTCAACAATGCTTACAACCCCTTGGCTGACTGAGCAACTAATGCTTGGTCATCAGCAAACCTAACCGATTTTACGAATTCCCCTCCGACTTTCATTCCTACCTCCAGTTCTTCCCATGCCTCTTTAATCATTTCCTCTACATATACGTTGAACAGTACCGGTGACAATGGGCAACCCTGCCTTACACCTCTTCCTAACACTGCCCATCCGGACTCTCCGTTCCCCACTCCCACCTGAGGAGTCTGAGACATGTACAGGTTGCTGATCAGTCTCCTGTCCCTCTAATCCATTCCTATTTTCTGCAATACACGCATTAATTTTTCCCAATTCACTCTATCAAACGCTTTTTCGAAATCTACAAAACAGGCAAAAACGTCCTGATTGTATTCTATATTCTTCTCGACTAGTGATCTCATTACTGCAATGGCATCACGCGTACCTCTTCCTTTCCTGAACCCAAACTGATCATCCCCTAAGTAATCATTTGCCTTACTCTCTATCCTTTTGTTGATGATCCTGAGAATAACTTTAGCTGCGTGGGATATCAAACTTATTGTTCTGTAATCCTCACATGACGAAGCCTTTGCCTTTTTTGGAATAGGAACTAACACCGATCTCACAAAATCTTCCGGCCAGATTCCTTCCTCATAGATACTACGAATCAGTCCATATATGGCCTTCTTCCCACCTTTCCCAAACCATTTCAACATTTCTGCAGGAATATTGTCCACCCCCACAGTCTTATTTGCTTTCATCTCCTTTAATGCCCTTTCTATTTCATCGTCGAGTATGCCTGGACCTAAGCTATCTTCTTCTACGTCATGTTCCTTTTCTATGTCTAACCTCGTCGGCCTAAGTTCTTTACCATACAGTGTTTCTATATATTCCTTCCATCTCTCTTGGATTTTTCCTGGTTCAACTATTATCTTACCCCATTTATCTTTAACTGTTAGCACAGATCTTGCCTTCGTACTTCCCGATAATAACTTAACCTTGCTGTATAGAGCACCAATTTCACCCTTTTTCTGTAAACTTTCCATATCCTCGCATTGCGTTTTCTACCATTCTTCTTTAGCGTTATTTGTGGCCCTTCTCAATTTATTGTTTAACTCTTTGTACTTCATTTTGCCTAACTCTGTGTTTACATTTTTCCATCTTCTTCTCTCATCCATCTTTGCAATCATCTCATCCGTTACCCATGGTTTCCTTATCCTTTTCCCGTTAACGGTTCCTATAGTGTCTTTAGCGGCTTCCAATATCCCTTTCTTGATACATTCCCATTTTTCTTCGATAGTACTCAGTTCTTTACCGTCATCCATCATTTTCTCTACAGCCTCCTGATACTCCTTCCTCGTTAATACATTTACTGCTTCTAAATTCCATTTTTTAACCCGCCGCCCTTGCCTTATCTTCTTGAAATGAACATTACATTTCATAACAACTAAATTGTGGTCAGAGTCCGCATCCGCACCTGGGAAACTGTGCGAATTTATCACACTGTTCCTAAACCTGTGCCTAACCATAATATAATCTAACTGATACCTTTCTGAGTCACCTGGCATTTTCCATGTATACCTACACCTCAATCATGCTAAAAGATATTTTAGCATGATCAAAAAGAAATGAAGAAATAATGTCACAGGATTTCAAGAGCTGATCTCTTTCTGGTTTTAATAGAATTTTGTGTTAGTAAATATGCAGAGATATTCTAAATATACATACATTTGCTCCATCATCCCCCATGATGCATCCCCCATGGTCCCACTCCTCCTCTTCCTGGATTGGGGTCCCTCCTGGTCCATGGGCCATTGTTCCTCCAGATCCATGCAACAGTTCAATTTTCTTTATATTAAATGTTACCATGAAAATGATCTTTTCAGTCTGATCTAAATATTTTCCATAAATTCTAACCTGAAAAACCACAGTGCAACTTATGGGCCCAGAAATACAGCACTTTTTCCTACAATCAAGATGTGTAAGACACCCTTCCAGCAAAGAAGAAGCCAAGGCTGCTCTGAGCAGGAAAAAATGGAACACCTGACAACGCAGAAGAACTCTTCCCGCCTTAGTAGCCTTGGAGGCTGGAAAGGCGCAGTGTAAGGGCTACTACGCAAGAGCCCTTGCAGGGAGCAGTCAATATAGAGCTTCAGGGATACAGTTTGACATGCAATAAATAACTGTAATTTGGTGTAATCTTTATTAAATTATTAGGACATTTACAGCACATAAACATTGATAATTAAAACAAAAATTAATTACATATTTAGAATTAATTTAACTCATTTAAAATTGCCACTCCCATTCTGCTGAAGGTTCAGTTTCCAGATGCAATTGAATGTGGAAGATATAACCAAAAGAAGTGAGGAAAGGCTTAATTAACAATTTCAACTTATCACAGTAGGAAACATTATTATGAGAAAATGCACGACAATAGAAAAACAGCAAAGATAAACTGAAATCAAAATGGAAATCATGCAATTCTCTTATACAAAATTGAATTGCTGGCACTTTAGTAGTAAAGTTCATGACACACACATTTTCTCTTTCATGTCTTATGAACAAAATCTTGCAAAAGAGTGGTAGAAAAATTCTGCTACAAATGTGCTATCCTTAATGGCCCATGTTGGCTCCTTCTGTGTAGGTTTTTTTACCAACATATTGGTTTGTCAACAAGGGAGATCAATATTCAAGCTGTAAAGAAGGAATTTGCATATGTAATGGCATGTGAAGATTACAGTAGAAATAATAGGGAATGAATTATAAAAGTAAAACTTACTTAAGCTGTGAATTAAATGGGAATGCATGTACACATAACACAAAAATAAGATGTGAAGCAGCTAACAAGTAGGTAACAAGTAACTAATTAGGAGTAGGTTTTACTTTAAAAAGTAGAATTATATGCCAAAATGTACCAGACAAAAGTTAACTTTATTCTTGTAGAAACTGAAGTGATAGAGATAAGGTAAAGATACATCATCTTTAAGCTTACTACAACCAATGATTTAAAGTTGTGATTTATACATAAATAATCAATGATCCTTCGTATGAACACATATACATCTGAATTGCACATATATCCAAAACAGCCAACATTCCCTACTGTACCCACCCAGGAGCATTATTCCAAACTACTTCATATGAATGATAATTTCAAAATTACATGATGAAAAGCAAATAAGCTTGATTACCCAGTGGCAAGTCACCTTCCCTTCATCTTCTAATATCCTAAACCATGTTTATCATAAATGCATTCCTCTACTGTTTTCAACACAGCAATATCCAATATCTTCATTAATTATTACAATTGATCATTATTTTCTAAAACTTTTCAACAGATTTTTCTGTAATGCAACAATTTCAGAGAGTAAAAATCATTCGCCTTGACCAGGATTTTTCTGTGATTAAGATTTTTCTGTGTTAAGATATTTTACCTAACTCATAAACATACATTCATGTATTTCAGTAGTATGTGGAAATTAACCATGACTGAAACCATTCAACTTGAGAGGTATTTGAACCCTCCTCTCTGTAATGTGTGTCCAGCAAATTACACCAACATGCTATCTTCCTTCAGGGACAATTACTGGGAGGGTTTTATGGTTACAAAACATCCCCAATTTTGAGGTTCAAATTCAGGTAAAAGCAATTGATTTTTTTCATGGAAAGTTCCCATATATTAAAGACTATAACTTATTACAGAGTATGTGTAACTGCAAACAATGTCCTTTGCAAAATATTCCATCTTAGTTACCACAGTGCACTTTCTTTCTAATCACGAATTTTGATACAGGTAAGATAGCAGCTATTTTTAGATGGAATATAATACACTATTACTAGTTTTATTCTCATGCCGGCTAAGTTCAAATGTATGTTATATGTCACAGGTAAAAGATATTGATGACCTCAAAAATAGCAGGAACTAAACTAATTATCAGTACACTCTTTGAGTGTACAACTGCAAATGACATGCCAAATACAGTGAAATGTAACTCTAAAAACAAGTCAAAGACACTTGGAATTGAAAAACTATGTGACAGAGACCACAATTTCACTACGGTAACACATCTCCTTCACCAGATTCAATCTACAGGGGGTTCATAAACTCAACTAGCAGGACAAGGGTGTTATGAAGCACAAGATCAGGGAGGAATGCAGTCTCAAAGTTGCAAAACAGATATGAGAGATTTCATCGATTACCATAAATATCTACACCCAGATGAATGATCAGAAGGTGGACAAAGAATATCTGAAAAAATAATTTCCCTTCTTGCATATCCAAAGCACGACCATTAAGTGATGGTGTCACATTAAAAACACTATTGAGGAAGGCAACGGGAGACCACCTCAATTATCATTCCCAAGAATGTAATGATGGGCACTATAGAGAATATGAGTCCTGGCAGCTACGGGACTCAGCCCAAGCAGCCGTGTGTCATGCCTGGCAGCGGGGGAAGCAAGGCTTCCGCGGTTCTCATCCCACGAAACCCTTGCAGGGGAGAAATAACATAATCAGGACAGAAGATGCAGAAGAAGACAAAAGTAGTTGAATAGGAACATGGAACATCAGGACAATGTTGAGGACAGGCAAATTAGAGAATATTAAGCGAGAGATGGAAAGAGGTAAATTAGATGTTTTAGGTCTCTGCGAGGTGAGATGGAAGGATAGCGGGGATTACTGGAGTGACAATTATAGAGTGACATACACCGGCGGGGACCAGAGACAATAAGGGGTTGCCGTAATATTAAATAAAGGGGTAGGAAGAAGCGTAGTCAACATAGAGCAAGCAACTGATGGAATTTTACTAGTAGAGATTAAAGCAGAGCCGACAAACTTGGTCATTGTTCAGGTATACATGCCACCGAGCAACCACAAGGAGGAAGAAGTCGATAGGATGTACGATGAGTTAGAGGATGTAATCGCATGTGTTCCCGCAGGGAAACATTTGATAGTGATGGGGGATTGGAATGCGATGGTAGGCGAAGGAAGAGAGGGTGGTGAGGTGGGGGACGATGGATTAGGCACGAGGAATGCACGCGGGGAGAAAGCAATTGAATTCTGCAGGAGACAGGGGTTAGTCATCACCAACACATGGTTTAGACACCACAAAAGGCGTAGGTATACATGGAAAATGCCAAGTGACTCAGAAAGGTATCAGTTAGATTATATTATGGTTAGGCACAGGTTTAGGAATAGTGTGACGAATTCGCACAGTTTCCCAGGAGCGGATGCGGACTCAGACCACAATTTAGTTGTTATGAAATAATCCATCCATTTCAAAAAGATAAGGCAGGGGCGACGGGTTAGGAAATGAAATGTAGAAGCATTAAATGGATTAACGAGGAAGGAGTATCAGCAGGCTGTAGAGAAAATGATGGATGACGGTAAAGAACTGAGTACTATCGAAGAAAAATGGGAATGTATCATGCAAGGGATATCGGAAGCCGCAAAAGACACTATAGGAACCGTTAACGGGAAAAGGATAAGGAAACCATGGGTAACGGATGAGATGATTTCAAAGATGGATGAGAGAAGAAGATGGAAGAATGTAAGCACAGAGTTAGGCAAAATGAAGTACAAAGAGTTAAACAATAAATTTAGAAGGGCCACAAATAAATCAAAAGAAGAATGGTGGAAAACTCAATGTGAGGATATGGAAAGTCTACAGAAACAGGGTGAAATTAGTGCTCTAAACAGCAAGGTTAAGTTATTGTCGGGAAGTAAGAAGGCAAGATCTGTGCTAACAGTTAAAGATAAGTGGGGTAAGAAAATAGTTGAACCAGGAAAAATCCAAGAGAGATGGAAGGAATATATAGAAACACTGTATGGTAAAGAACTTAGGCCGACGAGGTTAGACATAGAAAAGGAACATGACGTAGAAGAAGATAGCTTAGGTCCAGGCATACTCGACGATGAAATAGAAAGGGCATTAAAGGAGATGAAAGCAAATAAGGCTGATGGGGGTGGACAACATACCTGTAGAACTGTTGAAATTTTTAGGAAAATGTGGGAAGAAGGCCCTTTATGGACTGATTCGTAGTATCTATAAAGGAGGAATCTGGCCGGAAGATTTTGTGAGATCGGTGTTAGTTCCTATTCCAAAAAAGGCAAAGGCCATATCATGTGAGGATTACAGAACATTAAGTTTGATATCCCACGCAGCTTAAGTTATTCTCATGATCATCAACAAAAGGATAGAGAGTAAGGCAAATGATTACTTAGGGGATGATCAGTTTGGATTTAGGAAGGGAAGAGGTACGTGTGATGCCATTGCAGTAATGAGATCACTAATCGAGAGGAATATAGAATACAATCAGGACATATTTGTCTGTTTTGTAGATTTCGAAAAAGCGTTTGATAGAGTGAATTGGGAAAAATTGATGCGTGTATTGCAGAAAATAGGAATGGATTGAAGGGACAGGAGACTGATCCGCAACCTGTACATGTCTCAGACTGCTCAGGTGTGAGTGGGGAACGGAGAGTCTGGATGGGCAGTGTTAGGAAGAGGGGTAAGGCAGAGTGGCCCATTGTCACCGGTGCTGTTTAACGTATATGTGGAGGAAATGATTAAATAGGCATGGGAAGAACTGGAGGTAGGAATGAAAGTCGGAGGGGAATTCGTAAAATCGGTTAGGTTTGCTGATGACCAAGCATTAGTTGCTCAATCAGCCAAGGGGTTGCAAGCATTGCTGAGTTAATTGGAGGTTCAGTGCGATAAATATGGGATGAGAATCAATATTAATAAAATAAAAGTTATGCGATTTTCCAGAAAGAAAAAGGCTAAGCTAAATATTAAAATAGGCGGGGAAAAAATAGAGCAGGTAGAACAGTTTACATATCTCGGAAGTGTTTTGGACCAATACGGTTAAAGTGGTAGGGACGTAAGGAGAAGAATTGCATTAGGCAAGGAGGCTTTCTCAAGGAGGAGGGAGTTGATGACGGGGACGTTGAGTAGGGATGTTAAGACGAGACTCGTAAAAATCTGATAATGGAGCATAGCTATGTACAGCGCCGAAACGTGGTCACTGAAGCAGGAGGATAGACGTAAATTGGAGGCTTTTGAAATGTGGGTGTGAAGAAGAATGGAGAAGGTGAAATGGACCGAAAGGAAAACAAATGAGGAAGTGCTGGAGATGGTGGGTGAGGAGAGGGGTTTGTTGAGAGAAATCCTATGGAGGCAGGAAAAATCGATGAAAGCCGTATTGAGCAGTAGTGGAATGTTGAAGAAGGTAATATAGGGGAGAATGTTGGGCAAGCAAGGAAAGGGCGGGAACAGGATAGGGATGATGGATGGGATGAAGGGAGGAAAGAAGTATATAGAGATGAAGAGGGACCTGATGTAGATTAGGTTGCTGGATTGGGTTTTGTTTGGGGTTACAAAATGTTTATTTGATAGTTGTGTCCATCCAAAAACCTACCTTAACTGGTAGATTACCTAATAATATTATCCAAAGCCTTAGCTCATCACTAGCAAAATATATTTTTTATTCTAGTGTTTCTAGGGTGCTTTTACCCCTGAGGTCCTGTACCTGATTTCACTTGATATCAGGTAACGCCAGCTTACCATTCATGACTATTAAATTCAATGCCTTTAGCAAGCACATGAACTAATTAACCTACCAAATTAACGTAACTTATCAACATTAATAAACACTATGAACAGACTTATACAAGCATTTATTTGGTTAGAACTATAACTTGAGAAGGCTTCAGTTCTACAAAATATTTTGCTGTGACATTTATTTTTCAAAAATGCCCATTTGTTTCAGAATTTCAAATGACAAAGTCCTCCTTTCCATGTTTTGTCACCTTGCTGCCATTTTTTTCATATGGAGTCACCACTACCATTTTAAATTATTATCCCACTTAATGTTAAAAAATTATCAATGAAATCAATTTATTACAATTAATAACTTCCACTACACAAAATTATCTCTGGAATACATTAATGATGGCAAGACAAAGTTAATTAATATGAAATTGTAATGGCTGTATTCAGTCATCACAGCAATCCTGAACGCATAATCTATTCTGCACTGGCCCAAAGAAAATCAAGAGAATAAATGTTTAACATGTATCTAACGGCATTATAACCATGTCCAAATGCATATTTACTATATTTTAAAAGGAATTATGCATCATTTCCTAAAAACGCACACAGGCTTCTAAGGAGTCTCAGATATAAAAATGCATTTTAACCACTTACCCAAATTGAGTTGCTCACTTCAAATTTGAATGTTTGCCTTTTACGCTAGACGAGCCTTTTTTTCAGGAGGTGGTTTCATTCGCGTGTTTTGTGACAAAGGGGTGTCTGGCTTTTCTATCTTGACATCAACCCTGATATCTGATTTGACATCTTCTGGAACTAATCAAAATACAATTACATAGATACGTGCCAACTTAAGAGACACGAAACTCACTCAATTTTATTTTAAAGGAACTACTTACCAGGATTAATTTTAGTGTCAACTGCAGGCATGGATGGAACTTTAATGGGAAATTTTCTTGTTAGCTCAGTTAAAAGCATATCCACCCTCTGACGCTGAAATAAGGAACTTGGTTCTTCTTTCGCATTTTCTTTCTTAGCCATTTTATCTTTGAGATTCTTTTCCTTCAAATCCCATGTGTACCCTTTCGATGGGTGATATCTCGAGTATGACACCGTTTCATCAAAAGCTGACTGTAGATGATGTATCGTAGACAGCTGTCGCAAAAACAAACAGCATTTAAGCAAGTTTATGATTACGAGTGGTTTTGTATATATATAGACTATCCATGGGCAATGGTTGCCGAAAATTTTGTGTGTCCAGGATTACACGGTATTACAATGAATAAAAAATTAATGATCAGTTGCGCTTATGATTCATAGAGATCATTCAACAAGGAAGGGGACCTCCAACTCACCAGTCTGGAATTTAATACAGATCCTAAATCCGGAGCTTGATAAATTACTCCAGCAATTATATAATAATCTGCCAAAGGTGTAGCCTGAGTAGGAGAATGTCTGTGTTGCTTTCGTATGACATAAAGAATAGGCTCTTGGACGTGAAGCAAAATGTATTCTGGGCCAGTCATGTTCCTGAAATTGTAGAATACAAAATATCATGGGTACAAGCTGATTTTTGAGCTATCTTGCTTAATTACTAAGGATATAAACATACGTTAACTGCTCAGGAGCTAGTCTCTGCATTTTAATGCTTTCATTGTTGCAGGTCCTATCAAAAAATGGGTTGTTTCTTTCACAGAAGTAGTCCAATATATTTGACGGATTTAGAATAGGAATCCAAGCACTGTCGTGCCAAGATAACCCAAGCGGATTTTCTGAAATTATTTAAATATCATGACAAAAGTTAGTCGTTTGATTGAAATCATTTATATAGTGACACCGTGATTAATATTTAAGACATGATAAATAATATTACCTTTTGTCTCCGTCATTGTGGAAAGCAGAACAGCTAAAATCAAAACGTTAAGCTCAAAATCGGCAAACTCAGTTCTCCATACGTAAACAAAACAAGTGATTGCGCAAAGTTATCAGCACTTGTTTCAACCAAATGAAGCAGAATTGCCACCAAACTTTTAGCAGTACGAGCCTATCATCGACGAGATCTTTCATTGCCAACCCCAAGATTTTATTTTGTATTACGGTCCTCGATAGCTCTCGAAGGAAATATTATGGCGGGTAAAACCTGTGGAAAATCTGATCCAGTGTTATTTAAAAACACAATGATTTATAAAGAATATTACTATGCAACGAAGTTGTATTGTAAATCCATTTTGGCAGAACTAAGGGGAAAATGTTTTCGGCCAATGTAGTTGCCGCACAAGGCAAGATTGGCACACTTTTGCATTCTCTTAATAGCATAAAACTGTTAGAAAATACTTGTCCTTTCACCGAATGTGAAGGTGTTGCAAAAACTGAGGAAATTGCCTACTTGAGCAATATAACAAGGTGAGTTGGTGGAGAGTCAAAACTTGTTAGGCGTCAGAAAAACATCATGAAAGAATGTCAGTGGAATATATTGAAAATACGCAAAGTTATGTCATGTCGTTTTGGTTGAAAGGGTGAGTCATATCCCCAAGCAGTTTCCTATATGAGAGAATGGTAAATGGATTGAGAGAAGCGGTCAAACCAAAGAGGTATTGGTGAATGTAGTCGAAATGACTCTCGACAGATGTGGTATCGGAAATTTTAGGAAGGGAATATCTTGTATTCATGCATAAGGTGTAAATATGATGGCGGTATGTTTATTGTCTAACCCTAAAATTAAACCTGCGTGCCTTTTGGCACACTTAACATTTTTATGATACCCCTATGGAAAAACTATCTGAATCTAAGCATTCATACAGTTTTACAGACTATATATTGTATTTTAGGCACAATTCACACAACATGATGAGGGGCGCATGACTGTATGAAACCAACTGACCTTTAAAAAAAGAACAAGCAGTGAAACAAGAAAACCCAATGTAGGCAATTCAAGATTGGTCCTTTCAATAATCAAAGCACATTGAATTACATGACTCCAGGGGTAGGCAGCCTGTCTCATTAACTGAAGCCACCCTACAAAATACTTCAGTCCAGTTTACAAATAGTTGAATAGTAGGTATAGAATCTGAAGATTTAAGGTATTGCTACATGAGCTTATTTTGGTGATGTCAATTCAAAAGTATAATGCTCGTGCCCACTTCAGACCCTTGCTAAAAATAAAAAAGGTTGCCAACTCTTGCACCAGCATCTTACCTTTATTTTCATGAAAATCCACCCAAAGGGTTGGGCCTTAGCATTTCCACTTCTTTCGTGACTACCCACATGTCTATTTTAGTCATCTGCTAGGAATTCATGTTCTTATCAATTCTGCCATTGGGATTGCTGTATCATTTAATATCAATCAGCGTTACCTGCCTCATTCCATTCCCTCATTTCCTCTTTCAGCAAAAAAAGTAAACAATTTTTTTCCACATGTGATTATCGTATCTATGGTATTTGTAGACTGTTTGAATTACAACCCAACTAAAAAAACATTACAAGGAGAAAAAGATTTGATTTTATTCCTACTGGGCTTTAATTCATGCTCTTTTTGCTGAAAAATTCTAGTCTAGTTTCATAATATATTATACTTTGCCTTTAAGTGTCACTGAAGGTAAGATCGTTTCATACAGTCATCATACATAATTTCAAATCAAATTACACATTTGGATAAGGCTTACATTTATGCTGGGTCATACATGCTTTGGATGACCACTCTTGACCCTATGACAGGATGTGTTGGCTAGGAATGTTGGAATGAGAAATATCTTCAAATACACTTGTATACATATCATGTTCATATGCATTGGCAACCGGACAGAACAACAGGAAACTGACTCAGAAAGAATTTATTTACATACCATGAGAAAAGAGTCCAGAAACCAGGTGAAGGTAACAGAATTTTCTTGAACTAGTTAAAAATTCCAAGAGCTCATAAATTGTATAGCTGTAGTAAGACAACCAGCATAGTGAGTGCAACAAATATTTCTCAATGCATTTTTCTCTGGTATCCAGGCCATTTTATTTGGTTGAAGAGTATTTTGATTGTTACTTTGATGATGCTGTATTTCTTCTGACATAATTATGGTTATTCCATCTAATCATGAAAAAATATTATACTTTATTTTGGAGAATAACAGCAAATGGAAAAAATCTGTCAAATTCAAATAGGTGAACTGGAACTACAAATAGGTACCTATTACAAGATTAAATCATCACATTTCTGAAACAAAAATATATTTATTCAATTACAATCACATATTGTTCTAAAACAATTAACAGCACTTTTTAGTTGTCAACTCAGGCTGTGAATATATTCTCCCCAATTCAGTTGAGAGAATTCACTTCAAGTAACACTTCCATAATATTGCCTCAATTCAGACCTATCACCAGCTAACAAGTCAAAACGACACCTCATTCCACTGACACAGAACTTCCACATTCAACACAGAAGAGAAAGGCCTTTGTGGCCACTTTATTGAGTGAATATCCTTAAAAGTAATGATTCCCTACACATAGTGAATCAAATACATTTATGAGGCTAACATTTCTATCATAGCAAAATTTCATTCTACTTTTTAACAAAATTTTGACCAATCTTCATAAAGCAATGAACTCCACAAATCATACGTACAATTTACAAGGTAATCAAACTAAATGACAATAACATAATGCCTTTGTGGAATATAAAAAAAGACACATCAGGGACAATTTGGGCACAAACATGAAGTACATTCACAATGTATCCCATGCCCATGGAAATTTAAAGCTCAAGTTTAGTCTGAATGGGTATCCTAAAGAAATGGGAAAAAAAGTATCTCGATGACTGTTTAAGTATGTGCCTTAATTAATCATCAAATTTTGAGGAAAATGGAACAATTGATGATCCTCCCAATTATTAATAGATATCTAGAGATTCATAGCATGACCGAAACCACATTATTTTTTTACACACAAGGTTTTCACATGCATAACATAAAGTGCACCTTTCTAGACAAAACATCAGTGTTTTATTTAACCCACTATAGCTTCAGTTCTCAAGCCAATGCATGGAAAAAGGCCTTGGAAGGAGGAAGGCACCTACTTTTGATCACTTATTATGGTGGAGGGCATTTTTCATGTATTTCTCGACGATCGCCTGTCAACAAATTCACATTCTAAACACTTAGTTCTCAACATTCCTCTCACTTCACCCCTCAGGGAAAGAGCAGGCAATAATACGATTTCTTACCCAGCCTGTCTGTATTCTTTATTTACCAGAAATAAATTGTTCCTAAAATTGGTGCTGCAGTAGAAAATAACATTTCATTTGTTTACCCAATTTCATTATCACTTTAAAAAAATAATAAGTCATTAAAAACCACAATGCATTTCAAAATTTCTGCTCCTTCAACCTGCACTAGGGAAATAGAAAATCCTCCCATTACCCCCTCAAGCCATTTTCCTCCCTTTGGCACATGATTTCTCAAGTGCCAAAACCCTAGTTTGTCTCCCTACAATACAAAAGAATAAGGAATACTAGTGGTGTAGTATACAAAATAATGCTTTTGTCACTATGCTTCCACTATATCCACAACTACTCAATGGCTGTGTGCACCACCATCAGTTGTGTACTATATTTTGTTTTACGTGCCAAATAAGCTGTTAATATAACTTACTTATTCATGCTAACAGCTAACAAGAGTATTTTCCACAAGAAGAAAATATTTTATTAGTTAGTAGACACACATTCTCATGCCACAACCAATTCTCCAATTTTTCAATGTGCCGAGCAGTCTGTTTCTGCCAATGAGTCAGAAGAGGTCAAATAGTCTCACCATTTTGGCTCAACCACAAAGATCTACACCATGGTATGCAATTTATAAACCACAGGTGTAACAAAACAACTTCATTTCAGTCTGTATTTCCACTCTCCTTAAAGATACCAAAAAAAACACAGAAAGTTGATGCCTATCTTCAGAAATTGCACAATTTTCACAATGGATTTTGCTTCTGCCACAATTTTCTCCATCCATGCACATAGAACTGTATAACAACGTTGAAATAAGCACTCTTTTACTTTCAAGACCATTGCCTCACAATTCAAAGATAAAAGCAAAACAAAATACAATTTCAATCTCTTCACAATTCCATCACAAAAATGAGGTTTGTCTTTACACACACACACACTCTTTCTCTTTCAACATACCTCCCAATCCAAATACAGTTTTCATTTACTTTAACATCAACTATTACAATCTTGCTTAGAAGTCCTAAAGATATCAGAGCTTTTAAAAGCATTTACTACAGGCTTAATGAACAATTTTGCTTTCAATCACTTCATAAGCCAAGTGTATTCAATACAAAGATGAATTGGGATGTTATTGAAACATGAATAAAATTTTCAAATTGGAAATTGAAGGCTTAATTGTCAAAAAAAAATCATTTACCAATCAGTGGAAACTTTCCATCCCAATTGTAAAATAGCTGAGAAGACATAAAGTCTTAGGAAAGGATGAATAATGAAACTTGTAATGACAATCTTTCAACATAAAAACATCTTTCATTTAAAATATTCTATCATTAATACTACTACTCAATAAGCATCTAGAGTCCAAAATTTATCTTCTCAATTTTTAAAACTTTTCATGAATCTTAATGAGCATGTAATGACAGTTTCACAAAAAAATAAAAACATATCTTTTACCAGTGTTGTACTCTAACCCCATCTGAACATCCTGTATATGGTTCTGAAGAACTTTCTCACAATTTTGGGCGCTATTGGTCACAAAAGTAATCCAAAATATTTATATTACAAAGAAATTGCAAATACATTCATCCAACTTCGTAAACAGCAAAAATAAAATTCAATACATGGACAAGTCCATACTTTTTATTCCTGAGTTGTCCTAAAACTAACAATTACTGTAACAATGCCATTATTTCTCCTTTAAAAAAACTTATTCAATGTTAAATTGAAACAAACACCATTGAATTCCTAGAATAAGAAGTTAACTAAACAAGGGTGTAGAACATCTAGTCAGATTGCATAAAGAATTTGTTTCACCACAAGACCCAATTCAACTAAAGCTAACTACATATTACAAGACAGATTTTCTCAACAATTGATCCTCAAAAGAAATTTATTTGAATTATCAATAATTTATTTAAATTTTTGTCTAAAATGAAAATAAAAGTAATTTAGGACTTCTTAGCAAGATATGCCACATAACATGACAAAAAAAGGAGCTGCTGCATCTTTACAAAAATAATTTTTTTATTCCAATAAGGTATCAATTTTTACCAGGTCCCAAACCATGGACAAATTATGAAATGATTTCTAGTGACTGGCAGACAATTGCTTAGATTTACAATCAAGATGTATACTGCTGTCAGTTCTCTTCAATTTGTAGCTAGATTCTCAAAAAAGTATGAATTGCAGATGTAGTTTCTTGAAAAAAAGAGTGGCTTTGGATGAATTACTCTATCTATATACCTAAATAATGGAGTTTTTCTCTTTATTCATACAATTACTGAAGTATACCAGGGTGAATACATCTTCTATATTTGAATATTATATATATTAATGTATATATTTGCATATATAAACATATATTTATATATCTATTACATGCAACACATAATAAGATAAATATGATACACAATCATTAACTTCAGAACAACCTACATCCAGCCTGGAAATTTTAAACCAACTTTTCATAAATTATATCAAGAACATTTTAATAACTTTATGATTCTCATTTAAATATGTCCCAGAGGACAGTTTGTACCTTTTGTTTAATTTGTATTCATTTTGTGTGCCCTGTGGAAGATGAGCTTGCTAATACATAAGGCATCAGACGCATTACAAAAAAGTTTCAATGATAAAGACAAGGGAGTTCGGAATTTTAATAATCATTCCCTCACTTTAATGGCCATTATAACAAAACATGTTGGCTTTGCTAAAAAATGCAAAAATACTATTTAATCGGTGGTACCTGTTATTCTGTGAGTTATGTACCCCACATTCCATATCAAAGCTATGAAAACTTAATTTAATGTTGTATTTGACATTTCTATATTTGCATTGGCAAGTTTAAGCCACATGAATGTCAATACATTTGCCTATTTTGTAATTCTCTTATTGCTTAATGCAGATGAAAAATATTGAAATACTAGAGTTTACAGTGGATATTTAAACAAATAGAATTTGAAGTCAATTCACCACATTTACCAAAAAGAAAGACAGCTTTGATAACATGATGGTCCTCCGGCACCGATAGGCATGGTCAATGAAAAGCAATGATATTACTGCCTTATTTATCATTAAGGGTTATGCCACTCAGTTTCAGCAATTTTATGATGTCCAACAATACAAGCATCACGATTACTTTGTTTTATCTAATTCAAGGACTAGGAAAAGTTCCATTCCCTCTAAGCATGCTTGACCATGTTTACATAACCTTTCTTATCACTCTTCCCCCCATTCATTTTGAGTTATTTCTGGATAGCCTTCACCATGTAAAAATTAGGAGCCAATACAAGCTCTCAGATAATTTATTTTAACTAGTTAATAGACACACATTTGAACATTATGGAAATATTTGAAGGGAAAAATATTGAAATTTAACTTTCTACTGATGAAAAAAATTAAACTGGGTATAGACTGAACAGGGATTATGCTGTAAAAACGACTGTAGTTTCACTAGCTAAGTGAGAAATAAAATACTGGGAGACTTGGAAAGAGTAAAACTTAACAAAAAAAATCATTCATTTTTAATTTATGAAATGCATGGCTGAATTTTTTAAATGAGAAGAATATGACAAAAATATAAGGATATATGAAAGAATGAGAGACAATGATTTCTTTGGATTAAAATTACAGGCACAACATTTTCTATGTACTCCATGGCTATTAACTGCATACCCACACATCACAAGTTCATCCATTATATATACGAGGCATATTCACCGTAGATATCCATAATATCCATTGGATACACAGATTACAAACAACGGATATCCAAATATCCTCCAATATCCAAGCATAAATGTTTACATATGGATATACATTGCATATATATCATATATACATTGTATACATAGGGGGTAGCATGTATCATCCAGGTTTTACATGCATTTGATTAAGACAAATCATTTTTAGGAAATTAACATAAGATAAAATTTTACAGTGCAATTTGCATCAATGCCATTTCAACAATGGTCTAAAGCTGGAAGTATAATGTATACACATAAAATATCCACAGATATGCATTGTATAATGTGGATGTCCATTGGATATTATTTTATGCAGTGTGGGCTCCTTAGGAGCATACTATTTTTTAGGAAATTGCCCCTGCTTTTCAGATACTAGAGTACAATCAATTTAATAAATATCTATTATGCAAGGGTCCTTTAAAACACTCCGATGACAGGCAATATTAATAAAATGAATGGTAATACTTATTGTTTCAACTGATCTTTACCGATTGCTTCCATAAATTCTCAATGGAGTCATTTCAATAGTTAGTATGATTTCTAGTTTTCTTCATAAAATTAAAGGAACAAACTTCAATGTTATGACTTTAATAATCAAAAAGTGATGAGTAATAGGGAATGTGTAACTATATCATCATGTAAGGAAATACAGTGGGTATAATCTAGGGCTATAGCCAAGCAGGATGGCCAGCAATTAGATAATTTCTGATTCCAGGTTTTCAACATAAAAAATTCAAATTTCAAGTTTTTATGTTACCATTTCACAACCATGTTTCCCTAATGCAATACGTTACTATAAAAGTAAAATTATGACAAAGATGCAAGCTATATTTTTGCAGTAACTATATGTTTTACTCCCAAAATCTATCCAAGTGAGACTTCCATTAAGTTTCTGCAGTACGAACTGGCACATAAATTTAAAATTTGAAAGTTTCTCACTGACAATACAAAGCCTAAATTGCCAACAAAACGAATTTGAACACTAACAAAGCTTTGATTGCATCATCTACACCCCATCCCTGTTCTGATGCCATTATTATTCTTACTGTGTTCCTCTTACATTAATCGCAATGTACTGTTGTTGGAAAGAGATGCATTCCTCTAGATATAAAAAATGTGTATGCATCACAACAATAAATTGCACATTTTTGTTCAGCCCATAAGCTATTTGACACAACCCCTCGTGACTCTTATAGTTTAGTCATTTTCATATAGCCTCGTCTTTCTTTATGGTAAGCATGGGAAGTGGCACGACACTAACATAACGCTGCATGCTATCACAAAAATTGGAGGGAAAAAGAATTTCATTAGTCAACATTAAAATATTCAATTAACCAATGCATGCATCAATCATTCTTAACAGCAAAATGCTTAGACTAATCCATAGTAATGGGTTGATGTGATTTCTGAGCTCAGTTAAAATTACAACATCAAAATTTCCAGTGCCAAAATAAACTGTTCAACATGAGCTCTTCATACTTCAAAAAGGCATTAATATGCACTATAAGCAAAACTTTACATTACCAATGTCATTTTTTTCAGCAGTCTTTTTCATTGCTGGCATTCAATGTTTTATTTTTTTCATTAGTTAATTAACTTTAAAGATTAAACATAGAGACTGAACTGTTAGGGAAGAAAATCTTTCCTTAAAATACATCAACAGAATCTATCCCTCACTATATGTATGGCCACTAGAATATCTATTTTATATACACTGAAGCCAACTTTGTAGGACTGAATAGAAAAATGCCACCACTTAAAGCATGTGACTGAACAAATTGATAAGCATTTCCTTAGTAACACATCCACTAATGAACAGTGTACAGCTACAGTCCAATTACTATAGAACATCAACCTTTGATCAGAGTATTCCTCAGAATGCATAATCTATCAATAAATCCTTTGCGATGAATTGAAATTATCTGACACTCCCTGATTTTCCCTGACATTGTTTTAAAATTAATTAAGTTTTGACGTTAAGATAACTTACCTCTAATGGGTATCTACTATGGGCTTTTTTATCTATTTGTTTCAAGTAAAAATTAATGCAATATTGACAAATATCAAGCTTCATATCTTTAGTTTCAGAAGCAGGTTGGTGTTTGTAGTATAAATTTGACAACAATCAATGCCATTTAATTGCATATCTAACAAATAAAATGTTCCACAATGGACAATGTCCTACAGCTTCCAATGAACATTTCCTTCCTTAATTACTTGTTTTCACACTCAACTTGTGCTTACTTTTCCCTTTATTGATTAGCCAAATGTCTTAATTTTCTTCAAAAACTACTGAAAAGACATTCAAAATTAATGATGCCCACAATAGAAGTCAAGAATGTACAGAAGATATTTAACGTAATTAATGATGCTTACATCACTGTAACTGCCAAAGGTGATCGAAATCAATAACTAAGGAATTTTTTTCATGAAAAATATTAAATGAGAGAAATTATATACATGCTTCATAAATTTTATGCTATGCTGCAACCAACTAATCTTTAGGGAAACCTTCTCAGAGGAATTTCATGGCTATTCAATTATTTCTACCAGATATTTTCCTGAATTCCCAGTATTGTAATCATTTTTAAAATTTAAATTATTAATTTTCTCCCTTTCCAGTTCAGAATCAACAATAAAAACATTATCTGCAACCACATGCATAAATTTTTCAACATCAGTATTAGAGTCAACCCACCACTACTGACTAATGTACCTAAGCATTGTATTTTTTTGCATAATTGTGTGAGTAAAAAAGTACACTCTAAATTTTAGAAATTCACTTCATGGTTACCACAAAAATATACATTTGTCCTTTTTATATGTATTTCTGTGGAACATGGCATTGAATCCTATTTAAGTTCTCGTTTATGCAGACAATAACTTTTATTCCATCAATAGCAAAACAATATATTGGTTCTATTTAAGCTCAGGTATGGATTTATTTAGTTCTGTCCATTATTAATCGATAATAAAATTCTAAAATTGAAAAATTAACATTCTTCCACAGTGGCTGAGGCAGACCTGGCAATTAAGAGCATGAGTATCAATGAGGTCCTGCACACAATAAAATAAAATTCACTCATTTCAAAGAATGCTATCCTGAGTCAATTTATTGTGCGATTAACAGTCATACTCTGATGGGATTACTGGGGAACAACACCTACAGAAACTGCAGACTTCCATCAAAATATATACTTTCTCCACAAAATTCAATGAAAATAAAATTTTTCATACAGCTTAAGAATGTTTTATGATGTAATTACTAGGTTACTTCCTTTAAGATTAGACCATTTTGAATATTCCATTCAACCTTTCCAAATACTGAAAGATCAGTTTAAATTAATACAGAGATATTTGCTCAGCATTTTGATAAATGAACATGAGTAAATTCAGAATAATAATAGCTACAGAAATCAAACTGGTACTTCATTAGTAATGTACAATAAAACAGAACTTGGCAAAGATGTTTGTACACTTTCCTATAGCTTTCCAAATATACATATGTATGAATTCAACAGCAAAGAATTACCTATTTTCAGTCTTTAAAAGATAAACATATGACTGCATTAAGATTCCAATAGAGACAACAAAACTTAATCAGTGATCTATTATTGCAATAACAAGCAACAACCAATTGTAGTTGTAGACTTTCTGATAAGCTTAAAAGCAACAACGCTCACCCCAAACTCCTTGTATAAACTATATAGCTTAAGGAATATGAACAGAAGACCACTAAAATTTCTATTCCCTATTTCAACTCACAAATCTGCGTGCACGCATGGTATCCCAGACAAGTGATACCGCTACAATAAAATTAAACCACACATTAATGCTTATAAGTTAATAGGGATTACTTGATTCGATGAGACTTGAGAAACACCCCTTTCAAAAAATAAACTGTCAATTATGAACATTGGTGCCACAACCTGAACTAGCTAGCCACAGCCAACCAGCATTATCTTCACAAGACATTCTTCTTGGAAGTTGAACTTTATCAACCTCAGCAATCACACTTCAGCATTCATTCAAAGAAATTTACAATAATATTTATAATAAAGACTACCCATCAGCCTTCTCTTTACATCCTAGCTCCTACCAGTCAGCAGTACTTCAGTAGTCATATCCCAACATTTTTAACATAACTCTATCGAATTGTAATTATTATTTGTACATTCAGTCTTTAGTTGAAAGAGCTTCTTCCACCTAATGTTTGCATTTCTTAGTTACATCCACCAATTCAACGAAAAGGTGATGAGAAAGCCCTCATCACACCTTCCCCTGTGCAACAACAGCTCCATCACCCACTAAGCAACTTCTTACCTCTACTGAATATAACAGGAATAATAATGGCTCTCTGTAGTGAAGCCACCAAGTAAGCAAATCATTGGACCTCTCTTTATGAGAGAAGGTGGTGATCAACAACAATGCTCAGGAAATCGAATTCCCAGAGACCAAGTAACTCTTTACAATATCATAACATGACATAACTGTCACAGAATGACAACAATATTTATGTTAAAACTCCACAGTATGCATACCTCCCACAGATTTCATTGCGTAGAGGTAGAGAATGCCCTTTTTCCTTCTATCAAGCACACACATCTTCCCTGGACGCATGTGCCACAATGCACACTTTCCTCCTCAAAAGTGTTTATTCATTTTCCTATTACAAGAGCCCAAGCGGATTAGTGCCACTGCCATATTATCTGAAGTAGGCCTCTAGCATCTCCACAAACAACTTGTTCATGGGCACTTTGCCTTCCCTCCGGATGTCCGTCCAGAACCTTCGGAGCACTTGGTCTGCCTGTCGCAACGAGGGCAAGCATAGGAGAAGTTGCTGCAAGTGGTATGTGGAGGTAGATGGCCTTCAAAAAAGTGATATGATTCGATTAGGATCACCATTAGGACACCTGCTGCCAAAACATATCCTCATACATGCAAATCCATCATTACAGTAACTTTGTTTAGTGCTTCACATTCATTTTGCTTAAATCAAGAAATGTCTTCCATCCTGATCACCACAAAAGCTTAACTTCAATCAATAGTTAAGTTACCAGAAAAAGGGCACTTTTTCTGAGCCAAAAATTCCACATGCATTATGACTCAATATGTAAAGCTGAAAAATGCTCTTTTGTGAAGTAAAATATACTCAATTAACTAAAGTAATTAGTAACCATTGTTGTAACAATGATTTTCAAACAGCTAAATATGTCCCAAATATCATCTATGATGATACTTTGGACATTATTTTTTTGACTGACCATGCATGGGGAAAATTGAAAGTTCGTTATTGCAGTGCTCTACTGCTAAGGGGATTTTATTGCCCTTATTATGGGTTAACTGAAGATTTACACCATTAATGTATTTAACCATCAACTTATACTAAAAGAGTTAAGCAATTAACATTTTTTCATCAAAAACCAACTTCATGCACTTATGTGTTATTGTCTTTAAAATGTTCAAATGCTTAGCATATTTAAAAAAATTATATCAAAATAAAGGCAAGCAGAGGATGAGAATGACATTTGATTCAAGAATTTAATGTGGGTGCTGAAAAAGTAAGCGTTAATTTGCACAAATAAGGGAAAGTAAGATTATGAATGCCTCACCTAATCACTGCAACACAATCACTGAGCGCAGACATTATGCTGTCTCGGAGCTTTTTGAGGGATGAGAACTCGTCAACTTTAACATCTGAATTGGCAAGAACGAGGGCCTTCATGATAAAGTACTCTTCTTTCACCACACCCAACCTTTCCAGGCGCTCCACAATTTGGATGCACTGAAAAGAGAAAGTAAAGGGTAATTTTTCACACAGCATTCCATTAATATACTTTAGAGTGAACTTTTAAAAGTATATTGCATTTCATTTTACAGAAATCAGTATCAAATATTCTCCCGATGTAACCCAACTTACAGACATGAAACAATATTTATGTAAGACTTGTTCAGCAGTAGTAGTTTTTAGCAGAGGCGACTGACAGCCGAGTTCATGTGCGCCATCAGGGATGACAAGAAAAGGATGAAGGGTGGAGAGGAACTGGCATCAGCATTAGCCTACTCTTTACAAAAGGTGCTAAGGGGTCCACAGTTTAACGTCCCATCTAACAGATGGTGCACTCACTTAAACTGCTCTCCACAAAGCACCTCAGGTAGGGATTGGGATACCAGTGAAAAATGTCTTCCACCAACAGGAATTGAACCCGGCCCTCTGGGTGGGTAGCCAGTACATTAACCACTACATCATCCTAACACTTGCTTGGTTTTATCCATACATTTCATGACTTGAGAACATTCGGCAAGAATTTGATAGAATTAAGCCATGACTCATTATGTCAAATACTGCCAAATGGGAAATCAACTGAATATAATACATCCCATCTAAATTTGACAAAATTTGAGATGCAAAACATCTTTCTGGTATGAGAAATTTTCGCCAGATACCAAAAGTCAATCCCTCCTCTTCAGGCTCTTTCACTATAGTATTCCACTCGACATCACAAGCACATTACCATTTTTTCAATAATTATTCAATTATAACACCCATAACATGAAAGCTATAAGCAATGAAGTTATGTCCACATTATACATAACTTTTGAAGTCCGAGGGCTTTCTTTTCTTTCTAGGATCAGAACCTCTTCAGCAAATCCTACAAGTGTAATAATGAATGTAGTCAAGCTACTAGACATCTTTAAGAAAGTATGTGAAGCACTAAAAGTTTCCAATACCTAATATTTTGATTATTTTACAACACTGCCTGCTTTAGCACCATGTCACAGCTCAGAATTTTATTTAAGGTATATGCCATGAAAAGCTTAACCATGCTAAAAAGCACATAATACCCTGTGATTATGGTTGGAGACTATTCAAGGATAATGATGCCATTTATTAAAACTGAGCAGCATAAAAGTGACAATTTCATTATACAGATCATATTATTATGAAATTTTTTTGTGAACATTTGTTGCTTTCTTGAACAGTGTGTAGCAGGTCTGATGTCATTGATGGCTGTGAATTTATTGATTGTTGAATCACTAGGGCAAGAAACCCTATGGCACAGGATTACAAAAGGCACTGTTTGGGTAATTTGCCATTTAATTTGCAAACTAAGTCAAAAGATAGTAAATTATGTCCATGAAAAATATTTTAATTATAACACAAGTTAGTACTGGAGATGGTGGGTGAAGAGAGGGATTTGTTGAGAGAAATCCTATGGAGGCAGGGAAAATCAATGAAAGGTGTATTGAGCGGTAGTGGGATGTTGAAGAAGGTAATAGAGGGGAGAAGGTTAGGCAAACAAGGAAAGGGCAGGAACAGGATAGGGATGCTGGACAGGATGAAGGGAGGAAAGAAGTACACAGAGATGAAGAGGGACCTGATGTAGAGTAGGTTGCTGGATTGGGTTTTGTTTGGAGGTACAAAATATTTATTTGATAGTTGTGTCCATCCAAAAATCTACCTTAACCGGTAGGTTACCAAAAAAAAACAAAAGTTACCAGTTTGCTGGTATGACATATGGGGGAAAAGGTGAGATGATTACGAAGGACATGTTTGATGAACAACTCATGGTTTACACCTTGGTTTTGATGATAAATTTACATGGGGTAAATGATTAAACCTATGGCAATGTACCCCATAGGATGATAAGGCTCAAATATAACTCGAAAAAACTGAGTATTTACCCATTTACTTTGGGAAAAATGAGGATATACTCAGGATTTTCACTGAATTGCTCTTCTAGATACTCTGGAAAATTACACAAAAGAGGTGGTACATTAATTTAAAAATACAATTTACACTTACATGTTCATAAAGGTCTAAAACACCACATTCTTTGGCCTGCTTCCCATCAAGGTGAAAGTCTGATGAGAACCTTAGTTTTCCATTTGATGGAAGTGACCTAAATGCTAAGGTTAAAGTCAAAATTTCAGCCCACGTGCTCTGCAAAAGCTTCATCTGATCATTCAGGGAAAGATCTGTAAAACCTGAAAAACACAATATTTCATTTAAGAGACAGGACACCAAGGAGATTTCTTATTAATACAACCTCCTTGAATAACATTTTGTCTGAACATGCATACCTGTAAATCATCTAATTTGACCATTATAGAACTGGGATATGAAAGTGAATTAGTAAATCAATGCAATTTTCTCGTCTACTAGTGGGTCTTCTACAGAGAAATGGAAAATGGAGAAAAGTGAAACAAACATTGGAATTCAATTCAGTAGAAAAATGGGTGTATCAAAAATTGAAATAATAATAATAGGTTTCTCAGAACAAATTTAAAGTAACTTTGATGAAGATATTTTAATGAGTTATACATTCTGGTAAATTCCCTCAATCCACCTAAATGGTTGGTCAAATCATAAGCACCAAGGTCACAGCCATCCAAACAACAGTAATTAACACTGGAGGAAGCTGAAGGCCATTCTACAATGGACATAAGACGTAAGCTATGCTACTAAATCAGTAAGCATTTCCTTGTGAGAGCTCCTCTCGAATGAGAGTCTTTAGATAAAAGTATTCCACATGGATACCAAAAACAAATTGGTGGCAAGATTATATCTGCACCACAACTGTTTTACATAGAAACGATTATTGCTGTTTCATTTTTCTTTAATTTTCAACAGTTAGAGAACTCAGAAAAAGCTGTTTATAAATACCATCTTTATAAAACCTGTTTCTTTAAAATGTTTCCAGGTGAAGACAGTTAAAAAATAAGTATACAAGTATCACATTGCTTGTAAAATGTATAAATAGTTGTGACAGGTTACAGGAATGGTATTTTCATGTGCTTAAATGTTTTTTGTCCTTAAAATTAAATAAAAAGAGACATTTTAGGCATGATATTGGTGGAATATCATGATTAATTAAATTATTATGTGTATTATTTTGTGGAAAATTGCCAATTTCAATTAAACTTAAAATTAAATGTATTCTGTGAGAAAACTCTCATAATTCTTTCCCACCTGGAATTTGTTTGGCCCATCCAATGATGCCCACAAGCTCTCTGTCATACAGATCGCTTAGAGTGCTGATGGTCCGATAGCCATCATGCGACGATATCGAGGAGGATGAAGAAGGAGATGTGGGGGAGGGTGAGGAAGAGAGAGAGCCCATGCCCCCCCCACCCATCCCATCGCCAAATGAACTCCCACCGCCCATCACCTGCAGTGCCTCAGGCTCGCAGGACGCCAGCACCTCCAGCATCTTGTTCTCTGTTGGGGCGATAAATCAGGTATTAAAATGAACACTCCTCTTCTCTGCTCTCATTATGACATGGCAGTTCTACCTCTACACTGGTATCTGAGGGACATCAGACATTTGAAATGCCAAATATTACTTAAACATCAAATCAAAATTTAAAATGAGTAAAAAAAATTAAGGAGAAAGAAAAAATTGGAAAGTTAACTTCCAAGTACTTTAAAAATTCACAAATAAAAATAAAAAAAGGAGGAGGAAGATCAATCAAATTAGAGACAGAAATATCCTTGATTATCTGGACACGTCATTCGAATTTATTCACCCTATTGCCATTGGTTTTATAATAACAGCACCGTGAAATACTTTGTTTGACAAATATTTGGATCACTAAGCTCACCTTCCAGCGTCGGCTTGCTTGGAGGGAGTGAAAGGATCTGGTATGGGATGTCAGGGTTCCGTCGGTACTTCTGCCGTCCACCCCTCACCCTGTCCAGTCGCACGCCCTCCTTCAGCATCCCCATCCGCAGGCACTTCTGGAATCGGCATGCTTGGCATGCCTTCCTCCTCCTCTTGTTGATTTCACAGTCGTTTGATGCAGGGCATGTGTACTCAATGTTTCCTTTTTATCAATTCAGAGATAAAAACCAGTAGAGAGTAATTATGATCACGTTGAGAGATGAAAAGCTGATGAGGACATCATGGATTTGGTTTGTGTGGTGGCTAATATACTGGCTTACCACCCTAAGGGTCTGGGTTCAAATCTCAGTGATATCAGAATTTCCTGATCCTGATCCATGTTAAGTAAAGAGCACCTCAAAATGAAGTATGCCATCTGTTGAATGAGACATTTAACTAAGTACTTTACTTACTTCATTTAGGAGTAGGCTAATGCCTAATGGTTTTTCTCCACCCTTCTCTCATTCCCTTTACCAATTTATCCACCTGATCCTAAAGGAACAAATGACTGCAGACCAACCACTAGCTTCTCCCCAATAAAGGAACCTTATGACAAACATTCTCACAGACAACCTGATGACCACATTTGGTTTGCCATCAGTTTCTCTAAAAGTTATCTTTTGTAAAAAGCTGAATTGGAAGTAAACACAAAACTGGATTTGCAAGTTCCTCAGAGAATGTTGTACTCTCTTATACCACTTCCCTTCGTCATCAATAAGCAAAATTATTAGATTGCATTTTTATTTTCACAGGTCACGAGAGAATGTATTTTTTCACAGATGGAATAAGCAAAATAAGTCAAGAAAATTAATGAGGGTACAAAAAAATGCAATTGATCCATTCTAGAGCATCAGAGAAATTTGGTGTAGTAAAACAGTGCCACATACAGCCCTGTAGTTTTATGGTAGGCATTTGACACTACACAAATTCACCCAATAAACTTGACCATTGACTTCTCTAGACCTAAAATCACAGTGGTCTTCCCACTGTGTTCAAACGATTTGGAGACATTTTTAAGTTTCTAACTTGTCGCTTGATGGGTGAAAAATATCCAAAAAGCAAAGGCCCATGCCTTCATTGGCATTGCAAATTTGGATAATATCTCAAGCATTTGATTTTATAAAAGTTAATATTTAACAGATAATTCAGTTAATTTATACCAAATTATTATTTTACCATGCAAAGGAAGGTGTAAATTAAAATTTGAGAACAAAAGCACATGGAAAGCAAGTGCATGTACCTTATTTTAGGGCAGAGAATAATGTTTTTGCATTCAAAGCACTCATAAGAAAATACCCCCTATCTAGAACATTTTCTGGGCTCATTTAAACTTTCCAATATATTATTTGTAATGTAATTATATACTACTTCAGGTACTTTTGACAAGGCCTCTGTTCTCCAACTTTCTCCATTTATGCTGATTCTCATTTACGCTAATATACAAACAAAAATATTATCCATGGAAAAAACAAGCAGGTAAGGACATTTTTCCCAAAATGTGTGAAACATTTACCAGCAACAGAATTTTTCAGCAATGTAGGGAAAAGTTAAAACTATTAGTTTTTATTGTTGAATAAAAAGAATACTTTTGATGCGAAATAAAATGAAAAGGACTATTAAAGGACAAAATGCATGCAAAATATATGATTACTATATGAAAGTGTCATGTAAACCTTGTCCATTCACACAAATTGGCTCAAAATGCACTCATTCGTACTTGTAAAAGTAAAATAATATACTGTTCAAGTATTGCTAAAAAAAGATGAATGTTATATACATTGCATGTGTGGTCCATGGAAAAATATTACATACTTAAATAACATAATTATGACTTATTTCATGGCACTATCCAAATGCCAGGAATGCATTTCCATTATTTTTTAGAATTGCTAATAATTATGAAACAAAATACATAAGTACCGATCACTTAACAGTCCTTAAAAAAAATTGGTTAATAAATAAAAACTAATTTCTGAAACATAACAGTAAACAGTATACTGCGGATGAGTTGTCTTCTGACCATTTGTACAATAAAATTTGAAGATAATTGACAACCTGTTTTTTCCAGATTTTGTTAATCCAATGCATGTTTTTTGTTTTTCTATATTCTGTTTATTTTAGTACTGTCATCTCATTTTTAATTCATCTATGAAAGTGGAGCAGTAAATATAATAAGACGTAAATTGGACACAATTTCTTTGGAAAATTTTATCTATCACTTACCCTGAATAGTCCTCTTGAAGAAGGCTTTACATGCTTCACATGAGGCAACACCATAATGGAAACCTGATGCTACATCCCCACACACCAAACACAGCCTCCTTGGAGAATCGTCTTCCTTCATACTTTCCTATTAAGGAATATGGAACATGTCACACCAAATGCACAAAATATTACTCATCCCATTTACAAAATAACCTCATTCTTAAGTAAAAAATCTTCAAATTTAAAAAGTGGACAACAAAAATATGGCAGTTTAAAAATTATAGAAATTATCAGCTTTTGCCAATATTTAGCACATGGTACTCCTATTTCAGTTTCAACAGCACATTCACTTCCTGATCCAACTTAGAAAAGAAGGCTGTAGCCCTCTTGGTGCTTCTATTATGCTATTATTAGAAGTCCCTAAATTTACTTGACAGCCAGCTTCCCCTCCAAGTTTTGGCAATTGAATCACATAAGCAAAGAGTATATTTTCAGGGGTGGGGGGTCAAAACAGATTTTACGGCCAAATAACTGAGTGATACTTCTTAAAATAAAAAGCAACTAAATAGAGGCATTTAAATCTCATAAAGCAAGAAACTGCACATTATGAAAAGATAATATGAGTATTTTAGTCCAATATAGGAAGCTAGTAAAACTGTGCTTGCATTTTTAATAGTTTTTGCTATTATTATTAGGTAATCTACCGGTGAAGGTAGGTTTTTGGATGGACACAACTATCAAATAAACATTTTGTAACTCCAAACAAGTTTTTGCTATAAAGTGTCAAATATAAAATCTGAGCATAAATTAACGTGATACCAAGAGTACATGCATCCAGGGCTTCCAAACATAGTATAGAACAATTTTAGGGGCTTCTAGACTTAAAAAAATGGACCAATTAGAAACCATTTATTCAATCATTTAGCTTGTTTGTTTAATATAAACTCAAAACAGAGGTGTCATGTATAGATCGTAAAGAAATTAGGGTTGAAAACAGTTTAGTTTTATTGATAGCAAAAACCAGGAACTAGAGAGTTTGAAACAGCTTATTTTTTCAAAATTAAAACTGAAATTTAAAAAAATTAGCATTCAATTTCATATTTAATAAATAGAGATAGAGAGATATAGATAATTTTCATGAGGAGGGAGCTGATGACGGGGACGTTGAGTAGGAAGGTAAAGAAAAGATTTGTAAAAACTTTGATATGGAGCATAGCTATGTATGGCATGGAAACGTGGTCACTGAAGCAGGAGGATAGGCGTAGATTGAAGGCTTTTGAAATGTGGGTGTGGAGAAGAATGGAGAAGGTGAAATGGACCGAAAGGAAAACAAATGAGGAAGTACCGGAGATGGTGGGTGAGGAGAGGGGTTTGTTGAGAGAAATCCTATGGAGGCAGGAAAAACAGATGAAAGGCATATTGAGCAGCAGTGCTATGTTGAAGATGGTAATAGAGGGGAGAATGTTAGGCAAACGAGGAAAGAGCAGGAACAGGATAGGGATGTTGGATGGGATGAAGGGAGGAAAGAAGTACACAGAGATGAAGAGGGACCTGATGTAGAGTAGGTTGCTGAATTGGGTTTTGTTGGAGTCGCAAGTTATTTATGCAATAGTTGTGTCCATCCAAAAACCTACCTTCACTGGTAGATTACCTTATAATAATAGACAATTTAATAGATATCGATACTGCAACTGTCATGATTAGCAAATAAAACCGAGTTCCAAGATAAAAGAAACTAATCAAATATCCAGTAACTCAATGCACTAGCATGATACATAGTTCTTACATAACACATGAAGGTTAAATAAAAAGAATAACAGTCAACACTGTTTCATTAAAAATGGAAGGAAATGGTACGGGTAACTACACAGCACAGCAATTAAAATCAAAACTTAAAATTTAATACAATTCACCTCTTGTCTAAATAAAGATCTATAAAAAATACAACTCAAAAAGAATATAAAATCAACAGTTTTAGTTTGACAAGCATTTGAAATTTGTGATACTTGTGACGGCAGTCAGTGTTTTTGTCTTTCACTGGTGGATCAAATATTGGAGAAGTAGGGTCTGTATCTGTGCTTCATTTCCTTCATTCATCGCACATTTAATGCTTACTTCTGTAAAATCTTCAGAATCAATTGCATTTGTAAGACACTTATTCACAGCCTGATGCACATCATCAGCAAGTTCCGTTTTTTCTCTTACAGCTTTCACTTTCTTCTCCATAGGTTATATGTAACCCAAATTTTCTGGTCTCCATGCATTTCATTTTCATACTTCTCAAATACATGATTTCACCCATTCTAATTTCCTGAAGAGACATCCATAGAGGAGAAGACCTCTTCCCCTCCCCACCTATTCACATCTTTGCCTAAGAGTTTTTATGACAGGTTGCCAAAAGATGGCACTGAAATAGTCCACGGCACCCACAGTCACCAACAATCACCAACCATAATTGAGGTCCCGTAATAATCTAGTAATTTTGTAGATGAAGGCAAAAGAGCTTAAATAATTAGGCAGTGGCTAGTTACAGGGTTGGCAAGTACATATCCAAAGAATCCTATGCCTGATCTCTTGCTAATAGTCCTAATCCACCCAATACACAGAGATATTTTAAATGACTTGTATTTCCACTGTGCAGTAAATTTTCACATGATAAAAGAAAGGTCTTTATTACAGTAATATGAGAGAACCCGGGTCATTCATTCCCCATTCTTCCCTGTTCAAAGCTGAGGCCTAAAAAAAGCAGTATGCAGCTTCAAATAATAAAGGCCAAAGGCCAAGGGTGGAGTGTTTGAGCACTGAAGAACTTCAAGATTGAACAGAAATGTTTCTAAAATTTCTATCCGGAATTAATTACCACCTTTATTAGATCCAAACACAAACTTATTCAAGCGATGAATGTGCAGAGAATGCTTTCCATCCATCACAGGTTTTGTCTTTCTGTTGAGAGTAAGCACATTACTATATAGATATTTCTGAATTTGACTGATTTCCACCTCTTTCAGAGTCTGTGTCTGACATGTTTTACTATATTAAGCACCATCATAACAACCAAACTTTAAAAATGGTAGAATCATTTCATTATAGGCCCACATAGTTGTTCTCAAGGAATATATCATTGAGAAAGGGGCATTGTGTGAGCACCCCATCTCTGGATGTCATACCTCGGCCCTGGCTAGCAGGTTGTCCCCCAGAGGCTGCGTTGTCGATGAGCAGTACTGCTGGTCTGGGCTCCCGGGTGAGCGTGACCCAGATGCGTCAAGCAGTGACCCTTCAGTCGCCTCGTCTCCAGCCCCACTGCCAATCAGCCCACCTCCGCCCCCGCACACCTCCACCTGATCCTCTTGGTACAGCTTAATTCGCTTGGGAGAGTGGGAATCCTCACAGAAATCCATCTGGAACAAGCAAGGATGCAGCCACACTTGAGACCTTGCTCAACTCAGTAGAGAACTATTTACACAATAACAGAGCCTTTAGTCATTCATTTTACAGGGTAGGCAAAATAAAAAAATGCTTTCTATTGTTTTAAGTTCAATTTTGTGGAAGTTCATGTTCAATATTTATTTTATTAAGAAACACAATGTATACATTCACTATTCTTTATTATCGTACAACTAGTTTCAACGATGATGATGCCTAAGCGTTGAAACTAGTAGTACGATAATAAAGAACAGTGGATGTACACATTGCGTTTCTTAATAAAATAAATATTGAAAATAAAAAAATCTTGATTCAGTTAAGACTATTAGAATGATATCACAGCATGGGTTGATGATAATTCTGGCAAGTCTTTGTGATTTTCCCGTTTAATAATTATGTGATAATTAATGTCCTGTGATAATTTATTTTGAGATTTACTGAGAAATTTTAAGAAAAAACTTTGATATGATAAAAATACAACTCATCTAGATTATATTAAACCATGAGACATTCATCTCTTAAAATAACTTAAAAATTGGACAGGATTCAGAAGTAGAGAACTATAGTTTGTTTTGTCAGAGGTGATGCCTAAGTTTGCCACCTCTCTCAATGCTTATTAAATCATTTCTCCGAACAGATATTAACAAGAATTCCATTTTGTGGGATGGCAAAACTGCAAAAATGAGAGGGGGAAGGTAAATATGCTTGAGGCAATCAGTTGTATTAATGTATATGAAATGTGCAATAAAGATAAATTTTGGGAAAATAATTTTCAAAAGACTTTATTGTGCATCAAAAATCAAAAATTTCGATGGAAGTAAAAATAGTGAATACGAATGAGCCTGAATTTGATTAGTACACACACAAAAATTATAAGCATGTTTATCCACTCTTCACATTCCATGAATTTTTAACCTATTTGGAATATCTACCCAGGCTCCATTCCCACAGCAGTAGAGCAAAAGTGCCACCCACAAAGAAAGTACCACAGGGTAGACTTCCCTTTTCAATCTCTTCCCCTATCTAGGCCAGAGGAAGCACATTTTCAACTTCAACTTTTATTAACATCAAGTTTGCTCAGCTGTGAATTAATATACTTCCCTGACTTTTTGAGAGCAAAAATCATTTTATTTTCCAGATGAAATTGCCACAGTTGCATTGAAATTTTCTCAGTGAAGGTTTCATACCTAAATACATAAATTTGAATAATGCAAACATTATTACTGCTTCAGTGCAGCTATATTGAAGAAGAATCATAGAGAATTTACAGTTGAAAGCTACCTAAGTTTTACAAAACCACTCATGAAAATTATATCTGGAAATTACCACAAAATCAGAATATATATTTTAACGATTCTTTAGTAACATTTCAAAAATTTAAGGCCTTCTCCAATTTCCAGGACACCAGCCTCCCACACCTTTCATTCAATTTCCCTGACTTTCCCCGATTTTCCAGTCTCGTGGCAGGCCTCACAATGAATTATGGAACCAGAATGGATTACCAGAGCCAAGAGCGATTACACCACCTTAAGCTGATGGCTCCACGACAAGGTCAACAGTCTACTTGCCCTCTGTTTGATCTCTGACAGGGAATTTTATGCATCTCTGCAGAACCCGGCGACGAGGTTTCACGAAAATTCCAAAAATGTATGCGAAATACACACAGGAGAATGGGAAAATTTGAGAGGATGAAAATAGGGTGCGGAACCAACAAAGGTGGACGGTAACCGGTTGGTTACAAGAGTGGTCACAAAAAAATTATTCCATCCACACGCCGCGGAAGACACCGAATCTTAAGATGGAAAAACCCACCCCTTTTTTCCGCCTCTGCCCTCCACCACCCCCCACAGGTGATTTCTCCACCCACACATTCGACAACCCTTTAACCGAACCCCGTCCGCCTTGGGACATTCGAAAATTACGGGTCTAGTGTCGCAACATTCATTTTGCCCTTCAAAATAGTGTGCGTCCATGGAGCGCGATTACATCACGCGGCCTCGCGTTAGGTACCGTTAGGGTGACTGCCATCGCAACTTTTCCTCCTCCGTGGGCCATAATTTAGCAGCCGACCGAACTTCTCCGCTTCTTCAGACTTGATAGAAGAGGACCACAGTTTGACCGGCAGTTGGAACTTTTCTCGACTTTCCGTAAAACATATTTTTTTCCCTCCTGGTGATCAGCACCCATTGCCTGGAATGACCGCGATAGACGGCCATTGGGAGATATTTGACTTGTTCACGGATTTCCCAGGAACCTTATAAACACCCGGGTTACAGGGCATCAAAGTTCGGGGCGGCATTCTAATCCGCAACCATAATTGCAGAAGCGAGTAGATGTGGCACCGACATGACTAATCTCTTTTGTCATTATTAACATTTCGTTCATCCTCCTACTCTGTCTAATAGACACACGTCAAGAAGAAGCTTCGATGGATTGTGGATCGCGGCTTCCCGATTATCTTTTTCAAAAACACGCTAGTTGTGAGTCCAAAACTACCCAGCTCTAGCTCGACTTGGTAGCACCTGGAGCGGTCCTTGAGTCCACGTAAAAACTCAAATACATTTGGTATATACTATGTAAACAAATGACCGCTTTTTTATAAGCCCTTCACATTCTGTGCACCTTTTTCGCAAAAATGTCTACGGGATGTTTTAATTTGAGAAAGTAAGGTGCTTTTGTGCCCTAATACTAAAGATATTTCACACATGAATAATATAGAACGGCGTTGAAACGTTAAAAGAAAAAGTGAAACTGAAAGTATTGAACAATTGAAAACATTAGAACACAAGATTTAGTTATAACGAGAAAAATATACCACAAAGTTACTGTTCTCACATTACTCTTGGCGAAATCGACCAGAACATTATCGATATTTCCTCATTTTAGTGACCATATTTGACACGGTTCCTTTATTTTTCACTGATTACGCAAACTAGACCTCCAAGACCGAGGAAATCCACGATTTTCTAATTTCCGTCGCCATATTGAAAGTACTTCTGTTCACCTACGCCAAACTCGGAACGAGGAAGATTACATACCCAAGGAATGTATTTAACACATCTCAATCAGTGCCTAGCTGAAATGCATGAAAGTCGTATTCTGTTCCATGCAGTTTAAAATTATGTCTTTTCATGGAAATGCCTAGTGAATTACGTCAAGGAAACGTTTAATTGTTTCAAGAATGTCCTCCTTCCAAAACATGCCAATTTACGTCGTCGCGGAAGTCATCGCAGCGCACCGATCTGGTAAAATTAAATTTGAGTGGCTCGAGCACATCCACGGACATGGATGGCTTCTCCTTTCTAGGCAGCAGTCATCAGGCAGGGGCACCAACTTCAGTCATTTACAATCCTAATACTAATTGACGACAGCCCTTCCTATCCCATAGTAATTTTCCTATGCCCTAATAGCTATTCTTACCTACTGTCCTATTACTGATAATTGTCCTACCGGTAATTGGGCCAATACAAATGTCCCTTCTTCTTCATGGGGCCTTTTCATCTATTTGCAGGACTGCTATATTCTTTACAAATTCGTTGTGTCTCTAGACGTGTCAAAACCACTTGATTCTCCTCTTCCTTGCTCCATATGGTCCTTTCCTCTTCTATCCTTTTGTATACTTCGTCATTTCTTACTTGAGCTGTACATTTAACCTTCAGTAATCGGTTTTCATTCTCCTCTGGTTTATTATTCTAAGGCTAGATGGAGCGATACAACTATAACAATTGTTGCACCTACTTCCAAGACTTTCTACTAAATACTAAGAGCAACTTCATTACTTTACTAATATGCACCTAAAATGGAGGCTGTCACACATATATTTCAAGTCATGTTCTTAGTTATAGTGCAGATGTTTGGAGACGACCAAGACTGTAGAATGGCCCCTCGACGCCCTATTTTGGGTTCAAATTCGCTCGTAGAGCCTGTGAGCCCCAATGCTTTTGTTTACGCGTCTCACTTGCATAATCTTTGGAACCTAAAATCTCGTTTCTGAAGCTACATGAGGGGAAAATCACTATCATGGTTATCTACCCGTGGATTAAGTTTGCACCTCCCACTTGCCAATCTCATTATCACCTCATAATTCATCATCGGCCTTCCTCAGTAATTCTTCCATTCCACGGTAGCTTAAATCATGGTATTCAGTTACCTATCGTGCCTCACGGTAGTTCCAACTTTTCTCCTCATATCATCATCTTTCTAAGGGTTTTCATTGCTTCATTTGCTACTACACATTTCCATTTTGCTTTTAAAATGCTTCTGTAGTGCCACACTACATTCGCTTCTGGTCGTATTCTCTCTCCAGCTAATACTGAGTGTATCAAGCAGTTGACTGGACAACAAGTAGAGGCATTCGACTTCCTCCACTGGTCCGTAGATTGAAATAGATAACAAACCAGTCTTCTTCCTTACGCGAAGGTTTGCAGGAAGGAACGAATGAGTTTCAGTCACAATCGTCAGTAAAGTTGGGCTTGACTCATGTCCAGAAGAGTCTCCTTCAATTCCAACACCGCAACTACATGGATTAGAGTAAATGGGTGTACTAGGCGATCCGGCGATTAGGGGAAGACCTTGGAGGTTCCCTGATACCTATTATACAAGGCGACTACTATAGTGCATCTCTACGTGGACTTAAAGTACTTTCTCCGAACCTTAACCCTACTTCCTCTGGACCATGTCCTTCTTCAGCTTTTAACATTTCTTACAACCATGAACGTCGTCCAAAATTCCCTTTCTTTTCTCCCTCTACCCCGCTTACCCAACCTTCTCCCTTGTTTCGCAATATCACATCAATTTCTTAAGGCAAATGAATGACCGTGTCCGCACGCGCGACATTTAAACGATACTGTTGGAAAGACCGTGCAAAAGACGAGCTATGGCAGAATGGCGGATTACAGTGGAATGGGGTCTCTGAATGTATTGCCTTTCTCGACCCGTCTCCTTTACCCTGAGGGCACTTCGGAATAACTCGTCAGTTCATTGCCTTCCGAGGGATATGAGAGTGTATTACCATAGACATGCTGCAGAGTCCAGGCGAGGGAGAAAGAATAATACGGATGACAAAGTAAAGATTAACTGCATTGTAGATGTTTAGATAAACATGGGGAGACAAAGGTACTCAGGATTGTTGGAAATTATAATTACACAATATTTAAGCAACTCTTCTCTTAATAATTGTTCGAAATACCAATAACAATTGAAGATTTTGATAGTGTAAATAACTTGAACATTTGAATTGATTGGAATTCTTTAGAAGACCGAAGTCCATTTGGTGAATCACTCAATCGGCTCAAAAATGAATGGACAATGCAGAGAGAAGGACAATCTGGACAAGTAACAAAAAAAACATCAAATAATAATTAAACTGCTTAAATAATTTGATTGAATCGGTATATTTAAGAATGGTGAAGACCTCCAGCCTCCGAAATAAAGTCGAGACGTTTAAATCACAATATTTTCCTATTTTGTAATAATTCATGTTTTGAACGGAGTCTCTTAATTATTGTTGTTTCTCAGACGACGGCTGCAGCTATCCCAAAATAACAGAACGAAGTGCCTAGCTGGTATGACCGGCCAGGCATTTTGTCATTCTATTCGTTTTCGACCATATCCCCGAGAAGGGAAAATTCACCCAAAAGTTCCGGCAAGACGGCAATTCTTCACTTTCCTTAGATACAAATATAGTACTTCGTAAAGCGCGATAGTACTTTCCTTATGAAAAGAACAATTTTCCTGAGCATATACATCTCCATCAAGAAGGAGCACCTTAACTCGAAAATGGAGTCAATTTTCTCTCAAAATTTCATCGTAACCGTTTAGATTCCTTCCAAATGACATCTTTACCAAAAGTATAGGACTACTTACATAAATCTATCCCTAGAAATTCGAGCTATTAAGTCCTGGGATATTTTGTTTGAGTAATGTTACTCCGTTCGTTCTTTACAAAATATACAAAATTGAAATGAATACTACAATGTTATTTGGACATTTTTATGCGGACAAATTCCCATCTCATGTATTTAGATCGTACTTCCTGGTTTCGAAATTCTGAATTTACCGAATTGATTATTCCTAAACGTTTTATCGTCGGAGAAAGCAACAAAGACCCAGATCGTGTCATCGATGCACCGGTAAGATTCCTCGAATTTCTTGGAGCAATCACGAGATTGTCTGTTATTGATGTCCTTCTCGCATCTTGATAATGACAAAATCCTCCCTTGAGTAATTGGCGCCCTTAGATGGAGCGGCTGCAATTTGAGTTCAAATTTAGATAGAGATGTTTCCTCGCCTCAAGTCATTACCTCCATACCATCCATCACCTTCCTACCTCCCTACCAGAGTGCCGTGGTCTACCATTCATGTCTCATTCGAATCAAGGGGGTCACTAATTTTGTATATATTAATTACTTGAACACCAAGTTTGAAAAGGAAAGCGAAAATGTGAATTCTTCAAAAAAACATTTCACGCAAATGTCAGGAAAAAATTATTATCGACACTTATTATACAAACCTTGAATATTTATATATACTTTGTCGCGTTATTTATCTGGAATAGAACGGCAATTTGGAACGGCGAATGCAATGTTGGACTTAATTTCTGCTGCTCAGTACTTAGCCACCGTGGTCAGTGGTCTCTGAATAAGCAAACATAGATGATGTTTTTCAGCGATTCATTTTCAGGAAATTATTTTAAGGTACCATGAATGTCCTCATCACGAAAATTCACAAATGATTAATCTATTACAATATTATCTAAATTCCACATTACCACGCGTATTTCACTGATCAGAATTTCTCATTCGAGCTGATAAAAAGTTGAATTATCTCAAGTTTTCGTCAGTACCGCCGATTACTTTCCCAATACCCTTACGGTAATGGCATACTTTCGCCATTCTTCTATTTTTATCTCCTTGTGCATATTACCATCACGATTTGAACCCCCAAGCAATGCCGCCAGTTGTTTAATGGTAATTCTTTTAACGATGAGCAAGCGTCCATTGTTATGAAAACCTTCCAGAGCACCACGAATAATGTATACCCATGCCTAAGGGAACTAGCCGATGTGATCGTTTGTTTCCGATTCCAGATTCCTCCTTAACATATATGACTTTTAGGGGGTTGGGAACACGTCAAATAAATAATGCAATATTGGTAAAGGGTATACAGGTATTTAAGTAAAACAAAGTATTTTTCCAAAATAGCATTAAGTTACAGAATACCGCATTCTACCAGGGAGTGTTCAAAACCCGAATTTCTCTTTTATTAAATAAAGTTTTCCAAAACGTGTATCTTATGATGTTATTCCACCATTTTAAGATCTTCTACAAGGTAACAGTATAAATAGAACAACCCACTTTCGGTCAATATAGCCAATTTATGTGAGACAAAAATGTCACCGCAACAGTTATAACCATAATGACTGGGCTATCAAAAAGACATTTGCCGAAACTAAAGATTCTAGTGGCGGAAGAACTTGTCAGTTTACATTGAAAAATATATTTATACTTACCCTAGACATTCCATATGTGCTATTCCAGGGAGTCGTAAGGTTCCTCTAAAGGTCGATGTTTTACACGTTTTTTATTTACACATATTTTACACGATGCTTACTGAAGTAAGCATCGTGTAAAATAATCGTGTACTTAATCAGGATATCCATTACTGGGTGCCAACAAAAACTCGCATGTTACCTTTTACACGATCCAACTCTCCTTTCGACTTCTGCGTACGCGTTTTGTGCTTTCGTCACCGCCGCCATTGTTTATTGATAAATAATATTGATTACGGCGCAAAAATGATTATTATATTGAAATCGGTCTTAAGATACAAAAACGAAGAGAATCTGATAATGGCCACTTCGGTCTACAAATCCAGGTTATATAAAACGCAAGCTTTGCGTATATAACTGGCTGCTTTCGTATCACTATATTCGAATTTGATGTCCCTTGAACTTTTCTGCGCGTGGGTGCCTTCCATTTCTCTGCACGCTCGAAAAGGAATCTTAATAAGTTGAGAAAGAGAGGTGGGACATCGCCAAATTTGAGAGGAAGAAGTTAAGCCCTTTCCACTCTACGAAGACTGTTTGCCAGGTCTTAACGATCGGTAAAAACGATTTATTCCTCGGATTAAACGACAGCGTTATTTCCTTGTTGAGTAATGCACTATGTACGCCCAAACAAAGTTTGAGGATAATTAAAAATAGTTTTCACTTGTGCCTACGTCTAAAGCGCTTCATCATTGTACTTTTAGCTAAGAGTTGGCCTAAATGCACATTACTTTTGTTCGGTCGTGTATTGGGCGGTATGAAGACACCTCCATTGATTTTAATGGAGCAGAGGTGTTACTTAATGACATTTTTCATGAAATGGAAATAATTCAATGCAAAATGCCAAGTTGCTTAAACAAAAAATGTGAAGCATAAAGTACATTATAGTAAATATTTTACCCGAAAAACCAGAGAAATGTGCATTACTCTTTTTCGAACTGTTATGAATGAGAAATCATTATCTGCTGTCGTGGAAAAATGTGGAATATTATATCAGCAACATTTAACATACGTATGCCAAAAGCGTGTAAGTTTACAAGGTTATGCTGTTACAAATTATTGAAGAAGCTTGATTATTCGAATGAAAACTGTAACCTTGACGTCGACAAGTAGTTACCATTTCTGTTGCCTGAGACATTAAAAATACAATGATTTTCTCCACGCATTATGGAGCCAGATTCGGAGCGAGGGAAATGAAACTACATTTAGTTCATTTAATTAATTCTTAATCTTACACAAGAGAATCACCAATTTCACACGATCGAATACACCTAACGGATTATCCACGAAACTCATTAACCTGCGAGCGAAATGGATCCAAAAAGATGGCAGTGAGCGAGCGCAACAACGAGTCCCTCTCCCGTAAATAATGCCACCGTGCCAACGCCACGGAATGGGCCAAGCCGCCTAGCATCCCTGACTCGGCCGGATAGCTGCTGGGAGAGGGGTACTCCCCAGCTCATCGCACTGGAGGCCGGCGTGGGTGGACCGGCGGCGCGGGACCCCCTTCCTCTCCGACCGCTTCCGATGGATATCCCCACCCTACCCACATCCCCCGGTAATTCTTCCACCCTCTACACCCTCTCAACACCACCCCATCCGACTGACTCTCTATCCCTCCTGCCGGAGACCCCGCCTGCGCACACATTACCGCCGATCGGTCCTTCGAGTCCCCCCCTCTTCGGATCGTCAGCGGAGATAACGAAAAGGGAATAAAATACCATAACCTTCGTCGCCCAAAGCCAAACGCTTTGCATTTTTGTTGTTTCATTCATTGCGTCCTCTCGGGGGCGGCCATTTGGAGTGTGGGTGCCACCGGTTGTGAAACGAGTGTGCGGGGGACCTTTGAAGGGGGTGAGAATTATGGAGGGTGCAGAGGGGGCGGGGACACATGCCCCCCTACTCTTGAGTATAATGGAAGATCGAGGAAGAGTGGGGGGGAGAGAAATTATTTCATTCGGAGTTCACGTGTAGCCATTATTGCTGTACCCAGTTGGATACTAGCGACAATCGATTAGTCCACGACGGCAAATTACATTCGATAGCGATCAATTTCTTCCCTCCTTGTTTCAAATAACGGTCATTATGCTTCCCTTGGGTAAAGTAGCCATTTTTCGGGGATCGAACCAATAATATCCACTTGGTAAAACTAATCTAATTTTTTCTCGCTAGCCCCGAAAACACGACATTAATGGCACTGAAAAAATCGCACTTGTAACTATTAATCTTGGATTAGAACAAACTAAATTTCGATATCTGTTTCTATGAATCGGCTCAGGCATTTTCTTAATAATCAGTGCAGAACACAGGCTTGCACAATTTCTGCGTTCACAGTCCTACACGATGTGCAAAAATTCACACGTCAGGTTATGGAGGTGTACTTCTTTCTCAGTGTCACAAGGTGTCCTCCCGGTAAGATCTGGGACCCGAAAAATTACTCGAGCGTTTGGGTGAATGGGGTTGGGTGATTGTGGTTGAGTGATGGGGTTGCTCAAATTCATCGGGAATCCAACCCAGACCCTTCGTTCGAAAGCTGAACTCTTAACCCACTACGCTATCAAGTCTTCCTCAAAAGGGAATACGTACAACTGCCGCTAATTGTCTTTTGTAAGCTTTAAAAGGTGAAAGTTGAACTTCAGACACTGTGAGGACACATTTTTGACACTATTAGGGGCGAGAATAATGCCTCATTCACGCCCATTCCCTTTGAAAACCGATATTCAATTGGAGAGTAAAATTCCATCACTTCTGTCCCATTTACCGCTCCCGAAAAAACCATATCCCCAGATGGCAGTGGGGGTCTGATAGGTGCGGGTGGGCACTGGTACGTATCTGTCGCTGAAGTCGTAGGATGAAATCCCGACGGAATTTCCATAGGATAATTATTCGGGAAGGGAGTTGTAGCAGTCCCCAGCGGGCAGTGCTTTCGATCACTTGGAGTGGAGTCTCGCATTCACATCCCGGGTGACATGCCTTTGGGCGACGAATCTAATAACCAGACCGATAAGATTTTTTGGCTAATGAATCTTCATGAGAAATCTGTTGTAGCACAGGTAAAGAAAATCACCCCCTTTACCCTGCATTTAAAAACGCCTTTGGTAGAGTCCGGGGTGAGCTCTACCCTCACCTACCAAAATTAACATCTGACTCAACAAAGCTAATGAAATAATGTGACTACCTTTTTGAGATTTATTGCGAACTCTTCGTCTGATGTATCTGGTGATATTTAACGGAAATTTTTTTACATTAATTATGACAAATTACAATCACTACTTCTTTCATTTTTCCCGAGAATGTCCCCCGAGGACATGGTGCGACATTATCAAGGTGTAGGATTCAGCACAAGATGTCGAAACCATCGTCGGTTTAATAAAAGAAAAGGGGAACTAACCACGTGACTTTAATTTATTATACTAAAAGAGGTTCCGCCCTTTTCTTAAAAACGAAGTAACTGAGGAACCCACACCTAACTGCCCAACCATCGTCAGTGGAATGGAATAAAATAGAATCACTTGCTTATTTCGAATAAAATTACTAAACAAGATCCAGTTTTCGAAGTGAAGTGGCATCACCTGAAGATGGCGTTTCGCGTTGGAACCTGAGTGGAGTTTGATACATCTCGTGTGGAATGAACCAGTACTTTGGTTTAAATTTATAACGAATCGACTTGAAAGAATTACGTCCGAGAAGACGAAAATCTTAAAAGGCCCAAATTTCCTCAATTGACCCTTCGCCTCCCGTATAGACTACTGCCACTTTATAAGTGTCGCGTGGATCCAAGGGAAGTGAAGAATACTGACATTGCGATAATTTAAATTTTTAGTCCGCATTTCGCCGAAATTTAACTTGCCACAACCCGTCAACCAGGCAGAATCAACCCGACTTAAGGGACTCAATACATTTTCATACAAATTTCGCACTTCGATGACATCCTTCAGCATTCTTCCTCCTTTCTTTCTACAGGTCGGTATTAAATAGTGACGTTAGGACTTTAAACTTCGACAAAACTGACACCATTCCGTACAAGACAACCCGAATTACCTTAAATTTCACACTCTTCACGCCTAGAAGAGTATTTTGATGACCGCATAAAAATTGTTTTACCAGAAAGTTTGAAATCAGCTTACCATGATAAGCAAGCTACATGAACCGTGAAAAAATGAAAGTCATCTTAGTTTGACTAATATTCCCGTTTCGACAGAGAGAAATTTTCCTTTCCAAAAATAACTGACATAATATTGGCAAGGGCCATAAATTGCAACCTCTCTCTCTCTCTCCTTTCACTTTTCACGAGAACATCAAACACTACTGGAAATGGCGAGATTCGAAAATTCACTGATTCCTAAGATGACAAACACTCCATGGCGTTTCAAAATGAATGCTTAAAGAGTCAGCAAACCAGATTAAACTGAACGGGAGCAGCAAAACAAGTGGTAGAAGTTGTGCCGCGGAAAACGGAAAATGGAGAAAAATACTACGGCGAGATATCGTATGAAAAAAACAACAGCAAGCAATCGAGTTTCCTCAATCCATATGATGGAAAATATCGATTCTTCAACCAAAAATTAAAATAATATAATCAAAAGTTTCGCAGCAATATTTACATCCCCGTTTTCACCGGAAATGTGATTAAGAGGCACCCATGGGAGCCATTAAACAAAAATCGATCGAAATAGGGACCTGAAGCACTGAACGATAGCTAAGCAAACTTGACAATGTTTTGGCATTAAAATCTTTCGAGGGTCCGACAGCTCTTTCAAAGTTTTGCGATACAGCAGCATAAAGCCATGACGGCTATTCAATGGGAATAAAATTGAATTCGAATACATGTCGCGTTCGCAAATACATTGCTTTCAGGAATTTTTCGCTAAAATATCATACACCCGAGTAATTGAGGTGTCTATTCGCTTGAAAAGAGACAGCAGTAGTTTCAATGACGATTTTTACTACACATAAAAATTCCGGCCAAATAAAACGACAAGACAGGTACCGTGTTCATTCAACTTCAACCGTTTTCCCATTCTACAGCGCTAATGACTCCCGCCAAAAAGTGTTCAGCGCAACACAAAAAAAAGATTTCCTCATTGATGTCAAGTTGCTCACCCGGCAACCGGTGGCACCGTCGTAAAGCACAAATTTTCATTTCAGCCAATCAAAACAGAGTATTACGATTGATGAGGACACCTACATATAAAGCCTAGTCGAGCGGTTAAAAGTGACCATGCATTGTAAACATTAGTTGAAACATTTTTTTTTAACTATTAAACCACATGAATTGAAATTTTTTAACAGTATTTCCTCAACTGGGACTCCTGAGAGACGAAACGCACCATGAGTTTTACTCTAATTCTAGAAATGTCCACAATTTTATAAGCATGTTATTTCATCATTATAAATGCATTATTTATTTATTATTGTATTATATGCCTTTTATATTTCAAATCTGAGACAGAGTTTAGGAGCAAGGAGCAAAAACTAGAAGAAATTAATAACAAACAAGGTGACGGTCAAGACTTCTGATGCGGCTTACCATAGCTGAATTATGGACGGAAGTGACAAGCGAAGAAGTGTCAAAACATGGTGTGGTAAGAGAATAATTATTGGTAGGAGAATACGAATGAGAAAAAACAGACATAATTGCTAAATGCAATGATAACTATAAACATTAAAAACAACGCTCAGTTGCCAGCCAAACAAATTTGAGCCCAATTCTTCGGATGTTGATTTTTTTATGCATTGCTGGCTCGTGAACCTCGTAAATTAGCCAAAATATGGCGTATGCCTGAAAGTCGATCACGATTCGTGCATCTTTGGACTTTTGGACAGGGTTTGCAAAAACTTGGCCGGAATGCAAACTATCAAGAAGTACATTTTTAACAAAAATGCCAATAAAACGGGAGAGATTACGGGAGGGGTAGATGAAGAGCCGTAAAACAAAAATTTAAAAAATCTGAAATTGAAAAAATGGTGTAAATCATTATTTCAATTTCAGAATATTTTTAAGCACCACGCGGCAAAGTCGCTTTTTCTTTTAAAAATATGTTAATTATTAAATAAAAGGGAAAACATCGAATGCTGCAAGATGATTCTTATATGGATATGGGAAACAGTACAAATCTTGCAACATAACAACCACATAGCCAAGATTTTTGCCAAGCACGTATTGCGACGCTTCATTTCGGAATTAAGGACCTTACAATTAAAGATTACAACTGGGCAACTTGTAATGGTCCAGAATGTTGAGACCTTCCAAAATCGGAAAAAAATATGTAAAAACTGTTTTTGGAATATTCTATCCACATCTTGCTATGCAATTCTCTACGGTGAGTGCGGCGGGGGATCTCGTCACCAGTGAATAGTGTCAATGGTGACTCTGGTACCATTTTACTTATAGGAGATTCAAATGGTCACGTGTGAATATTTACACCCTTGAGATCACGAATTGTGCAATGGAAAAAGAATTCTTAGTTTTTTCGAAAGTCTACTCGTCTCGTGGTGCCACCTATCAATGAATACGGGGCTAAAATCATTTCCCCATCATGGGCGTTAACGCTAAAAGATGTATTTTTCTAGTAGTTCAAACCTTGGGAGATAATTATCGTACTTTCAGTGGCCTCCTGATGTAGTATTTCCGCAAAAAAGTGTTCATGCATCAACAATGAAATTGATACATTTGAAACGTGTCAAATCAATGGTTTCATTTAATTTCGACTCCACTTCTTCAACGCTGCGCATCTTATTCTTTAAACTGCAAAATTCCGAAAATTCTTAAAGCCTAATGTTTTCAGTAAATATTTTATACGCTGGTTCAAACAAAAAAAATAAAACCCACAAGATGACATACCAATTACAAGGAGTTTTCTTGGTAGGAGCAATATCAATATGCTACTTTGGTTAGGTTGCACCAATTTTTTCGAATGGATCAACCAGATCATTCTTTAAGTGAAGAGTCATCACAGTCATGAGATGACTTACCGCAATACCAGCCCTACGCCACGGCCAAATCTTGAACCCATTGATTCTATCGTCTACGCTGCTTGATATACGTCCATATTCACACAATACCAAGCATACATCTCTTTAAACATTTGCATAAACACATGTACACACATACATGCCTACTTAGATCATGCAAGTACGTGTATGGAAAAGTGAAACTTCAATTTTTGATTTTACATGCTAAGGCGTAGGTTTAATTTTGTTATCACTGAGTATCGTGCAAGGGAGGAACGAGTATTTGAATTCGTCAGTTGTCGTGTCCATCTCTCTTTTATTAATCTGAAGGAACAAACTACCAATGTAGGAGCATAATAATTCCTTCGGTGCAATAGCAAACTGAGCTCGGGCGTTTTGTACTTCTCTAGAGCCTTCTATTATGTAGAAACAAATATAATTACAGAGGTAATTACGTCTTCCTTGACAACTTAATTGGTAGACAAGCGACCCCGGAGCCTTAGGTCAATGGTTCAAGTCCGGGTCAAGGAAACTTTTTTCATGCTTTTCTCCCTTCCGCCTTCCCCACTAACCTTGTGTTCATTCTTTTTATGCATTTCTATACCTTTCCCCTAAATCTACATTCATATGAATATTTTTTGGACGTTTGGTGGTTTTTTTCGTGTTAGAATTGAAAGAAACTGTGTGAATGTATTTGTTTTCCAAATATTTTGCGGACAGCCGAAAATGGCGCCATATTTAACATGCAAATTTTTAGAGTGAACAGAAGATGATCGATTCAAAATTCAATGTAATAATTTAACATTTGATTATTTGAAAGCAAAATATATTCAAACGGTTGATATTTGTAATTATAATGCCAATTTATGACACAGAACGAAGGAAATCACGGGTGGAATTGAAGTCAAGTTACGAGTACGCTCGTAAGATATTATGACGATCATAAATTCATTTCCATTGGAATCTACATTATGTATAGCTTAAGAAAATTTTTATATGATAAAATATAATATGTAACTAACACATTATGTTACTTGTAATACTTTAAAATTGGACGAAAATAGATTCACATAGATCACATACAGGCAAGGGTTGTGACAATATAGAATTAAAAACATGACTGTTCCTCAATATCGATTTTTTTCATTGTCTTCATGCCAAGGAAACGAGAACGGTTTCAGTGACTTAATGTAATAACTTTTACGGCTCTGCCAACTGTACGCGGAGTGGGGAGGACCTCAAACCTCATATAAACGTACTCATACGTAAACTACGGGGAATAAAATATCCAACCCTTTGATATAGCTTAGAAAACACAAGCAATGCGGGTATTGTTCCTCCATAAACGGCAACAGACCCCGTCCGGTTTATAGAAAACGTGGATCCACTCTCGCTTCGCCCTCGGAACCCGTAGTGCCTGCCCAGTAACCTTCCCGAGACAATTCGTTGAATTTGCTTCAATTTGCATTAACCAGGACAGTCGTTGTACTCTCCCTGGGAGTCCACTCCTCCCTCGCCGCGGATTCAAAGATACAACAGATGAGAGCGCGACCGCAGGGAGCTAATGGCACCCATGAGACGTAATCCGCCGATGTTTAATTTGAGGGGAGAGGACCAGACGACGACGCTCCATGGTTAAAAGAAGAAAGAAGCATGAGAGACCGAATATTTTACGTCTCACAGACTCACACATTCGAGTGTCTCATACTAAAAAAAATCTACCGGCATTTTTTTGACGAATGCTCGATTACTAAAAAGTGCTACTGACTAATTTATCTAAAAAATAACGAAACACTTTTTCTTACTAACGTAGACGATCCTTTAAGGTAGGTTCCGAGTGAAAATGGTAGCCACTGCTGCATTTCTATTACCTGCCTTACGACACACAAGCTGACGTCCCATACAACACTACTAATCTTTCAATACCGCATATTTTCTACCTCCGTTTATTCCGCCGAACATGCCTATTCTTTTCCTCCGCCTAACTCGCCTCGCCGACCTGGTCCAAAACACTTCCAAGGATTGATAAACTTGCCACCTGCCCTCGTTTATGCTCTCTAGTTATAACTTAACTTTCCTGTTTCCTGAAAATCTTGGCTTATTTCCATTGATTTCTATCCCATAACTATCACAGTGATTTCCTAATGTGCTCTTCATAGATTATGACCATTTAGCTGAGTGACTAACCAAAGCTTGATCATCTGCAAACCTAACTGATATTATGAATTCCCCTCCGACCTTAATTCCTACGTACGAGGGTTAAGGTTTCCTGCCATGTCTCGTTTACTATTTCATCTGCTTACACATTGAATAAAACGACAATAATCAGAAAAATTTAAACAGATTCCATGGGAAAGGCTGAGGGACAAATACATAATCCGCATAAAGAAGATGCTTGACAAATGATCGTCTGACATAATATTGGAATAAGGATGAAATGGAGAAAATTAGCAGCATAGACAGATATTCCATATTTTTCTTAGAAAGGTAATTTCAAAGCAGACGTGTGATATTTTATTTTATATTATTATCTAAACACACGAGTAGGAGGGAATGGATGACAGGAGCGTTGATAAAGAGTGTTAAGTAATGGCTCTTCAAACCTTTGATATGGTGCGTGGTTATGTACGACACATAAACATGGTCTTAGAGACAAGATGATAGGCGTAAATTGGAGACTTTTAAGTTGTGGTTGTGGAAAAAGTGGAAAAGGTAAAATGGACAGATATGAAAATAAAACGGAAGTATAGGCATTGTGGAGTAAGAGAAGGGAGAGGATTTGCTGGGAGAAATCTAAAAGAGGCAAGAAAGATGGATGCAGAGCATTCTAATTGGCAATCGGATGTTGGAGATGCATATTCTAAAACTCGCCCCAAAATAAATACGACTCTCTAGCTACTTGGGTCGTTTTCTATATCCAATGATGACTTTAAAAATCCGGGTATCCTGTGTAGAACATGAACACAGTTAAGGGCTAAGGCTGATGAATGAAACAACATTTGACGTTTCATTCATTAAAAAATTGGTGTACCGTGAACGTAACCCCATTATTAGGTTCCATTCAGTTGTCCCCATGGTTAAATCAATATTTCGAAAATCACATTAAATATAATCACTAAAAACATTATTTTCTCAAATGGCGCGAAATATATTCACGGAGCCTCGAATAATAAGTACGATGGCTATAATAATTACGAAAAATCTGGCGTGAGATGGTGGAAATGGAACAAAGTGCTTTCCGTAATGACAGCAACTTTCCTCAAGAGAATTATTTATTTCGACGTAGACACTGCTTTATCATCACCTGATGATGATTCAAAACCATTAAGAAATACTTCTTTAGCCAAACACTTATTATTTCAGACAGAAGGGATATAATCATTAGTATAAATATATTATCTAAGTTAATGAAACATGCCGAGGTGCTATCATTTGACACCACGACTAAAATATTACAATGAAGGAAGTAACTTTGTAATTCCACACACACTTCATTTAAAACACGATCTACGATAGGTTTCGACGTTGGATGTCATTATCAGGTCGTTGGACCTCATCATCTGATGATGACGTCCAACGTAGGAACCTAGGTCGTGTTTTAAGTGTTTGTGGAATTACAAAGTTACTTCCTTTATTTCAATATGTTGCGTGAACTCCATAAAGTTACACCTAAGACAACAAATTTTTACCGTGAATAAGTTTTCTAATCGTTGCAAAATATACAAAAGTCTAACAAGGCTGAAAAGCTGCAGTAGCCTTAGGGAGAAAAGTATTGAGCTCTACAATTAACCAAGGCTCAACTTGAAAGACTGCCCATGGAAGAATAAATATTATAGCAACGCAGTCGACGACCAAATTTTTATCAGGGTGTCGTTTCACTAAGTTTCATAAATGGAATAGAGAAAATTCTAAATATCCAAATTGAGAAAATCATACGCTATAACATTTTATCAAATTCACTATCATTATACTGCACCTATTTGGTGATGGAAACATAAGGCCATATAGTTACCAAGGAACTATAAGGCCTGTGTGACTTTTAAACACATTCGTCTATTTTCACGATTTTTTTAAAATTTAGGTAATCTACAATTTTTTTCCAAGTCCCTCCCCTCCCTGAATTCGGAAGAACAATCCACGTCCTACTTCACGCCGCTCTACAGGTATTACTCTGAAAGCAAAATCACTCATATTACGTTTCATTCCCTATTTGCTTTCCAGTTGGGAGAAGCCTAGGTCCGTTGATTGAACATTCGCGGATTTTAACTCTAACAGACTTTGCTTTGTTTACGGCGTTAATTGGATAGCACATCAGTAATACCACAGCGCACCTCACAGCCTCCACATCACCGGACGTCTCCGCTTGGAGAATCCGCAAACAAGTACAGGGATCAACGGCGCGCTCAGCTGAAACACACCACTCTCAGGTCGCTCCCTATAGTTTTACGCTTTCCCTGAAACCTTTACCACCCTTGGCTCTTTGCCGAGTGCCTAATATTACCACGGTTCATGTGAGGAAAAACTTACCTAGCGTTTAAGGTCGAAATAAAGGGACTTGATGCTCTTATTAATCCCTAGGACAAAGGACCCTCTCCGCAGGAATTAATTCAAAAGGGATTCAATATGAGCTTTTGGAACCCACGCGGAGCACAAAAATACAATAGGAATTCGTTTCAAGCCGGTTGAAAGGAAAATTAGGCTCGGCAAATGTTGCCGACTTAAATTTATTTGTTTTCCTATCATTTTAAGGTAGGTTTTCGAGAGGCACAATACTGAATACGCCTACATTTCATAAACTCATCTAAAAAGACACAGCCAGACACGCCATACTACATTAAATTGTTTTTTAATTCCGCATACTTTTTCCCTATCTTCAATCCGTCCGACATGTCTATCATTTTCCTTTTGTCCCTACCTCGTTTGAACGTTTTCCCCTAAATCACAGTCTTCAGTGTTCTATTGCCAATCAAAATGCTCCGCATTCACCTTTCCTACATTCTTTGGATTTCTCCCGAAATACATCTCTCCTTCTCCATCATGTCTATTACTTCCTCCTTTGTTTTACTTTCTGTCCATTTCACCTTTTCCATTATTTTCCACTGCTACTAGTACAGCTCAAAAGCCTCTAATCTACGTCCATCACCTTCCTTCAACCACCACGGTGGATGAGGTAACGAAAATGGCGATCCTACGAAATATAGAAGAACAACAGGCACTATGGAAAATATTTCATAAAAAAATATGAAAATTATAATATGAACTAGTTCACACCACATTTTAACGAAATTTAGACGTAATACATGCAATTAAAGCAGAAAAACCACAGCGCTGACAGGGCGGCCACTCATTTTATGAATTCCGACATTGTCTCGAGTTTCCCGATGAACACTGTCTTCTTTTCCTGATTTCTTTTCCGATCATTAGGAAACTACTAGGATATTTCTTTGTGCATCATCCCTCATCGCTTCGGAAGTCACTGGTGACACTGACTGAAATCGGTAGGACTACAGTTTCTGCTTTCTACAGCTACTGCACAGACCATGAATTGCAGGGAACACCAACTGAGGTCAACATCAATTAACGTGGTTCTCTCAGGGAATCCCAGATTTTCATATCATATTCCCGTTGTAAATATTCAATTTCCTAATTTTTAATAAATTCGGCATTTTTGCCAATTTCCCCCCGAATATTTGAAGAAATTGAGCCAATTCCCGATATTCGCAACTGAGTAGACACCTAGGATTTTGTATCATTATTATTTGGTAGTCTAACGTAAAAAAAAGGTTTTAGATGGACACATACTAAACATCCACGTATCACTAACAAGAAACAAAATGACACCCAACTATATATAAACCCTCCCTCAATTCTGCATGCAATTTAACTATAAATCATACGACTACAAAAATAATAATAATTTACTTTAATTTATCTACATATTTATACACACAATACACACATGAAATCTTATTACTTATTATTAAATATCGTCCATGTTCAAGCAATGATAAATCACTATCAATATTAAAGTGAGAGATTAGTAAAATGGTACCATCAATTGTTGTTATCAGCCATTATTTTATCTCATTTTTAATTTCAGAAAACGTAACTTTATGACGGTTAGGCATAAATTGGTTAAATAAAAAAAGTTGAATCTATAAAATCCTTACTACGAGTAAAAAATATCTTGGAGGGGGGGTGTACACGTCAAAGGTTGTTGCTCAGCTCAAATCAAAAGTCTTTGGAAACGTGTTTTCCGAACGTAGACGCGATTGAAAAAAAGATCTAAACAAAACTGAATGAAAAATCAGGAGAGTCGTATCCGGTCTTTTCCGCTGAATCGGAAGGTTACCCCCCTTCTCCCGGGATCGGCATGTCCCTTCGAAAAATGACGACCGACGACTTCGAGGGAGGGAGAGAGGAAGGGTTCAGGTCCCACTTACGTCCGCTTGGATGACCGTGGTGGTGGGCGAGTAGAGGTTGCTGTTGGAGGAGGAGCACGGCTGGAAGGCGCCCCCCGCCGCCACCGACGCCTCCTCCTCCTTCTTGATGTGCGGCAGCATCACGGCGCCCCCGCCCTCCTCCGACATCATGGATACCTGAGGGCGAGAGAAAGAGAGATATGAGCACTCCGTCAACACTTACGGCAGCGGCGGACCACGCAAAACACAGCGATTGCAATACACCTTGGGCAATAAAACTAAATCACTTTTACCAGTATATTAATCCTACACATTGCTTCTCGATAACAGTATCTCTCACAACAATCCTATTGATCGGTATCTTGACAATAGTACCTAGTTCCATATACAGGTAAGTATATACAGTACGTACAGTATATACCTGTAAGTAGTCGCCGGTACCTCGATACCAGTGTCCACATCCAAAGTCCTAGGCACCAATATCCAAGAACACAGACAGGAAGATAAGAGCTCAGGGTTGCAGGAAGTGATATTTCTGGGCGAAATATTAATTGACATTCTTATTAATAAAATTAATTCATTGAGAAACTCGCTATAAGCGCAAAGCTTAAGTGGGTCTTCTGGAACAATTAATTTCAATTACGAAGTCGAATGTTTTTATTTCCCACCTTCACTCAGGTCAATAAATTCTATGCTCTCTAGGGATTTAATTATAATTATTCTGGATCTTTTGCTTTCTACTATGTTTTAAACAAAACAAAAATATCACGGAGACTAAACATAACCAATTTACATATATTTTTAGCATGGGGTAATGGTGCAGCGTGCCAAGAACTCAATTTAATCTCTACTGCTATCTTCATGCGAACATTTCGTATCACTATCAAAAGTATTTGAAAATCAATAGGAAATTATCTATTTTCGCTTGATGACACACGGCCACTTTTAGATTATAAAAATAAGTTTTTCTTGAAAAACGACTATGCTATATCACCACTCATTAGGATGTTCCGTCGGCGAGCCTTTTAAGACAACCTTATCCTAACATCCCGGCAACCCGCATTTCATTACTGTGAAGCGCGAATTTTTTAAGGATTACCATTCCTTCCCCCGGTCGTGATTCAGATCTACTATCTAGTTAATCAGGTGTAACAAGAGTGATTTTTATTGAAATAGAAAATGACTTTTGAAATGAAGTGTACAATCGTCGCTGCTCCATTGAGATAAAAGGTAAGAGTTGCGTCGTACCCTTACAAAACAGTTTAAGGGTAACTCGCAATGTCCTTCGCGTTTTGAGGTGATTTCAGAATTACACATGCTTCACCATATTATATCATTATTCTTGACGACAGTCGAATACGTGTGTGCCCAACCTGTACCATGCAGGTGCACTGTTAAAGCATCCAAAGTCAAAAAACCTATATTCATTCGCAGACTATAAGTTATTTCTAATTAATTGGATATTATTTCTAACTATCTAAAAATATCGGTCAATAAAACTGGTATAAATTGTTTTTTATACAATTCACCCGCAATTATCCTTTAAAATAGGAGATTTTTAATCAATTAGATCGATTTTTATTAAATTAATGTGACGGCCCGTGGGAGAATCCTTAATAGCACCCTGCATCCTTTTCTATAAAAATAAACCTCAAATCTCAATTAATATACAACCTCTAGGTTCCAAAAAATTGAACACACTTGCTTTACACCTATGTATGTTCAACCACCACCGCATTAATTAACTCTAAGGTATGTTTGATAGGCAACGGTAGACCTCGCCGGACACTAAGACACAACATCGAATGAAAGAAAAGTATTCAAAATAGGAAGATACGACTATTTCGCAATAATACTTATCTTAATCGCATGGACATACAAAAATATACCGCGGTAATCAATGCCAACGTTAGGTTGATAGGCGAGGATAATGCTCATCCAATATTAAGCCTGAGGATGTGTGAAATTCAAACATAGCATTCTATTTAGGAGGGCAGTTCCTTACTTGGTGCCGCCTACAGTTTCCCACTTGGCCTACTTCTTGGCCAAGCACGGCGTGGCAACGCTTCCGCACCCACCCTACAGCCCGAACTTGGCACCACCGGACTTCTTTCTGTTCCCGAAGATAAAGAGGAGTTTGAAAGGAACGCGATACGGGACTTTGGACGCCGTCAAAGAGGCCGTGACGACGTGTCTTCGAGAGGTTCCCGATGATGCCTTCGCGGGAGCGTTCCAGGAATGGGAACGCCGCTGGAACAAGTGTATTGACTCACAAGGGTCCTATTTTGAGGAATATTAGCTTAAGATATGTAAAAGTGTAATAATTTTTTTTCCTGAGCTCAGTACACTTATTTTCCGGACGAACCCTGTAGAGCAAGTAAATATTTTCTTAGAGAAAATTAAAACATCATCAAGGATATCGACTATTATAAATAAAAACTCTCTAATAAAGGGCTCCGTATATGACATGTTCCAATTCCCACAGGTAAAACCCTAAATTTCTGGAAAACAATTTACGTGCAAAGTGAATTTGTACATATAACATAGTAAATTAAAGTAAAATATAAAAACTGTCATAACAACGTATCACGTAAAATAAGATACTTGAATTACCTTAAACTACTTTTGAGCTAAGCATTCGCCTGCCTTCATAGCTCATGCTCTTACTTTGTGCTCTCATAGACAGACGGAACATACATGAGAAATACCCTCCTTCAAATTTTAACTCTTGATAACCGTTTTGCAATATTCCTATTACCTTGGGCTGTCTGTAAAAGTTGGAGCATTATGTTATGACAAATGATAGACTAAACAACTTCACTGGTAAAAGGTAGTCATCTTAGTAACTCGTATGATATCAGAAAGGGACATAAAAATGCCTGCATAACAGTTTAGCCTGATTTTTTTATGAAATTACGGTTTTTGACAGCGTCTACTCACTATCTGAAAAACTATCTTGGAAGATTACTAAACATTCGTTTCCAGTAACATAGCCTGACTTGCCCTCTATTTACAAAATTAAATGTTTAAAACCTACCAAACCTAGGTCTAGATTTACAATGACTCGTTTAATCCGCCTGCTAGTTAATGTGAGTGTTAACTTAATCTGGATATTACCGACAAATCCAATTTTATCAACAAATACCATTGCCGGTTAATGAATCTGGACATTGTAACAGTTTTCAACATTGTCCGTCAGTTATTGAGCAGTTTAACGGTCAGTTTTGAACGTAAATAGCGGTCATAAAAGGGTATTAACAGGTGAAAGTTAACCTTCAATTTTAACGAGACATATTAAAATCCGTCTTACGCCATGAGGATGCAATGCTAACTTTCTTGATTCATTCAAATTTCGTAGTTTCATTTGCCATATTGAAGACATAATATTCCTTAAAATACATTTTCTTCCGAATTCGCCGCTCTACAGCCTTACGTACGCCAAATAAATTATAAGAACAAATAAATGATAGTCCAGAGGGTCTAGAATGAGTTAACTCAGCTGTTGACTAGCATAAGGAGGACAAATAACGCTGTCATTTAGAGTTTTACAGTGAAAGCAAACGTCCGTCAAAAAACCATTCCCTCAGTATCAAATAAATACTTCTGTTCCCAAAGGACCTCACCCAGACACAACCAAGTTGTGGTCAAAATACTTGTATATGACTCCTCACACTTTTCTATTCTGAGTTTTCAAATCCCCAAATATTTCAAAGGTGAAACTGAAAACAACACATCAAACGGAAAATAACCGAATTAATTTGACTGGGAGGGACGTTAATGTACTCAACTTCCGCGACACCTTCCGCCTTGATTTTTATATTTTGTGAATTGATGGCAGTTTTAAGATGAAGCAAAAGCTATGGTCGTAATAACCACCAGCTTCAAACGACAGTAAATATGAAAACTGTACCGAATGTCAAATTCTCGTTTCCTACGACGAGGATGGTAAATTTAAATGAATCAATCGACACAATATTTTCTAGGTAATTTTAATAAATTACAGACATTACAACTGTATCATATCCTGCGTGGTACAGGTCCAATGTTTCCCCTTAATATCCAATTTATGTCGGGAGAACAAGATTGATGGTGCGCCAAATTCACAGGGAAGTACAATAAAGTCTCACTAATCGTGGCTGTAATGAAAATCAGTTAATATGTGCATGTGATCGAATTGGCGTGAAAATTTGGGTGAATCCATTCCATGACGACTGATGTAATCACTAAAGTAAGATGTCCCCAAGTGATGTAGAGAAACCGGTGGTTTAAACTGCGGCGAGACGACCACATTCTGAGATACCACAACGCGCAGACAGGCCAAACGAAACGATTATGAGCAACACCGGAAAACCAAGAGAGAGTCGGACGGTCGCGTATATTTACCGAGTTCCGTCATTATGACGAGCATTGCAGACGAGCGAATAAGTAAAGGAAAGACTGCAAGCGTAAATTGGAGGTCTTTGAGATGTATGTGCGGAAAAAATGAAAAAAATACAATCAACTGAAAGTAAAACCAACGATGAAGTCACAGGCATCGAAATTTGGGAAAAGAGACGGCTGTTGGGAAACACTCGAAGAAAGGACACGTGGATGTAGGGTGATGAGGGATACTGAGGGGTGATGGGATGCTGAAGACGAGAATAGAGGGGAGAATGCTGGGAAAAAAGCTTGGTAAAGGGGAAAAAAGCATGGTAAAGGGAGAAAAAGAATAGGCATTATGGATGGAATTGATGGAGGCAGAAAGTATGGAGGGCTAACAAATGAGTTATTGCAATATTTAATAAGAGATCAAAGGATATTTTGCGTCATTATAGCCAGGGTTTAAGAGTACCGTAGTGTGTGGTCCCACGGCCCTTCATAAACCAGAATATGACAATTAATTAGGTGAAAACCTGAATATGGAGCGCATTATTGTACGGCTTTGAAACTAAGGTCGCTGAGGCAAGGAGATAAACGTAGATTGGAGGCTTCTGAGATGCTGACGGGGAGGCTAGAAATCGTGAAATGGACAGAAAGAAAAACAAACTACGAGTATTAAGTACTAAGCATGGTTGAGGGAAAAGAGGAAAGTGGCTGGGAAAATTCCAAAGGAGAAATATTTCAGAAGGAAAAGTGGACGCGAAGCACATTGAGGAATGTAATGTTGGAGATAATGTGACGTAGATGTTAGAATGTTGGGTAAGTTATGTCATTATTTTGGTAGCATACCGTTTTAAGGTCTAGTACAAACACCACGCCTATTACTTTTTCGTTTGATTTCCTATTCGCCCATTTTATCTTTCCCATCCTAAGCGATGCAGAGAAGAAAAGTAGAGGCATGTCAGACGGAATGGGTAAGGCAGGATGCTATGTGGAGCTGAGGAATGATTTATCATAATCCATGTCTTATAGTAAGTACACATTTATTTAGAATCGTGTTAGGTGAGGTTTAGAAATATAGCGGTGCTTGTGTAGTAGATACATCAATAAATCTACCACGACCGGTAGATTAATTTAACATTAATGATGATAATAATAACAATTTTCAACACGCCAAAGATACACTCGAGGGAACGGGCCAAATGAGGCAATATGCCCCGCGTTCTAACCAGCCACGATCTCACTGCTAAGCGCGGAATATTACTTCGTAATCGGAAGAGATAGGAACTTTGACACACTGCTATAGGTCTAAAAAAAAAGAAACGGAGAATCATTAAATGAAACGGATGGCAACTGGAGGCCACCAAATCCGTAATCATAAAAATAGGTCATAAAAATCTTAAATGGGATTAGGGAATGACGTAAACGCTCGTCAAATTGAAACTATGTCCAGGCGAGCGACTCGAACGCGGAAATTAAATGAATTATTAAAAAAAAAAATCCGATGCCTCCGCTGAAAGTTTACTGGGCTATCAAATTATATGGACGATGAAAAATTCAAATACGAGCAGTGGTCCGGACTAGCATCACGAGTTTCTCTGCCGCAATGCTATGAAATTTTCTCTACGATGGCACGCACAATTAAGATATAAAGTTTTCCATTAAATGAAAACTATTACACATGACTGGATAAATGTAACTTCTCGCTAAGGTCCTGCATCTCTTCACGACATAATATCAAGTATTTCACAGATGAGAGTAATAGATATTGCAAAAAAACCTTTGGTGCAATGAGTTAATACTGAAGTCCTCTTTCCTGAGGGGCTTCGGATGTAACTCGTGACGCATCGGAGCGGGAACAGACGACCTTATAACCAACCATTTTTAATCATTTAGGCGTCCACTTGAAGGAAGCTCAAATTTTACCCGTATCAAATCCAATCCTAAACGAGTTCACCAAAGCCTCAAACGCGGAACAATCAAAATTTGACAAGCAGAATTGAAAATGACGTGTTCGTAGAAGCATATCTTTTAACTCCCAGAAAAAATAATTTTCAAACATTGAATCACGACTTCGACGTGGCAGTCACGTGCTCAAATAACACTTTTCGAGAATGGTCACCACGTTGGCCAACAAAATATGACTCTTGGAACACCATTTTGTTTACTGCCGAAGTGTTCAGAAATAACTGTAAGGAAAATATGGTTGGCATTTTCGTATCAGACATACTAATTTGTAGCTATTTTTGGCGCGACCATTTCTCGATACCCATTTCACTTTACATTTCACGATAACCATTACTAAAAGCTAGCCTTAGGTGATCGAATTCTATTTGAAACTTATAAAACGTAATGAATGTACACATTTCTCTCCAGTAATTCTCATCTTTTGGGTTGCATGATATCTCTATAACGGCTTGTAATGATACACGAGTCTTGCACCGACTGCTAATACAGCGGGTATAGAGTGTGCCACGTATCAATCCCTGCCTCATACACCAACAATAGCTCACGAGGAGCCCTGCAGATGAAAATTAAGTGGGCCTTCACATCTAAACAACCTCGAGCCGAGTACGAGAATTTACAGGACCAACCCTCAAGGGTGACTGACAAAATAATCACTTCCACTGATTCATTCGTTTTGCCTATGCTATCACTGAACCTTTCCATACATTCCTCTTTACCTTTCAGTTGGGAACATACATTATTCCCGATTCCATTCAAATCCTTACAACCCTTGATATCTCTATATTATCGGCTGAAGGCTACATACATAGCGAACGTTTTCGATGAACCCAGGGACTAATGACTACTGTGCTATCCCACACTATCGCGACAAAAATAGCCTGAACCCTCACAGTACAGGCTTCTATGCATTACAATAACTCATTCTTTAACTCTGCACAATTTATAACTCCCATAATTCCATCAAAATACACGTTTCTTCCTTCCTTTCCCAGCATTCTCCCCTCTATTAACATCTTCAGCACCTCATTGCCTCTTAGTATCCCACGCATCCACCTGTCCGGCATTCTTCGAATTTCTCTCAACAGCCATCTCTCTTTTCCTACCAATCCATAAAAAGGTTTATTCCGTAGTGATGTCTACTTCACAGCGGAATCTTCGCGCAGTCTTCAGGCTACTAATCTTCCAGCACAGTAGTGCAGCGGCCTTCATCGGCACAAAGGCCATCATAACAGATAGAATACGACCTGAGCGCGAGGTTTTGTCGAATGCTGATGCGGGATACTATTCGGAAGGGGGTACGATAAAGGCGAGTTTACGACCTGGCTCAAGTCTGAAATATAGACCGTGGAATCGAAAACAGGTTCATGAATTTCGGTTTACCAATGGCTTCCCACTGAAGTGGCCGTCAGCAAACATCGTCCATCTTCGTTAATTTTCGATAATATTGAATCGTGCCGACATCCGAGCGCCAATAATTTGTCTACACCTACCGTTGATTAGAACTAAAACAGCAACACATATATCAAAAGTGACATGCCCTTATCAATCCTGGTTTCGACCAGCAAGTTTGACACAAGTGCCAAAACGATTCACGACACGCGGAGTGCAAGCTCTGGCATCGAATTTGAAACATAAATATTGTGGCCGTTTTCACACGGTTTGAGCTTTCAAATTGAATTTCATGGTAAGCGTCACTTCACGACCGGGAACGCCTAGTGAAAAAATTACATTGGCTTAAGGGTTGGAGGCGAAGTTTTTCTGACACAGAATAAACTAGGTTAAAAATTACATGCAGGAAACACGTTATCGTTCTAATATGGCATGTGTGACAAAGTAAAACAACTGTGTTCCATTAATTTCACCGAACATGACATTTACTCTATATCGTTTAAAACTATAAACATAAAATTAGATTATCAATATTTATAAATTAAAATAAAAAAATGTGAATCAACAAAACTTGCCGAACCATGGCTACTGCAACATTTTCACCCGAACTTTATTTCACTACACGTATCTCTTCGTTTATCAGGGTCCGACCGATGTGACATTAGTTGGCCTCCCTTTCAGATAAACTTGGTTGAAACGCATTCTTACTGGCTTTTCAAAGTTAGCGCGAAGTTCCCCGATTCGAAAAAAACTTTTGAAGTCTAGGTATAATCGCCGTATTATATTTAGACAGGCAAATGCAGCATCTACTCCCTTAATGGGCTTAACCTTGGGCTAGCCTAAAAGAAGCTGAATTTCATTACACAGGTTGCGGAAAAATATAATGAAAAGGAAAGAGAGAGATGTTTATTTGCTTTTGTTAGACCAAATTTAGAGTACGCGGCAAGTATCTGGGATCCATGAGAGAAAATATCATTTAAATATATCGAGATTTTATGAAAATTGCTTCGAGAAGCGAGTGTCACGGGGATGCTGGAGAATTTAGACTGGGAGCCTCTTTATTCCCGACGAGAGAAGGCAAGACTTTTTAAAGTACAGCAAGTCTTTTACAAAGGTACAGGACATTCAATTTTCTAGCGACACGGAGGGAATAACTAAGGCACCAAATTAAATTGGTATGGCCGACTAACGGTATGAAATAAGAGAGCTACACCGTCGCAGACTCAAGTACTCGTTCTTCCTTCGCACGATACGCAAATATTACAAAATCGAACCCAAAATCCCAAAAAAATTTCAATAACTTGAATGTGGTGAATTGAACAAACGCACGAATTATTGCATCATGTATATAGATATGTAAGAATGTGCACGAGAGTTGAATATGAGCAAACACATATTTCAATGCATGGATGAACTAATATTTCCCCAAGAATTAATATTTACCGGCGGTTTGCGGGGCACTGCGAGATGTAAACGTACTGCCAAATATACACGCAGGTCTCAGATTTATTTAATCAAGAGTGATCCTCTCAAAGTAGGTTTTTGATGAATTCATCGCTTAAGTATTACACCACCTAACAAGTTTCTTCATTTCATTGCCACCCAATACGATAATCCTAACAAACATTTCCAGTATTTCATTTGAATTTCACCCAACAATCTTCTCCCCTACCTCACCATGTCTATACCTAACATTCCTACGTCTTTCTTCATGTCCATTTCACTTTTTCCACCCTGCCTCACGCCCACATCTCCAATGCCTCTAATCTACCCTTTTCCTCTAGTCTGAACGTACAATTTTCCGAACCGTACAATGCTACGCTGAAAATCCAGGTTTAATTTTTAAAGAGATCAGACAAATCAAGAACAACACCCGAGGTCTCAAGCAATTACCACTTCAGTCGCTTTCACGTTAAATTACGCGTGCTCCCCCGGACTGAGAGGAGGAGTGAATAAGAGCAGGGTGGGTGGAAGACAATCGGCCGGTTGGGGAGTCGTCGACGGGAGATAAGGAGCGTGTGCGGCCGAGCGAAGCCGAAAGCGAAACGCAAATAGAATAGCTTCGAAAGTTCCAAAGACGATCCCAAAATAAATATTGACGCCCCAAGGTTTGTGCGAGAGAAAAGGTGTCGGGGTGGACAGATGAGCGGTGGTGAGGCGAAGTGGCTGGAGGGGGCGGGCTCCCCATTCAGGTCCGCGGGTGGCGATTAAGAGGGGGGGCCGGGGGGAGGGGGGGGTGAGAAAAGTGGTGACGAACCCTCGGAATTTAGAGATGGGCGACCTTTCCTCGGTCTACAGTCCGCAGACTGTTTTGCAGCTGGTCCCCACATGGCTGGCTGCAGTGATTTGTCCTCCATTTCATCTTTGGAACTGCTGCGGAGATCATTTGTTATGTACCGTAACCTTCGGAGTCTTGACCTTCCACGGCATTTTTTCTACCCTCGAACTTAAATCATGGAAGATTCCATTTGAAATTCCCCTAATACGCATAATAAAAGAAGAGGTAAAGTTCGCATCTTTGTTTTGCTACGGATAGGTTTCCAAATTTATTTTTTCTCCACCAATTCTATTGATAACCCCTTCCCCTTGCTAACCTTATAAACACACTGCATTTTCAACATTTTCCTCCAACTCCACATTTCGAATGAATCCAGCCTTCAATTTTCTTCCGCCTCTACATTCCATACCTTGCGGTCGTACATTGGTATAGTCCACGAGTAAGGATGCTCTAATGAACCTTTTTATTGCTTAAAGGTGAATTTATTTTGCAGTCAACACAAAGAGCAATAACATATTTACCATTAAATTCCACCGCTGCCTGCCAATTTCTACTTAAAATTACGGAGAAATTTACTCTATGTGATTTCAATAATCAGAACAGAGTAACCAGCCCGACGTTTACGGCAGAAAGAGACGCCAATGTCCACTCATTTTTTTCAAAACAAACGTCCGTTTCAACATTTAAACATCATCGTATTTATTATAAAGTGGATAAAGTTTAACGCCTGATGATTACGCTAAGGCATTGAACCGGGCGTTGCAATCGAAACTAATATTCAAGAGGTCGGAAATATCTGTGCTACTCGATCATTTAACGCTATGGTGTACCACAGTATTCCTTCTAACATGGTTGATGGTTGAAACCTTGGGGTTGGTTTGATGGAGTTGAGGTCAGAACTCATCAAGCGCTAAACCCTTGGAACTCGTAGAATTCACACACCCAAGCAGATGGGCTGAATGCCAATGAATGGCTTAAATAAGATTAAAGAAGATCCATTAAGTTTAGAAAGAATAATTGGTATAAGAAAGGTACTTGGACTCAAAACGGATTCCGAATTTTCCTCGGGCATTGAGAGAGATTTCCGTACTAAATTTATTCACCTAAACCTCATATTATTCTCTTTCATGTTCCCTCCAGCAAGCACTCCATACCTACTTATCTCCCATTACATATTTCAGTATGACATCCTAATGTCTTCCTCCAAACGACGTTGCACCCCGATCGCAGGAAATCAAGTAGACATAGATGAATTACGACAAAATTAAACTCACACTTCACTTAACATTAATTTAACAACTTAAGGGATTCTCACAATGAAAATTATTGAGAAGCAAGTCCTTTTGTTCACATTTAATTAGATCCATTGAGTTTTTAATGTGACATGATAATCGATAGATTATAAAGTGAGGTTAGCACACTTTTCCTCTACCTTTTACCGTTTTTTTTATTTAATATCCATAGATCTGAATGTAAAAACAAAAGAGACAAAGTGATATAAGCATCACGCGAAACAAAGCGACTGCTACAAAGCGTTTTCTTAAATTAACTTCAAGAAAACTAACTCTGGCTATTCCCGCTAATCTTTCCGATAATTCGTGATGTAAGTTAACTTTTCCACAAACAATCTCATGGGTGTTACGGCAGTGAAAGTACACTAGCATTTTCCAAAGTTGACGTTGATTTGATTTAAATTGATGATTTTTTTCATAATTCGACCTTGAGGGAGGACCATAACAGAAAGGTCAAGGGACGAATTAAGTCAGATTAGGGGGGTTGAGAGAAAGAGAAGGCGGAAGGGAGCGAAGGAATTAGCGCGAAAGAGTGATGGATAAACGGAGGGATTTATAGAGCTCCGGAATGAGCAGCAATCTATGTCACCTTTCATAAGCCTTAACGTGGGCGTACCGCAGGTGGTGTTAGGGAATCCGTCTTTTACAATTTAATTGCGGGAATGCTTCCATGTACCCTTCATAAAGGCAAAAGAAATATCACTGTCATTATTCTTTCTCTGAAATTACTTATTGGATTACTTTCTGTAATGAGTACCCAATACTTGAAAATTACTCTAATGCGATGTTACCATGTTAAATTTCCCAACTTTTACAACCATTTATCTACCATGTAGTAAAAAAATCGTGAGTTTCTTAAGGCGGACCCTATTTTTTTCTAGTGTGGGCTCGTTATGATCCTTCAGGTTTAATGGGTTCTCCTATGAAGTTTTCATCTAACGCGTTACGGGTTTCTCAATTGCATCCCGTCCATTTTGTGTAGAATTTTACGTTTCGTCATTTTTCCCCTTAAGCGAATCATCCTGCGTGATGATGCGTTTAATGATCAATGCGCGTTAAAACAAACTTTGCAAAATGCTTCAGGCCATAATCATGAAACTTGTTTCTTTTTCGGACCTTTATGGAGAGAAAGTCCATTACCCCAAAGAATTTTCCTTAATTAAAGAAAAAAAAGGTCTGGTCTGCTACCGCATTTGCCAAGTTAGAAAATCGCCACCTTCCGTTGCGTAATTTCTTTGTTCCGAGGTTGCTGCGGTGACCATATTTTCTGAGAGAATATACGGGACTGAGAGAGAGAGATCGCGCGAATAGAATACCAAATCACGTCGGACTGCTCCGTAAAAAAAGACGATATAAGTATAATTGTACAATGCACCTTTTTCCAGTTACTTACGGAAGAACAATTTAAGGGTGGCTTCCGTAATAAAAGCGAATAGAAAAAAACTGATGGAGATCTTATTTAATAGGAACTTCAAAAAAATATCAATTAACAAAAAGCATTTTTTTTACTTCAGCTAAAAAAATAAAAGCAATCATTCCCATAACCAGCACATACAATAACCTTTTTCACTAAAACAACGATAAAAATTTAATTAAGTAAACTTTTTAATTGATCCTTATTTTATACAATCTTCCACGATAATCATGAAAATGATGTATTTTCAATCGGTCATTTTTATGAATTATGAAATCGTAGAAGGCTGAATGATAATCCAGTGGATAGAGCACTGGGGTACTGACAGTAGGGCCCAGGTTCGATCTGCGGGCACGCCTATGGGTACCCTTAGCTTCAACATAAGCAATATGATTTTTCGGATACCAAATCTTACTGGGAAAACATATAGTAGGTGGCACAGGGAAAGGAACTACCGCTCAAGTGTAAATTTCACACACCGTCGAGCTTAGCAATAGGTGAGCTCTGCCCCCACCTGTCAAACCTATCCTTCTATCTATCTTTTAGGTTGATAACTCTGGTTTCAGTATTAATTTACTTCTACTGACTTTTAATAATCAAACCACTTTACGTTTCCACATAAACTTTTTAATTTTTACAACCCAGGTTTCGTTATAGCATAACATCGTCAGGTACCTTTTCTTTATAGCATAACATCATCATACCTGATGTTATGCTATAACGAAACCTGGGTTGTAAAAATTAAAAAGTTTATGTGGAAAAGTAAAGTGGTTTGATTATTAAAAGTCAGTATGAAGATTTTCCACCAAGTTACGCCAGAAACTGTTTTATTTTAATTTACTTCTAGGCAGTTCATATTAGAATTATATGTCATTAAAATTCAATATTCGGTGACAATTTGGCGAAAACGTTTGGAAATAAGGAATTTAATACGCTGACCTTTTCCGAACTACTGATTACTCTTTCCCTTTTATATTTTGAGAGCTAATTAACTTTTAATTTACTTCCCGAATAGCTCAACTTCTTCCTCACTTCGGGAATAATCCGGGAGGAGGGTCGATTGCTTTTAGCTAGTCGAGCATTTCCGATGAGAACGATAATATAATGATACTTGCATAATTTTTTAGAACCTTTTATCATTATGAAGTCAGGGTTGGTGGAAGACTACGCTGATACTGATAGCATGCGCAGAAATTCATATCGAAAAGTATCTAATCAAATTCCACATACTTTAGTATATGAGCTAATATGTATTCAAATGCACGAATGAACTGATAGTTTCGTTGCAGCAATTTCAGAGCGTAAAAATCATTCGCCTTAACCGGGATTCGAACCCGGATCCCTCGATGTCCGGGTTCATATCCCGGTCAAGGCGAATGATTTTTACACTCTGAAATTGTTGCAATGAAATTCATGTTAGCGGATGACTCCGTTAAAAGTTACTGTTGAGGCCTCTCCCGCAGTTTCTCGAAATTTGATAGTTTGTGTTGGGTTGGCATCCTACCACAACACAAAAGTGTGTGCCCCCGCCATCTCAGAAATGAAGAGTGTAGTGTGTACCCCATCGAAAGCACATGAATGCTCACCTAGAACATCAAAAACAAGGGGGCGGAATACCTAACCGGAGTTACAGCATGGAAATTCTTAACTTATTCCGCGAAAACTTTATGATTCCCTCCGATATTGCTACAATTAAAGCAGATTGAGATTATCAGCCAAATTTTGTTTCGCAATGCGAATAAACGAAGTAATAAGCCGACGTCAGTGTCGACCTTGACTTGACGAAGATTATGTAGTTATGAGATTAGATAAGACTCGTTCCTACCATTTACTCGTGCTTCAATTTTGAAGAATCTACAGACCAACGCCATTCCGAGCGTAGCTAGTAGTTTTCGCTAGTTAAGCTATTTCCACAAAATTAAGTCGGGGGTATTTCATGAATACTTGATTATCGGTAATTTCGTCACTAATTAGGGAAAGCTAAAATGTAGTCGGACAGTAGGGGAAACTAGAAAAAAATACATTAACAAACACGGAAAAGGGATGCGCGGATTGACGAAATACGTATGGCGAAAGAGCAAATACAATTGGAGTCTGTTGCTATCAATCTTTGAACATAATTTTGGATTCGTTATTGGTTGCTGGTTATCAGCTAGGGGGATGAAGGGAAGGATAACGAGAGAGAAACACTGGCTTTGGGTTATCTGAATGGAGTTTCTCACCAAAGCAAGCGAGTGTTATATTGCAGCATGCGGAAATCGTTGTTCTATTGTCGTAATATAAGAATGGAGAGAAAATTTGCAATCACTTCTCCAAGAGAGTCAAAAATTTAGGGTGAATTATTCAAATATTTGGTTTTATTTAAAGTCGGAGAGTTTTCTTATCCTGAGAGGTTGAGAAATAATTTAACATTAACTAGATGTTCGAGTCATCATTACGCGACAGTCAACCCACACTTTCATGTAAATATGTTTCGTGTAAAAGGACAAAAATACTTTTCGAAGACTGTAAAAAAATGGGGGTTTAATCTTCACTAAAACGTTTGGAAAATAAGTCCAAAACGCATAACGGTATTCATAAATGACATTTAATTACGGTTTGGGATAAGAATTTGAATTCAATCAAACTGCCGTCTAAAGTTATTAATATTAGGTAGTCCACCGTTCAAGATTGAGGTTTTGAATGGACACCGACTTTAAAAAAAACTACGTTTCTTGGCTTCGTCTAACAAGACATAACCGAACAAACCCCCCCCCCCAAACTACGTCAAGGTGATAGTGAGTCTCCCTGTCTCAATCCCGACTCTCAAACCGCTACACGCACCTCAGAAGTTCTCCCAAAATAGTTTGGTTCATTAGAACTAACAGCATGAGGTCAAAACGGTTTGACATATCAATTTAATTAGTGAATGGAAATGAAGAAGGGGGAACCGATCAATGTAAAATTAAGAGTGAATGGACGTGAATGCAGTGTGGTGATCGTCGATTGAATTTTAATTGCTTTCGTGTAACCAATGGCAGATAACTGAGTTTTTCATTAACTGATAATTATCAAAACGAATAGCCTCTACACTTGTCTCCCACTTTCTTCAAGAATGAAACGAGGATTCTTAGTACATACAGAAGAGAATAGTTACCTGTTCAAACTCACAATACAGGATAAATGAATGCATTTTTACTACACCGTAATAATATTCAATATAGTTTAATTTAAATATTAACAATTCAATTTTCGCATAAAATACTTTTTTTAAATACCACTATCTCGCTCTCAGTTAACGATTTTTTCCAAAGAGACAGCCAAGCTATCAAATTATTCTACGTGTGAAGCCATAAAAATATCAATAAAATTAGGCGAATTCCGAAAGAACACACTATTACAATAGAGATAACGGAATCAAAACTAATAAATCAAAAGAATCCGTGAATACAGCTCTTAGCACGTCATTTAAAACGTAATTAGACACCTTCTCTGGTCATACTAATTACCACGTGCAGTCTTTCCTCACGAATGATTGCCAAAAAATATATGAAACACAACACACATCCCACTCGACGGTTAAGAGGCACTCCGAGAGGGCATAAACCAACACGTGTTGAGCCAATCCAAACACCACCACCCCTGGACTTCTTTGTTAGGAGAGGCCAACTTAAAAGTTTTAACTCCATTAAAGAAACGGAACGGAAGAACATAAAATAGTGAGTGGCCGGGGGTGGGAGGGGGCCGAACTCAAAGGAATATTTGATGGAAAGGAACGATGATGCCAGACGAAAAGTAAAAAAAAATATCGAAAGTAGGAATGCGAAACTCTGACGCAAGAGCGATTTGTTTTGCTGGTCTAATCAGGAAAATCGAATGGATTTTATTCGATCTATCGTAGTTTTAATTTTTCTTATTTTTTAAAATTCTTTTAAATTCTTTTTCATTGGACTTTTTGCATATTTTTTTCAATTTTTCCCTTTTGAAAACGTAAGCAAGCAAAAATCAGCATCGTTAACTTTCCTAATGGCAAAGAACGAAATTTTACATAAGGTTTAACCAACATAAACGGGAGGTAGTGGTCAGTCATGATTTATGAGTCAAAATTAACAGCGGCGAGTCTACGATTCTACACTTTAGGTACATCCAAAATAACGGTCAAGTGTGAAAGGTCAGAATTTTAAATCAAGAGTAACGATCCTAGACCGCTTAGGGCATTGACTAGTTCCAAGGACTCGTTTTCCTGAGAGAAAATAAGTGAGAATGGGGTATTTGGAATTAAAATAATTTCAATGTGCCCGTAACATAACATTCTTCGCTACACTATGCGACACAAGTTCCTCGCCCCAAATTTAAGAATTGCACAGCCCAAATAAATAAGATACAAAAGTTCTTTACTCAAGCAAATTAATATAGTTTTCAATGCAATCGTGAATGACGAAAGATCATGACAGCACGTAGTGCGCAAAATGATTAAATCAACTGCTAATGGCTTAATCTGGTGGAAAATTTCAATGGGTTCCCGCCATATAATTTTTCTGGTTTTCAGATTTCCTGCTGTGAATTGAAACTATTTTCAAAAGACTCGACGCATCGTTTTATTACTAATAACGTCGTCAGGTGCTAACTGTAAAGTTCGTATTATTTTTCGCCCTTATAGTATTTGGTTGAAACGGCAGTCGATCAATGTTGACCATATTTAAATTCGCTTCATTATTAAGCGGTCCGTTTATGAATCATTAGTGGGTAGGTACTTTTTCCCACACAGTCCAGAGACGATAACAAACATCCCTATCGAGATAGCCAAACGACCATCTAAATTTAATAGGGTAGATGGTTATCGTCTAAATTCTGAGAGAAAAAAGACACCTAACCACCTATGAGTCATAAACGGACCGCTTGATATTTTTAACAAATGTATATATGGTCAACGGCCGTCTCAGCGAAACAGATACGGAAAGTAAATGAAATAATCGCCACGAATACCTACAAATCGGAGGCTTCAAATATATGCTCATATTAATTGAAACCAGTAATTTTCCATATAGTTATAAATTAGGGGTAACACGAGTTTCGTTTTAGTATGGTATAAAACTAGTAAATCTAAAAGGAGCTCCACTCAGCTGGGAAGTACGCAAATAAGAGTTATAAGACTTTTACCTCTTTTAAAGAATTTTAACCCTTAAATGTAGACATTTTACCTCATGACTCCAAAAAGAGCTGAACGCCTTTTATCATTCATTTGTCGTTTTGCTGAAGAAAAAATTATAAATGAGCGTGAAGTCACAAATAATGTATTCTGTGGGACAGAAAAAAAAAAAACACATCTTATTCCAAATATGGCCAGAGCGTGCATATTCCTCGGCGGAAAATTTTCATGTTATGAAAGTGGATAGCTGTAATTGGGCTCGAGAGTTTGATTATCGCCCGATCGTGTGTTTATAGATTCCTGGGAATTTTAACTTTACCCTGACAACTGATTTCTATGTTCATTACAACACAACAAGTACGACCGAGGTTTCACAGTGATTGCCGTGACCCTCCAATGGATGATTCCAGAACGAGGAATCGAACGGCATACCATCATTATAATCTTCACCGAAACAAGTAAAGCAACTTAATAAGTAAGAGAACGAGATGGGCGCCATGGGCGGGGAGGGCGCCAGGTGGAAAAATGGGAGCGATGATTTTCAGGGATGAAATTCCCACTCCGTTCGACGAAAACTGAAAATTCAGAACAGTGAAAGTCCGAGAACAGCGACTTCGGCAGCGTTTCACCATGCAGGTTTTTCTGACTCTCTAACGGTCGCCGCCGGGAAAATCACCGGGTAATAATCTCAATCGCCATCAGAGCAACCAGTCAAAGACACAAGATGGCGAAAGTTCTCGCATCAGGGTGTTACGCGTTGATTCCCCTTTCACGGCAAAAAATATACAGCCCGATTGGCGAGATTCAATCCTGAACATGAATGGCTATTCACTAAAGGAAATCTACCATGCAAAGATAGGTTTCGAGCACAACACAACAAAATATTACGCATCCAGCCAACTTCCTCTTGTTTGCCCAGTAACAATTCCTTCTTCAGCTCATTATATACTCTACCAATTAACATGCTATTATCATTAGGCAGTCTACCGTTTAAGCAAGGTTTAGTTCGTAATGGATGGACAGAGAATATCGATACATTTATCAGAATTACTTAATAAAACACAACCTGATACCCAACAGTAAAATAAACCCTTCTCCAATTCCGCATACTGTATACCTCCCTTCATTCCATCCAACTAGTCTTATCATTTTCATCCTCCTATGTCGCTAGCCTAATGTTCTCCCCTCTCAAAGCTGGGTCCTTCACGAGCTCGTGGGATCAATAATTGAGGTGATTTCTCGCTGCATTCCTCAATAGTGTTTTCAACGTGACATCATCGCTAAAATGGCCGCTACACTGGTGTCTGACACCTTCGCAGCCTCCTCACAGTGGAACAGACGATGTTGCGCGAAATACCTTTGGTCTGGATCTTACTCTTTGACCCAACTGGGCATGGGTGGCATAATGAATCTAACCTCTTCCTAAATCTACTCCGCTGACCTAACATTCTCCCTTCAATCGCAGCCTTCAACATCTCACTATATAAACTGAGCCATACTTGGTGGAGTAACATCTTATTTAGAAAAAAAACATAAGTTTTATTCTGCCTACTTTATTCCATACAACGCGGTTCAACGCCTAGATGTCAACATTAAGCATAACAACTTGTGCTTTAATACTCTCACTACCTTTATATCTACATATATACTTCCGCAACCAACTTTTTCTGCCTTCTTCGGATTTCAACCAGCAAGTTTCTCTCAACTCTGGTCATTTGGAGAACCTTGTTGCCAGTCTTTCTCTCTTATCAAATTGTTTTCTAATTTCACCTCCATCTCCACATCTCTAAAGCCTCCGAACTTCCTGCTTCAACGACTAGGCTTCGGATCCATTCATCCCTACGATCCACAATCAAGCCTTACTAATCTTTTCGTTATTACTTCACTTAGCATACCGGTCATCAATTCCCCTCTCCTTGTGAATGCTTCTTTCGTCAACGCAATTAGCTGACGCTATCTTATGTTTACTAATCACAGACTACACGTATTTCTGCCGTAGGAGAAATATTAAACCAACGTGTAAAAAACATGTGTTAAATGGTTCCGCTGATCATTTTATTTTCCGCATTTTTTTTTTCGAGGGAAGACATATGGTGTCCTTGGCTTCCCACTAGACAGGACTATTACCCTCTCAATTTACCCCCAGGTCACAGATCCGGAGCTATCAGAGATTGAAAAATACAGGGCTAATCGCATTATTTCTTCTCTTTAGAGCAAGAGCCTCAGGAAAGAGGGGGCGAAGCAATAGGGAACACGGGAAAAATAAAAAATAAGGCAACCTCAGCAAAACCGCCGGTGAAACATTAGCACGGTCAAACAATTCCGATTGTAATTTACGCATGATTGCGTTTTACTGAAATGTATCAAATACTCATGAAACATTACTTAACGATGCAATATACCTCGTGCGGTATCGCATTTAGCAGTCGACCATTTCCAAAACAAGTAGGTGTAAACGCGATGAAGATAAAGATAGGCTATATCGAGCGTATCGTCTAAATCGATTTCACTAAAGCTTTCATCGAGTGTCTATTCAGACGGGTTGCGAGAAAATGAAATTGGAAAGAAAGGAGATGTCCGCGCTTGCTTGATGTTACACATTATGCACGGCTAGTATTTCAGACACATTGTAGAACATTTTGACTGAAGAAATAGACAAACCTTAAAATACATTCGTGAAAAAACTTTTAATCGAAAAGATAGAAAAAAACTTAAAATACATTCGTAAAAAAAGTTATGACAGGGAAGTAGTTAGACGGTGTTACTCAAGAAATTAGGATGGGATTATCTTAAATGACGAAGTGAGCAAGCGAGGCTAACTGTGAGACTTTTTAACAGGTTCACTACCAACGAATTTAATTACGGCACAGTGGGAAATTAAACATCACGACAATAGATATCAGCTGTACAATGTATATCGGCTGATTAGACCTCGTGGACTACAGAATTGATCACATTGATACAGCTGAATCTGTTATCATAAAACCCTCGACCAAACACCCTGACGTAGACTTAGGGAGTAGATTTATTGTTCAAAAGCACGAGGAGAAGGTAGATTACATAATGTGGGCGTCAAATGACATTGTAAAATATTGTGGAGCCGCACACATATAATGATGTAAATAAGATGACATTGCGTAATGAATGCTATAACGTGATATTCTATTTACACCGAACTGCAATATTCAGATTCGGACTTCGCTTAACCCTGGAATCACGGTACCAGATGAGAATGTGATGAGTAATGATTCGTGATTTGATGAATAATGAATGGATTAACGAGGAAGGAGTATCAGCAGGCTGTAGAGAAAATGATGAATGACGGTAAAGAACTGAGTACTATCGAGGAAAAATGGGAATGTATCAAGAAAGGGATATTGGAAGCCGCTAAAGACACTATAGGAACCGTAAACGGGAAAAGGATAAGGAAACCATGGGTAACGGATGAGATGATTGCAAAGATGGATGAGAGAAGAAGATGGAAAAATGTAAACACAGAGTTAGGCAAAATGAAGTACAAAGAGTTAAACAATAAATTGAGAAGGGCCACAAATAAAGCAAAAGAAGAATGGTGGAAAACGCAATGCGAGGATATGGAAAGTTTACAGAAGAAGGGTGAAATTGGTGCTCTATACAGCAAGGTTAAGTTATTATCGGGAAGTAAGACGGCAAGATCTGTGCTAACAGTTAAAGATAAATGGGGTAAGATAATAGTTGAACCAGGAAAAATCCAAGAGAGATGGAAGGAATATATAGAAACACTGTATGGTAAAGAACTTAGGCCGACAAGGTTAGACATAGAAAAGGAACATGACGTAGAAGAAGATAGCATAGGTCCAGGCATACTCGACGATGAAATAGAAAGGGCATTAAAGGAGATGAAAGCAAATAAGGCTGTGGGGGTGGACAATATTCCTGTAGAAATGTTGAAATGGTTAGGGAAAGGTGGGAAGAAGGCCGTATATGGACTGATTCGTAGTATCTATGAGGAAGGAATCTGGCCGGAAGATTTTGTGAGATCGGTGTTAGTTCCTATTCCAAAAAAGGCAAAGGCTTCGTCATGTGAGGACTACAGAACAATAAGTTTGATATCCCACGCAGCTAAAGTTATTCTCAGGATCATCAACAAAAGGATAGAGAGTAAGGCAAATGATTACTTAGGGGATGATCAGTTTGGGTTCAGGAAAGGAAGAGGTACGCGTGATGCCATTGCAGTAATGAGATCACTAGTCGAGAGGAATATAGAATACAATCAGGACGTTTTTGCCTGTTTTGTAGATTTCGAAAAAGCGTTTGATAGAGTGAATTGGGAAAAATTAATGCGTATATTGCAGAAAATAGGAATGGATTGGAGGGACAGGAGACTGATCCGCAACCTGTACATGTCTCAGACTGCTCAGGTGCGAGTGGGGAACGGAGAGTCCGGATGGGCAGTGTAAGGAAGAGGTGTAAGGCAGGGTTGCCCATTGTCACCGGTACTGTTCAACGTATATGTAGAGGAAATGATTAAAGAGGCATGGGAAGAACTGGAGGTAGGAATGAAAGTCGGAGGGGAATTCGTAAAATCGGTTAGGTTTGCTGATGACCAAGCATTAGTTGCTCAGTCAGCCAAGGGGTTGCAAGCATTGTTGAGTGAATTGGAGGTTCAATGCGATAAATATGGGATGAGAATCAATATTAATAAAACAAAGGTTATGCGATTTTCCAGAAAGAAAAAAGCTAAGCTAAATATTAAAATAGGCGGGAAAAAAATAGAGCAGGTAGAACAGTTTACATATCTCGGAAGTGTTTTGGACCAATACGGTCAAAGTGGTAGGGACGTAAGGAGAAGAATTGCGCTAGGCAAGGAGGCTTTCTCAAGGAGGAGGGAGTTGATGACGGGGACGTTGAGTAGGGATGTTAAGACAAGACTCGTAAAAACTCTGATATGGAGCGTAGCTATGTACGGCGCGGAAACCTGGTCGCTGAAGCAGGAGGATAGACGTAGATTGGAGGCTTTTGAAATGTGGGTGTGGAGAAGAATGGAGAAGGTGAAATGGACCGAAAGGAAAACAAATGAGGAAGTACTAGAAATGGTGGGGGAGGAGAGGGGTTTGTTGAGAGAAATCCTATGGAGGCAGGAAAAATGGATTAAAGGCGTATTGAGCGGTAGTGGAATGTTGAAGAGGGTAATAGAGGGGAGAATGTTGGGCAAGCGAGGTAAGGGTAGGAACAGGATAGGGATGTTGGACGGGATGAAGGGAGGAAAGAAGTACACCGAGTTGAAGAGGGACCTCATATAGATTAGTTTGCTAGGTGGGGAGTCACAAAATGTTTATTCGATAGTTGTGTCCATCCAAAAACCTACCTTAACCGGTAGATTACCTAATAAAAATCTGCAAACATTACCGTATATTGTTTCACACCTAAAGGGGGCGCCCATAATTCTACAGGATCGATTCCAATGCTCCAACAAATTCTGCATATAAATTTTAAAAGGGGCTTTTCAACGATTAGCCAATTTTCCTAACTGATTGACCACCCTGTTATTTGGGGATTATAACCAAACGGAATCAGCATTAAAGCATTTAGCTACAATATATGATGCCACATTTTCATCGATCACATATATTATTATAAAATATTTAAGGTGCTGAGAAAGGCTCGATACGTACTAAGGAAGGGTAGGAGAACAGACATTTGTGACCAGCATGTTAGAAATATTGAAATGGGACAAATTGAAAGGGGGAAATCAACAACTTGTAATGGGGAGCACATCAGTTATACTGGGCCTATACAGCACGAGCACTGGGCAGACATGCACGAGAGAATGGTACCACCTAATTTTGTGGGAAAAATAACTACAATTTTGAGATAAAATAAAGAAATCTGACAATAAACACTGTTAATTACTTCGGGGAATAATTACCAATACTCTTAACATTATAAGATCACCGCTAAAACTACTTTATACCAAGTTTACTTGTCCGGGTAGGGGATTGACCGGGCGATAACGGGGAGGAGGGTAAAACACATAAAAATATACGTATCTCAAAAGGAAATGTCTCGTATTTACGAATTCCTGGAAGAAACTAAACATCGATAAATGAACTCCTATTTGCGACCGAACTATAAACAGCGAGCCCGAAGCACTGTGCAATCCAGTATTTCTATTTGGAGGTAACCTTGGAGGACTAGTGTCCCCGATGACTCTCTCAGGTACACACGCACCCCTCTCTCCAAAAAGCGATCCATTCACGAACCCTTTCCTTCTCCCGGGGGAGAGTTATGTGATTAATGGACGAGCCCTTTGGAGGAGGCCAGAATAGAGGCTCAGGTTCGTGAGCCACCAGGAAAAGACTTCACCATTCTCGATTTCAATGATATATACTGGAGTGTTCCACTAATCTTCGAGAAGTCAAGGTTCCATGGGCCCCAAAATTCAGTAGTTGCCTCTGACAAGATATTACTTAATTTTAAAGCGTTGGAACCATTTACCATGCAGAGCTGATTATTTTTTTCTAACAATGTACCCAAGACTGTCAAATGTTTACGAGTAAGTATATCACTGAAAACGACCGCGGATCGGCGGATTAGGTAGATGGATGAACTTCTATCTCCGAGCGAAATTGAGACCATCAGCCCCACTTTCTCCACTAACCCAAGAAGGGCAAGGAGAGAGGTGTAGAAGGGGGATCAACCCCTGGAAATGCGGAACGTACTCGAATGGGAGCATACGAGGTGTGTTCAAAAATTAACGGGAATTTCGCGGGCTTGGAGAGTACGATTGTCAAATTTTTTTTATTACGTTGGTATATAGTACATAAGTATGATAAAACTTTCAGCTGTTTTCATTGTGGACTTCGTCTGGGACAGCCACTACGGTTAAACGTGTTTTATGAGCTCGGCGATTTTCGTTTGTTAAAAGAAATGGATCAAAGAATTTATATCAAATTTTGCGTAAAAAATGAAATAAAGTGCAACAAAGTGTGTGAACTGCCGTACCGTTTTCAATGGCCTTTGGAAAAGATTATGCATCGCCGAAGAATTCAATGAACTTCCTCCCAGCCTTAGTTCTTGTTTTCCATATTTTTTTTGTTTTCCACACCCTGCAAGCCGCTAGGGTGTGTGGCAGGGGGTGGATACACCCCAGAATAATTTTTACCCGAATATGACCCTACCTTAGTCGGATAATGATATTCTGATCCCTTATCATTCGTGGAAAAAATGACATCTTCAATCCATGTGTTCTACACTTTATCTCTCTACTTTTATTGACATGATCTCTCCTAGCGTAGTACGATGGGGGTAATAATACATTTCCACACCACTGCTAAAGAGACATCGTTCCAATTTATGCAAAAGATTTTATCTGTAATTTAACCTTCGCTCCGTGAGTGATTCCCAGCCTAGCTTCTCTAATATTTTGGTTACGCTACTAAGTTTGTCAAAACAACGTTTTACAAATCTAGCTCCCCTACGCTGCACTCGATCCAATTCGGCAATCAATCCAACATCATGAGAATCCCATATACTAGCAGTATATTCTAAATGGGGCCTAACCAGCGGAAGATAACATTTATTTTTGACATTTTCATCACGTTTACCCAGTACACTTCTAATTAATCCTAATTTGTTTAAGCTAAGGTGTTTTTAAAGGTATTCATGTACTACCACAACGTAATGCAAGAAATTGCGATTGCAAAGAAAAACATAAAATGTGTACCTTTCTCTAATATTCCATAAATTATGAGATGGAAAATATTTAAGGTTTGCATTTGACTCTACTTGGTAATAATGTGAGTAGGAATCCTCTTTTATACACAGTGGTTTTTGCTGCCTCCCTGCTCGCATTTACACGTCACATAATCTCTTTACCTATCCTACCATCATTCGCAAACATTCCGCCAAGATATAAAAAAATCATTCACATAAAAATAATGTATTCACTCACATAAAATTTTAGTAGGTACATAAAATGGGTTTAAATACCTCAGTCAAACGATTCCAGATTCGTAAACCTGACAAGCGGCAGCCGGACGTCGTAGGAATACGAAGTGATGCGATGAAAATCCAGTTATAACGCATGAATAAGTCGAATAACGAACGAATAAGTCGAACCGCCCAATACTAACTAACCACATTGAAAGAGCAACAGTTATGATGAGTAATCGGAATTAAGATAACGGTGAAATTAAGAAAGCACTCATGATCATGTCTCTGACTAAGATAAGACTGCTTCGGTAATCGTTGTTATGTGTGCCAAGAAAATATTGTCGTCCTTCATGTCTGGCCGAAGATGTTCCTTATCGCAAGACCAGCTCAAATCATTGCAGGAAAACTTACATACAAGGCAATTATTAAATATGCAACAGGAAACTAGCAATTAACTGCAAGATGGCTCTTAGCAACCACGTTCAATATAGCAGTTATAAAATGATTAACGTGGAGTAAGATTTAAAAGATAAGTGCGAATCGTAAGAAACCAGGAATGAAAAAGAAAACAATGCAAATGTACATCCAAGCATCTGTGCCAGTGACATATTTTACGTATATTTCAGTGTATATTTGTTCTTATCTTGCGAGTTTGAAAGTCCGATGGAGATCGAGATGAGTGAGGGCAAGGTATTACTTTGGAGACAACGGATTGAATGCAGTTCAAAACATGAAGATCGACAATTATTACGAGTGTCAGTAAGTCATTATGTCTTCAGAACCACCGTGCTGCTAGGAATAAAATTTCTAAACTGTCATTTACAATCAATCAATACCACAAGAATGTATCTTTCTTAAGATGTCAACATGGTAACAGGGTTCACTCAAGAGCGCAATCACAAGAAATGTCTTCGCTTGGCAAAATGTCGGATCATCCATGTAATACGTTAGTGAAAACAATAACTATTTTTGCTAGTATTTCTCACAACTAATAATATGCTACCACCGAGACTGCTTAGAGCCTAAAATATTTTCTATTCTTCTATTTTTTCCAATGCTACAATGATAGGTTATTAGCGAAAGGAAACTTTTTACACGCGTGGGACAATGAAATTTTCTCCATTTCGAGATAATTCTAAGCTTCAGTACTAGAGGTAAACAAACAGGGCATTTTAGAGTCGAAAAAGAAGTCTTCACTTTGCCCGGATCTTCATAATGTTTTCCACCTGTTAGGCATTCATTACACAGAATTGATATGTACACAGCTGTGCGAATTGTCATGCAGAATTCAAATCTTCCTTCCCTTCTTTTCAATCATTCAGTAAAGTGACTAATTTCACGTGATAGTAGGCAGTTCACACTTGATCAGAAGGTTAGTGTCAACGATATAAAATATGATAATAGGCAATAAATAATGGTTTTAGCGGCCAAACAAGACTGTAGAAATTACGCCTACTTTGCTTCAAATCGAACCCATGATACGAAAGAATTAGATCTTTTCATTTTTTATTCAAAGACGGAAATAAGGCCGACCTCAACATTCATAATTAAATTGCGATGATCACCACTTCACACGATCCTTAATCCCGTGCATAATTACACGTTCATTCGTTTCACGAAAGAGGGGACCACACTTGTCAAAGTAATACGACCACAAGAAGAAGAATAGTTTTAAAAAATAAAACTTTACAAGGAGGATGGAATTGGATACAGGAGCTTTGAGTAATGATGATAGGAAAAGACTCGTCAAAACTTAGACAAGAAGCGCGGTTTTGTTCGGCGCGGAAAGAATGGTCGTCGAAGCAAGATAATAGGCGCAGGTTTGGAGGCTTTTGAAATGAGGTTGTGGAGAAGGATGGAAAAAGTGAAACAGAAAAACGAGGAAGTGCTAGGTTTGGTGGGGAGGAGAGGGGATTTTTGGCTAAAATTCCAAGGAAGCAAGGAAGGTGGATGCGGAGTATTTCGACTGGCGATGGGATGTTGAAGACTGTGTTGAATGGTAGAGCGTTCGAGGCAAGCGAGGAAGGTTCAGGGAAAGGATAGGCATGTTGGAAGGAATGGAGGAATAAAAGATGCGGATTTGATGAAGGTTTTGTAGTTTCGGATGTCAGGTTGTATTTTTTTAGGAGAGGCAGGGAAATGTATCGTTGTTCATTCTTTGTCAATCCAAAACATACCTTAAACAGTAGAATACCAATAATAATAATTCAAGTATCTTGTCATCAACTCCCTCCTCATCGGTAAAGCTTCTCTACCTAAACCATACCTTTTAATGCCACCACTACTCTTGACATCATCGTCCAAAACACTTCCTATATGGGTGAAATGGAAAGAAAATACTGTCAACCAAAATGTTTGGCATTTCAATCGCAGGACACGCAAGTATTTCCCTCTGCCATGGAGATAGAACAAGGGAGAATAAGGTATTCACCAAAGGGCTGTCTCATACTCAATCCCCCTTGCAACAAAGATAGATCCTCCAAAGGGCTCAAAATTTCTTATTGGACCAATGGGACAGCTTTGTACGAGCCGCATCAATCGTGATCCCGTGCGTCCGATCCTCCTCAACGCATTAAAATTCAAGCGACAAGATACTAGAAGGAAAGAGTAGACCGGTTGGAGGCCCGAAAGTCATCAAATAAGCAAGCAGGTGGCAAGTTTCCTGTCATCAAATCCCTCCTCTTCGTGAAAGTATTCAGGAATGTCACTCCTGTTGAAATCACCGGTCTCCGAAGGACTGTCCAACACTCGAGCAAGTGGGTGAGGCGTGGGAGACTCGCTTGAATTATTTCATCCTTTCCTCGCGCATCATATGAATAGTGACGGGACACACACACACGTATAACAGGTTTACCCCGAGAATCATCCAGTGCACCAGAGGCACTGGACACAGTCCGAAGCAGTCAACTACGAATGAACATGATGCCACACTGATAATTATGAGCATTAAATCAGACGGTTATGTATTACGAACACACTCCTATGATTATAGAGCCGTCCGTCGGCAAAAGCATATGGTAATGCAGGGAATTGAGTCGGATGTCGGTCGAAGAGAGCTATTGGTGCTCGTGTCCACCAGAGGGAGAACGCTGATCTTAACATGGCATGATACCACGTTTAAGCTACAATAAATGTGACACTTTGGCAGAATAATTTATTTTTTCTATTTGTCTAGGCACAAAATTACTGAGTACATCCCAGAAAATCTTAGGGATTGCCTCAAGGCGATGGCCCTCTTAAGTCAATCCCATGGCACTGCGCCTGTAGTAAGCGTATATACTAAAGCGAAATTAACGGCCCAAGAACAAGTTTACGTGATCTCAATGATTTACTACAGTTTAATGGAGAATTGGACGAAGAATATATTTTTAAAATGCGAAAAAATATCATGCTGTAACAGAATATTGTCCTGCTGTATTTCTTTCGGTCGATTAAGAGTTCACATGAGACTTAGTTGAGAATTTGTGTAAAATTTTGAAATAGTAGCATCAGTTTCCAGGGTGTAACTACGTGATACTGAATAAATATTTATTTTTGTTAAAAAAATTATTCACACATGGCAGTAGCGGCAATTTACAGTGAAAAAGTCACAAAAACATGAAAGAGGGCAAAAACAATAACAGCATAACAATAAACAACGAGAACCGAACATGGACTGGGGAAAAATCAAATTTGTTGACAGGTGGGATCAAGCTTGGGTGGTGAAATTGTTACATGATAAATAAAAAGGATCTACAGTGTGAGGGAGTGAATTTAGAAGGGATGAGAGGCGAATAATGGTGAGGTGAGAGATATCCTAGGAATAGGCAGATGGAGTAGGGAGTGGGTGCGGGTGGATCGAGTTGGTATCCTGAAGTTGAAGAAAGAGAGCAGTTCAGGGCAATCAATAGTCGAGTTTAGGGTGTTGTGGAGGAGTTTTAAATCAGCTTTAAGTCTGCGGATTTGGGGACTAGAAATGGATTAGGAAGAGGGAACAGCATTTGAGGACATATTGCGGAAATGTGGGACTCGGTGTTTAACTATTCTGGCAAAGAAGTGAGAGATACAATCGAGGGATTTTAGATTATTTGGGGCTGAGGTGGACCAAATTGGGGAGCAATATGACACTAAGAGTACATAAGAGTTGGAAAATACAATAATTACATAAGAGTAGGAAAAGTCGAGTGGAGGTAAAAGATATTTTTTTAAATATTAGAGAAAAAGTTTAAAATCAATACCATGCCCTTCTCTTTCCATCCAGAATCTTTTGATTGAAAAGAACGACTCATGGACGCATGAAGTAAGTGGCAGCAAAAAAAAATAAGCCTTCCCTTCTATAAACGTCAATAGCGCAAAAATACAAAAGGAAAATTTTCAACTTTCAGGAATTCATCGAAATTAATTGAACATAAACCAACGCTCAAAATACCAAAGCTTTATAGAGGGGAATGCCAGAAAAAAAACACTCCTTGAAATTACACATGCTCTCATAAGAGTGGTAGTTATGAGGGGAGGCGACCGAGAGCTGAGGTCATTTGCGTCCTCACAACAGGTTTTCTGCCAAAATATACTGCCGACAATTTCGGACAGCCGACGTCCTTCAGAGATATTAGGTATTATGTATGTGCATTGGCGGGGATGAAAATAACAATAATTCATGCATAATTTATTTTGAGCTTCTAAATGTATTTCAAATACTGTCGACAAAATGACTACCTTATAAAAATTAGCTTAATGTGCAAATCAGTGAAAATCATTAAAAGCGAGTAGTAGAAAAAAAAGTCCCCGCTTGAACAGTGAATCAGTTTAAAAAGTACTTTGCTAAACTTATAGATTTCAATACAATTTACAATATTTATTTATGTGCATATGCGAAACATAACATACATTTCTTCTTAGTTGTTCTCACTGTCACATTTCAAATTCAAGCCGTCCCGTAGAATGAAGACATAGCCGTCGACCCAAGCCTACCGAAACAACAGAAACAGTCCGAAAAAGATTGGATTCATCGACAAACCCTACGACGCGTAATACTAACGTATGATGTACTTACTCAGTCTACGATCCTCATTCAAAAAACTTAAAACAAGAGGGATATTTTATTGGCAAGACGTAATTACCGCTGCTAGAAGTTTGAAATGAATAACTGCCGTTGGAGTGAGGAGCGTTTTCAGCTATTAAAATGGCGTCAATTGTTACAGAACAGCGTGTGATCATCCTCCGTTTTACCCGCTCAAGTATTAAAAAACCTATCTAAATTAATTTTCAATACAGTAAGACATGTTATAGTATTATGGATTTGAAAAATGTTCGTTCGTGGCTTGGACAGTTCAAAGAAGGCCGACCGTCAAATGACAACGATGCCTCGGTCACGGACCGTCAGCAATTTACCGGTGGGCAAAAGAAATGGGGATGGGCATTGAGTGCGTATTCTACAGAAGCGCTCTCGGCGACCATGAAATAATGGTGTCGACCTTGTAAAACAAGCATGCCTACAGAGAGAACAGGTCACGAAATAACAAATGTTTCAAGGTCCTGGTGCGCACAATTTGCCACGAAAAAATTAGGAAAACTTAGAACTTGGAAGTTTCCTCATGAATATAAAATATTCAAAGTCAAGGCCTCATATAATCAATGAAGGTTAAATCAGAATGAACTGTTAAGTTAACCCTCACAACGTAAATTAAACAAATATACTTAAATTCCACTGAAAATAGGCAAAATATGTCCATTTCCGAAGGGAAAAAAAGTGAATCACATTAGAAACTGACGAACAATTACATTAATCTGATTTACGTGAAAAGTACTGTATTCATATCGTTTTCGCTTCCTCTATTTTAGCCTGGCTTTAAGTTGGTACCAATGTAAATGATTCATACGAGGATACCCTCATGTTAGACGAATTAATTACCCTTAAAAGTCTTACTTATTACGTTGATTTCTTTTAAATAAAATGAACGTGTTACGTTGAAATGTTCATACGTAAATAAATTAGTGCGGTAAAGAGTTACTATAAAAATTAACATTTTAAATCAAACGGTAAAACACTAAACGCGTTACTACCCAAGTCTGACCATTTTCAGAATGAAGATACCAAGTCTATTCCCGAAGACTTACGTACGTGGCTGCGTAGGTTGTATTACCATGCAGCTGGCAAGTGAATTTCTAATTTCTATAACATCCAGCATAGGAAGGAGTGACGGTGGGAAAGAGTGAAGAGATCACCATATTTTAGGGATCTATTTACCGTTTTGGTTTGGTTGGTTAGCTTTCAGTCCGAGTATGAAAATGAAGGCAAGGAGGAACCCGAATGGGTGAATCGAGTTGGTCACTCAAGTCGCAATAAAATTCCCGTTACCTGAACCCATCCAATTTCTCCAACCATAGATTTAGCCCGTTTGAACTGATGTTTCCTAAAGATTAAAAAATAAATCCACAAATATCCTCCACGAATTTGGCATCGCAGATAAATAAGAAAATAGCGAATTGGGAATAGACACGCGAGTGGAGCTACAAATGAAGCTATTCCATTCCCTCGAACCGTATCCCCCTTTTTGAGGCCGATTGCTTTAACCAATTAAGCTGTCGATGCGTCATACTTTTACAACATGAATTTCAGGGGTCGTTAAAGGTACAAAATGTTATGACATAACACCGAGCATTAAATGTCACAAATGATGACGATGATGATGATGTATGAATGATTTTTACACTTTTAAATTGCTGCATTTTCATTTTAATTTAACTTAATAAACATTAACTAATGGCTCCGTTAAGAGTGACTGGCGCGGAATCCCCTTCGGCTCTTGGAATTTATCCACTATCTATGAACGTATTTCCAGAGCTGTTGAGGGGATTATTTTATTCTAGTTTCCCAGTGTGTTACGGCTGATTCAATTGCACACGACGGTGTGGGCAGTAGGATATGCAAAATACCCCTGAAGCCATCACAAAGGCGAGTGGTAGAAGAAGTAAGAACAACGTTTGACGGATAGATATTTACTCATGCATACTGTATATAGAAATGCAATCATAAGAATGACATGGAAGGAAAGTGCACCAATTATATAGGCGAAGAAAAGTTTAGTAAAGGCTTTAATACGGAGCGGCAGACCTTTTATGTATGAGAAACCTGGTCTTTGAGGCAAGAAGAAACACTTAGGGGCTTCTGAGATGTGGGTATGGCAAAGAATGGGAAAAATAAGATGGACGGAGTGGAGGGTAAACGCTGATGTTAAATATTTGGGGCGAAAAGAGATAAAGTTAGTTGCTGGGAGAAATCCGACAGGAATCAGCGAAAGTGGATTCAGGAAAAAATGAAGCGTAGAGGTGCTATTGCGGTTGAGGGCTCTTACAGAGAGGAGAAATTAGGTAAGCGGGGTGGAGGAAGATAACAAAGGTTTTTTTAGACAGCAAGAACGCAAGCAGAAGTTACGAAAAAATGAAGAAAGAACTAATGTATGGCAAACAAAATTAAGTACTCGTGTTACTTAAAAACTAAGTATTCCCCAGGGACCGTTCAAAATCTACCTTTTAGTTAGAATACCTTGGATAAATGAAATATACCATGCAGATATAAAAACTCAAGTACACTTTCACACATGCATGTAATTCGGACGGCTAGAATTATTTTTTTTAAATAAAACGAATGGACAGACACACTTTCGTTGTAGAGAGGGCGTCGCGCTTCGACGAGCGTTTCCACGTGCGTGACTTTCCCACATGACTACTCCCTACCCCTAGGAAGGGCGCGCGGACCGAGGGGGGGGTGTGGGTGGTTTAGTGGCGGACGATACGCGCGGGAGGCTGGCCGGCTAAGGGAGGACACGCCGTCCGCCGCCCGGCGACTCACGCCGTCGTGCTGGGACGGCGGTTCACGCTCCGCTGGGATAAATCACCACCACCGCACGGCTCCACCCCCTCCCTCCCACTCTCCCTCTCGGACGCGACGGCGACGCCCCTTCTCCCCCTCCTCTAGCCCCCCTCTGAGTTGCGTCCCGCATGAATGGCGGGGGAAGGGAAGGGGGTGGGGGTTCGGCCGCCGGACCCCCTTCCTCCTCGTCCCGCCGTGAAGGTGGCCTAGTCCCGCCGCGATCACCTCACCTTGACTTTGAAATTGCCGTGCACGGCTCCCCCTTCCACCCGGTACCCGTCTCGCGAGACGCGAGATACGCGATCTTTATTCGGTTCCACCTCAAGGAGATGATCCTCGAGGACTGTTTTGATCTCGATTTCACAGTTTCCTTCGGAAACGACGGGGTTTTCGAGTTGAGGGAGAATGGGAAGGGGTTAAGGTCTTTTGAAAGGATTTGTCCAATTTTATGCGTAGGGTGCACACTTCCGCAAGGGGTTGCAAGTCATCATCACCATCGGTATTTTAATCAGAAGATTGATAAGATGTAAGCTTCCCTTCCGAACGCTATCCCCCTTACTAGGACCTGATTGCTGTGGTTAATATTCCTCATCACTTGGCGTTGAAATTTCTCGTAGGACCTTTCCTTCTACCCAGTTCCTAACAAATCCATTACGTCTCAAGCTGCATGCAACCCTTTCCAATTGGTACATCTTTTCCTTGTCGTGCTCCATCTAGTTTTCCTCCCCCTATACTCTTCCGAACATTCTTCCTTATTTTTGTAGACCCACTTGTGACCTTGAGAATCAACATCCAGCACCAGGTTTGGAAGGGTTCTATTCTTCTCTAGTCTACTTTTCCGAAAAACAAATACTATTTGCACGTACCTAAATAAAAAAATAATTGACCATCTCACCTCTCCAATCTTCACACTTTCTGAATCTTGAGTTTCAACCACACCCCAAATGTTGAGTCACACTTGCCACTTTTTTACCTCATCGTAACTTTTTTGAGATATTTCCACTTACTCAACCTCTCCTCCACGGTGAAACTAGACGCCAAGGAAGAGGTACACACGTATTGTTTTTTAAAAGAGGGTAGACCGAGATAGTAAAAAGGTTCATGAATTGTGTCTGAACAAATAAAAACAACAAAGCAACATCTCTGTCCTAGGCACAAAACGTTGTGTGCGTATGCAACTTACACATGCCCTTTATACGAAAGTTTTAAAATTTTACTTATCATTATCAACGCTATGGGGCGATTATCTACGAACATAATATATGGCATTGGCTAAAATATGAACAATATTAGACGAACGGAAACTTTTCCGTCCTCTTCCATGATCTCAGAATGACATTTTAATTAAATAATCTGTCTATACATTTGCGGCAGTAACTTAAAATAGCTATTTAAAGTTATGTACGAGAAAATTAATAAAGTTTTGTCCTGATATCCGTTCAACCACATGCATCTTTGGAGCTAAACTACATCCTTCGAACAAACAACAGCATTTATATTCAAAGTAATTTTTAGTTACACTGCGCGCACAAATATCGAGTGATCATATAATTTGAAAAACCATTGTACAAGGTAATAGGCACCTCTTAAAAAAAACAGAACCAGCTGAGCCTCTTTAAAAAATACGATAAGAGGTTAGTATTTTGTTTATATATCCAAGTACTAACAAATCTAAACAATAGCCAATGTTGCAGACATACTAGTTGAGTAGGAAACTAGAGAGAGTCAAAACGTAACGAAAGGTCTTTCGTTCAAACAGTAATTTTTATTTCTGCAAGATCCGCTTAGAAAACACCGTGACATAGATAAAAAGCACCAAAAAATGCTACAATTAAAGAATCAATGATAAAACACGCAACCGGGAAATATTTATTGGCCGGGAATGCTAACAGTTTATCACTTCTCCCACACTGCTGCAAAATACGTGATTAGGATTACTTCCTCCGTGCCAGCATTACACTTGCATCTTTTGATTTTTTTACGAGCTTAATCGTATGTGTAATCTTTTTCTGTTTATCCATTAGAATTTTCAATGAAATTTACAGGAATGCATTTCGCATTTAGCTTAGCTCGTCTGGTAAATCGTCTGCACTGGGTCCAAAACACTCCAGGCTTATTCGAGAATGAGTTCTGAATAATACGAATAAACATATCCACTTTTTCATTCGAATATTTCTCCACCATCCTTTTGAAAAATTTATACGGGCATATCGATAGAAAACAACGTCCTTTCTTTTTAATACGTTTAATTTTTATTTGACGCAGTGGACTTTGATAGGGAGGAGTAAGTTTTTATTAGGTCTGTTAAGCTTAACTTCCATTAAGTACGCCCGTAATACGTGTCAGCTTTGAAGAGGATAAACATGCATTAATTTCGCGCAGTTACTATGCAGAAATGCCAAGAAATTTACACTCAAGAATAAAGGCAAGGCCAAAAAAACGATTAGCACAATTTAACTAATTAGTGTTCTGATAAATTACAAGACAAAACTATGCTTTGCTCATCACTTAATATTTAGGTAATTTAGTATCCAAAACTGTGGAAGACCGAAACACATTTTGGTCTAATACAGCATTTTTTTCTTAGGCAATCTACGAATATACTGTTTTTCCACCCTATGAAGTATTAAAGATCCCACGCGGGATTTCGCAATTTTTCTATAGGATTTAACGTAAAGGCTAACAGCGTGCCAAATCTCAACTTCTCAGGTCTTTTGCAAGTTAGCAAAACGTTTTCACAGATACATAAATGCATATGATCATTATCTTTCACTATATTTAATGATGTTCTACCATCTACGCAAGGAAGGTTTTGGATAGATACCAACGGAACAACGACACATTTCTAGGCCTCTCCTAAAAAAACACAATATGACATCCGGTACAACAATAAACCCTTCTACTAGTGTTTGCATGAAAATACACACTTATATTAAGATATCTCGATTATTTACAGTTCTATCTTTAATGCTAATGCATACACTCATCAGATAAGACAAATCTATTGACTCATTATGCAGAGAATTCATTTATTTTAACAATCCCTGGCTATGAATTATTGAGATAATTTAGGACAAGCACCGGAAATCTACAAGGGGGAACGCTCGCTTTACCCTCAACTCTCCCCGCACCCAAGGTTTATGGGCTTGATGCCGACTATGGACTCCCCCTCTCCCCCCGTGATAAATGAATATGGGAAAATTAGATCAGAATCAAAACATGTGTAGCTCAAGGTCGCGCGCTGACAAAATGGTTCCTTTAATTTCCCTGATGAACAGTTATTTGCTCCTTGGAGACCCCTTTTTTTGTTCCATTTTGTTTTGTCTTGGCCAGTCGCCAGGGGAGCTGGGAGATTAAGAGAGGGCTTCATCGAGGGTCAAGCTCTCGTGTGGAAGCCACTGCGACGCGGAGGGGAAGCGAAGAAGGCCTTAACAGGAGGGAAAGGAGGATATGAAACATAAAGGAGGGGAAAGATAATGGGGAAAGAGGAAGACTACAGAAACAAGACCAAGAAAGAAGAAGATTAAAGAATAAGCTGAGAGGAGTGAAAGAAGAAAGCGAATTATTGGAATGCACTTGCCCACAAGATGACAGTTTATCTCCTTTTGGACATTAATGATCTTAGTAATAGGGAGATAAGACGAAGAATTACGTCAGTTAAAGGCACTTTTACCATGAAGAAGAAGTTGACAGGGACGAGTAACTACGTGTAGAAAAGACTAGTTAAAACTTTGATATACTTAGAGCCTGGTGTTGCACGGCAGAGAAACTTGGTCTTTGAGGCAAGATTATAGGAAAAGATTGGACGCGATCGAGATGCGGAGAAGAACGGAAAATGGAAAAATGAACAGAAATGAAACTATACGAAGTTGTACCAAGCATGGTGGATAAAGAGAGAGAGAGAGATTTTTCGGGAGAAATTCAAATGAGTCAAGAATACTGGATGTAAGGCTTATTGAATGGGAATGGAATGTTGAAGAATGTGACAGAGGGGAGAGCATTAGGCAATCGCGGAAGGGAGGGTGGAAAAGAATATAGGCACGTTCGAAGGAATCTCATCTACATAATACCCAGCAAGCCGACGCAAGGGAGTGTGGCATGGATGAAGGGAGGCAGAAAAGTACGCGGGGTATCAGAAGTTTATTTTAGTGTTACAGCAAAGTTGTGGCATGCCAGGTGGGGCTTAGAAATGTAGCAGTGGTGAGTCCAACAAAAGTCCACCTTGACCGGTGAACTAACATGAACTACAGTACTTCACAAGGAGATGACGACAAAAATTCGTTCATTTTGAATCTACTTTTTGTTAGTTTTAGGATTCAGACTATCTGGGAAGGTTCGTTGCTACTTCAGAAACTGAAAGCAAATTCCAATTAGCAGGTGTTTGAAAGGGATTATCAAGGAAGATTAGATTAAACCGATACATTTTACATTAGTGTGTGTTCCTGTGGAGTCTAAAATCTACCGAAGGAAACGTTTATAGCAAGTCTCAATCTAATCATGATTTTTCCAACTGTGCGCTGTGACTCTAAGGTTTTGTGCTCTGTAAAGATTACAAAGCAACTTAGAAGACTGGTGAAGTTGTTGTACGTATGAACTGCTATTGGTATTCTCTCGTTTAAAGCAGGTTTCGGATGAACACAGACTGAGCATCGCTGCATTTCTTAGCTTCTTCTAACAAGTACAAGTCTAACCACATAACAGCATTAATTTATTTTTAACATTATATAACATTTCATTTCATATTCCATATTTTGCAACCTAACTTCAATAGCACGAAAACATTATTTCCTACTCTGTGTTTTCCAAACAAATCATTGACAAGTGTTTAGACTCCTCACTTTTGATACTTTTATTTCTACTGAACTCTTAACTGAAGTTTTACCATGACCTAATGTGCAAAAATATTTTATTTTATTTGAATTAACTCTAAGAGTATTTTAGTTTTGAGTAACAGGCTCATTTAATATGCTGCCAAACTTTCTACATACATGTGCATGAATTCCTGGCACCTATACATAATTTAATATTTAATGAATGCAAATGCTGACTAAAATCCGCAGATTTCCATACGCGCTAACTAATTTACTCAGCCGCGAACTTGTTTCTGCTCAGCGGAAGAACTCAATTTTCCCACAACCAGTTTCTTCGTATTAAAAAAATAAAGGTACGTACATTTGGCAATAAGGAATGTGTACATTCATATCAAGGAAAGCTACTGAATCAAGCAGCTAAATAATGGCCCGACGTATCGTCCGGGTGCAAGTCTATACACTCGGGTCGAAATCACTCGCTAATTATATTTGTCCCGATATCCAGGCGAGACCGGTTGGACATCCACATGCTGTTGGCGGTTCAGCCTCGTAGGGTGACGGGGCATGTCAACAGCTGATGTCGCGCGCCATCACTAAGTCGCTCCTTTGAACAAAGAGTTTCGGAAGAAAGTGAAGCTTAAAATGTTCCTTAAGATTCCATTTGTGTGTTTGAGGATTATGTTCACGAGTCTTTCCCAAGGCATTAATTCTAGGCTATCGACGGCCGAAGCAATGCGAGTACCCACGTACATGACTAGATCGAAAACGAACATTCTACATTAATTCCGGTGAATAGCCACGAGTACCGGGAGAGTTTTCGGCATGAGCTCGTCCAATTTCACTTTAATTAAATAATACAGCATAAGTACTAATATGTAACCATTCTTCAGTTTCATATCAGTTGACCGAACGAAAAAATAAACTTTGGATTCCTGAAATTTCTTTTTTGGCCTAAGTAGAAATGTAACAATGCCTATATTTAAAAGCTTACCATTTCTGGTCCTGAAACGCTAGCCAGTTCTGGCTTGACAGTAGGTGCCACAGAAATAAAAAAAAATTTACAATTTGTTGCAATTTATACAACTATATTCGGTCTTAAGTTTTGTTCCAATGCATTAGTCCCTCCCATGGAACAACAAGTCTTTTATTTTCATTTTCACGTCATTTATTCCAACTAATAGCCTTAAATCCTTAGGTATTTCATTAAATATTAGCGGTATGTTTGCCTACAAGTTTCTTTTGCCTTGATTTGTTTATTTTTTGCTACATACTTCACATCGTCCCTTAATGTTGCTTCATTTTTTTGTGCGTCACGTACTTTATATTTGTCATTAAAATAGTTACCCATTTTAATGACATATCTATACAGGTTGTCAATGGGTAGAATTCAAAATTGTTGAAAGATATCTCTTCCACCTAGAATATTTGTATTTTATTTAATCCTTCACATTTTGATTTGACCCTTTGACATTCTCTGGAATTTTTATCTCTTTATCTTTAAGTATATTCATTTTAGAAATAATAACAGTTATAAAGACATAAAATTACTTTTCTTCTGGACTGGGGTATTTTTCTGGAAATTCGAAGATAATTTTTTTCTCCCGTGAAACTCACAAATGATAGAAACTGAAGATTGTTATCGCCAAGAGGAAAACATTCTACACACACACTGCTCGAAATACAGCTGTAGTCCCGTAATCTTTGGGCAAACTGGGACTTGAGTTCAAAAAACATGTAGTCATCACATTCCCTTCTCCCCAGTGGTCTTAGTACACTACGACATTACGGAGAGGTAACTTGTGAACCAAGCATTTCGCAACATTACTCACAAAAACCGCCTTCCTGTGGCCAGATCTTCGCGCACCTCAAGCATGTTTTTTCTTTATTTGTGACGCAGCTCACGATTTTTCTATCTAACAAATCCAATAATGACAGTGTGGATATGTGTGCTCTGATGTGCCAGTGACGACTTTGAAGGCACCATGTATGCACATTTCATAACGTACTCGTATAACGGCAAAAGAACGAGAGAGTTTTACCCTGAACTAGGATTAACGCCCGATTAATCCAAAAGCAGAACCTACACATTCACCTGGATGACGCATTGATAATGACAACAGGAAACGAAACAGCATTCTTTCCGAGAAAAGGTAAGGCCAGACGAGAAATCAATCTATCAGAGAGACCTTACGCAAGGGAATCCTTTCCACCCCTTACGTGTTCAAGTTGACGACCCTAACCTATGCTAACCGACAAACCCACACTCACTACTTTCACCCGAAGTTAGAACATGACGAAATTCTGTTTCCAACATCGAACTTTTGGCCTAAAAAATGTCGGAGTGGTTGTTACGATGGATTGGTGGCAATTAAATATCTGGTAGATCGGAAAATAATATAATTATGTAAGATGCTCATGGGGTGATATCATATCGCCAATTTCAATTGCGATATTAGGCGGAAATTTCACTCTCAGGTATTTCTAATTTATTCTAAATCGCAAAGAACCTAACAGGGGAAAAAGCTCCATTCAATGTTTTAACTCGCGGCTCCTAAATTCTAAATACACACGGAAATAAGCACGTAGCTGATCGAGTTGAATACTATGTCGACTCTACTCGGAAGTCGAATCGTGAAACCTTTGTTGCTGTGGTAGCCTCGCCCATACTATATTAAACAATTAATATACTCTCATCGATGAGAGTTTAGTCAGCTCATCGATGTCAGATTACACATCGGCTGGTGGCTACTCCAACAACACATCTAATTCGACCAAAATCGATATAGAACTCATTAGGGAGTGATAGAGGCAAAAGTTCCTTCCAGTCGACTCGTATACGAATCGACTCGGTAATCTCCACTCCAAATATTTTTTTTACATTCGACGCTGGCACCAAACTCTGGATGGAAATAGAAAGCAAAGCAAGTGTGTGTTGTCCTGACAGTTCACGATTAAAAACGACGGTGACTCAGTCCAAGGACAAGTGCCCAAATCTCAGACCCAATTAAATATTCTTCAAAAGCCTCGAGGAATTTTATGCCCTGGATAACAACCGTGAAATCGTGACAGATCAAGAGACCGCGACCTTCACAGATGTTAAGTCTTAAAAAATATTTCTTATGGACGAGATATGGAAGAAATCTACCAACGATGCGATACCTTTCAAAAAACTCTAAATTCGAGGAGGATAATAAAAACACTCAAGAACTTATTTCTTGTGGTATCGCATTTCTTATTCTAAGCAATTTCATTTAAAATCTTCCTGAGCTGATGTCATGTCGCATTTACACGTAATTACTATTTTTTCCTGATTACGACTATGATGCAAAATTCCTATGTTACAGTTTTCAGCCAGCTGATCAAAATCGAATCGCGAGTAATTATTTTCTAATTACCATCATTAGTTTTTCTGCCTATTTGGCAGGGGTCCTCATGGTCAGTTCCTCCATTGTGTCTGGTTTTCAGCCAATTCTTCCAGAGCCGTGCTTCCTTTAGACCTGATGTTATCTTTCATCTGGATCCTTTTCCTTCCCATAAATCAACCTTAATGGGGAATTTGGATCACCTACAAAAGACACTTGCCCTGAAGGACTTTCTGGATAGAGGAACCCAAAATAAAATTCATTTTTCTTATTTTAATTAATATTACACCGTTTACGGTATGCTTTGGATGGGCACCGACTGAAAAACGATACATTTCTTTGTCTCCCCTAAAAAACCTATTTCAATTCCGACACCACAATAACACCTTTTTCAGTTCCTCATACTTTCATCCTCCCTTCATTCCATCCAGCATGCCTATCCTATTTTTTCCCTTCCTTCCTTGCCCAACGTCCTCCCTTTATCACAGCCCTCATCATCCCATCGCTAATCAAAACACTCTCCATCCATCTTTCTTGCCTCCTTTGGATTTCTCCCAACAGCCCCCTCTCCCCCTCTACCATGCACTTCCTCGTTTGTTTTCCTCCCTGTCCATTTCACCTTTCCATCCTTCTGCACACCCAAAATTCCAAATCCTCCAATCCACGCCTATAATCTTGCTCCAACGACCATATTTTCGCGCTGTACAAAAACACGCTTCATATATAAGTTTTAACGAGCCTTTTCTTAAGATCCTTACTCAACGTTCCTGTCATCGATTCCCTCCTTGCGAAAGTCGAAAATAAAATATGGAGCAAAAGAACTATTTTATACTGGTAGCGTATCACAACCATACCAACAAACTTTTTTGAAATGCCACTTCTTTTATGCGATACCCAACACACAGGAACTTTTTGGGTATTTGGACTACAGCATCAGTACCTGCAAGTTCAATAGTATCAAGGCGTAATATTCTTCTATACGCGATTTCTGAATCAAAATTACGCGACACTGAAAGATCTGGGAGCTGATCAACGGAAATCAATACTGGTTGGTTACAATGCACGGAGCAGATAATACGCTGTTGTCGTGAACAACATGAATTACCTTATGTTCCACTAAAAAATGGCAACTACAGCTGTGATGTGAACCAGTTTTTTTAAATAAAAATAAATCAATACACTTCCTAAGTTGTGAGTCATACTTTTCATCCTTGAGTTAGTTTTCGGGGATCGTCCAACTCCTACTCCTGCACGCGATCCAGAAACTATTTCGTCTGATTAACTTTACTAATTTAAAGGAGATTAAAAATGAAACTCGACAGCCTTCGGGGACGTTTTTCTGCCGACCACGCAACCTCACTCATCCAACCCTATTAGCGGGGATTAAGACCCTAGGTCTGAGATCCACCAGAGAAACAGAGGGGCTCGCGTAGTATTGAGCAGTGACACGCGCCTGGGAATAGCAATCACACTTCCGCTAACCTAGAATGAACATTCAACGGACAAGTAAAAGCGTGATGAAACATATCGAAAAATCAATTCCGGAGTATCATGACAGAAATCTTATTCCCTGAGCAGTCAGGATACCCCCGAATAGCAATTGAGTAGAACCAGACTCGCAGTAATTGAAGAACTCTATATCCCCGAGGGATGTGGGTTAATAATAATATGCCAAGGGAAGGGAATCGGTGACTAATATACAGACAAATCACCCCCGAAGGGAAGGGTTCGAATCCCAGTGATAGCATAATTTATCGGTGGTATCCCAAATCATACTTGGGTTAGGAAGTTTCAATTGGAATACATGGTCCAGAGGATAGGAAAATTAATTGTGTGCCCCTTGGTTTCCTTCAGAAAGAGTAGACTAATGACAACACTAGGTTTCTCTACACCCTTTCCCCACTTTCTGAAAACGCCTTTCTCCACCAAGTTACCCCCTATTCCTAATGACCCAAATGACCTTAGCTGTAGTCATCTCCTCTAGTATTCACTAAATATACACTAAGGAAATCAAATAATTAATATAATGAGACCAAATCACTGGGGATGTACACGGAGAAGAGGTCGTTTTCATGCCCTTGAGGAAACAATTTGGGGATCTTAGATGGTTTCATGGGTGGAGGACGGAAGGCTACAAATCTGCCATCAGACACCCTTAACTTACTCAAATTCGGATTCATCTGGTCCCCGATCTCTTTCAAAGAAACCGCGGGTAGGAACTGACCATCCCACCATTTAGGGCGAACTTCATGCGACGTAGGGCTTAGTAAGAGGTGAGCTTTTCCACTCTTACTCAAAGATTAAGAGCCCTTACCCAACAAACCAACCTTCGGCATTGATTATTGCTATGTCGTCATGGAAAAACAAATGACGTTGACCTTGAATTTTTCCAAGACACGTAACTCAGACGCTTTGACACGAAGATGAAAATGATCATGAAATCGTCACGAGAAATAGAAGATTCCGAGAAAAATATCTCTCAGAACAGCGGTTCCCAAATCATTCGGATCGAAGGGACCACTAAACTGAATTTTAAAAAGGACCGCTTACTTTTTTTTTAAAAACGTTCCATCATCAGTTCGTAAATAATGATCAAAATCATTTTTATACTTGAATGCATTCAAAAAAAATATTAAAGCTTGTTTAATCATAACAAAATCATTAGATTGAAATCCACCGCTGCTACTTTGAAATTTCTCCGCGGACAACCGGTTCGCGACCGCTGCACCAGAAGCTAGACCGGATCTTCGGGAAATTGAATGAAAACTTTTGCTCCAAATTTCCCTCCTCCTCCACCCTCCCCAACCCCACCTCTCTCTTAATATCTCCACTCGAACTCCCACATCCACCCCCGCCTACACTCCCCCTGTTACTCAACGTTTCGCGTGTGCCGAAACGCTTCGACCCGCAGTCTCGGCACACGCAACAGTTCGGCGCCCAAGGTCGACACTTCGCCCCGCCCACCGCACCACTCCACAGTCCTCTTCCCCCGCACAGACATAAAATCACCGCCCACTTTTTGCGACGACATAACGAACCACCCGACGCGGGAATGGGGGCGGGGGAAGTCGGGGCGAAGTCTTTTAAGTCTGCGAAGTTCACTAGGGGGATTGCGAAGGGGAGGGGAGAAAGAGATGGACCGCCCTTGGCCCCACGTGAGCGAGTAGTCCCAAGACGAATTAATTCCGGCCATTCCCTCCTTCTCCCCCACATGAATTACCCCTCAGACACGCGGGACGTGGCCATCGGCAAGGGGTCCCCTATGGGGGGCCGAAATAGTAGCGCGCGCGCTAATTATTTCGGGTTCGGCCTGAGAATCGATCGCATTGAATTTATCAGGCATGGGTGATGGAAATAATCCGTGAAATTAAAATTAAAGCTCACTTCGAGCAACACATCAGCATTCGGAAATAATGTCTAGTGGTTCAAACAACGGGAAATTTCTCCATCTCACTAATTATCTAATTTTCACCTTCTTTTACAGAAATTCAGCATCGTTCAGATAAGGGCGAGCCCTGCCAAAAATGCCTCCGACGAAGGGTTTCGATCGAGTGTTGAGGGACACCTCAACTGATTTATTATACAGCTCTATATTCGTAACTATGATGACGTGATCGCTAGAGTACACGTATTAGGCCTACCAACACTCCAGAATTAAACAGTCCGCTGAAAATGAAAAAGGTCACACTGATTTGGTCGAATATCTTTTGTGAATAATATTACACAACAAGTTTTTAATCCACAATAATAATAAACATAGCATAAAAATGTCGGTTTGCATGTAGATCAAATTTTACTCTCGTTTACGCCAACACCACAGGGTTGGCATTAAGTAGAGTAATAATCTTCTTTCACTATGACTTTAATGTCAACAAAATAACTAATTTGACCTAGTCACGTAACAGGGTCAACTCTCTTCATGATCACGGCCTAATTATAGCAGGCTTTTCATCTATCAATCATGCACCAATCATTAGTTCTTATTCCATCGAATGCTTCAGCTCCTTTTTTAAAAGTTTCATTTTCCTTAATGCTGTCAAAAACAATTTACTCCCTTACTAGTGATCATCAACAATGTGATTAAGTAGTAGTAGTTTTAGGGGAGGCGACCGACAGCAGAGACGCTGAGAGAAACCCGGCGTCGTCATTAGCCTACTCGTAACGAAAGGCGCCAAGGGGGCCGCAGTTTCACGTCTCATCTTACTCACTCAAAGTGTTCTCCAAAAAGCTCTTCAAATAAGGATCAGGACACCACTGAAAAATATCTTCCACCTCCGGAATTCGAACCCGAAGCCTTTGAGTGGGAAGCCAGTACGTTATCCGCCGTTCCATCTCGATCCCAAGATGTGATTTAAAAGACACCACGAATAGCAATACGTAATTTATATCTATCTTCACGAAGGGTTTCCAAATATTATTTATTATTAGGTAATCTACCGGTCAAGGTAGGTTTTTGGATGGACACAACTATCAAATAAATATTTTGTAACTTCAAACAAAACGCAATCCAGCAACCTACTCTACATCAGGTCTCTCTTCATCTCTGTGTACCTCTTTCCTCCCTTCATCCCGTCCAACATCCCAATCCTGTTCCTGCCCTTTCCTCGTTTACCTAACATCCTCCCCTCTATTACCTTCTTACTGTATGAAAAACGAAGAGCAGAAGAACTTCAAAATTTGCTTCTTTACAACCAAGTCTCATCCCAAACACTTCATATGAAGGTTTTTTGAAATCGTTCTTTCTTTCCCTTCTATCACATTTTCAGCAGGTGTGTTGTTGTAACGCCTTCCCGATCAACTTATTGCGGCTTTGTTTTTCACAGCTGACCTCTCGCGTCCATCGACCTACGTAATACAACTAAATATTGTGGTTTTCCCTCCGTCGAGCTAAACTTTTTTCCTTTACAGATATGCGCCCAAAGAGTTCCTACTGAGGTGTCGTTGTGAAATAGCCCAGCCAGTTTTTAATGAACGATTTTATCGAATAACCCGTTTCCTTAATCGCACAACGAAACAAGAGTCACCACCTATTCATATTGTGATATTTAATGTTGAGACATTGTCACTAATGCTAAAAATGTGCAAATAATCGGCAGGAGTATAAAAAACCTACAATACATAACGCTAATATGTTAAATGCAAGAGATATTTTTAAAAGTTGGGAATATAGCCAATTGACAGTATAAAACCATAAACACAGTAATCACCCAAGGGTTGGTTTAGTAGGTGATGGTAGAGCTCACCCATGTACTAAGCCCGACGGCGTGTGAATATTCACACATCAGGGTAGGGGGACCAGTTCCTTTCCCTGTGCCGGTTATGGTTTCCCAGGAAGATCTGGTACCCGAAAAATTAATTGACAGTATACATAAGTAAATATAATATAAAACTATTTCAATGAAAGGTACAAAATAAACGAACAACATGAAGTTAAAAATAAACAAATAGTACAAAAATCAGAAAATTGGAGAAATCTCTCTACTTTTAATGAGATGCCTAAATTCTTAACAAAATTGATTCTATCAATGAAATGAGATGGAAAATAAAACTGTAGCATTTTAGATTGGCGGGAGTAATAGGTTACATAATATTTGTTTTTCTTATTTATGAGGCAACTGTTGTGAAGCCAACAGCTGATTGACTTAGTAGGATCAGGAGTTTATCCCAATGTTGTATTTCTTTCGTTCATAAAAATAGCTGAATGAATGTACCAAATTTGGCTATAATAAAATGCTCTCTCGCCACTCGAAATATCCAACATGAAGCTTTTCATCATATAAAATTCGTTGAAAAGATTAAAAGAAATATTTTACTGCTGCTAAAACGAAATTAACTGATTGGATATGCTTAAGTCTGTGAAGTTATTCGAAGAAAAGATTGGGAGAACTGTGAAATATATCAATTATGTTTTTGATTGAAACCAACGAATTCGTTGTGATTTAACGTGGGAAACAATCAATTGCTAAAACATGTCATCATTCTACTACGTCGCTTTACGAAATAAGAAAATGACAGTTGTAAGCGTGACTCACCAAGCCGCCCTCCGGTACCCGAGCCCAGCCGGCATGCCCTTGCACGCCACTGAATAATACCCGAACCGTTGACGAAATACGTGTCACGGAATGGAACTTTTGTTCTTGAAAAAAAATAATAAAAAGAGAGCAAAACCTGTGGGCATGTGCGTGCTGATTTATCTCATCTATTTGGATCATTATTTAAAAATAAACAAATTTCGGAACCCATCCCTCCCGTTCTTATAGGAAAAATTATAAAAAAAACAGAAGCATGTTTCCTCCCGTTCTACCCGTTTTTTTGTTTTTATATGGCCCGACGTGCATCGGCGCAATACTTGGAAACTCATTATTGCTGTCCGCCTGAGATAAGTCCCTGGTCACGAAATTGAACGCATAATCACACAGACGCGTAGTTGGATATGAAGCAATTAAAAAGCCAAGACTGTATTATCTGAAGAATTCATTTCCCTCCGTAATTCCAATTTATCATGCAAGGAAACTTGAATTCCTAGAGTAGACGTATCTGACACAGTATGACTCTAATACATGTCCTTAAGACATCCCATTTTGCACTTAACGACATAAGTTTCCCCAGCGACAATTTCCTCGTTTGATGAGTGGAATTTTTAGAGGTGTTACACGTGATATTTCAGCCCAATCACCCAATGCTCCCGACCGAGCAGAAGAGAAATGGAGAAGCTGGGCTGGACATTAGGTAAAAACCGTTCAATCGCTCTCTCCAGAAAGGAAGAAAAGTCGATTTGCGCGTCTCACTAAAAAAATCACAAAATATATTTTCGCCTGACTGAATACAAAAATTTAATAATTTTATAAAATATAAAATAAATGAAAAAATATTCTCAATTTATAATTTACCTTGTGGGATTATTCACGTACCAGCAACATTTTTTTAAATGCTAACAAGTAGGAAAACTCAAGAATATTTCTTTTAAATTCATGGACACATGAATTTATCACTGCAGATTAATTTATTTTTGCACAATTTCATTTCTAAATTGAAGGTAATTTGACATCTATTAGGAGTTACTTTAAAGAAAAATCGACAAGAAAATGACATCAGAACACTGGCTCAGAAACTCAGCTCGTCTCGTTTGATGCCATGCCACTTACCCGTAGGCATAGAGGACGGGAATCAACTAAGAACTAGAATGGCATAAGAAATTGTCTGATAACCTTACCCAACCATTGACTCACCTCGCTTGTAGAGCAAATAATGATCGGGGGATTCCCACCTTCCGTGATAAACAAAAAGGTTTTTCAAGTTCAGAAACTCGGAGACAATGAATCAGTAACTACAAAGATATCTCTACTTGGAAAATGAATTATCGTTAATTATTATTTATGGAGTTGCAACGGAAGCGACTCGACAGCCCACTACCAGAAAACGAGAGAAAAAAAATTTCTACGAGGATCCTGTCGAAAACGTCCATTTTCAATCCAATCGCGACAAACTCGAAGAGGGGGTGTATGACTCGACTGCGAAGCAATCCGAAATCCAAATCGACCGCATTGTTTTGCAGCAACACTGGCGACGGTTGTCAACGCCCCCTGAATATTGCAACACCTGATAGGGCCCGCATATTCTTCCCAACCCCAATTGAATTTCCGCGCGCTCTCTCGGCCCCGCAATTCACGACGCGGATCTGAATCCGATTCCGAATGCACGACTCTCGAAGGATATGAAAAGGGAGATATCGACAACTGCGTCACGCCCTCCATGTTGGCCTCGACCACGAATTCAACGAGGGAGGGAGGGAACTGAAGTGGGAGGAGGGGTGAATGAGGGATGGGAGGGAGGGATGGGTGGGGATGGGACGGATGAGCATGAGATGCGAGGGATGGGGGCACCTCGTATGCCTTCCAAGTTCACAGCGATAGCTACGGATACGCAATCCTTTCCCACCTCTCCCACCCTCGTGCAATCTCCGCCCGCCTGGATATTCGCGAACTTTCGCCACCTTTCCCAGGCTAGCCTCCAGAGTGATATAAAAAAACACGGTCAAGGAAGAGGGCGAAGCCGTTTCAGATGCTTTGATCGGCACTATTCCCACTTCCCCACAGCAATAATTATTAGTCGAGCATGATTAAACGTGTCATAGAATACTTCATACTCTACGAAATCTGGGAATCACTCAAAGAGTGAAGGTTCAATAACAGATTAAATCCCTTGCATCAATTGGAAGGATGTCTCTTTAGTGATGATGTTTAAATGTATTATTGCCCTCAACGTACTACGGAGGGCAAGATCATGTCAATGAAACTAGAGAGATTAAGAGAAAAACAGATAGATTTAAAATGTCATTTTTTCCACGAACGATAAGGGATCGGAATAACATATCTGACCACGGTAGGGTTATATTCGGGTCAAAATTAATCTGGTGTGCATTTACCCCCTTCCACATACCCTAGCGGTGTCGTACAGGGTACTAAAAAATACAAAAATATGTCTTCAGCTTTTGCATAACTTCCACGATGGTAATGTCCCTGATGCCGAATATGTCGACTCTCTCAACTTTGGCCGTGATTCGTGATCTCGTGAGCCCAAAGCCAAGTGGATGCTGGCGCCAGGAAAGACCGAGTGTCGATGAACATCCTTCACCGTGCGACCCACATACTGCTACTATGCGTAAACAAAGAAGACGATGATCACGTGCATGGGGCTTTCCTGTAAGCTTACGAAATCGTCATTCCCTCGAAAATACAGAGGTCGCTACGTAATAAGCCTCGATAATATCCAACGTAGGATTGAGGATTCATCTAGGTCATACCGTCACATTGTCGTCATTATCGAGGCTATATAATTTCCGAGTCCTTCCAGAATAGCCCCTAAACTACAGTAATAAAATTTGATTACTTAATAATTTCCCACACCATTAGTATCGCTCAACCGGCTTCAATGTTTCCGCGTCATTCTCATGAGGTCTACCATGGTTTTGGCGGTTGTGTTTGTCTACATTCTAAAGGTTGGTTCGCCTGATATTAGTTTTATTTTCCTCCTAGCCCCTTGATTGTCAAAAGTCACAAGGAAAACTGTGTCTCGCGCAGAAAGATGACACTACAGCACATAACTTTCTTGACCACATTCTTTTTTAAATGAAGTCAAACACCTTGATAACACCATGCGAATAGTACGTATCATTGAGATTATATTAATACTTGGCAACAATGATTCAATCTTAAGTGACGATCAAAGGAAACTAATGTAAATTTAACATAAATAATAATACTATTTGTTGAAATTTAATTAATAAATTGATCAATGCAAAAATCTAAGTTTAATGCTGCGGCTTCTACAAAAGTTTGATGGGTTTGGTTTTCCACCGCATGACTACCAATAGCAACCTGCACAGGGGTAAAGAGGTAAGTTGTATTCCTTTGATGATTACGGTGTCAGATAAGAGTTTTGTCCTATTAATTCGTGGCAACCGACATTCATGTGTTCCCATGGCTACAGCCGTTTTGCTCCAAACCCACTCGCCAATCAACGGTTCATCGATGTTCACCCTTCCCTATCAAGAATACATGTAGATTAACAGAATCAACCGAACAAATTAAATTTAAATAAAAACAAAAAAAACACCAAAAATTCACTGCCAGAAGGCTCTACACCTTCGGTCCCTGAACGTTCTCCCTAATCAAGGGTCGCGTGTTCAAATACCATCTCGGATGGAGACGTGGAGTTATCATTACATAGATTTTACAGAGGTAATTTTGTGGCTCGAGATTACCTCGTTCAGTGCAGAACCACCAAAAAAAACTCAATCACATCACTTGAATTACATAATCCATAAATAAGATATTGTAAAACACGTTTTTTTCATTCTAAGGGACGCATCCACTATTACAAGCTGTCTTACTTCGATGTAACGAGTGCACATATCACCTGAATTATGGAAAAAATGTTCTTGTTTTTTTATATCAAGCCACAGGAAAATCATCCTCAAGAGACGAATTAGTGGATCGAAACCTGGCGCTGAGAGTCAAAACAAATAGTTCGCAATCGGAAGAATACCTAATGTAGAGTACCAAAGAATGGGAATGGGGCAGAAAATAGTGGAAAGTTTCAAGAGGGAGACTAAAAGACATTTACGTTAACCAAACAAAGAGGAATGGGGAGAAAAATGACTATCGAGACGTTAGAGAGTTATCATTGAACAGGAAACAAGGGAAGACTATAGCCAAAGAATACCCGGACCTAAAATTGATAACTGAATAATCAAAATATCACAGCCCAGGGTATTTGGTAAATGAACTTCATTCCTTTCGAATTTCATTAACGTAGCAAGGGCGTAGTGACACTGATTTCAATGAACACTCATGAGAACCGAACTCGTTCAAACTCTACAACGGACGTGAAGAAAGAAAAAAAGAAACGCGGGTCAAGTGCATACCAAACAAAACAAGAACGAAGTGAAAACACAAATGTCGGAAGCCTTGATTACATAAAGAAAAATATAACTAATCAAATAATTAGCCGCTCTTCTCGAGAGAGTTCGTCTCAGGCACGATATCGATCGACCAAGTGTCATTTGCCAAACCCGCTCTTCTGCCCGCAGGTCGCCAATCATCCCGTGTCATCCACCCCAGTGCCACCTCATGGACGGCCACAAGGCGCCCATCCATTTATCGCCTACACCTTGCGAGTTACATCATTTTGCACGGCGTTCTCACGCGCCGCTCAGCTTTCCATTTCACTCCAATTAGCGAGGCCCGTCTATTCCAGCTCAGCTCGCTGTGAGAACTGCACGTGGAACTGAACGCTCACGAGAGACACCAAAATTCCTACGCGAGTACTGAAAAGAAATCCAGTCACGTAGCCACACACGAAATCGTGATACCGACGAATAAACAAATCAGGTTCGGGAAGTTTGAAATTTGGATGCAAATATTCCCATTAAAATAAATTATACTACACTAACAGGCAAACAACACAATTGTTTTTCATTTATTCATTATCTTTTTATTTATATACATTGTACTCTGAAAGCCACTGCTTGGGTGTGTGGCAGGAGGTGATTATACAGCAGACTAATTTTGAGCCAAATCACTTTTACCTCCTAGGGAGATCGAACAAACGTTATTTTATTCTGATCCCCTATCGTTCGCGGAAAAAATGGCGTCTTAAATACCTGTATCTCCGTTCTACACATAATCTCTCGAATTTTACAGACCTGATCTATTCTACCGTAGTGCGATGGGGCTAATAATACATTTTCAACATCGTTGCTAATGAGACATCCTTCCAATTGGTGCAACATTTTAACCTGTAATTTAACCTTGGCTCAGTGAGTGATTCCAAACCTGGCTCCTCTAATATTTTTTACACGCTACTCAGTTTGTCAAAACAGTTTTACAAACATACTTCTTGTACGCTCCACACGAGCCAGCTCGGCAATCAATACAAGATCATGAGGATCCCAGTTATGTATGTACTTCTTAGTCAATTCCTTCTTCTACTAACGCACCTTGCAGACAGAAGAGAAGCATATAAAAGAGCCGGGAATAACAGACGCACAAGGTTAGACGCCGCGAGATATAACCGGAAGAAATGGGCGAAGCTTTCAGGAAAGACCTCTGAAGAAAGGCAAAACCTAATCAGAGGTAAGGAATAGTGAAATACACCGGGGGAAGATGCTACAATATTGGGCAAAGTTCCAAATCCAACAGTACCAACGCGGTCCCAAGTTCGCCAATTCGAAAGAACGAGAAGGAATTATTACATTCGACCGCCACGCTCAGAAAACCAAACTGGTTTTCGTTGCAAATGAGCGTCAGCCATACTTTCAATTTCAATGCACGCACACCATATTTTACACGAACAAGGTAGTAACGACAAGGTCCAATTAACCGACAACGGTGAAGGTTTTATCACGTTCTGCTAAATATTCAGTGAGGGCCGATATGCTGTTCTCATCCAAGGTCTAAGCACTATTATTAATGGTGGTCTACCGGTTAAAGGAGATTATTGATTTATTTTGACACAGAGGCTACTTTACGGCTACGATTTCAAACCCCACCCAACGAGACACTAAACAAGGTATCGCCCTAAAGCTACAATAAACCATTCTTCTACTATGCATTACACCCCGCCCCACTTCATTTCGTTTAACATGCATTACCTTTTCCTCATCTAAGTCGCTTACCCAACGTTCTCCCCTCTATCACGGTCTTTATTATATAATGTCATTACAAATGCCACAATTTACTTTTTCTACCTCTTAGAAACAATTTCCTACATATATACCGGATTTGTTGTAATTTCTTTCGAAATTATAAGCGACCAAAGCGACTCGCAAAATTTTACATATTGAGTCCACTTTCGCATGGCTGTGGAAGTAAACGATAAAAACGAATGGAAAAAAAGAGAATGCAGCCATTTTAAACGCGGTGCTACAGAAAAATGATTTTTCTGAAACGAATACGCTGAATAAAAGATTTACCTAGTACTTTACAGAGCGAGGGAAGAGAGAAATCTATAAGTTCACAAGAAGAAAAGGGGAACTGATTGGATACATCTAGAGGGATGATAGTTTTCTCGGCACCAAAGCTGAAGGAAACGTAGAGGGGAAGAATGACATTGGGAGGTCAAGGACGAATTACGAGAAGCAGGTGGAGGAAGACGTCAGCGCAAGGCAGCGTATGAGGGAATGTTGAGACTGGCGGGAAGCAGGATACGCATCTTGACGATCGGTTACGAACCAATTCCCGCACCCTTGATAATGACAACGAAATCGCTGACGTAGCAGAAGTTGAAACATTAAATGATGAATGATCAGCTTCCGAGAAAAGTAAGTTAAAAAATTTCTGGATTAATAGACGGAAAATATGTCCCTTTGTTAAAAGTTTCGGCGGGTTCTTTTGTTCACTCTAGTGTGGTTCCTTGCCTGTTTATCATGACCTCTTGGGTAGACTCGGAATCAGATCAGGGGACGCGTCATAAAAATCAAGAACCAAAAGCTAACATTGTATCTGTTTCACGTTAAACCCGATTCATCTTGACACTTGGCAGTGTTGAAAACAACTCAATGAGTTAATTTTTCCTTAGTTTTCTTTTCACTATCAAATCAAACCTTATTACATTGCTATGCTATTATCAAACACATATACAAACTACTTGCATAATTTTTGTGAAAAATGTTTTCAAAATTGTAATTGCGCGGAGGGGCATGAAAAATTGTTTTATTTTCTTCATCAACATAATATCAAGGAATTCGCTGAGAGATTTTATGGTAGTGTGTTCGAACACCAGCCATGGAAAGTTGTAAATACCCTGGAAAAAGTTGGTGAAGCGCAATTATTGACGATTTGTTAGTTAACATTTTTTAACCGTGCTAATCGTGAGCATGGACTGGTAGGCAAGAAATACAAACCTTGAAGCTATTTCCTTTCCGTGCTACCCCCTCATTCACTGTTTTCAAACTTGCACAAGTAGTGTGAAACGTGGGTTATTACCCTGAAGTAACGAGTTGAATTACCCGATTGCTCGGCAACTAAAACTTATAGATCTACTCGAACGCCGGATTCCAATTTACGTTGTAGTTTTGTGGAGCTTCGTGTCTTTCCACGGCAGTTTTACATGCACCAGGTCTCCATTTCCTCTGAATTTTAATCGGTTACTGAACCAGTGATTACAGAAATTATTTTGTTCAGCCGTGGCATATTTACGCAGGAATTAATTGAGAGGAAAAACAACATTGTCGTGGAACGTCAAACTTTAAGGAACCGGGGTACCTCGTACCCTAAAAGTTTGATTACATTTGAATAATTTAATTAAAGGCACGATTAGGTTTTGACATAAGTTTTCCCAGTTACAAAATAGATCTTCAACTTTCTTTAGTTCACGGATAACTTGAAAGTTTTGCACACACAATCACGAAAGAGTGGGAGGGAGTTGTCGTTCAGTCTTGAGGCTACATTCCAAACTGACTCAAAAGGTTTCTGAATCTTTGGTCTACACACTTTTTTCCTACCTTCCACCATCTGGAATACATGAAAGTATGATTCGCAGAGACGCACACGCAATAATCACTAATAACTAACCCCCTTTTTCTCGATAACTTTCATTTTCAATCACTTAAGACGTTAACGTAAGACTAACACCCATGGGGCATATTGCTATGAAGACAAAAGATAGCACTAGTTGATTAAAACTATTACTAGCTAAAAATGACACAAGACATTATCTCAATGAATGTTGGAAATGATCAACCATCAGGCAGCGACAAAACATTTAAGCTCTATTTTTTTAGCGCGTCCGGAAGGAAGTATTTGAAGTGTCTTTTTTATAATTCAGGCATTTTAAACGCTGTATTACGTTTCCCCATGCGCTACATTTTTTCCCTCGACACAATTTTTCAAAATCCGACTTTCGTACCACGCTTATGTATACCATTTCGAAAATTCGAATAGTTAAGGTCAGAGCCTTAAAACATCGACCACCGACTAACTCAAATACTTTTCGTTAGCAACAAAAACTTCTCACCTACTTCTCAAAATCATTCAGTCAACACTTTCGGTTCAACTTTATTTACAATCACCGAGTCGCTTTGCACAGGGAGGGTCAGGGATAATTAACGTTGGCGGGGCCGTCTCCGTTCTAGGGAATAGGAGTGGCAGGCGACGGGTAGGCATATGATTATCACACTCGGGTATATTTAGACACGCTAGTGTGAACCCTGTGGCACATCTACGAACGCTGCTGGTCAGGGTGTCGGGATGACAAAGGATTACTTTCGCCATATTTACTGGAAGTGAAGAACTCTTTTCAGGGTGGATGAAATTTCATGAATTCCCATCTACAATTTTATTCCCGCCTGTCCGAAATATTGTCCGTCTATCCGTCAATATTCCCCTAGTCCTCCCGAGGGTTCGATATCTAATTAGATTTTTTTGCTGATCAAATCTTAGCTATGTACATTCCACTACCATCACCGATGTCAGTAGGAACCTACAATCTCGGTTTTGTTCCCCGAGTCCTGTACGCCCGACGACCTAACGCAAACACGAATCCTTTTTTCTACGAAGAATGTTTGAGTAAACACCCCCTGCCAAACACCCCAGCGGTGCCTTTGAGGGTACTGACAAACAAAAAAACTGAAATCATAATGAATCTGAAAAGAGTCCCACGAATTTAGAGACCACTACTCATCCTTTAATTGAAAATTGTATGCTCGGGAGACGGCAGGTATGCAAAAGTACAAATGGGCATATGAGAATTAGTAATGTTGAATTTTAATTAAACCATTACAATTTACAATGAAGGGAGGATGCCCCTCACTCCTTGGATCCACCATTGCTTCATTGGTCATTCTGCTTTTGCTTTAAGGTCCACCAACAAGCAATAAACAACGTAAGTTTTACAAGGCGAGATCAGACTTCACCCACAATAAAGATCTGTGGTGTTTTAAGTTTACACATTTCATGTACGTTGGTTGTATACTTTCATTCTGCCACCTGCAATGTTCCACAACGTTCTGGGATCCAGATAATCAGAACCATTAAGATAGGCTTCCCTCCAATAAATCGCCCAGGAATCTCGGCTTGGGACCTGAATCGCTCTGCAGTAATGATCATATAGCATGAGCCCCTTGACTTTCGTCGCCGTCAAAATAATGTTTACGTTGCTAATATGGTAGCAGTGGAAAAAACACACGAGGACTTGAATAGTCTCTCTCTAGATCTGAAATAGTTTAATAGATCTTTAATAATATTAAAGATAAGAAGTTAGAAAGAAAGTAAGCCCAGATTAGGGATGGAGATACACAAGACGTTGTACTTGAAGATATTTTGAAAATAAAACGGACCATTAAACTTGTATTTAAGAAATATAATAATGAAAGGCTTTCTGAGGAGGATATTTCTGAACGGTGCAGACACATGGACGCTAAAGAAAACTGAGGAAAAGAGGATTGAAGCTTTTGAAATAAGATGGTGGAGGCGGATGTGGCAGATTAGTCGCAAATATGTGACTACGAAATAAGGAAATTTGGGGAGAAAAACAAGAAAAAGAGAACTCTTTTAGCGACTATAAAAAAGAAAGAAAGAGCGAAAATTTGTAGACCAACGTGTTAAGAGGCGAAGTTTTGTTAAAGAACGCTATTGAAAGTATAGTTGAAGGAGAGAAGAAAAGGGTGATAAGAACAATAAAGTTGCTAGAAGACCTGAGAAGGGGAATGCACTCGGAAAGAAATAAAGGGAATAGAGGAAAGGAAAGGGACAAATGGTTGCTGGACCTGCTAAAGAACCACATGATCTATTATGATGAATTCGCTATGAAAAACTTGTTACATCGACGAATTTTTACTGCAACGCAGTTTTACCTCCGAGAAAGTATGCTACAGGGTAACTTGAAAGTCAGAAGCGTAAATCGTTTATCATTTACCTGAATCTTCATCCGGAGAATCTAGCAGCGACCCTAGTGACAACAGCAAGAATTAACGTACGATTACGTACTACGTAAAACTCCGTCAAGGGCAAATGGAAGTAACTTCATTCGATGATCCGCGGGAGTTTACTTCAACCACGACAGCATGCAATGGTATTTACATATTCTCTTACTCATTTTCTTAAATATTTACTTATTCCTCAGCCTCTTCTCAAGCGACTTCACAAAAATTATTCGCAGACCTAAAACGAAAGCTCATTACTATTCGGTAAGCGTGCGAAGGAAAACGTTCGTGGGAAGTTTTCCGTGAGCAAAGATCACTTTCAAGACTCGGAAGTTTCATGCAGCGAACAAACCCATTCGAAAAGGAATCATTCTAACGACAAAATTCCTTCGTTGCAGCATTAGCGAGAGGTTCAAAATACACGTACTACGTGTCTTTCGGCACACTTACTTTTCCTCGTAAAATCGGAGAAACGCTCTGCCGTCATCTCCACGTTTATTATTCAGTACGGCCCAGCCCACTTCGAACTTACACAGCTTATCTACTATGTCGTACTCGTTACTAATTGAACTCGAAGAAATAAGAGCAATGGACACTCCTTCTGGAGGCATCACAAGGGCAGGCCATACAATAGGTTACGTTTTTATAGCTGCATGAACCCCTTCAGCTCCTCCCTTGTGTAGCACACTGTCTTGTAGGGTTAAAACTCTATTATCAAACTACAGCCGTCCCTTTCCTCCACTCTACACTCATTTATATTCTATTAACGTTAATAAATACATAGAGCAAGGTTCACTGTCCATTATTTCGAGCAGCCATGTACTAAGTACACATCTGTTATCTACTCGTAGAATTAATCAAAGTGAAGGTCGAAGTCACACATCCTGTAACCCTGCCTCGTCATAAAGTCATAAATCGCGTCCATCCCAATCACGCATATAAACTTTCGTTAAAGAAAGTCCTTATTCTTCAAATGGTAATTAGCCTTTTAGGCCACCATCTGAGTCTGATATTGTGCGAAGCAAAATAACGAACTATGCTCTTGATCTAAGAGAATAAGGTATATAGTAATAATAGAGGGGGAACATTTCATTTTCTGGCCGAGGATTCCAAAGTACATTTAGAAAGTGATATTGGACACAGACCAAAAGGGAGGGAAATTATCCGGAAAGGCTAGTGAGACAGGAAAGGATGAAGAGGGTAAATCAGATAAAAGGAAAACCACTCGACCATTTTATCCTGTAAGCAGAGAATGCATAGTTCAGTATTTTTTATTATAACGTAACGCTTTACCCACAGTCCATTGGCTGACAGACCGAGGAAAGAATTATTTTATTTGCTATTCTACCGGTTAAGGTACGTTTTGGATGAACAAAGGCCACATAACGATACAACTTACCTCTCCTAACAGAACACAACCTGATACCCAACACTACAAAAAGTCCCTCTTCAATTATACATTAAATATGCACGAAATTTTTACAATCTATGCATCCTATTTTTTTGATAATGGTCATTATTTACTTCAATGTCCGGATATTCTGGGATAAAAATTTGATCAGTGATCTTCCTGGATATCTACTATATAACTGCTCGAATTCTACCCTATTTGTGGCCTCTTCTACCCTATTTGTGGCCTCATTTCCTCTGTTTACCAACCTGAGTCGGATAGAAACGCGGAAACAGTTTGTGGTCTATCGTCGTCGTTTCTATGAAATTTAACCACACGCCATGGCATCACTGAGACACCAGATTAGATCGAATGGAAAAGCTTTTCGAGCACATAGGAAATAAGAAAGCTTTTCGAGCACAACTACAAAGCTCAACAACCGTCTGATTGAACGACCACCAATTTGCCAGATCTATCAAAACCTAAGGAAACTTTCAAACGGGGCAGGGATAACGCACTTGGCGCGTGAAGAATGGGGAAAGGATTTAGATACGCACGAATTTTCTCTTAAAATACGTATACTCATATGTAAGTCTCTAAAATTCCATTTCAGTCGACAAAATAAGCGGCTCATTTAATTTTGCCTTTCACCTTATTTATTATTATTGGTATTCTACCATTTAAGGTAGACTTTGGATGAACACAGCCTATACAATTATTCAACAATACATTTACTTGTCTCTCCTGACAAAAACCTCAACCTGACATCTGACACTACAGGAAGTCCCTCTTCAATTCCGCATCCTTACTTCCTTCATCCTGTCCAACATGCCTATCTTATTCCTTCCCCTTCCGCGTTTGCCTAACGTTTTACCCTCTATCACGTTCTTCAACATCCTCATTGCAAATGAAAATGCTCTTCATCCATCTTTCCTACCTCTTTTGGATTTTTCCTAAAAATCCTCTCACCTCCCCATATCAATCCTAGCACTTCCTCGTTTGTTTTACTTTCAGTCCACTTCACATTTTCTATCCCTCTCAACAACCACAGCCTTCCATCTACTAACGCAAAAAACATTTTATCCGCTTGTGAGTGTTCGGCTAGTAAGGGGTTTTCTTGTCCTCACACGAGGTTCTCAATTCTGCAATCATGCAGATGGACATTTTTTTCGACTAAACTTCCGAAATTAACAAACAAAATCTGATTTTTGAGGAAATTATCCATACCTCTACTTGTCTCAATCGCTTCCTTCGGCTAAGCACTGCATTGTAATTGAGCACAGAATGGGTATTTGTACTTGCAGCAACTCCCTTATCCTTTGCATCTCTCTGGTGAAAACTCCCGTAAGTATCCACGGCCCACTATTTCCAGGTGAATACCCTATACCGAAGGATACCTCTCTTAAGCTATCACTGGAGATGAAGGAACTTTTCATCGCATGATCTCAAGTTTTACAAAGCAATCGTTTACCGTTTACACCACACCTTCTACGGACGCTAAATATATACCATGTTTTCAGGGTCTCAAAAGAAATTAAATGGCAACAGCCTAGGGCCCGAGGCTCAAAGCTTTTTACACCAAAATATGTAGTTTTGAAAAGAAAATGTGTCAAATAATCACCAAACTATGTTCAACTCAGATAAGAGAACACGACGCGGTACACCAGAGGGAGGCCGTAGACTCCGGATTCTATTCCGGGTAACGACTTCAGGAACCCTCGCTTTAACCGAAGTTAGCCTCGCGCATTTTTGGCAAAAACTTCCTGGTCATCCATTCACATCTCACGGTATTGAAAGAATTATTTAAATGTATATCGAAACGACTTGAGACTATGAAGGAACCTATTGCCAGAAAACGCAGAAAAGCGAGAACTACATAACAATACACACATCACAATTATTGCCGAAGTAAGAGGCTGGACAAAAGTTTTAAGGTCTTCCAGTTTCTTTCAAGCTTTTTAAACCAGAATGTTGAAACGTATGTACTTTTCAATGTAATCTCCATGTGGACGTACACATTTTTGACAACGTCTACGCCATGATTCCATGACCCCCAAGACGAATACCCAATATTTTTGCCCTCTGGATAAACCAGTTGGTCCGTAGTCGAGGCTTGTATTTTGTGTTGCACGTCGTGCAGCCTTCTTTGAATTGTCGAACCCACGAACGTAAATAGTTCACATCCATAAAACTATCACAATATGCCTCACTTATTTGACGATAAATTTCAATTGGTGTTAAACCGCACATGTGAATAAAACCTATCATTACACGCTGTTCTTGTAAACCAAACGACGGTATTTTAAGTATGTAAAACGTCTCCAATTCTACAGACAGGTGTGTGAATCATATGCATATTGAAATCAACCATGGCTAGTACTCATAAAGAGTGTCAACGTATCTTATGCTCAACCATATCTAAATCCCAAAAAAGTTAGTTGATCTTAGACTTTGAACGCACCCCGTACCTATTTCCTTATTTTTTTTCAATTTTTATTAATTGGATCGTATTATTACCTATCCATTGCATTATATCATTTCAGTTCACGACCTTTGCACTTTAGTGCATATTTACCTTCTTTCCCAGCGAATAATGTCGCTATTTTTTTGCTTAATAACCTAATATTAGTGCAAATTTGCAAACCTAAGTTATTACACTTTCGATACTTTCACTGCTTTCTCGAAAGCTTTTCTGCTTTCCATTTTTTTCCAGCTCAAATGAACCGAGCGACAAATGCCGCTCAATTTATCATTCCTTGTTTTAGATAACCCGCTCGCGAAACACACGGCTACAACGTGGACTAATTGTGAGGTAAAACGACACTGAAAACGCACACGCTATGCGGAGCCAATACAGTTCGGATTGGTGCCAGCGAAGGGCCCATGCATAAATTGCCACTGGACGTGAAAAATATTCAACCGATAATTGATTTGGGGGGAGGTGGCGGGTAAAGAGAGGGCTTGGTGAAAGGGGTAAAACCGTCGGAAGCAATCTTGCTTTTGCCAGCATGAGAGGAGGGGAGAGAAGTAAAGTGGGGGAGGGGGGTAGTCGTTCGATACTCCCCGCACATGTGGACATCATGCGGGTCGATGAACGTGCCCCCACCCCCCAGAATAAACTCGTGCAATTGGCGAATTCGAACATCCCGCTGAGAGCCGCGAGTTTACTTGTAACCTATCCATTTTCATCGAATCCACTCAACTTGGAAGGTTAAGGGCATCGACATTTCCAAAACAATCGTCGACGTAAGTCTACAGAGACAATAACGTAAAAAAACTGATAGAAAATTCTTCTAGAATGAAAGTAACTATTGCTATGTGAACATAAATTGATAATTTTATAGTAGTCTATTAATTGTGATCGAATCAACAAACAAATGGAACCAACTTGGAAGAACTAAGTGTGTCCACACTTAGAGACACACTTAGACCAAAACCACCATAGAGATGATTTTGCAGTGGCAGCAATGAAAAAATAACAACTCAAAGAAACAAACTATTATTATTTTAAACTATTATAATGCGATCATAAATGGATAGATTGTTTAAAGTTCGGGGAAAACTATACATACGCCGTTTACCCTTTGAGGTTAGTACGGTGCGTTAGATAGGGTTGAAATAACGGATTTACTTGAACGACGGAGAACGTGATGGTGCAGTGGTTAAAGTACTGGCTTCCCACCCAGAGGACCCAGGATCTGCCGTCTCCAGAGACGGCGGATCTTTTTTAGTTGTATCCCGATCCCTACTTGAGGTGCTTTGTGGAGAGCCCTATGAGTGAGTACGCCGTCCGTCGGATGGGACGTTATGCAGCGGACCCCTTGGCGCCTATCGTTAAGAGTAGACTAATGTCGACGCCGGGATTCGCTCCACCATTCCTCCTTTCCCATCCATCCCTACTGGCCTAAATGACCTCAGCCTCCCCTAAATCCTCTACTACTACTTGGGCGGCCTCTAGGGCAATCTCCAGACGTATCGAAACCGTCCATGATCGTTTTGAACTCGTCAAGGAGTGAGTATGAATCCCTAAAATGTTCAATCTTCCACGCGGATCTCTATATGACTCACCCCCGTAAGCATTCGCCGCTAAAATTGAATAATTAAAAAAGTCGATGCATCGACATGGTGATTTGCATGGATTGAGATGCGAATCGTGCACAACACAAAATCGTAAATTTATGTGGCGCACCCATGCGGAGCCGCTTTACTATAATTCATGTGACATAATTATGTTTAAGACAGAAGGGAGAGTGTTGGGGAAGGGAGGAAGAGTAGGGGAAAGAATTTGCATTCAACGCAGCATACATGAAGGCGGAAAGAACAGAGCAGAACAAATTAGTGTTATGCATAGTGTTTTTCCGTTAAAGAGTGATTAGAAATGTGAAGTATTCTTAGAAGACCATGAAATCAATGTCTATCGAAAATCAACCTTAGATGGGTAGATCACTAACTTATATAAATGCAGACTAACAATACAACTGAACCACAATTATAACTCATTTTCTTTCTTAATACTTTATTATTTATTATTATTACACACTTAATACTTTCTTAATACAGGTATTATTTTATTTATATCATAACGGAGCACGCTCGAGGAAGGTATTTGGGACACACAGAGGAGAAAGCGCTAATTGAGGAATTATTTTAGGTTCAAAAGAAGGTTCGCTGGCGTTGTGACAAAAATATTGCGAGAAGAAAGTGTAACGGGGTTACTTCAAGAAATAGGATAGACCCTTCGGTCACGAAGGAGAACAGGGGGTAATTAGAAAGATATAGTTCCCTTCAGTTTAATTCTGGCTCCGGGGAAACTGTGGATACCAAGCACACAGGCTCACCCAATTGACCACCCGGGTGAAGTAAGGAGAAACGGGACCCCAGAATGCTCTTCCCTCGCGCTATTCGCGGAGGACACAAAACCAAGATTACACACCACGAAAATTTGGTTCTCACCTGCCATAATGATCTATAATTATCGCATCACATCTCTCTCGTTTACACAATCAGTCCGGGCTGGCGTCAAAATAATAGTGAAAAAAAAACAAAATGAAATATCTCAGACACACCTAATTAGAATTTTGGCGAGCGATGACACGATGGAAGAAGACAATAAGTCTAGCGAATGCCGACAGAAGGGTCTTCGGTAGTCCATGGAGTATATCGAACAGTGAACTTATGTTCAAGCCTGCTTAAATGGCTGTCAATGATATTCACTGTTTCGGGCTTGAATATGTCGATATTTTCCTTAGAGATTAAAAGGAAAAAACATTTTTAAATACTCTTTAATTTCCACTGCTAAAATTTTTTATTGCACGGCCTGGGTTTCAACATATTACGTCATTTTCAGATCTTTGAAGTGACCTGAAGTTGATATTTTGAACCCGGGTTGCTAAATTGAAGTTTTTAATGATTGAATTTACAAAGTTTTTTGAGATGTTTCATCCTACTCCCTTAAAATAGTATTATATAAAAGTGTAGCCCTCTTCCCCTATGCTTCCAATTCAGACCTGATATAAATACTACCCTTGAGAAAGTCGAGTACGCTATTAAACAAGATCGTACTTAAATAGTACAGGAGTTACTTCCGTTTTTTATCCCTACATTGGGTCAATGCAAAATAATAAGAGAAATTTGAAGTGCAATAAAGGTGCTTAAGTATTAGTTCATCAATCGTTCGTGTTTGAAATAGTTGATTGTGCATTGGGAAAAAATGAGTACTTTCAATCAAAGTTAAATGGAAATTAATACTTAAACACCGGGTGACTCACGCATTCGCTGGAGAATTTTTCCACTTTTCTTTAAGATTTAGGCGGCAGAGAAGGTTCGGAGGCTAAAAAAGATTATCCACTAGGGAATTTCATTCCGAAAATAAGTAACTGACGACTGAACGCACGTTGAACTACATACATTCCATTTCCAAAAATAAATACTAGATCTAATAGTATGCCTACCTACACAATCTCACAGATCCTAAGGGAAGTATGTTCTGCAGGCAACGAATGGAATATCCTTTTTCCTATAAGGAGATAAGCAGCCTCTCCCGACGGCATTACTTATGCGGTCAATACAATCAACATACAAAAATATATAAGCCTTACCTTCAAGGACAGGGATCAATAATTCCTCATTGCCCAATCCGAATCATCTGAGGTCTCTCTTAGAGTTTGGCTTAGTTATTCATTAGTGCTCTGTCACATGACAGGCCCTTAAATTTTAATGAACCGTTTTCCAATTCCGCTCCTATCCTCAACCAATGCTTTCTATTTTTCCCTCGATTTCAGGTTAATTTACATCTGAACATTTCCCCTTTCTCTAAAGCCGCCCTGATTTCCTCTACCACGCATGAATTCGTTATAGTAACCCTTCTCAGTATGCGCCATTGTCTCCCTATATTCACAATTATTTTTCCCTTTTCCTGTACTCTACTTAATATATCTTTGATCTTCGCCATCGCAATTTTCACCTCACTTTCTCATAGATACAAGTCTAGGGAATAGAGTCCAAATGTACGAGTACATACATTTTTTTAAATTTGCATACGATGCAATTTAGCGTTGCACAAGTCACAACCGTACGCAGAATCCTTAGGCACAAATTACACGGTCTTTTAAACTGAATTGTAGCTTTGAGAAACGGACCATAGATTTTTTAATCGAAGATTACGTAGCATGCTGAAAAAAACAAGGGGTAATCTAGAAGTAGCTTCCGGGGGTATGGTATCATCAGTACCATAGTGGGTGATTTAATAAGCGTTTCGGTTTCCCCGAAATCAAGTGTAAATGCACTTCTATCTCACATTTACCACTATCACTAGCGCTATTTCTTAACTTTGAGATATGTCATCCGGACGCAAGGACGGAGATACTATGAAATTAGCCTTTAATGATATGTAATTAAGAGGATAATTACGATTTTGTGAAAGGAAGGCAATGGAAAACATTTTTGCGGTGCACACGCTCGACTTTACTGCAAAAAAAGTATGTGAGGAAAGATCGTAAGTTTATGGCTATTAGTGCCAGAGTCTAAGTTAATCTTAAATGAACGGTTTAATCTGCAGATATAACAAGGAATATGAACCCAAATCTACAAAAAAAATTCGTAAGTCGCCGCAACAACGTGAGGCGGGGTGTTAGGGCACCCGCCGTTGTTTTTATTTTTAAGTGTACTTTTATTATTTTAGGTTTCCTGTAGGTTTTTCATGTACACAAAAACTTCTCAACTAAACGCACATTTCTAAGCATCACCTAGTACAATTTAATGTGACAACCTAGACTACAATAAACCCTTCTTCACTTTCCGCATACTTCCCTGCCTTCCTTCCTTCCGTCTAACATGCCTATTCTTTTCCTCCTCCAACTAGCTTGCCCAACATTCTCCCCACTTGTATGTAAATATATACGTCCACATGCATAAGTGCACATACATGCCCATTAACCGCATCAAACACCTGGTGTGTTCGAGTAAAGTGTTCAATTTTGATTCACTTTGGAATCATATCCTCAGACTGGCAAAAACTCGAATGGATAGACTGTCGGACGTGCTTTATCTGCGACTACATGGTTCCTATCGTACTACTCAAATAATCTTGTCACGTTTCCTTATCATTATGACATATTCAGGTCTGCTGTAGTCACGTGGCGACTGGTAGCATGGCTGCTAGAGGTTCCGAATTCCTATTTAATTTACAGATTATCCCGAGGATAATAAAAAAGGTTTTCCACGTGAAGGCTTCATGAGGCCATATTAATCCGATATCAATCGGCACGCCAAAGCTCCAAGTACATATAAATCCGATTCTTTAACGAGTTCATATGACTATCGTTTCTGCTAGGGTCATAAAGGTGCCGTCAGACTTGGAGCATGTAGAGTATAGTGCGATATGAATGGGACCAGGAGGCACTGGATTGTTAAGAACCTTGTATATCGACAATAAGCATTAGTTGCTCAGTCAGCCAAGGGGTTGCAAGAATTGCTGAGTGAATTGGAGGTTCAGTGCGATAAATATGGGATGAGAATCAATATTAATAAAACAAAGGTTATGCGATTTTCCAGGAAGAAAAAGGCTAAGCTAAATATTAAAATAGGCGGGGATAAAATTGAGCAGGTACAACAGTTTACATATCTCGGAAGTATTTTGGACCAATACGGTCAAAGTGGTAGGGACGTAAGGAGAAGAATTGCGCTAGGTAAGGAGGCTTTCTCAAGGAGGAGGGAGTTGATGACGGGGATGTTGAGTAGGGATGTTAAGACAAGACTCGTAAAAACTTTGATATGGAGCGTAGCTATGTACGGCGCGGAAACGTGGTCACTGAAGCAGGAGGATAGAAGTAGATTGGAGGCTTTTGAAATGTGGGTGTGGAGAAGAATGGAGAAGGTGAAATGGACCGAAAGGAAGACAAATGAGGAAGTACTGGAGATGGTGGGTGAGGAGAGGGGTTTGTTGAGAGAAATCCTATGGAGGCAGGAAAAATGGACGAAGGGCGTATTTAGCAGTGGTGGAATGTTGAAGAGGGTAATAGAGGGGAGAATGTTGGGCAAACGAGGAAAGGGCAGGAACAGGATAGGGATGTTGGACGGGATGAAGGGAGGAAAGAAGTACATAGAGATGAAGAGGGACCTGATATAGATTAGGTGGCTAGGTGGGGAGTTACAAAATGTTTATTTGATGGTTGTGTACATCCAAAAACCTACCTTAACCGGTAGATTACCTAATGAATAATAAAATATCGACAATTTGGAATCAACGAGTCAAACGATGAATTTTAAAGCATTAAGGTTCACCAATCTAAAGTTGGATCTATGAATTTCCGTGACTTTACTTGCAAAGCAGGCAAAATATAAAGAGCAAACGAATATATTAACGTCGATTAACCCTTCGGCCACGCTTTCATTGCATCGCACCACCATGGGATACATAACTCCCTCATCAAAGCACCTTCCAGACCACTACCCACCTGGAAACCTTCGCAAATGCTGTATGAAGACAAACGACCGATTATACAGGAGCCCGCTAAACTGGAGCGCCTTTCGTAAATGAGAACAGGGACACGGGGTGCAAGGTAAAACTTAAGGGGAGAATGGTAAAGATATTATTCGGCGCGTCCCTGGAATATTCTCGTCCGAGGACTCCCAACGGAAGCCGAATAAACGCGGGAACAGTCGAGAGAGAGAGAGGAGGAATAATGGACGAATGTATAAACGGCGCCGAGCTTTTCGCGGAATAAAAAGAGTGCCCTGTCGTAATTAACAATTGTACTACACACAAACACACCCATGGACACACTCACGCCCACATGACCGCTCGAGCGCCTCTGGCGATCAGTTGTGTAATCTGGGGGGGGGCGGGGCGAGGGGAGGTGGGATGGGCACCCTCCGAAGTGGAGAGAGAATTATAACGATCGCGGCAGCGTAACAAGGACGAGGTCACCCACACATTGCCAAGGACACGTAATAAGTAGAGGGGGGCCGCCCCCCTTCTCCTCCCGAACCCCCACCACCACATTTTCTTCTTTCTCACCCCCCCTCCATTATCCACCCATCCTACAACAACCACCCCCAACTCCCTCTCTCTGTGTCAGGGGAGGTAACCAAAGGAGTCACGTGAAGCGAAAAGTAAGGAGGGAAGCATATGAAGCTGGGGTTGAGGAGAGGGGAGGAGATGGTTTCGCGAGATTCACGTACCGTGATCGCCAGGCGTAAGCGTTTGGACCAAGCGGGACGGTCAAAGGAGAGTCGCGGACCCCCCAGTGACGACCATGAGGGAAGTGGGGAGACCCTGAGTGGTGAGATCCCCCGTCCCATATCCTCGGTCTTTAAAATTGTTGTTTTGAATCACCATTAGCACCCCATCAAGTAGAGGAGCATAAGCCAATAAGTCTTCCCATCGGAAGAAACAACAACTTACGTCAATAGCACTGGTCTATGGAAAAATAAGTTGCTCATTAAAACTTCTTTTCGGAGCTAACCTCAATACGATCACGAGACTTGAAGAATTGAAGCAGCTGAAAAAATAAAGAGATGGAAACGTGGTACTACAGGAGGATGGTGAAATTAAAATTGATCGACCGCGTAGCAACATACGAAGAAGTATGCACTTCCGAGGAGAGAAGGCAATGGAGGGCACTTACAAGAAGAAGGGGGAAATAATTGGACATATCCTGAGGCACGATAGTTTACCGAAGACCAGACTTGGATGGAACCGCAGAGGGGAAGCATTACTGAGGGAGGCAAACTATGAATTATGGCGAGAAGTAGGCGATGTCCAGACGTCAGCGCGAGCAACTATGAAGGTAGGAAGATATTGGCAAGGAACGAGATAGACCGATAGAAAAAATGATACTTAGTCTCAGCGGGACAAAGATAAATGCGCAAATGATTTTCCACTTATAATTTATCCTGTGGAATCGCTCAAGCATTTTACGCACTAAGCACAAGTAAGAAGGAGGCTAATGGAGACTTTGTAATGCCGTAACTTCTATATTTAACTCCGCGAATAAATTTCTGCCTAAGGTAAAATCTATTCGATTTTACTTCAAGGTAATTTAGTTTTCTGACGTAGTTTAAATACGTTAGCTACTAAAAATAAATACCATTGAAAGTAGTGCATAATAAAGCACATTCTACTAGTAGATCATCTATCGAAGATATGTTTTTTAATGATTCGAGCGAAATATTTACTATGGCGCTCTCCTTTTAGAAACGTAAAAATTTTAAGCTCTGCTAAACATAACACTACCCTAGCCACTTGAATCACTCTGAATAATTCTTCAGTTTCAAACCCACCTTAAATCCAATCATGTCATCCAAAATACCTTTTATGTCCCTCGCTTAGTCAAAAATCTCTCCTCCAACGCAGTCTTCAGCATTCCAATTTTCTTTTAACATTACCTCCATTAAATTTCTCTGACAACCTCCAAACATCTCCCAAAAATATCCATAAGAAACGGAAATGAAAATCCTTCTAGGCCACCATTTTCGCGTAGAAAATGCCGCCATTTTAGTCAGGCAACACTCATTCTTCCCCAGGAATCATAATCCATTTTTTTACCTTTCGGTTTTGGACTGAAGGATGGTGGGGGCCTAAGGCATTCATGATAGATTTTCAGAATATAAGAATCAATCAGACATAAAGACTACTCAAAATGTGAATTAGGGAGCAATGCGAGAAATATGGGATGGTGATTAGTCAGGAGAAAACTAAAGAAATAAGATTCTCAAGCGTTAGGAATTCTTAACATTTAAGCAGGAGGATAATAATTAGTGAAAATACTTATTGGGGGCCGTCCAAAATCTTTCTTTGATCTACATATTACATATTATGGTTGTGGCGCACAAGTAGTAGTTACAAAAAATGTAATACACATTTCTCCGGGAATAAAATCACACGTCGAATGGGATATGTGATGACAAGCCTTTGAACAACAGAAATTTTATCAAACGAGTTCCCATTTCCAAAATTGTAACTATACGCATTAATTTGTAAGACTATACTAATTACGAAAGACATTTGCCACCCAACTAGGTGGCCTAAATATTACGTTTCTGTTATACTTGGGAGAGTTCTTAAATCGCAATGAACTCAATTTTTAAAAGACAATCACACTGGATCCCACCTGAGAGTTAACTCTTAATCTGGTCTAATTCCATGTTTAACGTAAGGTTACTGAAATATTTTGAAGGGATGTTTTGCCCTCTAAATCTTCGAATATAACAGCCTAGGAATAGATTGATCGTTCCTACGAAAATAAAAGCTTAGAAAAGTGACATCGAGAGGTCTGGGATGGAAATGACATTCAAAATGAAGAATTTTGATGACTAGACAAATAGTAATAAGTGAAGAACTACTTCGTGGAGTGAGTGAAAGGAGAAGCCTATGGAAGACACCACGAGGAGAGAAAGAAGCTAATTGGACACAACCTGGGGCGAGAAAGTTTTCTTAGTCAGAGGGGAAGAATTACAGAGGAAGGCCAAAGATTCATAACGAGAAGCTGGTGACGAGAGATTTCAGGACGAGGAAGTATTAAGAAAGGAAAAGATTGACACGTAACAGGATAGCTAGGAGAACAACTCCGGGCCAATCTTTGCACTGGTATAATTATGAATTCAACGATTATGTGGGAATATCACGTGAACGTGTCCCACAGGTACCATGTTCGACGCTACATTACATAATTACGTGTAGCTTCTTCCCTTGAGCACGGTCTCCCGAAAGAAATGCTTCAAACACCAATATACCTGCCAGATATCGAGGCTGAGTGATATTCATTTTCCAGTATCGACCGTCGATACAAAAGAAATATCGGTCTGGCAATGATATTTCGGCGCAAAAAAATATACAAGTATACCTAGGCCTTATATATATAAATATGCTTGGGTGGAGCTGCAGGTGCCCAGGGTAGCTTGCCCAGGAATCAAACCCGGGCCCTCCCCGGTCTAGGTCCGACCCAACGCTCTACCCCCTGGACTACCGCGACCCACTGTACATAACACACAACCATAAACTCAGTCAGTCATCCACATAATAATGCCCAAATATCATATATTAACGTGTCGTCTTTTGTGTACAAGGCCACATTAAAAGAAACATCACGGCAAAGGTGAATGATTTTTACGCTGTGGAGTTATCGCATTTACAGGGATAAAATATCCAATGCCGTTAACGTAGAATTTTACCCCAACCCTCTCTTCCGTATGATCTGCATATCGACTTTATCATCCATATCGTAATAATTATGACAATTTCATTAAATTTATCCAAACCTACCTAACTACCGAATAGATGCAAAAGAAACTAGTCGACTTGGCGGAAATCCATCGTCCTATCGCACAAAAGCCCCATGGTGTGGTGAATGGAAAATAAGATGGGACGTTTTTAAAGGCGAAGGATCGAAGCGCCTTCGTCGCGTAAGGAAACGACAAGGAAGGAAAGGGCGAGTTAACAGGGGAAGGGAGGACGCCCTCCCCTCACCCCCACTCAACTGCCACAGGACTGCGCCCCCAACCCCTACCTCCCCATATTCTCCCGCCCCTCCATGCCTCCATAACTTTCAAAGGCGCTCTATAAATACCCTCCGCTTACACGGGAGTTGGAGAGGACGGCGCTTCACCCACATTCTGCGACGATTCCCTCCATTTCGATTTTGTTTTTAACCTCACTTGGGACGGGACCATGGCGATCCGTTGCCGAGGCAACACCTGTTCGACTCCCGGCGATGGGAAGTTCGCCATGGAATCCTCCGTAGTCCTCCTCCGGCAGAGCGGTGCGTGTGAATGCTTCAAGGCCGGAGCTTCGTTTATGCAGGGCAGATTAAAGACACGAAAGATCCTCTGATTAGTGGTTCCAGTGGGTTGGGCAGGACTTTTCCAAGAGAATAGAGGGGGGGAGTAATATATTCACGATTCAAATTGCCTTTAAATCCCTACCCGTAAGAAATATACATTTCTCTGCCAGGGTGTGTGGCAGGTGATGATGATTTCCAACCTCACACCTACTAAACTACACACATCGCATGCTGCCAAAAGTTCATAAACGAGAATGGGAGCTACATAATTCACCGATGTAAACGGAATGTAATACAGATAGTTTTAGCTACAAGTGCTTAGGGTTTAAATGAGTACTCATTGATATGAGAAGATCTCATGTACGTGGTTGAAATATAATAAGAATTATGTAATACAAAGAGCAAGGAAACCAAGTCCAACAAATAATCCCAATGGCAAGTTCAATGGAAAACTAATGTTGACACACATTGCACACGAACAATTAAATTTCAAACTTGTCCGTTGTCCAGCTAGCCATCTGATCTCACTTTGATCCAAGCTACCGCAGGTAGCACTATGAGTAAATCGTTTCGATCTGTATGCTTAATCGATTCGTCAATAACAATCGGATAACACATTTTCTATCTCCCACGAAATTCCGTTTTTCAACCTGTTCTCCACTAACCTCAAAGGAGAAAAATAGATGAAATCCTAGGTTATCGAAGGCCTTCAAATATATGTCAAAAACGATAAGAGCGATATGTGCGTAGCATAGCTACATGATTTGATGTAGGTTTAGTATTAGGGAACAAGTATTATATTATATACGATATAAGTATTAGTGGGCTCTTTGGTAACTTTACGAAGGGTGGACGGTCAAGTAGAGGTGTTCTCACCTGAGGAATAATCTTGCCACACCACCTTCAATTGGACTCACTCAAGACAAGCGCGTTTGGGCCCATCTTGCCGTCTCTGGGCTAGTCGTGTTTGATCTATAACCCGATCTCCGTGTTGAAATAAGACTGATACAATTGCGACAGGGAAACGAGAATGCAAGCTGGGACCATATTTTTTTCGATTATTCGTAATCTAGTGGTAACTTATATTAAGGTGGAAAGATTTATCACCAACACCAAACGCCGGGAAGGCGGCAGACATTTCACGTTAGATAAAACAAATGAGTAAACTTTCACCATTTATTTATCAAGACGAAACGTGTTTCGACCCTTAAATTCCATCATCAAATGTATTGAAAGTGAAATTTGATGCGAACGCGACACTTAGCGATAATTTTTCAACTTATAAACGTCTGTAATGTCGATTTTTTTCTTTATCTGTACACATAGCCCAGGAATTTCATAAAATCAAGGCTTCCATAATGAAATTTTACACACGCTATACCTTTTGTTTCATTAGAGAAAATTGCAGACACTTCAGACGAGGCGGCAAATAAACCAAAGGACAATAAAAATACATAACAGCAAGCATTCTTCGCACGACAGCGAGTCATTGCGAGAAATGTAACGCCTCGTGAGATCCTCTTCCCATCCTTATCGCTCTTGAGGTTTTAGCGTCACGCGCTCAGGATACACGAGCGATGAAAAATGCGTGCCAATTCATATGCTATTTTAAAACTGAAACTTTGAAAAATGTATACATCCATCAGCTCACCGCCTTGATCAGCAATGATCTATAAGATTCTTCATCCTTTCGGGATTTTCATTTTTAGCGGCGGACCACACACAGCGCGAGTCCAAGTTCATTGGTAAACGAGCCGGCTTCATCATAATTCGGTTTTTCCACACCAAAACATGAAACATTTTAGAATATAGAACTGGAATAAGAGCCCAGGAAGACATTCTCTCCAGTTTAGAAACACCCGCTGGCTCTCAGTTGAGTAAAATATGATTAAACAGAAACCTAGTGCGTCTACTATTACCGGGTCGACTTGCGTGGCGGATAAATACACGTATTTCATGGAGTAAAGAGATATACTTTCCTTTTTCTATGATGATCACTCTTCGAATGGCAATTATTTGCGATTCAAAGTAGAGATATAATATTTATTTACTTTATTATATTAAATAATGCCTGTTTTTCGCATTATGAATTAAATGGGCCTTCGATCCGCAGGGATCTTTCAAAATACATTTCGAAAGTCATCAAGAGAATGTCTCAGAAAAATTAACTTAACCTCCGGCTGATTTCCCTGAAAATAAAAATAATCAAGCCTACTCTACAGTTTCCCCATCAGACTACCAACAAAAACGGTTCGTTCAATGGTATTAATTCTATAAGAGCCCTTTATAGTATTACTATTATCTTTTAACTGATAAGTGGCGAATTGCAGTTTGACCTGAAGGTGATTTATATTTGTTCAAGTGAAGTCGAAAATTCAGTGAAAAACATCAAAAATAATCCATCTGTAGCAAAACCACGAAATTGATCAATACTACCTAGTGCATTAGCCAGTTAAGCTATCGGGGCGTCCTCTTAAATTTACTAATTATACTAATATTAAAAATTACTAACTAGTGGAGTTTTCATGTTCAAAGTTTCAATCTCCACAAACTAATTTAGAAATGTTTTGCTAACCTCTGATTTGAGACCAATAACATTCTCTCAGAACTTCTTGAGCCGACATATTAGAAGTACCTCATTTGTTACTCTGTCCATTCATTTTGTTTTCAGCATTCTCTGTAACACCACATCCGTAGAAAATAGGCTACATTTATGCTCCCAACACTTAACAAGTTTTTACTTTAACACTTATCAAACTTAACACTCTTGGCTACGATAGTACTGTCTAATGTTCGCAGTTAGCTTCTTTTTGTGTAAAACCTTATTCGCCATTCCTATGCTAATAACTATTTTCTTCTTTCCCGAACATAAATTCAGAAAAAAAACATCCAAAGATATTCACATCAAACGATGATAATCGCACGTGTCAACTAATCTTATTTGCCTCTATCTACACTGGTGTGAAAAGCGGTGTTAATTCGCATACCAAATTCGCCACGTGAATACCCACTATCTCTCCATCCAGTACGATATGGCAAAGACTATCGGACGGAGAGGAGGACGAAAATTTGTTTGCGGGAAGAATCGAAGCATAATCGATAAGCTTTCATTGGATAGGGGCCCTGCTTACGTCCCTGCCCCAGACGATATTGATATAGTCGACTTAGACGCAAAGATACTCTTACATTGATACTGTTTAATGGACCAGAGTTAGAGCCACAACGCCTCCTCATCGTTTAGAAAAAGACAGCTCACCCATAAACTGAGAAACCATTGAGGGTACTTTTTTAATTACATAGGGCTTTGGGGGGTGTTTGTCACTACGCCTTTAAGAGGGACGCGGGAAGAGATGGTACCCTAAATTTCCCCTTCCATCCCTTGTCCCTCTCCGTGGGTGAGCCCTCCTTCTACCTGCAGCGTTGGGCCAGATTCCTCACCTTGGGTAGGAGAGAGTTTTACGTAGCACGTTCTTGTGGTGGTGGTATTTCGCCTAGCTACTTACTAAAATCTAGCTTGCACGTTCCTGATAAATTTCTTTCTGCATCCTGGGGTACAATTATTTGTTGTTGTTAAGCGTATGTAATTGCATGCTTGTGGAGTTGGTGGACTTGCATGCAGTAGTAGGTGGATGTGTGTTTGCATGCGCGTGGAATGATGGGATGTTTCTATGAATGTGTGCACTGCTGTGGATTGGAGTTTGCATGTGTGTGTTGGTTTTGAATGCGGTATTTCTTTTTTCCTTTTTTGGGTGGTGACCTAACACCCCCCGCCACACGCCCTTGCGGCGGCTTGCGAGGTATTATGTAGATGTAGATGAAGAAAGGTAAAAGGTCGCAGGGAATCTCAACTAACGCTTATTATTGCATTATTTCAGGTATGGTTTACAGCAACAGTATATTTTATTATCCTTGATCACCAAAGAACGTATTGTACAAATAAATGCTAACGAATCAAAATTTTGCTTCTGAATTTTTATTAAAACCTACCCAACTATTAAAAGTGTTTCGAAATGATTACGAACACGCAATTAAAATGAGGTGGGCAGACAATAATCGTAGCGAAAAACGCTTTCGTCAAATTTAAATGCATTTCTCCTATTTTTTAAGGAAAATATGCCCGCTTCATATATATTAACGATAGCTCCAATTATTGTTCAAGAGGGAAAGGGTTCGTCTCTTTATGTATTCTTTCAAGAGGAGGTTGGGGTAACAAGAGTAGGAAATTGCAGATGAATTAGAACTCCCCCTTACGTCGAAGAACTCTGGTCTCAACGCGAGTTTTGTTGCGCGGCCCCCCATGAATATCTTATCCACCGAAACAGCTTCGCTTGGGGCGGATAGAACATCCTAACGGTGAAAGCCGCAAACGCCATAGCATATGGCACGAGAGACATCCACGAGATGCGACTGAGAAGCCAACTATGTCGTGCGATGAAGGATGTCAGCATACGTGCATTGTGCAACACGTGTGGAATAGAAGCGAATATTTTCACACTTGCCGGCAATGGAAAAGGGCCGACGAAAGATGTAACAGCAGCGTACTCAGGAATTAATCCTTGTGGGGACGCATTATGTGCTTTCGGTGGGACATAGCAGTGTGAGGCACTCCATAATCCCTGGATCCAATGCAAGGACGTAACGTAAAGCTCTACCGTAAGCCCGAAATAGGGCACTTCGATGTCAAGCTTCCCACCATGGATGACGAGCTGAGATGGTGTCCATATGGCGCACGTGGTTTTTAAACCAGAAAAAAGAAACCTACTCAGAAATTCTTTTTAATAGCCTCATTCCTTTGCAATGCCACTGGTCTCTGTCCTGTGTGAAAATCATTTAACTGGTGGAGTACTTTGCCGTATATTATCTCGTTTATGTCATGATCACAGACAGTGCAATGGAAAACATGCATTAGAACTAAGAACAATTAATGCTTCCGAATACAATCTCTCTTTTCTGTCATCACATATTGCATAATGGAAAAAATGATATCGCCATCTTTTATCCAGACGGTTCACTTCAATTATTATCCAATACCAGTGACGAGAATATTTGTTCAAATATATTATATTAAGTCATTGTGTTATGGAGTGTACTCGTATATAATACTCTCCACAAGTATTTCTTTAGCACAAAAACAACTCAACCCCATCATTTTGCCATTTTCTCACTCAACTCTTAACCCCCTTGTTTTTTTGACACCAACTTATAAACGTTTGGTGTCGTACTGTGTGTGACAACGTCATCCCACAACTCTTGGCACCAATGCGTTTGGCGCTACATCAAAAATACGTAGGAATAGGCCTTGTGGCTATTATCTCACTTTTTCCCCTAGTCAGAAGTGTGTAGGAATTTGGGAGGACGTCATACTCGAGTCTGAAATAATAGGTATCTACGTGACGGGAGGCATAACCAAACCACGGCCTCGAACCCGGATGGCAAGACTCGAGAGTCGAGGATCGGGTTCACCAGATTTTAAGCCCAAAGGCAAGGGACGGTGCGTTTCCTTGTACCGCCTGAGGATTCACAGAAATTTCCGACACCCAGAGCGTTCCGGAACATCCATAAATAAGCAGTCCGGTCAAAGTCAAGGGAGTCATTCGAAGCATCTTTCGGATTTGAACCCTGTATCCTGCGACACAACACCCAATGTGCCACCATGACAACATCCTCCTTATGCATCAAAACAATTTTAATCTAACGCAATTTTAATTTTTTTAAATCGAACGAATTAGGTAATCGAAACTTTCTTCGTTGGGTGAACAAACAATTTGCCGCAAACTCAATGCTGGCTTGTGTCTTGTAACACAGGAATTAAACCAAGTACAACACCAAGGGCTTAGGTCTCAACCGAGGAGAATAATGTGAACAATAACTCAAACTCGTTCGTACTGGTGGTCTGGCACACCGTGCTAGCATGATGCCGGGAGAAAGCTGGAATTCCGGTGTACACGAATCCAGCCGAGATGTCCTCATTTACGAGAACACAAACGCATGCATCCAAAAACACACGAGAGCAAAAGTGCATGTTTGGTTGTTTGCGTACGACTGAGTGGATATGCTCGGGAGTGAAGACGCCTCTGCCGGACCTGCGTATACAGTACGTATTTTTAAAGTTTTCCAAGCGGGGAGCGTAAACAAGTTGCCTGGTGGATGGACTAAACGAGTTTGTATTATTCTATATAAAATAAATTACACTGAATTAACATGATTATTATGCACAAGTTTCTCTGCATGCGGGAAATTTACTCGGAGAAAAAATCATTCCTCAAGACCGTAATTCGAACTCAAAATGCCCGATTACTGTCCTGTCTTTTCGCCAAGCTGAGCTACCGAGGCTTGGTAGCTCGTATATCGCGAATTTACAAGCGCTTTTACAACGCAACAAGATGTTCTGACGAATTATCATGCATAAAATGCCACTAAGAAACCATAGTGGTGAGCAAACGCCAACGTTCACGAGGTTAATGCTAAACCTACACAATAGCCCGGGCGTGTGGCGGAGGGTGTTAGGGTACATACGCAGATACGAGTTCAATAAAAATATAATGATAGGATATATATGCTCATACACACATACGTTCCAATATAAAAAAAACAGAGATGAAGAGGGACCTAATGTAGCGTAGGTTGCTGGATAGGGTTTTGTTTGGAGGTACAAAATATTTATTTGATAGTTGTGTCCATCCAAAAACCTACCTTAACCGGTAGATTACCTAAAAAAAATTTCTATGCATACATAAGAAAATTTAACAGCAACAAGCAATATATGAGCACACAAAAGGAACACTCACGTATTATTTCTTGATCATTTCGACGGAATTGAGCTCCGTCTTCATCAGAGGATATTCTGGCGTATTCGACTTGATCGTTCAACTTTTTCTTTTAAAATAAAAATATTCAGGTGCTTAGATTCGATTTTGCTACGATTGCATACCGTTCACATATACACCATAACCCGCAAACGGCCCAAAAGGTATGTGGCGGGAGGTGTATCGCAATGAGGGGAGGAGAACGGGTGTATTGTTTAATCAAGTATGATATTCAAGAATTTTTCTCGGGTTTCCCACTGGGTCAGGTTGATGAAGTGCACCGACGTTTCGAAGGCTGACTCTGCCATCGTCTTCAGGGTGAAGTTCAGAGCAAGAAAAAGGCCTGGTATATATACTCTCCCTCCCGGCTCAGGTGTGCCCTGATTGGCCGGGAGCGTTTGTGTGCTCCGCTACGGCCAATCGGGTGCGTTCACGTGCATTTTTTATAATCTTTAGCACTGGCTTCCAAGTATTGCTGATTTGGAAGCCGTTGTCTCTGTTGAAGTTGTTGGTGCCCAATCGAATTTCAACGGCTTCTTTCACAACGCGATCCCAGTCTTCCAGTCTCCCAGGCTTCCAAATCAGGATTACTTGGAAGCCAGTGCTAAAGATTATAAAAAATGCACGTGAACGCACCCGATTGGCCGTAGCGGAGCACACAAATGCTCCCGGCCAATCAGGGCACACGTGAGCCTAATCAAGTATGTGTTTGTATGATACAAATGACTCTGTTCAGTTTCCAATAAACTTTCAGTGGAAATGGAAAACCAATAATCGTATTTTTCACCATGTGACAGCCAATTCGGTTAACTAAACATTGGTGCTTGATCCCCTCGGATAAATTCAAATCAACTACGGGGAATGCCGAAATAATAACTTAAAGTGGATTAAATCACTGACTTACACGCACAAATACGAGTAATATTCGCGGTGTAAAAAATGCCTCGTCTAGACAGGGAATCAAAACTGGGCCCCTATTAAGACAAAATTAGTGGCATTATATTCATAGTCTAATAGTCTACAGTTTAAGGTAGGTTTTGGATGGACACAACACTGATTACCGCTTAAACCCTTAGCCTCCTCCAACTAGACACACCACGACTTCCCACTATATTAAACAGTACTTCAACTCCGCATACTTCATTCCTCCCTTCATTCCGTCCAATAGGACTATCCTTTTCCTAACCCTACCTCCAATATACAGTGGAAGTGAAGAGGGTCACTCTTAGGGTGGCGGAAGTGAAGAGAGTCAGTCACTCTTGGGGTGGCAGTAGAGTTAAACTAAATTGTAGGAAGAGACGTAGTGAAAATAGATTAGGTGAGTGATAGAATATCATGAGTGGAAACAAAAGCTGAACCAACAGATTTTTTCATTATTCAGATCTGCAGGCCAATAAATAAGCATTAAAAAGCTGAAATAAATCATGATATGAAGAACACTGTGCATTCTTTCACTGAAATATTATTTAGACACAACTAGTTCCAACGCACAGGCATCTATTCTAGACGCAAATAGTTATACATAACAAAATTTAAGCGGAAGAATAAGTGTAATTTGCTTTAACATAACTGAGCCGACAATTTAAAATAGAATAAATTGACAGTTCAGCTTACTCTTCAATTCCACTATATCACACCCGAAACTACGCAATTCGTTCGTAACGCTAACATAGCAACACTGAATCAGGCGGAGTGAAATTTCAAATTGTTCATAACATTATGCATAGCCTCCCTCAACTTTTTCTGTACTGAAGATGGTGTACTTCATCCAAACATGGTAGGTAAATTTTATTTTAACCGGAAAGTGTTATCATTTGGTCATAACAATCTTCCAATTCCACCATATCACGTCTGTAACTACGCAAATCGTAAGGCCGGCCTAGTGATCGGCCGGAATAATATTTTGACGTTTCAACACTGAAGACACCAGCACTTTGCTCCACCGTTAAAAATTAAAAGCAACGGAGGGACGGAAGATGGATGAAAGGAGCGATATTGTCGTAGCAAGCGCCGGCACAAACATCTATCTCCCTTGACCTGGGCCTCTTGTGTCGGAATTGCCCTCGGACCGTGGAGAGCCGCGCCCTCCTCTCCCGGCGGCCAAGGTCGCTCTCGGAACCATCCCCGGAATGCGGAGGAGACGTCACAACGGGAGAAAAAGGACGCTCCGGATGACCGTCCACCGTCGGGAAGAAAGAAAGTGTAATCGATCAGATCGATTCTCGAAGGAACTAAATGTCGCTAGAAATATATCCAATTACGCTCCACCCAAATCCTACAGCAATGATATTTTGGAGGAAAAGTCGGAAAGATGATAGCAAACCGGATCGAAGTCCACGGAACCAAATGGAAATAAAGGTTGAGAACTTTTGCTCTGTTTCCGGCGCTTTGTTTGCCACTAGAATAATCCACCCTGGGATTGTCATTGGTCAGACTGAATCGAGAAAAGGCGTACTCGAACCCGCGACCTTTGGTTCGCATGGGGAGGGTGCGCTAGTCACTCGACTACGTAGAATTGCGAGAAAAATTACCAAGATTGACACAAGGTCGTCATTTCACCATACGACCAATGCAAGAATGCTTGTTTGCGACCAATGATTCCCACCGATATGAAAACATACAATATAGACGATTTTGAAAATGTGAACATTGTGGATAATAAGTGTCCAATTTTGAATTCATACGAAGGATAGGACATACGACATCTTTCTGTTAGGCGAAAATAGAAATGCTATCCCTGCAGAACATGACCATCAACAATCGACATAAACAATAATTTCGCATTAGCTCGTTTTTCCCGATGCTTATCGAGGCGGTGCCAATATTTATTTCCATATACGTTTGATAGTGGGATCCGAGTATCTCACTACCGAACGAAACCTGACTAACCAAGCCGCATAATCATCAACATGACACGCATTGTCGTTAGTGCCTTTCCTGGGAGTGGACTGGACTGGGGGAGGACAAGAATGGACAGGAGGCTTGAAAAATTTCCTATTTATATGTATTTGGGAACCATATCATAAAATGTTACTAAAGGAAGTAGTGGCCATAGTTTATTAAATAAGAAAGTATCGTTAAAAGAGGTTTAGGCGGGCTAGAAAAACTAGTCTGGGAGACTCTTAGGCGAATTTGAAGGAAAAAATACCCCAAAAGAAAACTTGATAAAGTGAGAGAGAGAAATAAATACCATTAACGGAATTATGTATCTTGAAAGTTTTTAAGAAAGGGAGAATGTTCAGCAAGTTGGAAAGAGGGAGGAATAGAACATGCACAGTCACGATACGTGTATACCTTCAACTTAAAAAAGTTTTTAATGAAAATAGTTTCGACGATTTGAATCACTTTACTATTTTAAAACGAGGCAAAAATTTGCTAGTGATCGTAATAAAAACAATATTAAGAGAAAAACTGAATATTTTCTCTTGCAATTACCTTGTAGTTCCACTGGTTTTGGCGAAGAACTGTAATCATGGGTGCCAGCAGAATTATTTGAAGGAGGGGAATGAAAGGAATTGAAAAAGTTTTCTTTTCAGGTCACAGTAACTTTTTTGTTCACAATGACTATGAAAGTTATTGAATTCTGATTCAATTAAAGATTTTTAAATGCTTACAATACCCAATTATGCCTTTCATATTAAAATACTGCTAAAATAATCTCGCTTTAAGAATTGAAAAATTGCTTTGAGTCCGCCTACCGGTACGTTGTGTAGTGAATATACTCGCGGCAGTAATTTTTTTTAAAGAAATTTAATATAATTGGTTATTTATAAAAAAATGTAATCTTTCCATCATACCTCGCTTTTATCACTTATACATAAGTGTGCTGTTTTAATATTGGAGCGAAATGAGTCACGAGTAGAGCTCGTGTTCAATTGAAAACATTAAATTGTAACAAGTTCACACTTCACCTCCAATCGCGAGACCCATCACCGAAACATGCATTAAATATCAACGTGCTAGCATGAAGAGGCCCAAAAACCCAAGACGATCTGAAAGAGGCGATCAAGATTATACGCAAATCAAGTGAAAGTAGACGAAACACAACCAGCAAATACAAATAACGCAATTGTGGAGAGTGGACTACATAAAAAAGGGAAGGTTAAAGCTATGAAAAAGGATTTTTAGAAACGAGAGGATATAAAATTAATGGAAGTCCTCTTAATCAAAACTCTTGCGTGTTTTAAGAGAGTCTAGATGGGGTGAGTCCATCGGCCATGTGTCATAAGAGGCGACCTTGATGCGACCACGCTGTTCACCACCAAATTTATGGAAATTGAGGGCCCACCCACGGTCAGGGCAACTGGTAATTGTGGCACATCATGGAGGAACGAGTACCGAAGCTTCCCCCTTCGGGATTGGAGTTTCGGCATCCACAGGAAGAGGATTAGATTAGATTTGGGACCTGCGCAACGATCCTACTATAGGTACCGTAAAAATGCTGCTAAACTTACATGTAGTGCTAAGCTTACATGTAGCTTGCACAATATTGGATACATTTCTTACTGCATCCTGCATCTACATCCACTCAATACCCCGTAAGCCGCCGCAAGGGTGTGTTGCGGGGGGGTGTTAGGGCACCACCCGTAATTTAGAAAGGTGGTCTCCTAAGGAATTCTAAGGTGCAATTATTTGCTAGATGATACTATATGTAATTGCATGCGTGTAGAATGAAAGGAGGTAGATATGCATTTGCATTCGTGTAAAATGAAAGGATTTTTGCATGAATGTATGCGCCACTGTGGGTATGAATTTCCATGTATGTGTTGGTTTTGAATGTGGTTTTGTTCCCTTTTACGGGTGGTGACCTAACACCCCCCGCCACATACCTTTACGGCGGCTTGCGGGGTATTATGTAGATGTACTCTTAGGAGTAGGAGATAAGTGTATGTCAGGAATGATTAATTTAGCGACTCCCATCCACCTTAAGCATTCAAATTATTAAAGAAAAAATCATAACGTCAAGTTTAACTTACAATAGTAAGCATAAAGTCGTAAATCAATCCGGAATCCTAAAATTATTACTTTTCATTCAAACATAACTTTCCCCAGGTGTTTGCACCCATTAAAACCCTGGTTCGGTGCCTTTCACAAGCAAGGTGACGTAGAAGGGATTTTTTAAACGTAAACTGCGGAAAGAATGAGGATTCATTCTATTTTTCCAGCATGAAGGTCTTCCGGAATAGAAACGAATCCGACACACTCCCGGTGGGTCTTACAGTTACTCGCGGACACTATCACTTGCACTAGGGTGAGAGTAGAAACAGAACACCGTAAAGGGAAAACGATAAATATGGCCGTCATCGTAAAAACCACTCAATGGTCGACAGGATAAGTAGAGGAGATAATCCATATCTCCGCTTTCACTCCCTCCATCGCGCACCACGCCCACGGATAAGCGGAGATTAATTCTGCAAACACATTTAAGAGTCGTCGTGGTGCTCGGAAAGCCAGACTCCACAAAAAACCTTGTCTCACCGTGAGCAATGAAAACTAAGTACTTAGTGCTAAAGAGTTTTTCATCGCGGTTTCGAAGGTCATTCTCATTCCTCACGGCGAGAGCCTTAATAATAGTACCCAACCAGGTAATTTGAATGGTTTACTGAGGTCTTCGAAGTTAACAGTAACCAGTAAAATGACGCGGAAAGACTTAAGACTGCATATTAAAAATTGGGATTTACTATATTAGACGCATTGTTGGCAGAAGCGACTTCAAGGTCAAGGACTTTTGTTACCATGCTCTAGAGTAAGGCCTCATTTAGAATACGCATGTGAGTGTGGGATCTGACTGAAAAAGGCCTCATTCGGGGAATTGAGAAGGTTCAACGCTGGGCAGCCCGTTTCGTTAAAAACTCTTACGATAAAACGAAAAGCGTCACTGAAATGCTTCTGGAGTTGGGGTGGGAATCATTAGGGGAAAGACGATTCAATACTAGGTTGAACTTACTAAATAGATTCAGATCCTTATGTTTCAGCGCCGAGGTCTCGCGAATTAGCCGCACTCTAACATACGAGTACATTGGTCGATTGGATCATGTATATAAAATTGGGGAAATTGATGTCAGAACCACCAGACTCAAGGACTCCTTCTTCCCACGGACAATAGGGGAACAAAAATTCCACTTGACACCCTCAGCGTATAGGAAATAATTAGTTCTACTCAATTGCATGCACTTTCACTAACCTCGTGTGTATTTTGTTGTCAAAACACTTCCCTCATGACCGCATTAGAATGCCATTAAATAACGTACATCTACATAATACCCCGCAAGCAGCCGCAAGGACGTGTGGCGGGGGGTGTTAGGTCACCACCCGCAGTGCTCGTTACAACAATACTTGCTCTGCTTTGTCTGTTTTCAAAATTCCCCTTCCAACCCTCGCCACTCTCTGTGGGGGGACACTCTCGCTACCTACAGTGCTGGGTCACATTCACTACCTGTGTTCTTGTGGAAGGAGACCATTGTACGTTGCGGTGTGGAATTCCGCATTATTGCTTTTCAAATTCCAGCTTGCACGGAATTGGATAATTTTTTTCTACATTTTAAGGTGCAATTGTTTGTTATTTGATAGTTTATGTATTTGTAGCAGGGACCTTTAGGTCTCAATTTCGCCCAAATAAAGACCTCTATGTATCTATTTCCTTGCGTATAAGTTGAAGGGGTTTCGCATGAATATATACGCCGCTGTGGGCGTAGGTTTGCATGGATGTGTTGATTTTGCATGTGGTTTTGTTCTCCTATACGAGTGGCGACGTAACACCCCCCGCCAAACGCCCTTACGTCGGCTTGGGTAGATGCAGATGAATGTTCGATTCATTACCTTCGCTTGAAAGTGATAAGGTTCCATGAGCCAGAATCTGACCAAAAAAGTAGGCTCAAGTACTCCTTGGCAGTCTCGTTCATGAAAAAATAGTAGTTAACTTCACAGACTTCATATTGCATATTTTATCTATTAGGTATTACTCTTTTCTGTAAATATTAATATAATTTACTACGATATCAACTGATATCAATCTATTCAAAATGTACTAGATAAAATTATATTTAATCATTAACCAATAGATTCAATGATATTGGGTAACGCAAATACTAGTAGTATTCCTATATCTGCAGGTCCCCGGCAATGCACCGCCTTAGTGTACAGCCAGGGGTGATTCCGCATCAGTATGCACTATCCACTATTCACTCACCAGTCGAGGGGCATATAGTATTTTCAAATGAACCTTGAAAATGGGCTATACGTTGGTACAGCCATCTAAGACAATTATCACTGCATTTACTATATATTACAGATTAACTTTGGTATTATACGACAAATCCCCGTATTCGAATATTAATAAGCGATCAGGACTAGATATGAAGTTATATAATTCAAACAATGGAAACAATTGACAAATATTCTACGCACATTACATAAGTTCTTCTTTGTCCAATTTATAAACTCATGACAGTAAAGAATTCCCGTTTCCCGCACGGTAAAAAAACCTTTTTGTCTTTAATGTGTATGTGTTTTAGGACGTTATAAAAAATTATATATTAAAATCTTCGTAGTCGCCCACATAATTTGGCTTCTTATGATGCCAGAAAATTTATCGACAAATTAATATACCCGAGAACGGAACTCTTAAGGCGCAAAAATTAAATACTTTGGGAACATAATTGTGAACCATTCGGCAAGGTTAACGCTTTCATCATTATTTTACCCTACACGTCGCACTCGTGCAATGCTTCAAATTAATTCCGTGACTTACTCAACGACTGTAAAAATGTTGATGGCGACATTTTGTCCATCTCGGACAAATAATTTTCCAGGGGGCGCCGTGCGTCTGCTGGGCGGGTCGAATGCAGCCCTCCCCCCACCCCGCTGCAGATTGGGCGGATAACAGGCGGAACACACAAAGAACAGCTCAGCCCCGCCAGGGTAAAAGTGAAAGGCAAGAAGGGAAGGTCGATGAATGCGCCCATGCAAACCAGGAAGGGAGCTTTGGAAGTATGGCCGGGCCTCATACCCCATTCGTCCAAGAGTTCTCCCCCATGAATTGCTGATATGACGGAACCAAGCTTTTTTTTATATAGTACCTTGTAAGCCACCGATAGGGTGTGAGGCAATGGGTGACTATACACCAGACTACTTTTGACCAAAAAATACCTTTCTCTCCTAGCGCGGTCGGACAACGTTATTCTGATCCCTTATCGTTTGCCGAAAAAATTGTATCCAAATCGATCTGTTATTCTAAATTGAATCTCTCTAATTTTGGTGACATATCTTCTACCGTAGTACAACGGGGCTAATAATACATGTTAAACATCATTGCTAAAGAAACATCCTTCCAATTAATGCAAGGTATTTAATGTGTAATTTAACCTTCGCTCTGTGAGTGATTCCCAGCCTAGAAACAACCTAGATAATGTTGATACGCTACTCAATTTGGTCATAACCACATATTATAAATCTTGATCCTTAACGCTTCACGCGATCCAATTCGGCCATTAATCCAACTTCATGAGAATCCCATTTACTGGCAGCACATTTTAAATAAGAACTAACGCGTGAAAGGTAGCATTCCGCTTTAAACTTTTCATCTCACTTCCCCAGTCTTTTGGACTAAATCTTAGCGATTTTTAGGGGACCTGCCTGATAAGTCACAGGCTGCACAGGATTAGGATCAGCTATGCGTAAAGCTTTTATGAGTGAATGTCTCTTACCATTGGACTAAAAATTAGGAGAGCAGGAGACAGTAGATTTCTTTATCAAACCAACCTTAATGTTGATCAAGATCGGGTTGGCGAGGTGGCTAGTGTACTGGCTTCCCACCCTAAGGGTCCGTGTTCGAATATCGGTGGCAGAATTTATCAATTTGTACCGCTTTGGAACTAATTGGTTTCACATGGAGAGCACTTTATTTAGAGTACCCCGTCCGTCAGATGGGATATTGAACGTTTGGCCCATCGGCGCCTTTCGTTTGGTAGGCTAATGCCGGGTTTATTTCCACTCATTCTTCCCCCATTCCTTGAAATTTCCCTATCAAATCACCTCCACCTATCAATAATTACGTAAATGAACTCAGTTGTCGGCTCCCTAATATCTACTATTACAATAACTTCGGGTCGATTTAATGTGGCTCAATGTTATTTTATATAATCTGGGCAACAGAAGACGACATACCTGTATAAGCCGTTTTGGAACAAAACGTGCACTTGAGGTTTAAATTAATTTTACTTATTTATTATTTGGTAATATACCGGTTAAGGTAGGTTTTGGATGGACACAACTATCAAATAATTATTTTGTAACTCCAAACAAAACCCAATCCAGCAACCTACTCTACATCAGATCTCTCTTCATCTCTGTGTACTTCTTTCCTCCCTTCATTCCTTCCAACATCCCTATCCTGTTCCTGCCCTTTCCTCGCTTGCCCAACATTCTCCCCTCTATTACCTTCTTCGACATCCCACTGTCGCTCAATACGCCTTTCATCCATTTTTCCTGCCTCCATAGGATTTCTCTCAACAAACCCCTCTCCTCACCCACCATTTCCATTACTTCCTCATTTGTTTTCCTTTCGGTCCATTTCACCTTCTCCATCCTTCTCCACACCCACATTTCAAAAGCCTCCAATCTACGTCTATCCTCCTGCTTCAGTGACCACGTTTCCGCGCCGTACATAGCTACGCTCCATATCAGAGTTTTTACGAGTCTTGTCTTAACATCCCTACTCAACGTCCCCGTCATCAACTCCCTCCTCCTTGAGAAAGCCTCCTTGCCTAGCGCAATTCTTCTCCTTACGTCCCTACCACTTTGACCGTATTGGTCCAAAACACTTCCGAGATATGTAAACTGTTCTACCTGCTCTATTTTTTCCCCGCCTATTTTAATATTTAGCTTAGCCTTTTTCTTTCTGGAAAATCGCATAACCTTTGTTTTATTAATATTGATTCTCATCCCATATTTATCGCACTGAACCTCCAATTCACTCAGCAATGCTTGCAACCCCTTGGCTGACTGAGCAACTAATGCTTGGTCATCAGCAAACCTAACCGATTTTACGAATTCCCCTCCGACTTTCATTCCTACCTCCAGTTCTTCCCATTCCTCTTTAATCTTTTACTTAATACTTGCTAAAACAGTAGCAGCCCATAGTGACATCCACGGAAAGGTTACTCTCAACTGCCGAGTTCAAGCCAAAGAGAAAAACCAGCTACGCACTTTGGCTGAGGTACGGGCTACGTGCGAGGATGGGCTTATTTTCACTGCGCAGATTAAATGCAATCATCTGGCCTCTCCCAACCGAGCCCACTTGGAAAGAGATGGTTCGGGGAGTGGAGGGGGAGGGTTTGTGTTGCTGTAGTTGGTGATGGCCTCAGCTCATTGGATGCAATTGGGCGAGGAGACGAGGCCGCGGACGCCCGAATGAACGAACGCGACCTTGAAGGCTCCGGAACACATAGGACGGTCAACTTCACACGCCGCGCCATCATCGACTGGGAGCAACTACCATCAGAATTACGGAATCGGTACAAATGATTATATCTGGTAGATGAAATATAACCTACAAGGGTGAACTGCCATTAATGCGAATGTTTGACTGATAATAGCTCACCGTATACGTGTACTAAAGTCAACTGTATTTGAAAATCACGTATTCTTAGCAGAGAGCAAATCCTTTTTCTGTGCCTGTGCAGTTTGCCAGGGAAAATATCGTACCTGAAAAATCACACAGCTAGGGTAAATTTGGAGGTGCCAATAGTCACCAGGAATCGCACTTGGATTCCACGGCCACTAGTTACTAAACTACACTACAGTACAGTGGTCCCAGTTCGGAAGGCTGATCTCAATTTCATAACCTTGACGAATGGGTAATTGTGAGGGAAAACCTCATCCTGGAAAAGGGATTCTCAGGGAACGACCTCAACGGGTTGCATAGTCTTATGAGGTTTAGGGGAACTAGGCTTTGGCAATATTCGGAAATGATTAGGACATGTGATAAGCGGCCAAGTGGCCTAGAAAGGTACTTATTTAAGTGTTTATTCTGGTTAGTTTACTTACAAGTTCAATGTCATCTGCGTGAAGAAATACGAAAAAAACCCTTAATTGTGGCGTAACATAGCTTCTGCATCACCAGAATACATACCCGAAAGCTCTACCCACCGGGCATCACACCCAAAGCGTAGTAACCTTAACAGCTATATTAAATTTTACTCTAATAATTTTCGGAAAAACGCTCACAAAGGCAACGTACCACACTATGCTGACTATGAGCGGTCGTATTGTAACCGTGTTTGATAATTCAGAAATTAATGAGACTCCCGTAAAGCAACGCGGGTTATATGACCACTGGGAATTGGTCTATTTAAGGGTTCGTTCAGCGATGTCACGATAAACTTAGTATTATCTCCACAGAAGGAACTAGGTCGAGAATGACTCAGAGACTGAAGGCTAAATTAAAAGATCAATTTAATGCATTAATTAGAAGCAGATCACGTTCGTGACGAAGTTAAAAATGTACTACTGACCCCGAGATAATACGTCAGAAGAGATGAAAAATAGAGATGAGTTATAATACGTATATCTGAAAGGTTTAAAATTAAATTTTTACCACGAACGATTAGGTATCAGAATAATCACACATGTAGGTGGCCAGGAAAAATTTTATCATTCCAAGTAGACTAGGTTGTATCCATTACTATACTCATATGTCTAATATTTGTTTACTGTGATCTTGATTAACAGCTTGTCTCGTAAGCGTTACTCTATATTTTAAACTTGCATACTGCTGCGTACATATGATCTTTTTAAAAATGATTTCCATCGTTCCGTTTCATAGCAATTACATTTGGAACAAAAAGTAACAAATATCCAAAATTTAATTTTTATTTTCAATAACCAAGTGCGGAATCAGCCCCCGGACTTATTTTGGCAGCAGATTGCATTGGTGGATTCGACCACTGGTATGAAGTGGGAGTGATAGACACCGTTGCAGACACATTTAAGTATTAATTCTTCCCTCAGATGATACTCAATCATAGCAAAACGAACACGACAAACTTAAATAACTTCAATTTGAGAATTTGATGAATCGGTCAAATGCTGAAAATCCCAATGAATTAGTCAAACACAACAATTACTGCATGATGAATAGGCATATGTGTTCACGAGTGTTTTTGTACATGAGCTAACATGTATTAAAGTGAATGCATAAACCCCGAACTCTGCATGCATGGATAGTACCCTAACACCTCTCCTCCCCCGCGCCCTTGCGACGGCTAGCGGGACATTTTGTAGATGTAGATTAGACATATCCATACCTCCTCCGACTGAAGCCAAACCCTTTCCAAAAAATATTGCCAACGCGCCCACGCACGTGTCAAAGAATGACTCACCCCGCTGCGAGAAGAGGGGGAGAGAGGATGCCGCGATCGCAATAAATTCCCCGACCATCCTCCAAAAATGTGGATTCCCTGTACCCCTTCCCCATCCTTCACATCTCTCGTCGCTGAACGATGTCTCGCCCCGGTCGAGGACACCCCCTGCGATCAACACGTGAATGCGTGCGTATGCCCGGCCGGCTATCGGCGCCTCTCGCAAAATAACCGCTCCCGGTGTGTGCTAAGTGTCGCGGGATTAATTCATCAAGCGCCCCCGTCATTCGCTCACGACGCGGGAACCGAGGTCCAAAATTTTTTCTTCTTTTATTTAAGGTGAGAATCAACCACAAAACTAAATCCGACGTGCAATACACGAAAGAATAAAACTTCTGCCGCCTCAGATAATAAAGAGAACAATACCTACAGGAAATAAATCTCGAAAATAAAAAAATATACCACGAAAAAAGGTACAAATAGCAATACACCCCCCATAAACAATCCACTCTAGTTACGTATTAGTTAAAAAGAGTAAAAGTATCATAAAACTCGTGTTTGTTTACGCTTAGGCATCCAGTTGTAAAAAGAACTGAGTGGTGGATGTAGTCCCACGAGTGATTAGTATTTCCATTTCATTTCAATTATCTTATCAGTAGGTACACTGAACGTTTTATTCCCCTGAGAATCTTTCTCAAAGAATAATATGAACACGTATAGAGTACATGTATAGAGTAATACACGCATATTTTCAAACATTTTGACGTACTAACAAGGGATGATGAATATAAAAAATAGAGCAATTCTTTATTGAAACACGTAATAATATATCCGAAGAAAATTTTAAAAATCTGCCGATAGCATTACTGATTAGCGAATAAATTCTTAAAAGCTCAAAACGTACATGGACCAACAATTAATGTCATGTGCATAGCAGAACGTAGGTCCAGAAAACACCGCGGAATATTCTGGGGTAAGCCACGGTAATTATTTAGTTGAAAATCTTTAACTACGGAAGCGGAAGGGAATACGTCGACAAACAACGTCATAACTAAGCTTTTGGGCTAAGAAAAGAATCGGCATCTTTTGACAGTTAAAGGAATTCAGTTACGTTTTACACCGATTTTTCACAAAATCTGAAGGATTGGCGAATTTGCTGTATTATTTACGGTCATCGCATTTCCTTCCACTCCTTCGCTCCATCCATATCCGACGGAATTCTACCCAATGAATTTTATGAGTCGACTGCATAGGAGTATTCAAGAATCCGCGCGATTCATCGTCACGCCCCAAATGTGATGCAGTACTTTCTACATTTATGCGGAACCCTGGAGACTGCCGCTAGGATGTGTGGGAGTGGGCGATTACACACAATGTATGCAACAACAAAGGTTTGCTTAATTTTTAGCAACCAATAATTATGTAAAATCGATTTAAAATAATTTCAACAAAATATACATTCTCTACGGTATGTAAGTGTAAAATACACTTACTTTTCTTTGCATGGGCGAAGAGCTGCTAGTTAGAAGAAGAGCTGCTAGTTAGAAGAAGAGCTGCTAGTTAGAAGAAGAACAGAAAAAGAAGGGTTCAATAAAATAAAGACACACAATAGAAAACTTAAAATATATTGTTTCCCAGCACCGTAGTTTGCAGTTATTCTGATCCCATACCGCTCGCAGGAAATATGACATCTCTCTGATTTAATTATTATGACCTCTCTTTCTTTAGTGCGACGGAGCTAATAATACATTTAAAGTAACATTTCTAAAGAGATCTGCAATCAATTTATGCAAACGATTCAATCAGTAATTTGACCTTCGCTGAGTGAGAGACAACCTAGCCCCTCTTAGGATCTAGACACGCTACCATGTTAATCGTAACGTCTCACAAATTTAGCTCCTCTTCGCTGAACACGATGTACTCGTAATTCAGTGATCAGATAAACTTCGTGAGGATCTCATTTACTATCAGCATATTTTGAATGAGGCCTTAAAAGCGAAAGATATCATCGCTCTTTTTAACTCTATCGCCAACATTTACGCATTTAAATGATATCAATACAATTTGGCGTGAATTTACATTAATTTAGTATGATGAACTATTACTTCCCCTTACTACAGGACGCGGCAGCATTACTTCCGTTTTGAAAGGGGTTTTGCTTTTGAAAAAAAAGGAAGTTATGTTGCCGCACCCTGTACTACACGCCCATGCGTCGGTTTGCAGGGTATTGCAGGGTGTAGATGTAAATGAATACTTTTTAAGAAATCCTATTTCTAGACGTCCTCGTGATAGGGATGGCACATCGCAACAAAGCTTCTTCCCGATTAAAACTGCTTGACTTTTCAACCTTGGATATTCTACTCTCGCGGGATAAATAAAGAGTATCATCGCTCCACGTAACCCCATTTATGGCTGCATTCTTAAATGGGAATTATTCCTTGGACTTCCTGAAAATTTTTCAATCCGAAGCGATCATCGGGAAGAGGAAGGGCAGATGCAGACTCCTACGGATTATCCCAGTTATCGACTTCGATTGCTCCCCCGCTGAGAGCGCAAACGCTAGCCAGGGTGAGAGCGGGTGTAGAACTTGCTCACAGTACCCGGGGGGAGGGGAAGAAAGGAGGGCGGGTCGCTGGGATTAATCCGTTCTCTATACTAATGGCCAGCGAATCGTGTAAACAGTGAAAAGGGTCCATCATACTCTTCCGCCAGCACGGTAGAAAGGCTTAACTCTCTCCCTCTCATCTCCCCCGTAGATAATACCTGGACAAATTCATAATGTGGATGGCCACCTTCCAGGGTTTATGGACCACTGTTCGTATTCCGATGGGCAAATACTAGTAATTCAGGTTTAAGCGAACTTCGACACATGGCCGGAGCCCTCGAGTGCCAATTTCCACGCAGTCAGCCAAGTTTTCCTCTCCCGAAAGAAATGGAAAAGTTTTTAAACGTCTGTTATTTGCGACCACTGTAAGCATATTCGCTAGAAGATTGTAATCCCTTCGCATGCTGTTCCGATAATTTATGCTAACGGCGCCATGGAAACAATTTAAAAATAATGAAAATACGAACAGTTTCTTAAAGCTGCAAGTCAGTTCTTAAGTCCTAGTTGATCGAACATATGGATTCAGCTGAGGTAAATATATAGTTCAGCACTTGTTACTTGCCTGTATTGCGAAGTATCCAAGGTTGAAAGATTTACATTACCTTTAAGAGTTCTTCCGATGGACTTTGAAATCGACTTGTAGCTTTAAAAAACGGACCTTCACTATCACTCGTCTCGATTGCAATTGCAAATGGCATGCCTTTAAGACACCATACTCCATCCCCAAACATCAATTGATAGCTATTCAAGATCCAAGGTCACACATCTGGAGAAGAAAATGAAACATATACAACCACGTGGAAAAACTAACATATAACGATATCTTTAAAAAGAGTGAGAGAAGTGACATCTGGTAGAAATTTAAGCATATTAAATAAAACATACCTGTAAGCCAACATGAGCGAGAACGATATTGTTTTCCCTCGCGAAACTTGTTAAAACATATTTACATGAAAATAGTAATGTGGAGAGAATTGAACCTTCTTCGTCAAACGCACATTCAATTTTACCTAGAACCGTAGAAACATTTGAGCGGTGTAATCGTGATTCGCATAAATTGGTCGACACAACCTTGGCAACGACCAATGATATCAAGTAAAACTGGCGACAGAACAAAAAAGCCCCAAGGGCTAAATATGAATGTACGCATATTTAAGTAACGAGAGGTGCTGTTGGTAATTCTAATGCGTTAATCAACCAACGTAACAACGAAAGAGCACTTTCCTGAAGCTCTCACGTCGTTGATTCGAGCCTCGCATCAAGTCCCGCTAATTCATTAATTGGTTCATTACTGAGCTTGTTTTTAACCTCAAGACTCACACAAGTAAATCAACAACCAACGCCCACATTACCCTTCACAGTATCATCTGACCGGAAATTTCCTTGATTGGACGCCATTTTTCAAGTGGCGTCACCTCCGAACTCGCCTGCCTGCCCAGTTTCCATGGCGATAGAGAAAGCCAAACCCAAAAAAAATATCGGAGGAGGGATCTCAAATCGACGGCAGGGATATTTCGGGGGGGAAAAGTACACGAAAAAGGAAATAATACCGCCTTTTTGACTAAGCTGAGTAAAAGCGTCACCATGATTAAAGTTGGTCAATCCGTATTTTGAATTGAGGACATACCCTTGCGCATGGGGATGATAGAGATGATGCTCAATTGAAAGAAAGCCGTGCATGTACGTTAAACTGTAAACTCATTCACTGTAAACACACTCAAACACAATTGCCATGTAAATCTGCACTGCATTCCGAAAACCACCGCAATGGCGTGTGGCGGGGGGTGGGTGGTAAGGCAAAACCCATTAAATTCACGGTTTATTTCATATATGCGTTTGTATACTAATTAGATAATATTCAAAGACACTCATACACACACGTACATGCCCACATGCATCAACCAATAATAGACTAAGTTATTAAATGTTTGTCTTTAGGTATTATTCGGACGCTTGGGTTCGATTTTGTTATGATCGTGCAAGGTAAGGAGGATGAAGATTTTTCCAGGAGGGTGTCAATCTTTCTTATCTTATCTACCGATATAATTTGGGGTCGCAATAAATGTCAAGGTGGCGTAAGGAAAACTTGGTTACCCGGTACCTTTCTAAAAATCTGTCTTGTATTTCGTGAATCTACATCTACATAACTAATACCCCCGCAAGCCGCCGCGAGGACCCGTGGCGGGGGTGTTGTCACCACCCGTCAAACAGAATAAAACTACGTGCAAAACCAACAAATTCATGCCAATCTATACCCACAGAGACATACATATCCATGCAAAAACCTTTTTAACTCATGACTGACTATGAATCAAGGGGTCCAACATTAATTCCTCCGACATATCCGTGACGCTTACTCTCTTATCGTAGTAAGTTTCAATAAAATTGGTGGATTTTCACTTGAACCTTCACAACGTAACCTGACTAATGCGAATAAACACTCTTACTCTCCCATTACATTTTCCTACAACCCATCTAAATCTAGGGTGGTAATGAGTTGAGAGAACTAAAACAGCAGTCGCGAGTGTTTTCACAAATTATCATGATAACCAATTCATTTATTTGTCATAAAAAATAGCGTGCAATAAAATTAGTTAATAATAGAAAAAATTTCGAGAAAAACAGATTTTATGAAAAACAGTTTTCTACTGGTCAAGGTAGGATTTTGACTTACCCACGAACCACGTACTGATATATCTCCGCTAGCACTAAATCAAATAAATACCTACTCTAATACCTGCATCACAATACACCACCCTTCAACTCTACATTCTACATCCGTCCATCATTTCTCATCTCTCCCTCTGCACATTAACTCTTTTCCCCACAATCCTCTATCTATTACAGTCTTCAACATTCCATTTCCACTCAATATGCCCCGAATCCTCTTTTCCTGCCTTTTTCCAATTTCACTCAACAACCTTCGCCCTGCTCCTACTATGCCAGTCACTTCTTTGTTTTACTTCTGTCCATTTTATATTTTCCACATCTCAAAAAGTTTCAAGAACTGACATATTAAAACAAAAAAAATCAATAACTGTATCACCTATCACAATTGAAGCCCAAGAAGGGAGGTTACAAGAAACTAGGAAAGGCAAAGAGTTCCAAGAAAGAATGGGAAATGCCAACGGTATTAAAAAGAGGGAATTCGAAAGAGAATCCGAAAGAGAAGAGAGTCACCGGAGATATGACACGGAATTCAGAGATGTGGAGGAGAGACCGTTATTGCGAACGATGTTAGAAGGAACAAGGGAGTGTCTTTTTCATGTTTCATCATCTACGTATACCAGTTTCGCATGGTGACTTGTACGAGATGGGGATGTTGGGATCTTCGAACGTTAAAGTAGCTATGGACACCTTTCTACTTTGGACGTGGCTGAGCTCAACATTCGTGGCATGTTCTTTATAAAAACATGTACAATACATGTATGACTATCATTCAGAGCAAAAGGCTACCGTTTTTTTTAGCATTTTCAATGCCTACTTAAAACGAATTTTAATGTACAAGAAAAGTGTGCCCATCCGTTTTCACCACCTGTATGGTTAAATGCCCATCGAAATTGATCGTCAATCAAGTGAGGCATGCGGTGATGATGTTATGTGGGTGAAAAATGTACGTTAATGGGTGTGAGAACTCAAAGTAGGCGTATGACAACGAACGGAAGAAGAGCCGCGGACTATTTTCTACATGGACATAGATAATCCGCAATCCACCAAAAAGGTATGTGTGTGTGGCAGCGGGTGCAAGCACCCGGTGGGAAGGGTAAGTGATAAGGGTGGGCTAAAGAAGTCCATAAAAGAAGCCTTCTCGACAGGCATGGAATCACGGCGCCGACGCTGTGAAAATGTGCCCGTCTGCAGAAAGATTACGTCGAGATGTAACAGAAGCTTCATATTTCCGCTCTAAGAGTAAATCTGTCAGAAAAAAAATTAAAAGTGATTTTAAAATTTGATCGCCCATCGCAGACAGAATGGGTAGACGCCTCGATATTAAGTCTCTTGTACGTATTTTCGGTGCACGCAAATCCAAGTATTTCAAACGCTCACCTCGCTTTAAACTCGCTGCAAATGGTCGTTAATGTGGAAGAGGCGGAAGGATGCAAAACATAAAATCCGAGTTGAACTACGGCTTAACTATGAGTGTTCCTATGGCGACGTCAGGAACGGTCCCCGTCCGCCGTGCTTAACCTATCGGTGTTTTTGTCCGTCAGATATCCCCTTCGGGACGGCGGGAGGGAAAAGAGGGGAGGAAGAGCTTCCAGTGCAACGAAGACAAGGGGAGAGTCGAGGAAATTTCCAGGCACGGAGACACCTCATACCCTCGGTGTCGTGAAACTAGACCGGGATATACGGGTACATACCAACGGAATAATGGAAGCTTCTCATATAGAAATGGGAAATTATAAGGGGCATCAAAACAGGTTTGAAAATAAATCAATTTATAGCACTTTACCCACTTTCTGTATAAAAAAGACTGCAATAATTAAAATTGATTTATTTTTAAACATGTCACCATTCCTCGAAGGGAACTTGCAGATAATCGTTTAACAGTACTACAAAACGGTTTCTGGTGCTCTGGCAGTTTAGCATACAGTTAGTTTATGACGGACCTGTTTCTCAAAACTGCGATGAAATTCATAATCCTACAAACGAAAGATGTATTCTAAAACATTCACGTGCCACCAAGTGTAAAATGACACCAAGAGTTGTAATAGTATTTATTACAGGAGGCGACTGACAGCTAAGGGCATTTCCGCCATGAGGGATAGGAGCGTAAATTGATAGAGATAGGATTTTAAGGGAAAGTTGGAAGGGTTGAGAGAAACCTGGCGCCGGTATTTATCTTACGGAAAGGCGCCAGAGGGGCCACTGTTTAACGTCTCATCCGACGGTCGGCACACACTAGTTGAAGTTCTCACCACATAGCACCCCAAATAGGAATCGGGATCCCACTGCAAAATTCTTCCATCGCCGGGATTTGAACCCAAGTCCTCAGGGGGGGGGCAGTACACTAGCCACCGCACCATCCCGATTCACTCGAAACTAACTTTCAAAGAATATGGGTGAGCATTTGTAAATTAGCATTCGGTTTCCAGAAACAAACAGATAGTTAATAATAGCCAAATTAGGATTGGTAATCTCTGGTTCACTAAGCTGTAAGCGTTCGCCAACCTGCGCTCCGAGACCTGTTTATAAATTAAGAAACAATTTAAGAAAGCATCTGGTACTACATTTTAAATCACATTTCAATCAGTCAGTCAGAAAAGTGGATATTCACAGTAAAAAGTGTACCCGCGACGCCACCACTTTTCTTGTGATGGATGGCGACAAAAAAAAACAATGCATATGATTGCGGCCGTTCGATTAGCGGTAGTTGCCGTTCACTTAAAGCCTTTCATGGAAAACCTTTCCATTTTCTCAATTTACATATCTATATTTATTGGCGAACGAGCACAAGAAAATATAGAACATGCGGTCTATCAAATGTCTTCGAAATAAATGCGAGGCACGAAATGGGTAGGAAAATTGTTTATTTTCTTGTTAGTGTTTTCAGAAATTGCGAAGGGTGGGTCGAATAACTAACTAGTAGTGTGACTCCACCGGCTCGGGGAGCTTAGGCAATCGGAAAAGGTCCTGAGACCGCCCTTTTAAGATCATAAGACCCCCGTGTTGCCGCTCGTATAGAACAAAAATGAAATCCGACAAGAGAGAGAAGTGCACTCGGCAAAGGAAGAAGTGAAGTCGAATGGCAGTCGGGAGTCACGTTTTTCGAGCTCTTTCTCCAGTCCTGCAACTTCACCCTTATCTTAGAGCACCTCTGGTCGTCCCCCAGACGAACAACAGACCTTTTTTTAAGAAGCAAAGTAAACCCAGATAAAAGTGCGATAGACGAGCTTGCTCGAAATTCTTTCCATGAACCGTGGCCTACTCCAAGATGCTTCCCTGAGAGAATAAACCACCAGGTTTCAATTTCATCCAATGGTCTCCTTTGTCACTGCGTTGAAACCCCTTAATTATAAAAACATCTATCCTAAGGAGACGTATCAACCGAAGAATAAAGGTAAAAAACAAACGATAACACTATCCTCTCCGTATGAAACCATGCGAGCACCCATTTTTCGAGGTGACTCAAATGTAACGTTGTACGCAATAATTATACGGGAAATTCTACCAAAATAAACTAAACGTTGTCACGGACAAGGATTAGTGTTTTTTTTATTATGGCCAAATATACTTGACCCATTATTTCCTACCAATCATTGATAGGCATGCAGGCAACCAGCTTACACACCTGATCACACCCACAGGAAATCAAAACGATTTTGCGTCGTGAATTCCCATTCACCTTTGCTATAAATTTAACTTTAATGGTAGTAATTGATGAACAACCTTGCTTCTGGTCAAGCCAGGGACTTCACCTAAGGCTGAAGTAAGCGCTGTTCCTTAAGCGACTTTATAAATACACCACCAATCAAAAGCTAGATTAATCAAAGACATACAAATATGGAAGGGAAATTTATCTTCGAAAACTTATTCTGCAAGTTTAAGATGATGAATTCTTTCCATATTTATGTGTGGAGCCGAAAGAGCTCACCCTTCCTTGCATATTAATATCGTAAACCATACTGGCTGACTAGAATTTGTCAATTTTTTTCTCAGCGATGGCATTTTCTGGTTTTCTATGTCGCCAGGCTTTGTTACGTACATGACCGAAATGCTCTCACATACCCGTAATGATATGACTATTATCAGCATTCCAGTTTCAGAATTTTAGAGGAAGGGAAGCATTCACATCTAATGACATTCACTTGAAGAATTAGGAAAACGACAGTTAAAAGGCACACTTATACCAATCATTACTTTTCAAAAACACTGACGCGGACGAGGAACAACAGCAAACAAAAGCGTTTGTTTATTCGCAAAAGTTAAATGGAGAGTTGGCACGTTATAATGTCGTCGGAGGCTTAGCACCGAGTTCGTATCCAATATTTAACATCGACTTCAGTAAGTGAAATAAAATTCGTGTAAACCGACCCATAAGGAAATTCGTACGAGCCATCATCGTGAACACACTCTTATCGTACTATTAATCACGACTCGCCCTCACATGGCCTCGCACGAAAGCAAGCGGGTGTCCCACGGGATATTTTCCGATATGTTCAGATCTTAACATTTAAGTGGAAGGTCACAGATCACGAATTGGTTTAATAGAGGTGCTCAACTATTGGACGAAGAAAATTAAGAAGATGGCAGACGATGGGATGAAACCCAGGCGGCGTCCGCCTTATCCCGAGCAGGAACCGGAACCCCATTGCAAAAAAAAAAAGAAAAAGATTCAGGGTTTGTGGTTCGGAATTACGTACCGAAGTCTTCGCATTGATTCGATCACCTTTAAAATTTTTCCACTTTCCACTTGTATAATATCAATAAAAATCCAACTATTCTATCGAAACTTTATTTTTTATCACTGGCGATAGCGTGCAAGTTAAAAATATGTTTTAGACGAACACTACACACTATTACACAATACCATGATCTCCTGAAAAACTTGACATTGTTAAGTAAACCACTTCATCACAAGACATCATTACCCCGCTCCATACATTCCCTACCTGCCACACAATATTCTGATTGGTTACAGGTCGACATTAATCGAAAGGGAATCCAAATCGACACAACATGAAGGACGAATCGTGTCCTCGTGTTTCAAATTATCATGACGCACTGCGGTAGGACCGCAAAATTCAACTCGGACAATCTTCAAGTTCAATAAATTATAAATATGGCACGTTCGCAAACCCTAACGGCCTGCATTAAAATAAACAACTCCGATTCATGCTTGCTTGCAATTCTTTCTACCTGTCTTCATCCCATTCAAAATTATTATGTATCAAATCTTTAATTATCAACATATCCTCTTCTTTACTTACTTGCTTGCTTACTCAACATTCCCCTCCTTATCGGTCCTCAAGAACCCATTTCCTCTCAATTCCCAAACCATCCACTTTTCCTGTACCCTTCAAATTCCTCGCAACAACCATCTCTCTTCGTTTACCACGCCTAAAAATGCTTTGTTTATTTATTTCCGTCCATTTTACTTTCTCGATTCGACTCCATACTTACATTTCAAAAGCTCTCATTAAAGCTTATTCTCTTCGCACAACGGAAACGGAACGCTGCGCTCTGAATCCAAGTGTTCACTTATCTTACTTTCACTTTTCTTACCGTCTCTATTTAGGGCTTCTGGCACTGACTTCCTCCTTTTCGTAAATTAGCTAGCTCAATACTTCTTAGTGGACGTAAATGGTTGCAAACGGTTTCAGGGGATCACTGAAATATAATGTGTTCTCCGCCTCATCATTGCCAGTCTACTTTCTTAAGTGTGCACTTCCATTCCTCTGAAATATCACTTAATGGGACGGAACACATAACAGGCAGCAAACACCCCCATAAAGTTAAACGAAGATAAAAGAGTTCCACGATAAGGAGGAGGGATATTTTTGGCGCACAAATCACACCTCTAAACAATACCCCGCAATTCGCAGCAAGCGTTAGGTCATACATTCAAAATTATCAGAGAGGCATTTGAATATATATTAGCTCATATACAAAAACACTCGAGCACATACACATACATGTCAAGACACGAACATCAAGCAATCACAGGTGGGTTTGACTAAATCATTAAAGTCTATTCTTTAAGCTAAAACAGTCAGGCGCTGGGGTTTGATTTTTTTAAGGTGTATCGTCTAAGGGAAGAATGAATACTTGAATCCGTCTGTGACGGTGTTTATCTCACTTATTTTATCTCGGCGGTTGAATCTATCATACTTATAATTTGATGCCGTAATAATTCTCTCGGTGTCGCAGGAAAAATCAATTTTCCTCCGTCTTTATCCAAGTCTAAGTCTTGCCTGGTCTCTTCGAGAATCAAGAGACTCCCAAACTAATTCCCCCGACATCTACATCACGCTTAATCTCTTCTCTAAGTTTTTTTTACACACCCAGCGGATTTCCTCTGAATATTTTCTAGTTCTTTAATTAACGTTTTCCCCTATGGATCCCAAATTCTTGCCGAGTATGCCAAATACGACCTAATTAAAGGGTAGTAACACCTCTCTCTCTTACATTTTGTATAGCATTTACAGCACATTTAATAAAACCTAACTAGAAGCTTCTAATCTTCTTGTATTTTGCTAATGTTGGCACCCCATGAAAATTTAGATTTCAGTGTAGCACTCAAGTACTTGATGTGCTCTGAGATTGTTAACTCGATCCAACCTATTTTTTTTTATTCATACCTCACCTTGCTCTCTTCTTTTATCTCAAAACTTAAGTATTCAGGTTCCCAGAAAATGGTAACTACCAGCACACAGCCCACGCGATCGTCATTAAGACATGAATGATGGCAAAGACCACAGTTTCCTAAATCGTTTAAAAAGGGCGAGACAATACACTGTCGGATATTTTTTCAAAGGGCGACAAGGGAAAACTTCTGACGGTAGCTCTCGTATTTCAAATACTCGTCCGAAAGAGACCGGCAAAGACTTCCCCACTCCCTTCCCCAGGCTGTCACTTTCTGACACCTCGGAAATAAATGGCACCGGCTCGAGGTCGGCACGCAGCACGGGCGACAACGTGTCCTCACGTGTCTTCCCCTCCGCGTCCTCCTTCCACGCTCAAAATATCCCGCAAAACCTTCCCACATGGCAACGCCACGGTTTTAACTCTATTGGAAAATTATGATTTATTTCGGGGGCATGATCGAAATGGCTTCCCCTAAGTCGCTCTTTTTTTTCTCGGGGGCCAGGAATGACTCGAGTTCGAAATACCTCCGTTCACCTTTGCATTGGCCAAAAAACACTACGGAGCTCGCCGGGGATTGGACACAAATAAGTGTCAAAGGGAATTGGGATATCATTCGTCAAGGGAGGACACGCTTTTCTTCCGAACCGGGCGAACGAGGGTGAGGCGAAAACAGGGAGGTTCCGTCTCAGTACGAAGCGAAACACATTGCGAGAGTTTACTTTCGACTTGGGTGGAAACTTGGCTCCCCGGAACGAGTGTAAACGCTTCGAATCTCATCTGCAGTTGCGACACTAAACAAGGGACTGAAATGCAAGATCACGCGTATAACATCATCGAAATATATTAATTGATCCGGGAGTTGGTTGGACAGATTACGATAGCCCTCACTTCGTTCTAAGATTCACGCTTCAACCTAAAACTATACGAACAAGAAAGTGTAACTCACCTGTAGTCCAGATGATGCTACAGTAGAGCGAAACTAGTCGACAATAAAAATTATATTCTGTGTAAACACAAAGTTATTTGATTCTGCCTTCTTCGTTAAAGTGGAGTCCCACAAAGTATCGGTTTCTCAACTATCTCAAAGTCCCTCACCTATCTCTCAAAATAAAAACTTATGTTGCGTGAATTTCATCAATTCAGTGCATACTGACCAGTCCCTTCCCCTCTTCCACCTGCGGTTTTTCATGAAATTCTCAAGGAGAAAATAACAAGAAGGTGGTGATGCTGCACCAAAAGAATTTGAACCCTAAATACGACGTTAAGCAGGACGTTAAACTCTTACTAAATGGAGTGACCCCAATATATCGCGACTTTACGTCATTTCACCACCTATGCCCTAATAACCTCACATACAAATTATAATTAAGTTTAACTACACAGATCACAAGGGTAATTTTAATAGTTACAATCACCAGATAACTATTCTGCATTAGGTTTGTGATCCTTAATCAGTTTACAACCTTGTAGCTTCAAACACAAGTTGTCGAAACTCTTTGTTCATTCGTTCCCGACTTATGTTCCACGGATTACGTTCCATTTAGTTTCGTTTTTACAGCTCACTTCTTGAACAAAACAACTGATATTTTGGTAAGTTTAAATATCGTCTCCATTCCCAACCCTGCAGCGATGAATGCTTGATAGAGGCTTTTGCTTATATCAATATTCTGGCCTTGTGTTGATGAGACTATAGTACCGAAACCTTTTAGTGAATCGTCCAGCTATAAATAATTCACAATTCACCAGAACGCAAAGCCCTCGTAGCTATTAAAGACTGACCAGGAAAATTGCACAATACTCACGACTTCAAGATAGGGAAGTTACATTATAAAATAGACATCACCTTTCACATGAAAAAATAGTCCTAACTTCATAAATGGAATTCATTAAACTCTAGACATCAACTCATCTCTAACATGAAGATTCTCGACCATGCTTCTTTTTAAAACCACCGAACCATCGCTTCTCAATTCTTTCTTTCTCCCCTGTCACCGATGCATCCAAATCACCTTCATTCATGATCCACTCTTTCCTCGTTCCATTATTAACCATAACTCTTACTCCCTACAGGATTTTTTTTGTGTTGGCTTTAAAGAAAACGGAATACTTGAATATATGACAGAATTATTAAGCAGAAAACTGATAGGTTTCTCGTCAGGATATATTGTGAGGCAGCGGGATGCTCAAGGCTGCAAGAAGGAGAAGTTGCAGGGGAAAATTTCAGTTAATCCGGTAAGAGGGAATGAAAAGAATAAATAAGCCTTTTGGACGGGACTAAGGGATGGAAACTATCAGACGCCCCCCGAAGGGAAATTCGTACTAAAAGCAAACTGAGTACGTATGGTTCGAAGTATTTCATAAGAATTTGAAATATCTTTCTGAAACGCCCTTAAACTATTTTTACACCGTGAACTTCTGAGACGTGATTATAAATCCTCACCCTTGCATTGCACATACAAGAACGCTGGCCGGCGATGGCCCTAAGCTGTGTTCAAAGCGTTCTCACCTGGCAATATCGTAAACTTTCTCCCCTCATAATTCTTTAGTGTGCACTCCATAATGACGGCCTCTGGGCTTCCCCCCTCTATCGATCCCAGTGTCCGCGAGAGATGGCGACGTGAGATATGCCATGTTATCGAGCAGAAGTCGACTGCCCCAACTAGGATGGTAGTGAGACCGTGGCGAATAGTTGGTTATCTCCGGAGGCCCACACTTATCAGGAAGAGGGAAATTTCTCTTTTCTCTTCAGCGAAGGAAACATGTTCATGCTCAAATATTAAACGCAAGCCACGCGAACGCAACTGTCTCGCTTCTGCATTCAATAAGGGCTGCACGGAGGTGAACGTATTCACACACACGGGTCTCCGGAGAGAAGGATCGAACGCCCGATACGTGCGCTTAAGACCACCCCGGGGTTTCGTTCGAAAAAATCTAACTTTCGTAAGGGTTAAACGTTATTTCAGGAAAGTGTTTTCTCGCCTTGGCGATTGGGAGATATCGGAATGCACGACTCTGGGGGGAGAAGCAGTAAGAAAGTGGAAAAAAGTTCGGGTTCCCACTGCCTGAAGAAAGATTGATCATTCCTTTCATCATTTCGTGGTTCTCTCCTTGTGAGTGTCAGATATGAACCCTGGATGCGCATCGAAGACGACTCTTAACCGATCGATTTTAATCGAATCGAATTTAAAGTGGACCTAACCAGAGAAGCACCTATACACATCAGGGTAGGCATTCATTTCATGAATTCCTGTATTTCTCCCAATTTTGCCAAGCCAAACATGACTTTTTTCCGATTTTTCTCCCGAATTTTCGGAACCAAATTCCATACGAGTATTTTTTGTGGACCGTCCCTCAACACTTCGCTTGCCAATGGTATCAATGAGGTAGGCCCAACTATATTTTCTTGGGTTTTTGCAAGGTCTCCACGCTAGATGATTTACCGATAGCACGAACTGGTCTCACAACTAAAGGGAACGCCGTTCTCATCGAGAATTCGCATATCAAATTTCCGAAACCCTAAAAAAAATAGGCTCTTCTCGCCATCTTATCTCGAATATTCCAAGGAACTGGGCAATTCCTGATTTTTTCCGATCTAATCGACTTAAGTTCAAAAGTATCGTCAAGGGCGAGTTGAGGCAGAAGGAAAGTTGAAATAAGCTCCAAATATCTTCCGAGCAAATAGAAATGCGTTCACAAAATTAATAATGTATTCCATGGTCAAGCCAAACAAAAATGCTTTCCTCATCTCGATGACTTGGTCGAAATAACATAATATCATTCGGATGGATGCTACTACGTGCAAGTATCAAGCTCGGGAGTTATCGACAGTGAAGAAGTATAGGAAAGGGTACGTATCATAGACGCGAAAATCGTCCATCCAAATGAGTAAAATCCGGAGTGCAATTGCTTTTTCAAGGAAATTCATTCTTTATAATTGTCGAATGAAATGAAGCACATTACAGCCAAGCTTCTACGTAAACAATGACAAGCTCCTCATATCGAAGGCCATGATTTGCGAAATTCAACAATTTAAAGCCTTTAAACTCTGAACGCATCGCTGAGAGAATTCCTTGACAGATGCTCTGATATCACATATGCAGCTATCGTACTTATAAAAGATAAACAAAGAGATTATATGATATGAAAACTCACGAGGATAAAAAGAATAATCAATGAAGATTCAGAAAAACATTTTACGTAACAGGGAAACTGAGCATTAAGAAAAAAATGAATGCAAGCGATTAAGGGCAAGTAAACATTTCCATAGTCTTATCTTACTCAGAATTTTCTCAGCATTGCGACGGTGTACGTGCCCAAGCTGTTATGCATGCGAGTTTAAATATTTTGGAATAGATTAAATAAATATTAAGATAACACATTTACTAAAAGAAATTGTTAAGTGGGTCGGATGAAATCGAACTCAAAAACGTTTTTATTTCAATGAAATTAAAGTCAACGAATCAATTCTATTCAGTAAATATGAAATTTAACATTCTTTTTAATCCTGAGAAATTATCTAAATGAATTTGTCTCTCAGCTCTCAATGAGTTACTGCATTACATGTATACGCAACATTATTACATCCACTACTGTCTCACTTGTATATAATTATTAACAGTCCTACCGCTCAAAAGCTGGTGTTTTAATGAAAAACAAATTGACGTAACAGCCTATAGTGAAAAATAAGATTCTTATACTAGCATCCTCCCGACACACCCTCCTAAATTCCCATTCCTTTCCCCTCTTACCCAACATTCTCCCCTCTATTGTAGTCTTCAACAAAGCACTCCCCAATTCTCTCTTTCATCCACTTATCCTGTATTCATCGAATCTTTTTTCATCCACCAAGCCTGGCACACATCCTCTTTGGTTTTTCTATCCACCAGCTTCATTCCGTGCATTCTATTACACGCCCCCGTCAGCTAAGACACACCTAGATATATTTTATAGTTTTATCCCAAAATCATCATCAGCGTTAAGTTATATTCCTGGACCAATGACGCCGTTCGCCAAACTTTCAACTCCTGCTTCGTATCGTCCCGGGAAGTTCGGTTCGACGAATCACGGTCCCGCACCGTCACACGCCTCTACAATTTCGTCCCGTGGAACACCTCCGAAATTTTCGCATTTCTCCAAGACTTTCGCTCGTTTTCGACGGCCGCCCATGAGCCTCCCGAACGGCGGAAACATAAACAGCGCATCCGGGCCGACGGATGTGCGGGGCGAGGATGATGGGATCGTCGACGGGATTACCCGCGAGACTTGGACGCCGTTCAACAATTCCCCCAAGAGGATCAAGTTGGATCGTTCGCCCCCCACTCCCAAGACGCAGAGCGCCCCCCCCCCCACACGCAGGGAGGAGGGGGGCAAACCTACCCCCTTTCCTCCCGGGGACGTGGAAGATGACAACCCAAATGAGATGATTGGTTTTTTCCCTTTTTTTATACGGGTCTTTTTTTTCGACTCCCCACGTCAGTCAAGGTCATTAACGCCTGCATTGGTGGGAATGCCTCGAGACGGACTGGAGGAGGGAGAATGGACGTATGGGTGGGTTAGTAAGTCTAAGTCCTTTTCATTTCAGACTTTTGACTTGATGTCCCAACAAAAATATTGGTGTTGTACAAGGGGAAAATAATTTACAAGAACCAACGACTACGTTTACGAAAGTAAGTAGGAACTAAGAATTCATATTTCGGACGGCATGATTTGATTGGGACATTATTACCGAGGATTTCCTGGGGAAAGGTATTGGAACTCATGTTCCCGAATACTTTCGCTCAACATTTTGCAGGTAAAAAGACCCCCTGTGAATATCTCGTTTATTTCGAGTAACTCCCGGTTTTAAATGAAATAAGGCGTTGACGGCTACATGGAAACACTAGAAAAGAAAACGCTACGACAGCAATGCTAAACCATTTAAAATTCTCGTTTTACCACTTTGCCTCGGGAAGCAGACAGACATAATGGATAAAGCACCAATAACAGCACCAATAACGATCAGATTGAAATTGTGAGGAGGATACTGATATCCCACACTAATGTTCAGGGTTCTACATCCGACCATGGCGTTCTTTGCAGAGTGATATCGATCGCTATCTGTGATTGCTGCGTGGATAACGCTTCAAGTTCAGTACTCCGTTCGGAGGATGGGACACTTAAACCGTTTACGCCTTTTGACAAGAGCAGCCTTGTACCTACGCTGACTTTCTACCCACCCACAACCCTAAAAATTCTACTTCCCACAAAAATCTACTTATCTTTTATGATGCATAAGACCTCGGGTGACGGTGACCTCCAGAAAAAATGGCGTGGAGTTTAAAATCACAAAACATTTTCAAGAATTCGTACAAACCATACTTTGGAATGGCTCCTCTTCTTCATCACATAAACTGAACAATTTCACTCTTCATCCGACTAAAGCAGATCACAAGTAGAGAAAATTATTACTATCAGTGGTTGCCTACCGGTTAAGGCCTTTGGATGAACTCATGGGTGAAGAGCAGAGGCACTTCTAAACCTCACCTAATATGATAGGTCGTGACACCCTCCATCACAAAACAAACCCTTCTTCAATTATGCATTATTTCGGCCTCAGTTCATCCCTACCAACTTGTTTCACGTCCTCCCCTCTATCACGATCTTCAACATTGCATCGCCAATCAAAATACGCCGCACCCAATTTTCTTACCTCCTTGGAATTTCTTCCATGCACTTTCTACTTTGTTTATTTTCCTTTCCTTCCATTTTACTTTTTTCACCATTTTCAATACCCACAGTCTAAGTATATCCTCGCGCCTCGGCGAACTTAAGTTTCCCATCTACGCGCCATATCAAAGTTTTCATTAACCTTTTTTTTAAGATCCTCATTCAAGGTCCTCGTCATCAACACTCTCATATCTGTGAAAGCTTCTTTCCCCAAGCCATTTAATCTTCTTACGCCACAACTACTCGAGCATCTCCGTCCAAAAAACTTCCTAAACAATCACACTGGAGTGAAAATAGCCCCAGGCAAAATTCTTTAAATTTCAATCGAAGGACGACCAAGCATTTCGCTTCCACGGGGACGAAACAAGGTAGAGTGGAGTATTCGCTCAGGGACGTCCCAAACACAAACTCCCTCCTTTCCAACAAAGATATTTCCTACGGGGGCTCGCAATTTCTTAGTGGACCAGAGGAGCAGCTGTGCTCGAGCCATATCCACAGAGATGCCGCGCCAGGCCCGCTCCGTCACGCATTAAAATTCAACAAATTCCATATTCGACGGAAAGGGGGAAGGCATAAGAAACCCATCAAAAGGCGCTCTAAGCGTCGATTCAGAAACACCCAGGGTTGAGTAGGTTAGTTGGCATGGGAAGAAGAGCATCCCCATACATACAAGTAAAGGGGATCTTTTGCGGGCAGCCGGGAGGGATGGGGAACGAATGGGAGTTACGACAATTTTCTTTATACTCTAATCGTGGGCTATCGTGCAGTGTTTTTATTAGAGAAGGGTTGGATGAAAAGTGGTTGCATCCCCACCACGGTGTTTGTAACCTTGATTCTGTTATAATCGCGAATTTTGAGAGGGGAGAAAAAATAATACTTGAATCCGTCATTCCTGGAATCTATTTATCTCATTTTGAAAAGTTAGTCTGAACCGTCGACATAGCGTGGGAACCTTAAGTTGCACGAGCACACTCAACCTTCTCTGACATTCGGAAAAAAGTCTTAGTCTTGTTCTCATCGCGTTTAACCGGATTCCCATTCTAGGTTCTGCTGTGACACTTAAATTATTAAATTACCAATTTTCATAACCCCGCAGTCTAATTTGAACTTTAAATCGAAGAAAGTACACTTGTGATGCGATATATAATTATTGACTCCGGGTAGATCTACAAAAACTCTTTAGATATTGACTTGCGATTATACCATTTTAATGCAATTGAAAAGAGAATATTTCACTGCTTTAATCATTTCTTCTATACTACTGTGAAGAAAAAAGGTCAACGATAGAATAATCTGAAAGAGACAGTCTGACACGGGCATGTCGCAAGGAACTATGATGGGACCACTACCTTACTGTCATAAATTTGAGACATAATTCCCTACGTAAATGCCATATGAAATTACCTGCCAAGGACAAAGTTTAATACGGAAATTTAACGAATGCAGCTGATACCGGGTTTAGGTGTCTTTCCGACTGGGGTAAAGAATGAGGAATAGAATTACCTTGTAACAATACATAAATGATCCGTATAGACAGCTTGGAAAAACGAAAATAATAAACTTAGAATTACTCTCCAAATATTTGGGAAATAATTAACTAACTCGGAACAAGTGATCGGCGGACGCAAGAGATGATTTTATCTCCGTCCTTTCATGGTCAATGAACATAGAGGAATACTCGGAATAATAGGGGATCCACCTTGAAGAAATCAGAGTTCACACAACAGGTGATATAAAAAATTAACGTAGCAATTGAAGATACGATGAAAAAGTACAGGAGTAGTGTGTTATTTCGCATTATGAAGGCCGCATAAAGACGGGACGTAGTAGAGATTCTTCGGCGGAAGTGTTAATTAAGGAATTGGGTAAAGTTTACTGAAAAGCTCTACATTCGCTAAAAAGTTTTCCGAGAAGAAACTATGTATGAGGGGATCATTAAAGAAACTTGTAAATAAACACCTTGTCACGATGAGAGCAGACAAGCCTAAGACCCATATTAATAATCCTCCCTCAAGTTTCTCCAACCTCATGAATCGAAATTTGAATGTTTGATGAGTGAAACTCTTAAAGCCTCCCACTTCCAGAGCTGTGGAGCGATTATAAATGCGATCGTAAGACTCTTGAAAAAGCAAAAGTATCTCGTAGTTGTCTTTGGAGACTGGTGGAAGAACCGGGCACCGGATTGGAGTTTCAGATTCAACCGTACAGATTAAATAAAAAAAGAACTCCAGTACTGGTACATACTACTCCATGGTCCTTCATCATTCTAACGATTTTCAACCACAACGCCATGGCCCAGTATCCTAACAACGGTAATGTAAAAACATTGTTATCTTCTGTCAAATCTGAAGTGAAATGTTCACAATTTTACGCATTGAACAGAAACAGCCGTTGAAATTCAGAGATATTATAATGAATAGAGGCAATGATCATTGCCATTAATTATTAATCACCCTCGGCTCAGAATTTAGCACCGCTGTTATGGATTGGCAGAAACTAAACAAATCAAGCCGGTTTCATTTAAGAGAAAATTAAATCCGATAGCCATCACGGAAATATAGTAATCGGATTGTACGGAGAAAGTGTAATACGATCACTTTCAGTTGCAACTTCTTAGCCGGGCTCCCCAAGTCCCTTAAGTAGGCGTGAGAGACAGACGAAAATATGGACATTAGGGAAATTAGTGTCGGTCAAATTTTGATTTCGAATAGTTTAAATTCCAAACGGTTAGCACGAAGATACTACTACTAGCAACGAATACTAAAAAAAAAACTAGCAAAAAAAGAATAACTCAGTACTGAATTCAATGATTTTTCTTATGGAGTTGAAATCTTACCGCTATGGGGCAAACGTAACCCCTTAAAGAATTGTACTTCCAACTAGTCTTGTCAAATTTCAATTTTCTAGTACCTTTCAAATACCACAAATAGTTTTGCGTAGAGAACGAGACAATGGATATTCAATACCAGTAAACACATGTAGATATATAACAGATTGCAATAGTGTATAAATATTAAATAATTAAAAGTCTTGTGTCCGAGCATCACCCTTGCCGCACGCCCAGATTACGTTTATCGGGGTTTCGCGTGAAAGCGGACAAGGAAAAAGCGTATTCGCTACACAATGCCGCCGCAAGGGCGTGAGAAGAGGGTGTCAGGGATCCACCCATTCATGCATAAATATGCCCTTATACATAAACATAAATGCACATTTGCACATACGTAAACACACGAACCCTTGCACACATTCGTACCTATATCATGCAGCAGCGGCTATGTTCTCGCAGAGTTTTACATTTGCCTTGTGAATTTAGAAATTAGAGGAGTGGTCACGACTACTTTTGTTGTGTGTTTTGTTGCGAGAGATGGAAGAGTGAGTAATTGAATCTGCTGTATTGGCATCTTATCTCTCTCTCTCTTACACTATCCTGGTAGGTCAATCTGCCAATGTAATGTGGCACGTTTCCCATGGTGTCACAAAGAAATGCGAATATTCTGAACCATTAGGATAGCCTTTGCCTGCACTTAAACATTACCGTAAGGGCAACCGCGGGGCGTGTGGCAGGGGGTGTTAACGGCACCAGTAACAAATGCATGCACCTGCACTTACACAAACTCACATGTGCACATAATAAAACACATGCAATACACGCCTGTTAATATCATACAGGGATGGATGGGTCCGATTAAAAATTTGTATTATGAATGCAAGAATGGTTACGTCCGAATTTATTAACATTACTTATCGCGCCAGGAAATAAAAGAGTGCCAATATGCAATGCAGGAAGTGTCTTGATTCGGGGGTATCGAACCTCGACGTCGTCCGTAATGAATCGAAAGTGACGTGGGCGGCTATGCGTGAGAATCGACATTCCCGAATCGAATTCTACCCGAGTAAAATAAAAACGAAATGGGGATGAGGAAAAACTCAAATTCAAAGGTGACCCAATGCTTCCCGCGTATATATATCGAGGTCCAAACGTCGTCGGCAGTTTTCCAACATTCACTTCCATTGCCAACGACCTCACCAAAGCCATGGCCCTGCTGAGGTGCCAAGGCGAGGGGGCAGAGGCTGCGCCGGTAGGAGGAAACCCGCGACGGACTCGTTTCACTTTCAGTCGAAAGAAAATTACGCTCACCGAGCTCAGACTCGGCCGTTCCGTAGTCAATATGGCGGAAAACAGCGGAGGTCCCCCCCCCTCTCGCGTTGAGTAACGAAAGTCAAGGTCGCCCCGTTCTCCTTCGCTCATCCGTACGTAGTTCACCTGGGAAATCATTCGGTGTGCGGAACGCGTTAGACATCTCTTTCCTCGGCGTTTGGTCGTAACGCCCGAAAGACCGAAATCTTTTATTCCGCGACAGATGCATTTCCTGTGTGGAAGAACTGATCAAGGAAAAAACTTCATAACCATTTCGTATCGATGGAGCAACCAACATTTTGCCATCAATCCCAATTCCGCAATAAAATCATCCCGATCGCGGTGAATTCCCACGAGGCGCCAAATGATAATGACAAACATGTGTAGAAACCAGTAGTCAACGTCAGTGAATCCGCGAGTGAATGGGACTTGTGTGCCACCTGACATTGTCTATCTGCACATGTAAGTTTTAATAATGAAAATAAAGGAATAATAAAATCTCCAACGATGTGTTCTTCAATTACAGGACATCCCTAACATTGAAGCTCACAATCGAAATGGAATATTTTCAACACATCAATTTTCAGGGGTCACCTCATCGATCCTCAAATGCAATTTGTACGCCTGCATTCTTCGTCTCCGTGAGTTTAGTGCGATATCAATTATTGGTCTAATTCAGTTCAACGATGAAATTTTTGCAATCGCCATTGGAGAAAAATGCAAAAAAGTATATGATACCCCCTTGTCTCCCAAAAGTGGGAGACAAGGGGGCATTAAAAACATTAAAATGTCGATAAAATTCACTCAGAATATCATTGGATAAAATTTATTGTGTACCATCTACGCCAAATTTTAATGTCTTGTTAAACTGAAAGCTAACATTCACCTCTGTTTAAGACCAAAAATCAAGTTTTATGACCACTATTTTCAGTTCAATACCGACCGTTTAACAGCTCAATAACTGGCAGACGATGTTACTACGGTTACAATGATCACATTCATCAATGAGTGGTTTTATTGGTTTATAAAATAGGATTTGTCGATAATCTCCACTTTGAGTTAAAGTTCACGTCAAACCTACCTTGACCGTTAAGACTATATTTAATAATGACAATTATCAATTATATTCTCCAAGGTGTCCTGAATAAAAGTACGTTCCTTTGAAAAAAATTACTTAAATAGCAACATTTGATGATTTAGTCACACATCCCAATTATCATGATGTATATTCGCATTTAGGTGAGTAGGCGGGTGAGTGTTTTGTATTATAGCTAATAACGTACATATTCAAATGCATATAAGAACTTATATTTAGAACGCATATATAGAACAAGCGAGACAAACTTTTAAAAAGATTCAGAACCAGCGAGTTTAACGATGACACAAAAGGAATAATAATGGCCCCACACTACTTAGGTAGATCAGACCACAAAGATAAAATAAGGGAGATAGATTCCAATACAGATAGATTCAAATACTCATTCTTCCCCAGAACAATCAGAAATCATAACAGTAAGAATCCGTAGCCCATTTAGAAATATTAAAAACATTTAAGTTACACGTCAGAACAAAATTTAAAATTCAAAGATTGTGCATGTGTATGTTTGTTGGTAGTTCGTGGCTTTGCATGTGTGTGAAAGGGTTGGGGCGAAAGGGTTCGTGCATGAATGTTTACCATGTTTGGTTTGTGGGCTCTAAATTTGTGGCTTCTGCATGCGGTTTTTTCCCTAATTTACGGGTGGTGCCCTAACACCCCCCGCCACACGCCCTTGCGGCGGCTTGCAGGGTATTGAGTAGATGTAGATATTTCTGCATGCACGTTTGTTGCCTTAGCCAACGCGCCTTTACGACGATATTTTGTAGGTACAGACGTATATTCGCAATTGCAGTGGCATATAAGGACATCCGGATGAAACAAGAGAAACAATACCCGAACAGTGAAAATACGTACATATACATACACCCGTTCTGCACTTGTTTGATAGAATCTAAATATATTTTCACGCGAATATGAAGGATATTACAGTACAAAAGAAGTATTTTTAAGAGTGATCGGATGGGTGTCTGGTCGAGGACACTTAGGAAAAGAAGAAGGAAACTAACTGGGAACATACTGAGGCACGACAGTTCACCGAAGACCATAATCTTGAACGTAGCATGCAGGGGAAAAATTACAGAGGAAGGCCAAGGATGAACTACGAGAAGCAGGTGATGGAAGACGCCATCGCCAGGAACTATGGGAGGGCAAGGGGCGATTACCAGGTAACGGGATAGCAAGGAGAGCTGCCACAAAACCAAACCTCGCATTGATAAAGAGCGATGATGGTGATGAAATCTTGAAGTCCTGTTGCAATGACTGCATAATTCCTCCAGACGTAGAAACTTTGCGGTGCCATTATATCCGAAACCACAGGTTGGACTAGAATAAGGAGAGAACTACTTGAAAACCACTCGCCCGCTCACTTTCAAAACACGGATTCCACAAGCAGAAATTCTTTAATCGAAATTGTTTCGTCCTATCAGGTGCTAGGCAATATCTTCTCGAAGATATCATTATTTATTTGCGCCCTTCGTATCGACTCTCCCAACACTCGAAACAGTGACCTCCTACCTGATTGTCGTCATGAACACCCAAATGCTCTCTTTGATTCTTTAAACGATACTTTGTCAACAGACTCCCGAAGAGCATACTCAGGTACGGGTTTCATAATTTCTAGTTAATCCAGTCGTTAACTAACGTGGACGTTTACTTAAAGTGGAGGTTACCGACAGTTGCGATGCTATAAATAGTTCAGACGTGCTCGTTAATGAATATGGACATGTTAATCGCAGTAACACGGTCTTTCATTTATTAACAAATTTAAAGGTCGTTTTAGATTTGAATAGCGATTGCAAAACTGATTTTTTTACTTTAACCAAAAGTTAATCTTCAATTTAATTAGAGACATTATAATACTGGGTATCGGTGTTATTCCTCCGCTCATTTAATCTTCTCAGGTGCCTTCCTACTGTCACCCGCCTTCCAATCAAGATTATACAATGTTTTTTTTTCCCATTCGCCATACTGATCTCATTAAAACATTCATAATTTACTCAAATTTTGTCATTGACTTCCTTGTTACTGGCTCATATTTATTTCATGAATACCATCAAAGGAAAAAAAAAACAAAATATTGGTTTATTTCGGATAGGCACATGAGAAATACACAAAAGTATAATGAAACATCGCTGACCTATCTATCCATCATCGCTGATGTAACCACTCCTTAGCCTATTATTTCTTCTTGGCGAAACCACAATTACTGCCCTTTCATTTGAAATAAAAACTACAGTAAACCCAGTAAAATTTAGAATCCCAAGGGAACAGATGTTATATACGTAGGGCATATGCATACATCTATGCACCGTCAAGCCGTCACAAGTACGTTGTGTTTCACCATATTAGACAGGTGAAAAAAACGGGAACCCCTGGATGAATATTTTAGTTTAAAATGAGAAAGCACTTAAGTCAGAAATAAATTCATCGAAAATAAAATAATTTTCCTCTAAAAAATTCCGATACACAAAAATCAGTCATCACTGGCAAAAATAAAAGGAGTTTTGAATCGAAAGTGGTACTTACACAACTCAAAGCCCGAAAAATATTCCGTAAGATTTTATTTCAAACTTCATTTCCGCCTTTTGAATATCCAAAGCGACTCTTATGCAAGAATTGATACACATAAAGTTTGCCGAATGCCTCTCGTATTTTCCGTCTTCCAAAATGACTCGCTTGAAAATAACGCGCATTGTATACGATTGCATTGCATTACGATTAGATATTTTTATTTGTGAAATAAAGATTACCTCTGAAAGGTTTCACCGTGATAAAACCTTGAAAGATTTACGTCCAATTATTAATGCAAAATTTTCACATAAGTGTATACATTAACGATTGTTAATCGACAAAATATACTTCACTCCGACATTGTCAGGTTTCACTCTTCAGACCAATTTGACAGATTTATTCCAGAATTTTAAAGCCGACATGCTTATGCGGGCACGGATTGATAGCGATAACAAAATCGCGAAAAGAAACTCGGCTCGGAGAATGGAGCAAGCAGTGGCCACGGCGACGAAACGTCCGGAGACGCCCCAGGTGGCCACCAGCGCCATTGCCTGCTCTCGGAAAGAATGAGAAATCATTTAAAAACTCCACCAAATGAATAACGGTCCGCGCGACGACTCTGCAATCCATCTGGGAGGGCCGCGGGGGTGCAGCAGCCGAGTGCACTCCCCAAAACGTGCAATTTCCGAGCTCAATCCTCGCCACAGGCGACGGACGTAAACGGCAAAGGAGGCGGCGGCGGGCCGCGCACTGGAGCAACAAACAAGACATGCAGGGCGGAGCGATACGCGTGCGGAGAAAGTGGCAATGCCCGTGTGCTTCCGTGGAGTGCCTTTCGGGGAGGGTCGTGACGGGAGGGCACGTGGAAACTCCCAAACGTGGCACGCAATTATGGAGATTATATTTCTTAAGCGTGAGGGGAGGAATGCCAACTCTCCCACACGTAACGCTATTACAACATTGGAAGGCTGGCGGGGTAGCCTTGTGGTTGCAGCGCTTGGCTACTTAACCGAGAGGGGGGCCCAGGTTGAATTCCCGGGCGGTGCCTTGGAACGAAACTAGTCTTAAATCCAAGCGGTGTGATTTTCAGGTGGATTGAACTGGCAAGAAGCCAAAAGGTTGTGCGGGGAAATGAACTGCCCCACCCCCATTACACTGGATGTGGGCGTTTCGTGCCGCAAAGGGTGTTTTGTTCGGGGTGTGCTGTACCCTAACCTGTCCAAACCAAACTTGGTAATAGAATTAATAGCTTTCCCCCTTCTTACTTCCCAGTTCCGCAAGACCTGTCTCACTATTGGAGCGGCCAATCTTTTTAAGTGGTTGATGCTCAATTTTAATCTCTTCTAATTATTACACCTGAAAACTCCTCTAACGGGTAATATTAACCCTCGTTTTAAATTGAGTTTGCAGATAACAAGTATAAATGGGTGAACCACAATGCAAGTCCTTTTAGGAATTTTAAGTGGATGTTATTTCCCCTTTTCCTAACCCCTTAAACACCCGACCTCTCACTCCTTTATTCCTTCCCACCTGGCAGTTGTACACCCTGCCACACACCTTTTTGGCGGATCGCAAGTTATTTCTGTAAATGTAGAACTTCGGGTTGAATACACTGAAATGTGACGAAATCGTCTAATATGAACAACTAAAATCAATAATGGAACTCCACAAGTTTTCCAAAAAGAGACTTTTATTCATCAGTAATCTATCCTTGAAATCTTATATAGCCACACTAATCATCCATAATCAAAACTACAGGTGTAAAAGTTAAATTAATTATCAATAAATATTAACGACCAGTTTTGCACGTCCACATGAAGGATCTGCAAGCTGCACACAGCAGTGCGTACAACTAGCAAAGCAAGCCGAAAATTTGGTATAACTCACGCACTACTCTTCCATTCTCCACATCATACCCTTGGACCAATCCACTTTCACGTTCCGAATGTTATATTATGTCGCCAATCAACTAACATTAGCATGTTATAAGTCTTCGAAACTGTGAACAGGTTGAACTCCTTTTGCGGTATATGACAACTTCGCGATCGTAAAAAGGGTTGGGCTAGAGTGAGAGGTGCACCGTTGTTCGACTGCCTTAGAGGTCGCAGGTTCTAATTTCGCTTAAGATTGAATATTAAAACCCTGTATCAATGAACTCCCGATGGAGACCCCCAAATTACATTGAGGTAACTGGTCACCAGTAACATTCAGCACAAACAAAAGTAAGGTAAACAGCAGATAGTCTTCACCCTTATTAATTTTAATCCATTTTCATATGGTTTAAGGAAATGATGTAGCTCTAGTCACAATATACCTCAGATATGCATGTTGTTGTCCACCATCAGGGAGCATCAGGAAGGGCCATTGTGCGGAGAGGCACCAGCCATAAATAAACAAGTATTAGTTCATACATTCATCTGAATATCATTTAGAGCTCATATAAAAAAACACTCGCACGCATAAAGACAAACCAGTTTATACACATCATCCAAAAATTGACTAAAACATCAAATTTTTAACTTTAAGTAAATATATTCGGACGCTTTGAGTTCGGTTTTATCTGAATGCGGACCATACGAAGAAGGAACAAGTATTTGAATCGGTCTGTGGAGGTGTTTATCCCAATTTATTTTATCCTGGCGATCAACTCTACCAATATAATTTGGGGCCATAATAATTCCCTCGGTGTCGCAAGAAAACTTACGTGCTCTGTAGCTTTCTAAACGTCCAAATCTTACCTGCTCTCTTCGTGAATCAAGTTGCTCCCAACCTAATTCCTCCCACCACCACACCACTGTGGCTGCCATCACGAGACACAAAACTTTAATCCGGTCTCCGATTGCGATCGGCGTCATTTAAAATTAAATCCGCAAAATAGTATTCACTAAAACAAACTGATTTGTATTCTATTTCATTGGAGGAGGAATGGTAGGACCTTTAGGGTATGCAATGTTTATCAGGGGTGAATAGGTTCGATGAGACCCTCTATTTTGAAGAATGAAATGAAAAAATAAGAGAAAGATGTTACTTTGCATTGTTCAGGGCATACTTAAACATGTACTAGCAAATACATCAAGTGGAGAAAACGTTAAATAGAGAATTAGATTAGGTTCAGAGAAAATCCCCATAGGTTTTTTACAAAATTGCTACGGGAAGAGAGAAGCGTGACGGGTATGTTGGAGGAGAACCTCTTAATTCCCGAGGAGAGCAGGCAAGACTTCTAGACTTGTAGTAAGGCGCAGGGAACATGAGTTTACTTGAGCCACAGAGGGAAACACCATAGCACCCAATTATATTGGTAGATTCGAGCACTAGAATGAAATAAGAAAGACACCGTCACATACCGACACAAGTACTCGTTCTTCTCTTCCCGACGGCACGCAATCATAAAAAAATCGAACCCAAATACATTAGCTAAAGGAATAAAATTTATTTTATTCCTAAAAGATTTAAAATTTATCCAAACACGCCAATGATTGATAGTTGCATATTATAGATAGTTGCAATGATAGATAGTTGCAATGATAGATAGTTGCATTGGCCTGTTTGTGATCCAGTGTTTTTGTATATGAGCAAATATACATTCAAATGAATGTAGTATGCTTCACTGCCTAATTCTGCGACAAAATATTTCACTTTCGGAAGAAAAACATATACATTCTTTGCTGTAAAAACTCTCAGCCAGGAAGACGCTTTCGAAGGCCAAATTGCACTCGAGGGTAACTTTTGTTGCTTGCTGTAACATACTGCTGGGAGTATAATGTTGACGAACGATCCAACAGAGAATCGCAACGTACAAGGTTACACCTAATTCTATACTCCTATAACGCCACAAAACTCTAATACGCACACAAGGTATTCAGATTAATTTGAAATTAGACGATCATCAAAGCGCATAAGAATAACGAACAAAAATTTCATTACAACCGCTACATATACAACGAAATCGCTACACCAAATGTCTTGGGCGGATCCTTAGGACATGGAATCCTTTAATTACGTGATTACGGGCGAGGTGGAATGCATTCCGTCCCTCTTGCCTCCATCGCACGACGCACGCCTTTTTCAGAGTGGTGATGAGAGAGTTTCTTTTTAATCATCAATTCTCTCGGTATATCTTCGCATGATTATCCGATCTAACAGCCACCCCAAACCTTGTTCTTAAACCATCAATCTTCGAATCCATTTGCCATGCCCTTAACGTTCCTAAAAATTTCAAATTTCTCCCACAGCGTTTCACGGGATGAACACCGCGGCTTGCGACTTACTGCAGCTCTCTCGATGGAAGAGCGAACGATGAAAACGGAAGGAAGAACGAAAGGCTAAGGTCAAGGCCGAATTACGCCAGGCAGTTACTCCACGACATCAGATCGAAACAAAAAAAAAACGCGGACAAAACGAATACATTAGAGGGAGCCACAGAAGGGGAAAGTAAATTGGTACGAACTACAAAAAATCATCATAAGCTTCGACACAAAAAAAATTCCCCCGACCATCGAATCCCTATTGCTTGTCGAACTTATTCACAAAATTCCGATAGTTCGCATCAGCCAAACGAGAGTAAAAAAAAGCGGATTATCGTTGGAATCATGCAGTAAATAATATCACAAATCAACAATGACAATATATGAAATGGACATCGTATATTCTCAATTTTCTGCGCTCTAGTCGCTTACATACGAAGAACTTCATGCAAAACCGAATTAATATAGGATTCACATTAACTGGGGTGCTTTTTCACTGCAAATACGTGCATTCCAGACTTGAAAAACATCGTTTCGTGCACATACCTACCACCTTTATTACATTTTGAAGATGTAATAATGCCAAGGGCAAAAACTTCGAATATTTGTCCTGCGACAGTCAAGGCGAGCCAACATGGTGGCACAAAAGAACGTTCAATCGAGAACCATCAACCAACTTGCCCATTCCAGCCTCTCAATCTCCAAACAATAGCATTTCATCTTTTACAAAATTTTTGTAAGACGGGTATTAATTCGTTCTCCAGCCTTCTATGTATTTTGCATCCGCTTTCATCTGCTCAAGATGCCTGATATCTTAGTGATCTTTTTTTTTCTATTCCTATTTTAATGTCCACTTTTCCTTCAAAGTTCTGTTTTTGTGAACATTAGTTTCTCCACGAGTTCACGTCACGCCATTTCCCTAACCCTGCAGAAAACTTATTCGGGGCAACTTGAAACTGGTTCAAATTGCATCCATGTCCTTTCAAGAAATAATTCGAATTTCCATCAATAAACGGTTAAATTTCCTCGTTAATTAAATTCTGTCACGATCAATGCTATTTTTGTTGGAAAATTCCTCTCTTATGCGTCAAGATGTATGTCTCGCTCGAATACCGTATGCATGAATCTGTAGTTATCACGATTAACATTAATTGAATTATTCACAATTACATATTGTAACAAACTATTACGAAAAAGTTTATTCTGGATGTCGAATGCCTAGTGCTGAAACACCCCCTGCCACACATCCTAGAATTAACGTGTAGGGTATGATGTGCATGTAGATCACAACCGCCAAGGAATATGGAACTGCAGCCTTTGAAGTTATTTACATTGTCACTTAAAACTGTTCACGTGAACCCAATCGACAAAACAAAATTACATGTCTGAGGAGAGTATGTCATTTATTGGAATTTTTTTAGATTTCTCGCGATCTTGACGATATATATATGACAATATTTCAATATCATACATTATCCTTGGTCGTTTTCGCTCACCCACCCTCCATATCATTCATTTGATATGCTTCTAACAACCAACTCACACACTTTCAACCATCTCACATTTATTTCATGGTCTTTGGATGTATTTTTTGTTTTTATTTACATGTTCTACTGTAGATCTTCTCGCTAGCAAACAAGTAATTCGTATGATATACTTTAGTGCATGTACCTACGGTCACTATATGTAATATCCGTAATTCGAATTATTTTACACATTTTGTTACACATTGGCAGCTAACATTTTGAAAACTTTAAAATTTTTCTTAAATTTAAACTTTGCATGCCTGGTGGTGAATCACCCCCTGCCACACAACCCAGGTACCATGTAGACGAAGACGAAACTTCATTCTCACTACAAGTCCTAAAGTTAGCACCTTCAACCACTGTGGTTCATCGGACCACCCACGTAAATATTGGAGTACGAAGTATACTCTACGTCCTGTTCCTTTGGTAGTGTCCTGAACGCGAAATTCAGGTACTTTCCGCGTGACATCATGGAACATCCTCCAACCCCTCCTTTTCCTCACATCACACACCACGATACTTTCCCGGACCCCTCCTGAAACCCTTCCGGCGTGACGTAACTTTCGGACGCCGCACCCCAACCCTCTACCCAGACGGAGCGTTTTGAAGAAACCTGAAGTCATAGGGGGAAACTCGAATCAAACACGGCCACGCACGCCCTTGTCACGCGGAATCGTAAATCTACATCGCGCGCACAATTGCGTCCATTAGTCGGGTGCGGCATGGGGATGGGAGCAGCGGCTCCCCCCAGATTCTCAACACTCCCAAAGGGAAGTTTTGGAGGGGGAGGCAACCGCGCCCCTGTCGGTCGACGGGCAGGCTACGCGCCGCGACGCCACCAAACGCCCCTGACTTGGGGTAGGATGGAAACGGGGGCTCTAAGGAGGGGGTGGTCGCGGAGTGAGGGGAGGATATGGTTGGAGAGGGGGCGAGAGGGGTGGTGGTTGAAGCGAGAGTGACGTACCACATCCTCCATCCAAGCATCCATGCTTCGCTCCCCTCCGCCCCTCACATCACTGGCTGCGGCGCTGTTGTCGCATGGCGGACCGGCACTATGGTGGCTGGTGGCTGCCGCGGTCGCCTCCTTCTTCACACGCCGACTCCGCTGCAATCCCAATGGATAATCCAATGGCACGGGGAGCGAGGGGAGAAGGACGGGGGCGTGTAGGGGGCGGTGGCGACCGAAGGAAAACGTTGCAGACGAGGGAATTATCCTTCGTGTGGAGATCGTAAGGTGGAAGGATGATGTCGTTTTGGGAGGTCCGGTCGCACTATTCCGCCACCCCCCCCTGGGAGCACTGGGATCCGAAATCCCCTCCCACCACAAACAAACGGTTTTGAACAAAGCACAAACCCAACTCCAGGGTGATGGTTTCACGAGCACTATTTGTGTCTCCCTGGTTTCAGCCAATGAACAACTACCGACCCGACTTCACCGCGAATCCGTCGGAATATTATTATTATTCTGCAACCCGCACGCGTCTTGGTGAGAGATCATGAACACTCGCGAGAGGCCGCACTCTCACTGGCAGCGGTTGCACACTCCATCCATGTTCCCGGCCTCCCGAGAAAGGTGGGAATAGCCGGGCCCCAGGAGGGACGCGGGCGGACACTGGGACGGAACCAGGGAGAAGAAGAAAGAAAAATAAAGAGGACGAAGTGGAAGTTAGTGGTTTAAGTCGTCCCGTGCGAGTGGCGTACGGATCCCCGCGACTTCGCCGTCAGCCCGGTGATGGTGATGTGTTCGTGTGTGGGGGGAGGTTTGAAGTCGGACCACGAAGAGGAGGGGGACAGAAAAAAAAGAGTTCTCCACTCCTTCGGGAAGAGAGGGATACGAAGACGAGGAGGGCTCCTTCTTCTTCCTTCCCTTCGCCCTTTACAAAGGGCGCCGCTGGAGGAGGATGGGTGAGGGGGAGCGGCAGAACAGGGGAAGGGGGAGTGATGGAGAGGGAGGCCGGCTCAAGCGGGTGGAGGAGAGGCAGTCCTTGTTCGGAAGCACGACGACGGTCCCCAACAATAACAGAAACAACAACAAAAAAACAATGAGCGGCGGTACACGAGGGGGGAGAGAGAGAACCCAAAGGCACTCAACAACGTCTGGGGGCTCCTAATACCCGGTTGCACCGCGCATACAGCTGACGGCAGGCTGACCGCACACACACACTCCGGGCCGGAATTAACGATGATCGTAAAAATCCCACGGAGGCCGATGGAGGAAGAACACTTTGGCAAGCAAAAACAATCTCTTCCGCTCGGCTGGTACACAAAAGGTTGCTTATTATACTTGTAAAAAAAGTCGAAAAGGAATGCACGTTGGGAGGGTGGTGGCGGACACGTTTACGCCGGGGAAGGTCGTGGGCTTGGAGCGCATGTACAAGGGAGTGGAACGCGATGGACGAAGGCACGAAAGCGGCGGAGTGTCGGGTCTCCCGTCGAGGCTTGGCCGCTTGGGTTTCAGCCGTCGACGTCGCTCTCAACACGCGAGGGAACAGCTTGCTGGCCGACCCAAGACTGCTGCCTCCTCCTCTCCCTTCTCTCTCTCACTCATTCCCCCTCCTCGCCCCTACCTCCTCCCTCTCTCGAACAGCGAAGGAGGGAGGGGGAGAAGAAAGGGAGAGTGGGAATTCGAGGGAGGGAGGGGGCGGAGGGAAAGGAGCGGAGAAAGGAAAGAGGGGGGAAGTGGGGAAAGGGAACCGGAGGGGCGGTGGGTGGAGGGAGAGGGGAGAAGGGAGACCGAATGCCTGTTCGGGGGGGAGAACGGAGGGGGGGAAAAGGAGGAATAGGCCGCCAGCCAGCTGAAGGGAGAAATAAAACGAAGTAAAAAATGGAGGAAAACGAAAAAAAAGGATAACTTCTCGCTCTCCCTCGCTTCCCCTCCCCTCACGCTACCTCCGCGCCTCCACTCAGCGGGAGCACAAACCACGTGCTCAAGGACCGGTCCTATTTGGCCTCACCCCCTTCCCACCCCCACCCTCTCCCAGTCCTCCAACTCCCCCCCCGCCCACTCTCCTCCACCTTCCTCGCCTCCTCCGACTCACCTCACATCATCCCGATCCCCAGCGGGAGGATTCAGGCGCACACACGAGGCAAGCGGACGACCGGCGACCAACATTCCCCTCCCCCCAGGCTACCTCGTCCCCCCACACCCTGCGATTACGTGCACGGCGAATACCCCAATCGAGCATTTCTGGAGACGAAGGGAACAATCAAGGTATTGCCGCACAGGAAGCATTTCGTGATTTGACAGGTTCTGGACGCTCCCCGAGTATCTCTCAGTCCTTCGTTATCATGTGAGCAACGCAAATATCCTCACATGCGATATAATATTGCCTATATTTTTTTAAGTAATCTACCGCTTAAGGTAGGTTTTTGGATGGACACAACTATCAAATAAACATTTTTGTAACTCCAAGCAAAACCCAATCCAGCAACCTAATCTGCATCAGGTCCCTCTTCATCTCTGTGTACTTCATTCCTCCCTTCATCCCGTCCAACATCCCTATCCTGTTCCTGCCCTTTCCTCTCTTGCCCAACATTCTCCCCTCTATTACCTTCTTTAACATTCCACTACCGCTCAATACGCCTTTCATCCATTTTTCCTGCCTCCATAGAATTTCTCTCAACAAACCCCTCTCCTCACCTACCAACTCCAGTACTTCCTCATTTGTTTTCCTTTCGGTCCATTTCACCTTCTCCATCCTTCTCCACACCCACATTTCAAAAGCCTCCGATCTACATCTATCCTCCTGCTTCAGTGACCACGTTTCCGCACCGTACATAGCTACGCTCCATATCAGAGTTTTTACGAGTTTTGTCTTAACATCCCTACTCAACGTCCCCGTCATCAACTCCTCCTCCTTGAGAAAGCCTCATTACCCATAATGATAATATTTCGGTCATTTGTCTTATTACTAGCGCACACCCTTGACTACTCAGAAGAAGTACAAGCATTCGTATTTCCTTTTTAAGTTACTCGTGTGATTACGTTTTGGCTGTTCCTTGAGTAACGTACATACTCCCAACTCAATAATTCTATCCCTTCAGGATTACTCGACAACGTAAAGAGTCTAACATACGATACAACTTTTATTTATTCATAATTACTAGATGGACTTTTACCGATTACTTGTGAACACCCTTCACTATTTTATAGGATGCAATCTTGTCTGTGAAGTGAACTATTCCCTTTCTGAAGTTCATCAGTGTTTACTGCGAGGTATGGCTGCTTAATGGCATTGGATTATGGGCCACTGATCTCGGCATGTGTGGATTGCCGCGGTTTTTAAAACCTGGTTATCCACTAGGTACCTGAATATCGAAATGTCAATATTCAATTTCAAATCGTTTACGAGTTGTCCACCGCGCCAATACGATCTCGACCAATACACTCAGCCAATCAAAAACCAATCTTCGGGTTGATTGCTGAGGTAGTGGTGTTGGTGTCTAATTACTACCGTTCATGATGTCTACTCTCCTCTCTTTCTAACTCGCTTAGCAAACATTCTCCCTCCTATAGCATCCTTCAACATCGCACAATGTCTATTCTAAACACCTTTTTACGAACAGAATGGTTTGAGGCGTCCCTTTGTGAAAGCGATTCATATCGTAAAAGAAAATACTTGGTTCTTCCACACATATTTTATTATGCACGAATTAAATTTCGACTTACAAAGTCATCACCAGGTGATGACTTGCGATGATGACTTTGTAAGTCGAAACCTAGGTCGTGCATAATAAAATATACTTGAAAGAACAAAGTATTTTCTTTTCCGACACTTTTTTACGTCTCCTTCGAATCTCCTCCACCGACTTCCACTTTTCCCCCGCCTGCCTAATATTTTTCTAGGAATACTTATTTTTTCCAAAAAAACTGGAGTCAACGTTCAGTTGAGTTGAAGTTTCTGATTTCAAATTCAAGTCGTGCTCCAAACACTGACAACTTAAGTAAAACGACAATCCTGACTGATGTATTTCAGAAGTTCGCTATTCATTCTTTTTCTTAAGCGATTCCAATTATTAAATTATCAAAATGCTGTCAGTATTTCATTCCTATAAAATTTGAGAATTTGGAGTAAACACGATAACCGATCGTCCTGCTCTGAATCATATCCTCCTACCTTCGTATTGAACTTAAAACTTCCAAATATTTAGTCTCATTTAATCTTGTTTTCTTTCATCATTTTCTTTCTCAGATACCTCGTAGTTATCGTCTGATTCCTTAGCCATTTCCTGCAATCCCAAACTGGAATGAGCTTCATCCGCAAACTTGACGTCATCGTCTACCCACCCACCTTCCATTTTCACCCAAAACCCCTTACCATAGCATTCCCACCACTACTTCTACGTACCTAAAACTTAAATGTACCGGTATGACAAAACTGAGGCATCCGAGCGCCAGGAAGGCGTATGTATCTACTTCTACACGATGATCCGGAGTTAGAGCAACAGCCAGGCATTCGATGAATAGAATGGTTTGAGACGTCATTTTTGGAAGCGATTCATATCTAAAAAGGAAATACTTTGATCTCCCACACATATTTTATTATGCACGGCCTAGATACTTCATCTGATGATGACTTTTTAATTTGAAACCTAAGTCGTGCATAGTAAAATATATGTGGAAGAACAACGTATTTTCTTTTCCGAGACAGGTATTCATTAACCAATAGAAGTTCATACAAACAGACTGATCAAGTGAAAAACGCCCCGAGAGAGCGCAAAGTTTGCTTTATAATTCTTCCCAATGCCACCTAAACACAAACCCGAGTTCCAGCAATCGAAAACATAACACATTACATTAACGACAACTAATAATTATTATTAACCAGGAGAATTTGATGGCGCCATTTTCAGCGGCATTCAATAGATCGATAAAAATATAAACCATATCGAGAAATTGGCATTATAAATGTCTAGATTCCGACACGAGGGTACCCACCAGCTCTGTTTCGCAGTTGATGGATCCAAAAGTTATTTTTACAGTTCAAAGAAAAAGGAAACAGAAACTGTCACAGTCAATAAAATTAAGAAGGGAACAAATAAACATAGGAAATTCATTTAGGGCTTATGTCACGTTTGCTCCTCAAATTAAACTTACGACTAAGAATATCGTCAATGGAGTAAATTGATACGTTGCATGGAAAGATGAGTAATCTTGTTCTTCTTCGAAATCAGAGACACCAACGGTATGGAGAGGTAAATTTTGTACTGACGACAGGTTAAGTGGTGATTACGTAAAGTCCTATTCAAAATGGACTCTCTCTGACAGTCACCAAGCCATCGATCAAAAGCTCTTCGTCGTGTAACTTGAGAATTCTGCAGTGGCGTTAAAGAACTAGTTGAAGAATTTATATGCGACGTGACTACTTCCAAGTTACAATAAACATTTTTTGATATTTAGGACAACCGTGGAAATATGAAGAAAAGGATATAGCAAAAGAGTTTTGAAAAGTTGTGAAAACTGAGTACAAAAAAATTAATTCACACTGGGATGATATTTTATACATTCGCATAAACGAGCTACTAGCTGAAATTGAGGAAGTTCAACTAACATACTAGTGACTACTTCAAATAGATACTTGATTCCTACAAGATTTAAAACTGATTTCAGGCGTCATACTCGGATTCAACGCCCGCAGAAACACTTTTGAATCAAGCCATTACTATGCCTCGACTTTTAAGATGGTCAAATCAACAGAGATAACATTCCTATAAGCCTATTTTTTGACTCGTCATAGATTCGAGAAAAATTCTATCCGTCCATGTCCGTTTATTTCGATTAACCAAAATGTACTAATTTTTAAGTATGATTCATACCTTTACTATACACGTCGCTTTTATTTTCAATAAAAGACGAACGACGCTAAAAGATTTTTTTAAAGCATTGTTACGTGAGTATCCCCGCGTAATACAAAAGAGAAGACGACTTTCACTATTGCCATATTCGGCTTAGAAAGTAGCGTGAATCATTCACTGTTTCTTTCTCTTACATTGGCAATAGGTTGGTCGTCACCATTTTCACTCAAGTAATAACTTGGCAATTATGAAAAAGTAATTACAACTACATGCAATAAAAACACAGAGTAAAGAACTTCGAACGAGTTTTTGGAATTATGAAAACGTTCCACCATATGACGCCAGGTTCGTTTACATAACTTGGAACAAGTATGACAAGAAATTTAGAAATTTCTCCAACGTTACCCAGTGATTATTAAATTCAATTTTTACTATGGATTACGACTATAAACATAAAGAGTTACAAAAATAAGTTTTTTCTTCTGGATGATGAAATATTCGCAAAATTATTGTATGGCTTATCCGAAGTGACATATTCCTTTAAAATTCGATGAATTCCCGGGAATAGCATAAACAACGGACGATTAGAACTGGAATGTAATGGAAAATCTTTTTGCTAGCATATATCTGACTTGTAGGAAGAATATGAGAAATAAGAATAGATTGGGGCCCTGAAAACCCGACTCCGGCACGGACTCGTGTCATCTGACGCAACGAGGACCCCCGCATGAGTAAGAAAGCACCAAATTCGGCCAAACGCATGCTCCTCCATTGAAGATGGCACCTTAGTAAAATCGTGACTATTACTTCAAAGCTCAAAATACAGGACAGTCAGCAGAGCGGTGAAAGTATTTTCGGTAAACCACACAGAACGATACAAAATCATTATAAAATCTAACTTGAGAACCCTCACATTTTCATTCAAATTTATTCAAAATTTAATCATTGTTTACTTTTTTAGCTTTACACGCCCTCGAGGCATCTAGTGGGTATTATGTAGATGGAGATGTCTGGAGATAATCTGAAGAGTTATCACGAGTTGAGTATCAGATGATATCGTCATACATCCGATTGAATTGACCTCAAGAGTGCTTCATATCAAATTATATGGATAGCACTCCTTTCCCACCAATAGAAACATTAGTAAGTAATTTATGTAGAAGAATGATGATGACCTGAGAGGCAAGAGTGGTCATGAAATAGTCCATCAAAAGATATCTGGCGGAGGAAAACCACAGAGGACACGTATGAGAATACGATGACAAGTTTATTGACGTGTTCTGCGTCCGAACATAAATGAATTCCCTATTAGAAAGAACCGTTGAAGGCAAAAATTATGTCTGCGTAAAAATGATTCTGTAAAAATATATAAGAGTTACACTAAATTATTTGCATCAGGTAGGGGAGACGGGTTAGTTGATACAGGGGCAATTTTGTTCATCTTAATTTTTAAATATCCTTAAAATGTTTACTTCATCGTATACGCTCAAATTTAAAAAAATGCGATAGGAATTTATGGTAAGTGAATTTTATAAAAACTGCAACCTTTAACGAGCACAAATTAAAAAAAAACGAGTAATTCATACTATTCAAGGTATTTTAGGTATGCCTTCCGGTGAAAGCGTAGACACAGATGCTAGAATTAACCTGGATTTATTCACTCCGCAAAGATGTTCCGATGATAGGATTTTTAAAAACCTGAACTTGCTGATAAAACTAACCAGGCGTTGTTACGGCGACGGTCCTTGATAAGCATAGGTGCCAAATTTCGCCGAAATCTATACACGCTCAAAGGTAGACCAAAACCACTTGAGGAGAGAAGATCCCATAAGGAAACCAAGGTGCAGTGGTCACGCAAATGAGATTTCGGACGGAAGACCTATTAGGTCGTAAGGGAGGCAGATTTAGACGGTAAAATGGAGGACTGCAGTCAACCAATCTTCGAACTGAAATATTCGCAAAATAATAATAACGGTGAATTCAAGATCTAAGGAGACGTACACATGTATACCTATCAAAAGCAAGATCGAAAGAAAAGAGCAAATGGACGATAAACAATAATAACAAGAAAAAACCAACGGAAGACGCGAAAGCGTTCTAAAAACCACAGAGATAGCTAAATTTCGTGCGCTGCGATACCACCGTTGGACGTTGAACTGCCATGTTTGTGTTTAATTTAAAATGTTTTCATTTCAACATGACATTTGCCGCTGGGGAAATCTGAAAAGCACGCACCGCCGCAGGTAGAAAAATATAACGAATAACTCAACGAGTCTCTGAAATTCGTGAGGATAAGTGCTTATTTTTGCGTGGATAAAATTTCGGTTCGTTTAAAAAAAATCATGCACGCGGTTCCAGCTGAATAACTTTGCAATAGCCTCCCCCATTATGACGGAAGATTATGACACATGTGGCCAATGGGATTCGTCACATCGATATTGGGAGAGTGGAATACGGCTCCGCTTCGTCCACGAGATGACCACGATTATTTCCAGATGGAAGATGGATGGGCCTGCCCATCAGAGGGCATTTAAACAATAAGCGATTGGGAAACCCATTCACTTAGATGACGGACGCCACCGGTATTACAGCTACGACGAACTGGGCATTAGACCAAAGTTACGCCATGATCTAGGGCAGAGTTTCTCAATCGTTCTTAAACCGCGGAGAGAACTAACTAATCCGCTCTCCGACCACCTTCATTGAACCATATCAAGAGGAAGCATCAGAACATAAGGCAAATTTAAAGAAGATTCATATTTTTTTACTTATCTGTGCATGAATGTTATTCTGTAAGGGTGCAAAGCACTCTGAACACAATTCTGACTAAATCTTCCACAAATCGTACAGTTCTAGGCTTAAATTTTCTAAAGTTAACAGTTTCAGGCTTAAGTTTGTCGAATTCCTTCATGATGAGGGTAAAAATAAGGTAAAGTTTACACTTCCACACACTTTTAATGCAATACGACCATGGTTTCGATGCTGCGGATTTTTCGCGGCGATGCACGAAATTTTTCAACTTATATAGTCAGAAAAGAAAATTTCGTTGTATTGTTACCTGATGATGATCCGCAGCATCGAAACCATGGTCGTATTGCATTAAAAGTGTGTGGAAGTGTAAACTTTACCTTATTTTTTACTCTCCCTTAAATTTTCTATTTTGGAAAAGGTACAAAATAAAGAACATGTAATTTCCGCTATTTTATTATCATGACCCAGCTTTCGATTATTTGAGTCAGCTAAAGATGACCCCGAGAGTCAAAACCCAGATCGTGAAATAGAATATTAGTGGATATTACAGGTGTTTCCATCTGTTCGTTCACAAAAATCCTTCCAAACTTGGCACAAATTATTCTTTAAAAATGATTCCAGTTTTCACGGAGAACGGATATCTCCAAAAGTGCTAGAGCAGGACTGGGATTGGCGACATTACTCATTATCGAAGCAGGTCACACTGTCGTACCAACCTTTAATTTGAATTGTAGAGCGGTACAGTCCCGATACTCGAGGCAAGATCCCTCGATTGAAGGCTTCTTCTGACCGCACTGAAGGTACGGAGAAGAATTAAGAAAATAAGTTAGAGAGAGAGAGAGAGAAGAAAAAATCGAAGGAATTTTATAATTGTGAAGGAAGAGAGAAATATGCTGGGCGGAATTCGGCGAAGGCAGAAAAATCGAATGGGGGGGGTATTAAAGATAGAGCATTTTTGTTGGCCGTAATAAGAAATTGTTGAGGGACGTGAGGGAAGAGACAGAGCCTGCGGGATAGAGGAAGGAAAATAACACACTTTTTGGATGACACGACGGATGGTAGAATGTATGAAGAACTGAAGAAAGAAATGTGTTGGTTGATTGTTATGTACCGTCCGAACCATCCGACCGTCTTTAGGTACCACACGGCACCTGAGTTTTCTTATGGGACCGAGAAAATTACTATGGCCCCAAATTACATTTATAGATTCGACCACTAGAACAAAATAAAAGCGCCACAGACGGATTCAAGTGTTCACTCTTACCTCGAACAATACGCAATCATAACAAAATGAAACCCATGCGCCCGAATATTTTGATTTGAAAACTAAAATGAGATGATTGAAAACATGCCATTTATTGCTTATAGACATGTATACGTGTATTTACAAGAATGATTTTGTACATTAGCTATATATAATTCAAAAGCAGGTAAGAACTAAGATTTCCACACGTATGGCTGGTGCCCTAATACCCCCGCCACACGACCCTGCAGCGGGCTTGCGGGGTACGGTGTGGATATACTAGTAGATAGATCGATTTGATTTCCTCTGACAGCATTATAATAAACAAAAAAATAACAATAATAAAACCTTCCTACCCTATATTCTTTTAAGAACCCCAATAAATTACCTCAATATTCACACCCTGCCTCAAAAAGATTGTAAATCCGAAAGAGTAGTTATTAGCCTCACTACCTTACGACAGACGGCCTCTGACACTATTGTGATTGGATTCCACGCATTTGGATTCTCCTGAAATCATGTAACGTTGCAGTACAACTGTTTTTCAGACACATGGAAACGCCCTCTGAGCGGTGGAAGGTTCGGAAGCTTTCCTTGTTGGAATTAATTGCAGGATGGAAATGAAAGCAGAAATTGCGTCATCCGTCGAGCCACAGGTTCGGTCGGTGGAAAATTGGAATGGAATAAAATATTGCGAAAAGAATTTTTAAAAAGTAACCAATCGATTCGCCGCAACATGCAACTAACAATCAACGACAATAAGACGGGAGATGCAGCGTTTTCGAAACTATTTTTAACCCACTAAGACTGATTTACGGAAAATTAGCATATAAAATCTACCCTTTCCCATAATTTTTATTAATCTTTGACTTGGCGGAGGCGTAGTTTAGTTTGCAGAAATTAATTTCTTTTAGACCTGACATTTATAAATTTCAATGAAATTCATTAAAATTCTGACGTAGATATTCCATATTATTTATAAATATTTTTTCTAAGAAAATGCGTAACTTCCGGAGATTCTCCAAGGATTTGAAGGTGCGTAAATACCGCACACTTACCTACTCATCGAAATTGAAACTCGTTAAAGCTACAGGGTTCGTCCGAAAAATAAGTGTACTGAGCTCAGGAAAAAAAATTTCTTACACTTTTACATATCTTAAGCTAATATTCCTCAAAATAGGACCCTTGTGAGTCGATACACTTGTTCCAGCGGCGTTCCCATTCCTGGAACGCTCCCGCGAAGGCATCATCAGGAACCTCTCGAAGACACGTCGTCACGGCCTCTTTGACGGCGTCCAAAGTCCCGTATCGCGTTCCTTTCAAACTCCTCTTTATCTTCGGGAACAGAAATGTTCTCTAAAAAATGAGGATCATTTTTGCAGTGATCCGCAAGTTGTGTCGCGATTTCCAAACGATTGAGTCTTTGATCATCACTGAGCACTTTCGGCACCAACTTTGCACAAATTTTTCGCATCTGTAATTGGTCCTTAATAATCTCGTGCACTATTGTTTTTGGCACATTACACTGCTCTGCTATCATCCGAACACTAAGACGACGATCAGAGTTCAGTGCATCGCGAACTTTTCGCACATTTTCGTCGGTGAGTGTCGTTGATGGGCGTCCAGGTCGTGGTTCGTCGTCGACCTCTTCTCTGCCCTCCACGAACATCTTGTGCCACCGAAAGATCATGTTTCTGGACATGGCTGACTCCCCGTAAGCCTGGTTGATCATACCGACAGTTTCGGTAGACGATTTCCCAAGCTTGACCGCAAATTTGATGGAATAACGCTGCTCCAAAAACTTCGGCATCGCGTTCCGTGACGTGGGTCGAGCGTGGAGGTTCGCGTTAACAGAGCTTCTCGCTACACCACAGCTCAGAGCCGACTGCCTTTTTCAGCGTCGCTTGCCAACATGCCCCCCTCCAATCGCAGCCCGTCAGAGCGGTGCTGGGCGCACCTGGAGCGGCGGGAAAATATCAGTACAATTATTTTCCGGACGAACCATGTCTGTTGGTGGATCCCAGAGCACCAAAATGTTTCGCACTAGCACCAATACGAATATTAAAATAAAAGAGTATGATATTGCACTATGCTTATACAATTATAGTTTTAATAAATTTTTGTTACAAATATTGCACATAAGAAGCCGAAATGCAGTGTAATACATTGCCCTGGATATTGTTTTTAAATATTTATTCAATATTTGCAAATCGGTGGATTGCGGTAGTCCACGGGGTAGAGCGTTGGACTACTGACCAGAGGGCCCGGGTTCGATTCCCAGGATTCTCTCTGGGCACCCCAAGCCATGTGATTTTTCGGGTACCACATCTTCCTGGGAAACCAGTACAGGGAAAGGAACTGGCCCCCCTACCCTGATGTGTGAATTTTACACTCCGTCGGGCTCAGTACTGGGTGAGCTCTACACTCTACCTTCACCTACCAAATTGACCTAAGGGTTGATTACTGTGTTTATTATTTATTCTAAATCAGTAGATGTCTACAAAGACTCCTTAGGTGACTAGTACACCCTATCTGATATTAGATAACTACTTCCTACACTTTCTCTTGCATTGACGCCCCTTTGACATTATCAGTGAGCATAGCAACGATGCCTCCGTCTGCAACATTGTCAGCACGTTAGTCAAAAGGTACACTTGCCTATACCCACCTATTCTATACCCGAAGCACTGTGTTATCAGCGACAGATGTGTTTCTCCATAAACTTAAAATCCTAAGGATTCAAAAGGGATCTCTTTCATCTTACATAAACTGTTACATGCGGTGTGCGAAAAATTCCAAGGTAATTTTAACGAGAAAATCCATAACAGGCGCTATTCAGCAAAAGTCAATAACAATTATTCACGATTTTGAGGGAAAAACATGACTGACGATATTTGATTTCTAAATGAACATAGTACCCCGCCAAGCCGCGTGTGGCGGAGTGTTTAGGGCACCTGCTACCTCTATAGATATTAGAAAATGAAAACCAAATGATGGTCAGACGTAGCAATGAAATGACATGGGTGGATAGATTGCTAGCCATCGGGTTACATCAGCGGACCTTCCAAGACAACCACCATAAATAAAAAAACACACATTAATTTTCTTGCTGTGAACCTCAACAACGAGAAAATTAAAAACCCGCCAACCGCCATCAAAAACAAATAAAAATATTCCGAACGAATATACGTTCAACTAACGCACTCACCCGCTTGTCCGCCATGAAAGACGACCAATTCGTCCCACGAACACAGCTTCTGAACTGCGTTTTTTTACGACCGTAATACTTGTTCTTCCTAGCGCACTAGCCCAACAATTCGATCTCCCCCCTTCCGTCCCCGCCACATACGCGTTTATTACTCGACGACTTGCGTGCCCGCTAGTTGCATCATAAATCCCATTGCTCATTCATTAGCCGCGAGGAAAATTTCGCTTATCCGCAAGCCTATCGAACCGACGGAGGTCAAGTGCAAACGCATGCGAGCGAGAGAGGGCACAGTTTTCATTGTGCAGCGTCCCAGCCTTCCCTGATCCCTGCAAGTTACTACTATCTCTATAGAAAGATTTATGACCCATTATATGCTCATACGATACGCGCGATTAGCCGAAAGGAAATCCATCGGAAAGCGCTGGAAAAAACACCTCGTCCGAACAAACCAAACAAAAGGTAAAATCGACCAGTGACAAACGGTAGCGCAGCAGAAAAAAGCAAGTAAATTGTTTAACATCTACCCATAAACAAAATAACCGCAACATCCTGCAAGGTCGTTGGACGGGCAGTATTTAGGCCATTAGTCTGTGCATTAATACGTACTTAGATAGAGGCATATTCAAAAAGTAATGGTCGTTTTCTTATATTTAAATATTAGCGGTTCACAATAAAGCATTCGCCATGCAGCTACAACTCTTGATTGTTTCTGAAGCCACTGAAGACTTCAAAAATAGCCGCACAAATGTTCACGATGAAGAGCGGAGTAGGCAGGCCCAGGATCCAGACCGATGACATCTTTCAACAAGTGGACCAAGAACTGCGACCTGGTCGATGATTGTAGATTAACGCTCTAGCTGATATAGTATTTCCTCTTGTTGACTGCACTACTATTTACGCGTTTGCTACGAAAAATCTCGGGTACTACAATTTGTGTGCAAGGTGGGTACCGAAAATGCTAACCAGCCAGAACAAAGAATCTTAAGCGGACGAGCGTTTATGGACCGCTATCGACAAGACGGAGATGACTTGACCTTGCACCTAGCGACTATTTTCTCTTCTTGAACTTGATACAGTGGCGTGGTGGACAACGGTTTAAAGACAACGAGGAACTCAAGACCCCAGATGTTAACTGGTTCAATTCCCAGGCGGCGAACTTCTATGCTGAGAGATTAAAGAAGCTGTTGTAGTATAACAAAAAGTGCTTGGAATTGAAAGGAGAATATATAGAAAAGTGAAATAGGTTTTCAGGAAACTAAAACCATCAATTAAAATTTTTTCTAACAAATGTATTTTTTTATAAACAAACGGACCTAATTTAAAATAACTCTCGTATACTATAGGCACATAAAAAGAGCACACATACATCCCTATCTACATTATGCAATTACGGGTTTGTGCTCGAGTAAAGATTTCAAATGTGCCTTTTTAAATAAAACTATTCGGGCGTAAATGTTCGACTGTGTAATGATTGTGTATCGTGCGTGGGAGGAAACACAACTTGAATCTGTAGGTAATATCGTCTGTTCTTATACCCCAATAATCCAATCTGCCAGCATAACGTGGGGTAATAAGAATTCCTACGGTGTCGCAAGTAAACTCGAGTGTTCTGTAAAATTCTAAGTCTCAGTCTTGTCAACTCTCTTCATAAACCAAGGGGCTTCCAACCTAATTCTTCCAACATACCCGTCACGCTCTCTTATCGTAGCAATTTTTAACAAAATTAGCGCAATTGTGTGGTATGGCGAGTGTTAAGAGTAAGTACCGATTCAAGTGGCGATTAATTATAATGATTTGACAATAAACAAGAGGTAATAATTCATTCAGTGAACAGCTGGGGACAAAAAGTGGTCAAATGTCATTTAAGGAAAAAAATAACACTTTCGTATAGTAATGAATTTAGTATGACCCCATTGTGCTTTGTTACACAACAGGAGAAGAACAAACTACTTTCTTGCCTTGACCCTAGATACCTTGCACCTCAATATTCATGTGTATCGAAAATCAGTGGCGCTTTGAGTTTTTCGAGCGCGAAAGGCGTTCATCAATTTTTATCCGTTTTTTAGCAATAATACGTGATTCCAATGCATGTCAGCTTACGTGAGACGCGGTCTTGGAACCCCTTTTCCCGATTTCAGATCGCTTTCTTCTTGAAGGGCTTTGTTTGTCCTCCTTAGAAAAAACATTTATCCAGGTGCGACCCTGGGAGGTGAGTAATTTTCCATTTTTTCGTCGTTTTGACAAACATGGGACATTTTCATAAGACCTTAATGGTCGGTGCTGAAAAACATTTTTATGGAAACCTTGAAAACGAGATTCCGATCAACTAACCTTGACTTTTTGGCCATGTGATTAATTATTCTTCGAATTACTTTTCGGGTTCGGAAGCTATTCGACCTTACAATCTCCATTAAAACACTATGATCTAAATGAACGAGAGGTGAGAGATCGAGGGCAATGTCTTTAATGTCGTCACTAAACTACATACTTAATATTGATATTTTTTCCGATAATTTTACTACTTTTATTACTGATAATTGTAATGTTTGCTCTTGTAAAGCTGCGTGATAGATCCCCAACCATAGAGGTCGAATTTTATTAAGAGGGAAGACACGCTTCCGCGCATTACCGCATGGCAACTTTCCAGTTTGAGAAATTTCTGACATCTCATTACTTACAGTCGAATTACAGGTCCTCAAGAGTAATGATCCTGGCCTCACCCCACGCTCAGTGCACCGAAAATACTTACGATTCAAACAAACTTTTCTACCAAAAGATAATTCAAGTATTGCTACAATGAAGTTTTAAATACAAGCATAAAACCGCTATGAGTATTAATGCAATTATTATAAAAACGCTAGGCACATTCGTCGATCTCAATCCATCGGTCCTGTTAATTCCATATCGAGCGACTTTTACCACGGAGCATGCAAAATCGACTGTGGGTCCAAATAGGAAGGATTTCCTAATTAGGCACTGTAGACGGGATTAATGGAAAAGATTATCCTTATTGGTATTCAGCCGGTTAAGATAAGTTTTGGATGGTCACAGGATACACAATAGCACGACAATTCTCTAGTAGTAGTTTTGTTTGGGAGACGACCGACAGCTAAGGTCATTTGCGAATTCCTTCGTTTCTCCTAGCAAAACACAACCTGAGATCCAACACCAATATAAGCCCCTATTTAATTTCCCACCTCTCCTTCCACCCTTCATTTTCCCCAACAAGCCTTTCCTATTCCTACCCCTATCATTCTCCACTATACCAAAGTTTTCAACATCCCATTGCCAACCAAAATGTTCTGCATCCATCTGTCGAAGGTATGTGGATTTTAATTAAAAAAAAGATTTGAATCATGGTATCTTTTCAGGTTAATCGGAGATTGGGAGCACAGCTGTGCTTGCGCTTAGTTTCTGGGTCCATCCGAAATCTACCTTAACCGGTAGCCTACAGCTACGGATAAATAGTAATAATCCCATTGCTCCTGGTAAAAAAAAGTGCCGAATGATTTTCCCCCGCGGTATGTAAAAACTCGCCTGTGCATCCATGATATTTATTTCAAAGACTGCTTTTAGGCGATTGTACAGGGAAGTTGTAATAATTGAACGCGAACGGGAGAATTAGGATTGCCACAAAGGGGCCATCTAAATGCAGTGGCGGCAACCTCATGAAATTCAGAAAATCGGACAGTCGTTTTCTGAAGGACGATATTTTGTGGACTCTAAAGGAATGAATTTCAGTATCGCGCGGACATAACTTACAGCCCAGCATTTCGAACTAAAAATAAATAGGGCTCATTAAAAATTCTCTGCACGACTTGTAGGACAAAAGTGATCGATTTCAATGGTGACTAGATGTGGGTGTTATATACCGACATGGGAGGAATGTGATATTATTACTGAGAGAAAGATTCGTGCAACTGAACTCGAGCTTTGGACGTTAAACTTACATTTTCATTCATTTTACATCCTATGCCATTTTTCGGGTACCAGATCTTCCCGAGAAACCACAACAAATACCATCGAGAGAATGTTGTTTTTTAAGTATCTAACTGCGCATATTTTAGCAAATCACTAATTTTTCCATCACCGCCAAGCCACGCAGGAAAGCTCGATTCCCCTTAAAACCGAGTCGAATTGCTGGGCTCTTCTTTACTGGACTCAGGGAATCATCCGCTTCCCACTTTTTTTTGCGAAGAACGAGGCCAGGTGTGCGAGGATCAGCTCCCGGAAACATTTTCAGAGCCGGTTCGGACCCGTTCCAAATCGAATGACACGACGCAAGACGACCAAACGGGAAGAGAACCTTATTTTTGCAGAAAACAAAAAAAATGCATGGAAGCGAGAAGACACAAACGAATCCGTAAAATCCTCATATACACAAGGGAGTTATCTCGAAACCGATCTACTTTTCTTTTATAGAATAGCATATCGATTCAACTTGATTAGCGAATCGCATCTACACATTCTCAACCAGAGATCGTGATGCTGCAGTGCTGGCAACGCAGAAATCAGCTCAACAATCGAGCATTAAATAAATTATGAATGATTATTTGTGAATAAAAACTACGTCTATTACTAGTACAATCCGAATTATTTTATCAAAACATTCGAACCCACTCGTAGGACGACCTGAACTCGGCCTAGGTCGATAGTGAACAAGTATGGAAGTGAGTGTGGCAGGCGTCAAGGATCACCTTATAAGGAAAACCTCACGCGTAATCTTCGCTGAACAAGTAAATACTTGAGCCGTGAAATAATCAGCACTGAGCGTCCAGGATCGGACATTGAACATCTGACATGCAGCCGAAGGTCTTATTGCATGACTTAAATTACTGATATCAGTAATGAAATCAGGATATTCAAATATTCTCCAAACCTATGGCGCCAGGTCTCGGAGGAATCCTTTTATGCAACCAAACATTCCTTAATACTTTCGACTTTTGCGCTTGCGCTAACGCTTTTGTTTTTAATGTGGCCGACAAATTCCAGCGAGCATTAAGTATTCGCCATGTCAGATTCCATCTTTAGTTCTGACGAGGAAATTGTGGTGGTATTGGAAGCATTGTTAATTTCCAAGATTTGACAATGCCGAAACCGGGGGAAATCTGAGAACAGAATTGCAATGGTAGGATAGCGTTAAGGAACGGAGCTGGTGTTTTGGCGATGGTGCGCTGTGAACTGTTGACTTAAGACATTTGCAGCTAGAGAAGTGTGTCCCCAGATTATGAATTTTAATATTATTTAATCTTTGTACGAATTCTTCGTCCAAAAACACCATTTTGAGACAGATCGCGAAAAAATGGGATCCAGCGCCACGATCGATAGTCTCTTGAAACAACCCTCCTCTCATCTGTGATTAGCTATTGGATTCAAGAATCTGATAAAAAATGTATCGTTCTTATTCCTCTTTTCACAAATGAAAATCAAACTTAACTCATTTTACAAATACGATCCCCCTTTTGATACAATTTTTTTTCAATTTCAACCAAACTGTTTAGAAGTCCATAGAGTTATAGTTCGACATTTTATCGACTATATATTGGGCGCCTAAATGCGTCGTTGACTTTAGGTGGCGTCCCTGAGCTACTAGAGCAAATACGATACGACATACAAACAAATACGAAATCATCTCCAGGCCACTTCAAAACATCATCTTGCGCAATTATACGTCCGACTGAATTTCAGGGGAAAACGAAAGTTTTCATTTACCTTCCACGAGGTTTTCCCTTAATAAGAAAAGTGAGGCGAGAAACTGGTGGCTGTAACCATGAGGAAACAGGAAAATGCTTCTCCCCTCGCGGTTCACATTATTAGAACGGATTTTCAAACAAAAACAAATTAAGTTTAGACACCGCGCACAGGGAAATCAAACCAAAAAACTGCTATCACCTAAATTATTACCAGTAGCACATTGACATGAGAAACAAATTATATACGTTAATAAACCTTTAATTTTTCATTTAAAAGTATATCACACACAGACTGTGTGCATGTGAATCATACAAAGGACCTTGGAGGGATGAAAGTGCGACACCTCGATGCAAATCAGGGGTGTATTGATCAAGTTTTTTGTGTATTGAAAGGTGATATTATCCAATACCATATGATAAGGACAGACATATTGCCTTAAGCGTAAATTAGTTTGTAAGTTTACCTATCAGAGGCCAAACAATATATTTTTCTTTAAAGATTGCCAAAGGTAACGTTATTTCCTAGATAACGCTTTGACCGATGTGAATATTTCCGACACGAATTTATTACAGAAAATATAAGAATCAAGGAACCTCTCGAATATCGTTCGCAAGGGGGGAGGATCGATCTTTCATTCACACCCCTCTCCCTCCTTCCAACTACCACAGTTGACGATAGTTAAAAAGTATAAGGAATGCCAAGTCTCACTGCCGGATGTTCAATTTGTGTGTATCATATTACAGGGTAGTGAGGGGAGATGCTCAATATTTGAGCCTTAAAAAACTCGAGGAAAAGTATAGTGAAAGCAAGGGCGATTAGAGCAGGGGGGCTCGATCATTTTTAGGGTCTCGTTTAGGACAGAGAGAGTAAGATGACGGTTGAGAGTCTTAAAATTATTCGGATTGCTGGTAAGATACATAATAGCTCAAATTAACACACAAAATACAATAATGTTCGTATCACAAATACTTTTGCAATACATTATGCACTCTGATTTGCAGTAGGAATAGGAATATTTTCTCGTGCGTACCTAGAAGAAAATCTTTTATTTTTCATTATTATTAGTACTCAACCGTTTAAGGTACAGGTACGTTTTGGCTAAACAAAGACTGAACTACGTTACATGTATTCACCACTATAACAAAAGCAACCTGACATCCGTCACTAAAATAAACACGTCTTCAATTCCACATACATATTTAATCCCTTCATTCCGTCAAACATTCCTATCCTTTTCCTCCCCCTACCTCGCCGCCCAAACGTCCTCTTCCTCATCACAGTCTTCAACATCCCATTCCCAATCAAAATGCTCTGCATCCAACTTTCTTTTTTTTTTTATATTTTAGTACCCATCAGCCACTGCCACACTAGGGTGTGTGGCAGGGAGTGACAACATACCAGATTAATTTTGACCCGAATATGACCCAAAAGCGGTCGGACAATACGAAAGAAAGATAATCTGCCTCCTTCCATTATAATAAAAGGATGGTTAATGCTCCCACTTTTAATACACCGACCACGGATTCGACAGTTGGTTCGACGGACCTTGGTTACGGAACATTGTGTTGAAACCACGGAGTAAACCAACAGTCGGTATATTAAATTTCATTTGTTCTTCCCTTTTACTCTTATTAATTTAAAAACAAAATGCTAACACAAACAAAAAAACGTCTGCAACGTAAATACCAAATTCAATAGAAAACTGACATTCAGGCCAAATGAACAAGACTGAGAGCGAATTCTCGGCAAGAATACGAAGATTTCTGTAGTAGCAAAAAAATGGTGAGTACTTAGCCCAGACAACGAACGTTTTAGTTATATGAGAATGCCAGTAAGGGAAATATAATTCGAGAGAAATATTACGAATTCATGTTTTAATCAATGACTTCTCTTTATTCTAATAGTAGTCGTTTTTAGGGTAGTAGTTTTTACCGACAGTAATTTGACCTACAGCTCAGGTCACTTGAGCCATTAGGGATGGACAGGAAAGGATGAAGGGTGGAGGGAAACCCGGAGTCGGCATTAGCCTGCTCTTAGCGAAAGGGCCCGCAGCTTAACGTCCCATCCGACGGACGACGTACTCACTCAAAGTGCCCTCCACAAAGCACCTCAAGTAAGGATCGGGATACCACTGAAAAATATCTGTAGTCACCGGGATTTGAACCCGGGCCCTCTCGGTGGGAAGCCCGTACGTTAGCCACCGCACCATCCCGATCCACCTCTTTATTCCAAACCGCTACAGTTCTCAGATAAGATCATGGACAGTGGTTATTTTCAATAATAATTAAAATGTTTTCTTGATAACCCGCATTCGCACAGAATTTGCTTAAAATGCAAAGGCCTTACATTGATGCCCTTATCATCGATTCATGAGTGACATCATGGACTGGCGCATCCGCTCAGTAATGCACGTAACACCATAGGAACAAATTAGAGAAAAGTATTCATTTCACTCTGGTTGGCAACAGCCCAAAATATACGCCAACTTAAAAAAATATGTTACCATTGAACCATGCATTAGTTTCATTGCATGAACGATTTAATTGATCATTATTTTCGACATATTTTATGGAAATAGGAGCGAAGTATTCCCCACGTTGCCCAGAGATCGGGTCACGAGGATTTAAGAATGATTCTGTGGCATATAGTCACTCTTGAAGACCGAATGGGGGGGACGAAACACGTCTCGACCCAGAGTGCGCACGGCATGGCTGTATCCAGTGTGGGGCAAACTCTGCCGAAAGTTTCGACGGCTCTTGCGACGCGGGCCCCTTCGAATTAAGCAGCGTCCTTGTTTACAGAAGATCGGTCATCGCATTTGCATTCCACGCTCATTAATTCGGTAACCAAGCGGAACCGGAAATACCGTGTTTATATTAAAATACTCGACTTACGGGTTTCCGGGAACACATACTCTCGATTTGTCTGCTGCATTTAGTGATGGGACTGCACGCCAATTCGAGCTCATAATATTCCTCTTTCTACAAGAGCTCTAATCTGATATTAACACGAAAAAGATCTAGTGAAAAACATATAATGATAAGGCGTGAATGATATGGAAACTAATTTGTACCTTTGTACTATTAACTTCCGCTACGCCACTGTATTTCCATAATCCGGTTTCCATAAAGTTTAGCAACATCCTTCATTTCTATCTTTCAGCGAGATTTTGAGGTACGCCTTGAACATTTTGATTTGCATCGCAATTTTGAGTCACGAAAGCACACTAGGGGAAATGAATAGTAGTAAATAATATCCACCTACCGTTAATTCACTCATTCAAGATATTCTAACTATGAAAGGTAATTTTTGGACGGTCCATCACCACTACAATCTTTATACGTATCATGAGAACTTTGGTTCGTTTGCCCAACATCATTTTCTTCTTCATTTCTGCTCAGCATCTAGCTGCCTCCATGTTGTCTATAAAGCCTACTTATATACAAGTACATACTTCCTCTACCTCGCTAACCCAACTTCTTCCCTCTAACCCTGTCTTCAACATAACACTACCTTGCGATATTTCCCCCACCCACTTTCTCTGCCTTTTTCGGATTTTCCTCTGCATATTCCTCTCTTTAACTTTGCCCATCCTATTTAAAACCTCAGCGTTTGTCTTCTCTCAGGCCAAATTATTTTGTTAATTCTTCGCCACACCCACGTCAAAAAACCTCCAAAACCCAAAACCACGCTCGTTCTCTTCCCATAAAGACCACGTCTCACATTCATAAAGAGTTACACTCCATATTTTAGTCTGAACAAATCATTTCTTCATGTCTTCACTTAGTATCTCTATTGTTAATAATTAGCCAAAATCAACAGCCGATTCCGTTGGCAAGGAAATTCGCAAGTTACTCAGGTTTTTGTAAACTTCCAGCAACACTCGCAGGCGAAAGGTGAACTAATTTTGACAACCAACTATTAAAAATTTAATTATGACCATATGTAGTATGTGGGAAAGGAATCGCAGAGGAAAAGAAGGTCCCGAACGAACGAATTCATTGCGGTGCCAAAAATCTTAGTCTTGATGTGATTCAGAATGCTAACAGGGAAGATGGATTGTTGAAATTTATTAACCCTGGAGTCCTTCACCCTTATTGTTACCTAATGGTGGTCAAATCGGCTGACATACTGTGGGAGCCCTAATGATCCTCTCAGAATTAAATACTGGAGCCCTGGACCTTTCTAAATTCCTCTAGTCTCGCAATATCCCTTCGTGACTGGGATCGTTTCAACAAAAATGGCAATGAAATTGCATGTTTACCCCAGGCAATTTTTATTCCCTCACGACCCGGATTTCGTTGGTAAAATGACCTGGTGATGATGCTTTACGGAGAATCGAGGGTCGGGAGTGAAAAGATAAATGCCTGAGGAGTTTCCGTTTCTATTCATGTCGATTTAATGCAATTTAAACTCGACATAATCTTCAGCCACACAAACACACACGAATTAAAATGACCTGCGTTTAAGCTAACAATAAAACCTTCCGCCACTTCTCACCTCGCAGTTGAAGTAGGTGGCGAATGAACAATAATAAGTCAATATCCATTTGTACCAAAACAAATAAGAGATATTTATGTCCTACCTTCACGCAGATGAAAATAGCTGGGAACAGATAATTTACTATAATCTACTCTTTTACCATTTTGGCTTCATCCTTTGAACTTATAAACACATCTACGTAGCTGTTAGTGTTTTCGTCAACACAAATACATCTATAAATACTTCGCAACTCGTCGCAAGGGAGTGATGTGAGGGGTGTTAAAACAACAGCCAAATATGTATGCATGTATCTAATTCAGACTTCACCACATCAACGTCACTACATAAATATAACAACATTATAGAACGCATACATTGGAATAAATTGACGGGTCGAAATTGATTAAATTATCATGCCGGTCTTGCCATAACAAAAAGAGAAATATCAACTTTTGTATGCGTGCCCTCTCGTCAAAGGTGCAGTTCAAAACGGTTTAATTTTCATCGGAAAAGATTGAAAGCGAACGATGCAACGAGTAGAGAGAAATGAGAGATTTATTTGTCATTTTCGACACTGGCCACCTCATGACAGGATGCGGCCAGTGAGAGAAAAAGCTTCCCCGGGCTTCTAATAGCACAGTCCACACATAATGCCGCCGCTGGATGGCCTTGAAACGCGAGACTTTCGCCGAACGACGGGCACTCGCGAAGCGGGGAGGGATGGAAAGCGGTTTGGGAGGGGGCGGGGGGAGGGGCTGAAAGGAGAGGAGGGTGGCTGCGGGGGGAGAGGAGGGGCGGAATGGAGAGGGGGAGAAGGTGGGGGGAAGAGGGCGGGGAACACTCGACCATGCATCTTCTTCATCCCTTTCACCTCTCTTCCTAAGCTACCCACACCCCCCAACCCATTCCCTCTACCCCCGAACCCCATCCCCCTTTTCTCCCTCGGCCGCCTCTTCCGTCTCCGCGAAGGGATGTAAATTGAGTATCGCAAAAATGTCGATCCATCGACATCGTATTTCATATCGCATATGAATTGGGACTGTTGGTCTTGTAGACAGTAGCCGCGCGCACATCCCCCTTCCCCTCTGACCTCCGCGTACGTCTGTGAGACTGAATATCGTAAAAGTGTCGATGTACTGACATCGCACTCCATATCGCATATAATTTGAGACTGCACCCATTAACGACGGTCTAATACTTGCTGATCCCCCAATTCTTTTCTTCCTCTCCCTATCGCGAAAGTATGTACTTCGATGTAAATAGAATATTGAGAAAAGGCTTCAAGTCTATGCATCGGCATCGTGGGCTAAATTGGGGACAATCGCAATTCACACATATTCAGCAGTACGGAGTGGATCCGCACATTTTAACGGCAGTTACCAAACACCTATCGCCATTTCCTTCTATGTTTCAGATAAGGGTCCATGCGATGTTCAACCCACCACGAGGGCGTGCGGCAGGGGTTGTCAGTTCACCAGTATCGAGTAACTTCTGATTCGTGACTAATGTCCTTTGGGAGGTTCAATTTGTCATGGGTTGTTTCCTATTGTTTTGTTTAAGAATTGTGCAAGAAACAAATCACTCCATATCAATACAAAATCGGCTATGCAGTCACTTCACTTCAGTTCTTTAACTTCTCACTCTGCTTCCGTCCACAAGTGCAATGCGGCACTGGGGTTCCCCCATTTTTGATGGTTTTGAGCTCAACATCTACATAATACCCCGAAAGCCGCCGCAAGGGCGTGTGGCGGGGGGTGTTAGGTCACCACCCAAAAAAGAGGAATAAACAAAAACCGCAATTAAAATCGAACTCAAATACTATGCACTTGTAAGTTTAAGTCGTACATTTACACTCGATGTGTACCGCAACCCAAGCGACACGTGTCTTGTAATAATGAACGTTTTTCTTGTTCATTCATAACAATTCTTCAACAAAACTCGTAACTTTTCTTCATATACCGTTTTACTCTTTAATTTCCCTTCTTCTGCCAATAGTGCCAGATACTACGTTTATCCAAGGTGAGGTCTTAACTATTGTGAAACAAAAACACTCCTTAACTTTTTCGTGCGAACGTTTCCCCACCAATAGCTCGACGATGAGTCCAAAAAAATCAATGTCGAATTCAAAAGCTAAAAGGATGGCGTACCATTTCATATCTCTCATTTATTAGAACTGCAGTCTTTTGAATACACCCTCCCTACTTCGCTTTATATACATCTCAACTCCTCCTCATATGAATGAAATATGCCACAGTAGCTTTGGCAATTGACCTGAATGGAGTTCGAGACTGTTACAATATGGAAATTGAAATTACTATGAGAAATGCAGCAAGTTTCAAATTTTAAAAATCATTCGAGGCGTCCTCTTACACTCCGAAATTTTCAAGTTCAGAGTTCACAGTTTCGGAGTGCAGTGAGTGAAGATGACGCCTCGGTAGCTTAACTGACTAAAGCACTGAGCCGAACATCGATGGATCCGGGTTGGTATCACAGTCAAGGTGAATGATTTTTACACATTGAAAATAGTTTAATTGTGATGCGCATCGGCGGATGACTACGTCAAAAGCTACTGATCCCGCATTCAACGAAGTTTAAAAAAATTTAATTCGAGAAAAAATAAATAATTAGTTTTAATTTTTTCGAAAAACCAGTTTTATTTTAAGGCCTGAATTGACCCAAGCGAAATGGCAAGGGTAGTACCCATCAAATATTCACAAGTAACCGGTAATAAATTCCATTTTTTTTTTTTAACCCGCCGCCCTTGCCTTATCTTCTTGAAACGAACATTACATTTCATAACAACTAAATTGTGGTCAGAATCCGCATCCGCTCCTGGGAAACTGTGCGAATTTATCACACTGTTCCTAAACCTGTGCCTAACCATAATATAATCTAACTGATACATTTCTGAGTCACCTGGAATTTTCCATGTATACCTACGCCTTTTGTGGTGTCTAAACCATGTGTTGGTGATGACTAACCCTTGTCTCCTGCAGAATTCAATTGCTTTCTCCCTGCGTTCATTCCTCGTGCCTAACCCATAGTCCCCCACCTCACCACCATCTCTTCCTTCGCCTACCGTCGCATTCTAATCCCCCATCACTATCAAATGTTTCCCTGCAGGAACACTCGCGACTATATCCTCTAACTCATCATACATCCTATCGACTTCTTCCTCCTTGTGGTTGCTCGGTGGCATGTATACCTGAATAATGACCAAGTTCGTCGGCTCTGCTAATGGAAGCCGCTAAAGACACTATAGGAACCGTCAACGGGAAAGGATAAGGAAACCATGGGTAACGGATGAGATGATTGCAAAGATGGATGAGAGAAGAAGATGGAAAAATGTAAACACAGAGTTAGGCAAAATGAAGTACAAAGAATTAAACAATAAATTGAGAAGGGCCACAAATAAAGCAAAAGAAGAATGGTGGAAAACGCAATGCGAGGATATGGAAAGTTTACAGAAGAAGGGTGAAATTGGTGCTCTATACAGCAAGGTTAAGTTATTATCGGGAAGTAAGAAGGCAAGATCTGTGCTAACAGTTAAAGATAAATGGGGTAAGAATATAGATGAACCAGAAAAAATCCAAGAGAGATGGAAGGAATATATAGAAACACTGTATGGTAAAGAACTTAGGCCGACAAGGTTAGACATAGAAAAGGAACATGACGTAGAAGAAGATAGCTTAGGTCCAGGCATACTCGACGATGAAATAGAAAGGGCATTAAAGGAGATGAAAGCAAATAAGGCTGTGGGGGTGGACAATATTCCTGTAGAAATGTTGAAATGGTTAGGGAAATGTGGGAAGAAGGCCATATATGGACTGATTCGTAGTATCTATGAGGAAGGAATCTGGCCGAAAGATTTTGTGAGATCGGTGTTAGTTCCTATTCCAAAAAAGGCAAAGGCTTCGTCATGTGAGGACTACAGAACAATAAGTTTGATATCCCACGTAGCTAAAGTTATTCTCAGGATCATCAACAAAAGGATAGAGAGTAAGGCAAATGATTACTTAGGGGATGATCAGTTTGGGTTCAGGAAAGGAAGAGGTACGCGTGATGCCATCGCAGTAATGAGATCACTAGTCGAGAGGAATATAGAATACAATCAGGACGTTTTTGCCTGTTTTGTAGATTTCGAAAAAGCGTTTGATAGAGTGAATTGGGAAAAATTAATGCGTGTACTGCAGAAAATAGGAATGGATTGGAGGGACAGGAGACTGATCCGCAACCTGTACATGTCTCAGACTGCTCAGGTGCGAGTGGGGAACGGAGAGTCAGGATGGGCAGTGTTAGGAAGAGGTGTAAGGCAGGGTTGCCCATTGTCACCGGTACTGTTCAACGTATATGTAGAGGAAATGATTAGTCATGGAAAGATCTGAAGGTAGGAATGAAAGTCGGAAGGGAATTCGTAAAATCGGTAAGGTTTGCTGATGACCAAGCATTAGTTGCTCAGTCAGCCAAGGGGTTGCAAGCATTGTTGAGTGAATTGGAGGTTCAGTGCGATAAATATGGGATGAGAATCAATATTAGTAAAACAAAGGTTATGCGATTATCCAGAAAGAAAAAGGCTAAGCTAAATATTAAATTAGGTGGGGAAAAAATAGAGCAGGTAGAACAGTTTACATATCTCGGAAGTGTTTTGGACCAACACGGTCAAAGTGGTAGGGACGTAAGGAGAAAAATTGCGCTAGGCAAGGAGGCTTTCTCAAGGAGGAGGGAGTTGATGACGGGGACGTTGAGTAGGGATGTTAAGACAAGACTCGTAAAAACTCTGATATGGAGCGTAGCTATGTACGGCGCGGAAACGTGCCGCTGAAGCAGGAGGATAGACGTAGATTGGAGGCTTTTGAAATGTGGGTGTGGAGAAGAATGGAGAAGGTGAAATGGACCGAAAGGAAAACAAATGAGGAAGTACTAGAAATGGTGGGGGAGGAGAGGGGTTTGTTGAGAGAAATCCTATGGAGGCAGGAAAAATGGATGAAAGGCGTATTGAGCGGTAGTGGAATGTTGAAGAGGGTAATAGAGGGGAGAATGTTGGGCAAGCGAGGTAAGGGCAGGAACAGGATAGGGATGTTGGACGGGATGAAGGGAGGAAAGAAGTACACCGAGATGAAGAGGGACCTGATATAGATTAGTTTGCTAGGTGGGGAGTCACAAAATGTTTATTTGATAGTTGTGTCCATACAAAAACCTACCTTAACCGGTAGATTACCTAATAATAATAACCGGTAATAAACCTTGGGGGAAATATATGAGGATATACGTATATTCGAAATATCCCGATGAGACACCCAAAAATTAAGTAGTATATGTTAGTATTAGGAGGAGGCGACCGATAGCTAACGCCAATTGCGCATTTGGGGATTCGGGGGAATCCCGTCCGGGTTCGATATTCTGGGAATGAGAGAACGATGGACATAGATAATACCGGCATTGGAATTAGACGACTCTTAACAAAAAGGGGTCAATGTTGTTCACAGGTAAACGCACCATTTGACAGAAAGCGTACTCCACTCTGAAAAGCCCTTCACATGCCACCCTTAATATAAATCGGGACACTGCTGACAAATCCTGTCACCGCCGGGATTCGAACCCGAACCGTAAACGTGAGAAGCTAGCCACCGTACTATACCAAGCATTAGCCACCGTACTATTCCAACCTCCCAAAAATTTATAAAACGGGAACAGGGAAAAAGTAAAACAAGAAATTTGAATGTTGCTATCTACTAATTAAGAGGGACCTGATATAGATTAGTTTGCTAGGTGGGGAGTCACAAAATGTTTATTTAATAGTTGTGCCAATCCAAAAACCTACCTTAACCGGTGGATTACCTAATAATCTACTAATTATTACCCTTCAACTAGAACTTGTTCCAAGTAGTACTGAAGTGGGAACCATGCGAAGTAGATTAGAATTCACACCTAATTGCACGGATAGGGAGTTCAGCGAAGGAAAGTGAATTTGCAACAAGACGTTACCACGAAATGCGACCTGCATTTTTCCAAAAATGACGGTAAGGAACAGGTTTACGCTGAAGGTTAAATATATGCTAAAACTTTTACGTAAACGAGGGTCAAGATTTCCTTCTGAAAATGTAAGAAACAGACCAGTTTCCATCTCGCTAAGGAAGGACGGATAGTACGATACATAAAAGATCAAAGAGAAGTAAGTGACGCGAAACCCAAAGTGTACTGAAACTTCCATGTACATTCAGAGATCAGAATACTTGTCATCGAAGTCGTCTCTCTCCCTCTGGCTAATGGAACTCTCTTCCGACAGGTTTTAATAGTTACATTTTCATTTTTTACAGTTGCAGTTACATGTCCTCGATCGTACTCAGTCCTGAGCATCTTCTTTCATTTCCCTGTATTTTCCGCCAATTATTATTCTATCGAGCACTCCAATCCTTCATCTTATCCTTCCTCCCTTTCCTTGAATTTTTCGTTCCATGACTCTCCTCAGTAAGCAATTCAGGCTTAATGCATGCCACATCCAAGATGTCTTTCAAAACTTTCAAAGCTCTTTTCATTTTTAACTTAACTGTTCATGTTTCCTTGATGTAAGACACCAAATTCCAAGAAAAACTATTAACTAATTTCTTTCCCAGTTTTATTGGAGTTCTACACGCTGTCAAAAGTCCTTTCACTTTTGAAAAGCTTTTTTACCCAGAGACATTCATTTCTCTTTTTCCTCATTACAGCCTCCATTCCAAGCTACTACTTGGCTTTCCAATTACCGAAATGATTTCACATTTTATAAGTCGTCTAGGAGATAATTAATTCGACGGGATAATCTAGATGGTACAGTTTTTTACGTGATGTTAAATGTGGTTACACTTCGTAACATTAGCTCAGCCATTTCTTTTCCGCAATACTTTCCGCCAGCGGAAGATGTCGAAATAAGAAATCGAAATAGTCGGTGAATCACGTCATATCTGTCACGATCGATGATAAAATGACATCAACGACTTCTAGGAAGACAGGCAGTGCGTGAAATACGTGAATGGTTCCCTTTACAAGGCTTCGTCAGTCAATAAAGTCGACAGACCATTGGCCGAAAATGGCGAGCGTTACGTATATCGAAATACTATATTCGATTCATGAACAGTCGTAAGTTTTGGCCACGCCAATAATAAGATGCCTGAGAGACGTTCGAGTCATACAATTCAGTTCGAAATGTGAGGGTTGAGCCAAACTAGTGCTAAGAACTCCAAGGTAGGGGAGCCCTTCAAGGGTAGGGGAGCCCTTCAAGGGTAGGGGATATGTCCGTACGCTTTGCCGACTTTGGCTTCTTATGAAGTTCTAGTGCGTAAATCACGTAGCATACATTTGACTAAGGGTTTCATGAGACGTTACTCGATCAAAAACCCGATGGCCTTGGTCTTAAGGCGATTGCACTCGTCTGGTTAAGTTGCCATACCGTTCACCTCAAAGGTAGCCATTATGATGTAACAATAACCATTGGAGCTAGCGTATTCGTTCAGAATAAGTTGACTGACACGCAGTAGCCTACTGCGCTGGTAGGTCTAGTCCATTTGGGATGATAGGCGAGGTGTTTCTTACACGGAGGCGTGATGCAGAAGGAGGAAAAAGAGGTAAGGGAGGAGTGTGGCGTAGTCTCCTAGTAGGCGAACTCATTTACATTAGCTGGCACATGCCCATAAAAAATGCATTCCCCTTAATGAGCAATTTTTTAATTTGGACTTGCCCGACCCAAAACCAGTCACTACGCATGACGGCTAATATAAACATGCGACTCCCTCACGTTACGTCATCGCCCAGGTTAATGCGAACGGACTATGGAAATAGGTTTTTTGCATCATATTTCGTCCAAATGGCACGATTCTACGAGAATAACATTTCATTTCGTTCTGTCTATTCTTTCTGAAAGAATACACAATTGTTCTTATGCACATCTTTAATATGCTAATAAGCTGGATTCGGTTCAGGCTAAAAACTATAGAGTTACACGAGCTCAGCATGCTCCGCCGATATCCGCATAGCAGACGGATATCAGCCACATAGAGCTCGGAAATGTTATCCGGCGACCAATTAATCAGAAGGCAGCGATGGGAAGAGACGGTCCATATAAAGGCGGCGAAATTTGCAGCAATCTACCTTCGACCTGAAGACGCCAGCTAAAATGCTGGCCAAACTGCTGTCAGTTCAAGTCCACAAACCCTGTGAAAACCCGAGAACCATGCATCAGCTAAACCACGCCACGGAAACCTTCGAAAGAACACTGGCAGTTCACTTACACAATCATTGTACATGCCGATCGTTTATTTGATATGCAGTGTTTTCCCACTCCGGGGATGGATAACCTGGTAATTTTTATTGCTTTGTTCTAGTATTTTTAGGTCATTGCCATTATCAGAAGGAGGCGCTCTGGCCGCGAGGGACGCTGCACAAATAAAATCCGAATTAAATTGGCATTTTCACAAATAAGAAACACAAATTTCATTCACAAATAATAAACTGGAGATTATAATTACAAAATATTAAACTACTTCAAGTTCCTATTCGTCTCGAATGTCACGACTGTGTTCGTAAGAACTGGAAAAACAACCGAACCTGGCCAGAAGAATATTCAGTCTAGAACTATGGCTATGACAAAGAAGGCCAAGTGGTACAAGAGCCACAAGATGCAGTCAGCTCAGCTAGCAGGTTTTAGCTCGAGGAGTCAGATAAAATTGAGCGGATGACCAGAAAATGAATCGTTACTAAATAAACCTCATTTAATATCAGGAATTGATACGGACTAAAACCGATGAAACTGCGACTACACATTGCCAGAAGCACGGATGCTAATGGACGCTACATCAACATGGTATCATGTAAGCCACCTCTATATTATGCGGTAAGGGCTGATTCCACACTGTGAAACATAAAAATTATTACTTATTATGTGATACATTAAATAATTTTAAAAAAATGAAATAATTATATCAACAGCGAACAGGAGTTTCAAGAAATAACTTTGCAGTCTCCACATGAAATTTATTTTATGTGGAAACTGCAAAGTTATTTCTTGAAACTCCTGTTCGCAATGGATTTCCACAAAGTCTCGGCCTCAACCATCAATTATATCAACAGTTATACGCAATACGGCATCTGAGTGCAAAATACTTCTGTATGCAAGTGAGACGAGCTACAAGCAACTAGGCTTCCTGAAATAATTATCTTTAAGCTTGTTCATATGAGAGTGCCGTATATTTGTCAACACAAACACTTTGAAAAACATTGCACAGTACTGACAAAAACTAAATGTAACTTTTTCATCATGGCAAAATATACCACTTTCTCCATCGGATAAAAGGCAAAATAGGGCATCCTATTAGAAATGACGAGAACCATAAACATAACATAGGGGATTAACAGAGGGTAGATCTGACGATAAATATCAAAGGACAAATGGGTATGCCATATAAGAGGCGTAAGACGAATATAAAAGAATTGTTATTATCTAGGAAAGATGGGAGACCTACCATTGGGTAAGGAATTGTTGATAGAACATTTCGATTATAGGATTGGCAGATTTTAATCCTATTTTTAATAAAAATTAAAAAATGTATAATCTTAGCACAGATTAGTGCGAAGGAATGGAATAAGAGGGCATGGGAAGACCAGATAGAAGGGAGGATTTGAGAAGAGAAGGGCGTTTGACTGGCAGAGGTAAAGAGCAAGAATAAACCCTTGACTATGCATCTTGCTAAGCCACATGGACGCTCACTTCTCTTATGAAACTTCTCGTCCACGCCGTAAATTACCAAAGGCTGTTTCACCTAACCCACATAAGTCTAAGAAACCAATTACGATTGACCAATGAGAATTAATTTCTAAGGAAGGGGTTTCTAGACACCAGCTAATCCTTCGTAAATTTCAGAAACTAGGGATAGTCCTTACAAAATTGGCTCGATGCGCAGGTGCCATGAGCTTAGGTTTGGTTTGTAAGCACTCTGATCGCAGTCATGGGGACATTTACTCTTGTTGGAGGTGGTAGTAGTAGAAGTATTTAGGACAGGCGATCGACAGCGAATGTCATTTGTGTCATTAGGGATAGGTGGATACTTTGGTAGAAGTAGGATTTTCAGTGAATGAGTAAACGGGCGGTGACACCCATACCAGCATCGGCATCGAACAACTACCGACGAAAGTGCAAAGAATTCACAAAATTTAACGCACTGCCCTCGAGCTCACCACGATGCACACCAGTAGGGATCTGGATACCAATGAAAAAATGCTGCCACCGTGGTGATTCGAACCAGGGACCTCATGTTGGGAAACCACAACACTATTAGGCACTGCCCCCTTTAACCTTGGTTCCCGCCGTGAGAGAGAGAGAGCAAACAAAGAGCATTTCAATCCGGATGGTAGCTCTCCCACAAAATATTACGGAATAAACAAACGAAGCCACGCGTGATCTCAGCCCTGCCGGGTGTCACGTGAAAATCCCCCACTCCCCACGTCCTCATCACCTGCCACCGCGCACTGGCTCCCGCGGGGGGAACACGAGGGAGGAAGGTGGTGGGATGGCGAGGCACGTCTCAAAGGCACGCCGGATGATCACACGCCTCCAGTGTGTGCAACTTACTCCGGCGGAGGGGCGTCCACGTGTCTCGGAGGGATACCCCTTTCTTCCTTCCCCCCCCCCACACACACACCCGCCCCCCCCTGGCGTCAGCGAACCGCGAAAAAGCGCTCCCCCGGCAACACAAGGGGAGAGGACGCCGGAAGATGTAAATCTCTCCCTCATCCCTGGAATCCCATTCCCCTCTCACTCACCATGTCGAACAACAGCTACGAAACCCCATCTTTCAGACATTAATCGCACGTAATGTGACGCACAATGTACTACAGAAAAAATGCCTGTCATCTTATCCGGTTTCGCTATAACCGGCCGCCACTCGCAATAATCTCTAGTTCTCCGGCGACTAACTCGTAACAATTGTGCAGGAGGCACGTCCGTAATCAAGGATACTGAGGTTAAACATTAGTTACAGTGCATCGACTCCACGGTATAGTTATATATCAAAAGAAAAAAAATCAACCCTTCCACCGCAGTTCTATACTTTCTGGTCTCACCACACTTACAAGTTTCGTTTACTCCGGCAGCCTATTTTTCTATGGGTGAAATCACAAGAGCGATTGAAGTGAAGACGAATTGAAAACAAAAGGTAGCCGGCAACTGTGAAGCATTTCCTTAAATACGAGTAACTTTGCCTCTCGGAATACGGTAAGATCCGTTTAAAGTTCTCCGTTCAAATCAAAATTACTTAGTGCACTAAAAATCAAAGACATGAAACCAAAAAGGTTTGTGGCACCATCTCGTGTACGGTTAAACTAAAATTTGTACGTTTTAACTACCACCTTCCGGAATATGCGAGAAGATGGTAGTTTAAACAATTTCCAATTCTTAATTAAAACAATATTTTTTATGATTTACTCAAACTGAGCCAAAATTTACCGTAACTTTGGCTGTCTGAAAAAAGACATTTTTCGAAAATTTTATGAATACAAAATTGCCCACTCTGGCGAAATTTGTCTCCTGGGAAGGGTTGACATTTCGACATAATTCATTACTAGTGCACACAGAATGCCTGAAAACTGTTCATTCGAAAATCATTTCGCTTTGCTCGTCTTGCTTTAACTCCCGAGGGATACATAATTGTGATGTGCATCATCATTCAAAGAGAGCGATGGAAAAATATCTATGAAAAATACGGAGAAGGAATGAGATAAGGGGTCTGGGTGTACCGTATTGACCACATGACGCCGAAGTCTGAAAGCGACCCAAGATGGAACCGAAACCATTGCCATTTGGTACTATTGAATCAGCCAACTTCTTTAAGGTAGGATCGAATCATCAGCACCCATCCCACAGCAGTGAAATACCCACAATGCAGAGAGCTGAGAGGGCCCGAATCGATCGCCCGGTACCCGAAAGGTTGAGGCATTCCCCTGCGTGGAGGGTGGGGCGGTGGGCTGACAACGGGGGAGGGATATTATTATCGCGCTTTCCTTCCCAAGTCGGAAACCTCTCGGGAACTCAGGAAGGTGATTCATACAAATCAGCGAAAATCACCAACTGACACGAATACCTTCAAAAACGATCTAAAATCGCGTCCGATTTCGCTGATCGAGTGCCAAAAATGCTCACTTCGGCGAAGGAAAACATTTTTAGGAATGTCCGACACCAATTGAAACCATCTGAGAGAGAAAAGAGTGCATCTAATACGACACTCCTCCAGTTTTACGTTCTTAATACCGTAAACAGCTAAGCACTTTTACCATCATTGTTCGCACATCGACTGTCCCAAAAGTGATAGGACTGAGTTGATTTAAAAAAATGTATTGCCAGAATTGATACATTCACTCAAAAGTCTTCGATAGAGCTCTTGTGCGTCCACACACCGCTGTCAGCGGGTTTTCCACACATCGTACGCCTCCTGGAAGGCGGCTCCGGCGTCCCGGTCCGTTGTAACCCATCCATCTAGCCGTGGTGACGTTCTTCCAGCACGGACTTGAGACGGAGGAAGAGGTCTGGTGGGGCATAGTCTAAAAAATTGGATCCTCACTCACATGGTTGAGAAGCTATTGGCAGACCGCGTGCGAGTTTCTTTTTGTTCGTCCGAGAGCACACGTGGCACCAACTTCGCACACATCTTTCTCATATCCATGTTTTCGGTCACAAGTCGATACACACCACTTTTATGGGTGCCAAGTTCATCAGAAAACTTGCGAACATTTAATCTACGATCCCTGTCCATCAAAGCCTTCACTCTTGGAAGATTTTCGTCACTTTTTGAGGTCGAAGGGCGTCCTGGACATTCGGCGTCTTCAACATCTTCTCTACCCTCCTGAAACAACTTGGGCCACTCAAAAAAACCCAACTCATCCATGACGTTATCACCATAAGCTGCTTTGAACATGTCACGAGTCTCTTTCCTGGTTTTGACCGGTTTTAAACAAAATTTGATGTCGTAGAGCTGTTCCAATAACCGGTTCATGAGGGAGCGTAACAAAGTCACGTGACAGAGGTTTATGCTGTAAAGGAACGATCCCCACTCCGCTAAGGCTGGGAGCCAACTGTCACCGGCATCCAGCCTTTCCTAAGACCCCTTTCTCGGACCCAGCAAAAAAACCGCCGTTCGTCTTTCCGTCTATCCGGGAAAAAATAAGTCGTACTCCTTTTGGGAAAGACCTTGTATTTCAGACAAGAGTAAGACTGACAACTTAAAATGAGAAACAATGGTCGTGCCAATACCGTTACTCATTTTTAAGACGTGAAACTTTACTCTTGAGACTTTTACCATGTGAAACCGACTTCCGTCAATCCTTATGCCACGGAAAACTTAGGGAACTTGGATGCCATTAATGGAGCATAGCTAACTCCTAGTGCCTATTTGAATTCCACCACAGCTTATTTTTGCATTCGTATAATGATTCATGGAGAACCGGTGCCAACCAAATTCGCTTCCAACATGGTAACACTGAAGTAAGTGCAGACGGGAGATTTTGAGTTTGCGTGACCGGCGACATTGTTGCATCAGGCAAGTAGGGGACTTAAAATTATAGAAAATAATAACGAAATTCATTATAAAAAGAAAACAATTAGATTTATTTTTCACGAACTGGAGTGTGCATCATTAATAGTGTTAAAAACAACATAAACACAGTAATCAACCCGAAGGTCGGTTTGTTAGGTGTTGGTAGAGTTCACTCAGTACTAAGCCCTATATGGCGTGTGAAATTCAGAAAAACTCAGGGTAGGGGGGTCAGTTCCTTTCCCAGAATAAATAGTGTTATTCCAGCTGATTATTTTTCTTCCATCATTTTCGAAAGTAAGTATATGGCTCATCCACTGCCTTCGACGTTTGGTCATGAACTTGGACTTAAGGACATGAAATTGTTGCCATTATTTACTGGTCGAAGTTTGTTCATATTTATCGATTTCGGTGCCTATTTACTTAATTTTACGACTCAAATTGGCAGATACAAGTGGAACCACGAACAGGGGATCAACTACGCGTAAGAGGCGCAAAATAAAGGATGTGAGTTCATACTATACACATAGACACTGAAAATGAACCTATAGTCCAATCATTTCTCCTCCCATCCCAGGATTGAAAGTGCTATAATCCTCGTTTTTAATTTAGACACAACTTATTACAATTTAAATGGGTTTAAATACAATATGGCATGTAAATGTTCCTATGAAGTATATTCTCATGGCTGAATTATGATAACATTACATAAAGTAGCGATGTTTTTAACCACCATAGAGATCAACCCGAAGGCTGTTTTGATTCGTAAGGGTAGAACTCACACAGTACTAAACCAAACAGGGTGTGAAATTTACACATAAGAGTAGGGGGAGGTCCTTCCCCGAGCCATCTACGGTTTCCCAGGAAGAATTGATACCTGAGAAATAACAGCTTGGTTGAAGCTTAAGGTACCCAAAAGCGTCCTCAGGAATCGTACCCGTGTCCTCCGGTCAATAACCCAGCGCTCTATTCACTGGACTACCACGCCCCTTGATGTGTTGAAGGGGGTAGCAAATAAAGATAAGTCATATTATGTCAATATTAGGAGAACGAGAAAGAGGAAGGAATGGAATACGAGTGGGCTCTTCGGGCAGCAGTGAGACAGGTAGAAAGTAGGAGTTAAAGATTGAGATGATCCCCGACGATGAATAACTGTTCAAAACCTGAATGGAATGTCTGAATCATTGCGGAGATGGAGCTGGTACGAAATAAGTACTTCAGGGAATTACATAAGGTAGTGGCTGTGGCAGATAGTGATTGAGGAATTTGGCAATTCAACTCAAACGAAGGCGAATGATCGTGACATGCTTACATGAAATGAAGGAAATATTCTTCAGAGAACACTGCGTACAAAGGTTGTAACGCAAATGAAAATGATTTTTGCAGGGAGATAATCAAATTTCAAAGGATGTGTGATAGGCTGGTAGCAGCTGAAAAAATGTATCAAGGAAATGAACTGTTATGTAGATCTACATGGCACCCGACATTGCACCAATGGCGTGTGTGGCAGAAAATAAGTAATAATTAAATATCTACGCGCACTACAGTATTAAAAAGTAAAACATTTTTCTACGCACGTGAGACGAACTAGTATGAAGAACTATAATAGATGGGTTAAATAAAACACTGGTATAGGACTTGAACAATTTTTTTCTCTTTTGCGGTCGCGTCGCTCGCTTCAAATCGGGCCACTGAAATCGAAAGGAAAATGCTAATGTATCGGCTATACTCGTTTAAATAACGAAAATATTTGTCGGACTTACCAGATAGCTCAAACCTTGAGAAACGGCGAATTCAATTCAAACACTGATCATTACGTGTTCATTTTTTCGAAGGCGACAATGTTTATTTCATTTAATTAACACAATAACAATCTCAGAACATTTTTCAAATCAAAAGATAATTTACTTAATCATATTCTATAATATAATTTATTGTTGTAGGAAGGTAAAGGATAAAATCGTAAGAGATCATCATATTTTCGAGGTAATTACGTTTTTCGTTTCAGACAAGTCAAAAATAGCCACATATACGTAAATTGAAATAAGTAAGTGGTACCTACCGACATTAGATTATCTACTTTTAAAAACGTAGCTGGGGGAAACAAGAAAATGGCTTTCAAGGGATAGAGACAAGTTCAGGTTGCATTCTATACTTATAAACATTAAACCCATGAGAAGCCAATTGGGGGGGGGGGGTCAATGGTCTGGTTAACAGACACAAGACTCCTTTTACTGACGCAGTCCCGAAGACTTCTCCTTTACATTTATATTGACCAGCAACTCTCATCGAAAAATACCAAAATAGCAATAAAAAAATCAAAAGGAAGAATTCTTGTGCTTTCCAACTATACCCACGTTTCATGACAACATTGACGACATATCATTACATGGACCAGTCGATATTTTCTTAGGCGAGTCCTGATCAGATACTCTTACATTCAGAAACGAATCCAATAGAGTCTGGCATGAAAAATATGAGAGATGATGAAAATCAGATTAAAAAGATCAAGGGTAGGATCGAAAAATTTTAGATGCCATTTTCCCCATGAACGATAAGGGATTAGAAATACTACAAACAACCGCGCAAGGAGAAAAGTATGTTTTTATCGTAAGTAGCCTTGCGTGTGGCCATTATTTTACCTTACATTTATTTTACAGTCTTATTGTAACCAGTGATTCATCTCACATGAGTAGAGAAATATTTCATACCTAGATTCCGTGTGCGCGTAGCTTTAGTTAACATTTCCTCCATAATTTAAAATATTTGTTTACTAACAATTAATCAAAACAAAAACTTGATGTTACCTACCTAGAGTGGAATCGTCCCCTGCCTTACACAGCTTAGCGACGGCTAGCAGGGAACAATGTATATGTATACGACTTTATTCCCGTATAATTGAGGCATATATTTTTTAATCACCGTAAGTAATGATTAAAGATAAATGTCGGTTTGCTGAAATATATATTGCTACTTGTGCACTACGGCAATCAGTTAACAACTATGTTCCCCACCGGGGCTGCACATTGTAGGTATTATAGCTGGGAAGATAGAGAGATATCCCTTAACCATTGGCTAATTACAGTCATAATCTCCTCCACCAAGATTAATTTTTTTTCATTTTGTTGCCTGGAAAATAAAGAATACTCTTATAAGGCTTCTAATTTTCTTATGAATTATTCGTAGACAATATTCTCTCACTCGTTGCATGAAACGACTATTATTTACTTCAGTAGCAATACGTGTGCGGCACTTCCCATTTATTCGTTTTTCTTAAAAAAACATTCATTCATTCTCAAGATAAAAAATGAAACTCAATACTTTTGGTCAAATTCAACATATCTGTCAAACCAATGACTCGCACGCCGCCGCAAGGGCGTATGACATAGCCATAAATAGATATCGTTTTAGATACATTCCCGTTTCTGCGCACTTTTTTAATGTTTTTGGTGGATTGCTGAATATCATGAGGGTAGTTTAAATTGATTTATTTCTTTGACACTCCCATAGGATATACTCTTTATAAATTCTTAAAGAATTATATCGGAACTCAAATTTACTGCACTTCACCCCAATAATTTAATCCAAATATCCAGCAGCGAAGCTACCATCCAAATGAACGTGATATAATGAACTTTTACGGAAGGCTCATCAAATACGTAAAGTGGCAGTCTATACGAAAAATCTTCCAGATCGATATGAGAACGCTCCCAAACGACGTGGACAAACTGTCCTCAATAGCCCTTACCCTTCGGGCGGTTCCTCTCGACGCCCACCGTCCGTAAGCACGGCGATGGGAAGGGCAACTCTTGGACGAAAGGGACCGTCGGAGTGGCGAGGGAGGAGCCTGCCAAATCCTCCGATATTCCACACTCGGATCGATCATTTTTCCCTCGACCGAAAACGATTCGTTCGATGTCGCTCGACCCCTCCCGTCCCCGCCCTGGGCGTAAAACGTAATTATGGATCGTTACGACCGTGGAACCAGGGAAGGAAACTGCTGACGCCAAAAATCCACCACGGCTTAACAAAGGCGACGACGCAATTGGGCGAAAAAGGATTTAAGGCTGCATCCTAGGCCCGTCCGTAGCTTTCCCAAACCAGTACTCAATTCGCTACACGATTGGTATTCTACAGAGTTCTCGCATTTTTCCCGCTGAGTACAAATCTTACCTCGAGGAAAGCAGCACATCGATTGGTCGGTGAAAATACATAGACCCGCCGATCTGATTGGTTTTGTTGCTATTTGCCTGCCCTGAAGTTTGTCTATTCGATTCGCAATCTTGTGCGCAGAGGCTGTGTTGACTCACCCATTAGATTTTCCGTTCGTCGGTTGGCGAAATGACTTAAAGCATGAGATGACCATAAAACCCTATTACAAAAGTACTAATGGAAAGTGCACGTAGCTCGAGGGAAAGCTCGCTTCCTTCACTAAGAATATATAGGAAAGATTGGATGGAGAACTTAAATTAAGGCACAGCTCATCTCTGGGAAAATTCGAGCAGTTTAAGAGACGTGAAAATCACTATAAAGACCATAATTAAAAAATCTATAACCTTTGGAATGATTAGGACTACATTATCATGGAAAATGAACAAAGAGTGAAAAACGATAGGAATACCTGAAGACAACACCGGGAAATCATGGAACGAAAGTATACCAGAGAATGAAGAAACTGCGAAGGAATAAGAAAAGGGGTCCCTGTTCTCCGATTAGAATGTGACTCTAGAGTGAAGGTTTTACCGGAAAAAAAGCCTCTGGGAGCTCTCGAAAATCCCTCAGAGACTCTTCACCACGTACAAAAGAAAACTCTGAGCAGCGTATACGTACAAATTGATCGGCAATATTTACTTGCTTTTTAGCGCATATGACGAGAAGGAAATGCACATGGAAAAGGAAATTATTATGGACGTTTACGAAAGCTGTGGAGAAAAGAAAAGTATGCCACCGTTTACGGACGACATAATTGCATTTGCTGGGAAGAAAAAAATGCTTAACAAGAGTAGGCACACTGGCATGTATGGCGGAGAGAATAAAGAAAGAGTGCAAACTCATGATAAACTAAAAACTAAGACGCAATGAAAACAATGAAAAAATAAAAATATGGAAGGACACACTTAAATAAATTGGAAATAATCAAATGGGAAAAGATCAAAGAAACAAGAGGAAACGGCAAGAAAGTTTGCCCCGTAATGAGGAAAGTTTGCTAACATAAGAAACGACTAATGACAGCTATAAATATTAGTCTGAATATATGACAACAGTTCATAGAAATCAATGTACTTCACCAAGGTCTTAAAACGTCATCAGAAAGAAGAGGAATGACAAAAACGAAAATGTGATGCTAACGAAGAGTGATGAAGTAAGATCTGGTGCTTTCCCGGCGTATTTGCTTGATGAAAGTATTCCATGGAACCCCTGACCCGGTGGAAGACCCGAGAAAACTTCATCAAAGAGAGATGAAAATTACGAGAGACTAATGCAGATGTCATTTGGAAGATTGGCGAAAGAGAAGTCTAAGGAAGGCACTGACAAGAAGTATATAAAAGTTAATTAATAACATATCTGGCGGAAAAACTTCACTCAATATCGCAACTGAAGGAATTACAGGAGAGATGAACCACAAAGGCCGACCGAGGACGAATTACACGAGAACTCCAGTGCTGGAAGACGCCGAAACCAGGGATTGTGAATGAACGAAGAGACTGGCAGATAGCATGGAGGTCTGTTACAAACCAATTCTCGGATTTACGATCGTTGAAGATGAAATTTATGAACCTGGAAAATTTCCAATGTATTCTCCGGAGAACTCGACTGTCAACATAAAAACAGAGGTTAGACAAATCCAAAGATTTTAGACCAATTTTCATTTCTGGGCGCCGATCAAAAATGTAGCCAAAGAATCACCCACAGGTCCGAGAGCGAAAGAATTCCTTTCCACAATGACTATTTCTGATTCAGAAAAAGAAAACAGGCACAAGAGAAGATTCTCCAGTCCCAAAAGTTTTTTTTGAGAATGAAAAAGACCGAGCAACTTTAACGACATCCTCCGACTTAGGGGAGCATATGAAATTCGCTGATGGAAATTTCGGCTGTAACAAGAATCGTACATGAGAATAAATTTTCATCTCCTCCCTAAATGTTACCCAAGAAAGGCACCTAGGTCGGGAGGCCCCGACGAGGGATCGACACCCAACGATATCACCCGCGTGAATCGACATTCGGCGGCTAATGGCGCCCAACCTCCCCACACACACACACACATCACATCCCCCCATTCCCCTTCCGGTCATCCTCGGTGGGAGCCCCACTCACTGGCCTAGAGGTCTCTTTGTGAAAAGAAAAAGAGAAATAGGGAGAGTGCGTGAAAGAGTTCCGCAGGGCTTTTTGCCGTGAGCTCTTCTTTCTTGCCTCGTCGGACTCCCGACTACTCTCCACCACTCACCCCCACTCCCCGCCCGCCTTTTCCACCAATTCCTTTCCTTCCCCCACCCACTAAGCACGGCCTCTCTTCCCCTGGCTATAATAGAAGCTGGAACAGCCGCCACTCTCCTCGCCTTACCCCACTACACCCCTTCACCTCCTCAATTTCACATCCACACCCGCCTCTTTGAAGACGCTGCTCGAAGAAAACTGAAACGTCGAATTGGAAAAAAAACACACCGACAGAAATCACACCCTTGTCACTTCGCGTTCACTACAGACGTTACTTTACGATCTGAGTCACGGATCTACTTTACGGGTGCACGTTACTGGAATCAACACATTAGCGCGTGGTGGATGACTAATATATTCGATCGCTGCTGTTCAAATTCGCGATATAATGTCCAGAACCTCGACAATTCCTGACAAGAGCCACCAGAGTTGGATTGCTAGAAGGGCGATCGTAAAAAGACGCAGAAGAAAACCACGTTAAGTGCTTTGCGCATTATTTACATTACGTGTTTGCGTAGCATATCGTTTTCGCAAAGGTCTTTTTCTTTCGAGTAGCTTCAATGAATAGTTAACATCACCAGGAATCGAGTTGTACCGACTCCTGTAGCAGGGTTTTGAACAGCAGTGATAACCCTTACAGGTACAAAGTATAAAGAATTGAAGGGAAAAATGACTATAACAATTAATTAGGACCATGAAAAATCTGCCTACAATAAAGAGACTACAAACGATGACGAAAAATTTAGTCACCAACGCCTTCGTTACCCATTGGTTTAACAAAGACAGAGCGTACGAATTATAAACACCGAGAGCCTGCTACTCGAAGTATACTTAATTTTTAATAAAGTATACTCGCATCGTTTTATTGAGTATACTTCATCTTATATACCCACACATAAGATTCCACACTACGCTCTCTAGAGAAGTACAGTACTTATTTCTTACATCTTCAATCATAAATTCGTCTTTCGAGAGAGAGGTAAGCAGTTCTTCTGTCTTCTTCTGACAGCAACTCTCTCTCCTCCCCTACCATTCCTATTACTCCTTTCTTTGTTTTCCTTTCCGTCCAGTTTTAATTTTTGATATTCTTTCTCGCACCTAAATCACAAAAGCCTTAAATCTACGCCTGTCATCTTGCCTCAAAGACCAAACTACCGCACGGTACAAATCCTCCATATTCACGTATTTACTTAGCTCTTCTGAACATCCTTGCTCAAGGTTCCTGCCATCAATAGTTTGCTCGAAAAAGATTTTTTACCCAACGCGATTTCTTAACGTATTATACTGATGCAAAAACGTAACTGAACAGAAAGATTCGGACTTGACAATGAAAAACTTATTCTTCGTCACATTCCAACCATTATGGTTCGTCTACCGGGAAGTGATTACCTTCGGAGGTCCCTGAATACCACTATGCATCCTTGCGGACTTCCAAAATAACCCTGAACAATATTAACGCCTATTCTAACTTTGATATTCATCCCTTTCATAAAACTACTGTGAATTTATTAAAGTCCGCAGACGTTCAACGAAAGTGTTCTGAAAATCAACACAGCCGTCACGATAATTTACGATACATCGTAAAGACATTTTTCCCATATTTAAATATTAAATAGCAATTCGTGGTCTTTAACCCCTTAAACGCACCCCCTTATGCCGGTATGTGTTCTTAATTTCTTCAGCTTTTGTGCATATAGAAGTGGGGGGATAAAGCCAAAGAGAGTAATATAATTTTAATTGCAAAAGTTAACAGTTTCTACGTCAACCACACAAAAAACAATGCAGGAAGTGAGCCTTGCATACACTTTATAGTGTGACTCTCAGGTTAAAAAGGTTTGTGGCTCTTAATGGCGTTCAGCGGAAGGTACCATATATCTTCCGCTGCTGAGGTAGTGGAATAACTGCTGGGAATTCTTGAGGTATGGAATTAATGTCTGTAATTGTAACACTAGATGGGTAATGGGATGTTTGGGGGGGACCGAAAGTGGGATAGCTTCCCACAAAAGGTATTCGCAAAGATCAAAAACGTCCATGGGCCATTACTGATGGAGTTCTGTAATATTTGCCGATATACGTAAGCCGGAGATGGAACTTATAAAGCGAAAGAATTCTCCTTGTAATTACCATCGATTTTCTATGGAATTCCATAGGAAAACGCATGATTTTCCATTAGTTTGCATGGAAATTACGTCTCTATTCTACGAATTGCTATTAGATTTTCTAAGAGATTCCCAATACGGAAGGCCAAGCCGTACGAGACCTATTAACTATAATATCATATCATTTGTTCACAAAGAAAAAAATATAAGAAATCCAGTAACTTCATTCTTTTATTACTGCGAAAATTAATCGCAGTTGGTAAAACGGAAACTGATATGAAATCCTTCACTCCCATGTATTTTTATAAAACAGTACGGCTTCTCGCAGCCACGTCACGGAGAAAGTGCCAGTTCTCCACTGGGAGATTGCCAACCCGTCGTAAGAGTATTTCTGTCTCGAACATTATAATAACAAAAATCATTTTAACCGGCAAACACCTAACGCACTGTAGGGGCCTTTATCTTCTTCAGAAACCATGCTTAAGGGATCCCAGATGGTTTTCATTGAAAAATAAAGGGCACTGAAAATATTAACGATGGTATAAAAAGATTTTTTCATGGGGTATCAAATTTTACGCAAAAATTCCCCATCCATTTTCAGCATGATCTCCCTTATTCGAATTTAACAAACGGTAATTGGATTTTAGGTGAAATTTTATGAAAAATTAACTCGCTCACCGGTGTAAAGAAACCGAAACCTTTATCAATGACTGTGACGAGAAGCAATTATTTGTTTTGACGTTTCAGTTTCACTTCAGTGTGCCAATTTTCACAGCCTTTTCAAGCAATAATTTTTACTTTCTATTCGTAAATTCAAGTTCGCCGTAAATCAGCTCACTGGTCCCGTTAACCTCTCTTTTGTTAGCTCAAGGCATTCACATAAATCAAACAGAAAAATATGAGCCATGCATAGTTTCCCTAGTGGAAATATTGCTTAATACTGGCGGTTGTGTAAATACTTCGGGGGCGTTATCAGGCAGACAAAGCCACACCAGACGAACTTGTTGTACTTAGTATGTCTCGTTGACATTGGCAATGATGCTTTGGACGTTATCGACGTATACGGACCAGAGTTGATGAATTTGGTAATTTCCAACACTTAGACTCTACTGCTAGACTTCAGGTATACCTAATTTTGTTAAAATTACTCGGTAAAAAATGTCGGAATGTGTCACCGCTGCTGATTGGAAAAAACTTGTGCATTTCAACACAACGTCCATCGAGTCGCGATCGACGAACGTGGAGGTTGAACCTGAACGACCAACCACGCCTAACAATCTCATCGGCGATAAGCTGCAATAGAACACTAACAAGGAGGAATAAATAATTGAGATATTCTCTCAAAAAATTTCTTTCTGACCTTCAAGTTAAAGCTTGACCCGAGAGTGACCTCAGAGATTCGTAACTAAAAAGGAGGCGTGATCTATAGTAACCTCAACTAAACTATTCAATTAATACATGAAAACAACACTGGTAATTACTGGTGCATTAAATATGGCGTATTTGACACGAGTATATACAGCCATGGAGCATCCAAAGAAACGAAACCAGGAAAAATTCACAAGCAAATAAAACCATGAAAGGACGCATTTTGTCGAAATACTGCGTTGGATTAGCATTTCTCACTTGTTTGCGGAACATTTTCAAATATAACAATGACGCACAACCACAAAAAATAATCATTTACAAAACCGGAAAACCATAAAAACCAAAATAACGTCATCCTTTCAAAATTTTCTTTTAATATCGGCAAGACAGCTTACCGAAGGCAATGACTGAAGAAAAACAAGAGGGGAGAATTCAAGAGAAAGGCCAAGGAAAACCTACGGGAAGTAGGTGATGGAAAATGTCGGCGCGAGGACCTACGATTCGTACGGGAGAATGCAAAGATTGGCAGATTGGAACAGGATAGTCTGAAGAGATGTTAAAAACCTATCCACGGATTGATTATCCGCAATGATGATCCAAAGTTAACGCCTCAATCATTGAAATAACATTCATTTATGACACAATAAAACAAAGAGAAAACCGAAAAACGTGAACTATTTAGAATCACGGCTAGGCCCACTTCCAAATAAAATATCATTAATACCATTAATCGGCCTCATAAGGGTTTTCCCATTATGAAAACGGAACAGGCATGCCTAAGTGTCCTTCTCCCTCTCGAGACTGCACACCTTATGGGAAAATTGGGCTCCAAGGCGTTTTCATCCGGAGGACAACTGCTCTAGATTCGCGCATTTGGACGGTCACTAGAAATGAGGTTCAATTTGGTCCAGTTCAAGAGTACTGATTGGAAAGAAATTATTGGTGCAACGGGTGCAATGGGACACTTGTTCTCTGAACAAGAGCGTAGCGCTACTTAGCAACCTGCGAACCTCGATGCTCCAGAGTAGCTCAACACCCTTCAAAAAATCTTGCACCACGGTGGATGGAAGCATAGCCACGTGGTTGCAAGTTGGCGAATATAACCGACGAGAGTCACGCCAACTATCGGCACTTGATTCTCTTTTCCGTGAGTCTACAGCAGCCAGCAGGTATGCACAACGGCGTGTGACGGGGTATGTTAACATAACGGCCATTTTTTAAATAAATATGCACTTAAACATAAATACAATATAGACATTTGCATAAAAACAAACACAAGCACTAGTACACACAAAAAATGTATTCGTGAAATACATCATCCGATAAGAAGGAATGTACGCACGAAGCGTATGCACCGGTAACATACGGGAATTAAAAGGATGAACTAGGGTGGTTCTGTCAAGTTCGAATAATGGAGCGGTCTCCCATCTCGAAGCAAGTGCACGAGAAAAGAGTAAATGGTTTGAAAGGAAACCCGAGAAATTCGTGAGTGATGATTAGACCGAAGATTCTCTAAAGATGAGAAATATTGAAAGTCTCAGGAATGGAAGAACATTGGTGAAACTATGGACAAATGGGACAGAGTCGAAAAACGAGTGTAATATTTAGAATGCATGGAATTGAAAAACAAGAACCAATTCCCTAAACCATGAGCTAATATACTTGTAGACCATTTCACTCGACCGATCCCGAAAGGGAATTTCGCGAACGACGTTCATGCTATCTATGCATTAATACCTAGCAAACCGCTGCAAAGATGTGCGTCTGGGGATGTTAGGGTACCATTCAGTCAAACAAAAATGTCCACTTGAACAAAATTATGTTCCATAAAAAAACCATAAACACAGTATCAACCCTAACGTCCGATTGGAAGGTGATGTTATGGTACACTATGCATCGTGCCAGGTAAGAACGGGTGACTGCTTCTATGTCTGCCTCTCTTATATTAACCTGAAATGCAGTACGTGTATGGCGTATGTCGGATGGGACGTTAAACTACGGACCCCTTGGCGCCTATTGTTACGAGTAGGCTATGTCGACGCCGGGATTCTCTCCATTCTAAAATCATTCCCGGAGCAATCTACCAAATCATCCACTTATACCTAATGGCGCCAATGACAAAAGCTGTCCGTTTCTTTCCCTAATAATTTCTATTATTATACCTACATACTGCTCTGCAGGTCTCTGTGTGGCAGAGGGCGATTCAACCCAGAACATGAAACATTAAAATTTAATCGGCCACTCGGCCGGATATCGAGGGATCCGGGTTCGAAACCCGGTCAAGGCGAATGATTTTTACTCTCTGAAATTGTTGCATTATAATGCACACATAGCGGATGACTCCGTTAAAAGTTACTGTTTCGGCATCTCCCGCAGTTTCTTGAAATTTATTAAAATTTAAGTTTTTCTAATTTGTCAGTCACTTTAAATATGCAAACTAATTCAAACAAAGAAAATAATGCTACCACAAATACATTCTCTACGGTACTTCAGCAATGTGAATCAAATTTCAGAAAGGTAAATTATGCATGAGCATGATTGATAAAAAAGTAATGTCGCCTTGGTCTTCCTTACTTGGGCTTGATCCAGATGATTTTGCATGAATTTCTTAGAAGGAGCTAAGAATATTTTCGTAAAACCATTGTTTCGTGTGAACTATTCGTCTAAAACGAATAAATACCATTGAAATATGAGAGAGCCGGAACGGATCGAACTACATTACACGTTAAGCGACATTTCGCACCATTCGTTTTCACGCTGCGGGTGGTCCATCCACTACCCTCACATTTTGACTTCACAAATTGAAGCTCAAAAAATAGCAGCGACCAATTGGCGGAGTCGAACCAGCGACTTCCAGACCGCCAAGATGGCGCGTCTCCCATGAGCCTCGCTCTTCGAATCATCGGGGAACAGTCAGCCCACCTTTCAAGAGCATCAGTCTTCTCCGGCGGGACACAACTCAGTCGTGGTCGCCCGGCAAACTTTCGAGTTGACGACAACGGAGGCGGTGGGGATAGAAAGGAAGGGGTGAACCGCCCAGCGGAGACCAGCCTCACGAACCTCCCATCTACCCTTGAATACGGCACCCACCACGACTCATGCGGAGCGGTCCCAATTTCGCCCAATTCCCGATACCCCTCCCCCCCCCCAACTCGCGAGTCTCCTTTTTTCACTTCTCCTTGCTCAAAAACCACCTTCATTCAATCTCCTCCTTATAAAACATCTGTGTGGGCCTCCTTACCCCTTACACCCTCGGAGCGTATGAGAGTAGCCCTCCCCACAATCCCTCCACTCCCTGCTGCCTTTCTTCCCGTTCCAGGCCGGTTCTGGGTGGGGAAGGGGGGGGGCGGAAGGGAGAGAGGAACGTGGGGAGGGGCGTTAAGAGGGGCCTTAACAGCGCTGATGCCCCTTCGCCCGCCCTACCCATCCTCCTCCCTCTCCCCCGTGGCCATGAAGCCATTCCTCCCCTCTCCCCCGCAAACCGAGAAGGAAAGATCTTGGAAGGATACTATTGAGGAAAGGAATACCCCTCTCTCTCTTTCTCACTCTCGCGAGAACCCCTTCCACCACTTCCCCACCGAACTCCTCCCCCCATATCTCTTCTTCAAGTTCAAGGCCAGTCTGAATATAGGCTTCCTCTTATGGGGACAGATCCAACAACAGGGGATGGAGGGGTGAGAGGCTGGGGTAACGTCAGGAAGGGAGGGGTGGAGGAAGGAGAGGATGAGGTGGGTGGGTGAGGAGTTTGGAGGGGAGAGTCGGATATGTGAGGGAATCGAAGTTTTCTCTCGCCGCGCCAGCGCTTGCTTTGGCCGTTAGGATTCTCATAACTCTTCCATTTCCTCTCTGCCGCTTGTATCACAGCCGTAGGGGCGGCCCTCGGTTCGCTTTTTTACGCTCCAAAGCTTTATAACTTCCACACCCGACCCCTCTCGTTCCCACCTCACCCCACGTTTTCCTTTCCCCTCCGACGAGAGAGAGATTAATTATGACTCCCCTCGCATTCAACAATGTACGCACATACACATAGATATATTCGAGTGCGCTTTGAACAATGTCCAACTCCCGCTCCCCTCCTCCCTAAAAAACTTAAGATCACGGCTCGCAACCTGGATTTTCGCCCCGGCGCGTCGTCGGGATTGCGTGAGCGTGTGTTCGCTTGCAAATACGTGCAAGCGCACGGACATTCGCCGCAATTACTCCAGCAAAAATCCCCTCTGCTCCCGGGTTAATTTCCTTCACCATGGGCCGAGTCGACTTCCTCTCGGGGTCTCTGATGAATGGGGATATTTAATTCCACGGAGATGCGCACTAACGTCTCTTTCACGCGAAAACTAGAAGGCACACACACTCACTCCCTTTGGGAGCTGGGCCTTCCCTCCTCCTCCACGTTGATCCCGCCGCACTGGATCTCGACGCGGTTCCCTAATCGCCCGCAGTGACCACATCAGCTACAAACATTGGTGGTCGCTCTTTGATTTGGATATCGTCCGCTCAAAAATCGCTGAAGTGATGCTAGTAGGTACGCTATGAAGCATACGGTTCTCATTCCAATTGCATAAACGCCATAAAAGAGAGAAAGCTTTAAGGATACTTAAGAGGAATTACGTTGGGATACACCTGATTCACGAAGAGGACTGGAAAGACATTGACTTGTAGAAAGGTGCAGGGCATCCGTAGAAATCAAAATGGAGATTATCGAAGAGTAGAAAATCTCAGGTAAAAGTTAAAAGAGGCAGGGAATAAACTAGAGCAGGTGGAACAGTTCACATACTTGGGCAGTAGAGGAAAGGAGTCACAGTAGTGGTGACATATGAAAAGAATTGCGTTAGCGAAGGAGGAATTTGCAAGGAGAGAATTGATGACGTATACAATGAGTAAGGATTAGTAAAGACTAGCATTGGGCGGAGTACTTCATTGGAAAAGAGACCTGGAGTAGGAAGCAAGAAGACGAGCGAAGAATGGAGACTTTGGAGATACGACACAGAAAATAAGTTGGCCATAGTACTGTACAAGACAAACGCTGAGGTTCAGAATAAGGTGGAGGTGGTAGGAAGTTACTGGGGGAAATCCGAAAAAGGCAGGGACAGTGGAGGGAGGAAATACTGAAAGGTATATTGAAGGAAGTGATAGGGGGGAGAACGTAGGGTAAGAGGGGTAGAGAAAGGAGCTGAGGAGGCTATTTGGCCAGTATGAAGGTAGGTAAAAGTTAGCAGTTAGAAAGAAATGAAGAAAATGGCCTAGAGCAAGGAAGAGGAAGTTCTCACGCTGCTTCAAATTAACGGTCGTTAGAGATTATCCAAAACCTACCTTTCGCTAGGTCTAATACCTTGAATGAACGGCAAGAAAACCCAAGTTTCCTAGCAACACCGAGGAGATTATCACAGCCCAAAATTATATAGGTAGTTTCGAACACTGGGTTTAAAAAAATAAACAGCGCCACTGAAGGCTTCAAGCACTCGTTCTTACATCACACGATACATAATCATTAAAAACCGAACTCAAGCACCCAAAATATTTTTAATTCAAGACCGAAATTTAATGATCTAATCAAACACACCAATTATTGCATCATATATATAGGCATGTAATGTTGTGTGAACGAAATTTTTTGTATATGCTATGAGAAAATCTGTTTTCATACCCGTACATGGGCATGTATGGCTAGTGCCAGAGAGTGCCACATCCACCCCCCGAACACTCTAGACGACCAGCAAGGATTTTGCATTTGTAGATGAAAGATCATATCGGTTGTAAAAATAATGTTCTCATCCTAATTTCGGCGGGAAATGCACTTCGAAAATACAAAACGTGTAGTATTATGGCATTTGGTAATTTATAAAAAGATACCCCATTAACTTGTGAGTTTAGAGAAAGATAAGAAGGGAGATACATCATGAAACAAGCCTTTCGATTGAGGACGTGATCGAAGTTTCGACGCTGCTAGGTCAAGGTCTAACCTGCATGGAAATGCAATGGGTGCGGAAGTGGAACGAAGTGGAACAGAGAAGTCTTTGGTTGAGTGATTGGTGAATACTTCCTACCTCACAGCTACACAGGCAGGCATCATCAACGCCTGGGCGACACGAAGAAGAAGAGTGCACGTCGCTAGAAGAATTCTTACTTTGGCGAACGCAAGCATACGAACCAGCTCACAAGTTTTGGCCGTGTTATTTATCCACGAGAAAAAACAAACATTAATAATTTATACATATCAACGTTTATACACATCAACTGCTTAAAATAATCGCAAGATTTTCATGAGAAATGCAAGTTTTTTTCTGTATGATCTCTCAACTAATGGTTTTTGGTCCTTTTCCCATGAAATAGATGAACTCAATTTTGATTTCCTAATACAATTGACTTGCTAAGGAGCAACCCGTCTTTCAAGTACGGTAGGTGACCTCACCTCTTCGCAAAGGTACTGTGCATTCCTGTTGTGGATGCACCCCCTGCTACATACCTTACCGGTGGCTTGCAGGGCATCATTTAGATGTATATTAACACCATATCGTTAATATTTTTATTAAATTCTGCATTGTTCACAATCTATCGCTAATTGTCAGTACATTTGTAATCAGGCAATGTATCAATTATATAGTATTGTCCTTCAATTACCAATCCAAAAATACTAATATAAGGAACACCAAACTATCGCAGTATTCCTACTGATAAATACTTCTACGAATGAAAAGATCCAGCTGTTCTCAAGGAATGTCATTCTAAAATTATACATCCTCTTTCGGATGTGCATGATTTCATTTTTTTGTGTGAGAGAAAGCATAAAATACACATTTATTACCATTAATTCAGGAAAATGGCATGTATTCCATTCAAAATTATACTCGTACCTAATATGTAAAGCCGACTGGATTCGTAAGAAGAGTTTCCCACTCGTTTCTAACCGAAAATGTTTGCGTCCAAGGTCCGCCAGATGAATGGTTTTTGCACAAATAACAAGAGATATCCTTACAGATATCTATTGGACACAAAGAGCTACCGGAATCGGTAAGAAAAGATCGAATTTCGAGATTATTTAAAGTCATTTTTCAAATTAAATGGATCACTTAATCGTCAATAATTAGTAATTGTGGAATATGAAAAATAGTGAGGTACACGCTTACATTTATATCACACAGATAGCTTTAGCGTTGATGTTGAAAATGTGTTACTAGCCCCATAATACTACGTTAGGAAAGAACATTACAGTAAGATAAGAGATAAAGAGTAGAAACTATAGATTCAACATGTAATTTTTCCTACGAACGACAAGGGATCCGAGTAACTGCAAATACCACACAATGAGGAAAAATATCATTAGTTAAAATTCAAAGGATCCTACAATCTTGTAATTGTTTTATCTAACTCTTATTTTATTGTTCCAATTCTTACTATCAGCTCATCTCTCGAAGAAGTGCTTCACACTTTGTTATCATAGTGCGTGAAGCTGCTGTTATCAACATCTATATTATTAGAATTATTTTACATATTTATTGCAACTAAAAATTTAGATTAACTTAATTTATGTGTCACGTTTTATGTTGAATCAACATACCCTGTCGCGGACTTGCAGGTTCCATGCAGATATAGATAATGGGGAGAAATTTCATTTAAGAGAAAACGATACTAGCTGTTAGAGATAAAACAATAATTACATAACTCAAGTTCGATATGTTACGGAAGGTAAACAGAACACGAGGAAAAAATATAAGGCAGTATCTGGTATTAACCAAAATAAAATTTTGGACTATTTTATCATAAGTTTTTCACGATAAAAAATTTTTTTAATTGACATATTTCAAGGAATTTATCATGGTTGTTTAAACATTATTCACTTCGAATTACGGCCATGTTATGAATATGATTTATAATTATTCCCGTCGAATTTTAAGGGAAACTTAAGCAAATCCTTAATAATTTAACTGAAGAAGAGAACCTAACATCGTGGATGACTTTACATGTACAAAAATTAACATCCAACTACTGTCATCGTGTAATACGTCAAAATGGTGAAATATCCTCGTAGACGAATGAAACCAGGAATGAGTCTATCACATAACTATAAATTCAGGAGAAGGGGGAAAAGAGCAAACCTCGCTCTGCCACGCCACTTGTGCAATCACATTATGAAAGCATGCTGTACCATTTCTGGCTTCGGGCCATCTCAGGCGATGGTTTCAAGTTAAAGCCGAAGGAATCTATTCCAGCGCAGTAGGTTAACCTGAATTTCACGTGTTGTGTCTTTAAAATCGAATCTAGTTCATTTTGTTTAAATCGCATGGGCCACACTATTCGTATCACTTTAAATTCACGTTACCTATTAAAGCAACTTATGTCTGAAATTGTCGAATCAATAGTGAACTACTTTAAAGATTTATCATCGTCACCAAATGCAGCGGAATATTGATGCATTACCCAGAATCACAGTTTTCACAGATGTATAACTCCCAGATGCACAAGCCAAGATGCACAAATTCAGATGCACGACTTGTAACATAAAAGTCGAAGGTGTACTATCAGAAATGAATTTCAAAAATTTCGCAACTAAAATAATCCAGTAGTTCTCAGTGGCATCGTTGATTAAATATATTGAAATTTAATAAATTTATACATTTGAGGAACACGTCAAGGATTAAAATTATTCACAGTTTTAGAAACCTAATATACCAGCTGATATTTAGCAAAAATGATGAGGAAATATTACAAGAAGTAACATATCAAATTAATTCATTCTCACAAATCATGAGTAATAAATAATTGTATTTTTACAGAACCAGAATGGAAGACTAGTGGCTGGTTAAACTTCGAGCCTGTATTACTGGCCAAGAGGGGCCCAGGTTCGAGCCATGGGTACTCTTATGGGAACCCTCAGCTTCACCCAAGGAATTGCGAGTTCCTTCTTTCCGCAGATGAAGATGGTCTTACCACCTAAAATTTCGGAATACGCGAGTCCTTTTTTACTTGTTTTTCTATAGTATTGTCAGCTAACGCCATATCGCTCCTTCCTTTGAATTATTATTCATATCCATGAGACTTTTGCGCAATATACACACATTTTTCAAACACAAAAACCCGCCAAACGGCGAACAAACATTCATTCACATTGATGTAGATATAAGGCAAAGGGATTGGAGGACATTTAAAAGACAAACACAGGAGAGCTGGGGGAGTCGGAATCGAACAGATCACAAGCGCAAAAATATTTCTTTGACCGGGACTTGAACACCGGATCTTTCGCCTTGCCGGGACGATATTCTAGCCACTTGAGCTATCGAGGAAACGTAAATTACACTGAAATCTGCAAGGGGTTTATACAACCATGTACCCCAATTCTTTGGCCAGTAGAAGTTCGGAAGCTGTTTCACCCACCAAAGGAGAAAATGGACAAGGACACAAGAATAAAGGCCAGTACGGAAGGCAACGTTATAAAGGGAAGAAACAGTGCGTTTCGTGGGACACATAGTCAGAAGAAGAATACGAGCCACATTGGAAAATATGTGTATGCATATATATATATATATATATATATACATATTATTATTAAGTAATCTACCGGTTAAGGTAGGTTTTTGGATGGACACAACTATCAAATAAGCATTTTGTAACTCCAAACAAAACCCAATCCAGCAACCTACTCTACATCAGGTCCCTCTTCATCTCTGTGTACTTATTTCCTCCCTTCATCCCGTCCAACACCCCTATCCTGTTCCTGCCCTTTCCTCGTCTGCTCAACATCCTCCCCTCCATTACCTTCTTCAACATTTCACTACCGCTCAATACGCCTTTCATCCATTTTTCCTGCCTCCATAGGATTTCTCTCAACAAACCACTCTCCTCACCCACCATCTCCAGTACTTCCTCATTTGTTTTCCTTTCGGTATATATATATATATATATATATATATGTATTAAAAATATTTTTATGTACATATAGAAATATATTTATTTATATATATATTTATAATATATAAATTTATAATATAATAAATAATTTATTTATTTGCACACACGCAGTCTATATACGCATATCAATTGGGAAAAATGCTGGAAATTGGAAACACCCATTACTTATATAATATCAGGATACAACTATTTGTATTTAAACATAGAAAAAGAACTAAGGACACTTATTCTACAAATTAAAGAGTAGATAAGGCCATCTGATGCCACTATTTTCCACAGATAACACATATTGAGATTTTAAGATTGGGTGGGTGAAGTTGGGAAAAGAATTCAAGTTTTTAGGGGGAGAGCAGTAGTGCTACAGTGTAGGAGTATTCAGAGCAGAGACTGTCGTCGGTGCTCTAATCCAAAGAAAGACAATATAGACTGAACACCGCAGAACCCCAGCGACAGCAGGGGATATGAGAAGTCACCTGAAAATAGTGGAATAAATAGAAACTAGTCGGAATGACATATTATTCGGAAGAAACCGCATTCATCGTAGTTAGTACCCAATGGATCGCCCGCAAGGCATCAAACTTCACAAGTCGTCTCCTCTGTGTAAACGAAGAGCGAAGCCGCGGATATTCGCGGGCTGCGAATGGAGTTGAGGCACAACGCCTTCCTTCATTGACCGGACCGTCGCCAACGGCGAGTTCTGTCCAAACATCAGTTTTATCACAAAAATGGCCATGCAACGTCACCTATCCTCACACATGGAAAACTCTTCTCCTCACTGTAAACATGTAAGGCAGGCCAAAAAACGAAAAAGTTGACTTAACAATACGCAATAGACGAAGTACGCTCAAGGTTACCCCCAGACACCCAATAATATTCGAAATTCGTTCTTGATTCTCAGATTATACTTATGGCCCTCTCTTCACCGCGAATATTAGGGCCTCCGCGGGGATCACAGAGGAACTGCCGATCGCAAAATTAGCAGTCGCTTAGCAAACTCCAGAAAGGTAGATGGTTACACAGACATTCCCAGCACTGCAACGAGCTCTGCTATGATTCCTGCCAATTAAATTTTCTTCGCAATATCCACCAAGGTGGAATCAATTAAATTCACGGGGAGGTTGGGAATTTAAATTAATTGAAAAATCGTATGCCGTCCTTGAAATCCGTGTTTTATACATTCATTTCTCCCCTGCCTACAGTCTACCTAATTCAACTGCATTTTCCCAATTTTTTCGCCCCAATTCCGCTAGAGAAAAGATCATCCGGAGTCATCACGCGCAAAAGTAAGCGACCAGATTGTTTTTAAGAGATGAGATTAGAGGACAACTTAACAAATCACCTAGCAATGAGTGAAGTACACACCTAATTAATCCTTATGGCGTATGACAATCACAGGTAGCGAGTAGAAATCGTTCTGTGTCATTATTCAGTTTATTACGTAGTTCTGGAGACCAGAAAATATCACCACTAGGATTTTAGTCAGTGTTGACTGTAAGACTGTCCCGGGATTGGAATTCACGCCTCTACCCTCTACCCGGGTAGCTACCACGCCGTATCCTCATACCAATCATTATTTTCCGAAGAATCGCTAAAAATTAGCACGAGTTCTCAAAACTTTTTAATAACTTTGCATCATACACTAACGACTTCAAACTGAAGCCATTAATAAGTGATTTTTACTATCCTCCTCGTAACTAGTGGCTCATCTCGAATGCGCAGGAATTTTTAATATAATAAATATATTTTACACTTAGATACCGTTGTGAATCTGTTGTTATTTTAATAAACGAACATAATTATTGGAAGTGAATATTTAATCTGATATTGCGTGCCTGGTGCGAAATCAAACCCACACATCGCAGCGGTGGCTACTTAGTGTAGTTGCAAATCCGACCACAAGTAAAAAAGAAATATTAACACCCATTTTTCCAACTAATTAAGTAGAACTCCGAAAAAAGATTCATACAAATTAATATTTTTTATATACTTCCAAATTATTTTCACAAATTGGATTGCCATTAAATCTCTTCTGATATCCCAATAATGGCTTCAATGAAAATCCTATTAAAATTTACAAAATAAACAGAAACAGAAATTACAGAAAATCTCATTTCCTATCCATTGATTGAAACGTCGTAACTCACAGTCGGCTCTAAAATGGACGTAGGAAGTTGTGTCAATTCGTACAACCAACACAACGATACGATATGCACCAGATTATAACCACCCAAACCTTAAATGCAACCCTTTGTTAAGGACGATACAAAGAGGGATGTCAAGAGGATGACATTTATCCAGGAGAGGATGATGAGGTACCAGTTTATGTTTTTTTAATCTCGCGAAGTTACAGGACGCTTCGTGTTGCGGTTAATGCTTGTCTAGCCATTCCACGAAACCCAGCCCACTTCTTCGTATTAGAAAGCGATCGTAGGTATATCCTACGCACCTAAATGCTTGATCATCATCACCATGGGCTATCAATCCAAGGATTGCTTTGTAGCAGCTCTCAAAGCTATCCTGTTACCTACCCATCTCCTCATTCTCTTCATGGTTCTTCGCGCCTACGTCTTCCGACACTTGCTATGCGTTTATGTCATCCTTGGCCTTCCTCCATGGCTTTTTGCTCGCCCAGTTCATGGGGCTATTTCATTTTTATTTAGGGGTAGTCATCCAGTCAAAGTAGGTTTTTAATGGATCCATTCCTAATGACCGCTGCATTTCTCAGCCCCAAATAAAACGCCACTAATTAATTCTATATTACATTAAACTGTTCTCTAGCTGCACATACTTTCCGATTCCTTTCATTCCGTCCTGGCTATTCTTTCCATATTATCCACCTTTTTTGTCCAACATTCTTCCCTGGCCTTCAATGTTCCATTGCTGCACAATAGGCTCAATAACTTTTCCTGGTTTCTTTGAATTTTTCCCCAATTGCTGTCTCTACTCTCCCATACAATACCTACAATTACCTCACCATTCCTTGCATTTGTTTTTTTTTCTTTCCATCCACCTCACCATCTCATCCATTCCTCCTATTTATGCTTGTCCTCTTTCCCCAGAGACTATGTTTCCGAGCCGTATAATGCCACGGTCCACACTTGTATTATTATTTTTACTAGTCTCTTTTCTTACATCTTTAGTCACAGTCCATGTCATCAGTTCGATTTTATTGGTAAAAGGTCCATTAAAATTACAGTATTTTGCCTCGGAAAATGTCCAATCGCCTTCCTCCTCTTCCATCAGCGAATTTCTAATTTCTTCATTCCCTTTCAATGGTCTAATTTCTTCATTCCCCTTCAATGGACTTGACTTTTTCATCGGTCGGCCTAATTCATTTCCATCATTCTTCTTCTAATCTTCTTTTCTCTGATGCTGATACTTCCAATTCCCATACCCATAGAAGAGTAACTGCCATTAGTGTATTTTATTAACCGTTTCCTCAACTCCGAGTCAAATAATATTTGCCTTTAATAATTATTTCTTCAAATAAAAGTCTTCATCGCTCGATGCTCACATTTCAAATCCTGAGCGATAATATATGGGTATCCTTTTCCCGCTTCATTTTCAATTTGCTCTTAAATTTCATTGATCATCGCTGTTTACCATCTTTTCAGATAATACATCCGTTTCAAAGCGGATCGCCGTGGTCTAGTGGGTAGAGCGTTGGATTACTGACCGAAGGGACCGGGTTCGATTCCCGGGCAAGGCACTTTGGACACCTGCAGCTCCACCCAAGTTAGTTGATTTTTCGGGTACCAGATCTTCCTGGGAAACCATAACCGGCACAGGGAAAGAAACTGGCCCCCCTACCCTGATGTGTGAATATTCACACGCCGTCGGGCTTGGTACAAGGGTGAGCTCTACCATCACCTACTAAACCGACCTTCGGGTTGATTACTGTGTTTATGGTTTTATCCGTTTCAAATGCATTTTCTCACTACAAGAGCTATTTTACGGATGAAATTACCTCTCTGCGTTCCGCAAAAACATCGAACGCAATGGCTTTCAAGTTATCATACGTTCCCCTGGCGCACCCAATAAAAATATCTCTTTCTGCTGTGATCACCAAGCACTACCAGGAAAACAAGCACAATAGAAATTACTTCGCTGATTCCAAATATTTCACGACAAATATATTCCGCATCTCCCAGGAAAACAACTCTTCAGTGCATTTTATCGGATAGTCCCTCCAGTTCTTGGTACTTGCTGATTGCAAAAAGCAGACTGGTAAATAGAAAACGATGGAAATTTTTCATGGAGTACCAGATATCAGAAGAATGCACGAAAAAACATCGATCTTATACAACTATTTTTTTCGTCGAAAAACAATATTTGCGTTTTAAGTACACCATATTCTGACAATTGAGTGGAAACTGAAGAGAACAATGTATGCAGATATTGTAAAATATTAACCTCCATTTTCATCAAATAAAATAAGACGTTTTGTGATTTTACAATGTCCCCTTCGACATTCCTTCCAAAATACGATTGCATGACGCAAAATCTTACAAAATACCATTGAAATTATCGAATGCAACATGGTTAAATGCGCAAAACTCATTACGTACAATTCAAAGGGTCATTCAAGTAAAGTACACGTCCCCGAAGAAAATTTCTCCCCGGCAATATCTGTGGAGAAGAAAACAAGTCGTTGGATACACTCTATAATTGTCACTCCAGTAATCCCCGCTATCCTTCCATCTCACCTCGCAGAGACCTAAAACATCTATATTACCTTCGTTGGATACATCTAATTATTTAAAAAAATGTCGATGCCTTTATTACGTGAATTAAGGAATACTGAAAATCACAAGATATTATACATAACTATAAAATTGTACATTTAAAGAGTAATCATGGAGCCGCAGATGTACAGGTAATTTGATATTTGTCATAACATGCAATGGACGGTAACTGACGTTTCTGGCGTTACTTTGAAGAAATCATGTGTCGTTAAATGATAAGGGAGACTTGGTTATAATTACTGTGCTGAATACGTTACTCTTGTCACAAAATAATCTTAAGACTCCAATCTACGAGGATTGTAAGAAAGGTTATCAGAATCACCACCAGATGTCAGCGTTAGCGCAACGAGTTGCCCGCGTAGTAATAGGCATCCTTTATGAGTACACTAGTAATGCGTCAGTGCTCTGGGAAGGGATCTGTGGTGTGAACGGTTCTCTGTTGTTTTTCCCGTCCAGTGATTTGTGAAGATGGAAAAAATTGAGATTCGAGCAGTGAGCAAATAGTTGGTAAAAAAAAAGGTATGAAAGCAAAGAAAATTCATGCCGGCTTTAGAACATTAGGGAACTCAATTCCTTCATATTCAGCTGGTTCCAAGTGGACAAACGAGTTTAAGTTGTTCGGGATAGCTTAGAGATGATCCGCGTAGTGGTCGGCCAAAATTTGCCACTACTCCAGAAATTATTGCAAAAGTGCATAATAAGGTCATGAAGGATCGCCGAAGCTGTAGGGATGTCATCTGAACGGGCATATAACATCTTAATAGTAGAGTTGGACATGAGAAATTTATCTTCTTGATAAGTGCAACCACTTTTGATGTGGGATAACAAAAGCAATATCATTGAAATTTCCAAACAATGTTTGACCCGTTTTCAGTGCAACCAACAAGATTTTCTCAACAAGGTTTGTGACCACAGATGAAACTTGTTTCCACTACAATAATCTCGTACATACTAAAATACCTTCCTCTTGTCGATTAAGCACTTGTCAGTTGCATTCAAACACGCTCAAAATATTAGAATTTAGTAAAGAAAATATTACTATATCTCTTGAAACGTGAGTTTGGCTGTAGAAAAACAAAATAATAAAGAAACTGGGTACCTAAGAACCAAGTACCCATGAGTCGCGTTACAGAATAGCAAGCCCAAGTTGCTGCGTAATCAAGATAGTGCTAGCTGAGAGCATTCTTTCATTCGAAGGTTGAATGTTCTGGGATGAGGGCGTCACCTTTAATGGTCCCAATGAGAAAGGGAGACCAAATTAGGTAAACAGTTCCGCAATGAAGGTTGAAGGTGGATCCCTCGACCATACGGCAATATTGCCTTTCAGCCTTCAACTTCAACTCGTAATGTCTGTGCATCTGATTACTTATTAACAGCCCTTGGAACTTGAGACGGGAAAATTTTACAAGCATTCTGACTGCTCAAGGTTAACGCAGGTAAGTTTTCCTGGAGTAGGGATGATCAATAAGGCGATAGCAGACGCCTTTTAGGCGGATTTACGAAGGCTATTTACTCAGTAAACACACTGTATAAACTCGATAAAAAACTACCCAGCGTCTGGAAGCCTCGTCTAAAAAAGTTTCAACTATGAGGACGATCTTGAAATAACACTAAGTTCCGTAGTCTGGATATTCCACACTTAAGTCTACTTAGCATCCATAGAATTTAATTACATTTCTTCGTAGAGCGAAAGAGTCTGTATATACAGTAGATTTCCCTCACTGTTGAGGTGATAAAATCGCTGTACTATAATAGCAAGATTATGGAAACTATTGACAGATATTTGAGATAAAACTACAAACGAGATGTGACGACATACTTGCAGAAACACATTGTAATGAAGAAACAGAATCCCACACCTAATCTTGAGATTTTTAGCAGCACTTTTTCCAGCTTAAATTCGTGCTTAATGATTGAGAGCTCAAAAACTTGGTTAATTCCACATTACCTTCTTTAATACACGACCCAGGTTTTTCAGTAGTAAATTAACGCTTTGTGTAAAGTTTTTTATGGATCCTCGGACTACCCACTAGTGTACTCGTAGGCCCTAACTGACGTGACACAAAATATTGATAGCTCTTACACTCTATAGTCATTAATTCATGAACAAAGGACACACCTTGACTCGTGCAACTACAATTCAACCAGCTTAGATTTTAGGATCCAGTGAAACATAAAGAACGTAATTAATGCACTCAACCAATAGAGGAAATTAAAATTTGCCCGTCAAAAGATACAATTTCAACTACATACAGTTATTTTGGTTTCACTCAGTGTTGGAAATAGACAAGGATATTATATATTATTGCAATTTTCCACTGCATTTATATCAATCACCGACCGTAGTTTCAACGTTAACACGTCACTATCAAAGTTTTCGAGCTGCCAACCCCTGATCTAGCAACCTAACCAACCAATGTATAGAACAGCGTTACCGCGTCCCAAAAAAAAACACCCTTAGCCACCGTTCCTCAAAGGGACAAGTAAATTTACAAATTATTTGAAGCATGGTCAGGGAAACCTATATGAATATAAATACGTCCCATTACCTAACAAATAAAGTCAGTCATTAAAAAATAGGACGGTCTTCATTGTCGTCTTTCATCACTTGAAGCAGTCTTCTGCGTATAAAATCCCTAATGGTCATTTACGTAGGAGATTCCAAAAAAGAATTCCAGAGCTGAGAGACGACTGTTAAGACAATTAACACGGACTTCAAAATGCCGTCGTAAGTTGTAAGTGCTACAGGAGAAAAATGATGATCAAATGGAGGGATCAAATAATTAAAGACGAGGTCCCATGGAGAATAGGAAAGGAAAAAGGTTTACATCAAAATCAGGAAAGAAGATGGGATAACCACCTTATAGGGTGGGTTGGGAGAGACATGATGACCTCTCGGAGACATTCGTCGGGGAAATGTGGTGAACAGGAAAGAGTAAAGGTGAAGAGCACGGATGAGATACACGGAGAGCAGTGCAGCTAGAAGTTGTTTGATGCCCGAGGTGAACCATGATTTTGCCGCCCTTCTCAATACACACCCAATAATCCCTTCGAACGAAGACGGTGGAGTTCAAATATGAAACGCGTGCGAAAATTAGAAGGCGCTTGAGAGGGTCACTAGCACTATTATTCCCTAAAGTATGTAGCCAGTACATGGCGCTTAGAGAATCGGGGGACGGTGAAGACGTTTCATAATTGGGCATTCTATGACAACTAAGCGCCTGAGTCCGGAGTGCAACAGTTTTACGTCGCTCTGTGATACCGGATTGCCTGCCATGCAATAATTACAACGCACCCTTAAACCAGATTTTACACTTTATCAAATTCTCGGCTCGTCGGTAACTGCCAACGAACTTTTGAAAACGATAACGCCAACACATTCATTATGTACTAAAAATATAAATTTAAAGCGAGTGCTATCCGAAATACGCAGTAGGTCCGTCAGCCAGGAAAGAATACGTTACGAATTTAATTTGCATGTATATTTAGCCTTCCTGGCCCACGAAATGTTTATCCCCTTTTGGGGTTCGTACGAGTACTTACCCAGGTTCACCGAACAATGCAGATGACCAAATGTGCCACCCCCAAATAATGGCCACCTGGATTGAACCACCTACCCTTTCCATAGCCCGTGTTCATGGAACGAGTAATGACGGGCGTCGAAGAGAATACATTATGTATCCAAGAAGGGGTCACCAAACGGGACGATTCGGTGGAGAGTCACGTCAAATGTCTAACGATTGATGACCGGTGATGACGATGATATGCGTCTACCATACATCATGTTAATGACTATTTTTAGAAAACTTGGCAAATTGACTCGTAGGGTTTGATATGGGGTCCCACGGGAGCATGGCAGGGTACTCATGTGCAGAAGACACACCCGACATAATATTCCGCCGATAATACCAAGCGCCTAATAGCACCTTGGCGCGTTAAAAATTGGTGTTCTCGGAAAGAATCATGGAAGTATGCCGCGCGGAAAATTTTCCACCCGAGTCCTGACATCCATCACACCTGATGATACAGAATACATTGATCGATGCAAAAAGCTCCGTGTATTTTGAGGCGGCGTGGACTTACCTTCGAGGTACTTCGCCAGCAGAATCATTTGCTCCGACGAAGGAACATTTGACGGTCTCGAGCGTAATCCAACTGATGGTGTTGAAAGGGGGGGGGGTCGCCTCTTCGTCCGGCCGCTACCTAGCGGTCATTCCGCGTATCACGCCACACCCACTAGCTTATTGGTCATTGCCGACACCTGGAAAGAGAGATGGATAAATGGATGATTATGCTATTTTTAGCCGAAGTATTCCGACGTCGTTCGCATAATACACTTTAATGATTAAACTACTAGATTTAATATACCTGATTGTTCTCGTGCGAAACTCATTCAATGGCTTATAAACTTACCATCCGAAGATTGATTGAAACCCAACAGTAATTACTCACTATTCATACTTATTTTCCTCTTATATTAAAAATACAAAGATATATATAAGTGTGTATATATATATATATATATATATATATATATATATATTAACGAAACGAAACAGTTTCTGGCGTAACTTGGTGGAAAATCTTCATACTGACTTTTAATAATCAAACCACTTTACTTTTCCACATAAACTTTTTAATTTTTACAACCCAGGTTTCGTTATCGCATATATTTAATATATTATTATTAAATATTTAATATATTATTACGTTATACCTGATGATGTTATGCTATAATGAAACCTGGGTTGTAAAAATTAAAAAGTTTATGTGGAAAAGTAAAGTGGTTTGATTATTAAAAGTCATTATGAGAAACAATTGCAATACGATGGTAAATAAACAAAGAGACGTCGTCGCCGAACTTGTACACAATTTCCAAGATTTTGGGTAAATTTTCAAGGAATTTACAGGTGGCATGCTGAATGCTTATACTCTTTTAAAATTCCGCGCAATAACTTCGTTGAATGCACACACATTGAATCAATTGTGGTTTCTATTCGCCCCGCCATTTATACACTTAGGTATATATTCTCTTTGTTACTCAAACATGTCCATTTGATATCAAACACCCGTTTATAGCAACGACTCGGGACCCTTTTTTCACATGGCCCATGAATCGACTATCTATAGTTCCACACATTTTTTTGCTGACTTCGTCACTGTTTTCAAATTTGTCTTTATTAAATCCATTAAACGTCTCTTCATCGACACATGGCTTACATGGAAACATTAGCTAGGTTTATTGCTTCATATTATCTCTAGTCGACTCTCCGAGAGCAATATTGCGAAGTAAATTTTCCCACGTATGGATTACACTGTGGTTCAGAGGGGAAATGCATTTAAGGAGCAACTAATGTGACGTTAACTGACTAAAATACCGGACCGTTAATTGGAAGATTAGGGTTCTAACTCCAGTTGGCTCAAATTCATTTCTTCACAAAAGTCCTTCGTTATTACTTGAGGTAATTTATAACATTTTTTCAAATTTATCTTTTAACTGATATGCGACTGTATCCGATCTATTGGAAACACCTAGTTTTCAAGAATCCCCAGGTACCTTTAAATAAGTGTCTGGATATTCCCTCGGTCTAAGAGTTTCCCGGGGACCCTCATACGCGGACGCCAAATAAAACGTGTTCTTCTCCCGGGTACAGGCCTGGAGAGACAGGCTGTGAACTCGAGTTTCTAAATATCCGTAATATTTTTAAACCCGCCCTTCCGAGTTTAAAAAAATCCGGTTTTCGACAGCACACTGGACTCCTCACATGGACTGGACGGCTGGGGCATGGAACGACTCACTGGATTGCTGTTTTGTAAGGAGTATTTAATTGAACAGTGGTAAATATGGAATGTAAAAGCAACGGAGAGAATTAGACCGATAGCCATTGAACTATTGTTTTTCAGAAGATTGCTACGAGTTATTTAGGTTAATATTCATTGGGTAATCTACCATTTAAGGTAGATTTTGGATGAATATAGATTGAGTACGCCTACATTACATTTCATAACTTCGTCCAACAAGCCACAACATGAGGCCCCACACTACAATAAACAGTTCATCAATTCCGTACACTTCCTCCCTTCTCACCGTCAAATACCCCTATCACGTCTACCTCACGTTCTCCCCTCCATCCCAGTATTCTTCAGCATTCCATCCACAAACAAAATGCACTCTAACCATTTTTCTCACCTCCCAACGCTCCCAACCCCCACCATGGCTAGTACTTCTCCGTTTGCTTTCCATTTCGTCCATTTTACCCTTTTCTTCCTCCACACCTACAGGTCACAACTCCCCCAATATATGCCTGTCATCAGTGACCATAGGTGGAAAAAGTAACCAAAAGGTGATCCTACGAAAGCTAGAAAAACAATCGGAACTGAGGAAATGTTGCAAAGAAGGGATGAATAGATAGGATATATACGAGTATAATGCGACTTGGAAGTTTTTGAGGACCGTAATAGATTGGGAATAATTAATGGGAAGGATTGAAGAGAAATACCGAGACAATAATGTATGAAACTGAACATGGAAGAATTGATATTTAACTCTCATATAAAGAAGATTAAGAGAATGCTTGATGATGGAAATTGAGGGAGAAATACAATTGCTGGAATTCAATTGACAGATTGTTAACTAAAAACAGCCACTGAGTTATTCCACGCTGTTATTGACCTATTCACAGACTATCAATCCCTAATGTCGCTTATTTGTCAGACGGGTTGTAGGAAAATGTAAGAAAAAGGTAAGGGGAGGGAGAGGGAAAATTGTTACATCGCTTCAGTCACATTTGAAGTAACTTTGAAACAATTATTTGAGATCCATGGGAGACCACGTTAATTCAGGTTAATTGGAAAAGTTTTGGAGAGGACCTCTCGCAGTTATTACAATTGCTACGAGAAGACAGTAAGCGTGTCTGGGATATGCTGGAAAATTACGTTTGGAGCTCTTTGATTCACGAAGAGAGCAGGCATGATTAAGGACACAAGACACCCGAGTTTGCTTGCGACTACAAGGGAATTATTATGGCCCTGCATGTAATTGGTATAAAAAAACATACAATTAAACATATATATCGGTATATAATATTCACTGGGATAAAATAAGAAAGATATACACGGTCACCGACATATTCAAGTATTCGTTGTTCCCACGCACGATACACAATCATAACAAAATCGAACCTAAGCATCAAAATATATTTACTTAAAGATAAACATTAATGATTTCATCAATTATTACACGATTTTAAAAACATCCATATGCGTAAGTATACATGTGTTTTCTGTATACATATACGCCAATATTTATTCAAATGTATGAATAAACCAACAGTTGCATGAATGGCTGGCTCTCTATCATCCCCCGCCACACGCCTTTTCGACGACTTGCGTGGTATTGTGTTTATGTAGATTATCCCCAAATTTCAACCATCTGGTATCTACGACACACCTGCCCCACAAATTTGATTCAATAATGTCATCAGCAAGGCTGGCTGATCATTGTTCCTTCTTTAACATAATCAAAAATTTTGGAAACATCTTTTTGCCAGAGGAGTTTATTCCTGAACGACTTTTTCATTAATGAATCGCTTTAAATGCACAAAAAGACACCTTCATGAACTGCTCAATCTTATTACCGGTGTGCTGCGCATTTACTACTTTAATAAACATGCTGAATATTCCGATTGCAAGACCTACCGCCAAATTGCCATGCAAATTAACAAGGGTCTTGTCAGCAAGGGGAATGCATGAGGAAAATGCAACGAATAGGTAATCTATGTGAAAATTTCATTGCCATCATACGCACCATCATACGCTATTTGTCAGAATCAACCCTCAAAATTATCCTGTTACTGCCCGATCCTTTCATTCCTTGCATCAATGATAAAATCAGTCACTACGGACCCTGGAAAATGGAGAATACGACCGAGAAGGGGAAAATTAACAGTAATTGTCATTCAATGAAGACTAATTGCCCCAGTATGCGTTTTTATGATATCATCGAGTGAACAGTATAAATTATTGAGCACTAAAAGTCTCCGGTCTCAGGTATCCTCCCTACATTTAATACCTGGCACACCGAGGGTTACAATGATAGGAATTCACGTGTCCCAACACCATTTATTATTCCTCCAGAAGCATTCAAGATCCAGAAGCGTCTCCGGCCGCCACAGAGCACGGGTAACCCTTATCAACAGGAACGCAGCGTTGGGTCGGCAGTTCGAAACTATACATTCCAGAGTTGATAATACGCCTCCGTAGTAGGCAGGGAAGGCCATTTACATTTAGAAACTTCGAAAGAACATGCGATGTCACCGCTTCAAATAGAAGCGGAAAACGCGACCGGGGAAGGAGGAGGAGAAACTCTTCGAGAACCTCGGAAAGCATTTGAATCGAATGCGTGGTGGCTTCACGGTGCCGCGCCAAAAATGCGATAAAACACGCAAAATGACAAACGTGCGAAATGGACGATCACTATAAAAGAATGAGAACAGAAAATAAAAAAATCATGCTCTGAAACAAGTCCCGCGTAATCCCCATGAAATGGAATGGCTCCGAGAACGAAAATCAGATCTGGATGCGGGTCCAAAATTTATTCTGGCAATGGTAATTTTAACTGTCGGATTGGGGAGGTGTTCCTTTAGGGATTTTGAACAATTTCAAAAGGAAAGGAATTGAAAAATGTTTTCACCATCGCAACCTGCCCCTAGAGCAGGGGCAAATCTCGAGGAATTCAAAGGAGAAGAATAAATTTCTGGGTTGATAATAATTATCACAGAGCGATGCCCCGGGGAGTGAGTGCTTGAAAGGTTATGTACATCCTTCGGGATCTCTAACAAAAATCTATAAAAACAACATTTTCTTCTACACGTTTTTCTGCCATCATATTATATTTCATTTCTGGGTTGTGCGAATATAAATTCTTCAAATACTTCAACATAAAATAATTCTAAAACGCAAACAACACGTCATCAAATAAAGGATTGTAAGGAAAGCAGCGAACACATAAAAACTGAGTGCTTAACACATCTTGCACAGAATGAAGTTCCACCAAATATTTATTTCTGCTGTTTCCTAATGATGCTAATGCATTCAGTTAAAGTGTGGAAACGTTTTGTTGTGGCCTAAACCATAAAATAATCCGTTTAAAACTAAAATAAGTAAGAGTAATTCAGTGGAGAAAAATAATTGAGTACCTGTCACTAATTTATTTTCCAGGAAAATGGATCATTCTCCCCACATCTTCGGTCTTTGGGATGACAAACATTAACCTATGTCAAATATGACTTCGTAACCTTGGAGGATAGACGCCATTGCGTGAAATTTCACACATGGAGGCCTCGTGTTCGAGGTTTGAAAAGAATAATGGAACCTTGGTCGCAATAGCAGATTATTATTTGGTAATTGAACTTATTATGCCTGTGAAATATTAGCCTTTAAAAACATCAATCTATATAAAGGGTCTGGCCCAAAAATAAGTAGAATTATTTTCTACCGCCGACCCGGACGACTGGAGAGGGAAATGTGTGGGAGGTCTTGGGAAAGCAACGTGACCCACGTCAGTTATCTGCGGGCTGTTACTATGTGCGGATCGCTGCTAGACTGGACTCCTATTCGAGGGTCGCGTCACGAATCCACGATGCCACGTTCCATGGAGCAACGATACTAGATAAAATTTTGCGGAGAATACGGAAAATCGGGGTCGGGAGATGAAGTTATGTCTTAAGAAATGGTTTTCCGTTGGCGCAAGATGTTTCGCGAGGGTAGGGAGGAGGTTCAGGACAATAAAACGCCCTAAACGTCCTTAAACGACACAGTGCGACGAAAATGTACAAAAAGGGAGAGATACGCTCGAATCCGATCCGAGCATCAGAATCTTAGCAGAAGAGTTAAATATTCTAAAAACCTGAGTGTACTGCATTCTTACAGAAGATTTAGCCATGAGAAAGGTGTGTGCCAAGATGGCCACCAATAATGTCGGAAGATCAGACGGCTGTTCGTTAGAAAATCTCGCATGATCTCTTGGACCACTGAGAGAATGATCTTCCACCCCCATGTGGTACCGCCGGACTACTTTTTGTGCCCAAGAATTAAAAGGAGCTTGAAAGGCAATCATTTTGGAACGCTGGATAACGTCAAAAGAGGCCGTGACAAGGTGCCTGAACGAAGTTCCCATCGACGCCCTCTTTCAAACGTACGACGTATAGCAGAGGCGCTGGCATCGATGCTAAAGGATGTTATTTTGAAGGATGTTGATAATTTATACTTTGATCTGCAATAAATGTTTTACAGGGGTGTATTTTTGGGAGAGACCGTACAATATTCGCAATAATTTCCAATGAACCGAAACTACTGACGACCGTGCATCTAAATTTCCCCTTTGATAATATAATTGTAGTCAGATTCTTATACCCACTAGCTAAGCATCTTGTGAACCGGTGTTCCTAAATTGTGAACAGCGGAACCGTAATATTGAATATTCGTGTACCCGGAGGTTTCGCCGGAAATATGACCAGGTATATGTAACAAGGGCCGTCTTCAGGAGGAGACGATAACTTAAAACCAGTGTGAGGCCACTTAGGCCCCTTAAGGGCAACCACTTTTTCCGTGGAACGGATGCAGATATTGGTTTTTGAGTTTTTAAATTCATACGAATTTAGTATCACACATTTATTTTTCGTTTCATATCAGAGGTTATTACATTTTATAGCATACCATAAATGCTATTAAACTTGCACGCAATTACATCTTTCGAGTGGTACTGTACGTATAAGTGGTTGTCAGACAGACCTTTGCACTTAATACATGAGTACGATGACCTAGATTTCAAGAGCTATATTTTTCATTTTTAGTGCAATTTCCTCCTCTGTTTATTCAACTAGTATTATATTGCTCCCATTGGCGACATAAATCACAATTACGTTACTAATGAATGTAGATTATTACTTTTATCAATCCTGGTGGTTCGAATTAAGTTTTCCCAAAATGCAAGCGCGAGTTTACTTACGGCATTACTGGAATAATTCAACTTCCGCGCTTGGCAGGCCACACGACAGAAACAAAATGAGAGGAGTTGGTCGAAAAGATATATTCAAGCATTCTTTCCCTTCCACCCTCATATTTTACGACCACAACACAATGGGAAGGAAACGCCAAAAAAATTAACGCATATTTCTCCTTTACAGATTCCTCCCACTCCTCTTGAGCGGACAATTTTCCTAAAATCCCTGACACACGCCCTAGTCGTAGTTTCCGGGATAATTTAAAAATGTAGATGAGTTCTTTTCGTGTATATTTGGAAATAAATTTTTATCAAGTCATCTTTCTTATTGTTTTAGCTGAGTAAATGAGTGTGCGGTTTAATTTTCAAGCATAAAACTGCGTGAATATTTTAGGTTTCGCATGATATTCGTCATGTTACAAAGTAGCCACATTGGTGATAGGGATCGCTGCTCTAGAGTCATATTTTCAACTAACGTATTTGATGGTATAATATAAGACGCAGCCTTATAATATAAGACGCGGCCTTATTTCAGTAGGACAAACACAAGAAACAATTTTAACAGCCCATGCGAAAGCGCCGACACCCCACCAACTCAAGTTATGGTTCCTTTTAATTAATACGTATCAGAAAACCCACATAATGACAGTCTCAGTGTGGAGAGCACATGCTGTTTTTTTATGATCAGTGGTGATAAAATATGTTCGAGTTCGTTCGATATCTCGTTCGTACCTCTTTCGACATCGCAGAAGCGATAAACACGACATATACATCACATCAAGGCGATGAGCTTCATAAAAACAATCAACTACAATATTTTTCACTTGAGTAATAAATATTATATCTAAGTAAATACATAAAATGATCTAGATATAATGGAGTCAAAATAGTTAGCACTGACCATTTAGAGTAAAAACAATATTTAGTTTTTGTAGGTGATGTTTTTAAAGCATAATTTTGAAAAAAGGCGCGCCTTAAATTTATCAAATACGGTATAATATACATTAGTTTAAGCCAGATTAAACTACCCTAACAAAATCTTCTTATCAGCTACGACTCATTAACAAGGAGATTAAAGTCAGGCAATTCTGTCATTAAAAAAAAACTACCGCCGGAGAAAGTAAGAAAAGTATTAAGTACTTTTAGAACCAAATATACCCACCACATTATAAGTATATGCACAGCACCGTAAGATGATTAATATTCTAATCGAAATATGAACACAAGCCAATATAAAATAACGATTTGTGATAAGTTCCTTTTATTACTTAACCTTGAGTTCTCGCTAAGGATATTCGCCCTTCAATAAAAAAAATAAATTGAAGTAAAATCTTATCTTAAGACCAAAGCGGAAACGATGCACGATAAAAGCAAAAGAGTTGAAACGGTTTTTATTTTTATGTCATGACTACGTTACGTTATGACTACGCGAAAAACCTCGGTTAAACACGAGTCTCATTGCACAAAATATATTATGAGAAGTGCCTATGTATATTTAAATAATATTACGGATTACAGAAGGATTAAAATATTATAAAACTTCCATTTAAGGGTTATATTCTTCATGCAACAAATGATATGTTTGGTATAGACTTTTCGTTATAGTGCACTTTACGCATCGAATACTAACACGTGAATGGATCCTCATTTCATTTGTACTGTCAGGTAATGTAAAAATTCCCCTTTAAGGACAACATTTCAGCAATAAAGTTCACTCTTATCATCATCACGGCTCTCACCTTGAATTCTATTGTGGACTTGACATTCACTAAACACCAACGTGCTAATCACTAGACACTAATTACCCCAAGTAACGTTTCTCTAATAACACAGTGCGGTGGAAAAAAAGCTGGTAACACCATTAACATCAATCACTCCGGTTTACACAGACCTTGCGATTAGCGCATTTCCTTTCTGGTGCCGCCGACGGAAAATGAGCGGGTGTAGCACAAAGGATATGGCAGTGACGTGGTCAGGCTGTGGAGGGGGGTTGAGCCTAAATATATCCTCCCCCCACCTCCCTACTACCCACTTTCCCCTTAAATCTCTTGAATTCACAAATATAACCTCGTGTTCTACGCCCGATTACTAGAATCCCTTGCGAGTTTTGTCGAAGAGTGAGGATTAGCACGAACACGAAAGTAAGACAATTCAGAGTTTCTGAGTGAGTCACTTGAGGCCGAGTACTGCGCGTGAAGTTACTTTCGATTACCACACAGGCTGTCCAAGGGTCACTGGAAATTTAATATAAAATCGTGAAAAAATCAGAGATGCGGAAAACCTTAGGAAAACGTTCCATCCATACACAGTAAACAACCAAAAGGATGGTTTCAACCGATAAGGGCAGACCTCGTCTCGTAAAAATTATTCAAAAATCGTGCAAAATTCACTCATTTACTATTCGCCATTTTTCTTTAGCATGGCACCAGGAGGAGGCTGATTTTTTTACCGAGACGCCATTACCCTCAAAGTTCTGGTAGTCGGAAAATAGTACCCATATATTTTTTTTAGATGAGTTGCTAAAGGAGACGTCATCCAGGATTTGAACCAGAGGCTCTCCAATCAATGACTTAACGCCCTATCCACTGGCTGATGAAAAAACTTGGAAAACAAAAAAAAACTAGTAAGAAAAACCTACACATAGGGGTAATTAAAAACATCAACACGGGTGGAAACAAATGTAATTTCCTTTGTTTCTCTCTTCACCTAAAATTCCCACTTTATAACGCTACACTCAAAAAAATTAATCAAAATATACAGAGGAAAACTTGTCAATGGTCTGTGACATAATTTATAGCATCGAGAATGCATGCGTCAAGCAAAAATTATAACATCCCATTTAAAACCTTGATAAATATTTTTTTCCAGGCTTTAAAAATTTATTTTTAACAGTGGATGATAATGTTTTAACCTCGAGAGTCAGTTAATACCTGGATCCTGAGAATACAATTTTAAAATATGGACTAAGGGTCTTAAATAAACTTGAAGCAGATCTACTTTCTCCGGGTGTTTAGGAGACATTAAAAAAAACCCATCAACTTGAGTCGGGTAGATCATAAACGTGAGATCAAAGAGAAAAGAATATAAAATGGGCACGTTTAAAATGTCATTTATTTTCCTTCGACGAGAAAATGCCATATGTTAACAACGGCCTTACGTCAACTTCATTAATGTGATGGATTACGAAAACGGTCTTTAATGTTGAGGTCACATAAACCAACATTAAGTGTTCCCTGCCGCTACTGCAAACCAGAGTAACTGAGTCGTAAGATCTGCGAGTGATCGTTAACTATGTAAACAGACGAGAATCACTTAATCTGTATCCATTGTGATAAAGCGCAGAGACAGTCCCATAAATGCGACGTAAAATACTTTTCACTGAAGTCGCTCAAGGGTCAACTAGTTTCACTGGCAGTAGTTTTTTTTTAAATTTCATAAATAACCACTCGTTAGAGCCACGAGTAACGGGTCTTCTATTCAACACTCCATACACTTTCACACATGTACTTAATAGATAAAAAAAAACCATAAACACAGTAATCAACCCGGAGGTCGGTTTAGTAGGTGATGGTAGAGCTCACCCATGTACCAAGCCCGACGGCGTGTGAATATTCACACATCAGGGTAGGGGGGCCAGTTCCTTTCCCTGTGCCGGTTATGGTTCCCCAGGAAGATCTGGTAGCCGAAAAATCAACTAGCTTGGGTGGAGCTGCAGGTGCCCAGAGTGCCTTGCCCGTGGATCGAACCCGGGACCCTCCGGTCAGTAGTCCAACGCTCTACCCACTAGACCACCGCGACCCGCACTTAATAGATATTATTTCTAAATTAATTCACACTTATTTCTGTATTAAAGACGTGATTATCTAGCGGGTAGAGCGCTGGGCTACTGACCGGAGGGCCTGGGTTCCATTCCGGGAGACCCAAAAGGGCACCCTGAACTTCACCTAAGCTGTGTGATTTTTTATGTACCAGATCTTGTGAAACCACAGGTGTCACAGGAAAAGTAACTGGTCCCCCCTACCCTGACGTGTGAATTTCACACTCCGTACAGGGTTTAGGGTAATGTGAACTCTGCCCTCATCCGTCAAACCAACCTTTGGGGTGATTAATGTTGTACTTCCATATTAATTCATATCATAAATAATTAATCAAATGAAGCGCAATAAGTCTTGTATTCTGGCTCAAAAATGCGGCTTCGTATAAAATCTTATTATCCAGGGGAAAAGTGAGTTGGATATTAAAATCTCCGACACAAGAAATGGCTTTCCTGTTGTCTCATGCAATTAACGACCGTAACATCAAAAAGGTGGAAATTTACACAAATGCATATTCCTCGCTTACCAGACAATTTCCTCTGCCTTTTAAGGATTGTGTTTTAAACTCCTTGCGGTAAGACCTAATGGAGGATTGTGGAGTTACGTCTTATATACATACGAGTGCCTATCTATTCCTCTAGGTGTGTGGCAATTATATCAAATCTTCCGGGGTCACACAAATTAGAACAATATGCAGGTCAGCCTTAAAGAAATTACGTGTCACAATATGAATTGCCGAAAAATGTCGAGGAAAATAGAAGATAGTATTTATTTCGCTTTAATTAGGCCACTTTTGGAATGTACGGTAAGTAGGCGGGATCCACGGGAGAAAATTTAAATAAAGGAATTGCAAACAGTCCAAAGAAAATCCCTACGTTTGTCAAAAAATGCTACGATAAGCGAGTAAGTGTGACGGGAATGTTGAATGAATTAGGTAGAGTGTCCCTTGATTCTCGAAGAGAGCATGCAAGACATTGAGAAAGTTACGGAGCACCTGAATTTTTTTTTGACACAAATGGGAATTACCATGTCTCCAAATCATATTGGTCGATTGAACCACCACGCTAAAATAAGAGAGTTAGGCAACGTCACACAAAGATCCAAGTACTAGTTCTCTCCATGCACGATATATGATCATAATAATATCAGACGCACCCCTCTTATGTTCTTAATGAAAAAGGCATAATTTTAATCTTCCTGAACTCGCCCATTAAGTACTGCATGCGTAGACATCCATCTTTGTGCAAATATAAATTTACATTTGCACAGTTGTATATTTACGCACAAAAGGTTGGTGACTGAACACCCCCTACCATACACTCTTGCTGCAGTTTACAGGTCACTGTGCATATGTAGAGAAATGCCATTAGGCGATCGGAGTGCTCAAGGAACGCTCTCCTGAAGGGAAGGAATATTTCCGCGCACACCACCTCAAGAGTACGTAGATTCGTATGTTGACGCGGTGGTTGGAGAATTCAAATTCGGACATTTACTTTGGGCCACATCGGGACACATGCTGCCGCTCGATACACTCAGGCGGGCCACACCCACCGATGGGCCCTAGATATCTCCAGGCCACTTCCTGACGTAAAAAGTCACCGACCACTCTAAAGGTCGTTTTACACAATGCTTATTATTAGTGACTGATATCAGTGCTCATATCTGGATATTCAATATTTCACATGAGCTTAGTACGTAGTCTCGGATGAACCCCTTCTAAATACGATCCAACCCTCCTTAAGACTCGATTTTCGCGCATGCGCACACACTCGTGCTTTCGTAAGACGCTAGAATTTATGCTTTAATACTAAAAACCATTGAGAAGTCCTCATGTCAGATTTCATCCATAATTATGACGAGGGAACGGCACTGGTGTTAGAGGCATTGTTAATTGACAGGAGTTGACATTGCCGAAATCGAAAGAAGGAAATTGGGGACAGAATTGCAATGGCAGGAGAACGTTAAGGAACAAGGCTATTTTTTTGGCAAAGCTGCGCTGTGAACTGTTGAATTTTGATAATGGCAGTTGTAGAAGTGACTTACAAGTGTTCCCCGATTGTGACAAGTGGGATATTTCAATCTTCGTGAGGTTTCTTCGTCCAAGATCAAATTCTTATCGACAGATCACCGATAAGTGGAATCTAGCACCACGATTGGTAGTCTCTTGCAACTACTCTTTTCACCTGTGATTGGCTGTTGGATTCAAGAATCGAATAGAAAATAAGTATCGTTCTTAACAGGCAAGTAAATTGTATTTTATTCATTTATTGAATACGATTTCTCCTTTAAAACTATACGATTTTAAGTATCCTGAATTAAGTGATGAAATAAGCATCGTATAAATCGGCCTTTACGTCTGGGGCAGATTCGGAGGCTGGAGAGGAATGGATCCACACTCGATTTTCGACGGCGCTCCTTGCATTCTTATTTCGGAGGAGGACCGTGGACATTAGTGTCCTTGGACGGATGTAACCAAGGTAACCGACTAAACTGGTCTTCATCACCATCATTATGTTAATCCTAAGATTGGTTTGCTGCAGCCCTCCAATTCTTCTCTATCCAGCGTTAATTCCTTCACCCGCAGATGGCTTCCACGCTTGACAAAAAGGGCCTTACATATTTAAATACTGATTCCGTATCTTGAGTTCAAATAGATTTTCTGGATGGATTCACGACATGTCGGATGGACAATTCATTTATTGAAAACAATATTGGGCATCGAATGTCGAAATTTGTCAAAAATACTTACGATGAACAGATGAATACGAATGCCACATAGTACATGAGTACATGCCACAGCAGTCGCAAGCCCGAGATCGCTGTCGAAAGGAATAAATACCGAAAATATTGGATTTTGGCTTCTTCGATAAAATTCGGAATGTAGTAGGTACCGATGATGTTGAATATCTGTGAATATGGCACGAGTACAAATATCTATGCTGACACACATGAAAGTATATCGGTGGAGGTCACAGATATCGGTGTATATAGTATAATAAATGTCCATATTTAGTGGATACATGTACAAGTATACCCAAGATCCAGAAGACGGGTGGATAACAAGCGCGTCAAATACCGGATAGACGTCGAATGCCAGTGGATTTCAATACAGATAAAAAGTCGAAGCCAACATTAATCAAATATTGAACTATGTCGGAAATTTCGGATCTAGAGGAATGAGGAGTAACGGTAAGGGCCAGATGATGTGGAAATCGATGGCTTTTGAAAGCCTGTGGATTTCAATGCTAACAAATTAAACAGCATAGTTACTTCGTAACCGTAAGAAGAAGTCGATTCTGGCATCGAAATGTTTGTCAATGTCGCATGGTCTTACCCGAACTCTAAATCCTTTTGGACCCCAAATTCTCCCTTCCCTCCCTTGTTCGATGCCCTGCCATCCTTTCCTCAGCTGTTGCCAGACAAGGAGAGAGAGAGAGAGGGAGAGAGAGACGAGGTAAGGCGGGCGATGGTCCAGCGTTCGCTTTTATTTTCGGAACGCGCGAGGCTAACCCCCATCCCCTTTCCTTCTCAGCTGTGAGCCATTCGACCGACACCCCTCTCCGATTCTCCCCCTCATTGCTCTTAACCCTCTCTCTCTCATTCCCTCCTCCCCCGCACCCTGTCGTCCAGCCAACGGGATTGCTCACACTCCAGCTCCCTCGCCACTGGACGAACAACCGAAGGCGAAGAACGCGTCACGAAGGTGCCCATCCGCACGGAGACTACGAGGACAAGTCAGGGAAAGTTATTGTGAGACATTTAAACCTTCCGGGCCGACGGTGGTGAAAATGAAAGGAATAATGCATTTATTTGAACATTAATTATAGGGAGTATGTCGTGTGGAGTGCCTATAATTCATTAGCATGAATAATTAATTGAAAGATAATCCCTCCCGCCGCATGGGAAGTTCGAAATCACTTTCCGGTGGCGTGCCCTAGCATTTCGCAGCGTTTGACCGCGGAGGCGTCATGGCGTAGAGGATACTACCTATGTCTTTGCGTGATACCTTCGTAATGTAACTTAGACCACTGACCAGAGGGTCTCTCGACTTCGATTCTGGGTGATGTAGCCGAACGCGCAAGGTTAAAACTATGCTACCAAATCTCTTGGTGGGTAAATCTTTAAGGAAAACCACAGGCAACAAAGATACAGAAACTCTCTCCTCCCCCTTCGGTATGCAATAATATTGCACATTAAGATAAGAGCTAGTTCCAGGGAATCTATGCCGTTACCTATGAAAACAACCTCCAGACTGAAATCGAAGTGTACGTCATAATGTACATACAGGTTTTGAATGGAAAGCAACTGAAAAATGAAAACTTTGGAATATCCACAGTTTAAAGTTTTGAATATTAAAGATCAATAAATGGCCACAAGTCCTGCAATTCTACATCCATCCATCTAACCTACCTTTCACGATGTCCAAAACGTCTCTCGTCTTCCTTTTGCTTCCACACATTGATAAAATTTTCCCTTCCAACTTTGAATAAAACCTTCAACATCACATTATTGTTCCTAACCTTCTACACCCAATTTCTGTCTCTCTCTCTCTCTTTCTCTCTTTCTCTCCATCCTTCCCTTAATGTCCACAGATCCAACCTCCCATTCAATCTACGTTTATTTCCCCAAAGACTTAAGTTTTTGAAATGACAACAGGTTCCATTGTTAAAGACTATTTTTTTCTCTTTTTGTCTTTCCTCAAGAAGAGTTCCGATCATTGAAATCATTCTTTTGTCGAATGAATATTTTTCTATCGCAAATCTTCCCATGATATTTTCCACAATGTCATCCAAAAAGGTTTCTTAATGTACCGCCCTAATGTATGCCTTCCTATTCTCACGCATGTAGTATGTTAAGAGGTTTCGCATTAGAAAAATGCGTAAACCAAACTTAAATTGCACAAGCTTTTGATAGTGACTAAATTTTAATCAGGAAGCTTTTCTCATGGGGTAATTTTTTGTAGACGACTTTTAGCAATTTTGCTTTCTAAGTGCTCTCAAGTCACTTGACATGGGATATCTGGTTTTTTAATCAATTCCACTGGATATACATACTTTTTTCCCTTCCAGCACTTTCCCATTCGTCCAAGGGTAATAAGATCGCTATGTGAGATGGAATGCTAATTGTGAGATTGCGTGCCAAAACTGTCACTGAACTAAAAATATGGGAAAGTAGAACCAGTGTTATAAAATAATATTACAGAATTACTGACACATTTCAACAGAAAAGAAGGATGTCCACTTCTCAAAAATGATGCAGTCATTTTGTGTAACTTTAAGACATTCTCATCACCCTCGATTTCTCTTTACAATTATTAATATTTTAACCTGAGCGTTTCCTTTCCTCCATTACCGATTCTGAGCAGTACAAATGAAGCGAAGATTCTCACCATCGGGCGTTATATTTAGTAGCACACACTTTCAGCCTAAAGTCTTCGATTATGCCTTTTGATGGACGACCATTGTCCCAACTACAAATCTTGATTTGGCAACGGTGACAAATATACTTGGCCTACTGGAAAATGCAACGCATTACATGTCAAAATGAATCGATTATCTTTAAATATTAATGGGTAGAGTTCCTTAACGAAAACCAACCAGGACACAAGTTTCCTCCCCTTTGCCTCGTTACGCCAACTCCCGATTTTCAAGGACAATGAGTGATTTGGAAGCCGTCGACAAATAAACATGACAGTAAAATCAAAGTTTAGACAACACTCAACGGACTTTTGCACATTTTGAATTGAACCGGACGGAAAAGATTACATGTTGACAAACCATAGGGAGTTAATGACCAGGAATATGAGTAAACATGTTACGAAAAATTTATATAAGAGTGGCAGGCTGTAATTTGTGGAAATAAACCATTATGACGAATTAAAATTTTGTTACTACATTGAATCTTGGAGAATGTACTTCTCTTCAGATTTCTGGATATTTTTAAAAATAGTGTATCTTATCCGCATTTCTTCGAGGCATCTGACAGATTTCTCACATTCAACAAAGTTTGTTCTCGAAATCCGGCAATACGGATTAAAATGCCCAATGCTCGATATCCAGGAACAATTGGAAATAATTCAACAAAATTAGGGCAATTTTTGAATGACTTGGCTTTTGTCTACCATTCTCCCCACTTGGTGCTCATCTTTCATACGTTGAATAACAACAATTGTAGCATATCACCTCCCACGTACTTTCAAACCGATATTGTACCTAACGCTGATGCACAATCATCGAAACGCGCAGGTGTGGAAGATTAAAATTATATTTTTTTTCACAAGGAAGAGGTCAGTGAAAACAATAACATGGAACGAAGATTTTATGGATCTGAAACATGGTCGTCGCGACAGGAGGAATAACTTCGAAGAGAGCCTTCAGCTATATGGATGTGGAGAATAACCGGTAAAGAGGCGGGGAGGAAAACAAAAATAAATGTGAGGAATGGAAAGATAAAAATTTTGTTAGGAGAAAGTCGGAGGAGGCAAATGGATGCAGGGCATACTGAGTGGCAATGGAATGATGAAAATGGTCAAGTGAGGAGAATGTTGGGTAGGTCAATTAGAGGGAAGTTAAGATTAAGAATGAGTGGAAGGGTTGGAGCAAGTGGAAAGCATGCGAAGTTAAAAATTGTTTAACGCAAAATGATGTTTAAGAATATTTAGTATCATGCTAGGCGGGACTTGCTGCAGTATATTGTACCTGGGTCTATAAAAAAATATGTCGTGACAGGTAGACCATTGCTAAGAGAATAAAAAATTGTCAGTCTACAATATATTTTAATATATTTCATGTTGCTCAATATATGTCCATGTTGACAAAACCTGAATGAAAAAGGAAAAGAAAACAGGAAGCAACAGAAATTCTGTGTTACATGATGAAGATTAAACTGACGTAACGATGAAATAGGAGGGAAAGAAAGATTTTTTTAGTACCTTACGAAAAAGAGAAGACAAACTTATTAGGTGCTATAAAAGCTATCGGAAACTTATTACTGTATGACATCACGGCCATCTGAAGGTGATCACTAAAGGGTTGTGAAGAGCTAGACAAGAAGGAAGGACCAGGAATGTCTTATCTCATGCTCATAATGGAACGGAGCGAGGAAGTGTGCTATGAAATATTAAGGGGGAAAGACGTTCTGAAAGATAACTAGTGCCAAACTGGGAGAAGAGAGTGGGTATCCACAGAGAGCTGATCTTCGTTTTGAGAACTGTATTTCTACATTTAAATGGCACCTTGCAAGCTACCAATAAGGTGTGTGGCAATGGGAGATTCCACACCAGGCATACAACATCCAAAATAAATTTCGTAGATGATGTACGACTTTCCAGATACCAAAACAAATACGTACTCAAATAAAAACGATTTGAAAAGTTTAAAACCTCAACAAAAATCTTGCGTATTTGGCTTTGTTTTGTGGGCACGGATAATCTGGAGCTTAAATAGGATTACTTCTACAGGAATGTGTGGACTCAAGCCACGGGCATTTAATTCTCCGGTATTTCCAAGTCACATATCAATGGTTACGCCTAGAACGACTAAACCTAATCACTCTACGGCAAGAGTGGTTAATGCATTTACTCCGTGAAAACAAGTTGCTTACTGAAAAAGAGGTGAAACTGGAAAAAATAAAAAACTCAATAATACCACCTGAATATTTGATGCATTGGAAACAGTGCACCTTAGTGACTCTCGTGAAAATAGATAAGCGCGGAGATGCACTCGAGCAGACAGTGCAATACGTTATGCGGATGCAGCGATCGCAGAACGGAAAGTTTCGAGAGAATGTGACGTGGCCATCATGGCGATGAATATGCACGGTGATTCTTCAGTCCACGCGAGGGCCGAGTCCCCCCTCGCCCCCCGGATAATGGACCCGAGCCCACTAATGCCCCTAGGCCTCCATCTTAGCACCCCTCTCCCACCCACTTCCCCTCGCTCACATCCTCCCTCGTTTCCACACACTCATTCCTCCCCACTCTTCGAAGCTCGTCAAACAACGCCTTCACGTTTGCTGCACAACGTTCGTCAGTACCTCCAGCGGATGTCGAAGTTACCATTTACGATCCGACGGTGAAAATATGTATGCAGTGGTCAATAAAGATGGTAAAATATAAATATCCGATTGAATTATTCCATGAAAAATAAATGGCGCCAATAAATATGCTGTCGGTCGATCTACGTCTAAGAGATATTAAAGTCCATAATATTAATAATAATATCTTTTCTCGATTGGTGTTTATTATTAATATTTATACCACTAAGGGTTGTGAGAAACTTATGCGACAAAACGAATTTGCACTTTTTCACAGGTTTATTTGTAACGACAACGCGTTTCAGTTCACAGAACCATCTTCAGGTACAAGACAAGATTCAAGAAGACAGAACAAGGGGTGTTCAAAATGATTCCTACATTCTAAAGACAATTGCACTTTTGCACCATAGTAACGTAGGATGGAAAACAGATGCAGTTACCATGCCTGTTTGTTTGTTCCTTACCAGGTACCGCTGTTCGAATATGTACGTTTATTCTTCATTGCAGAAAGAAAAGTTCTATTCCTGGGAACACTTAATGACGTCGAAATAAATCACAATTACAGCAGGCAAAAACCAATTGCGAAGCCCCAAAGCAGAAAAGATGTGATTTACAAAACATATTTAGATACTGCATAGGCGAACACTATAAATGTATACACAGAACCTGTAAAACTGCTTTTTCCTTTGAGATACAGGTCTAAGGTAATCATTCATTTGAGAGTAAGTGCATAATGAATATTTTGTCTTTGCATCCAATATGGGTTTTACAGCTCTAAAGACTCCAACGTGGGAGGAATCATGTGAGTTGTAGCGAATATGTCCAGGTGAGCTACGTTTGCCAAATGGTAATTCGCTCACCTCTTGTATAGTGAAGCGTGAGAAAATTCCTTATCGCCAGTTCGTGTGCTTTACGATTCCCAACAATTGGCACGCAAAAAAGCCCTATACACGCACGTTCCCCCACCAAGTCTCGAATCAATTAATGGAATGCTTTAATGTTGCCGTGAACTACGCCTCTCGGGGTAGGTCGACGTTTTTCAATCTGAATTATACACAGAAACTGGCATCAACTGTAATTATAATGATGAGATAAAAAGGGAATCTACAGGGTAAATGAACCTGAAGGTGAGAGCCACTTGACGAAGCGAGCTGTAAAACGATTTACCGGCAAGAATGATGCCTGCCTACTTAGAGCATAGGGATCTTAAGAGCACGTTTCCGCCGAATGGTCTAAGCATCTTCCAGCAATGGAATAGAGATCTCATTAGGGTAATTTTAAAAATAAAACAGCAAAACATCCGACGTAAGCATTGAAAGGTTAAAATAGTCATCAATCCTAATGACACATTTCTTTAAAGACACACAATCTTGACGTAGTGGCAGGGCTTGTACGTTCTAAAGATCCACATATCTCTGCTGGTAAAAGCAAAAATAATTGCTTCTTAAAAATACTTAGAATTCTGAATGATTTGCGAAAGACCCCGGTGAGGCGGCCGTTGGCTGACGTCTCGTTAAAACAACTGTTGAGGAAGGCGACGAACCACCACCTCAATTATTTATCCCATGAATTATGATGGACACAAATATATAAATGCTACTTACATTTATATATTAGACGTAGAGCGTTTTGAGTGGCGATGGGATGTTGAAGACTGGGATAGAAGGTAGAACTTTTTAAGTGGGATAAGGGGAGGAAAATAATAGACATTTTGGATGGAATGGAGGAAAGAAATGTGCGGATATGAATAAAGGTTTATTGTAGTGTGGTATGTCAGGCAGTGTTTTGAAAGGAGAGGTAAAGAAATGAATCGTTGTATAGTGTCGTCCAAATCCAACCTTTAACGGTATAAATACCAACAACATTAACATTCACATTTATGTATAAGTTCGACTAATTTATGTTACGACCCGCACAGCGACCATTCGCTAACGTCTAAAACTGATGATTATATCGAAAAAGTTAGCAAATTAAAGGAAAACTCCTATGGCCGTAATAAGTTAGCACCAATCGTCCCGCAAAGAAAACTAAATTTGCAGTGATTGCTTGTGGGAAAAGATATTTCACGACAGCGACCAACCTCAACCTCTCAACCAGAATACCCTTCTGTATAGTCTGCGGGAATATTACTTCCAAGCCAGTGACCGACTACAAACACAAACACTCAAACCCAAATAGGTTCCTTCACAGGGTTAAAGGGACTCCGTCAAGGATACCTGGGCTTATGAACACATACACACTATCCGTGACTGTTTACAGGAATAAATTCCACGCCAGTAACAGCCACAGAGATGACACACTCACAAGCACTCAGGGAAACACACATTCAAAAAGGGCCTAACTCGTGCTGGGAGAATATAACTCAAATTGAGCAACGTCAAGGGATAACAACAAACAGGGAAAGACGAGGGTGTGCGTCGGATAAACGTATTTCGATCACAAGGTGGCCCTCAGCGAACTGAAGGAAAAGTAGGCACATGCCATAGAATGTTATAAGTGAATCAGGATATGGACAAACTTTCAATATATACACTAAGCTGAAGAAGGGGGGCAGGAAGAAAATTTGATTATTTTATTTGATAAGATGTTCGTTACCCGGGGGGGGGATTATATAATTTTGTAAACACTTCTCTTCAATGAGGATATCAATTTTTAACGTCCAATCTGGGAATGAAACTGTTTAAGGTGATTCCGTAACTCCAGAACCCAAGGAAACTGGAATGATGACTTTTGCTGAAGATCTTGAATACATTGCATTTTGGTTCTGTTCATTTTACATCAATTCTATACTCCACAAGCCACCTTAAGCGCGTGTGGCGGGGGGTGACACGGCACCAGCCATATTTTCAACTTTTACTTGGTACCCTCCAACACACCGCTAGACTGTGCGGCAGAGGGTAATTCAACATCAGTCACGCAACATGAAAAATCAAGTTTTTCTAAATTTTTAGTAATAATATATAAGTAAATTAATTTGAAAAATGTACATTTTGATAACTATAGCGACAAACGCTAAGGTATCTAGGTGACACATCCTCCCCTACGTATAATAAACGAGCCAGTAGTAACAAGGACAATAATTAAGATTAGTTGAGATAATAATAATATACTGGGCTACTTAGAATAATGAAAGAAAAACACTCTTTCTTCGCATGCGTGATTGAATACAGTTATTGTGATCCCTTATTGCTCGTGAGAAAATTGACATCTTAAAAAGTTCTGTGGCCGTAGTTACTTCGTTCTACATCTTCGTCTTTATTGTGATCACGATTCTTACGAGGAAGAAAAGAGGACCTGAATCTACTAGTGCCACCGTTTATCTCCCTTATCTTATCTGAAAGGTCCAATCTGCCAATATAATAGGGGGCCTTAATGATTTCCTCGGAATCGTATTAGTAAATTTTCTTTGAGGGTGTCTCAGTTGTTCCAAAATCCCTTTGCGACTTTGTCAATTTCATATGCGGTGTTGCATTTCCTATTTCTTTTTTCTCAAGAATTTCATTCCTTGCTACAATCCGAAATATTGTCTAAATCACGGGAGACTAGCCAATGATCGACTGGAGACTTCCTCTCTCCATAGATCACCGTGTCGTCCGCAAATAACCAACTGCTACGCGGGAGCCAACATATAAATGCATGGACAACCATTATTCCATGTACCCCTTCGAAAAAATATTGGATAATATATAAATTACACTCGTTCACATATGCACGTTCATATCTATATACATAATGCAGTATTTGCCCAACTCATTAAAATCACCAAGCAATCGGAAACTTTCGCCACTGGCGACTAGTGACGAAAACCAAATTTTTTAACATGACCCATAAATTCTCAGTCCTCGCAGTCCCATGCGGAAGAGTCCCAGTTCACCAGGAATCAAAATAAGCACGAGCATGTCCGAATTCAAAGGCATGATGGTCGTTTTATTCTTTCGGTTGATATCATAGGACGAGGATATTAAAGTCGAAGAAGTGTCTGAAGGTCAGACAGACAACCAAGGCCTACTATCCGGAGGTTTTCGAAAAACCTTCGAGTACGGGCGAGGAGACGGATTGGAAGAGCGACTTACTCATGGATCATTCATCAGAAGAGCGCGCCAGGACACAACGTGCGGTCCGTCACAAAGTTTTGGCGAAGAGCACGATCTCCTTAAGAGTGACATCCAACGTATTCACCGGATATAGCCCACCCCCGCGACTACTACTTATTCTCCAAGATCGAATCGGCATTAAAAGGGACCCATTTCGAGACCGCAGATGGAGTGGAGGCAAAAGCGACGGAGTTCGTGAACACGCTGTCGGAAAAGGATCTCACAGCAGTGCTTCCGACAGTGCAAGAGTCACATGTGACGATGCAAAGACGTGGGCGGGGCGTACATTTTAAAGGGCAGCATTCACACTGTATAATTTTCTCCAAAGAATTATAAGAGAACTACAACGCTTTTTTTAGTCTGACCTTGCATACACAGAATAATTTATTTATAATATGTATCATCATCTTCCTACTACAAACTAGGTAAGGTTTTCTTGACTTATATTTACCGAAGTGTAATAATAGTGAAAAAAAACCCTGCACCGAATTACAAACGCACAGACACACATGCATACAGTCGACCATTGCCAACCAGATAGGCACAATGTTTAGGATCGCAGGATAATCACGGCAAAATCAACTAAGAGAATTTCAGAACTACCTTTTTGACCCAACTACTTATAGTGCTAAAATCATGGGAGTTGGAGACTCCATGGAAATGGTGCGAATATTTGCTACGGCGAAACGAAACACTTGATCATTCCGATACCGGAAAATTTTAATGATGATACGTTATAGCTAAAATATTACTTATGACCATCTAAAATCTAAACAACCTTGACCACGTGAAGGACAATTTGAGAATATAGTGTGCTGTCAGACAGGACTAGGAAGAGATTCGATTACTGAAACAAAAGGAGAAATTTCGCTATTCAAGTAGCAATACGAGTACGAGCAATGAATAAAACATATAATACACAGGACAAGTATAGGAAGGATTTCAATACGAAAAAAGTACGAATGCTAAGAGCGATGAGTATTGTCGGAAGGAAGCGGTTTATTGAAACTTGTGCACGGAAATGTGAAATTTAATTAACACATACTTAATATCTTTCCACACTTTGGAGTAAATATTGAAATTGCCTCTAAATAGCTGCAAGATAGGGACGATAAAAAGAGCAGCCATGGAGATGTGGCGCTACAAATTAATGATAAAAATCAAATGGATAGAGTGACAAATGAAGAAGGAATTTGCACTTAGTGCGAATGAAGAACCTTACAAAGGACTTATGCAAGAAGAAGAGGGAAAATGATTGAAAATATCTTGAGGCACGATGTTCAGTGAAGGTCAACACTGCAGGAATCATACAGGGAAAGAACTATAGCGGATGGCTAAATATAGAATGAAGAGATGAAATGACACAGTTTCAGGGGTAACATGGTGGAAATCCTTCACGATGAAAGAAATTTCCACATAGAAAACAAATTCTATGAGGAAAAGGAAGATGTCTTCTTTCTTCACTAAGGATGAAATGTGAGAAACAGGTGATGGAAAATTCGGTGCAAGGAGCTAACAGGGATTAAAGAGATTGAGGCGGGGCAGGACAGTTAAGAGAGGTCCCACAAACCAATCTTTGAATTGATAACACGTGAAGGTGACGAAGTTTATTTTCAGATTATGGGGGAAGGTTGAAGAGAAACACCGTCAGAAGAAGCTTACTGGAACACTTTTACACCAGTTTAAATAGCTAAACGAGAGACGCCATAGGTCCACGTAATAGCGTTTCATCCGATGGGTAGGGTACTCCGGATTTAAAATGCTCTCCACATAACACCCAAGTAGAGATAGAGATACTAATATGTATATTAACAGAAGTCTATTGGCCAAGGCACTATGAGAAGAACTAATACGAAGAGAGAAACTAATTGGATACAACATGAGGTAATACTCACAGCGGAAGACCAAAGATTAATTGCCAGCAGCAGGTAATGGACGACGTAAGAATACAGAAAGGGGCTTTAAAAATATACTTAAGGATTATCAATAGGGCTGCCATAGTTGGATTTTTACAGTTTTTCTAAAGTCGTGGTGCAAATCAGGGGTCCCTGATTAAATGACATGACTACAGAGGCCAAGTACGGTGAGGCATTCGAGTGAGGAAATCCAGCAACACGACCCAAACGCGGTCCAACGGCGGGATAGACACGTCAGCAAATTTTTCGAAATGTTGTCAGCCCTGCTCGCGAGAGACGATTGGAGAACTGAGTAAGGGGTTAAGACAAGGAAAAGGATGAGGAGTAAGGGCTGGATGTCGAGGGATTCGAAACGAGGTAAGGGGTTAGGGCGATAGACGGGGAAAACAAAAGATGGGTGGGGGGAGGGCGATGAAAGTGGACGGGAGGTTCGGGAAACAAAGGCGGAGCAAATACCTTGACAGCGAGCCCCGGAAAAACCCCTCGAGCTGCCGAGGAGGAAAACACAAACGGAGTCACTCCAACCACTCCCACGTACACACACACATACATATGTACATCCGCCTGCGCAGAGGAGACATGAGAGGCGGTTGATGGAGGATGATGAGCGCGAACAAAGGGGGCATAGGGGGAATAAATCGAAAGACGGCGAAATCGAACTGCTTGACTTTTCGCAACGCTTTCGATGAACTGGCGTACAGCATAGGAATATTAATTACCTGATTGTTCAAGAGAATAACATCGATTCACTTCGAAAAATATCCTTAAATTTTGATCATCTCGAAAAAAAAACATCAAAATCGATCATCACGGCTGTAGAGCGAGAAAATGGGTTTTTTTAAACTCAAGGCTCGTGACAAACATTACAGAGGTCAAGAACTATTACAAGGACAGAGACTGCTGTCCGAGAATGTTTCTTTACCTCTAAGCATTTCTCGAGGAAATGAGAAACAAATGAGAGTTGTAAACGTAATCTAAATGGGTCAAATTACGATAATTTCCTTCTCCTCCTTGTAAGTGTCCAACATGAAGACTTCCCTCTTCGCCCACTCTTCGAAGTACTTTATTTGTTAATCTGTCTATGCACTTTAATATTTTTAGAATTATTCAGGAGCATCGCATTTCCGTCTTTCTTTTCTTTAAATTCCCATCATCCAAATTCCGCTTCCGCAGAAAAATAGACCCAATACATAACTCTAAACGAATCGCCTCATGTCTATTCTAGTACTGTTTGCCAGCAGTTGTTTCTTCTGATACGAAAGCCCCCTTCACTATTCTTATTTTACTTTCTATATCCATATCACTTCTTCCATCTCTAATAATTCCGCTGCCTAAAGAGCGAACCTCCAAACAATATACGACTGCTTTTAGTACCATTTTATGGCAGCAGACCTATAAAACAAGCCGCCTCTGCACATATAAACTATTTGTTTTGGAAAACTTGATGCCAAAATCCAATATAGGTGGTACCGTTTAGGGACGAGAGACAAAGAATGTAACGCTTTCATTTAGCAATTTTCATTCTTTATGATATAGAATATGGCTTGGATAAGGCGCCCATATGAATTACCGGAGAAGTTGAAAAATTAAGGGTGTAAATGAAGTCATTATTCGCTGGATGAGTCTGCGCTTAAATATTTGCACGAAAATGTTAATTGCACATGGTGTTTGCTTTTATTTTTCACATCAAGCGTTCTCCAAAGAAGAATCACCTAGTAGTAGTATGTAAGGGAGGCGCCCGGCAGCTGAGGTCATTGGCACCGATGGACAGGAAAAGATGAAGGGTGGAGAAAACCCGGCGTCAGGACTAGCCTACTCTTAACGAATGGCGCAGCTTAACGTCCCACTCGACGAAGGGCGAACTCACTCAAAGTGCCTCCACATACTAACTCACAAAGCACCTCAAGTTGGGAACGGCATACCACTAAAAATATCAGCCACCGCCGGGATTCGAACCCGGGACCTCTGGGTGGGAAGTCAGTACGTTAGCCATCGCATCATTCCAAATATCACCTGTTCGCTGATATTCCTTTCAAGCAATAAATTAATATCTCTTTAATTAATACAGTGTTCGTTTTTAATTGGCCGACGCAGAGACCTGGTGTCACAAAAATTAGAATGGGCAGACGAAATAATTAAAATGTAATCGAAGACTGGTATGGATGTTAAAATGTAAAAGAACTGTACAAGTTTTAGAGAAAGATTATTTAAACCGCTCATGTTTACACCATCTATAGAATCAAAACAGCCAGTTTGTAAGTTATTTATACCTTTCTATTTTGATGAGTAATGTGCTTAGGTATACTCCCGGACATGACTGGGTAAAATATTCATGGAAAATGTGTGTACAAAACCAGGATATATTAAGCATGGCGGGAACACGTCGTGACATGATAAATGGTTATTTTTAACGTTTTATTGCCAGTTAATTAATGAAACCTATGATATGGAGCGTGGCGTTGTACAGCGGGGAAACTCGGTTGTTGAAACAAGATGAGAGGCGTGAACTGGAGGTTCTTGAGACGTACGCGGGGAGAAGTAAAAGGTAAAATTGATGGAGAGGAAAAGAAAAGGTAGAAATCACGGTGAGGGAGGAGAGAGGGTTGCTGCGAGATATCAGAAGGAGGCAGGAGAGTGGATGCAGAAGATTTTGATAGGCGATGGAATGTTGAAGACTTTGATATAGAGGGGAGGACGTTCGGCTTAAGACTCAGGGGGAAGAAAAGGCATGATGGACGGAATGGAGGTAGAATGCATGCGGAATAAATAAAGAAGTTCATTGCAGGGTGGGGTGTCAGGATGTGTTGTCCCCTTAGGCAAGGATTGGAAGCGTACCATTGTCCAGTCCAGGGCCCTTCTGAAAGTACCTTAAACGGTACACTTCCAAACAATACTAATTCTCGCTTAAAACCTTCTGCTAGTACAGCAAACACAAGTTTCACTCCTCAGTTAAATCGAGATTATCACAGATTGCCAAGATATGAAAAACGACTTAACAAATAATCTGACAGTGTGTTGGGAATTTATCAGAACGTTTTTACTATGGTACCATATATATCACGGACTGTTAAGACGGGTTATTTACAAAATAAGCCCTTTTCAATTTTGACGCCCATATTTAAGTATTGATTTCATAGTAACTTCCCATCATATTAACATATTTGACATCACAGTTTGTTCACTGTACTGAGTTCACAGTATCACAAAAATTCCACTTTAAGAGAAAATGTCAATAAAAATGCAGAAAGAGTATCAGCCCCTTCTTCGTACACTTGTAAAACCTCTCTTGACCGCCAGTCATATTGAAATTTGAGGAAATTGTGTAGGTATAGAACATTGAGAGAAGATAAGTTACGTATCTTATACTGGTATTAAGCTAATGCACCATTCTGCAGTAGCTGAAAATATGCAAGGCCTGTCATACTAAGCAAGTCAAGACAGGTCAAAACTTTAGGTAGTATTACAATAAAATTGTCTCGCACACAAATCAGAAGAGTACGCGGTTCAGTAGGAAAGAAACAAGGTTTTATTAGACGGGTAGTTGACAAAATCCAATCCAAAATTAAAAAAAAACAGACGTTACTTTGCTTTACTTTAGCCACATTTGGAATAAACAGCAGGTATTTGTGATTCAAGGAAGATCCAATGCTAATTAAAGAATTGGAAAAAGGTATGAAGAAAATCCACAGGATTTTTTTTTTTAATTCCTACCAAAAGAGAGTAAGAGTGACGGGTATTTTGGAGGAATCAGGTAGGGAGCCTCTTGACTCGCGAAGATAGCAGGCAAGAATTTTAGGACGTAGAGGAAACCTGAGTTTGCTTGTGTCACCAAGGGAATTGGTACACCCTCAAATTATAATTGTAGATATGGACCACCGGGACAAGATAAGAAAGACGGACACCACCACTGACAGATTCAAGTAAACGTTCTCCTCTATGACGCTACACGATGATAACATAATAGAACTCAAGCATTGCAATATTTTTCGTTAAAAAAAGAAATGGTATTTTTTTTAACACACCCATTATTGCATAATGTGAAGAGGCGTGTACTTGTATATGTGTAATTATACGGGTGTCTGTGAATATCACCAAATGAATAAGCTCAGTTTACAGCACGAATGGTTGATGCCATACTGCCCCACGCTACACGCCCTTACAGCGGTTTGCGATTTTTTTGTACTTTTAGATGTAGGGGACTTAAGGTCACAACACTTAAGGTCGATTCAAACTTCTCTTCATCATTTCCGTCTGTGCCTTCTGGCACGAGTCTTCACTCATTTCCATGCGACGGGCATGCCCTTAGTATTTTAATATTTTGTTTCCTTGTTCCATTTCCTTCCGTCCTGAGTTCCCTTTGAGCTCCTGAAGACAGAGGTATCCCCAACGCCACCGACTGTCTCCTTGCGTTTGATTCATCTGCTTCTTTGTTTCCACTCACCTACATTTCCATCGAAATACTTTAAAATATGAGTATTTCTTATTCTTTTGGGGCTCTCATTTTTCTGTGTTTCAGATACATGCGCTAAATACTTACGCACCTAAACCTACGGCCATCCAAAAATTCAGCCTACTAAATGTTTACAGAAGAGATACGAGCATTGAATTACTCCATATCCATGATACTATTCATTATTGATGATAAAAATCAAGTTCGAATGGAGGAAAAACAAGTTCGGCTGAAAGAATTATTCTCCTTTCCAGAAACGCATCCTCTCCTCTTCACCAGTCGCTTGACCTAGACGAAAGAGTATAGTATGCCGGAAAAACACACAAATGCTCCACGGTGTCTCGACGAAATCCGCCGCTATTGGCGTATAAAAGAAAATCGACGGGTGCTTGCCGTCTGGAATTTTAACACATGTGCATGCGGATACGATTCGGGGAGTACTAGAACGAGGCTGCAATCTAGGTCACGAGCATTGAATCCTTTGGGTATATACTGGCGGAAAGGAACGGAGTATTTTTATTGAACATTCCAATAAGGTACGTATCCCCATCGTCACCCAGCCAATAAGAAACGAACGACTTTCGAGGATAAAACGGAAAAGTAATTTTTAAAAAATACAGAGAGTCCTCTACACAAAGTGTGCCAGTACTTAGCCGCGTCAGACCGGCGGTATTTGAGAAGGCGAAAGGCATTGAGATTTTAAACCAGGGCTATTTAAAGTCACTTTGTTCAATTAAAGACATCGCTGAGGAATTCAAACGTACAAAATCATATAGGGGGCAGGGAAATGTTGCACGAAAGACAAATTCACGACAACATCACAAAATGAAGGAAGCACACAATATTAACTATATCTATTTAGTACCCAGTGAAAAGAGAGGCTGGGATTGATAAAATAAGTGGTAGGAAAATGCAATGAAAAAGTAACGGAGAGATGTTACTTCGCTCCAGTTAAGCCCACTTTTGGAATGCGAGGCAAGTATCTCGGAAGCATGGGAGAAAATTTTAATTTCGGAAATGGTCAAGGCTCACAGTAAATCTGCTAGTTCTGTAAAAACATTACTACAAAAGTAAGAAAACTTTACGGGAATGTTGGAAGAAAGAAGACAAGATTTAGACTTTTAGAAAGGTACAGGTCAACTGAGTTTGCTTGCGACAACAAGGGAATTAGTATTACCCCAAATTATATTGTAAGATTCGACCTCCGAAATAATATAAGAGATATAGACATCGTCAGAGACCGATTCGTTCTTTCCTTGCACTATATGTAATCACAACAAATCGAACCCAAACGCCCGAATATATTACCTTAAAGACTAAAATTTAAATGTTTGCGGCGACTTGCGGGTTATCGTGTATTTGTAAATTATGTCAACACACACACGCCCTAAACGCTGTTGCTTTCAGGGCAGATAAAGTGATAAAAATTCGGATTTTTTTATTATTTCAGGACAATATCCCTTTTAAAAATGATTCATACTCAGATAAATTATGTTAGATAACGCGGTTCACTTATATCCGAGCTCCGTAAGAAAATACTCCAAATGCAAGGGGTTGCACATCCTTTTAGAGGGAAATAAGTAAACTAAGTACAAAGTAAAATCAAGTACAATTTACATACAACACAATTTTATTAATTTTATATTTTCCCATGGAGCTTTTCTTCCAGGTTTTATAAGATAAAGTATATTTCTCTCAGATTTTCTCTCTCTCAGTTTTACTCTTTCTCTCAGATTTACTCAGTTCTGAAGGTATGCTTACGTTTTCTGTAATGCATTCATTTTCAATGCAAAAATTTGGCCTTCGTGATTAACAAGAGACCAAATGAAAGCATGGATAGTAAAATCGGGAGAGATATTATTAACTTTCAGAAGTGGAAATTGTAAACATCATTTTCCTCCCACAGAACGTCTATCGATAAATAATATCAGGTATTCGATTCTCATATTTCACCCTCATTCACGATTTTTAGAGGTTTATTCTAGATCGTACGCCTCAATTCCCATTTTTTTAAGCTCTCCTAATATTTTTTCATCATCTGAAAAAAATTCCAGGATCTTTTTAGCATCTTCAGAAAAGCTTAAACTAACACTAACCGCCATCGACAAACCTGGTTTTCAGACTTCATACATAATTCTTAAATAAAACCTATAAAATATGCGATTACGGGAAAATTATTAACATAAATCTAGCCAGCATTTAATAGGTGACTGTGGCAATATACCTAGACTATTCTACTTCTTCGTCTCTAATAAATATCTTAATAATTTCGCGAAGTTAAGAATTACAATTACCGTAATTGGCGACATATAAGACGCACCTGGTGAAATGGACCGAAAGGAAAACAAATGAGGAAGTACTGGAGATGGTCGGTGAGGAGAGAGGTTTGTTGAGAGAAATCCTATGGAGGCAGGAAAAATGGATGAAAGGCGTATTGAGCGGTAGTGGAATGTTGAAGAAGGTAATAGAGGGGAGAATGTTGGGCAAGCGAGGAAAGGGCAGAAACAGGATAGGGATGTTGGACGGGATGAAGGGAGGAAAGAAATACAAAGAGATGAAGTGGGACCTGATATAGATTAGGCTGCTAGGTGGGGAGTTACAAAATGTTTATTTGATAGTTGTGTCCATCCAAAAACCTACCTTAACCGGTAGATTACCTAATAATAATATAATATTTATTATTCAATTGACGGATGCTGTAGTTGAGATTGTAATTATTACGCTCATCAGCAATATATGATAACGCGTTGCTCGCTCATGCGATGTTGAAAGAGGTGCGAGCGAGATCCTATTTTATCACCACTGATCGTTGCAAAACAGCGTGTACTCTTCTTACTTTGGGTGGGATTTTTTTAATTAACCTAGTAAATTAATTGCGCTTTCGCGAGGACTGTTAAAACGGTTTTTTTGTTGGCGTAGGCCCTACTAAAATGATGGTGCATCTTATATGACCTCAAATACGGTACAATAAAATTGGCTAATTCGAATCACGTGCCCTACGTCCTTCAATGCCCACGGTGCTTCTTGGTGGTCCTTCAGGGTGGTCGTGTACTCATAATCGGCAAACACTGATTTACGCCATTAAGGGTGGTCAACATGGCCCTGAAAAATCTGCCGAGGAATCTCAAGAGTTACTGTAAGACATCGACCTCTTGGATCCATAATCAAAAAAATAAAAAAGTAATTTCAATTATTTACGGTGCATGCGATAGAGCCTAAGATAAGCAAATCACCACCGGAATTTTATCCCATTAACTCAAAATCGTCACAGTTTTAAAGCTTTCCGTTTCAAAAGATAAGTTAAAAAACGCAGCATGAGGTTATGTCGTACGGTTATATGGGTAGATTATATGACCTATAAATTATTTATGCAATTAAAAAAAATATTTGGTTCAACAGATGTTATTGATGTGTTTGTGTATTTTAGGCATAAAATTATTTTACTCGCTTGACAGTGGATTTTTATTAAGGGTGCCAAGAGGAAAAATAGCGTAGTTGTAATCGCCCAATGAGGTTAATCGATTGACGGAGCTATTTAATTGCATAAAAAAATTGAACTACTTTACACATTTATTGCAAATAACAAATAAGAAAAACAATTGTCTGATGATGTATGTCTGAAGAGAAAGGTTTGAGGCGTCACTTTGTGAAAGTGATTCATATCGGAAAAGAAAATACTTTGTTCTTCCACATATATTTTAAAATGCACGATCTAGGTTTCGACTTACAAGGTCATCATCATATGATGCCTTAGGTAGTGCATAATAAAATATATGTGGAAAAACAAAGTATTTTCTTTTCCGATGTATGTCTGGTGTTGATTCACCTCCGGCTACACCCCAGCGGTGACTTGCAGGGTGCCATGTCAATGAATAAATTTATCAATGCCACTGATTTCCTCATTGATAAATTTCAAATTAATAAAAATGTACAAAAAAGAATTTAAAAGATAAAAAAAACCTTGGCGCAAAGTAGTAAACTCCCTTGATTATAATGAGATGCAAACACGAACGGAGTGAAGTGCTTAATTAAGGGATGTACTGGTACTATACGTTTAAGTATCTCTCAGCTCCTGAAGTCCATGAAAAATATCCGAAAGCATTTCTCAATAGCTTTTACTGACTCTTGATGGTTCCCGGAAACAGTCTTACATCTTCCTGTCTCACAGAGGTACTCAATCCATATCTCACTTGAAAGTAACCCAAGCATGAATCCGGTGCAACTGTATGACTGTGGAATACTTATGACCTCAAATTCCTAAGCACATATCACGGACAATATGTCACGCGCAAAATTCGATTCTAACGTCTTCAAATGAGGCAAGAGCAAAACGAGGAAAGAAAGAAATGGAAGGCAGTTGGAGAACCGAGGGACAAAATTCCATCAAATCGATCAATTTCATTTAGTTAACAATTTAAACACTTATTTTATAAATATTTATGTATATTATATTTATTATTATTTTGTTTTGTTATTTATGTTTTTTATTAATTATATTTAAATATAATTATATGTATAATTAGTAAAAATTATAACATTTAGTTTAATTTTCTTAAGACATGAAATTTATTTTCAGGGCGTTACGTAATTTTAGACCGTTTACAAATTGCAATTTTAGGCCAGCCGAAGATATTAATAGAAGCTGATTCTAGCGCCAGCATTTTCTCGCCACCTGTACTGTTCGTTAATCATTTTTATCGATAATATAATGCAGTTACACCCTAAATAAAAATGTTCACACAAATATCAAGTCCATTGAAAGGAAAACGGAATATGATCACGATGATATTTACTTCCCCGGTAAGTCTAACTTTTGGCATAGTATTTGATAGTCTATTGACACATTGGAAAACTATCTAAGGGGAATGGTACGAAGTTCTGCATTGAGATTTTTCTGAACCAATGGAAACTCAAAGAGCATTCACTGCCCACAGGCTCTTAAAGTTAAAATATTTGGAGGTAATTTCGCTGGATGAATGGAACTTGAAAGTTCCTATCATCGTCCAGCGAGAGGAGAGTACAAATCCTCGTAAGTGCCGTCAAATCCAATGATTTTCGCACTAAAACTCAGTTCTACAAGAAGTGCTCAATACAGAGGGATCACGATATTTTATAAATCATCAAATTTATAAAAAGTTTCATTTATTTCATTTCAGCATTTAGTCAGCGACAGCCGTTGCAAGTTGAAACATTTGCAGTTCGCCTACGGCAAAGATGGGGAGGTTATACGCGACATTGCACTGAAATTTCACTTTCGCCTGAATGAACCGACAGCCGATGGATACGTAAATCCATAGAAGTCTCATGAAGAGTCTGTACTACCCAACAGCACAGCTACAACATGGTCTAGAATCTATTAAGAGAGAATATATTAAATTTCAAAGGAAAGTGGAGCCAGAACTTCAGCCACTTCTCCTACATAAGTAAAAACAAACATTTCTGCGGCCATTGTGAGAAACGTTCGTCGAATAACGTTAAAAACACTATTAGAAACATTGAAAATTGTATTGGGTGCCAACCACACCTTAATAACAACAGATTCGTACCATAATCGTATAATTCGACGAGCTCTAAGAGATAGACTCCAGGACAAATAGATTTAATATTCATTCTTTCCTCTGACGATCGGAAATCACACTAGCAATAAAATTGAAATCAATGTTGTTCCAAGCGGGAACTAGGTTAAACGCTGCGTAGTCGCCTAGTGCATTCGTTGGTACACGTAGTGCATATCAGTTGCATGTATTTGTATACGCATGTGTGCAATTCAATATAATTTTTGGATATCGTCGTTCGTCTATGCGGGTGTGCATACCCATGTTTTTGTTGGTACGGCATTATGTAGCTGCACTCTTTTTATCACGGGTGATGTCCCATAGCACCACAGCACACGTCCTAGTGGTAGCTCACGGGGTAGTTCGTAGATGTTGATAATTGCATATGAAAAGTGTTTGTGAACGGTGGGTCCCAAGACAGCTCATACCCAAAAAACATGACGTTTATGTGCAGGTGTGTTGTACTTTAAGTCGAGATCACAGGAAGATGAGGAGCTTCTTTCGAACTTTACCACAGCAGATAAAATTTGGCTACCTCATTTATGACACTGAAAGCAAACATCAACGCTCTATGTGAAAAATTATTATTATTCACACCGAATACCAGAGAAAAAGGAGCAGACGAAGAATGCCCAATACACACGCCAACAGGCAAAGAATGCTAAGGAACAAAGCAATCATTCAGGCGATCGGATCCGCAGGCCCTGCTTTCTTTTTGCCACGAGAGTCAGGGAACCGAAACCCTTACTCCTTGTTTGAAATCTTCCACACATACGGGCATTATCCAAACTGCCATTAATATACCAGCATGAAGGCAACTGGAAAGGCGGCCGCCGAACAGCACTCTAGAGAATATAATATGTCAAAGATGTGACAACAAACCACACGCACTTCCCCACCGCCCTAACTGCATACGTACATGCTTGTGTATTTCTCCTCACTACTTATCCACCAGCTTCCTCCCCCCCCCATTCTCCTATTTCCCATAATTCACCGAGCCTCTCCCACAACAAAACCCATCGCCGTGGAGATTACGTAAGTCGCGGGGAAGAAAATCGTGCACTCTCGCCGCTATGGTTTTTAAAGAGGGAGAGAGAGAGAGAAAGAATGAACACCAACTCACACATGCCTACAATACATGCACATCACGCCTCGGTGTGGACTCGGGTGGCGCGGGAGAGGAGGAGGAGGGGTGCGGGTTGGCAGCAAAAGGGGGGATGGGCTGGAGGGGCGAATCCTCCTGACGTGACGTATGAGCCACGGGCTCGAATATTACCCAACTGTGACGCATCAGGCCCGATGATAGCACCGCGAAGGCAACTTGCGAGTGCGGAGGGTTGAGGTGAGGGGGGAGCGGGAGGGCGGGTGAGGAGGCGGCAGCAACAGAATCCAAGGCCAGGGTCGAACGGGAAGGGCGGAGGGGGGTTCCGTAGGAGGGTGGGAGAGAGAGGGCGGGGAGGGGACATGAGCTGGATGCACGTATGAATGCAAGCGTGCGTTTGTGGGAGCGAGAACGAGGAGGAGAGAGAGCCCTATTCTCTTTGGCTGGATGCCGTGACGGGCCTAGGGTGGGATTTCGTGGTTACGCAGGAGAACGATAGGGAGAGGGCTTTCTTTGGGAGAAGGGGGGGAGGCGTGAAAGGCGTTGGGGTATCCACGGGAGACAATAGGCTTCAGCACGGACCTATGGGTCCGCCGCAAAACCTTTTTACCGGGCCCCCTGCTTGTCCCAGTAAGGAAGAGTTAGAATGTTATTATAACACCTTATATCCACAGTCGGAAGCGTCTTGGAATTTGGAAATTCGTCCCAGACGTGCGAAAAGATGTCGCCAAACACATTCACATTAAAAAAGAGTTAGCAGCGAATTAGTTGGTCCATAATCAAGGAAAACCAGCCGAATAAAATCTAAAATTTTGCACAAATGAAACTGGGCCCTATATAGATCTATAATGTGTTAATAAAATTCGTCATGGGGGAGCACAGCGTCCTGCAGGATCACAATTAGTTATTTCCTACACTCTTTGGATTGCTTTAAAATCAATAAGTATCTAATAGATTTAAAATAAATTACACAGGCCTACAAAAAAAATTTTTTTTTGGTGCCGGGAATCTTTGTGATGATTTTAACTATATATGTAGAGCTGAATCCAAATATGAAATCCGTTTTTATTCAACAGCTCTACTTTTTTAGATATGGCACATCTTACGATTAGTTGTTTTAATATTTGATATATAGTATTCCAGAAAATAATTTTCAAAGTTAAATAAATCTATAAGTATACTAATTTATAACCACTCTGCGGTGTTCCTTTAATTTTCAATAAACTGTCAATAAGTTTTATTTATATTTCTATATTGTAGGCGAACGAGATTAAAAAACAAAAATCGTTTGTATCGACTTCGGTAAAAGATTTATTGATAGCTCCAAGCGTAGTTTAAAATGTGTACTTCTTCACAATGGTAACAGGTTTGGCGCAATACCAATCGCTCATTCAACTAAAATGAAAGAAGAATACGATACAATAGCATTGGTCTTACAGAAGATAAAATACCAGGAACATCGCTGGGTAATATGATATGGGAATATTACATTAATAATTATTAATATAATATTCCCATATCATCATGTAGAAGATTTTTTTACGTAAGTAACAAAATATCTATATCTTGAAAACTATAGCTGATAGGAAAAAACTAGTGTCATAATTGGATTCAGCACCCCAATTGTTCTTTAAATCAGCATTAAAAGCTCCGGCACCAAAACCACTGTTGGCCTGTGTTATTAATATAATATTCCCATATCATCATGTAGAAGATTTTTTTACGTAAGTAACAACATATCTATATCTTGAAAACTATAGCTGATAGGAAAAAACTAGTGTCATAATTGGATTCAGCACCCCAATTGTTCTTTAAATCAGCATTAAAAGCTCCGGCACCAAAACCACTGTTGGCCTGTGTTATCAGAGTGGTCTCATTTACCAATATAACCCACACTAATCGATCCTTAGTTTGGTTTAGCAGGTGTGAGAAAGTTTACCTGATACTAAGCCCCATACGGCGCGTGAAATTCATACATCAGGGATTTTATAAGGTAGTGGTAATCCAGTGGGCAGAGCTTGGGTGTAATGAGCACTGGACCGGGGTTCGATTCCCGCTGACGTCACTGGAAATCCCCATCTGTATAATTTTTCGCTCACCACATCTTCCTGGGAAACAAAGGTAGTACACGGAAAGGAACTGGGCCACCTTATTACCCCATGAATACCCAAATATGAATTTTACATGCTACGTAATGCTAAGTACTAGGTGAGCTACCGTCACCTATCTAATCAACCTTCGGGTTGATAATGTATGAAAACAAAAAAATGCCGAGACCGTAAACTTGATTGGCACTAACTGATACATTGATTTACAACCGTAGCTACGTTCCTTGTATATTTAAATTGATAAATGTAGTTTACTGGGGAAAATTGGGGCAGTTCATTGACGCGTGCCACCCCGAGGTTCTTCAGGAGTACCTGGTACCCGAACAGTCACACAGCTTGGATGATGCTGAGGATGCACTTTGGCGCCACCAGGAATCGAACCCGCCCGTCACAAGCCCAGTGTTCTATCCACTAGGTTTCAACGGCCCCTATCGATTTATACTATCTATTTTAATAGGTTACTGAACCTTTTTAAAAGACGAACTTGTGTTCAGGCTCCCCTGATATCTCTAGTATCCATGCTAAACTTTATTCTTAGTACTTTATAATTTTCGCCTTTTCTTTTAAATATTAGTATACATATCATTAACTTATTCTACTTTAGTAAAGATACCTCATGAATCATTAAAATTTTTCCCTTAATACTTTGAACATTGTTTTAATGCCAAAGAGAACGACAAATACGCTAATGATACATATTCACCCCCTCCCATGGACTACAACCTTGTCGTGGTGGAAGGGCTTGTGTGTTCCGATGACCCCTAGAGCTGTGCTGACGGGAGTAATAATAATTACTCCTGGAAGGGTCACCCATGCCAGATAGGTCGAAGGTTAGGAGCCAGACGAAAGGTAGTCCACGCAGCGTCTGTTCCTCAGTGAGGCGGCTGCAATGGCGTCTGACCCCAGTGGGGCGGCCATTAAGTGATGGTGTCACGTTAAAAACACTATTGAGGAAGGCAACGGGAAACCACCTCAATTATGATTCCCAAGAATATAATGATGGGCACTATAGATAAAATCAGTCCTGGCAACTACGGGACTCGGCCCAAGAGGCCGTGTGTCGTGCCCGGCAGCGGGAGAGGCAAGGCTTCCGCGGTCGTCATCCCACGAAACCCTTGCAGGGAAGAAATAACTTCAGCAGGACAGAAGACTCAGAAGAAGGCGAAAGTAGTTAGAATAGGAACCTGGAACGTCAGGACAATTTTGAGGAGAGGCAAATTAGAAAATATTAAGCGAGAGATGGAAAGAGGTAATATAGATGTTTTAGGTCTCTGCGAGGTGAGATGGAAGGATAGCGGGGATTACTGGAGTGACAATTATAGAGTGATATATAGCGGCGGGGACGAGAGCCAACGAGGGGTTGCCGTAATTTAAAAAAAAAGGGTAGGAAGAAGCGTAGTCAACGTAGAGAAAGCAACTGATAGAATTTTACTCGTAGAGATTAAAGCAGAGCCGTCGAACTTGGTCATTGTTCAGGTATACATGCCACCGAGCAACCACAAGGAGGAAGAAGTCGATAGGATGTATGATGAGTTAGAGGATATCATCGCGAGTGTTCCTGCAGGGAAACATTCGATAGTGATGGGGGATTGGAATGCGACGGTAGGCGAAGGAAGAGATGGTGGTGAGGTGGGGGACTATGGGTTAGGCACGAGGAATGAACGCGGGGAGAAAGCAATTGAATTCTGCAGGAGACAGGGGTTAGTCATCACTAACACATGGTTTAGACACCACAAAAGGCGTAGGTATACATGGAAAATGCCAGGTGACTCAGAAAGGTATCAGTTAGATTATATTATGGTTAGGCACAGGTTTAGGAACAGTGTGATAAATTCGCACAGTTTCCCAGGAGCGGATGCGGACTCTGAACACAATTTAGTTGTTATGAAATATAATGTTCGTTTCAAGAAGATAAGGCAAGGGCGGCGGGTTAGGAAATGGAATTTAGAAGCAGTAAATGGATTAACGAGGAAGGAGTATCAGCAGGCTGTAGAGAAAATGATGGATGACGGTAAAGAACTGAGTACTATCGAAGAAAAATGGGAATGTATGAAGAATGGGATATTGGAAGCCGCTAAAGATACTATAGGAACCGTTAACGGGAAAAGGATAAGGAAACCATGGGTAACGGATGAGATGATTGCAAAGATGGATGAGAGAAGAAGATGGAAAAATGTAAACACAGAGTTAGGCAAAATGAAGTACAAAGAGTTAAACAATAAATTGAGAAGGGCCACAAATAAAGCAAAAGAAGAATGGTGGAAAACGCAATGCGAGGATATGGAAAGTTTACAGAAGAAGGGTGAAATTGGTGCTCTATACAGCAAGGTTAAGTTATTATCGGGAAGTAAGAAGGCAAGATCTGTGCTAACAGTTAAAGATAAGTGGGGTAGGGTAATAGTTGAACCAGGAAAAATCCAAGAGAGATGGAAGGAATATATAGAAACACTGTATGGTAAAGAACTTAGGCCGACAAGGTTAGACATAGAAAAGGAGCATGACGTAGAAGAAGATAGCTTAGGTCCAGGCATACTCGACGATGAAATAGAAAGGGCATTAAAGGAGATGAAAGCAAATAAGGCTGTGGGGGTGGATAATATTCCTGTAGATATGTTGAAATGGTTAGGGAAAGGTGGGAAGAAGGCCATATATGGACTGATTCGTAGTATCTATTAGGAAGGAATCTGGCCGGAAGATTTTGTGAGATCGGTGTTAGTCCCTATTCCAAAAAAGGCAAAGGCTTCGTCATGTGAGGATTACAGAACAATAAGTTTGATATCCCACGCAGCTAACTAAAGTTATTCTCAGGATCATTAACAAAAGGATAGAGAGTAAGGCAAATGATTACTTAGGGGATGATCAGTTTGGGTTCAGGAAAGGAAGAGGTACGCGTGATGCCATTGCAGTAATGAGATCACTAGTCGAGAGGAATATAGAATACAATCAGGACGTTTTTGCCTGTTTTGTAGATTTCGAAAAAGGGTTTGATAGAGTGAATTGGGAAAAATTAATGCGTGTATTGCAGAAAATAGGAATGGATTGGAGGGACAGGAGACTGATCCGCAACCTGTACATGTCTCAGACTGCTCAGGTGCGAGTGGGGAATGGAGAGTCCGGATGGGCAGTGTTAGGAAGAGGTGTAAGGCAGGGTTGCCCATTGTCACCGGTGCTGTTCAACGTATATGTAGAGGAAATGATTGAAGAGGCATGGGAAGAACTGGAGGTAGGAATGAAAATCGGAGGGGAATTTGTAAAATCGGTTAGGTTTGCTGATGACCAAGCATTAGTTGCTCAGTCAGCCAAGGGGTTGCAAGCATTGTTGATTGAATTGGAGGTTCAGTGCGATAAATATGGGATGAGAATCAATATTAATAAAACAAAGGTTATGCGATTTTCCAGAAAGAAAAAGGCTAAGCTAAATATTAAAATAGGCGGGGAAAAAATAGAGCAGGTAGAACAGTTTACATATCTCGGAAGTGTTTTGGACCAATACGGTCAAAGTGGTAGGGACGTAAAGAGAAGAATTGCGCTAGGCAAGGAGGCTTTCTCAAGGAGGAGGGAGTTGATGACGGGGACGTTGAGTAGGGATGTTAAGACAAGACTCGTAAAAACTCTGATATGGAGCGTAGCTATGTACGGCGCGGAAACGTGGTCGCTGAAGCAGGAGGATAGACGTAGATTGGAGGCTTTTGAAATGTGGGTGTGGAGAAGAATGGAGAAGGTGAAATGGACCGAAAGGAAAACAAATGAGGAAGTACTAGAAATGGTGGGGGAGGAGAGGGGTTTGTTGAGAGAAATCCTATGGAGGCAGGAAAAATGGATGAAAGGCGTATTGAGCGGTAGTGGAATGTTGAAGAGGGTAATAGAGGGGAGAATGTTGGGCAAGCGAGGTAAGGGTAGGAACAGGATAGTGATGTTGGACGGGATGAAGGGAGGAAAGAAGTACACCGAGATGAAGAGGGACCTGATATAGATTAGTTTGCTAGGTGGGGAGTCACAAAATGTTTATTTGATAGTTGTGTCCATCCAAAAACCTACCTTAACCGGTAGATTACCTAATAATAATACATATTCACCATGTCAACGCAGTTCTCTGCTAAGCTTTCTCTTTCTATAAACATATCCAAAAAAATTAAGGTACATCCGTGCTTGTATTTCTTCTTTGTTTACTTTCACTAACTGTCTTGTCTAACCTATGTTCACACATAATAGATCGAAAGACCATTTCGACATTGATTTACTGCCTACGTCGCAATCGTCATACTTTTTTTTACCTGTGCACAAGTAAACATTCACACGGTAGATAAAAAATGGAATTAAAGAATTTTTATCACATTAAACGCGGAAATTAAGACCATTAAATGTTCAGGCGTATCCATGAATTGTGTTTCAAGTTTACTTCTTACTTCATTTTGATTATTCGAGTATTTTTTCGCGGGGTGATCTTAAATAAGTGTTTCGTGGAATTTTTGGTAACCCATTTGTTGACACATGTACGTCATAGTAATCTGAAATGCGTATATCTATGGAATTTTGATCATTAAAAAAGTCTGTCCCGAACGTAAACTTTGGGCACTCTCACTTCTATACAGCTAGTATTCACAAATATAGCTCGATTTGCAACTACGGGACTTAAGTACTGACCAAAATTAGAAAGGATGAAAAGGTTTCTAAGAGAATTGCTTGAAGAGAAAAATTATTTAAATAAACATTTTGATGTAACTTTCCGGGAACCTTGAAACTTACATTGGTTGGACTCATAAATATTACACTTTCCTCTTTCACGGATACTTCAACCAGTGTGCCATTACTCTGGCGTGAAACCATAAGTTCAAAGATGTGCCGCAAGACTTTTTTAATAAATGTTAATTACAAATGTCTTTTTATCACGGAGTCCAAAAAAATATTACGCCGTAAAAATAGTTGTAAAAATAAAATTGTTACATACGTAAAACCTATACAAACATACCACATTAATCTGCCTGAAGGTTGGCTTAATAGTTATGGGTAATAGATTAATAGTATTAATAGGGTAGGTGCTAATCATAAGCCCAATGGCATGAGAGATTCACACATCATGAGCAGAGGAGCTTGTTCCTTTCCTGGTGCCACCAGTGGCTTCCCAAGAAGAACTGGTACCAAAAAATCACACAGCAAGGGTGAAGCCTAGGGTGTCAAGAGGTGTGCCCGGGAATGGAACCCGGGTCATCCGGTTAGTAGCCCAAGCGCTGCACATCTACACGATACAACACAAGTCGCCGCAAGGTGTGTGACGGAGGTGTTAGGACCTCGACCATCCATACAATTAATTATTACCCCTATCGTACTACGGTAGGAGAGATCATGCTAATGAAATTAGAGAGACTAAGTGCACAACAGATAGATTTAATATCATTTTTTCCACGAACGATAGGGGATCATAATAACATTGTCCGACCGCGGTAGGGTCTTGTTCGGTTAAAAGTTATTCTGGTATGTATTCACCCCCTGCCACACACCCTAGCGGTGGATTGCAGGGTACATAAATAAATTAAAAAATAAATTATGTATTACCCAATATTGCCTACCCACCCACTGGACTACCACGTCCATTTCACAAAATGAATATATTTTTGGTGATACCTTGATTTTAATACTGTTCATGCTTGCCGTGAGATAGAAAAAAGGCTCAAATTCGTGCTTCGCAATAGTTAAGGAGAGATTAATAATGTGTTTGGAACATTAACATCTCAGGTTAACGTAAGTTATGGAGCCCCATGTGGCGATGTGCACGGGAAGAGTGGCAGGATCTCAGCCATTGAGTAAAAGCGGGGAATTACCGATGTCCGTTATGAAATGTTCGTAGAAGAAGTGGTAGAGGACAGCAAGGTATGGCTATTACTGAAGCACAGGTATTTAACCTTGGTTTTGTTACGATCGGAAAACGTTCAAGGTAAAAACGGGTAAATATTTTTATTTATCTGTGTGTAAAACCACTTCTTTAAATAAATCCAGGTGGCCTCCTACTATATTAGAGTGGTGAATCGTGATAAATCCCTTCACACCTGAGGTGTTCCAATTCCTGTGAATTTCTAATCCTCGCTTCGTGATGGAAGGCACCCCCTATAGCAGTTTCTTTAAAAATCTACGAACACTATTGTCTCAACAAAACCAAAAACGACTTCTATTCCATTGACACCCTCTTTGGGTCCAGATTTTCCCACCCTTTTCCGTTAAGACTTTAATATTCGATTATTTTCCTCAACCTAATTGCTCGTCTTTAAGTGAGAATTTTAAACCGAACGAACAGGGCGAGGAGGAAAGGCGGAAAACACACTGGGAGGGCTCTTCTAAGCGAATTGTGCACCGCCAGTCGCCAAATTGCATTAAAATTAAAGAATATGAATATTTCCCCAAAACCTTATTCTCGCTACGCCGTCTACCCTTAAAAAGACCAATACTAGGATCCTCATTCCAATATCTGGACTACGTGCTCGTCAGGCAACCGTCTTTCAAAAGCCATTCGAAGTTGTTGGAGCAAATCCTAGGAATTCATTACCTGATCATCTCGAAACCTCCCACACATTGCATGTATTCATTAAAAACACGACTGCTTAAATGTCAATTATGGCGTAATGATAATACTTATTGAATCTATCGATATTTTTGTTCTCATATTTACAACATAAATTTCGCATAGTATACTGTTTTTGTATTTATATTCTGATACAACACTCTTGTTTATTTTGTTCCAATTCAACCTTTTCAGAAATATATGTTCACGATAATGAATGAGATTAACTATGGGTCGTTGTCACATAATACTCGGTGATTGTTTTTTGGTAAAATATGCTTATACAATCGTGGCACAAGACGGTCCTATCGTTACACGTACTTACTTAAAAGACATTTAGCTCAAATGGAATAAATTCTATCATAAATTATGAAAGCTAACCAATAGATGCCATTGCTTGTCGGTGCGTTTAGTTGCTCATTTAAGGGCTAACCTTGTCTTAAATATATCCAAGGTAGAGATGTCGCTTTGCTTCCTTCGAGAGAGAGAGAGAGAGAGAGTAAAGAAGGGGTGGGGAACATAAGTGTTAGATGAAGGAAAGTTGGCAGTGTGAACGCGTGATAGTTAAGGAGAATTGACGTGACTTAAACTAAGTGTTTGCCTGTTAGATCCCAGCTCCGCCGGCTGAGTGCAAAGACTTGTAGGAACTTCCACAACTTTTTTTTCGTAGGAAGTACGCCCTGTAATAAGCTCAGGGACCCTATTTGAAGTTTTTCAAGTAGTTCTAGCTTTCGATTAGTTCAAAATCATTAATTTCCAGACTGAAAGAAAATTTACACACTACAAGTTTATATTATTTAGTAAGTTTATTTAGACACTCCTATATCTCTAGAGCACGTAAGAGGCAGATCTCTTGGACGATGTCGTTAGCATCTTGGTAAAAATCCCATCTTAGAGCGGATATGATTTACATAAGATTAGAGAAATAAAACTGTACAACTGACACGTTTATGTGAAATAATGTCGATGAAACTTGGCAGCTGAAAAAAGCTGATTTTTGTTTCGAATTTTCCGACTTCCAGCGACAATAATAAAGAATAAGCGGGTCAGCCTCCAAGATGCAAGATTTCATTAATTAGGTGGTAAAAAAATGTAACGAAAAGGTAAAAGAAAAAAAGTGCTCCTTAGCTTTAGTTAGGCCACTTTGGAATGTGCGGCAAGTATCTAGGATACACGAGAGAAATCGTTAATTTAATAATTTGAAAAGACTCGAAGAAAGTCCCCTAGGTTTGTTAAAAATTGATTCGTGATTCGAGTAAACGTAATTAACCTAATTCTTCCTGCACGGGAATGCAGCAGGAATTAGTTCGGGGGGATCTTGATTCACGAAGAGAGCAGGCAAAACTTAAGGATTTTAAGGTACAGCGCTCATGAGTTTTCTTCCATGCAGAGTACATGAGTAGAAAGAGAACTTGAATCTGTCAATAATAGGGTCTTATTTTATCCCTGCGTTCGAATTTACCAATATAATTTGTGGCCATAATAATTCCGTCGGTGTCGCAAGAAACTTAGGTCGTCTACTGTCTACAGCCGCATACGCATACACACATGAATGCCCACATGCACGGTGATGTGGATGATGCGGTGGCTAGCCTACTGACTTCCCAGCCAGAAGGGCAGGGTTCGAATCAAAGGACTCTTTCAATGGTGTCCCGATCCCTACTTGTGTTTGGTGGAGAGCACTTGAATTGAGTACAGCGTCCGTCGGATGGGACGTTAAGCCTCGGCGGTTATCCATAAGAATCAAGAGGCTAATGCCGACGCTCGGTTTCTCCCCACCCTTCCTCCTTTCCCATCCATCCCTAATGGTGCAAATGACCTCAGATGTCATACTAAAATGCTAAAAAATACTAAATCTACGACTACTACGCACATGCACCATGCAACAATAGACTACATCATTAAATATTCGTATTTTAAGTGCATATAGTCCGTTGCTTGAGCTCGATTTTGTTCATCTACGTTTCGAAAATACCACGCAACACGCCGCACGGGCGTGTGGCAGACAGATGGTGCTGTGGCACCAGTCATTCATACACCAATATTTACTGTCTGTAAAATGTGGCCGCATTACACTGAACTGACAACGGATTAAATACGTTCGTTCCGACCGTGGAAACATAAATTCACGTTCCCACGGATACGATGATGATGATGTCGTTGTTTATCGGGATCCAATAGGCCCATTATGACGATCGCGTTCTAAGCTAAACGCATACAAATAGCACAACACCGCTCAGGCGTGGGATCGGCAGCTCATTAGCCAACACCCAAATAGAATTTACGCAACATCAAACGAGAAACAGCGGCAATAAAGAAAAAAAAACGAGAGCAGATGTGGAAAATAGCTACCAACACGCAAAGATAGCAGACTCGAGGCGAGGGGAAATAATGGGATTTAAACGGCTAAAAACGGTTCTGTCTCGAAAACACTTGATGATACTCGTTCACTCGCATTGTGGATTCGATTTTACGACGATAGAGTACATGAGAGTATCAAACGAAAAAATCCTACGATAAAATTACACGCCCCACACACCCTCGTGGAGGACTGCAGGTCTAGATGTAAATGCGAAAAAGCGACCAACCTTAATACCAAAGTATACACAGATAACAACTGAGAGTTTGCTTTGACAGGTAAGGATAGAACTCCGCCAATGCTTGGCCCAATGGCGTGTGAAAATCACTATTCAAGGAAGGGGGGCTGTTCCTTTCCCGGTGCCGTCTGAGGTTCCTCAGGAAGATCTGGCACCCGTAAAATCACGTTTGGGTGAAGTTGAGAAAGCTCTGAGGCGTCACTCGAAATAGAACCCAGGTCTTATGGTCAGCAGCCCATGGTTCTACCCATTCGACTAAAACGTCCCTCATATGGAGTCTATAAGGGTAGGTATGTAGGATCTGTACCAAAAATAAGTATTTTTCCATCATTTATTTCAACTCAAAAGGGTTATTCACATAGAGGTTGTGCATCATGGACAGGCAGCGAACAGCAAGTTTTCCGTGGAAGTCCTGGAAAGGCTGCTGAAAAGAGAGTAACGAGTCAGGAAGGAAATCTTTTCCAACTGGAGGCTGCACCACGCAACGAGCCGTCTGACACCGCCTTCCTCGCGACCGAGTGCCGGGCCAGGTACAAGATGGCAACGCTGCCCTACAGCCCCGATGTGGCACCATCGGACTCCTTTTTGTTCTCAAGAATAAAAAGGAGCTTGAAAAGCAATCCTTTTGGAACGCTCGATAGCGTCAATTCGCTGGTATCGGTGTGTCGATGCTCAAGGTTGCTAGTTTGAAGAGTTATAATAATTTTTCCCCTTATTATTCTACTTGTTTTTGGTGTAGACACCGTAATGTTACCAATAATATTTCAACTCGCCATTATTATCAGTAGATTCCTGGATGGCCAAAACGTCGTAAATGGTGATTCATACAATGTTGTAATTTGAATGAAATCGAATGCAACCTTGGGGATACGAAAGCCATCATTTCAATTAACCAACTCCAAAGGCGGCGACCTACGCGGGTTTCGAGCACTCACATCCTCTGCTATTCAGCATCACGGCGTCCGACAAACAAAAAGGCTGCCGTCATTGATACCTGACAAAGAAATAACAGTAGTGACGGCCATTAACAGTGATTGCCCCGATTGGAGAACCGCGCAAAAAAAACAGACGAAGTCGAACTGTTTTGCACGACGAGTTTCGGTTACGACATCACCAACACGATCACGACGATGATGATGCGAGGCGTGGGGGAGGGGAGAAAGGGGGAGAGGGTGCTGGATGTGGGGGGAAGGGGGCAGGGAGGAAGCGAGATCGACAGAGACGGGTGGGAAGAATGCGGAGTTACTCGACGGAGCGTGATGCCATCGGAGAAGGGCGGACGGAGATTGGCATGGGCGAGGGTGGCAATGATGCAGATTGTCCAGGTCTTCTCACTTATGGACGCTCCTTCTATCTTCCTCTCCACCTCCCCCCCCCCTTACCCGCAGGCTCTCACACAAAAGACTCCCAACAATATGACGCGCGGATAAAATGCAATCGCGGAAAAAAATTTAGAACAATGGGCAACCGCCGCTCGTTATGGCTATCGAGATATTATTTTTATTATCCTCCACTCCCTGGCCGCGGTGACCGGACGAAGCAGCATCGTGCAGGCGAAACCCGTAAACCGTGATATAAACGAACCTAAGCGACATGCCGGCGTATAAATCGAGTCCTTCCTGCAAATAACGTCACCTGCGTCGATTGTGTCAATCACACCTTCGCGTTCTCGCCGTTACGTTGAAAAAAGAATGATTTCAGAAAGAACTCATCTTCCTTCCACCATTCACTTAAGGATGTGCGGGTTTCGATATTAACTTTGAGCTCGACCAATTGAAAATGAATTAAGGCGTCGCCGATATTGATAGCGAGAATAATATTTTTGCCGATATAATACAGGTGGACTGTATCGAAATTAATTTCGATACCGATGCAGGCGTTCACATTGATGCCAAGGGCGATATGGATATCGACGACATCTACATATCGAAGTTTCGACGTGGCACCTATGACGTTTTCTGCGACACTCGAAGCTCTCAATTTTCATTTTCAAAAGATGGATAACATTCTGCAATTTTCTCGATTTAATGTGTTTTTTTTCATCGTCCTTTCCAGGAAACTCATTACCTACATATGGGTCAACGGTAAACGTGAGCATGCGTTATCTCTGTTCGACACATCCATTGCAATGACGACCTCTTTTCTGTGCCTCCAGAAACGATGCAAAATAATTCATTACACACTAGATTTCATCTTCAAAAATGAAAACTTTCACCGTTTTACGTACCAGACTATATCTGTTGGATGATCTTCTCTACCCTGGCCAAAATATCTATAAACGACTTTAATTGACCTAGAAGTCTTATAACTGTCAACCTAAAAATAATACGCAGATGGTGAGTAATTGAAGGTCTTCTTGAGATTTCACACAAAATGTTTTGGACGTGCCTAATTTTCTAAGCTAATGTTTTCACATGGCTAATGATTTATCTCATTTCCATTCCAAAATTCTATTTGTAGAAAGAAAAACAAACCTCAATCTGGATTTCGTTTCTCCCAAAAATTTTCTCAATAAATACACTGATAACGCAAGGAGATGTTTCTAGCCCCTGTTTGGCACATTGTGATGTGAAAGCTGTAAAAAGATATGCAATCCTATTGTAATATTTAAAACAGTGCAAGGCCACTCTTTCCTTCTTCACCTATAAAAATACGCTTGTTCGTTGATTGACAGAAGAAAAACACATTCCTCCACTTACTCTGTTTGATATGTAATTACATAAACATAAAGAAGTCAGAATTTCAACTAGGCAACAAACTTGAGAGAGCCTGAAATTATCCTATGATGACAGCAGCCCGCAATGCGATTAACCTACGATTCGTGTGCTATGCCCACGCCGATACACCAAGGTCCACTACTCGATCTTTACATTTCGATCGATTTGCTCTACGGGCAATGAATTAAATAGAAGCGTGGACTACTTCTCTCAATTTGCCGCCGTGTAACCTACATCTTTCTAACTTGACCTATGGCGAGGTCAACATATTGGCTGAGCCATAATTAAACTCAGATTCTTCGATTGTTTTACGTCTCAGCGAATATTGTGCAAAAATTCACAACAATCCGCAGTGAATTTTTAGGGGGGGCTAGACACAAAATACTTGGTTTTTGCATGTTGGGAAAATTGGCGAGCTTCCCTATCGTGGCGTCACACTTCAGTTAACCATCCTGTCAGCAACATAATAGACGGCAGAACGTCTCCGGTTATTTTAATGCTCGAAGAGTAAACCTATATGCCCATATTTCTCAAATGGAAGAAATGATCATTCCAGGGCAAAAAATAAGTGAAAAATTACGCCAAAAATTTTTAAAGAATTATTTGACAAAATATGTGAATTCAAATGATTGACAAGTTTTCGCCTAAATGCTGTTTTTCATAACGGATGCTTGTCCAAGAAGAAAAAATTGGCAGCTAATAACAGTGCACTTCTCCCCATATGAAACATATTTTCGGTTCACGTTTCGAATCCTTATTTGGAATTGAGATGTTGTGTAAGAGTGATACTATCCTAGAGACCACAGGAAAGATCAAAGAAAACGTTGTACCATGCATCAGATAAATGTTCCTAGAGAAATGGTTACATTCAAGTCTTTAAAGCATCGTTCTGGAGAAAATAAAAACAAAGTACTTTGACTCCCCTCATTCTGTCCAAACATGCCCGTCTTATTCCCATCCCTTACTCGTTTACCCAACATTCCCCGCTCTGTCATTATAAGAATATATTGAAATGACGGCGATACATCCTTGAGGCGATATATTTGAGTATATGGAATTACATGGACAATGTCAGGTGTATCGAAAATTTTCAACAATTTTGGGTAAGTTAAACGAGTTATGTATATATCAGTAATATTATTAGATGATTACGACGATAATTATCGATATATTGGTTCATTGGCTTAATATTTTCGACCTGGTCAACATGAGATAATAATCGACATGGATACGATATACAGGGTTCGTCCAGAGTGTACTGATTTTTTCCCGCCGCTCCAGGCGTGCCCAGCACCGCTCTGACGGGCTGCGTTTGGAGGGGGGTATGTTGGCAAGCGACGCTGAAAAAGGCAGTCGGCTCTGAGCTGTGGTGTATTGAGGAGCTCTGTTAACGCGAGCCTCCACGCTCGACCCACGTCACGGAACGCGATGCCGAAGTTTTTGGAGCAGCGTTATTCCATCACATTTGCGGTAAAGCATGGGAAATCGTCTACCGAAACTGTCGGTATGATTAACCAGGCTTACGGGGAGTCAGCCATGTCCAGAAACATGATCTTTCGGTGGCACAAGATGTTCGTGGAGGGCAGAGAAGAGGTCGACGACGAACCACGGCCTGGAATCCCATCAACGACACTCACCGACGAAAATGTGCGAAAAGTTCGCGATGTACTGAACTCTGATCGTCTTAGTGTTCGGATGATAGCAGAGCAGTGTAATGTGCCAAAAAAAATAGTGCACGAGATTATTAGGGACCAATTACAGATGCGAAAAAAATCACGACAATGCGCCGTCTCACACCGCGCTAGTCGTGTCGGCCTTCTTGGCCAAGCACGTCGTGGCAACGCTGCCGCACCCGCCCTACAGCCCGGACTTGGCACCACCGGACTTCTTTCTGTTCCCGAAGATAAAGAGGAGTTTGAAAGGAACGCGACACGGGACTTTGGACGCCGTCAAAGAGGCCGTGACGACGTGTCTTCGAGAGGTTCCCGATGATGCCTTCGCGGGAGCGTTCCAGGAATAGGAACGCCGCTGGAACAAGTGTAACGACTCACAAGGGTCCTATTTTGAGAAATATTAGCTTAAGATATGTAAAAGTGTAATAATTTTTTTTCCTGAGCTCAGTACACTTATTTTCCGGACGAACCCTGTATTGCACCATTGTAAGGGGGAATTACATAAAATTACTAATATAGGAGCCCACTTCGAAGGTCGACTTTTACTCGTAACAAACCGATTAAGTTTGAGTTCAAAATCCTCCATAGTCAAGGTCGATATGCATGTGCCGTACTTGGACGGAGTAGAGTAGCCACCGTCTTGGTCTCCGAATGAATTCAATTTTATCTTTATTAAATTAAAAGATGTATGAGGAATGAAGGTTTAATTATTATTTGTTTCGAGCAATGGATAAACTATTGGTTTATTTAATTGCCCATAATTTGTTAATTTTTAAAAGATCTTTTCATATAATTACGTCGTTGGAACCAATGAAACAATGTCGATGAGAGTTTGGAACTGGCAGAGACGATTCGCATTCCACTCTGAGTGGACTTGGTATAAGTACCTTCACTGCGGATCTTACTTCAGTCAACTATCGTGCTTAATCATCGCGTGCCATGAAGGTTTGACTTTCGAGAACCTGGGGTAAATTATTCGCAGTTGTGGCAGGTAAGATGAACAGTACTTTTGCGGGATGGCGACAAGAGATGGTTTTCCAGCGCGGAAGGGATGTGCGTGTTATGGACCATTTGGACCATGCAAATGCCCACTTCGAAGTGCACCCATTTCTGACTGAACTCCACGTCGTGCTCGTCTTTTTTCCGCCTTCGAACAGACGCCATGAGAAATCACGCCAGACTTCTTTCGATTGTTTCCGTTGAATTCTACTCGAAGTGCTAAGACATTGCGGTCTTAGTGCATCACCAGATTAACCCTAACTGATTATTTCAGGGACCAGATTATCAAGGGAAAAGGCTACCGCATAAACCCATTACTCAGTAGATAATGCTGGATGAGAGTTTTTTTCGTGTGTTAGTGATCCTTACAATGATATTCTGCAGCCTTACAATTGATACTCATAAATTCAGAACATATCACATAGAGACAGCTAAGTTTTTGGCCAATCATAATCCTGGTATCATATCGCCTCTGATTAAAATCGTAATGTATGGCGCATGTGTCATGATGACTCTCTGTTGTCACCATTGATGTTGTCAGAAGGGGCTCAAATGTGTCAGTGCTTGCGTCTGCTAGAGCTAGAGAGCAGCACAGAATAAAGGTTTCCAGACTTCTCAATTTGGTATTTAATATCGATAATTTTCCGCATTGATTTCGAAGATTTTTCTGAAGAGAAGAACAAATAACTTCTGTTATTTTCTTCGGAAAACAATGGAGGATTTTTTAATGAGGGTTTTTTTTTCAATTCTTTTATTTCGTCAATTAGATGATGAGAATGATACGTGAGACTCCATAAAACGTGCTGCGTTTGTGGAAGTCACATGAGAACCCTTCAATCACCATTGATGAAGACGTTTCTTCTTCAGAGAGTGACAGGCGATTTCATTTGGGGAAAAGTGAGAAAAAAAAGAAATTTTTGTTGCTAGATAAGACAGCTTTCGTCCGGGTCTGTTTCCATTAAGAAATAATATATAGTGCTGCTGGTCTTGGGAAGAGTTATCATTGCAAAATATTATTCAGGAATACCAATTCGATCCACCCGCACCCACTCCCTACTTAATCTGCCTATGCCTAGGATATCTCTCACTAAGCGCTCACCATGCAATTCAATTCAAAGGCATTCAATTACCTTTTACTCCTTTACTCTTAAAATAAACAAAAATCAAATGTTGTTTCGTGACATGTTGTCGACTCACAAATATATCGAGTACACACATACTTTCACAATTAGGAGCAAACTCTAATAAATGACTTAAATGATAAATCAATTGGCTCAAACGAGGCATTTATGTGGAGTACACTAACAAGGTAGCCGTGGCAAGTGTAGGCTACTTAACTAATGCCACTAGAGAAATATGAGTTTCCCAAAGAATGAGCAGCCCTGTAGTTCGCCGTGTGATTTGTAAAAAATAACAATCATAAGTTCATCACATTCAACGATGCTTATCATAATTTTGACATACTGAAACCTGTCTGAGACAGAAAGTTCATAGGACTAAAGGAAACTTCATAGGAAGGTTCATAGGACCTTTCGAAATCGGAAATACAAGTCTCACAAACCTTAAATGAACTCTTCATCGGAAAATAAGTCCTCCGAAAATACGAAAACAGTGAAACACGGACGGAAAGCATTCGCCTAAGCTTTTATTGTACCTATGAATCAGTTGCATAAAAATCCGACTAAGGCGGAAAATAAAAGTTTAGGCAAATGTTTTAAAAATTATTTATTTTTCTGAAATTCCGCTTTTTTTAAGTAAATTATTCAATTAAAATAAATTTTGTATACTGTTTATTTATTGTTTATTTTTACTAGGACATCAATGTCAACTGCAACAACTTAAACTGCAAAACCGCCACATAACCTGGTCCTCTGCGATTCCACCTTCGGTAGATTTAACTTTAATAATAGGGGAATTTCGAAAAATGAAATTCACTGGGGGAAATATCTCGAAACACCGCGAACTGCTTATTTTCAAAAAGAAAGAAAGTTTAAGCAAGAAAAAATTACACAAAAGAGAACTCGGCCAACATTTGGTATGGTAAACTTTTTTACTTGATAACATCAAATAAAATGCCACGTAAGGCCAAAGTGAGTAGCTCTTCAAGTGCTCCGGGGATTATAAGTAGATGGTAACTCTTCAAATGGACCGGCAAAGGGCTATTGGCTCACTTGGGGCAGCCTACCTGCCTGCGACCTCGAGTTAAGTATTCCTAACTTCCACCACGACCCCAAACAACTCCCGGCGGGCAAGCAGTGGAACAGTCGGTGGAACAAAAACGCTTATTTAATTTCACTTCTTTCTCTTTCCCTTTCACTTAAACTTGCGGCCGTCTTTGAGAAAGCTTTCGGGATTTCCAAGTTCATTCCACCCTGGATCCTTACTGCAACTAAGCCGATCTCTGAAGGTTTCTTCCACAAAACTCTTCAAAAGCTTAAAACTTCAGCGAGGAAGGATAATCACGAGACGCAGATTACACACTGCGGCCTCGGAGGGGAAAGGAAGTAAGTAAAGTAACCCTGAGGCAATCCCGAAAATATTTTATTCAGGGGAATGCATGCAATTGGAATGACAGGTGTCCTTAACACGATGTACTGGAAAGATCTGGATGATAAACCGTAAAAAATTCCGAATTCCTCGATACCGGGAGATTTCTTATTTTCCCACTTACTCAGCATCCGATTCTTACATTATGAAGATATATGCGGATGGTAACGTTGATACTGTGCGTCAAAGATTAAAATCTCAGGGGACAACATGATGTATATGAATCATGAAGATCGAATGGATAAGCTAATTATCGTCGATACAGCTCACCAGTGATAAAATAAGAATTGAATGTTACGTTTCACTGGTAAAAATGAGAAGTAGTAAAGAATCATAGAAGCAAGTCACTACTTATTACAATCCACAAGAAGGTGTGATATAAGAAATTAAGATACAGTCGAACACGAAAGGTTCACGCTCGAGTTGAATACAGAGATAATTATTCAATATATATGTCGGAACACGTGAGAATACCTGTATCTACATTTGCAATAAACCCGTTTCTTTTTAGTGAAAAAGTTTGCAGAGAACACAAATTGGCTCTCGGCATTCCTAAATTATTTTAAATAGAACTCAAATGGGAGCAAAACGAAACGATTCGCGAAAGGGGCGTGGTCTGGCCAAGTGGGTAGAAAGCTACGCTACTGACTGGAAGGTCCGGGATCGATTCCGGGTGAAGCCTCTGGAAACCCTCATCTTCACCCAAGCCGAGTGCTTTTACAAATACCAGGTCTTACAGGGAAACCATTAGAAGGAGAGGGAAAGAACCTGGCCCCCTTACTCTGGTACGTGAATTTCCCACGCTGTTGGGCTTATTATTAGGTGAGCTCTTACCCCACCTATTAAACCTAACTTCGAATTGATTACTGTGGTTGGTTTGAGGCGATACCGATATAATACGAGATTAGCAGGCAAAATAAAACAACACGAGATAATTAACTAGCTTGGAATTTTTTTCAAGCGTTTCCTTAAATTCATTAGGAACGCCATCGTTTGAATAAAATCCTTAATCTATGAGCGCCAGCATAAATATTTTTGCAATAAAAGCGAACGATCTCCACTTGCAGGATCCCGTCCTAATGGATATACAATTGACGATATTAACTAGTGAGAGTGGCGTAGAGTACCTCCTACAAATTGGGGTCGTGGATTAATTGTTATCAATAATTTCACTGCTTCAAATCGTACATTGTAAATAGCTTATAAGCCGATTACCACTGAGAAAACGATATTTGAGGGGCAGCAAAAATAATACCCAACCGCAATGCTGTGAATATCAATACAACACCAATGTTTATGATAGCATGTAAAATGAACCATCTTGCCAGTGGGAAAGGCTGATTATTAATATGCAACACTGACATTTTTCCACAAAGTTACGCCAGAAACTGTTTTATTTACAATATTTAACATGGTTTACGGAAGAACATCGTGGAAGAAGAAAGCAGCTCTTATTTCCAAAGACAGTTAATTGCCACTTAACGAAGGAACTCAATAATGAAATTTCAGCCGTGGCCAAAAGAGGGGGCCTAAATGATCTCCTAGGAATTAGGACGCCATCTTGGATGGTACAGGAATATTGTGAACATCAGTTAGCTGGCAACTTCATTGTCGCCAGGAAAGTGAATGAACATCATTTTACGTCGTTATCTTGTTATCATAAAAAAATCATAATCTTTTTCCGAACCTTCTTCTAACAGTAGTAAAAATTATAAAAATGGCACACAGACAATAATAATGATGAAGATTAAGTGAAAAAATCGAATAACTAACGAAAATGTCCTACCAAGAGAAAGAAAAGGTATAATGAAAAGTCTAAAAAGAAAAAGGAATAACGCTATTGGACACCTCTTGAGACGTCATTGCTTGATGAAGACAGTCATGGAAGGAAGGGTAAACGGGAAGAACAATAAATTTGGAGTCCAGATGAATTATGGGAAACAAATAATGGCACACGTCATTGAGAAGAAATATGTGGGCATGGTCGCGTTATCCGATACAAGAGATGAGTCAAATCAATCTTATTGAGCAGCCGAATGAGTTGATGGCTGTGCCAAATCAATCCTCAGATTCATGGCCAATGACGATGGAATACAATGCGAGTGTAATAAATTTATTTAATGGAGATTTTAAGAATAAAATTTGAAACAAAGACGTGTACAGATTGGACTGCTATAGTCAGCACATTATGTCTAAGGTAATGTCTAAGGTAATACATTATTAACGCATCCATTGTTGTTGCTTGACCAGTAGATGGAGTACCAATCCATGTATATCACTTAGGTGGGGCAAAAATGTCTATGGAATCAGATGTTACGCCAATGAATTAAAAAATTGGCAAAGATTTTTGCCTTCTACAAACATAACATCAACAGGAAACACTCAAAATGAATCCAAACGAGGATCTGTCTAAGAAATTCAAACGAAGGGAAACAGCTTAACAGAGAATATCTAAGTCTGAATGGTAACCCGAAAGCCAACGCTAAGGTGTGCCGCAGGGCGTGGTTCAGCTTCCGGCATAAACCATAAACACAGTAATAGACCCGATAGGATAGACCACAAGGTTTAGTAGGTGATGGTATAGCTCACCCATGTACTAAGCCCGACGGCGTGTGAATATTCACACGTCAGGGTAGGGGGGCCAGTTCCTTTCCCTGTGCCGATTATGGTTTCCCAGGAAGATCTGGTACCCGAAAAATCAACTAGCTTGGGTGGAGTTGCAGGTGCCCAGAGTGCCTTGCCCGGGAATCGAACCCGGGACCCTCCGGTCAGTAATCCAACGCTCTACCCACTGGACCACTGTGACAAAGCACCAAAAATTACTTTTCTTAATTGTTAGTTACAATAATGTATAAAATGATTAAATTTATGTAAATAATGATAACTATAGGTGCATGAACTACGGTATCTAAATGCGATATATTTCCCTACAATTTCAAGACTAGGTGCCATTTACTCGAAAGGCAATAAATTACAACAAGATGACATTATGAAAAAATACTAGACTAAGTATTATTATTATTAGGTAATCTACCGGTTAAGGTAGGTTTTTGGATGGACACAACTATCAAATAAATATTTTGTAACTCCAAACAAAACCCAATCGAGCAACCTAAACTACATCAGGTCCCTCTTCATCTCTGTGTACTTCTTTCCTCCCTTCATCCCATCCAACATCCCTATCCTGTTCCTACCCTTTCCTCGCTTGCCCAACATTCTCCCTTCTATTACCTTCTTCAACATTCCACTACCGCTCAATTCGCCTTTCATCCATTTTTCCTGCCTCCATAGGATTTCTCTCAACAAACCCCTCTCCTCCCCCACCATCTCCAGTACTTCCTCATTTGTTTTCCTTTCGGTCCATTTCACCTTCTCCATTCTTCTCCACACCCACATTTCAAAAGCCTCCAATCTACGTCTATTCTCCTGCTTCAGCGACCACGTTTCCGCGCCGTACATAGCTACGCTCCATATCAGAGTTTTTACGAGTCTAGACTAAGTGCAATGAAAAATGAAAATTACTTTTGTTCCCCTTAGTCCCGCATTACATTGATAAACGAGACTAAAAATGACTACAGAATAGACTTAACTACAGAGTAAAAATTGAGCTAAACATTGAAAGTGATGCCATACCGAATATTTTTTACGCGTACAATACCTTATCAAAAAAGCAGAAAAATGTGGGAGGGTTAACATGCAAGTGCATAAATTCCTTAACGTTTGGTACTGCATCGCTGCAGTTCCAATTTTCATAAGGAAGAGAGCTCCTCAAGCGGCATTGCGACACACTCTTCCGTCACATTCGTCTAGATTCAGATCGCATTGTGTGCCTCCACCGTGTTCTCGGTGTCGTAATTGCTTCCCTCCATTCATCGTTAGTGTTGAATTGCCTCCATCCTCTGCTATTACCCTCTAAGAGAGACGAATTAATGATTGTTTTGTCGCTCCTGCAAGGCATCCAGTAAGAAGTTAAGCTTCAGCACAGTAAACGAGTACTTTTTAATCAAAATCCCAGTACGTTATTATTTTAAAGAACACTTAAAAACATTAATATCAAATCACATGCCTTAAAACGGAAACTTTCTTCATCCACAAGTACAATTCATGAAGCCATAAGTATATTAATACATTCATTATTTGGCTCACTCGTCACTGCTCTCCTTTAAATTTGAGATCGGTTTTTATTTAAAAAATATCAAAAACTCATACCCAGATTTTTTGGGAGTTTGTTTTCTTAAAAATTATCTAAAAACTCATTTCTAGATTTTAGGCTACTTATCTATTTGAAAAAATAAACAAAAAAATCATTCCTAGTTTTTTTTCAGGATAGACAATTCCCCTTTCGAGACAACGCATGTTTCAATTCAGCTATGAAAAAAATGGGGTTTATTAGAAGAGTATTGGGTAAATGTGATGAAAAGGTTAAAGAGAAATGTTATCTTTCGCTGTTTAGGCCTCCTTTAGAATAAACTGCAAGTCTATGGGATCCTCACGAAGTGGATTAATGGCCAAATTGGATTTCGCGCAACGCAGAGGAGCTAGATTTGTAAAGCGTTGTTATGATACGTAAACTTAGTGGGGTATCCAAAATACGAGGGTCATCCGGAAAGTAGTACCCGTTCGTGATTTTATTTGAAAGAGGATACTTTAAACTACTTCTCAACATAATCTCCAAGCAAATTAAGGCATTTGTCATAACGTGTGACAAGTTTCTGTATTCCTGCTGCATAGTCCTTCGCCGCCAGCTCATTGAGATACAGGGTCACTCCTTCTTTAAGTTCTTCATCGCTGTCAAATCTTTTTCCTGCCAAAAAGTCTTTAAGCTTTGTAAAGAGATGAAAATCTGAAGGGGCCAAGTCCGGGCTATACGGTGGATGGTCGAAAGTTTCCCATTTGAATTGCTGCAAAAGTTTTTGTGTTATCCCAGCTGCATGAGGCCTGGCATTGTCATGAACGAGAATGACACCAGTAGACAATAGACCTCGCCGCCGATTTTGTATTGCCCGCCGTAATTTCTTTAATGTTTCACAATACGCATTGGCATTAATAGTGTCTCCACGGGCCATAAAATCAATAAGCAATACACCTCGTCGATCCCAGAAAATGGTTGCCATGAGTTTCCTGGTGGACAGAACTGTCTTGAATTTTTTTGGTTTGTTTGGTGAATGAGCATGGTGCCACTCCATTGACTGTCGTTTACTCTCAGGTGATGCATAACAAACCCATGTTTCGTCACCAGTAATTATGCGAGTCAAGAAAGAGTCTCCTTCATCAGAATAACGTCCCAAAAACGTCAGTGCTGCAGCCATACGCTTGGTTTTGTGCTCATCTGTAAGCATGCGAGGGACCCATCTTGCACAAATTTTTGCATAATGCAGATGGTGTTTAACAATTTCATGAACAATTGTTCGAGAAACATTGGGAAAATGCTCACAGATGTCATCAATTGTGACGCGCCGATCGTTCCTCACGAATTCGTCAACTGAGCTCACCAGTTGGTCTGTAATGACAGACGGTCTCCCCGAACGCTCATCGTCGTGTGTGTTCCCCCTCCCCATGTTGAAGTTGCGACACCACCGCCGAACAGACGACTCGTCCATTACATTGTCTCCATACACCTCCTTTAATTGGCGATGAATATCACATGGGCGAACGTTTCTTGCATTGAGGAATTTAATCACTGCCCTCACTTCACAACTGGCGGCGTTCTCAATTTTTTTAAACATTGTAAACAATCACAGAAACAACACAGGCAATGCTAGCGTCACGCAACTTGGCTCAGAGAAGGCAGACAAGCCACTGAAGCTATCTGACCTCGTCCAGCGGCTACACGACCTCGTTCAGCACTTCATGCGGCACGAACGGGTACTACTTTCCGGATGACCCTCGTATTAGATTTGCTAAGCTCACGGAGCGAAGTTTAAATTACAGATTAAATGTCTTGCATAAATTGAAAGGGCGTCTCTTTAGCAGTGATGTTGAAAATGTATTATTGCCCCCATCGTGCTACGGCAAGAGAGATCATGTTAGTAAGATTACAGAGATTAAGTGTGATTTAAGATGTCCTTTTGTCCACGAACAATAGTATTGTTCCCGACTCCGGTGGGGTCATGTTCGAGTAAAATTATTCTGAGTGTATTCACCCCCTGCCACACACCCTAGCGGTGGCTTGCAGGGTACTAAGAAATTAATTAATAAATTCACCTATGGCAATTGATCTATGGGACAGATCGAGGTCCATTCTATTGTGAGGGGTTCAAAAATCAGTAATAGTCTGGAGGAATTATTATTTTTAAAAGTCCACCTAAACACTGAGAGACCAAAACACTCCCATCTTATTGCTGTCAATCGCCGGCTTACGGAGTAAACGTTTGCGGTTAAGGATGAGCCCGAGAAAAATAATAAAGTAATTGCACAATTCCAAAATTTCTAATGGTCTTTGCCAAAAAGAGAAGACTGTGACTCGCACAACACTAAAATCGTTCAAACGATATCTAATGAGAGTTTATTTAGATCAGAATTCTACAATATTCTTTTATTTTTTCGGTTTGAGTTAGCCGGAATACCGGGTTATCCAGATAGAAACAGCCGGTTAACCAGAATTTCCAGCTCCGAGTTGAGGAAACATTTTTGCTGCTTCATCGAAGATTAACGAATTTTCTTACCGTAAGAGCTTTAAAGATTATGACCAGCTTCTACCCGCGACCCAAAATCTAGGCTTGGTCTCCGATATCTATACAGCGTTTCATTTTTGTAAGCAATACATTATTTCGGAATATGATAATTTACATAGTTTCTCCGCATGTACCGTCAATTAGAGGCAAAATTCCCTCAACTATTCTGGTTAGCTACTCTAGTAAGCTGAAGGCTATGTTGTAACTTGACTAAGAGATGGAACTACGAAATACGAATGCCTGTATTATTGCTTGTAAAACGCTCATTGTAGAGTTTTTGTAGAAGAAATTGGACGAGGTAAATAGATGATTAGGAGAAGAATTATGATTAGTGAAGAGGGAGTTTATGACAGTAATCTTGAGTAAAGATACCAAGAAAAAAGATAATGAAAACTTGGATACGGCAACAACCACTGACATACTGACGCCTACGTTCTTTCCTCGCACGACACACTCATATTAAAATCAGAAGTAATTACTTCTAATTTCTTAATTCAAAAAGCCATTTTTTTTAATTATTCGAATTACGCCTATTAATGTATGATGTAAGCATGTATATGCATAAACAGCAATAAAACACCCACCGAAACAGTGTCCTACGGTGGCTTGAGGGGTATTGTGTAACCGACCAACGCACTAGAATAGAGTTGCTGCCGGAGGGGACTGCATCCTCTGCCACCCCCCAGCTACGCTAGCGTACCAGTAAAATCTCGCCGAGACACGAATTCCTTGACTCTTCCAGGTCTTCCCTGCGGCCCGTGAAGGGAGTTGGCAGTGACACACCACGGATGACGTCCACTGCCTAACTTCCGACCTCCTCACCCGAAAGGGAGCTCTTTTATGAGGGGGGTGGAACAGCGAAGGTTTGGCAGGGATTGAGCATTCGACTATTTCGCCACGTCGACCACATCAAACCTCTCCTCCGAATCCCGACCCACCCTCCTCCCTTTCCTATTCTCACCCCTCCGCTCCTAACACTCCTCCCCTACTCCTCGCTTCCATTCGAACTTCCTCCTCCTTCCACGGGGACCACGTCAACCAATGAAAAATAATATTAAAAAAAAAACTCATTCGCCTTGACCTGTTCCTTCGTCTTCCTCTTCGCCTCTTTCCTTTTTTTTCTCGGAATCCCAAGCCCACACGCTCTTGGGGCAACTTCCTCCCTCCGAAGAAATTTTGCCTGCGTGTTTCGTTTCGCTTTCTAGCAAATCACCTTGTCAGGCTTCGTCTTTCCATTGTCTTTTACTTTCACTGCCAACTACTCACTATCCACTTACCCAGGCCGACTTTCTACCGATTTTAAAACGAACCAATAAAAATCCAAGACCCTTCAACCTGATGTGACGGTAAGACAAATTTAATTATTGATTGGAACAGTACCGTGATTAACCTTGTATTGTCCTCACCTGGCTCATTTAATTAAGAACACAAATGTATTTTTCCACTGTTCTTTATCTTGGTACTATTAGTTTCAACGCTTAGGCGTCGCCATCAGGTTACACAACAGGATATGTGCCTGATGATGACGCCTAAGTGTTGAAACTAGTCGTACCAAAATAAAGAAAAGTGGAAAAATTCATAGTGTTCTTCCTTCAATGAAAATGAACTTCCACAACGTTGAGCCAGAAACCATCGAATACTCACCTGACTCAATAGTACTAACGAATACCGATGTTCCCTGGTACATTTTTGCAGTTATCCACGAAAATATGTCACATAATTGAGAACCAGGTGGCATTGTATCAAACCGAACTGTGAAATTGTGAAGCCCTTCACGTTTATTGATGTCCTCTATATTTTTACTTGACATTAATTAATAAAAAGGAATTAGATTAAATTGATTTTTTTTCCTTTCTTTCCCTTTCTTATGTGTCAATATTAACTACATAACAAACCATGATGTAAATGGCTTCCAACCCAAGGTCGCTGCCCATTTTCAAGTTTTTGAGTTAGTATATCCTAAAATACCCCTCAACGACATTTTGAATATGCCCCCCGAACCGTGAATCTATTTCAATTTACAAATAAATACATTTTGTGAATTTTTGAGCGAAGATATAAAAATGGCTTCGAACTAATGTCTAGCGCTCTACTAATTGTTTGGGCATGGGAGCACACCAATATATTTATATTTCGGGGGTGGTAGGGCATCAGCCGCACAACCATAACTTTTAGTTTATTAATGCATTTTATGCCTACCTAATGCCTAAACCACCTATCTAATTCTAACAACTCACTTAAACCCTGATAACTTGTCTATTTTATATCATCCCTCTTTACGAAGTTATCCCTCGGTCTGTCCATGGGACCTTACCTTCCATTTTTCTTTCTATTACATTTCTAACGAATTCTCTGTGCCACAAGGTGTACCTGATCCATATAATTTTCCTCTTCCGTAGTGCTCCTCATTGTCCTTCTCTTTGACTTGCCTGTATACGCTACTTCCTCGTTCCTCATTTCATCCGTCCAGCATCCTGTTCTAAAGGCCTCTGTTCTTGGAAACGGTTTGCCGATGGTCCTTCCTTGTCTGATTTCTAGTTACACGATCCACAAAACATTTTTACGCGTTGCTTCCTTGTTTGCATCCATATCTTCTTCGAGAATGGTAGTTGCCCCTTCATTTTTTTAATTCTTGTTTAATGTACTATGAGTATCCTTCTAGGAATAATAATTTTTTTCATTGCGTGCATTATCTCTCTACTAATGGTGATGGTTTTTTTCTCTACGAATTTGACAACCCTCATTTTTCAATATTCAATAGTACTTTTTTGTTTCTGACGATATTTTGCGTAACGCATGTGATAGCAACTCTTCATCTAATGAGCATGCCTGGTTTGGACGCATCTCCCCCCCCCCCCCCCACACACACCATACTGGTGGTATGCGGGATATCGTATAGATGTGTATGCAGCCACGAAGGGATGGGATCCTTGCTCGGATTTGCGAATGACCATCAAAACCTCTCGACCTATCATTTCAGAGATTTGATTTGAATAAAAAAAATTCTCAAAATCAACAAGCAGGACTTACTCTTTGTATTTTTGACGCATAAACTTTAATTTCGACCATGGTGTTAACTTATCACTCCGATTTCCGCAGTCAGCTTGAAAATAACAGTGGTATGATCTACTAAAACAATGGCATCAGAGAGTAACTGTGAAAAAATACTAATTAACATTTGTTTCCCGGAATAGTAATGTCTCCACGAAATTAAATCTATCTCGAATGGAACATGTAATCGGCACAAAACCTTAGAATCCATAATCTTTTATCCACGGTACGAGAATACTTCTTTCGCAGCTGTGGATGCCTGCTGTGGGTGCACCCACTGCCACACACCATGCGGTGGCTTGACAGGTAGGTGTAAGTATCTCAGTCTAAAGATTGGTTGGCTGCTGCCTCGCACTTTTTCCTTCCCAATGCTAATGCCATCACACATCCCTCTTATTTTTCCTTCATTGTGTCAGGTTTCAACAACACCAAAACTATACCCCGGAAGCCGTCGTAAGGACTTAGGGATTGTTAGGGTCGCAGCTATACACGCATAAACATTAGTTCATACATGCATTTGAAGATATTATTATAATAGGTAATCTACCGAAAAGGTAGGTTTCGATGGACACAACTACCAAATAAATATTTTGTCACTCCTCAAACTACAACCCAATATCCTACTCTACAACAAGCCCCTCTTCATCTCTGTGCACTTCCTTCCTTCATTCCGTCCAACACCCCTATCCTCATCGTCTCCCTAACATTCTTCTCTCTATCACTGCCTTTAACATCCCATTGCCAGTCAATATGCTTTTCATCCATTTTTCCTGTCTCCTTATGATTTATCCCAACAATCCCTTCTTCTCCCCACCATACCCAGCACTTCCTTCTTTGTTTTCCTTTCCGTCCACTACACCTTCCCCATCCTTCTCCACCCCAAATTTCAAAACCTTCCAATCTACGTCTCCTGCTTCAGTGACCATATTTCCGCGCCGTACATAACTACCCTCCATATCAGTTTTAACGAGCCTTCTCTTAACATCCTTACTCTACGTTTATAAGCTAATTTACCAAAACAACCGAACACTTACTCCCCCTCACAAATATGCACATGACTAGATGCATCATGCAATAATTGGTGTGTTTGACTAAATCATTAAATTTTAATCTTTAAATTAATATATTCGGGCGCTTAGGTTCGATCATGCTATGATTGCTTAATGTCAGAGGGAAGAATGAGTGCATAAAGTTGTCTTTGAATGTCTACCTCCCTTATTTTATCCTGGTGGTCGGAATCTATCAATATAATTTGGTGCCTTAATAATTCCCCTCGGTGACGCAAAAAACACTCAGGCATGCTTTAACTTTATAAAAGTCTATCATTTTTATTGAGAAATGAGTAACATTTCCGTGAAAGACATTTCCAATACAATTTACGGTAACTTTTTAGAACATCACAAAATCCCCGTTAATTCAGGTACCACAGCAAAATAAAAAAATCGTAACAGCAGTTTATTTTAAACTGAGAGGTAGAAGCAATAATAACGAGGCACGTATGTACGAGGCTCGTATATTGATTTCCGTGGTTCTTCGGAACTTAACTACGACTGGAAGCATTCCCTCTTTTCTCTTAATGAATTTCCTCGAGCCCTATGACGAAGACCCCATGACTTTTGAAACATGTGGGATCAATTATCCATATTATTATTAGACCAATTATCTATATCTACACAGTAACCTGTAAGCTGCCGTAAAGGCGTGTGGAGGGAGTAGTAGGTCACCAGTCATACGTACATTCATGCAGACACGCACAACCTCTCTTGGGCGAAACAGATGTACGGGGAATCTGTGTACAAGCTAGTGGGAAATAAGGATTTACTAGAAAAATAAAGGAAAAATATTATGAGAGGGTTAAAGAGCGATAACATCGTTCGCAACTTTCGACAGGGTGGCTTGTGCCCGAATACCCTCCCGCCATGAACTTGAAAGGCATTGTTTAGATGTATATGTAATTAGGCTTATTTTAGAATATGCCGCTAGCATATGAGATCCTCACGCAGACGGTTCGATTACCGTATTGGATGGCCTGCAGCGAGGAGAAGGTGGATGTGTCCAAGTAATCTGTATTCGATAAGAATAGTAGAGTATCTAGATTATTAGAAGAACTCATTCGGGAATCACTCGCAGAGCAAAGATTAACTTACAGAATAAATCTATTGCATGAATTAGAAGGGATATCCTTCAGCGATGACGCTGAATATGTATTGTTAGACTCATGACATTACGGCACGAGAGATCTTGACAATCACTTCAGAAAGTGTAGAACTAACAGAATTAAGATGATATTTTTCCGCTAAGGGTAAGGTACCAGAATAACTGCACACGATTATTATCATACGACTGCATAGTATTAAATTTAAACTTTATTTTCATGCTACACGCTTGGTATGAAATCACCCCAACCACACATCCTTGGGGTAACTATCAGGGTACCATGTTTAGATAGAATGTTAGAAAATGACCTGAGGAACGGAGAGCTAACAGGAGCTGTCACACCACGCCTTGACCGCTAAACGTTAAGTACAATCTTGAATCAACTATGCAACTCATGGTAATTTTTACAAAAGGTAATCCAATCACGAGAATGTCTTTACAACTTACGAGTGAAAAAACTATCCTAGAGAGATTGAACACTTCTCGTAGATCAGCTTAAAGAAAAGAGAGGTATTTCTAAGTAAATAGTTGAGATTAGGACGAGGACTATGATGGAAGGAAGAATGTTGCGTTAATGAGGCAGAAAATTGGAAAATAATAAAGTTATATGCAAGGTAGGGAAATTTATATAATTGAAGAATGGCTAGTCATAATGCAGTTTTATGAGTATTTCATGTACACCGGATCCAGGAAGCCGGGCAGGAGGTGTGCGGCAAGGAGTGTTAGGTCATAATTCTTCAATAACTAAATAGATACGCGTTCGAGGTTGGTGGTTTGCAGCTAAGTTCATCGGCCGTAGTTTTAATCACGGTAACTATAGGTACATGCATTAAGGTACCCAGGTGAGATATCCTTTCCTACGCCGGGAACGGCCGGCCAGGGACGATTGTCTTTTTTACTACAGGGACGAGGTTTAAGTAAAAAGGACAATAATTAAGGTTAGTTGAGACAATGAAAATACACTGAACTACTTAGAATGAAAACTACTCTTTCTTACCTAGCGGAATCGGATACAATTATAGTGATCCCTTATCGTTCGTGGGAAAAATGACATCTGAAATCTAAAAGTATTTGTTCTACGCTTGATCGCTCTAATTCTATTTACATGATCTCTCCCACCGTAGGACTATGGGGCTTATAGTATATCGCATTAGAGTATTAACATCATCGCTAAAAGATTTGATTCCAATATACATCTACGTCGTATACAGCAAGTTATCCAAGAGGCGTGTCTTCACGGGTCTTCAATAACTAAATAGACGAATGCTCGAAGTTAGAGGTCACCAAGTAAGTTTATCGGACGTACTTTTTTCGTTCTTTATCTTCGTTATTTTTGTGATCACGAATATTACGAGGAAAGAAAGAGAATTTGAACCTACCGGAGTTGCAAATCTCTTTTAACTTATCCCTATAGTTAAACCTGTCAATATAATTAAGAGGTCTAAATAATTTCTTCAGTCCCATAAGTTAAATAGAGTCCTTCGACTTTCTAATAACTTTAAGATTCCCCTTCACTCTTCGTATTTGGAGAGACTCTCATCCTAGTTCCTCTATTAACCGCGTGCGCTCGCTGTGTAATCGTAACATTTCTTCAAAAAACACGGCCGTTTCCTTGGCTCATTTTCCATCACGTTAATCAGCTCCTCCGACGGGTCCCAAATACTTGTAGCGTATTCGAAGTGCGACCTCACAAATTCGAAGCAATACCTCATCCTTACCACCTCATTTTATATTCTTCCAAGACCCATCGAATGAATCCAAGTTTCTTCAATACGGCTCCACAGATCCTCCGAAAGCGGTCGCCTCATAAGTTTGTTTTTATTTACATTAACATGCCATCCTTCAAGGCACCGCTAGGGTGTGTGGTAGGGAGTGCTGAGGAGGTGGTGGTGATTCAACACCAGTTATGCAACATCAAAAATTACATTTTTCTCCATTTTTAGTCACCAATAAAAATGTAAAATAAATCTTACAAGGGACAGATGTTAGCTACAAATACATGCACAACCGTATCGAATAGTGAAATACTGCAAGTTGAGCTTTCTTATCATCTATATTAACACAATACTCCGAAGGAGCCTGTAGTTCGGGATCGCCGGGCGCCAGCCATACATGGTCTTGAAACTATTAGTCATGCATGTACACGTATTTGAATATAAATTAGTTAACATAGAAAATCACTCGTACACACACATGCTATGTACATCAGGCAATAATTGGCTAAATCATAAAACGTCTGTCTTTCAGTAATATATTTGAGTGCTTGAATTGGATTTGTTATGATTGCTTAACGTACGGGGGAAGAACGAGCAATGAGGAGTATCGCATTTGGTGAACCATAGAAATGTGGCATCCATTCTAACAAAAACCTACATTAAACGGTATGACTAATCAATAAATGAAGTACGATAAATAATTTATGTTCCAACATTCGATATAAATCTCATCCTAGACACAAGTACCGGAACATAAAATTCACCGTCACAAGCAAGGGAGAATAGAAGAAGATGCAGGCAGCATTGATGGTACAGAGAGCGCTGAGAGCAGAGGAAACGGCAGATTGGAGGCCCCCTTCCTTGGAGAAAAAGACTCCTAGTTTGAGATGGAGAAGGAGGGGAGAGAGAGAGACGGGACGGGAGGGGGAGTGTGCATAGAGGGAAGAGGGGGAGGGAGGAAGAGGAGAGGGAAGCCATGAACTTGACCGCCTGCCTGGCTGGCCTTGATTCCTATCCCCCACCCCACTCCTCCCCCTTTCCACACTCCCTCCCCTCCCCTCATCACACTCACGCAATACATACGACCGCGAGCACTACCCGTCTCCGTCCCCTCACGCGCCCGCCCCTCTGCGGCGTTGCCATTTCGACCGAAGCACGCAATAATAACACACGCACATACAAACTCGCGCGTACACTTAAAAAGAGTCCCACTCCCGGAGAGCGAAAAGAGTGTGGAGGCGTAATGCACAGCTGTGAGCTGGGGGGGAGTGAGGGAGTCGGGAAGGATTGAAGCGGAGAAAGGGGAGTATTTGGCACTCCCCAGTTGTACAAGAAGGAGCGGGTTCAGTTCCAGGGATCACAGAAGCAACAGAAGCGTTGGCAGTGGAGACGTGTGTTGGGGGTAGGAAGGGAAGACGCTTTTTACAATGCCACACGCGAACGCCTTTGACGGGGGATTACGTACGTACATAACGTGCATGCATTGAATGCTGGGAAGGAGGGAGGGGAGGAAGGAGGCCCACGGCGGGAGGGGGGATGGGAGGAGTATGTGAGTATGTGAGACAGTGAAGAGTTGGGTGGGTTGCCATGCGCGACGGGTGAGTTTAACACGTAGGCACCGTCGTCAAGTACGTTCGTATCGAGCTACTTATCATCTTCGACGACGCATGCGGGTACTACACGACCTCATCTCCGTGGCGAGGGGCGGCTCTGCGTGCGACGCTCATCTTCACGCGGACGGATGTATTTCTGAAAACGAGTCCGAATGTGCCTTAAAACCCAAGTCGAATAGATTTCCTCCAAGTGAGTAGGGTTGAGTTGAGCTTAGCTTTCCCGTTTTTTGTATTCACCAAAAAAACAGACACACGCACGAATGTCCCTCACTTCAAAAGATTCAAATACAATGCGTGCGTGCAGATTACACGATCCTGCAAAAGAGCCTTTCAGAAACGTTGACGTAAGCCATACATAAAATCATTATTAATATATAAATCTCGTTACAATTAGGCAATTGCCCTGGTGTCAAGGGTCACGTCTGGTCAACGGTCATTCTTACAATGCACATGCATACATACACGAGAAGAACAGATATGAGGCAAAATGCATATACAATGACACTCAAAGATTACCAACCGCACCTTTACCAACACACATGGGCAAGATTCACACCATACGAGTACATACAACGCACCGTTCATCGCCACACTCCGTCATTGAAGAGCCATAGAGAATAAATTTCAGGACACGCAATTTGTGGTATTCTATATCTATGCGAAACCTCGGTAGCCGCTTCAAGATCAACGTATCGTACGATAAATAATCATGACAAAATCGAATCCAAGCACCCGGAGAAATTTTATTTAAAAAACAATGTTTGATGATTAAATAAAACACGTCAATTATTGCATGATCCTAAGGGGCATTTCTGTGTGTTTTCGGAAGTGAAGTTGTGTATTTGAGAAAATATATTTGAATATTCACGTATTTACAGTCACCATTACACTGGCAACCCTAAAACATCCCCGTCACACGCCGACGAGGCAGCAAGGTAAATTTGCAAGGATGGAGAAATAGTAAATGACGGGGACGATTGGATATTTAATTGGGAAAGGCCCACCAAGGACTACAGTGTCGTGGTGTCACATAGAGAGAGAGAGAGGAGTGAAAAATCGATAACCTGCGCATAACATTTCGGGGGTCACAAAAAAAAACAATCATTTGTAGCGCTCAGAAATTTCTGACTACGCTTCGTGTTCTAGCGCATCGCATTTCGCGGATCCAGTATACGAGAGACGTACTCGTACGTACGTATGAGACTCGTATATAAGAGACGCATTGTTTTTCTGGAGGGACGCTTTGGTGCACTGATGTTTTTTATCCCAAGGGTGAGAAAAAAGGTTTTTTCCCTTTTTCCCAATCGTATAATTTACAGAGTCGCTAAATGCAGTTGCCGTTACGATGAATATGTTTGCTATAAAATGGGGTCAGTGAGTCTATTAGGGTAAGGGGCCAGTGAGCAATACAAAGGGAAGCTTATGATGGTGCAGCCTAGTCTCGAGCGATATTGTTCAGCGAAGCATAGCCTAAAATTAGGACGCCCTCAACAACATTCAAAATGAAAATTGAGCTAACAGGACTTCTGAAATCCGTAAAACAGTCGCGAAAAATGTAACTGAAAAACATATTTAAAAGATGCCTATTTATCCAAGAGCAATCAGAAAAAAGTTTCGGTTAATTAGGTAATTCAATGCAATGGGAAATGCAGTAAAAGGACGAAAGGTAGCTATGTACTCCGCTGAAAATCCTTTAACAAAGCACCGCAGGACCAAAACATGACCCTGCCTCAGCAATACTAAGAATAACTCTCTCACTTATCTATACATCTATTTCTAAATACCACCTCGAAAGCCGTCGCAAGGACGTGTGGCAAAGAGTGCTAGGCCATCAGGCATTATACATCTACTCCAATCTACTTCCTCATGTACATGGCACTCCGTGACACAAAAAAAGGGCAAGTGGAAGGGGGACGACTGGAATCCATTCACGCAAATTTCTTTGTACGCATTATGAATATTATGCTGTTAAAAACCACTCCACTGAATACGTTAAGAAGACAAATAAGGAAAAACATTTAATAGGGCGGATTTGCATGCAACGCAGTCACCAACTATCAGGTAGCATTCCTCTCATGCAGGCCAGACAATTCACAAATGCATTTACAACTATTTTACACGACACCACTCCGCGCGGCCTACAGACGCGTGGCCAGGCGTTAGGACGGCTGCCATGAAGTGAGCTGAAGGGAAACGTAACTGGCATTTTATTTACATAGTACGTATCTATTTTCGCCAGTGCTTATCCATTTCTGTCTTCATGTTAACCCCTTGAATTGTTGCCGCGAACATTGCGCGGGATATACTAATGCTACCATCATTCCGTTAGCCAGCCTATCTCATTTAGCGAGAATCGTCTGTCCTGCAATCATTTCACTAGATGTAAAAGATATGAGCTTTAATAAAACTTAAATTGAAAATAAGTTGCAATTCAAGTCATTCATGCGGCACTCGAAGTACCGTACTTGCCCAAATGGAAGCCGATCCCCAAAAGTCGTCATCATATTTTGGAAAAAATTAATTTTCAAAAGATTTTAGGCTGGAGATTTCTGGACGCGTGCGGAAACCTAACCTACGTTATACATTGCCTTTTTTAAAGTGCAACATGAGAAATAGCGAAAATTATAATCATTTGGATACATTTTTTAAGGATAAATTTAACTTTTCATATCCTCTTTTAATCGTTCAAACCTGTGAGTCGGCGAAATACGTATATCATCCAATCCATTTCCATTAACACTGCGACGGACAGCCCTACGGGGTACAACACTTCATCCGGCCTCCGAGACCGCCGTCTCTGGAAAGATTGTTTTTTTCTGAAGCAATTCAAAAAGAACGTCTACATCTACACCGTACTCCATAAGCTGCCGCAAGGGCGTGCGGCGCGGGGTGTTCGGGGACCAACTGAATATGCAGAAAAATTTATTCTTACACGTCGATAGAAGAGTACAAATGAAAAACGGACGAAAAATATAAAATAAAATAAACGAACGGGTTAGACAAGGATGGAACCTTTAGCCATCACTACTCAACGTACATTATTCTAGGAGAAACAATGAAATAAGCACAAGAATTGGGTATCAAAGGAGGAAAGGTGAATAGCTAAGAAATGAATATGGTCCGGTTCACAGGTTACATCGATGTACTTTCAGAAAGGCGAGAGAATTTGCCAGCAGCTCTGAATGCTATGCACCAAGTTCTTCGGACATATAATAGCAGCATCACCAAGAAGAAAACAAATCCATGAGGGTGAAAAATAGAAGCTGAAGGTATATATAATCTGCGGAGTGAAACAAGAGCAAGCGGAATTCTTCATCTACCTCGGCAGCGGTATAACTTGGGATAGAAGAAATTGGACTAAAATCAAAAGAAGAATAGCACAGGATAATAAGGTGATTTTGAAGAAGAGGCAACTACTACGTTCAAAGATCCTGAGTTGCAAACAAGGAAGTAGTCAAAATGTTCGGAAAGAGCATGGTACTCTTAGGATCAGAGACGTAGAACATTAGCAAAGTTAACCAGCGCAGAATAGGTTTTTAAAACATGGTACTCCAATGCAATGCTGAAGATTAAATGGACAAAGATATGAACGGGGAAACATAAAGAAGAGCAGAAGAGGAAGGGACAATACGATGAACCCAACGGAGAAAACCTAGATGGATTGGACACACCTTGAGTCACAATGAATTGTTTAGAAACATAACAAAGAGAAAATTGAAGAGAAAATATAGCAAAGGAATAAGTAGAGACAAGTACAGTAAAGAGGATGAATTAAAAACGGACGTAAAACAGAAAAGCTATTACGAGTTGAGGGAATAAACAGTGAATGAAGAATGGAGTGCGGCATAATGAACAAATCAAATTTTAACGGAAACTAGAAATCATATATAAAACTATAATCAGTAGTTATCAAATAAAATTAATAACTACTACTGTTTATTATAATAAAAATGTTGCTAACCTTTACACTAAATGATAATATTTCTTCTTAGACTCATATTTAAGCCAAGGAATGTTTTTATTATGAATTGCGACAAACAATAACGGTTGTCATACGGGAAAATGTAGAATGGAAATGTGTAGCAATACGGGAAAATGGAAATTGTGTAGAAATCACTCTCGATCACCTTACACCAATTTATTAAAATTTCACCGTGGAATGTTCTTTCGCCTGATATTGGTCGCCTTAGTAAATAAGTTACGGTATAACTTGTGAATGGTGAATGCGCGAAGAATGGTGGAAACCTACTAAAGCCAGAACTCTAGCTAGTGCCCCGTGCAACGATGACAATACCATTCATGAGAATTAACACGTGCGAGACAAATCCTTGAGGACACCTCTCTGAAACGCTTTGCTTTACGAATTAATATCTACGTACGAGAGAAAGCTGTGAAAGGCCATGTGAGGAATCACTTTCGTACAAACAACGTGGGCAATTCTGAAGCACCTGAAACAGCGGTTGAGGTCAAGAATGACTCCCTTCAAATCCTCCTTTATGCGCCTATTTCCCATGGTTCGAGCAGTTTTCTTTCCGAGTACAACTCAGACGTCACATTCCAAGCAGCACAAACGGAAAAAAACACGTGTAAACATGTACTTTGAAAGAGGACTTGTCATGCGAATCCCAGAAATGTAGGTCAAACCTCATTAATGCTGTAATTTTAACCCTTTATCGGGAAGACCACCCGGCGCTGTCGTCTGCTTTGACGCTACGTGCCCCGCGGGTAGTTATGAAACGAATACTATCTCCAGGAGGAAAGAAAACGAACATTTAAATTGTTAACCAATAAATGAAAACTGGATTTACGAAAGCTAGGAGCCTAAACGATCGCTACGGAGCCTTTTGTTGGATAAGTATCAATCAAAACGCAGCCCACTGTTGCCATAGTATATCTCCGTGAACTTTGACATGTTCCAGGAGCAAATAAAAGGGGAAACTAAATTTGACAACAAGGAATATATGTTTATTCGAAATGCTGAGACCTAAATTTTTAAATAATAATCATCCCGTATTGACGTAAATTCTACTGCTACGATATTTTCACGTTGCAGATCCAAAATCACAAGTTTACAATATTTTCATTGGACTGTGAGGGTTTAGATATTAAATTCTATTCCATCAAATGGTTTAAAGAGATAGAAAACTCGCAGACTTGGTTTTTTTACAAGACTCATGACTGAAATAATCTATACGTAAATTACATATTGCAATGGTAATTCAGGAATGGGAAATTTGAAATTAGATAAACGAAAGCTGTATAGTTTTCACATAAACCAATACATTTGGACAATTTCCACGGACCTGATTGTTAGTAGCATTAGTTTTCTCCTATCAGTGTTCACCTTACCTTCACGGTAAAATATCGAAATAGAAAAAGAGAAATATGCTGCCCGATGCCATGGCTCGTTCAGAATTTGATTTGGGAGGGGCTAATTGACAAAATAATATATTTTGAGAAATGCGATCCAGTTGTGGATTATAATGACAGTTTCACTTGTTTTTGGGTAGGCCCTAGAGGAGTGTTACATATCTCATAAACAACATCACTTAGCACGGGAAGGTTAAGACTTAAAGAAGAACAAAAGGGATTCGTATATTTTGAATACATATTATCTGAAAAATTACAGTTTAATTTATGTTCTCACAAGAAACAAGAAGTTCTAAAGAATGGGTCCTGTGTGATGTGAGCCAATACTATCAATATCCTGGTGGCTGTCGCTGGCGAAGGGGCTGCCTCCTGGTCTCGCAACGTCCATCTGTTTGTGCGTGCTACGGCATTTCTTCTTCTCTTTTAGTGGCTATTTGAGTATTTATATATGTTCTATATATATGTATATATAAAAACCATAACCGGCACAGAGAAAGGAACAGGTCCCCCTACCCTGATGTGTGAATTTCCCAAGCCGTTGGGCGAAGTACACGGACTGGGTGAACTCTACCATCACCCACCAAACCGACCTTCGGGTTGATTACTGTCTTTATGTTTTTTATATTTATATATATATTATATTTATATAAATATACACAAACACTTTTGTGAAAATCTCATGGACGTGAATAATAATGTGAATATAATATATGAAGTTTGCACCAATGGACACAGACAGAAACACACAAAAAAGAAAAGAAACTCACTAGGTTTCAATTTTTCGGTGGTCCACGTCACCTTTCTCAAGGAAGAGAAGGACAGATAGGTTCTGTCCTTTTCTCCCTTGAGAAAGGTGACGTGGACCACCGAAAATTTGAAACCTAGTGAGTTTCTTTTCTTTTTTGTGTGTTTCTGTCTGTGTCCATTAGTGTAAACTTAATATGCATTATATACTCGTATATACGACTCTTACATACACACACATATATGTATGTACCGAAGTTTTCCTGTAAATACCAACCTTTAAAGTACGGTACATCATCGCAACTGCAACTCGTCGTGTATATAATATCAGAATAGGGTGCCCACCCCCGTGCTAACCATACAATACACGACAAGTTGTAGTTTCGGTGACGTACCGTACGCAAACGACTGGTAGTTACAGAAAACCTTCGGTCATATAATTATTATTATTGGCGATTTAAGAAATTTACGTGTCTAATTAATGTAGGTTGGATCATCTCCATTAGAAGAGAGATCATTCAAACAAAGAAACAAGACTTGGTATGCCGAAATTTTTGTCTCGCATATTAATCAACAATAAAACCAATACCAACTCCGCAAGGGAAGAAAAGAAATACCAACACATTCGAAACAGGTGATAGATGTCAAGATGGATGATTCCCGCATTACAAGAAAAACAAAAGAGTTACCTATTAAGACCCTACTTTGCAATGATGCCACCTATTCCCTTTTGGGTACGGGTCACAGGTCTTTCCTTCTTTTATTTTCGTCGGAAATAAACGATGTCGCAAACCTATCCGTTTTGTCACACATTCGGTAATTCGGTGGCTAGGCATGCCTCCTTATAAACGCACTAGAGCTGAATTAATTCAATTTTCACCATTTGAAAATTATTATGTGGTCCGCCCCCAATACTTATCAGAGAAGTCTTTCCTCGATCTTCCAGGACGTGCGACTAGTCTTGATAGCATGGTGTCTCGGGCATGGACAGAAGCGATTTCAACTGCGCTTACGTACACATGCGTTTTTAATTCGCACAGCGAGACTGGATTCAGGAAAACAAATTATTTCCGCCTGCAGCAGTTCTTCTAATTTGTCTATTGTCGTCATCGGAATAGAATTAGGAATCATAATCTAATGTGAAGTTCTCGCAGAAAGAATGGCCGCTGAAAATAACGCAGTGGTTATAAGGGGAGGCGACCAAGAGCTAAGGTCATTTACGCCATTTGGGATCGTTAGGTGAGCAATTTGGTAGGGGTTAAATGCTTAAGGAATGGAGAAGAGGTGGGGAGAAACCAATTGGGGATTAGCCTACTCTCAACGAGAAACGCCAAGGGGTATAAAATGTACAGCTATATCTACATTAATACTCTACAATCCACCAAAGAGGTGTGTGGTAGGGGGCGCAAGCACCAGGTGGCAAGGCTATGTGATAGGGAAGGATATGGGAGAGGAAGGTAAAAGGGAAAAAAATATTCAGTTAAACCTCAAATAACAAGCAAATTTGTGTACCTACATGCTGGAGGAAGACCTAATTCAAAACAAGGGTTGATTTTACCCAATTAGTTAGTTCTTTGCTATAAGAAAAAAAAAGTAATAAAAATGAACAACAACCATTTATACGACAGACCTCCACCATAACATGAAAGGGCATGCAGAACTGGAAAGTAAGAAGAGGGAAATTCTACTATTTCATAGACATTTAACTCATGGTTCCCGCCTCCAAAGTCACAGTTTTATCAAATTTTCAGCTGAACACCCTCAAAATTGTGAACGAAAAATCAATGTGGTGAACTGTCATTTCGTTTGAATCCATCTGCTCAATTCAAATTCTAAGGTTTTGCCTTCGGCCGTAGCCGAAATCAAAGAGAAAATTTATATTGGTATCGGTGCTACCATTTATTATGGTGCACTCGAGGCATCTGAGGTGCATTTCATGCCATTTTTCATATTTACTGCACCTTTATGTGCGTTTAGCAATGTTTCTCTTTGTCAGCCTTGCCGTCTACCTTAAGAACCCAAAGAAATAAAATGTGCCCATTAAGGGCTAGTTACTACGAGTGGCACAGTTTGAAATAGGATACAGCTTCTTAATTTCCTCAATTTTATGCAGTCTACGTCGTTACAGGAAGTCCAGCATAGAAATTCCCCAAAAAATCCATAATTTTGACCCAATAAATGAACAACCTACATTACATTAACATTTAATTAAGCATATGTACTTGCATGCTTGTGGAGTGAAGGGAGGTAGATGTGTATTTGCATGTGTGTGTTAGTTTTGAATGCGGTTTTTCTTTTTTCCTTTTTTTTTGGGTGGTGACCTAACACCCCCCGCCACACGCCCTTGCGGCGGCTTGCGGGGTATTATGTAGATGTAGATGAATGATTAAACAAAATGCCTACGGAATTTCTCGAACGAATAAAGGAAAGTCATGAAAAACAATGTTTTCATTCCATCTTTACATTTAACTTCAAACTCTAGTGGTAGGCAAAGTAGTCAAATCGTTCGGCTCCACCGAACAAGATTACTGGGTTCAAATCCAGGAAATGTATCTGGAGATGTACAGATACATCCCAACGGTGTGATTTTCTGAGCACCAGTAATTTCTAGGTCACCGCAATGACATAGGGAAGGAAACTTCACTCTTCCATGAATATGAGAACGTTCACACTTCTTTGAGCTTACGATAAATACCATGAGAGATGCATCCTCCCAGATCAAATCGGCCCTCGGGTTTAAGACTAAAATTTCTCTTATAACGTAACGCTTATAGTACCAAGATTCTTAGAGGAACCAGGTTGGGAATCACGGTTAAATTACAGAGTATATACTTTTCATTCATTCGAAAGTCTCTTTAGCGATGATGTTGAAAATGTATTATAAGAACCATCGTAACACGTTAGGGGAGATCCTGACATTAGGATTAGAGAAGTTAGGTGCACAATCAATACATTTAAGATGCCATTTTTCCCACGAATGATAAGGGATCAGAATAACTACAGACGATCGCCCTAAGGGAAAAAGAGTATTTTTCCTTTTTTCATTTTAAGTAGCCAAGTATGTTATCATTATTTCATTTAACCTTATTTTATTTTCGATGTTACTAACACCTCGTATTGCATGCGTAGAGAAGTATTTCACTCTTAAGATGCCGTGTAGCATGCATTACCATTATTTACATTAATGGCATTAATTTACACATTCACACCATCCAGTCCTAGGGCGAGAGGCGGGGAGCGTTAGGACAGTAAGCATGAAATGAGTTGAGGAAGAATGAAACTTGTCTTTCTAGCTATTTTCGCCAGTTCATCCCCATTTCTGTCTTAGCGTTTACCCCTTAAGTTCCCGCGAACAATGCGCGCTTGCACATATCCGTTTGGCAATCCATTTCTCTCATTTTAATACAAATGTCTGGCTTGCTTATTTTATTGTTGATCTGAATTATATCTCTCGGATTCAAAACCACAGTTTTAGAGTACGTGTAGTTGAAGACTGGATTACTGTAACGCATAGTTTTAGAGTATTAAATTTCACGTAAATCGGGGTTTAGTAGTGCACCGTTGCTTAGTCCCTAAATCCATCATAAAAATTACTTCGACCGGTAGAATACTAAAAAATAGGTTAAAAGTACTCAGCTTCACGTGACGTGAAAGGTTAAACTTACGATATGTCTACGCTTGGATCGCACGAAAGACCAGCTTAGCGCCATGTGCTTCAAGCAGGGAACACGAGGAAAAAAGACAATATTAAGGGGTGGAATGCGGATCATCCCCCAGGGGCGGATGGCAACGCCTCCCAAATTCGCAAACAGAAGGATGAGGCGAAGTGGATGGGGGGTTAGGCCGGGGAGAGGCGAGGGATGCGGATGGAAGTAAGGTGCTCAATAGTTCTGTAGCCACGTGACGAGGCGATGCCGAATGGTGTGCCAGGGAACACATGGGGTCGGAGGGGGAGGGGAGGAGAGGACGAAAGCAAGGAGGAACAGAGATTAAATCAATTCATCGCAATCATACTCACATAAGAACACAACGACTTCGGATGACTTCCGTTTGAAGAATTATTAACTGGAGTTCAATTCAGAAATAAAAGCGATGACTCACGTTTTTTGCAATTGTATTCAGGAGCGGTAAATAAATTCGATTGATGACGAACTCGAGAGGAAAATAATGGGCAATTGTCTAAAATGGAGAAGGATGGAGAAAATAAAACGGGAAAAAGGTCGACATGGATAAAAGTGTTAGGCAGGGTAGGGGCTGAGAGAACATTGCTGGGAGAAATTCGTAGGAGGCAGGAAAAGTGAATTGAGGCGATATTGACAGGAAAAAAGATGTGGAAGTCTGTAGTAGAATGAATAACGTTGGTTGAGCAAGGCAGAGGGTTGGGAAAACTAATTAATTCTGATAACATGAAGGGAGATAGTATTGAAGCCAGCATGAAGAGAGAAGAATGAGTTGAAGTAAAGCAATCGGTTAGTGCATTTGGTATTCCGTCGAGCAGAATTCCAGCGTTCATAAAGACCACGACTTTGTGGTAGCTTTTCTGGGCCCATACAAATATCTAATATTATCACCACATTACTTATTATTAGCTGTGGAATGATGATAGAGAGATGAAATACCACAATTTCACATGCCAATTACGACAATTATACCTCACTATCAACCTACGATATCAAAGACGAAGACAAAGGTAACGACATCCTCACAATAAGTCTCAATTAAATAATTCAGCAATACGCTATAAAATAAACGAATGAAATAATTTATGCATTCAAAGGTATTTTAAAGAAAAAAACTTTGTTGAAGATTTTTGGGAAAATAGATATTTCGGTAAAACAATTTTAACGGAAGGTACTTATAACTACGACCATTAATAAGAGATGTAAGGAATAAATCATTCAGTCTTCCATGGAGCATAAATTCGTACCGAAGAAATACCATAAGCAATATTCGATAGCTTTGAGATGCTATCATTGTAGCGATATTCGTATAAAATAAACTGGGAAGAGAGGAAGACATTCGTACAAGTTTCTCAAAGGAGGAGGGAGGAATGGAACTGTGTGGGCAGAATTCAAAACAGATCGTAAAAGTCGATGAGAAGAGATATTGAGAGGTTTCGGGACACTAAAATTGGTAACAGAAGAGAGTTTTGGGTAATTAGGGTAGAGAGATGAAAAAATAAGGCGCAGACGGCATTAAGCGGGTTACGTTAAGAGGCCCTAGAGAAGACAGCAGAGAGTTGCTCACACCATCATATAATCTTAAGCCGCATCAAAAGCATAATACTAATGAGGGAGCGTTCAGAAAATTCATTTCTTCCGCTAATTTTAAGAGCTCAAAATACAAAAACTTCAACATCTTATTGGACCACCTAGTGCCTAGTTTGTTGGAATTGTTCACCAAAACACTTAATACAACAAAAGCATTATACAAACAGGTTTCTCGTACGAAGAGAAATACTAGCTAAAACTTAAAACCACGTCAAGCTCTCTCCATTTAACACGCGACTGTAATCAGCGTTTGAATCATATCATCTCTTCACTAATTCCTACCATTTTATTATTACGGCATGTGAATTGAAAACGTCTGGTATGTGACTACCCTTCGCCACATACTCTAGCGGTGGCTGGTAGGTGAAGATGTACATGTAGATTACAGGCACCTAAGAGCGAACGGAATAAATTGGCGTGGAGTCAGGAATGTAATAACTTATGTAAATGCGGGCAACGCCGAAGCACAGGTGGGCTGAGCGACCGACATGAACCCCACGCTAGCATCGGGATCAAATTTTAACTCGGCATCCACCTGGCGTTCGTGATCGTAGGTGTAAGACTGAATGGGATCATAATAAATTGAGATCCTTCAGTTTACGACAGAGGAAAACGACCACAAGCGTAGGAAGATGCAAGCGGGATGTAGGTTCCGGTACGGAGAATAGGGATGTCGAAGAAGGTTTTCCATTAGGAGGATAAAATTACGAACGACAAATACCACTAGTCTAAATAAAGAAAGAGAAAAATTAAAACTTATAAAGGAATTGTATTAATGCGTGGATGCGAGAGATGAATGATATGAGCAGCAAAGAAAATATTACTAGAATGGCTGGAAATGTGGGCATACACGATGATGAAAATACAATGCATACATAAAACTAACGAATAAGTACTTCGAAGAGTGGGCGACAAAGAGAAGTTACACGACCCACTTAAAGAAAGAAGAGGGATACTAACTGGACAAATCTTGAAACATTATGGTCTACCAAATACCGTCGTTGAGAGAGCCCAAAGGGGGAAGAATTGCATAAGGAGGCCGAGAATGAATCAGGAGAAGTCGATGATGGCATACGTCAGCGTGAGGAGCTATGTGTAAATTAAAATATTATCAAGTAAGAGTATTCCTTGCAGGAAGCTTGAAAGAAGCATCGAATTGACAACTCATGACGATAATAATAAAAATGATGTTCACGTTAAATTCGATTTTGAACGACGAGAAAGGCGTTGGTCGACTAACCCGGTCGGAAGATCGCTGGCTCGAATCCTATCTCGTTGTCATGGATAGACCAAAGGGGAATTGATGGCGCGACAGGGCATACGTAAGCCGTTAGAGAACAAACTCCTTCATTAGTGAAACTAATTACCGCAGGCTGTGAGCGTGGGATGTTTTCCCCATATCGTAACCAAAGGGATGAATCCTATTAGTACTTCAAAAGTGACAAGAATCAAATCGTACCAGCCCATAGTATAGAATGCCGTCGACGGAAACGGCGTTTCTTATAACGCACGGACGAAAATGTAATTACCACCGATTTACAGAGGGCAATACATATCCTGGTTCATGATTTAAGCAAAACACCAGCTGCAGTTAAAGTACAAACGTGAAGCTAAAAAAACATTACCTTTAAAGAAGTTTATTACCAATATATCCAATTCAACCAATGTATCAAAAAACCAACGTAAATATCAGACTCATTATTATAACTTTTGTAGGGGTCCGAAAATGCATGGTCGGTGGACTTCTAATGCACTTACTTATCTCTTTCAATCTTCATTCTTTCCACTCTCTTCCGCGCAAAAAAAAAACATTTTTTTCCTCTCACTTCTCCCACTTATCTCTATTACGGCTTAAAACATCTCACTGCCCATTAGTATCTTCTCCGCCTTCTTCCTCTTGACTTCTGCAAAAATCCACACTATGACGTCCCCTTACCATTTCTTATACTTGACCGTTTTCTTCACCCTCACCCAACTGAATGCCTCCATTCTTTCCCACATCAACGGCTCAAAAGGAGCTTAACTAAGTTCTAATGCCAAGCTTTCGCATGGATGGAAGGACTTGCTTCGCATATAAAATCATCCGTCATATTTTATAGCCTTCATTGGGATCGACACTACAAGAAAAGGGAGAGGTCACTCGTGACGTGAAGGCATTCGCTGGATATCAGCAGACATCATAACTGGGATTCTCAAAAGAAAATCACATTTTAAACGGACATTGTGCATGAGAATAATTATAATGAGTTTCAACTTATGTATAGTGCTCGTGAACCAATCGAGTATACATTGAAATTGTTTGTTTTTTTTTCAATCAAAGAGATGATATGATCTTTCCCCTTGCTTAGTTCATCAAAACTTTCTACTCTCGCTCATAAATTCACTCTTTTATCTTTGGCACTATAAATAACCACGCATTTCAGATATACTATTAACGACTTGCCATTTGATAAAATTCCATGATGAAAGGATGGCCTTTAACCTTGAGAATGCTCTCGAAAATTATCGTTTCAAAAAATATAAAAAGTCGAAAAAAGCGTAATTCCTGTTTACGTGAATTGGGAAATATAGAATTTTGCTTCAAAACCCATAACATCATCACACGTCGCTATTCTAACCAGTGAGATGACTTACTAAAATAATTGTTCTCAAAACTCCCAACATAAAATCTTCTGAAAATGTTGGATGGTTGATTCTTCTGTTACGTTGGTTTTCCCCACGGCTGTTATACTTTGTCGCACTTGATACTTCTCAGAGTATGACATATGAACGTGCAACAGTGCCTTCCAATACCACTTTACCCTCTTTAGGTTTTTATAGCGTACACTTAGGGCTCTGTGGTAGTGCGATACATCGACTGACATTCTGGCTTTTGCAATTGAACACATTGCAGAGTTACAACAGAAATTCCTGTATTGCATTTAAAATACTGAATAAGACATTTGAAAAATATCGAGAAAGGAGGAATAAATATATTAAGCAACACCGATAATATCATATTCGTTCATACGGAATTAAGGGAGCGGGTCCAAACCGTTACTAGCATACGCCTTTGGTCTTTCAGTCAATTTCAGGTAATGAAAATTACGAAGGGGCATAATAAATTCTATGCTGTCTATTTACGTAATGGATAAAAAAATTAATATAATTACTGACACAAATGATTTTCAATTTAACATGGTATTCGATATTCTGATTTAAGCATTGAAATTCTCACAGCATCGCGAGGCAAGTGCCTATCCAGGCCATTGATGTCACAGACACCATGAAGACAAAAATTTTTCAGGCAAGGAAAGCTATATATAATTTCATTTTCTAGGAAATTCAATCCTCAAGCATCATTTCAAAACATGGTAAGGGAGGCATTTTATATAAATTCGTATGAATCACGATATTTCTTAAACTTCTATTTTTAGTAAGAACTACGTAACTCAATTATTGCAAAAAAATCGTCTCTGCAATTTTTAAACAAGGCTCGAATGATATTTGAAGCATATACACCTGGAAAAACATCACCGAGGAAATCGCCAAAACATAGTCGTGGGAACTGAAAAAAGTATTTACTTTCCGTTCAAACCAGAAGCTGACTTTTTTATTAATTTAATTCTAGAGAGAAGGCGGTAATACATTTGAGGTGGCAAAAATTCCCAGGAAGGTAATATTACTTACATTTTAGCAAGACAAATGTAGCCAGTAAAGCTTGACATTTTTTGGTTCAGCAAACAAAGTAATAAGCCAGCATCTTACTAAAAAATTTCAATTTCACACCCGATAATTGTGTTTTCACAACAAAATTAACAATATTTCCAGTGACTTTTTTCTTAAGAACGAAGCGACTAATTACTGGAGCTGAGAGGGGCGAGAGGTCCAAATTATTTCCAAAAACTGGCACGTATTTTTCACGGTTATAAACACGGGTCTTAACTGCCAAAACTACACCTCATGGAGAAATCGGAAGGAGAGATTATTCAGTTAGTGGCGCTGACGGAGCGAAAATAGCAGAACCACAACAGACGTCTTACGGATAACAGGTGAACAGATTCGCCGACTGCACACGGAATTGCGAAAGATATTTTCTGGAAAAACAAACCTTTCATAATTCCAAATGATGACGATAGAATGACAAAGAAAAGAGGTAGGCATTGTGAATAAATTATTTAAGTAGGTAGAAAAAATATACGTGAAGATCATAACAAAAAATCATGGCTAAATGATGTTGGATGGGGAACTAAAGTGAGAATGGTTGGATACGTATAACACCCAACTTTCACAATTAACCGAAGGAGATTAGGTGTTTTTGGAAAGAGAAAAACAAGAAAAAGACCGAAGGGAAGGAAATTGTCACCAATAAATAAAAGAGAAATCAAAAAGACAAGTTTCAAATCACCACTCGCAAAGCAATTTGACTTAAATGATTACAATTTAGTTTGTGCTTAAATATATCGAATGGATCCAATAGAACTTCCTATAAATATAAAGAGCGAATAAGAATTCATTGACCGTAAGATGTAGTTGGTATTGATAGTTTTTTTTTGATTTTTATGAATTTACTCAATCATTGCTACGATGGGATTAGAGAAAAAAAAGGAAATATAAAAATTTGCACGATGAAAATCATGAAAATTCTCCATAAAAACTGCTCCGGCGTAAAACCAAACCGGCGTGTTGTTCTCAATAGTAAGTACATGAAATTTTAATTTCAGTTACATTCGTCAAAAAATCAAAAATGAACTCTGTTGTACGATATATGAAAAATATACAATGGAGAAGTTCATTTACAAAGATATCGATACATATTTAATTGTTTTTAATATACATAAATGATCTCCCAGTAGATATTATTTCTCAGATAAGACTTTTTGCAGACGACTGTATCATTTATAGGAAAATAGAAAATGACAGAGACCGCGACATACTTCAAAGGGACATTAATAAAATGGCGGAGTGGGTGACAAAAAATGGGATGGATATTAATGTTAGCAAATGCAAATCCATCACCTTTAGTAACAAGGTAAATGGAAACAATAGGGAATATAAATTCTCAGAAAATGTCATTCCTAGAAGTGATAGTTGCAAATACTTAGGTGTATATTTAACCAAGGATTTAGGGTGGGGGCTGAATGTGGATTACATTTTTAAGAAAGCTTTGAAAACTCTTCATTGGGTCATGAGAAACCTCAAAGGGAGCGATAAAGCAACTAAGGAGAAGGCGTATCAGACCCTGGTAAGACCAATTTTGGAGTACGCTTCTCTAGTATGGGACCCTTATGAAGAAGGACAAATCAAAAAACTAGAAAAGGTGCAAAGAAAGGCTGCCCGATATGTACTGGGGAAGCATAGGAGGATGGATAGTGTGTCTGACATGCTAAAAACGTTGGGCTGGGATCCTTTACAAACTAGAAGGAAAGTAAGCAGACTTTGTGGAATGTTCCGCATTCTGAATGGGGAGAAGGCTTGGGCAGATCTAAGGAAAGAGGCGGGGAACCCGAATTTTATAGGGAGAAATGACCACAATTTTAAGGTAAAATGCCGGGCACAAAGAACGAATAAAAAGAAATTTTCTTTTCTAAATAAAACAATTGTTGATTGGAATAATTTACCTGCAAAAATTTTTAAGCCCTTTCCTAACAGAGTCCAAACTTTTAAGAAAAGATGTAAACAACTTCTGTAATCATTTGATTGATGTGTTGTATAAAATTAAATGTAATAGCTTAATTTTTTTTTCTTGTTGATTGGGAAACAAATGTTAATGAAATGGGGATTTTTTTTATGTACTACAGATTGGTGTTTGGAAATTTCCTTAGTGTATTTTTTTTTCTTTTTTCAGACTTATTTTATTTATTATCTTTTGTGATGTTGATTGTATTTCAGAAACCATGTTATTTTTCCAAGGCAAGTTTATTGTAACACTTGGGACTTGTGTGCCACCTGACATTTGTCTATTTGCACATGTAAATTTTAATAATAATAATATGCTTTCTGGAATTTTTTAGTGTAATTATACGGATTAAAAAATTTAAAAGAATGAAAGAAAGGAAAAGGCTATGGGAGTTATCGAGAGTAGGTAAACTGGACATATATTTTGAAGGGTCATTGAGTAGAGAAGCCATGGAGGAACCATGAAAGCTAAAGATTATAGAGAGGACCAAGGCTACAACACTCCTTCGATTGATGAACCATGTTTCTGAGCAACAGATAATGTCAAATATGAATTTTTGGAATAAAAACCTTGAATAATTATACAGAAATATTTTTCGCCCATTCTCCTGGTGTGAGGCAATGTTCAGCCGTTCTAATCCCGAAGTTGGGCGCCCGTGGGCTATTGTGGTCTTGATATACTCGATTTTATAGTTAAGGGGTATCTAATGTTACTAAAAACCTTGTGTCTAGGCTACATTAATTTGTTTTCGCCAAATTGATTTACAATCTTGTGCTATCAACGATGAAACCGGAAATTCGACCTACGTACGGAGCCCACTTCTACAAGCAGCATTTCGTACCGCTGTTCCGGTAAAGCAAGGGTTTTCTGTTAGTCTAACTATTTCGCACTGTAAAAATAAATTCGACAAGAACGGGATTCGAACCCGGATCCCTCCATTTTCAGCCGAGTAATCCGGCCACCTGAGCTACCGCGGACCCCTTGGTAGCTTCACTATTGAGCGCCCTCGGCCAGAATTCGTGGGACCAAAGTTTGAATCCTGATTTAGGCGAATTATTTTTCCCACCAAGTTCCAACTTTTGCGCGCAAAACAAAACGTGGCTCCATTACAAATTACTGTTGCGGAATGTTCCGCAGTTTCTTTGATGTTTTCCGGAATGTTTTGGTTGCGCCGATTATTCATTCTCTCGACGACGCTACGTAGGCGCTTATCGGAAGTGATGACAGCGCAAGTGATCAAGGTCGCCTCTCTTTTATTGAAGTCCCACCCCAGAATTAATCTCTGTTTTTCCAGATGAATAAGCCAATCACTTTCCCGAGTTCCCACCTCTCCCCCTAAATGTTTTGAATCTGAATAATTATTTTTACATGAAATTGTATACAATTACATAGACCGCGATATTTAAAAGATCTTGTCGCATCATACGCCACTGTTATCACTGAAGTTGATCCGACCATAGATTAATTCGCTGTCTAAGTGCTGTACGTAAGTTGTTCTAATACGAACGAAAGTAATTCCAAGCCTAAGAGAAACACCGCCCTCATATGTAATTTCCCAAACCCGTATCGTATTCTCGATTATCGTATCAAACTCCCGACTTCTTAAAAACCATTCACTTCTTTCTCTCATTTTTCCCGTTTTTTTTAATAAATTGGGTAATCCCCGATTCTAGTAGTACTAATTATTAGGGGAGACGACCGATAGCTGGGACCATTTACGCCACTAGGGATAGCTGAAATAATTTTTTAAAGCTAATACCTTCGGAGATTGAGGGAATAGGTTGGAGAAAAATCCAGATTCGCCAATAGCCTACTCTTAACGATAAGCGTCTAGGAGTCACAAAATTCAACGTCCCATCCAACGGACGGCATACTTCATATGAAGTACTGTCCATATTATACCCAATTAGGGATCGGGATACATATAATTATTAGCAGAAGGCTACCAGTCAACACATGTTTTTGATAGACACAAGGACTACTCACTAAAACACTTCTATGCCCCACCTAGCGATACCTACCACTTTAACACCCTTCGCTACTGCCAATATACTTCCCACTGCACCAACCTGATTTCCGCATCATTTTCCCCTATTCTCCCGTCCGAGTGACAGCCATGATAAGATGCTAACTTCTCGCAACTAAAGACGGAAGCCGCGAATGCCCCCGAATCGCCTTAGAGAGAACGAAGACTAGAACCGATCAGAACACATCCCGAAAAATCCGGATCCCCGGATCATTCTTCCCTCGACCGCGCCCCATCGCAACGCCGAACAAACCAATGCGGGAAAAAGGGTGGGGGTGGGCGGGCGGAGGAAGAGACGAGGAGGTAAACGGGAGGGAGGCCACCCCCGCGCGAGGAAAGGCGCCAGAATCCGCGAAAACTTCGGCGTACACACCGCGAAGAGAGAGAGGGGGTGGGGGAAGAAGTGGGTGGATTCGAGGGGGAGGGAGTGTGGGGAGGCCGCCCGCGTTCACGTGTTGCTATGCCGCCGCCATCCTCCCTGAAGAGGACGCCACGACGGATTCTCTCGAAAAGGTGGATGCGGAGCTAAGGGGGGAGACTAGGGCGGGGGGATGTTGGCAAAGGTCGCCCGGGAGTGGTATGGGGCGAGAGAGGGGTGGTTGCGTGATGTGGAGAGGAGGAAGTGGGAGGAGGAGAAAGAGAGAGAGAGTGCCCCAAGGGGAAGGGGGTTGAGGAGAGGGCGCCTATTAGCGTCGTCGGCGGCAGCACCACGCGGCCGAGCGACGGGTGTCTCCCGGCAACAGTCTCCCGCGCCGGGCGGATGAATTCGTTTTCGGATAAACAGCGGCGCCGCACCTTCGAATGAAAGGCGCGGCGGACGCTTGGGAGAGGCAACAACGACGCAGTCGGGCGGCGCGATAGATAACCGACTGACCTTCCACAACCATGGGATCCGTTACGAAATCATCCGATCTATGTCTCTCGTGTGAAAAGGAGTCCATTGTTGTCAAATTTTGCACATCAGTGCCCTAGGTCCACTCCACGCCAAATTTAAAAACATAACAGACAATGTGTAAGGAATGAGGATTATAATAAAACGCCAGAAAATGTAAAGAAATCAAGAAAAACATGACTTAATTACACGATGGAACCAAATTAATTGTCTCAGAACAGGTAAAATAATCGAGTTTTACAGACTGCTACTGAATATCATAATTGAAATAAATTTACTGGGAAAGATTTACTGAAAAGGAACCAGGGTGAACTACGAGAAGCAGGTGTAAATTTCGGTGTAAGAAGCCATGAGGGATTGACAAGAAACAGGATGATTTGGAGAGCTGCTAAACACCAACCATAGGATTAATAACCCTTAATTTTATGAATATTATTATAAAAAATGTAGCAAGCTGGCTACATGCAGGTGGCAACATAAATATTACTATATTTTACAAACAACAAATTTATATACAAAGACCATTAGTGCATATCATACAATAGAGATAAAATGGGCAAACAGAAAACTAAAGGAAACAATTTTTTTTAAACTGGTTACCAATGAAAATGTTATGGATCTTAGAAAAGGTATTTTACACCTTTTCTTAAAAATATCAACATAACGTGGAAAGAGTTCCAATACCTCTGCAGGTAAACTTCCAATTTACGATGGTTTGAATGAGGTATGATAGTTTTTAAAGTCTTTCAATTCTTTGTGACCAGAATTCCACCTGGCGTTAGTGATCCCCATGAAATTAAGTTTTCCCCGGCCTTTCTAAGCTTTCCTCATGTTTTTTCTTCCTTTAGTGTTTGGAATATTCCACAGAACCTGCTTCTTTTTATCCTAGTATGTAAAGACTTCCAAACAAGTACTTTTAACATTCTTGATACTGTCTCCATCCTCCTTTCTCTTTTTCAGGGGTTAGGTGGTAAAAGAGACACCATAGTCTCAAACTCGCCCCAAAATAAAGGCGACTATCTATTCTCTACACATACGTGTATATGACAGACTTTTTTGCACTTTCTCCAATTGTGAAATACGAACTTCTACGTACGGGTCCCATTTTATCGATGAGTACTCTAAAAATGGTCTAAACGGGGCCTTATATGTCTCTTTCTTAGTGGTTTCACGACTCCCCTTCAGGTTTCTCATGATGATTATATGGAATATCAGGTATTGGAGAATTGGTGGTGAGAAATCCAGCGTAGATAACACAGGCCTACAAAAAAAAAATTTTTTTTGGTGCCGGGAATCTTTGTGATGATTTTAACTATATATGTAGAGCTGAATCCAAATATGAAATCCGTTTTTATTTAACAGCTCTACTTTTTTAGATATGGCACATCTTACGATTAGTTGTTTTAATATTTGATATATTCCGGAAAATAATTTTCAAAGTTAAATAAATCTATAAGTATACTAATTTATAACCACTCTGCGGTGTTCCTTTTATTTTCAATAAACTGTCAATAAGTTTTATGTATATTTCTATATTGTAGGCCAATGAGATAATCATTAATATAATATTCCCATATCATCATGTAGAAGATTTTTTTACGTAAGTAACAACATATCTATATCTTGAAAACTATAGCTGATAGGAAAAAACTAGTGTAATAATTGGATTCAGCACCCCAATTGTTCTATAAATCAACATTAAAAGCTCCGGCACCAAAAACACTGTTGGCCTGTGTAATTAGCCGACTATAATACCGGCAGATGCCGAAGAATCACACAATTTAACGGCACATCCGACAGGCGGAGTACTCCACTTGAAACGCTCTCCATATTGCATTCAAGTAGTGGCACTTTGACTACCCATATGAAATTAAGAACGCCGTTTGTGCCTCTACGCTCTGCGTAGAACCTAGACTCAAGCTACATCAGGAAAATACTGTCTATCCACAGGTGCATACAACATAAGATAACACAATTTCACTAAAAGGGCGAGCGTCAAAATAATCCCATTACCACAGACATGCCTTCAAACACAACATCGAAGGACAGGTACCAAAATTCACGATCTTCAACAAGTCAGACCTCCCCACTCCAGCATTAAGGAGACAACAACAGACAAAACTTGCGTAAAACTCGAGACTTACTAGGTAGACCGTTGTAAACAAGAAAAATTTACTAGGAGAACAAAATTCTAAGTTTCATGGAGATACAAACGAAGATCAGCAGATCCTCTGGGACTATTATCAGGCCAACAAAACTTTCATAATCGTCAAGCTAACTTTTCAGTCGAGCACTAGTCAAATTTCTTACCTTACAGTGGAGAACATTCGTCCGGGTTAGGCGAATTAAAAAATGAATTTTATAAATGGTGGTGAGCTTATGCCATAAAGAAATTACTTGATGACTTTTTGGTGATATGGGTTCTCCTCATGCTACTTCAATTTTCTCATAACTATCAAAGCCTCTGAGAAGGGGCTGAAGAAATGCTCATTCTAAGAGTTTGATTTTATAGTCATATGCTGACTTAAGGCTGATAGCGATAAGCTCGCCAGCAACAGAATAATCCCTCTATCCACTTTGACTACCATTCCTTCGATATGTTCACATTTAAATTTAATTAATAACAATTAATTGACCAATAAAATACAAAAACATGATTGGTATCCAAGTAATCTATCTTTTCACCACCATATTTATGCCATTCCGTACAAATCCAGACCTTTGTCGCTGCAATCTAATTCTAAAAATTCAACCCAACTGTTCAATAATCCAAAGACCATATAACTTTTAGATTACAATGTCATTGTTCCTTTCTCTTTTTCTCTCTACTCCTCGGTACCGTTGTAATACATTCTCATTTTTTATTAACTAATTACTAATGTGCTTCCTCTAAAGAAGAATTGTAGCCGGAGCAGAGGAAAGGGATATAATTCCTTACACATTGTTCCGTGTGGTTTTCTACGATGTTCTAACAATTTAAAAATCACACCAAGTCAGTTCAATTGAAAGTGATTTGAGAGTGTCAACGGATTTGATATCTCGTACATCCACAAAACGTGAACCCATTAGGGTATCAAGCCGCCAGAATCACACGCACTGAAAGTAAGCTTCACGAGTTCGTTGGAAGAATGAGTTTGGGAGCCTTTTGATTTACGAAAAGAGGAGGCAAAAACCTGGACTTTTAGAAAGGTACAGGACGCTCGAGTTTTCCTGTGAGACACGAGGGAAATATTATAGCACTCTCCTCAACGAAATTTAATTCCAGATACCATTGATCCAATTTCACCGCTCTAAAAACGCCGTCACCAATCCAGTTCTATCTCACCACTTAAAATAATTAACACCCTCCCGGCCAACTATTTCCTTTTTCGCTATATTATCATAACCCTTGTTAATTAAATATAAATTGAAAGGGCGTTTCTTTAGCAGTGGTATTGAAAATGTTGAAATGAAATGATATTATTAAATTTGTAATTCCACAAACTTTATTTAAAAACACGACCCAGGTTTCGACGTTGAACGTCATCATTGGGTATTGAAAATGTATTTAAACCCCCATCGTACTACGGTAGGAGAGATCATGTTGGTAAAATTAGAGAGATTAAGTGCAGAACAGATAAATAAAACAGTTTGTGGCGTAACTTGGGGAAAATTTTCATATTGAAGTTTTTTAAAAATAAAACCAATTTGCTTTTCCACATAAACATTTTATTCTCACGACCCAGGTTTCGTTATAGCATAACATCATCAGGTGATGATGTTTTGCTATAACGAAACCTGGGTCGTGAGAATAAAAGTTTATGGGGAAAAGCAAAGTGGTTTTATTTAAAAAAAACGTCAAAATGCAGAATAGATAGATTTAAGATGTAATTTTTTCCACGAACGACAGGGGATCATAATAACATTATTCGACCGCGGTAGGGTCATATTCGGGTAACACTATTCTGGTGGGTATTCACCCCCTGCCAAACACCCTAGCGGTCGCTTGCAGGAGGCATAAATAAATAAATAAAAATATTGATTCTTGCACGTATTCGTAACGTTTTTTTATGTTCCGCAATATCTTAGAATTCCTGCTAAATGTGGATGTTTTAAGTAAATAACGAGTGTCCCTACCCTTCACTCCCGCAGTGTTATTTTTTTTGGTTTCCAGGTCTGTGGCTGCTATTGTACTCCATCGGGTGCCATGGGCGCGGTTTCGAAGAACAAGGGTGGGCCCACAGGCCTAATCGGGCATAACACAGTCGTCAACGCAGCCTCTTCGGAAGCCCTTTAAGTCGTCCTCCGTCGAGGTATTTTGGCGACGGAGACCCATCCGCCCCGACCACACGGGGCTTGCAATCCCCAGCGATGGTGAACCGCGGGAAACCTCAAGTTTCCGTCGAGGGTTCGAAAAATATCAACCGTTGACGCGAAAGGAGAAAGCTGAGTCATCTGCAGCGAGACGCGAGGGTGGGATTCCTATACCACAAGTAAAGATACCACCCAGGCATAAGAAACCTATTGGGGTGATTGAAATATTAATGCCGAGGACTTTACGTCGAAAGCATTCGTGCAACACGACATTCTGTCGCTGTGACAAAATCTAATTGCAATGCCCTCCTACACATGGAGTGAGGTGGATTTGGTTAATTCGAAGTGGCAGCTTTCGCTTTGGTTTAACGATATTTTGTATTTGCGCATTTAGATCCTTCACGTTCGGTCCACTATCGTGAAAGATGATCCCAAAATACCTAATTTTGGGGAACTGCTTTCGGAAATTGCTCTTTTTCTACTCCCATTTTGTCCGATCTATATATAAATATGAGAGCTGGATACCAGCACTCACAGGTTCAAGAAATCGTTCTTCCCTCGCACGATACATAACCATAAGAAAATCAGTCATACCATTCATCTTTTAGAGCAACGTTTAAAAACTTTACCCGAACACACCCACTATTGCCTGGAAATACAATTGTATTTTTACGCATGCAATTCATGCATTAGATACATTCGTTTACATGTGCAAATATATATTTAACCCGCAGTTCTTTAGAATTTTTTTATTAGACGCGCATATTTTCCTCATTCCAGTCCTAGTTAAGTCATATCCTAAGGGCTAAAATAATTAACACCATTTTGTATACATAAATTGCTTTTAAAATTCAAAAACAGTATATGATACTTAACTTTGAACACAGTTCTGGAAAGTCTGCGTCCAATGAATTCAAGACACGTACTCATACTTCCTTGAATTACTTAAGGTTTTTTCCTCCGAGTTTTTCGACTATTCAAGCCTTAATTTTTTCTACCGCCTATTTGTCATTCATTCGCCTAAACCAGATTCCATTCATTCGTAAACGTTCAATTCCGCCACTTAACAAGCCGAGAATGAATGTCGATTGAATTTTAAATTAAAACTACATATTTATACATTAATTTGTATTTGCAATTCGAAGATTTGTTGAGTGCATCCTACCGCAACTCTTCCCTCTTACTCATCCAATGCTCATTCGCTTGAGCCGATTCAGATCTTACTCCGTAAATACGACATTCCTATCGTGACCAAAAAAAGTCCATTTTAAATCGTAACAAATCCATATGGTCCCTCACTCCATTATGCTGTAATAATCTTCCTTGAGTTAATAAAAATATAAATTTTTATTTATTATGTCATGCAACATTCCACTAAGACATTTAATATGACAATGGTTCTAGCCATGGGTTCAGAAACATATTGATACCTCTGTCAACCGTAATATTTCAGGCAAAATCGAAAGCCAGCAAAAGAACACAGGCCACTTTGGGCTGGAGGATTCAACGTACGTAGGTATTAGGAGTCTTCATCTCCCGGGAATCTTCACTTGACGTACAGGCAAAATTACTCCATTTGAAGTGCACTCAATTTGGCCGGAGATATATAGTATCTACAATATGGAAATATTCCTCGTTTTTGCGGCATTGCTTAACAGATGAATACATGAAAAACCAGAACATCAGGCGCATAGTTCATCGGTTTGTGATTTTCTTTTTTTTTTTACACTACCGCCTTCTCGTCTTCACTCAGGTTTTAATGTTGAATAGTACAAAAGGTAAATCTTTGCTTGCATTCGGAGGAAAATAGAGATTTTCCAAATTATTCAGGAGACGATCGAAGATTTTTCAGGAGGAAGTCAAGGTCTTCCAAAGAAACAGAAAAAATTAAAGGCCGCTAAAACATACATTCTTTAACCTAAATATCTTTAAACCCCTTTAAATGTATTATTACCCCCATCGTACTACGGCAGGAGAGATCATTTCAATAAAATTAGAGAGATTAAGAGTAGAACAGATAGATTTATGATGACAATTTTTCCACGAACAATAAGGGAACAGAATAACATTGTCCGACCGCGGTAGGGTCATAATCGGGTCAAAATTAGTCTGGTGTGCAACCACCCCCTGCCACTCACCCTAGCGGTGGCTTGCAGGGTACTAAAATATCTAAACGCACTAATACTGTTTATATTAATACGACACGCATATTGTGAAAACACCTTTTACACCGAATCACATACCTCGTTTACTTAGGGATTATTGCCACGCAAAGAATTAAATTTCAGTGGGTGCAACAGTGGAACACCAAGCTTTGTTATTCAGGGAAAGGCAATGCATTTAAACACTTCCGTTATAGGAGATGACAGAAAAACCTACTGTCTCTTTATTAGATAAGGTGTAGGGATGAGGTAAGTCGCAGTTTTTCGTAAAATGTTATGCAGTTTTGGATCCTGAGAGTAACTCTCACATTCGAAGGCTAAAATTGAAATTTACTACAAGTTGAAAAAATCATTTTGATTCCACGGTGAGGAAGTGATATGGAAACGCAAATGCACACCAAGACAAACACTAATAATAACATTTAAATTACTTTAGTGCATTTCTGTAACAACATTCAAAAAAACGAATTTGCTTGTCATGAGACAAGAGTAAAATTTACAAAACAGAGCAAACAAATGTTATACGCACGCCAAAACCAAGGGTCACAAAGTAATATGTTGCTTCGGGAAACTTAAGCAATCCACGATTTGAGTGAGTTGCTTACGTTTCTACAAACCTCACAACCTAATAGCGGACGCACAAGCGTGACGGACATGTTAGGGCCATATCTACTGATTCATTCACCTTAATCGTCATTACTATAAGCGAAAACAAACGTTTGAGTAGAATTGATCAAGCATGGTGCTATAAATTATGCAGAATCGTAAAATTAAGTTAAGAGTAGCATTTAGGCGTCTGCTTCTCTTGTTAGGCCACGCTTAGAAATATAATGGTTGCTAGTCTGCGTTCATCCAAAACCTACCTTAAATATCAGATACCCAATGATACTGACAATCAAACCTAATTAGTATACACAACACACATACTCAAACACAAAGGCCCGCCAAAAGATAAAAACATAATTAAACGGATTTGGGTAAAGGAAAATGGGATAAAAACACATTTAAAGGACAAACAAAAGGCTAGTGAGGAAGGTATAAAGGTGCATATTCCAAGCAGAAAAAGCCTCTTCGACCGGGACTTGAACCATGGACCTTCGACTTGCCTGACCGATGCTCCAAGAGTCAATAAATATATTATTTACAGTTAAAAACTAAATACTAACACTAAACATAGAAAAATACAGAAAGGAAGGACAGGACATGGTTAAGCCGTCGAAACGCCAACCATGTTCGTGGGTGTCCTTTCTTGGTGTTTCTATGTTCAGTTGCGTTTTTAACAAGATTTTAGACGTTTATGTGTGTCGTCACTGAAGACCGTTCGTTTTGTAATATATATGTGCACATGTATGTGTGAGTGTGTGCGCGCGCGTATGTGTGTCTGTACATACTATACGTGTGTGTGTATGTGCGTGTGTGTATATATACATGTGAATGAATATTTGTTCGCCATATGGCGGGATTTGGTGTTTGAATGTGTATTTGGCCAATGTGGCTCGTCTCTTTCTCCTGGCTATGCGTGCCACGAAACGCACTGTTACTATCCTTTATGATGTTGTATGATTGCTTATCTACTGTCCTCCCTCTTGTGTCTCGTGTATTTCTCTTTTGGTGGGTGAAACAGCCCCCTGACGCATCTTTTGGCCCAAGAATCGGGACACTTGGTTACATTAAGACCCCCAGATCTCAGTGTAAATCACGTTTTCTCGACAGCTGAAGTGGTTAGAGCATCGGCCCGGCAAATTCCGGTGTTCAAGTCCCGGTCAAGGAAATATTTTTGCGCTGGTGATCTGCTCGATTCCGCCTTCCTCACCTCTCCTGTGTTCGTCCTTTATTTATATTCCTATCCCTTTTCCTTATATCTATTTCCATGTGAATGGAAATTATTTCCTGTACTTGGCTATTACGCTTAAGGGGACTTCAAAACCTTAGAGGCGATGGAGTGGGGAACACCCAACCAGAAAAAGGTTGGCGGTTGGGAATACTTCTATAGATCCACCCAATGAAGCCCAGTTTGTGTTTTCCTGTTTACCAAAACTTTCCGGTAAACCACAAGTGTTCCGGGGGAAGGAAATGACTCCCCAAGTTGAATGCGCGAAGAATTCCAAGCGGGTATGGTACCAGGCAAGCGCTACCCTCACCAATATCAATTAGTACTTAAGTGGGTAATCTAAAATAAAAAAAGATCCTATTCTTTTCACTGTGGAGACACACTCCCAAGATTGACGCTATTAAGAAGAAATGTCCTGAGCTGATTTCAATTAAACATATATTGTAGCTTACTTTAATGAGAGTGAAATGGCTATAAGTATGTTTTAAATCGGCCGAGAAAGAAAAGGTAGCCCAATTCCTAAACTTCGAGGAGTAACACCAAAACTTGAGTAAAAAACCCATGCAAATATTGCCATTTCGATTGCCGCGAATTTTACCACAATGTTACCCCAAACCTTGTTAGTGTTTTCAAATGCTTTCAAAGCCTTATCTTATGAGAAATACTATTAATGACGCGGACAATTTTATCTCCAATAGCACATCACAGAAACACGCGCATGACACAATCCCTTTCCTCGTGAGCCACGCGCTAAAACACTCGCTTATTCTGAAAACATTAAATTACATGCATTTCCAGATTTTAAAGGGTTTTTTTATTCATGTCAAATATTGGCAAGGCTTGGGGTTGCGATATGATGGAAAAGCAAGGCCGTAGCTCGGTGCGCACTTTCACCTTCACTGATGAGCGACGCGCTGTTGTTTGAGGTAGCGAGGAAAGGGAAGAGATTTTTCAATTGCTGTGCATTTTAAAACGAACTTTCTTCGGTTTCATGAAGATGGTTGAATATTACCGGAGGGTGGGTAATTGAGTACATATTTGTAGAATCCTTCTCTTCAATAACCCTTGCAAGAACGCCGGCAGTAATACCGACACAACACATACACGTACTCTTGAAAACCCTTCTAGGAAATGATGGGCAGCATTACATTTGAAATATCGGCCCCAGATAAAAAATAGACATACATCTTTCTATGCAAACTCATAAGCGAGGGTGCGCGGCAGAGGGTTGGGTCGCTAGTCCAAGGGAGGGCATTATTTCACATTGGCCAGACCTCAACTTCAACGCGCGTCAAGTGTTTGGCATCCATCGTAAATGAGAACTTGTAAGAAAATAATACATCGGATGCATGGAGAAACAAAGACAGCATCGCTATCATATTTATGAATAGCGGCCAAGCGGAGAGGAGGGGTGAGAGCAATTCGTAATACGATTATATTCAACAGATTCAAGCGACATGTAGTAGAAGTTCTTCATAATGAGAAAACAAATTTGCACTATTCCAAAGATTTACTTGTAACGTTCAACGCGTCTCAGTTCATGGTTCGATGAACTAAAACGCGTTGAACGTTACAAATAAATCTGTGGAAAAGTGCAAATTTGTTTTTATCATACTGAAATACGATATATTACTGCCAATTCGCGCAGGCCTAACTCAAAGACGATAGCATTTTCACCTCTCCTCAGGTAATATGAAAAGACTATAACAAAACCACACGAAAACGATGGTAATGAGGTTCTCAAGGAATAGGAAGGGTAAGTTGAACATTAGCTTAGGCATAAATTACGAGCAGGTAGAACATCTCACTTGTTAGGGAACAGTCCTAAATGAAAATGGGCAAAATAATAGTAAATTAAAAGGAGAATCACGTCAGGTAAAGTAGATTTTCCAAAACTGAGGGGATTAAAGAGATTGACTAGAGATAAAGCTTTATGGAAAACAAAGTGAAAACTTAAGTATTGACCGTAGTTTTGTACGACTCCGACACTTAGTTGTTGAGGTAAAAGGATAAGCTGATAAGATGTGAGTTTTTAGAACCAAATATAAAAAAAAACCATAAACACAGAATCAACCCAAAGGTCGGTTTAGTAGGTGATGGTAGAGCTCACCCATGTACCAAGCCCGACGGCGTGTGAATATTCACACATCAGGGTAGGGGGGCCAGTTCCTTTCCCTGTGCCGCTTATGGTTTCCCAGGAAGATCTGGTACCCGAAAAATCAACTAGCTTGGGTGGAGCTGCAGGTGCCCAGAGTGCCTCGCCCGGGAATAGAACCCGGGACCCTCCGGTCAGTAGTTAACGCTCTACCCACTGGACCACCGCGACCCTTAACCAAATATAATGGACGTCATAAAGAAAAAAAACCAAAAAATGCCAGTCGCGTAAAATTGTAAAAAGAAAAATTGGATGAAAGCGATATTGATGGGAAAAATGTATAATGGGGGATGAATATTGTGTGAGCGAGGCAGAGGGAGGAAGAGAATAAGCATTTTGGGTGGAATGAAGGTGAGCGGAAAGTATTGGGAACTAAAGCATCATAAACTGGAATATGGGTTTAAGAATTTTAGTGTCGCGTTGGGTCGGGTTTGAAAGTGCAGCAGCGGTGTGGAGTACGCGGGTCCGACGTAAACCTACCCTAATCCCGGTAAACCTCTGCTAATCACAGTCACGGTTACGATGTTCGGTTCACCTACATCGCAAAGCCTCGCTTCTTTGGAATACATGGAAAATCCCGGGGAATCTCTGGAAGCGGGATGTTGAGGCGGCGGCGGGGGAGTTGGGAGGCAATAGGAGGAACCACGGTGATCATGAAAGCGCGGGCGGGGGAGAGCCACGGGGCACTCCTTCCCTGTACATTCTTCTGTCTTCCCCCTCTCATACACACAAGAGTCGTTTACTTTTTGGAGGTCTCGGAGAAGCAACTCCACCCAACATCCTCCCCACCTCCATTTCCTAACGCTTCAAGAAGAAGAGAAAAAAAACACAAAAGCTTCGATCGCCTGCCGGGCAACGCTGATATGAGTACGCTACGGAGTATATACACGGAATGGGTTTACGAGGCGCCACCTCAGAGCCCTGTAGATGCATGCATGCACACGAATACACCCTTCACACGCCGTTCCCCTTTCGGGGGGAGGTAGGAATGGCCACGGTCAATAAAAGCTAATTTTAGGTCGTGGTTTAGGGAAGGCCGACCGACCCTCTTTTATTACTTTCCTCCACACTAGACTATCCGCCGCATACCTCTTGTCACGTACATACATTGCTTCGTATTAGAATTTCCTAAAGTTTGGAACCAGTCACCGGCGGGACGAGGGAAAGGGATAGGAAAAACTATTGTTATGTTGCAATTCAATGGATGTTAGACAAGTATTTGAGGTGCATGAGAGTAAACGTCAAATTGGGGATTAGAAAATTTTCGGAGGAAATACGCCAGATTTGTTAAACATTGCTTCGAGAAGTGAGTAAGCGAGACGGGTTTGTTGGAGGAAGTAAGATGGGAGTCCCATTGTTCACGATGAGAGCAGGCAAGAGAGACTTTAAGAAAGATACGGGACACTAAGTTTTCTTGCGGCACACAGGGAATTATAATGACAGCAAATTGCATTGGTAGATTCGGCCACTTGGATAAAATACAAGAGTTTAGACACCATCATCGACAGATTTAAGAGTTAAACAGATAGATTTAAGATGCCATTTTTTCCACGAACGATAAGGGATCAGAATAATACTGTCGGTATTGACCGCGTTAGGGTCATATTCTGGTCAAAATTAGTCTGATGTGTCACCCCCTGCCCCCCCCTGGTCACCCCCTGCCACACACCCTAGCGGTGGTTTACAGGATACTAAAATAAATTAATAAACAATTTCTCATTCTTCTCTTGCGCGATAGGCAATCATAACAAATCGAACCCAAGCACCCGAATACATTTACTTAACAACCAGCATTTGAATGAAGACTTCAGAAAGCATATTCACCATTCCACGAAATATAAAAACATGTATACATGGGTGCGCTAGTTATATTAGCAAATGTAAATTAATGTATAAGCCCGGATATGTACTTATAATCCCAATTTTGTGGTTGAATTGTTGGTGCCCTAACGACCCCCACCACACTAAACGGCTTTGCTGTGGATTGTGTAGATGTAGACGTCAAAATATTTCCCCCCGTTCCTGCCAGTTATTGTACGCCAACATAGGCATCCTTTTCCAATTCTCACGGCGATGGCTGAGTAAAGAATTTTGAAATATATACCAAACTCTTCCTGCTTTATACCTCCTACTTCCTATTCTGGGAAAAGATACCAGAGAGATGGAAGGAATAAATAGAAGAACTGTATGGTAAAGAACCTAGGCCAACAAGGTTAGACATAGAAAAGGAAAATAGAGTAGAGGAAGATAGCTTAGGTCCAGGCACACTCGACGATGATATGGAAAGGGCATTAAGGGAGATGAAATCAAATAAGGCTGTGGGGGTAGACAACATTCCTGCGGAATTACTAGAAGGTTTAGCAAAAGGTGGTACGAAGAACATGGACTGATTCGTAGCATCTATGACAAAGGAATCTGGCTGGAAGAATTTGTGAGATCAGCGTTAGTTCCTATTCCAAAAAAGGTAAAGGCTATATCTTGTGAGGACTACAAAACAATAGGTTTGATTTCCCACGGAGCTAAAGTAATTCTCAGGATCATCAACAAAAGGATGGAGAGCAAGGTAAATGATTACTTAGGGGATGATCAATTTGGGTTTAAGAAGGGGAGATGCACGCGCGATACCATTGCAGTGAGGAGATCCCTAATCGAGAGGAATATAGAATACAATCAGGACGTACGTATTTGCCTGTTTCGTAGATTTCCAAAAGGCGTTTGATAGATTGAATTGTGAAAAACTCTTAGGTATATTACAGAAAATAGGAATATATTGGAGGAACAGGAGGCTAATCCGCAATCTGTACATGTCTCAGACTGCTCAGGTAGGAGTGGGGAAGTTCGGATAGGCAGTGTTAGGAAGATGTGTAAGGCAGATTTGTCCATTGTCACCGGTACTGTACAGCGTATATATGGAGAAATTAATCAAAAAAGGAAGGCATAGGAGGTAGCAATGAAAGTCGGAGGGGAAATCCTAAAATCAGTTAGGTTCGCTGATGACCATGCTCTAATTTGTCTGTCCGCCAAGGGGTTGCAAGTATTCCTGAGTGAATTGGAAACTCAGTGTAATAGATATGGGATGAGAATCAATATTAATAAAACAAAGTTTATGCGATTTTCCAGAAAGAAAAAAGGCTAAGCTAAACATTAAAATAGGAGGGCAAAAAATAGAGAAGGTAGAACAGTTAACGAATTTAAGAAGTGTTTTGGACCTATACGGTCAAAGTAGTAGGGACCTAAGGAGAAGAATTGCGCCAGACAAAGAAGCTTTCCCAAGGAGGAGGGAGTTGATGACAGGGACGTTGAGTAAGGATGTTAAGAAAAGACTCGTTAAAACTTTGACATGGAGCGTAGCTATGTAAGGCGCGGAAACGTGGTCGCTGAAGCAGGAGGATAGACGTAGATTGGAGGCTTTTGAAATGTGGGTGTGGAGAAGAATGGAGAAGGTGAAATGGACCGAAAGGAAAACAAATGAGGAAGTACTAGGTATGGTGGGCGAGGAGAGGGGTTTGTTGAGAGAAATCCTAAGGAGGCAGGAAAAATGGATGAAGGTCGTATTGATCGGCAGTGGGATGCTGAAGACTGTAATAGAGAGGAAAATGTTAGGCAAACAAGGAAAGGGCAGGAACAGGATAGGGATGTTGGACGGAGGAGGAAAGGAGGAAGAAAGTACACAGAAATGAAGAGGGACTTGATGTAGAGTAGGTTGCTGGAATGTGTTTTGTTAGGAATCACAAAATATTTATTTGGTAGTTGTGTCCATCGAAAGCCTACCTTAACCGGTAGGTTACTTAATAATAATAATAATTACGTTAAGTCTACCGGTTAAGGTAGAATTTGGATCCTATGGCCCTTGGGACATGGCCACTAACCACTGGTACATTTCTAAGTCTCGCCTAACACCTAGTGAAGAATCGTCAAATTTGGGATGTCATATTTCTCACGAAAAGATATGGGATTAGAATAACTGTAAGCGACCGCGCCATGGGGGAAATAGTATTTCTCTGCCTTTGTTTTAGTAACCTAGCATCCTTTCATCTAACTTAAGTTGATTTTCCTTGTTACTAGTATCTCGTCCAATAATTACTCGACTCAACTACACGACTAACATCTATGCTTTTTCAAAAATTATTTCACATATTTATTGTGACAATTTAGAAAAATTCAATTTTTGTGCAACATGCCAGGTGATGAATCACCCCCTGCCACATACCCTAGCGGTGGCTTTGCATGGTATCATGCAGATGTAGATGAACGCGAAGGCACAATAAAATTTCGGATCCCTACCTCTCTTAATTCCGTCCAACAGCTTTTTCCAGTCATTTCCAGCCAGTCCATTTCCTCCCTCCCCCTGCCTAACATTCCCACCCTAACACCATCTTCAGCATTCCATTGCCAATCAAAACTCCCAGCACCCCACATTTACTGTCTCCTCAGAATATGTCCTAGCAACCCTCCCCCAGCACACCTAGTACTTCGTTGGTTTCACTATGGTACGGCAAAGTAAAATAACATTGCTACACCCAGTCGTGATTTCATTCCAGGAGGGGTTTCCTGGGTAGTAGACAGGCGGGAGGTGCATTCACTGATTAAGTCAGGAGTTAATCCACGTGCAAACCGGTAGGATTTCATGGGCAAAGGAAGAAGGAGGTGGAAGATACTTACGTTCCGGACCTTCCCTCCCGGGTACGTGTTTGGAGCCGCTTCATTCCCCGCTCGAAAGGGAGAGGTAAGAATAAAAAATGAAAAAAAAGAGAATGGGATGAAAAGAAACACACCCCACCCTTTCTCTCCCCCGACCGCTTCCCCTCACTCCACCCCCTTCCACAAAACCTCCCCACCCCCTCCCGCGAGCCGAAAAATCGTGACCGTGTCTACGCGAGCGGGGAGTAGAAAAGGAAGAGGAGGGAAGAAAAAAGAAAGTGGTATGGAGGGGGATGAGAGTCTTTGCGTGATGGGTCAAGATGTTTCTCCTCGTTCGGTGCAGGAAATTGCCGGCCGGCTTGCTTCCCCACTCCCTGCTTCGAACCTCCGAGAGAGAGGGGGGAGGGAAGGAAGGAGAGAAAGGAGACGAGAGTGGAGATTGCGGGGCGAGGGAAGCATGGCGCTAGCGGTGCGATTGGTGGCGATGGCAGCAGTGACCGGGACCAGTTTGGATGGCGCGGTGTTGCCGTCGAGCCGGCAAACGCCTTTCATTTACGATTCCTCATTTATCGAAGCAGCTCCGTGTGAGACAAGCCAGTGTTACACACACACATATTGTACAGGCCCTGTATGTTTCAAAAACTAACTAACAAAAAATAACAATGAGGATATACATTTATTTTTTATGTCCGCAGCGATTGAACCATTGTGCCTATGCTTGAGCTGGAACATCAAATTGTCGCTCTTCCGTTTTTACCGTACAAACATCAAGAAATCAATCCCCACTCGAGACCGCTAATGAGTTAAGCGACTTTGTTTTCTCGATGCAATTTGTCAGGCTTGCCATAGTGACTCAAGTAACGGAGGCCCTGCAAGTCAAACATTCTGACAGAAACACCTTGATACCGGAAATAACAAAATCCTGAGATAAATTAAACTTCTTTAAAAGTCTGATCGGCAAAATTCAGTTAGAAGGCCGTGACTAGGTGCAATTCCATCGTTATGTAAACACATCGTTTTGCAATTGCTTCCTTATATACATTTACAAAACCAGCTGATGACGACTTTAGCGGCAGCTGATCGTACTCCCTTTTGAAGAGTATTTTTTCTATGATCATAACACACATTTTAAAACTATCTCCCATGTTTTGATAACTGATTTTTGCCAATCCCTGTGTGTTTATTGCCTTCCCACGTTGATGTGCAAGGGTAGAGAATATTTTATTGAAACTCCGATCCCAATTAGGATGCCGTGGGGGGTGGAGGATTCTGTTCCCATGTCTCCAAAGGAAGGGGGCTATTAAGTATCTTTAGCTAAGACGAGCCGAAGACCGTACGCCGAGTTCCCTCTCACAATCTTAAAACCACTTCCTCAAATCCTGCCTACGTCTCATTACGATGAACCATTAATTTATGCTGAAACTTTCTTAAACAAGGCTGGTAAATGCAAAATGTAACTGGAATGAGCCTGGATAAAGCTAGATAAGCCAACACCCAGTTTTGGGTAGGCAGCCGATTTTTCTACCACAGCTTCTAATTTATCATTACGTAGTTTATGATCAGTATAGGAAAGTATTCTCCAATATATAATTATCATTGGCTATTTGTCCAGAGGATTGAAGCCCAGCAACTAGCAATCCTGTTACTTGTTAATCCCTTCATTCATTCGTACTTCCTTCCTTGTTGACGACTCCTGTAACCTACAACCCATGCCTGAGGATGGCATAGAAGCTAACAGTACTGACTGGTACGTGCATACAAGAGTATGACACGAAATAAGATCAGTAGAGACAAACAAAAAATTTTATAAATGGTCAAATTTACAAAAGAAAACGTTTTTACTCCAAAATTAGCTCCTTAGAATACAAAATAGCCAGATATGGTACGTCAAACAGAGCAAGCACAGATGATAAAATGAATCATTCAACGAACCGTATAGTTTCAGGCTTAACTTCGTGTAAAATTTCCATATTGGAGAGAAATGTAAATTAACACTTGTAATTTTCACTATTTGTATTCACACGACCCGGGTTTCGATATTTTGTATTGAAGATGACATGAAGATTTGAAACGCGGGTCGTGTGAATAAAAGTTGTCTAGTAGAAATCACTATTGTTAATAATCATTCAACGTTGAGCATTGGTTGAACCTTGTCCTTCCTCGGTCGGATTATTCCAATTAAGGTTATTTTCAACAAAATCCCTTGATAAAATATCGTGCCTCAAGACCTTTTCACCTTGTTATATCAATCTTTTGCCTTCCATTGGTTTCTCTCTTCATTCACTCGTCGAGATACTTCATTTGTTACTCGGTCAAGCCATATCATTTCCAACACCCTTTTGAACCAACACATAACTTATGTAAATTAATCTCTTCACTGACTAACCATACAAAATGGGCTAAAAGTTAACCGGAACGACAGCGAATCGAAAATGGTATAAATATCCAACATTCCAAGCAAATAAATCGGGATTCCCTAACACATTTTAGGAGCTATGGAGGCTGCATAACACCCAGGATGGATCCAACTCGGAATTATAAAACGCAGAGGGATTACGATTTGACTCTTAGCGACCAAATGGCACAGACGAGACGTTTGCCTTATGACACACGGAAATAACTCTCGTGAAAAATGATATCATAGGCTAAATTTCAGTAATAATGATCTGTAAAGCAGTTCAAATAATAATAATTCAGTAATAATGATCTGTAAAGCAGCATCACTCTTAAAGAATTCTTCCATATTGAGATGAAAAAATATACAAAATGGAATTCCACTGAAATATTTTCATTTGCTACGCTCCCTTATTTCAATAATTTAAAATATTATTGAACCTTGAATATAAAACCTGTGTTGGTCGATAAAAAAACTTTTGGCGACATAATTTAAAAAATACATACTTTTCCATCAATTTAACCTGTTTTAAAACTTAAAAAAAAAGATTGACCAATTGATTCGCTGTACGAGTATGAAACAAAAAATTGTGACACGATTATTGCAAGTGTCTTCATATCATATCAACTTGGGTTAAGCAATAAAATGTTAGTGGGGCAATAATACGATCACTGATTTTAAGGAAAATTTCACATTATAAGTCATTTAGTCCAGCGAGTTGAGAGATCACTGAAAACGTTTTTATGCATAACTCAGTGTAGGTAGTATTCTTAATTCGTTAAGGCTAGCTGATTAGAGCAGGGGCAACCGATATGAAGTAAACGGATACAAAACGGAAATAGTGTCTAAACCAATGATTGAAAATAGGGTAAATTAACTTGGGTTGCAGTTAATTAAGTTAACTCCAATAGGTGTACTATATATTTGCTAACTTGGAAACAAAAGGATTAGTGGAGTTTCTGAATTCCACTGTTCATTCAGTTAGCTCCTATACATATTCTAATTTACGTATTGTGAGATGGATTTAACTCATTGGGGCCAGTTTTTATATAATTTAAAAATTTCCCTCTCCCCTCATGAGAAGTTTGGATGAAAATCCACATTTCATTAGTGCATACTGGTGACATTGCAACAATGACATTTTGCATTTTCAAATGCTTTAACCGATAAATAATGTAAATAGGTCATGAACGAGGTATTTAAGAGCCAAAAACACATCAATTTTGAAAAAAATACTACCTTTTAGTGTGGCAGAATTTGAATCTATTGTTTTACTGACCAGCATGTGCCTGTAAGCTACCTTCCATATCTTATGCCTATAGGCTACAGGACTAGCTATAAACGATTTTTAAGGGTGTATTCATTAGCGTTTCAAGTGACTAGCTGTTACCTACAATCATGAATGAACCTGTATGCGTAAGTCATCAACATTTTCCATAATGTCTGCATATATCAATCAGTATTTCAACTAATTTGGACGGCTTTTAAGACATACTGAACAATCAACACAGTTTGTGCAAAGGTGAAATGGGCCCTAGTAAGTTCATGATCCAATGTAAGGGGTTATGAAATAAGAACATAGGGTTATGAGAGTGAAATTCTGGTAACCAGAAGAGAATTTTCACTAAAGAAAAGGCATGGATGTACTTGGTTCCACTTATACTCAGTTCTCATGAGCATATCTCTTATGAACAAAAGCCTAAATTAGAAAATGGATTCTCTAGCTCTAGTACATATATAATCTTAAGACTATCTAATAAAATACTAAAAATAAATATAGTATTAAGACTTTAATCTCAAGTCATATCCTAATGCATGATCCATTTTTGGTGCCAGGCTCTTTTTAAATTTATTTGTGAAGAATAATCGATCACAATATTATGGAAATCAATGCCACCAAGGTAAAAGCATAATTTACTTTTTCAATATAGTTCATTTAAACATTATGAAATGTCATTAAACTATTTTATTCATTTAACAATTAATTAACTTAATTGCCATAGCAAATGTAATTTGAATGTGAACATAAGACCCTAAAAACAATAGCTAAATAAAAAATCTTAACCTCTATCATGGTTGGAAATAAGGTCTATTGATCTGAGCATGAAACAGGACTTAATTTGATTCTGCTCCATGCTAGCTAGTAAACTGGACAATTTTGGCAATAGCATACTAAAAAGCTTTTTGCCATGGTAACCACTGATTGGACATGGAATTTCAGATAATTAGAAATAAAACCTGATCTACCCGCTTGTAGCTAAGCTAATATTCAGGTAAAATAAAAATCACAATTAAGTTTTAGCACTAGCCAAAATCATGGGATTTTTTCAGTAGATGCAAGGAACAATAAATAAATAAACAATTACAGCTGTGATTGTTTGTCTGTCCACAGGCCTTGCTGTTAAACTAAGCCTCAGCCATTGCTCAAAATGTCATGTATTAACACTGATCCAAAACTGATATCAGAATACCAATGACTGGTACATCTTATCAATGATAATATTTCCTAAGATTTCCCATTTCCATGAATGAGATGGAAAAGAAACAAACCATCTTCCAAGTGCTGTTTACGAATATGCACTTTTAAAAGGTAATTAGGTCATCTTAGAAGTGAAGTGGAATCAAGCACACAGAGTGAAATGAAAAAGAACATTTTAAGTTTTACAACATCAAATATTAGGCAAACAACCCATGTTTTGCTGCTCAATGACATCAACAGTTGAAATATACAGAAGAATTAGCACTCGTATAGCATTGAAAAAGACATGTTATGGAGGAATGTGGTGATATTCCAAAGTGGGAAATACTTCAGAGAATGAGAATCAAAGGCCTTGGAATGTGGCAGCGTTCCTGGAGGAGGAACCAGGCAGGAAATTTGGAAAAAACAAGCTGTGTGCAGTGGCAGGTGAAAAAGATGCATTTAACCAAGGGAGAGGGAAGGGGAGTATCCAGTGGAGCTGAGAAATGTTTAGTCAATGTAAAGGTGAAAGGTTAAGGACAGGTGAGTGGAAATATTACATGCTGCTGAAAATTAGGCAAGTATTCTCTTCACATTTAAAAATTATTTCCTGATTGAGGCATCCAGCCATCTTCACACATCTCTTTCATCTGCCATACCGTATCCATTGGGCTCATATTCCCTAAAACATTAACTTCTTTCATTCTATCCATTGTGTCTTACACTCATCTTTGCAAATACCATACTTTGCTCAACTAAACTCTTCTACATATTCCACCTGATGATGGTGTAGAACGTCAAAATCTGGGTCTTGTATTAAATATGGGGGTCTTGGATTAAATATGGGGGAAACCTAAGTGTTCTATTCATTTTGGCTTCCACAAATTAATGCCAGAAATCACCTACTTTTAACAAAAACTGTTTTAAAATACTTCTCCAGCAACTGGAAAACCAATATTCATCCACCAGACTTATTGTAACACCTTGTAAATAAAGAGCATGGCCCAAAAAGATTTTTCAATGCAACAATTTCTGAGAGTAAAAAAATCATTCACATTGACCAAAAAATTTTTACACTCTGATTTTGTTGAGTTTTAATGCATATTTAGCAGATGACTCCATTAGAAGTTACTGCTGTGGCATTTCCCGCAGTTTCTTGGAATTTGTCAAAGAAGATTTTATCACAAACATTAATTTCATTTTTGATTGGGACTCCAGAACATAACAATAGATCTATTCTTTCTTCAGAAAATTTAATTTAAAAACTTACTTTCCTTATAAAATACCTAACCAGGAACCCTAAGAAATCTAGTACACACCAAATCAAATGGCCCATATCTTGCAAGAATGCATACACTAGGCTAAACAAACACCAATTTTGCATTAGATTCAAGGAACATTTAACCCACTTAGATGCAATAGACCAGAAAATTACAGAATCTGCTAATACCTAATTGATAAACACCCCTCCAAAACCTCTTCTAGACTTACTCCCTTTAAAAAACTACCCTAACCACCACCTTGAAATGCTATGAATGTACCTTATCTCTAGTGTATGACAATTACTCAAATTCAGACTTCGGCTCTGTTATCTCTGGGCCACCTCTTCCTATGATCCTCACACAGTTAACCTAGACGAAGTTCACGAAGACAGAGTCGTGTTAGCCAACGACCTAGATGCAACTCAAAATTGGTGCGATACATGGCAATTGGAATTAAATTTTAAAAAATGCGTAGTAATACATTTTTGGGAAAAGAGTAATTCCCTCCCTTATAGTTACAAAGTGAAACAAACCAAAATCGCGAGGGTAGATTCCTTTAAATACTTGGGTGTAACAATTACTCACGATCTGACCTGGGGAAAACACAAACGAGAAATATGCGGTCGTACTATTAAAAAATTGGGATTTGTGAAAAGAGTGCTAGGTAAATGCGATGAAAAAGTGAAAGAACGATGTTTCCTTGCCTTGGTCAGGCCCCACCTAGAGTATGCTGCCAGTATATGGGATCCTCATAACATAAATTTGGTTTCGGAATTAGATCGAGTTCAGCAGAGGGGGGCTAGAATTGTCACACATTGTTATGACCAACGCAGCAGCGTATCCACTTTGCTAGACAATATAGGTTGGGATTCTCTTACACAGTGGCGTTTCCAATATAGATTAAACTTATTAAAAACATTTAAAGATGGGCCCTTTTCCGATGACATCAAGGATATAATACGAACCCCAACGTATTACGGTCGAAGGGATCACGAATATAAGACTAGAGAGATAGACTGCAAGACTGACAGGTTTAAAATGTCATTTTTTCCAAGAATGATAAGGGACCAGAATGCTTGTAGCCGAAATTCCCCAGGACTTAGTTCATTACAATAAGTATTAACGTACAGGTTAGGGACTTCGCGAGGATGTGTATACATGTGTGTATGTATGTATGCATATATATATATATATATATATATATATATGTGTACATATATATATATATATATATATATATATGGAAATATATATATATATATTTTTTCTTACAGGTTCCCCCCACCTTTCCTCACCTAACCCCCAACCCCCTCAACCCTTACCCTTCCCTCATAGTGCTACACCCCCTGCCACACACCTTTTTGGTGGCTCGCAGGGTATTTATGTAGATGTAGATGAACCTACTCTCAACCACCTCCCTCCCTCTAGATTTCTCATTAACTCCCCTAACCTCTTTCACTTTACTTCCTAAGGATCAGATATGCAGTCATTTTGTAGTCGCACTGAACGCGGAATTACCATGAAAATGGTCTTTTTACCACCCATTCTTATGCTTCTCAGAAAGAAATGAAAGTGCTATCAACATCATGCTGGTCCTCCAAACACCCATCACCAATAGTCTCCGGCGAGAGAGCAAGATCAATGAATAAACATCCTTTTTCAACCCCTAATTTTCATTCATAAGACTCCCTTTCTCTTTCCCCTCTCCACAATTGATAGCTAACGACAATGACTCTATTAAATCTTATGACGTTGCAAATATCTATGAGCTAGTTGTAAAAATGACCTAGTGTCTCTAAAGACTAGATTGCTTACCTCCTTTATTCAAAATCTATGGTAAATATTATTTTATATAAATTATTTACAGTAGAATAAGTTCGAGTTTTAACAAAATAATATTGTTAATTAAAACTGATATGAGGTACATATCAGTACTTCTGTCAACTATCACTTTTGACAGAAGAATTTTGAAATAACATTTCATTTATCCCTTGGTGGTGTGCACTGAATACAAAGTCAAGCGCCACCTAAAATCTTTAACATCTTTAACCAACAAATTGTGAGTGAACGGGCACAAAGAGGAAATTAGGCTAACGAAACACAAATCGTACAGGCATATAACAATGCAGCCTACTAAATGAGATAAATGATATTAGAAATTACTTCCTGTAACTCTACCAGATTCCAAGGTAATACCTTCTTGGATCAAAAGGATATTCCAAAAAGAGCTCAATCAACCTATGCTGTTATTCATGTGGTTGAAAATATAAAATATTTTTATCCCAAAATTTTTTTAATATCATACCCAGTAACATATTTTGTTAATCATGCTTCAGTAGGCCCATGGCACTGTGCCTGATGGATTGGGTGGCCCTAATTAATTAACCAATCAATAATATTATTACACTCACTACCTGAATAATACAGAGAGAGCTTCATACAACTTTCAGGTTAGACAATGAAGGTACTATGATGAATGAAGAAAGGGATCAGGTTCATATGATATCCAAAACAGAAATATTTATTGAACCAATTGATCTACCTGATGAAGAAGCCAATTAAGCTTTTAATCAAAAGATGTACTAACTAAATGAGATTCTGAGGTGGGAGGAGAGAGGATGAGTTCATAGAATAGCCAATGACCATTGTGTTGTACATGAAGAATCAGAAAGGAGGTGAAACATGGGCTGAAAGTTTTTGTATGTTCAACATAGAGGATGCTGGGGAACCATAGAAAAGGATTTCTTCTGGATGTGGTAAGAAGATACAAAAGAAAACGGCATTCAAATGCAGAAATGACTATGTAACCTGAAGGTGAAGTTTGATAAGAAAGATGATATGCGCACAAAGGTAGTATGTCATCAAAGTCATGAAGAACACTTCTTAATGCTGTATAACTATTTCAAGTGTTAAATTAATTAGAAAACTAAATTAACTTGTTCATCCCAACAACTTTAAATCGATGAACCAAGGTTGAAAAGATGTCAAGAAGGAAAAACAAGAGGGTACAGGAATGTAATTTGGTGTTGTGGAGTGAATGATGGTGTCATTATGATGGCCATTCCAAGAGTTATTTGAAGAAACACATTTCAAACAAGAATTTAACAGATGAAATATTTATTTTTGACTCGAGTTATGCTTTTCCATGTTTTAACAATTGGAAGCCTCCTTCTAATTAAACGTTAATGAGCAGTTAAAAAACTATTACTTCAAGAGGACTGATAAAAAATAAATATTCTGAGGTAATTTTTACATCCAACGGATTACTGTTCGGGAAATATTGATGGCAGACTAATAATTTTTGCCTCTTGAGTTGTTGACGTTTTTGTCTATGTTTAACAGCTATATTTTTTATAGCAGGCCGTGTGATGGAGTAAGCATGGTAGCGTAAACTGAATTGGTTCTATCAACTTGATAAAACTCATGGTATTGGCATTTGAAGCCCCTGCAACTCACATCATAGCTGAAAACATCGTTTGGTAACGTTTTTACGAGGTCGCGACCGCACATGAAAACGACTTCAGGATGCAAAGACTCGATATTATCGTTACAAGTGAAATTCGTATGCAAATACGGTGAAGCAATAATTAGTCAACGGGCCATTTATCGATGGTAAATTACACATTAATATTTATCGAAATATGGAATGAAATGTTTACATCTTCGGTACTTTCAAAGGGGTGGGGGGTCGTTCGCCGATTCGCTCCCCTCCCGATCCTGCACAACTGCACCCTGCTGTTATGTCAACATTTGCAGCACCATTAAGAGCTGCAAGCCTATTTAAATAACTTCATTATGTAAGCAAATCACAAAATACTTGAATAAAAATTTTAATTCAATAAGTGATCCATGGAATACAAGAACTATATATTAAGGATAATTTCAATAGTATCGGTTGAAACTGCAATCACATACATTTCGTTTGAGGAAAATGTGGCAACTGTGGTGACGATCAGACTCGATTGGTTGAATGATTATCCTAGTGTATAAGTTTACAAACATCAACCTCATAAAGGGTAGATTCAGGGTTACCTCCTGTGTCCTTGACCGAGGCTGTGGCCTCCCATATTGGAACTAGAAAAAATATGACTGCTTTCAAGAGTATTATTAATTCAAGCTCTCATAGTTGTTTTGCTTGAATTGCAGCCTCATGTAGAAATAACCTGCGAAGCATTAAAGTTGACAGGACGTATACTACTACAGGCTTACTTGTCTAATATGTGATTACCTCCGTCGTAACATTGTTGGCTTCTGTAATAGCGAGAGACTGAGTTTGATTCAGGCTGCAAAGCAAATGAAATAGTTGACCAGCAACCATAGGACCACCACAAACTAAGAGCAGAATGCACGAAAGCAGTACTTAGTGAAACGTGATAAGAAATAACACTTGTCAACTTCGGTAAACCAAGCACTTACACGCCATGTAATATTTTACAATGCGCTCTTTTCTCTAAAATGTTCTACACGATGCTGTACAATTCATATAATACAATTTTAACTTCTGATTTCTTGTTTTCTTTCACATTCCTATACACAAGGTGTCACAGTCCAAAAAATTGAAGCATACTATGATGATATCGAGAGCCAAGTTTCCATTTCATTTGAACCCGGTGGAATATAAAAATAACTTAACTCGGCTAAGTACATTTTCCAACGTAAGTAAGTTCAAGCCACCTTATCATTTATTCTTGAGCATGTATTGAACAACGAGCAACCAGCAAAATAAAAAATAAAACAAACACGTCCTTGACACAAGTTAGATAACGGCAAGTTTTGGGCGCAATTCCCTAACCTATGTGCTAACACTAAAAGTTTAAATTGATATAAAAAAATTTACTCACCGACGAGAATGGGCTAGTAGACCTTGAGGACACACATTTTTCATCATAAACACAATCAAAATACAACTTGTCCTTGGAGAAATGCAGTTCAATTTGTTTCCTGAAGAGAGCAGCTCTAACAACGAAATTGATGGAATCGGTTTAGAAGGGAGCGCATGCGTATTTGTTTAGTTTGAATGTTTCTAGTGATCGTTATTTAAACGTTATCTCGATAATTTCTCATGAATACACATTCTACCACCACTCTCTTCGGGAAAATCACCATATACCCTCCAACGTGACTTTACCTCAACACTTTCCACCGACCGAACCGACAGATATTTTAGCAGATTCCTTTCCGTAAATAATGTACCATTTCAATGTATCTTAGTATTCCCATAGCCATTATTACATTAATTAATGGGCAAACAGAGTAATACTATGCGACCCCGTGTTTATTTCCATTCATTTATATCACAACCTTCGTGAATAAGCCCAAGTAATGCCTTTGTTCTGATTCGGAGGCAATTTTCTAACGTGCAAAATTCAACAAGTTGATTACGTCTTACTGATAATACAAAAAAATACACAAACAGTAATCAACCAGAAGGGCGGTTTGGTAGAGTTCACCCAGTACTATGCCCGTTGGGGTGTGTAATTCTCTCATCAGAGCCTGGGGGCATGCTCCTTTCATTGTGCCAGTTGCCATTGTTTCCCAGGATGATCTGAAAAATCACATAGCTTGGGTGGAACTGCAGGTGGCCAGAGTGGCTAACTCCGGAATCGAATGCGGGCCCTCCAGTCAGTACTCCAAGCTCTACCTCTGGACTACCGCGACCCGCTACTTTTGAAATATACTTACTTGCCGAAAATCTTTAGGGATCACCGTGACCACAGGCTGACTCGAAAGAAGTTAACTATCATCCAAAATCATAGTCTGAAGAAATTAGGCACATGACATCGACTTACTGAACGAGTTATTGTGCTAACCTTGGAGTGATCAATCAAATAGTTGCCTAAAAGTTAATTAATCTTCCAGTTTTATAGGCATTTGGAATGATAAATCATAATAACAAATTAAAGCAGTACCAGCTCATAGGTCATTAGAGTATAGAATAAAAAACTAAATTTTTGAATAATTCCAACATAAGTTTGGGTGCTCAAGGACTGCATAACCTTTGCAAAGATGGCTCATGTGACGAAACTGTGGTTTCAACTGGAGGGAATCCTTTATGAGTCTCATTACAAATTTTTGAAGCGTAATTATTTTAGGTGCACTTCAATGAACTGCCTTCTGTAGAGAATATAATTAACATATTGCTTTGAGTAAATTGATACCTATGTACTTAATGTAATTCATCCAAGACTAAGCAATCAATGACTTTTTACTTCATCTTCAGTACAAATGTTACATTCTCATCTCTAAGTCCCCATCGTTTTTGCATAAGATTCTGGTAGGATTTTGTCATTCTTGGCCAAATCAGCTTATTTTTAATTACTATTCAGTAATACAAAATGGAAATGATTACTTAAAATAATGAACACCTTGCAAAGGAAATCGTTTACCAATTATATGTAATATTACAGAAGGGTTTACTGTAGCAAATAATAAATGCCATTGAGATATTTAAAATATTAAAAAAACTTAGCCAGTTAAATTTTTTTCGTAGAGTTCATTTGAGACATGCCTTTTGACCATCGAACCTCATTTGACTATGTTTGTTCATAGTAAAAGTGCAAATGCAAACCACTTAATAATTACCTAAATAAAAGGAAAATTGAGGTAGCTTTTAAGCTTCATCACAACCATGTTAACTGGTATCATCAACCTTGTATCTATACTCATTACAAATGAAGAGAGCAAAGTAATTTCTGAATATTCTCAAATCACTTCTTAGACTTTCATATTGTCAGTTGAAAGCGACTCAAGAGTTTGCTTAGAGTGTACAACACAATGAACTTGTGAAAGGAAAAAGAAATTAAACATCACTCAAATGAGCACTTTGATGTGGATATTTCATTTCTGAGCAACATTAATAACTGCTCCTAAGTAGAAGTAAAGGGCACTCTACATCCTAATGTAGCTAAATGCACCACTATTTTAATTCCTACCAAGTACCATTTTTTAATTTAAAAATATAACGTGCTTGGTAGGTGACATTATAAGGAAAGAGTGACATTGGTCCAGATTTGATGCTTTACCTAAATAGAAACGCTTGGAAAAGTGAAAAGGCACTGCACAGGTCAACCATTCCTGAATGCTCAACAAAGCTCTTTTGGTGAATGATTTTCATACTTAGACAAGGTTATCAATTGATAGGGTTTTGTTGACTAGAAAATTCTATGAAGTGCATTACAATTCATAGGGAGAATATGTATCCCACAGTAAAATATCATCTGTTAATGACCAAATTAGAGCACGTTCCCACTATTTAAAATTTACTACCAGATAAAAAATTATTAAGAGATATTTTTAGTACATATAATTTTTTATCAAGTGGAAAAGTACTATTATTGGGTCATCATATTCCAAAAACATAATATCGTACCTGAAACTATGCTATTGAACATATTTAAAGTTTGAAAGTCAGCATGATAAAGTAAAATGGATTACATAAAAAAATGTCTGATATTTCTTAAGTTACTAGAGCTTTAAAACCTTGTCATTTACCTAGCTTGGATCTAGCAAGTTTCTGGTCATTATGTGATGCCCATAATCAGAGCTTATTTTAGGCTAGGATTCCGCCTCTTAGAGTTTTGTCTTGGCAAATTAAGAAATGTATATAATGTCTTAAGGCTTTTTCAACACATTGGTGATTTTGAATTATGATAACCAACATTTTGATAGAAGTATAATCCCATCCTGAAAGAGCACTGCATGATTTACTACTGAAGTTCCAATTCACTTGTATCTGGTACTATTATTCCTCTGATTTCATGTCGACTCAAAATTTAAATCAGCGAGAAAAGCAAAAATGTGGTTAACTGCATGTATATAAGTACAGATTTAAATGAAAGTTAATTTCAAAATAGCTAAACATTTAAATTTTAAGAGCCACCACCCTCATCCTCTATCTTAGCATGAAATGGAACAGGATGAGGGGTAGTTAAATTGTTATCTCAATAGCTCAGGCTTGCACATAAAATGAATGAAAAATGTATTGATAATACAAAATATATGCAAGAATAATGTGAGGCGAAAAACTCAAATGGCAGAAATTTTCATATCTAGCCATTTAATAAACCAGAATATTCTCATTCGATGGTATTTTTACAAACATCAGTATAAATATCTCAAATGCACCAATTGTGAAAGGGAGATTAATTCTGTAGATTTACAAAACTATTTGAGTGAAATGGCTTCAATATAAAACAATAAAATTTATATTTTTCAATAGGTAGGGAGTTCAGTTAAAAAAAACATCTCCATCACAACAGTGTCAAGTGGAAACAAAAAATTGATCAATTTATACAACCACAACCTATGACTGAAATCACATTAACAGCTACATAAAAACATTTAGATCATAAAAACAATTGGGCCAACTCAATTCCAGTTTCAACACTGCATAAATAAATAAGTTGGATCATGCCTTATACAAATTATGCATGTCATTAAAGGAGTAGAAAAGTAGACAAAATACAAAAGCAACATGGTCCTCTGATTCAAACCAAATTCATTAACTCAAGGATGTGGATCCTTTATCGTCAGAAACAAGTCCCATTTCATAGAACACAGGTTATTTCTCAACTCCTTTTAAATAATTTCCTTATTTGCGATGAGCTTAACATGTACAACTTTACAATATTCTCAACACTTTAAAACATTTTTACAATACTGCTGCCAGAAAATTACATTACCCTGAAGGTGATTGCTGCAGTTTCTCTCATATTTCTTCGTTGCCTTGTATTGCTTCATAATACAATAGTTTATCAGAATAATTCATATGTTAACTGAACAACTGATGCTCTGGTGTATCAATAAGGACAGTATCACTATATACAATGACCATGAAAATATTTTTTTCTGTATAAAACTACATTAATTTTGAATCACGCTTCAGGAGGGGCTCTAACAATATTTAATTCTAACTTTTGAGGCAACTGGGGTTTTTTTTAGACGACCACACAACTACCTCTAAAAACAATTCACAACTGCATGATGCGAAAACACAAATTAATAACCTATTAATTACAACAAACATATCACACAATTAAGGGCTTGGGGGGATTCATGATACAGAACAAAATGTACATTTAACGTTCCTTACAAAGGAAGGCAATTATTGGGAATCAGGTAAATTACAGTTTGCTATCTTTGAACTTCAATTTCAAATTTTAGACCCTTAACCATTAAAGGTCAATGGATCCACAAAAGGGGAGACTATAATCATGCATGCACATCCTCTCTTCTTTCCATAGACAGGATGAAATTCATCATAATTTGCCACCCACTTAAGTAACTACCTCAGTAAATTTTGAATCTGAAAATGTCTGCAAACCATTATGATTATAAATTGTCCCCACATTTGGCATGTGTTTCTGAAGTACATAGCTGCGAGAGCACTGCTTCAAGTATCACTGCACCTTTGGCTTGAACAGGAAGCAAGCAGAACGGCTACCATCATGAGCATGCCACTTCATGTTTTGCTGCCTTTTCTGTTGAAATCAAGATCATTAACAAATTAACCTGGCAGATAATAAAAAATGAAACATTTAAAATTAATTTAATTGTACACTTAATATCAATGCAGAAATCCCATTTTCATTGGATGTACAAGGGATGGGCACATTACTCCGAAATAAAGGAAGCTGTGTCCAGACTCATTATTTAGGCACCTAAATCACCCAATTCAGGGTGAATGCCATCGTGAAAGGTGTCCAAACTCATTAGGTAGTGAGAGGGCGCAAATTTAGCCACCTATTTCCCACCCAGATTTAGGATACGAGAAGTGTATTCTAAATACACCATGTTGCAACCCCATAATTCTAAGTGCTAAAAGCAGGACAACTAGCAGAATAAAAATATTAATGAACTACACAGGGCACAAAGCATATCTTAAAACAATTACTGACAAGGATTAATGACTGAAAAATTAACTCTGAATAAAATACCATATAATAAGACAAAAAGTTTAAAATTATTGAAATGTAATACTCTCTGATCTAATAATTAAAGCAAAATATAAACGATGAATAATCAATAGTTAAAAATAGCCTGATAAGAGCAAATGAATATGAAATGAGTACCAAAAATCTACCTACCTTTTAATATAGAAACTACTAAGTTTCTATATTAAAAGAAAGAAATGAAAAACTTTAATACAAAGACTGCCGAATGAATTGCAAAGTGAACTCAGAATTATGCAAAAGCCATTTTGCAACTACATAAATGTTTGCACAAGCTATCTCAAATATCAAAATATTTCCATTCGGATATCATCTGTTTATTCATTATTCTTAGCTACATAGATGGCAGTACTATTACGTCGGGTGTCCAAACTCAAGCTGCCTTTGCTTAGGGTCCTAACATTTAGGCACCTAAATCCATGCTCCCTAATGCCTAATGAGCCTGGATGCAGCTATAATAAAAATACACAAAAGGCAAAATGCTTCTCCATGAAAACTATTCCTCTAGTTTTCGCGGTCTAATGTAACATAATCCAAACACCTCAAACATCATTACATAAGTATTGAGTGTTATAGTGCATATTTCCACCCCCTCGGTGCTATTTTATGTATTGATTGTTAAATTCATAAGTATGTGGATAAAGACAGTGTATTATACATAAATATGATAAATATGCACAGAATTTCAGCCTCAAAATATAAGTAACTCTAAAAGAAAAGTAATTGTAAGTATGAGTATACCATAACATAATAACAATTAACTCCACAACTTACCTTCCCTCTCTCGCCTTCGCAGCTTTTTTCTTCTCCGATCAATGCAGGCCAGCTCTGCTTTGACAGACATGTATGTTTTCCTAAGTTCCTGCAACTTTTGCTGCAGAAGGGCTATCCTCTGAGTGCCATCCAATTCTGGATCTACACAACAGCAACAGAAATCCAATTTTAATAAAACCACAAAAAAGTTTAACATATTTAACTGAAATATACATTAACGTGTATGATAGTTCAAGCAATACACATGCAACACCTAATCTAGTCATAAATTGAACTCCTTTGATTAGGTTTACACAATGTTTGGTGTACATGTAAAAATTTTTACACGATTCAATAGTATACTTTCTGACAAAGCAATAAGAGATATTCTTGAATGGAGGAATTACTGAAAAAAAGGGCATGAATCATAGAAGTAGACTTACCCAGCTCAACATAGAAATTGTACTTGGAAGGCCGTGGAGACCTAGAGGAAACTACGTTCTCCGTACTGGTCAGAGGAGTGCATCCCCCACTTGTGGAATTTTCTGATGTGTCATCACTGTCACTTCCACCTGCAAACAAATGGAAAAACACAAAATAATATTTTTCAAATATTTGCCTCACTTGCTAGTAACCTATTCTACAGCAAAACTTGCGAGGTCATAGTGTGCAATGGCCCATGCAGTGGCCAACCTGTACATCGTATAGTTTATGATTATCTCAGAGATGGGAGTTCCTGAGAAGTTTCCTCAATCAAAAATCATTAAAACCAAATTTCATGAAAAAAATCAGCATTCAGGACTAGCAAAAATATTCAACATTAAATTGAATAGTCTAGCCTTAATATTTATCAAAACTAATCTTAGTTCAAAGATATTTACGATCCCACTTGGAGACATGCTTTCATCAGTTGAGGTTAACAGAAATCTCGATGGGTGATTTTGACAAAAAACTTTGCCACACATTTCAGATATAGTACATACATACGCTTGTAACATGGGTGATTTATATGAACTTTTTTAATACTTCTCTTGTTCATATACATGTATATGTGTATGAAAATAGTGTACATTCTCTGCCATATTTACATGCATCTTACTTCAAAACTGTGCAAGGATCATCATTTTTCCCATTTATTGCATATGATTCGCAAAACTGAGAACACCAAATTAGATAATTAAATACATTGTAAGTAGCGAAGGGCAGACTTCCAAGTCAAATTAAGTTCTGTAAACTATAGAAAGCCAAAGTTAAGATTCTAAAGTCATCCTATTTCATTTCTTCCAAAAAATCCTTAAGTATGTTGCCTTCAGAATCACCAAGTAGAATTACTCTATGTAAAATTCCCTATCAACAATGGATATCATACTATGAAAGAAGAACAGATTAGTTTGTAACCAGAAGTTAGAATGGATGCTGTTTAAAAATTTTTATTGCATCCAACAGCAGAGTGATCAAGCTAAGATAAGTCTTGACGGGTGAAGGTAGAGCCTAACTAAAACCTATGGATTGCAAGACAGAGCCATAGCACAAAAGAATTTTTGACCACGTTACTATTCATGTGAATAGTGAGATATATGTAACTCCTGCATAGGCAACAATACAGTGTACTTGGGGCAGAAGCTACTTTAAGTCATAAATAATCAAACTCTCCATAATGACTGACAATGTAGCTAATAATGAGAACAAGCCTCTAATTGTTTGATCTTTTAAGTTAACAATAAAAGAAAGCAATAATAATGATTAATTCCAAAGCTTATGCTATTAAGAAGTGGTTATACATATATGGTCAGGCCTCCCAGCATCTAAATACCACAAAACCATCAAACCTTTCTGAATTATAAGACTTTATAACTCACAAATGATGGCCCACATTTAAAATTTCATTGTACCAGTGGAATAATAGCACAACTAATTAAACAAACTTACCAAGGTTTCGCCCTCGGCCTGAACTATGCCTCAACCTCTTGGCCCCTTGAGACATCGGATCTTCAGATCTCCTGTGCGTCCTCCTCTTCTTCTTTGATGGTGAATCTTGCATGCCTGCAGAACCAGCTGCATGGCTAGGAGTATCCTTCTCAAGATCTTGTACCCCAGACCTCTTCTGTGGACCAGAAACCTTCAGCCCTTGCAGGAGCATGAGCTGGTTGTTGTCTTCAGAGATGGACACATCAATGTTCAGAAGGGAATCTGAGACAGAAAGATCTGCGTTTTGAAAAATGATGGAACCAAAAAGAAAGGAAAACCTTTATGTGAGAGTGGAGACATCATTGTACACAAAAGTGCTAAAAAAAAAGTCCACCTTGATATGATAGATAGCTCTATGCCTTAAAAGAACTGCATCAAAATAGAGGACCATATTGAAAACTCAAAAAGTAAGTTTAAACAACTGATGGGAAAGGATAAGGTTTTAATTAGGGGTTGGTGTCTAGTGTAAGAATCCTCAGTGGATATATGAGACCAGAAATGACTAATGTGGGAACTTTAATCTACCTACTTGAATTAAAACATCTTTCATGGGGAAATCATATTATTTAATTTCTTCTAATTTAATTGGTAATTGCTACTGGAATCCAAATTCATCCATTACAAAATGAAAAAAATACTTATGACTCTTAATATTCCTAGCATTAACTTCAATATGTGTTTTTAAGGATTGTTTCCTAGGGCAATAAAAATAGGCATTGGTATTGAGGACTATAATCCTAGATATTCTCAGTTCAAGGGTGGGAACATAAATATCATTCAATCGAATATTCTTCCACTATGGAGATGACTAAATAAAAACTGTTACTTTTTTATTTTTCAAGAACAATGTATCACACTAACCAATTCATTGACTGTTGAAATTACACAATGTTTCCAAGTATTGGCTCAATCAAAAAGGGTGCATCACAACTAGCACGAGAACAATGACACAAAATATTACTTACCTTCACTAAAATGATCCACCTTATTTCCTTCAACTGGACTATCAAGATCTATTTCTGAGGATTCCCTATGAGATTTTGAGCTGTCATTGTCCAATCCAGGAGATGAACCACCCCTCTCCCTAAAAATGAATGGTAGTGATGAAAATGAGAAAACAAAACAAAACTATGATGTATCCATGAACATTTCAATCATATGATACCATTTTATATTTCCATATATTAAAAAAACCCCATTCATGAACCTCAATTTGAAGAAATATAAACAATTTTCAAACCATTCAAACAATCCAAACCCAAATGAGAATAAATGCAAGAGAACTTTGGTTTAATTAATAACGCAAATTTCCAAGAGTGAAAAAATTTACCCTTGATTAATCTCAAATTAAATGCTGTCTATGACATAAGTGAATAAAAATATAACTTGGATTGCTGAAAATCCAGAAAGTAATAGTGATAGGTCAGTTTACTTCCAATGAATTTATAAAGGAGAATGGTACCTACAACCAAAAACATTGGTTCTGTAACTTGTATTTATATAAAGGAGACTTTCACATCATATTTCAGTAAAATCTTTGTCACTTTTAGAGAAGACCAGTGAAAAAATGACATTTTTATTCAGCAGTGCTTTCTCAGGTCTTCAGGCCTAATGCCTACCATTAACTCCAGCAGAGTTTGGCATCAATATCAGAAATAGCTCCATAAATGGTTTTTCTAGATCTTTTTCCTTTTGACTTTAACAAATCTGAAACTATGCATAAATTGTAGCCCTGTTGTGTTGTGTAGACACTGTTAAGTAAATTTAAGGTTAAAGCAAATCTAAATTCAAAGTTTCTCTATATTTTTTATCGCTATCCTGTTTTATGAAATCAACTATAACAGTAAAACCTTCCTTCGATCAGAAACAACTTTATGACACTTTCCTTAGCCTTTTTGGTGCCAAAACTTGTCCATATTGCCTGAAGCACTTGGAAAGAAGTAAATGAAATAGAAAACCACACAAGAGTGACATTGTCTCAATACTTCTGAAACACAAAATGGAAAACAAGTCAAGATTTTCCAAAAGCTTTCATACGCTTAAGTAAAAATCTTATACTCACTCTCTGGGTGAACCTGAAATGGTGGAGAGTGAACTTTCCGGGGTGGTTGGAGGAGTGTTATCCATCACAGGCGCAGCATCATTCCCACCCGCATCCTTCCCTTTAGGTGCAGTGGTGCTGGTGCTTTCACTTCCTGGTGCACTCGGTTCATCATCAGCAGCAGCAGCGCATGGTGCAGCCGAAGGCCGGCATGGGGGGGCATTGGGGGTGATATTGCTCTCACAGGCAAATGGCTCTAGGGGACCTTTCAACATCTGGGCACTAGATGAGAGGCCACCACAAATGTTCCCATCATTTCTCACATTCTCTGAACGAAGGAGGCTGCTTGAGCTGCTATTCTCGTTCCCAGGAACACTGGCAAAAGGCATTTCTGGTACCTTGAAGAAAATAAATTTCCATTTTCACAATCATTCATGTGAAATTTAATGTTGAACTACTATAAATTATAAATTCCATGCATTTTATTATCATCAACATTCAATGACTACAGAGAAAGCCTTCCAAATGAAATGTATAAAATGAGGAATGATAGATGCCATGGTTAAGATACAGGAAAAGTTTTTCTGATGGAAAACCTGAGAGAAGATCTGCATCAAACCGGTCTTAAAACTAATCAATCAATGAGATGATTGTAAAGTTCACTCCCATAAAAATGCATCCCATTCCCATTCAACTAGTTGGATCATTCCCCCCCCCCCCCCATCTGCATTCACTTCCCTCCTTCACTTAAATTTTCCCCTGGGAGGAGTTGGAGAACTTGAACTTTAAAGTCCCCCGCATGATACTATCTTATGCTGCCTTTTTTAATTAAGCAACAAAATAAATTTACCATTAACATAGCCCCCACAAATGTTATTGGACGATTAAGATATTTATATTTTAGCTGACAAGATGGATGATGCTCTGGAATATAAGTCTAGTTTTGTAAGCACTGACTTGCACATATTAGGGTACCAGGGAGCTCATCACTAAAAGCAATTAAAAGAGGGGGTTTATGAACATATCACAAAAAAAATCATAGCTGAGACTGGAGTTAGAGAATGGACTTTACAATTATTAGAATGATGGCCTATAACTAAAGGAAGTATATCAGTTGTTTAACACTTGTTGAACAGTTGAAACATCTCACCTTTGAATTCTGGTACTGGAAAAGAGATTTCAGTGCATAATTTACGTTGTTTATTTTCTCATATATTAATTGAATCTTTTCTGTTAGGAAGATCAGTTTTTTTTACATATAGTTAACATTTTTCTGAACACAAAATAGAGATTACATTTATGAATTTAAAAACAATTTTATCATTTGTGACTGAAATTGGGTGTTAGAGACAAATGCTAAAGGCTATAAAGATAGATAAAACAAGAAATGAAGAACTAAACAGAAGAATAGAAAATGGAAAAAAACATATACTACCTTGATCAAAAAGTTCCCGGAATTTATTCAGAAAATTAAAAATACAAGTTTATTCATCTAAATCTATATTGTCCCCTTCAAAGTAATCCCCATCGACTGCAACACACTTATGCCAGCGCTTGATCCAATCCTCGAAACATTTTTTATATTCGGTTTTCGGTATGTCCATCAGTGCTTCCTGCAATTTTTCCATTACTTCCTCTCGGCTGCTAAAACGCGTTCCCCGTAATGGTTTTTTAACTCGATTGAACAGAAAGAAGTCACAGGGAGCCAAATCAGGTGAATTCGGTGGCTGTTGGATGGTATTTGTTGCATTTTTCGTCAAAAAATTACGAATAATGATAGCACTGTGCGACGATTTCTGGTCTCTTTCGGCGAATTGCTTCACGCAAACGCCTCATAACGCCCAAATAATACTCTTTGTTTACTGTCTGGCCTTCTGGCAAAAATTCATGATGCACTACACCGTTGTAATCCATGAAAACCGTCAGCATTGCCTTCTTTTTTGACTGAAAACGACGTGGTTTTTTTGGTCTCGGCTCATTTGGTGAACGCCATTCACTTGCCTGATGTCTGGATTGCGTGTCGTACTCATAAACCCACGTCTCGTCTCCAGTAATGATCCTTTTGATGAATGTGGGATCGGATTCAGCCTCGCAAATCATGTCTTTTGCGACGTCAACACGGTCTCTTTTTTGCATGAAATTGAGGTCTTTTGGCACCAACTTTGCTGCTACACGATGGAAACCCAAATCATTAACCACAATGTCTTGGGCGGATCCATAGGCAATGTTCAAGTCCTCCGCTATTTCTCTGATGGTTAATTTGCGGTTATTGACCAACATTTCTTTTACTTTATCAATTTTTTCACCGACTTTCGATGTCGATGGTCTGCCACTGCGTTCATCATCTTTGATTGACTCACGACCACTTCTGAACCGCTCGTGACACTGGTAAACGACCGTTTTTTTTTAGAGAATCGTTGCCGAAACACTTTTCCAACATTTCCAACGTCCGTGCGCCACTAAATCCGTTTTTTACGCAAAATTTAATACAAGTTCGTTGTTGCAAATTTAAATCCATTTCTGCAATTGTAAAAAATCGCCAACACACACAGAGATAGATGTACTCTTGGCTACGTAACTTTTGCAAATGTCAAGTTATGACACTAAGATTTAAAGGGAATATCAACAACAGATGTACCAATTTAACAAAAAAAAAACAGAACTCAAATCGGAACGATGGGAGCGCCACACGGTGGTTATTCCGGGAACTTTTTGATCGAGGTAGTAGAACACTTTAAGGATGAAAAGAACCAGATGGATTGGATGCATATTGAGACAAAATGAGACTCAAATTAGACAAATTTTTAGAGAATATAAGGCAAAATACAAATTATCGGCTAGAAATTATGGTGTAGGAGCGAGAGCTATGATTCGTACATAGCAACTGAGCAAGTGAATTCATTATCAGAATTTAAAAACTGATGACCATAATCATTCCTTAACCTTTATGCCATAATTTACATGCATGTTACACTAGTATAAGTATAGCAATTATTTTCACATTAATGTGGACCCCAAAACCTAGCCCTAAACTTAATATATACTTATTAGTTTACCAGCAATAGTTTTCTTTTCAGGAATCAACCTCAACGGTTGATAAAGGTGATGTATGTACCTACATTTGTTAAATGTAAGTTTATATTGAATATATTTTCCAAATTTGAATTGATCTTCCAAAAATATAGTGATTTAGATCTAATAACACTTCATTTTAAATGCATTGGAATAATAGATATAATTATAGCACTATGAAATAAAAACCATTCCATAGTAAAATAGCTACTGTACTTTGCATTATAGAAAGCCAACATTTTTTGTCCAAGTTTGCCCATTTCATTTTTTGAGTTTACAGTTTAGGGTGAATATTCTTTTCTTCGTAAAAATATGAAAGTAGCATTGTGACCTTGATTGAGAATACCCGTAAAAATATTGTGAAGATAACTGCAAAATGATTGATGAAAACATTTATGTTTGCAATTTTGTCTCCACGTAATTTTTGCAAAAAAGGGCAAGTTTTCTAATGTTGAAGATGCTAACGTGAAAGCTAGCAAAATTGCTGTGCTTTTATAAGCATTATAAGAACATTAAATCCTAAATAGAAATATATTCAGCAATTGTTTTTCAGAGATAAAGAATGAAAATAAATAACCTAATGTTAAAGTTACTTGAATTTGTCCCAAATTAAAATAAATTTACGCCAACTTCTATGAGATTATAATTTATATGCATCATAATTATATACATGGCTACTTTCAGTAGACAAATTAAATAATTTACCAACCTTTGACTGTTTCTCAGGAATATCCTGACAACATTCTCGAGAATCATTAGCAGCAGGAACAGGACTACCAGGTATTGTCTCCTCACACAGAAGGGATCTGCTCAGCCACCAAGAAAATAGAAAAATAAAACATTAATGCCTTCACTCATTCACTGACATTCATTAGCAAAATGTTAGGTTCAAGGAACTAGAAATTAATTTGTTAATATCTGTAATTGTATTAGTGATCATCTGGAATATGATAACAACCATGAAAAATATATGAGTCATAATTATAATACTTTTCCAGATTATCCCTCTAAAAATGGTGTATTTTCACCATAATGTTTGGAATCTAATTACCACATCTAACAGTATAAAGGACCCACCCTCATTTCAAGAAAAAAGTTTTAACAGTCCGCACAAAAACAGAGCACCACACCAAGTGGAGCACACTGTTTTGCCTTTATTAGTTGTGATAAATACAATCAAGTTCATTCAATATCTTGCTTGTACCCCTTTTGACATCAGAAGTAAGCAACATGATATTCATGTAACATAATAGCGATGAGTGTAATAATAACAATCCCAACTACATCATTGTACATTTGAATAATAAATATTATGTCCAAATATCATTAGAGTCAAAATAAATAGTACTGACCATCAGGGGTAAAAATAACATTCAGTACTGAACTTTATAACATGCCATTTGAACCTTCAACGAAAAGAGACATGTGCTTTTTGAACCACATTTTTGAAAAAAAGGCTTTTTTTTATGCCATCAACTATGGTATGTTCTTCAAGTAAATCATAATCCATTACTACACATACCATTCATATCAACTAAGATAGTCCTAATAAAGTTCTGGTTTTTACCAAGGGGTCATATAAGTACAACAGCCTATGCAAAACACAATATATTCTAACACTTAAAAATAATTTGCCCCTTTCCCCAATATTTTTCAGAAATTAAGTAATCCCAAACTATTTTCCCAATCAAGTGGTAACTCTATTGAAGTAAGTATTATAACACAGCCCATTTAAATAATTCATGCACAAAACTAACATTAATAGTAATATACATTGATGAAGAAAACACCTACAACCACAGTGATTGATTAATATCAGATTATATGTGGTCTTCATAGTACCACAAATAACAAGAAAAATATATTTCTCCATATGCACTTGTTTTTTTTGTAATCAATATACATATGCTTGAGTCGGGCTCAAGTTATTTGAGACTAGAGAAACTTGGGAAGGTGATGAGGCTTCTGCTGTTTACTTCATAAATCTGAAGGCTGCACAGACAAACATTCATGCCTTCATTCATTGCTTGGGTTTCCTATTGCTTTTCTTTTGCTTCATTGATAAAAAATGAAATACTGGAGCTGAATGTCTCTCAATTGAGAGAGAACAGCACAGAGGATGAGGTTGATGCTTAAAAAAGCTAGACTAAGAGTCACTGACCAATACTTAGGATAGAAACTATGTTATTTAAAATTTAGGAAATGAAATGATGCTGACATCCACTTAGAACTTTACAAAACACTTACGGGGAAACACTTTTATCAATGGTATTTAAATTTCTCTGCTATTTACAGCTTTTTTCAGATGAGACAACTTTCCTATTATTAGTATGTACTTAAAATCATGGACGTGTAATTTCATTTTCAATTTTTCCACTACACTAAACTCTCGATTATCTTTAAGTGGATTATCCATTCTATTCTCTTTTGCCAGCATCTCAAAAAGTATGATAAAATTACATTTGTAAAGATAATTAAGTGCATTGAAATTTTGATATACTTAAAAAAAAATAAAATTTTGAAACACCTCGAATTTCTTAAAAGTTTTTAATTTTGATTACAAAACCATAAGTTTTCAATGGTAGTTAATGTTATGATTTAAAAATTTTTGAACGAACCATACTTTTCCATTATCGCTTACCTCACATTCATTAATTCAGAACTCCCTTTTCTCCTTTAATGCAAGCAAATATATATTTTTACTATGTAGCAAATACATCATTAACTATTCACACTGCATTAGTTTAATAGGTATCATATGATGAATATGACTGTTGCAATGATTTTTTTGTCAATATTTGTCCTTTGCTAATTATTTGTTCTTTTACCAGCTACGTGATTGGTTTAGCTTTCAGTCAATACATTCTGCTTGATCATAGTTCTGTGTAAAACCATAATTCCACCCCTATAAAAATGGCTGAAAATGGAAAAATTTCTAAAAAACCATTGCTAAATTCATGAATTAAATCAGCTTATATCATGACCATATTTTCCACATGTTTTGGTTACCCATGTAATTTAATTATCCATTCTTTACAATCCATCTACTGGCAAGGATAATCAAGAGTTTTGTAGCTATGTTTTTTCCACAGCATTTTCCAAACATTTACTTTGCATCAGTTCCCAAGGTACTTAGAGAAAATTTTATGACTTTGCTTTGTTTCATATATTATGCATAACTTCAACAAATGCTCTTTAACAACAACATCTTCAATAAAAAATAATGACTCTTATGACATCATATATAAAACATAATCAAGGAGCTTAATGATAATTAAGTCTGGATGTAAAAATGCGATACAACTTGAAGAAAATTAATTTTGACAAAATCCATGAAAACCCACATCCTAAAGTTTAATAACTTGAAAATTCTTGATAATGAACAAATATAAAATGAACACAAGTGTTAATACTATGGATGGAATCCATGATAATCAAGAAAGTTATTTATAGACCAAGGTAATGAGGGCACATACCTTAGACTGCTTTCTGCTTCCTCCTCTGCCTTTATCTGCATCTCTGTTTGCACCTTACATTCACCCTCCTTGTCAGATTCTGATTCCTTCCAGTCCATACTTTCCTCTTTCACAGCAACCTTCAACATGACGTCCTCACTCTTGTCCTTTGGCATAATCTCCTCAATCTCCCTCTTAGGGGAAGAAATAATGTGACCAGGGTGTGGTTCATCACACTCAACTTCCTTGGCAGCCTCTTCTTCTGCCTTTGGTGACTCCTTGACACCAAACATCTTCAAGGAACATTGTTTTACACAATCCACTTTGGCACTGTCAACTATCACCACTGTCTCTTCCTTCGGTTTCCTCTCAGACTCATTGTAACTAGACTGCATTGATTCATCGTCATCACCACCTTCGTCCAGTTTGTCGATCACCAATCGACTCTCCTCACTGCTATCAGAGTCTGTATCCGTGGATGAATCATCATCTCTCATCACTACACTCATGCTTTCATCTCGCAATGGTGTTGAGTGTCCCTGGCTCACAACCTGATCCCTCAGTTCTGGAGATTTTCTCACTTCCTCTGGCACCTCCACCTTCTCCTGCTTCTCTTCTTGGGCACACTCCTCCTCTACTGCCACCGTGAACTGTACCACCTTGGCAGGTCCCTCCTCACTCTTCTCGGCAGGTGGAGGGCATTCTTTGTCTTTCCCGCCACGCCTGAAAAACTCTTTGGTAGGCTTTTTTCCAAAGAGAGTCAGGTTTTCCTCATCATCATCATCTTCATCCATTATTTCTGAAGAGATGACCCTCTGGATCGCTGCACTAATAGACTCATCCCCTTCTCCCTCCCCTTCTTCCTCCTCATCATCTTTCAGAAGCAGATTGATCATATCAGTGCTGAAGGAATCTGAGCACTTAAGAGCCTGTGGCTTCTTTACAATTGCCTCGGTTTCAACTCCATCCTCCTCTTCCTGAACCACCACCTTCACAACCTCTAATCTCTCAATTGCTGTGGACTTGTTATCCTTGTCACCCTTCTCTGCACTGGACTTGCTGGGAAGGTCAAAGATGGGCATGGGGATGAGACAAGGGGGCTCGTCATCTGACTGCTTCCTTGCATCTTCGGCATCATCACATGAGCTGCCCACTCCTCCACTACTCACAAGGGAAGCTGGGAAGAGCTCCTCATGGCGTTGGGGATAGGTGAAAAGGGGAGGCTCTGCATCTCCAGGCTTGTCTGAGATGATAAGGCGATCCCCACTTTCATCGCCTCCATCGTCATCCTCCCCCACATCCCCATCTGCTGAGGATGGGAGGTCCCCAAAGAGACAGAGTGGTTCCAGATCAATGGAGTGCATTGAAGGAGGTGAGATGGCTGATGGGGAGCTGAGGGAGGGGGATTTCCTAGGGGAAAACATGGGTATTGATGAAGACATAAGTCCGAAGGGACTTGATCGACTCTTGGTTGCACTACCAGTTGAAGAAGACACAGGTTTCTTTGAAGACTCATCCTCCTCTGGCAGTGAGGCATGCTTTGTGGAAAGAGGAGAGTGAGCTTCATCTTCTTCTGTGCCAGTGGGAGTGGAAGAATGATGCATTTTGGTGGATGAATTCTCCACGTGAGATGGAGATGAGGAGGAAGCCTTAGATGGTGTCACATGAGGTGCTTCTGTCTCAGGTTTTGTTTCAGACCTGACAGGAGATAGTGACTTGGCAGCAGCCTCTTCATTGCTGGGTGACTCCTCACTCTTCTTGGCAGCAGCAGTGGCAGCCCTCCTGCTAGAGGTGGGCCGGAAGCTTGGAAGATTATCACTCCATCCTAGGCTCTCTTTGCTGCCCTCGGACACTTTAGAAGGTGATGTCTTTACCTCCCGCCTCATCAACCGACTGTTACACCTACGCCCTAGCTTCATACCCCTCTCCTCAATTATTAGTGTGTCTCTCTTTGACCGAACCTCAAATTCAAAAGGCTCTGGCTCTTTGAACTCATAAATGTCTTCTGTCACTTCTTCCACAACAGGAGCACTTGCTTCAGAAACCAATGTCGGGGGTTCCTTTACATCAGATTCCTTGGAGTCCATTTCCTCCTGAGCAGAACTTTCCATGGTAACATCAATCGGTTCACCACTATCACTCTGCATGGGAGGGAGATCAATTGGAAGCTTGACAGCCTTCTCTATGCCCTTCAGCTCTGACCTGATCTGGTTAAGGTCAAAGTCCCTACCTTTGGGGGTGTCCTCCTCCATTTCTAATTGGGAAGTCTCAGGGGGCAAACTGACTTCCTGCTTCTCAGAGTCATCCCTTGCTGACCTCCTGGTTGTCCTCTTCACCCTCTTTTTCTCACTTGAGGGTGGTGGTTCTTCCACTGCTGTCACTTCTGATGTCCTCTCTGGCTCCTGACCCTCAGAGCTATGAGGGGTTCCTGAAGATCCCTCAACACCTTCAGGACCTTCTTCCAAGGCTACCTCCTTCCTCTCCTCTTCTTCCTCCTCCGCCTTCTCCTTCTTTCTCTTGCCACGCTTACGAAGGTACCTGTCACCCCCCTTGGTCTCTTTGGTGCTGGGTTTCTCATCAACAACTGCCGCAATGACTGCCTCTTCAGCCTTGGATGGCATTATGGTGATGGAGGTTTTCCTTTCCCCACGACTCCTCGTCCTCAGTGGTTCAACCTCAGGTTCTGGTTCAGATTCATACTCCTCACTCTCAGATTCTGATGGCATGGACACATCTGGAAGGGAGAAACCATTTCAAATCAGACTTAGCTGTAACAGAAAATATTCCATGTTTAACTAAAAAAATGTACCATTTCTCATTAACATACATGCTGAAGTAAAAGACAATCCTGAAATTACAATAGCTTATACAGGGTGCGGCAACGTAACCTCCTTTTTTCAAACGCAAAACACTTTAAAAAAAGTTATGTTGCCGCACCCGGTATTATGGAATTATTGAATTTTAAAAAAATTCAAATCATAAATAAAAACTTAAGGCAAACAATTATTTTTGTCGTAAAAATGAAGCATCAACAGTGTTTAATGAAAATAATTAATTACAAGCAATATGTCAGATTCCCATATCACTTTGATTTCAGGGCTATACCACATTAGGTGCCAGATTACATGCAAATAGTTAAAAGAGCTGAAAATAAAAAAGGCTACCTCAATACATTTATATATATCAAAGACAAACTAACAATTAGGCTACAGTTTTTCAAATTAAAATATTTTTCCAAATAACTCCTTCAAATATGAAACCTGAAGTTAATAAAAATGGAAGCATTGATTTAAAAATCCATACATAAATCAGCACTTTAGTGACTGTTAATAGATTTAACTTCTGCAATAATGAAAACTGTTGACAGATAAACACTCATAGTAGCAATAAGATACAAAATCACTGAAATTAGAATATAGTGCAACTGATAGAGACTGTACCAAGAAACCAGTCTACTTCAATTGATTCTGTAATTGAAATCATAGTATCACTTATCATATTTACTGCATTCAAATATTTTATGCAGAGCTTAAAAACAAAAAGAAAACAATATTGAAGACCTAATTAAATAACCTCTGCATCTCTCAACAGCTGTGAAAGCCTCCGATCTACAACCTATGATATCGTTTGAAATGAATTGTGAGGTTTTCTTGGCACAGGAAGAGAACTTGATCAGCATTCATTCCTTCATGGATAACCATTTCTTCCATCTTTATCATCAAAACCAATCAAACTCATTTTGGTTAGACTCACCCGTATGTCCTGACATCCTCCGTGACCGCCTTCTCATCTCCAAAGAGAAATTACCACTTGAAACTGGTGAAAATTCTGTAGAAGTATTCAAGCCTGCATTGCCCCTGGTGGTAACACCTCGAAAACTGTTGCCACTGGAGGTGGGAGTAGTGGGATGGGGGGAAGCACCAGACATACCACCTGCACCTCTAACACCCGGAGATTGTGACGACGATCCACTGGGAGTGGCAGACCGTGTTTGAGCACCCATTGGCTGGTAATGCTGGCTACCTGGTGGACCACCACCATTACCAGAGCTGTCCACAGAGGTACGGCTGCTTCCTCCTGACAGTGAAGGCCTGCCACGTTTACCCATTGGTTTCATTGACTGAAAAAGATGAAATAACTTTAAAGCTTCTCTCACATTCCAAGCAGATTACATAACACCACCATGCTTACTTACAATGGTCACCTACAAAATTGACCCCTATAGAGAAATGAAACAAGGGACTTTTGTTTACTATTGAGGACACAGTATACTTTTCTTACTCTTATTAACGAGACAAGGCCTTAGGAAGATCTGTATACATGATCTGTATATTGATATCTGGATGACCATATCAAGTTTGAATAGTAATATAAATATAAATCAATGTTTCTGAAATTAAACTGCTGAAAAAGCCATTCAGTAGCTAAAATTTGAACCAAACATCTTCCTTGCGGCTATGTAATGCATCATTATGGAAAGCAATTTTCATTCTCTTCATGATAATTAAAAGTTATTTTTAACTGTACTATTGTTTAAACCATTCCATTCAATTTACAATATAAATTAAATGGCAAATACTGAATATTGTTTACTATAACTCAATGATGGACTTTTAACAAACCGAACGGTATTAGGGTTAACCTTGTGAAATTTATCCATGATGGAAAGGAGACAAACTATGCAAATTTCACTTGAATAGAGATTTATTCACGACCCGGGTTTCAAACACTTAATGTCACATAATGTCTCACCTGAAGATGACATTAAGTGTTTGAAACCTGGGTCGTGAATAAATCTCTATTCAAGTGAAATTTGCATAGTTTGTCTCCTTTCCATCAATGATGGATTTTGATGCTCAAATGTTTGCATTTTGATATCACTGATAGCAATGATAGTGATGTCTGCTCCTCTAGTTTTGGTGACAGCATGAACTGAAAGTTGTCTCGGGGATAGAAAACCAATAAATGAAATGGTAATGGATAACTATATAAAGGGTGTTTAAAAAGTGATTAAAAAAACTGCTTTTGGAAGAGCATAGTGCTCACAACAAAATTATTCGTGTTACATTAGGAGAATTCATTCCTGGTGTAGGACAATGACACTATTCAACTATACACTAAACCCTCACAGGTGTTATGTTCATTCTAAGTTGCATATACATTTCTGGAAAATACTTCAGCATAATATCTATAGAAATTAAATTATTCCAAAAAACCAAACATTGGGAGGGGTGTCTGCTTCTATTTGGGCATATACAGGACAAGCAAGAGAACTGCCACAAGCTAGTTTCAATTAATGTAATTGTGAAGCATTTCTGAAAATTACATTTGTATTGACAATACTTTGAAGTACTTATTATTATTAGGTAATCTACCGGTTAAGGTAGGTTTTTGGATGGACACAACTATCAAATAAACATTTTGTGACTCCCCACCTAGCAAACTAATCTATATCAGGTCCCTCTTCATCTCGGTGTACTTCTTTCCTCCCTTCATCCCGTCCAACATCCCTATCCTGTTCCTACCCTTACCTCGCTTGCCCAACATTCTCCCCTCTATTACCCTCTTCAACATTCCACTACCGCTCAATACGCCTTTCATCCATTTTTCCTGCCTCCAGAGGATTTCTCTCAACAAACCCCTCTCCTCCCCCACCATTTCTAGTACTTCCTCATTTGAAGTACTTATAGCATTAAGAAAATTATTTTTCACGATTTATCAATGTGACCATTTTTTTCCAAATTTGAATGCAGCCTATCTGCACTTGTACTAGGAGTTCAAGGAATAGAATGTTTTAACAAACACTTTTATATGGTTATATTTAAGCATATATACTACATTAGTAAACATACAAATAGATGATGACGACATTGGGAATATATAGAAAGAATATATTGAAGTACTCTATCAAGCTCCCAAACCACTAAAAGATGGCTTAATTAAAAATCAAAGCATGATAAGTAAAGACAATCGAGGTCCTCAGATACTAAGAAGTGAATTCGAAAGAGCCATGGCAGACCTAAGAAGCCAGGCACCAGGATTTGACAAAATAAATGGGGAAATAATCGAGGCACTATGGATCAAAGCAAAGGATGCCCTCTTTGGAATAATCAAAGATAACTACGACTGCGGAAAGATTCCAGAAGACTTTGAGGAAAGTATAATGAATGCAATACCAAAGAAACCGAAAACAGATAAATGTGAAGAACACAGAACATTGAGCCTGGTGACTCAAGCATCAAAAATCCTTACTCAGATAATTAGCCGATGAATAGAAGGAAGGATAGAAAGAAACCTCTCAGAAAACCAATTTGGTTTCAGGAAAAACTGAGGTACAAGAGAGGCAATTCTCAGCTTGAGAGTTCTGGTGGAAAAAATGAGACTAGTAAATAAGCCATTATAGGTGGCATTTGTGGACTTGGAGAAGGCCTTCGACAAACGTCGAATGGAACAAGATGTTCAAGATACTAGAAGTGCTTGGACTGGATTACAATGACAGAAGAATTATCCATAACCTATACAAGAATCAGGTTACAAGAATGAAAACGAAAAGTGGAAGAAAAATAGAAGCCAAAATAAACGAAGGAGTAAGACAAGGATGCAATCTCTCACCAGCAATGTTCAATGTATACCTGGAAGAGGCAATAAAAGAAACACAAGAATTGGGTATCAAAGGAGTCAAGGTAAATGGAGATAAAGGAAGAAATCAAAGTGCTCCGGTTTGCAGATGACATTGCAATAGTGGCGGAAACGCGAGAGGACCTGCAAGCAACTCTAAGTGCTATGGATCAAGTGCAGGGGGAATATAGTATGAACATCAACAAGAAGAAAACTAAAATCCTAGTGTGTGGAAGAGAGAAGCTGAATGCAGATATCACAATTTGAGGGGTGAAACTAGAACAAGTGGAATCCTTCATCTACCTGGGCAGCAGCATAACATGGGATGGAAGAAATTCGACCAACATCAAGTGAAGAATAGCCCAAGCTAAGAATACATTTATGAAGAAGAGGCAATTACTATGTTCAAAGAACCTAAGGATGGAAACAAGGAAACAATTTGTCAAGACTTTCGTGGAGCATAGTGCTCTATGGCTCCAAGACTTGGAACATTGGAAAAGTGGACCAGTGAAGAATAGAAGCCTTTGAAACATGGTGCTGGAGGAGAATGCTCAGGATTAAATGGACAGAAAAAGTAAGATACGAGAAATTATATAGAAGAGCAGAAGAGGATAGAACCATATGGAGAACTATACGGCAAAGAAGAAATAGATGGATTGGACATACATTGAGGCACAATAGACTGATTAGGAATATAATAGAAGGAAAAATAGAAGGGAAAATACCACAAGGAAGACTAAGAGACATGTACATAGGACAAATTAAGAAAGATGTAAAACAGAAAAGGTATCATGGATTGAGGGAATTGACATTAAATAGAAGCGAATGGAGGGCTGCAATAAACCAATCCTAGGATTGAAATACTGATGACCCCATAAGTCTATTCTCAGAAGAGATTCTGATTACCATGAAAAGTTAACGAAACAAAAAATATTAACACAATATGGTATCATATAAAACAAACCCATTGCTCTTGAATCTTAGTCACACACTGTTAAACAATAAATCCTCCATATGCAACCAGTATAACATATAGTATTACTGCAATGGTCGACTGTTGTTCAAAAACACTTATACAAATTAAGTGGCAAGTATGAGGATTTATTTATTCATAAATAATTCCACCATTAGGTTCTCCACCTACCTGTGACTGTTGTTGTTGCCTCAATCTCTTGGCCCTTGTGGGGTTCCAACTAAGATTCTCCGCTATGCGGCTCCTCTTAATCCACTCATCATACCGAGTGTTCCATCCAGTGTAGTGGACCAAGTAGAGGGTCTGGTGGCCATCCATTTCAGTATCTACAACCTGTAAATGAAATGACAACAATTCAAGAACATCCAGGATCCACTGATATATGTCCTCTCGACATTACTCCAATGTAAATTTTTTTTATAGTTAAGTAAATAACTTAGGCTTGTACTTTACTACCATTCTTTTTGGCAATGGTATATCATCTTCAGATACATTCATGGATGTACTGAAAGATGAGGTATTAATATAGAAATGTTGAAAATTTTAATTAAAGTAGAGCGGAAAAATACAAATCTAAGTTATTTATTTACGATGAATTTCCAAAAAATTAGAGCCTACCACAGTATTTGAGATTTGATCAATACTTATTATCCATTTCAAATTTCTTTGCAACTGACTCCTTGTCCGAGAGATACAAGAGCTCTTTGAACATCTGTACTTTTTGCTAAAGGAAGAGGGTTTCAACTCAATGCTGCCATTCCTCATGGGATTTAAGTGGTTAGAGGCAAATGTTTTAAAAATTCAAAGAAAAACTTTCAACACACTTAGCAGTGGAACAAATGAAAAATCTAAGTCGACATCACAGAGATATGGACATGATGAGTTTTCTACCACAAAATTTTGCTTTCCTCTCAATCACAAAGACATTTGAAATGAGGTTCAATTAATGCAAATTAGGTAAGTAATATAATAAGAGCAACTAACTTAAGAGCCAAATCATAAAAAATTAAATAATAACAGGGTATTAATAACTAGGCTAATTAAGAGGACATAATTAGAGTTGTTTAGCTTACCTTGGCTTCATATGTCACCTTTGATTCATGAGTTGGTCCATAATATACTTTGAGCTTGTCACCAACACCAACATGAATGTGATTGGACAACTGTCCCATATGCCTGAAAAAATAAACATTTGGTCCATTTAGTATAATACACACCATTAAAAAAAAAGCATGTATTTAAAATAAAATCACACAATATGTAAAATTACAAGATTCGGGATATTTTATCCGGCTGGGCTCAAAAATAAAACTTAGGACAATATTCTCTGCAAATACCTGGTAGATAACAAACACAAGGGTGAATGTCTATGTTTAACTTGACTAAATATTGAATTTGAAATGGACAGAAGATAAAAGGATTTCAGGCAAATAATTTGATCTAAACATCGAGAACACTAGCCTTCAAATACATGTTGGCCATTGGCAATGGTAATGGCAACTAGCATTGGTAAGCAAATGCTTTCAGTAATTTTGGAGCAATTGCGGACAAATCATCGAACTGACTGGAATTAAAAGAGAATGAAAATTCTTGTTTCTGGCAGCAGAGACCTCAGTTATTTACGAATTTACTTAATATGTTACATCCAGCTCAAAGAAAAATATAAGGCTATCATCATTTCTTGGTTCATTTTATCTCCTATGCTGATGAACTTCTTAGTGGTAATATTTTTTGATTGTAATCAACTGGCACTGAATCTCAGGACTGAAAATAAGATTTTCGGAATCAACACATCAGAATGTGTATCTAGCAGATTAATAGCACAATCTTTTACCCAAAAAACACCTAGCATAAAAAGCACCCAACGGTCACAATTAGGAGAATGCAACTCACTCCTCTGACTTAGATCCTTTTTCTTCAAGGTCTTTCCTCTTCCGTCCCCTCTTTCTCTCCTCCTCAGCACTACCACCACTCCCACTGCTTGCACTGCTGCTACTGCTTGACACGGGTCTCTTTGTGCTTGAGCTGCCCACCACACCCAGGACAGAACCAGGTTTTGAAGGCCCTTTCTTCATCTCAGACTCCCTGATAGGCGTGCGACTCTCCCTCGCCCTCCTTACCTCTGGATTACTCTCCTTTGACTTTGACCGAGTCAGCTGCAATAATGAAGACACTAAATCAGGTCCAACCCTAAAAAATTTCCTTTGTGATAGTAACAAAGACTGCCGAGTACTGTTTTAGTCAACATCAACAAAGACAAGCGCATAATAAGTGTAAAACCACTACAGATGGGACAATTTAAGAACAAAATTGTTCATTCAAAAGCTCTCTCAATTAAGTTGGCTTTCAATGCCACATGTAGCAGATTGAAAGGAATGGAGTCCAAAATATGCTTCAAAATACATTAACTTTTGGCCAGCAATCTACGTATAAGCTCTAAACAGGCCCACAAAAATTTAAATTTCCCCCATTCCATGAATTAGGAGTTAAATAAATTCTGTATCAATAATGAGGATATAATTAATGATATAAAATACATCACAGGTCTTTCTCTAAATTTTTAAACAATGAGTCAATCCATACGAACCTTTTCTTCGTCATCGCCTCTCTTCTCCCTTCGCCTCTCCTCACGCCTACTCTCAGCCTCCCCACTCCCCTCTTTCTTCCCAACACTCTCCTCCTCACCCTCATCATCCCCGTCCTCCTCTTCTCCCTCGTCGTCATCCACCTTCAATTCTTCCTCTTCATTGTCCTCTGCATCATCGACAACCCCTCTGGACTTATCCTTCTCTGCCTGTTTCACGTCCTTTGGTACAATCTCTAAGCTGGCCACCTCCTTCACCTGTGAACGCAACCCCAACTCCCTCCCTCCCTTGCGCACCTCTGCAACAGGAGTGGAGGGCTCAACTGGCTCTGCCTTGGCACTCTCTGCCTTTGAAGAAGATGATGGTGTGCTTGGCGTCCCAGCCTTGCTTCCGGTGCTCTCAGGGGGTTCAACCTTGACTGGAGGAGTGGGCTCCTCGGCGACCACCTTCTTCTCAGCCTCCTCCTTAGCCTTCGCCTTGGAATCCTCCTTGGGAGTCTTCTCCTCTGCCTTTGAGCTCCTACTTTTTGTGCCCACATCCTCCTTGGCTCTTCCCTTCACCCCAGTCTCCCTTCCCTTCCCAGGTGTGTCATCCTTCCCTTTCCCTTTTGGCTCCTTCTTTCCCTTCCCTCCCTCCTCCCCACCACCTCCCCTACTTCCACGGACGCTTACAACTTTTTCCACCTCCTCCACCACCGGCGCTGTCACTGCTGCTTTCTCTTGTTCTCGCTGCTTTCCCTTCTTCTCTGCCACGGGCTTGGGCTTGGTTTCCTCACTTGCACCAGAACCCTTGCCCTTCTCCTCACTTGATGTCCCAGTACCCTTTCCCTTTTCCTCTGCCCCTCCCGTCTTCCCCTTCTCCTCTGTTGCTTTCTTCTCCACCTCCTTCTTATCTGCGGATGATTTCCCCGATTCCTTCTTTTCCTCCTCAACTTTGGCAACCACTGTTTCCTCCTTCTCCTCTGGTTTTGCCTCTTCTGACTTTGTTTCTGTCTTTTTGGATGAGGCAGCAGCACCAGACTTGATGTGGATTAAAAAAAATTTGAGTGTTAAAATATACATTAAATGAAAACCCCATTTTCACAAGGGTTATTTTTTAAACAACAATATTCAGAAGTATCTACGATCTCATAGCAAAAGATTTTACTGATTGACATGACAAAACAGTGAGTCAAGAGCATACCAGATACATAGAATTACAGCCTTCAACATTTCTCTGAAATGTCAAAAATGCTAATAGAATACTAAAGAACTCATATGACCTTGCAGCTAACAGTATGGGTTTGTTGCTCAAAATGGAAAACAACTTTGGGCTTCGGAGAACAGTTACAAGCTAGTACAACTCATGTTTTTATTAACAAGCGTCCAATCTGAGAAGTATGTCTTACTCTTTTGGTTCTCAGGGCAACTCTGGTAGACCAGACCCCAGAGTTAATACAACACCAATAATTCGTTGTCTCGGGCGTGACTTCATGGAATCGACTTAACATAATGAAAAGAGAAACTTTATAATTCCACATAGATTTATTAGATGGACGACCCAGGTTTCGACGTGGCAGACGAATGATGACGTGCCACGTCGAAACCTAGGTCGTCCGTCTAATAAATCTATGTGGAATTATAAAGTTTCTCTTTTCATTATACAACACCAATGCTTGAAGATGCACTCGAACCTACACCTTTCAGGTGGGCATGTAGGAGAGTAACCCACTTAACTAACCTGGCTGGCATACAGCTAAAATTATATTTTTAGAATATTTTTCTTTGAAGATATTAGACATTGGAACAAAAATATTAAGATCAATTCAGCTTCACACAGGCATGGGGAAAAAGAAATAAATAACCTTCCAGAAAATGAAATCGGCACCATCCTCAGATTAAGCATGCACAATTTATTTTGGGTAAGATATGATTACTACCCCTTAGAGTGATATATTTGTTCAAAGACTGGATTTCACATTCAAAAATGCATGAGAATAAAAGCCAAACTTCAAAGGTTTTTTATTTTACCACCACAAGTAACAAAACTATAACATACCTTTTCTTTGTCATCAGCTTCTTTGCGTTTTGGAGTGTTGATGGGGGTAGCTCTGTCTCTATCACGAATTAAACTACGACTTGAGCGGTGGCGAGAGCGGCTTCCACGGGGATGATTCACCATTGTGCAACCCAATTTCCTGTAGAAATCTTCAAAGCTGTGCAGAAATCTGAAATTAAGAAATAATCGCAAATTATTTTCATGCTACGGTCATTGTTAGACATTTACCATGCAAAAATGTAAAATAAGCACAAATTAACTAACATAAAGCCAACCATGATAACACTTACTTTTTGTATGCTTGTTTGACAAGGTTTGTATTGCTTGTGTTATTTTGACCAAATCCAAGTTTCTGGGAAACCATCTTCCATTGATTGTGATTGGTGACACGATTATAACCGCCAATCTTGTGCACAACCTGCAATACAAATTAGAGGAATTGTTTTCAGTCAATGAATTATGGAATTATTATAAAAAGGTTGGGAATGACATGGTAGAACATTGCTACCACAAAGAAGGAATAATCTTCATCAAATGTAAATACATTTCTAGATTCACGAGCAGGCCAAAGGTACATTTTTTCTGGATAATGATTTCAGTGGAGATAATTTATAATTGAGGATAATTTATAGCATAATGCCTGCAGACAGTGTAGTCTAAGTATTACATTACAAAAATTTAGTCATACTGTCGATGTTATGAAAGTGCATGAAAAGGTTTGGGAAAATATTAGCTCTCTTGCTACCAATAATAATTTATTATGAACACTCATCAGCCGGTTAATATAAGTTTTGAATGGATACACAACACTAACCACATCAATAAGTCAAAGTCTCAACAAGCCCAACACTCTACCAGTATAAAAACTTGCTTAATTTCACATTTCTTCTGCCTCCATTCCATCCAACAGGACTATTCTTTTGGTTTCACTAACTGCTTGGCTAACCCTCTTTCCTCTATCACTGTTTAACATTCCATCATTAATGAAAATGCCTCGAGTATACTTCTCTTGCGGCATTTCAATTTTCTCCAAACATTTCTCTTTCTTCCCCAACATGCCTAGTACTTATTTATTCATAAAAAGAGACGTTTCAGGCTTGATATGGTGGAATATCATGAGAAATTAAAATTGACAATTTTCATCAAAATAAAATTTTCAACGAGACACCCCCTCCATCCAGCCACAAGATTTTTCCGGACTGTTTGGTTTCCCCCCCCCCACCCCTTTCTCCTCCCCCTCTCATATGTCACCCACGTGGCCCCACATTCCACCTCCCCTCCCTCTTCCCCCCATTTTCCACTACCCTCCCCTTACTTGCTTTTCAGCATAAAAAGTAGACAATGAGAAATGACTGTTACCAGAAGATGATGCAGTTACATCGAAACCGATCATATTAATAAAAAATTTTATTTTGTGGAAAATTGCCAATTTTAATCAATTCTTTATTCATTTTTCCATCAGTTGTTACATGGCTTCTTCTATATAAACATGCAACAATAACAGTTCAAGCCAATTTTTAAACCTGTGAGCTAATCTAATCTTTGATATATTAGATGGCAATTATGAAGAAAAGAATTGTGAAAATACTATTTGATGCATTTCAGGGGCATTAATCTCCTCTGTGGGATTGTGTAAAAATATCACCCTCTTTCATGAATCCTCACTTCAAAAGCTAATCCCTTCTCTTTATGTATTTCAATTCCGAACATTGAGTATCAATGAAGCACTTTAAACACCACCCTGATTCAGCAATCCAAATTCACTATTCATAGGAAATGTGCGATTCAAAAGATACCATACTATCCTTCACTTTAGACAGCATACACTTCCATTGTGTTATTCATCTAAATTTTGTCTTCTACTGTATAATGTGTATCAGCACTCCAACAATATGGTTTGAGCTGTAGCCATTTGAAGTCATGTATTACTTACTCTGCTCTCCTTACCAACACCCAGTAAGAAGGGGTGGAGTTAGAAAGAAATTTAGAAGAAAAATTCATTTTTGAAAGTAATAGAAATAGTAATATAAAGTAATAGAAAACAAGAACAATGAAGAGAGTAAGTTTGATACTTGTGACTGTTCAAATGATATGCCCCCTTTCCCAACAATTTACTAAGAATTCAAACAAAAGGAGAGTGAGAATGCTATTAAGAGCAATTGAATGCTTGGCATTCTCTTAACGGTGCAGAAAATCTGAATGTTAAGTTCAATAGAAATTTTCTTTACCTTGAACAATTTATAAAGATCAACATCCTTCATTCCAATAGTAGGTCCTTTGTTAATGGGTGTGCCTCTGTCGTCCATGAATTTGTACAATTGTGCAACAAAGTGATCCTTCTCCTCTCTTGGCTCATCATCAGAACTCTGAAATGAAGGTTTTGAAAAAATTATGAATTGCTTATGCTTTAATCATACACATTTCCATGATTATAAGCGGAACCATGAAAGTAAATAAATATTAAAGGAAATCAAGATTTAAAATTAATATTATCACTACATAATCACTTTTACAAAGACATATTACAACTATCAATATAAAAAAAACATAATAATAAAAAATAACAAATAAATGCATTAAATATATTTTTGTAATCTATTTTATTTTGAATCTAAGTTTTGATACCTATTATGATGGAGACTTATGCATATTTAAATTAAATGGAATAATCAAATAGTGAGTTAGATGGCTTCAAAAGGACAACACTTTTCATACAATTTCCTCATTCCATCACATAATTATTATTCACAGAGAACTTCAGCCATTCATGCATCTAAATCAAACATGAATATCAAAAATAACCTAAATTGATTACGTGTATTGCTTCAACTACTGTAATTTTAAATTATTTAAATCAGACAATATTTTTCAATCCAAGTAAACCACCTATGCTCACATGTATTTTGATGCTATAACTGCCAGCATTAAACAAGGTATGGCAAAATAAAAGCAGAGTCTAACTATATCTACTGCAGTACATAGAACTATGATGATTATCAATAGTTTATGTAAGCTGGCTCCGGGTGGCAGTGGGGTAACGTCCTTGTCTGCCAACCCAATGGTTGTGGGTTCAATTCCTACTTAGGTGGATTTTCTTCCACTTAGGAATTGGGTGCATGAAATTATCTTCAACGTCATGTCTAAGGGACTATTAGTCTCAATCTCGCCCAATTAAGTCAATAAATAAAAAAATGCATAATTCTCAGCTTGGAACTATTATTTTCCACTATTGCCAAATGAATTATATATATATATATATATATATATATATATATATATATATATATATATATATATATCCAACAGAGAGAATGAGGGAGAGAAAATGTGATTATTTTTTATATAAATATCAGTCTTCGTAAATAATTTATGAACATAAAAATAAACATGTACTTTACATTCCAGATGCATTTAAGAACCATCAAAACTATTTCAAACACATGAAAGATTTGGTCAATAATTCCAAATAATTCACAGGAATGACTTTATACTTACATCTGAATCTGATCCTGCTTCTGAATTGCTGTCACCACTGCTTCCATCCATTCTAAACAGCAACTCCCGATCCCAGTGAGGTGGCAGCTCATCTCTGTCTAGGAATTGAAGTGCTTTCTCCACAGCTGCATGGTCAAGAGAAATTTTACACAGAATAAGCTTATATTTGTTTAATGAAATTGTGAAAATTTGACAAAAATGTCAAATCAAGATGATGAATCCCTCAGACCAGATGGAAATAAAATTGGAGAGAAGGTTTCCAAGTAAAAAACTGTTTTATCAAACAAAAATATTACAAGCTAATTGACCAAAAACTTAAACTCTCCTCACACACAAATTTTCACTGATTTCTAATTTCACTCATTTCTAATCTAACTTTGGGATTCTGTTTGGAAAATATGTTGGGTCACAACTGATTATTAATTATAATGCTAAATGGAGCAACAGGGCATCAAGGTAAACTTAAAGACACTCTACCAAACTTCCAGCTTGTTACATACCCAACTACATCTTCAGCTCATCAGAATTAAAATTTATTTCTCAAATAAAATGTATCACTGTAGGAAATTAAGAGCAATAAAAACCAGTACTCACCAGCCTTCAATGTATTGTTGTCCACTTTCGCACCAATCTCACGTGTGAATTCAGTGGCCTCTTTCTTAGGAACTGTATAACTAAAAAAGGAATAGAACACACTCAAAATGTAAAATTACCACCAAAAGGTAATCTAACATTATAATAAAAAATATACATGGGTTTTGATTTGAATGAAATATTGTTAAACATTTTTGAAGAAGTATTTTTCTTAAGTTCAAAAGACAGTGAAACCACATGTCTGCATTGTTAGAATTTATATTTTCCAGCAAATTACCACGTTTTTATCATGACCCATAGAGTTTTACTATTTCCCATATGTTTGAGTTGCACCATATTTGCACAAGTTCAATCTTTGGTGTACCCACTAATGGCATCACTATTTGCTGGATTTTAAAAAAATTTCACAATTCTAAAACATTTACCAATTTACATCACGCTTTATGAAAAACATTTTGACTTCATCTCATATACATACACCTAATACAAATGGGAGAGAGCAGTAATGTAAATGGTTTTAACAATTTGAATATGGTGGGCACTATTAACGGAAATGTGTACCACTTGAACTAATAATCTAAGTCTTTCGATTCGTGCTATGAAATGAATAAATTGCATAACTAGGAGTTTTGTACTTTATGCATTTTAATACCACCAGAGGGAGTCTATGTATTAATATTGCATTTGCATTGAAAACATGGGGAATGAAAATGACTTTGACCCAAACATAATGAAGTGTGAAAAATGCAAGAACTGGTAACTGACAATGCATGACATGTGCACTACCTCAATGCAACACACAAAACTGTGGTGAGTTCCTGAATATCATAAAATATTGAAATTTGCTTTACTGCATCAAAAATAAACTGAATGAAAACGGTTTTCATGTTCTTCAAACACATTTGAGGTTGGACAACTGTTTGCACATGTCAAATGGTGAGGTAGCTAAGATTCTCAAGTATTTAGTTTTCCTCAATTACTAGGGAATGTTATATTTTATCCTGCTTAACAATGGAAAGGAAAGGTAAAAAAAAGAACATTTTCAATTGATGGTAAAATAAAAATTAAGAACAAGTTGATTCTCATGATGGAATTAGTATTGATCTGGTAAAACATCTGGGATTCACCTACATCTACTCAATACCCCGCAAGCCGTCGCAAGGGCGGTGTTAGGGGGGTGGGTGGGGGGTGTTAGGGCACCACCCGTAAATTAGGAAAAAAAAAACTGCATGCAGAAGCCACAAATTTAGAGCCCACAAACCAAACATGGTAAACATTCATGCACAAACCCTTTCGCCCCAACCCTTTCACACACATGCAAACCCACAAACTACCAACAAACATAAACATGCACAATCTTTGAATTTTTAATTTTGTTCCGACATGTAACTTAAATGTTATTAATATTTCTAAATGGACTTCGGATTCTTACGGTTATGATTTTTGATTGTTCTGGGGAAGAATGAGTATTTGAATCTATCTGTATTGTAATCTATCTCCCTTATTTTATCTTTGTGGTCTGATCTACCTAAGTAGTGTGGGGCCATTATTATTCCTTTTGTGTCATCGTTAAACTCGCTGGTTCTGCAGGTATCTACACTGAATACAGTAGTGAAAATTGCGATTTGATTCTGAAACATGCTAACCAGCATGAACATTTGTCTAAAAAATGTCAAGAATTCCAAGCATGACGAATTACTGAAAGAGTGGTTTTTAAGTGATAGATCATCAACTATCCCTGTGATGAATGCTTCATCTTAAGATGAAAGTATTGCACATTCCGATAAGAACGGGAATAAAAGATTTCACAGCATCCAACGGTTGGTTGGATATGCTTACAAATACACAGGTTTACAAACAATCTTGTATACAAGGCTGGTGTGAGGTAAAAGTAGAAGTGTTGAAGTTGAGGCTACAACTCAGTGGAAAGTGTCAGAATTCAATAAACGTCTTGAAGGCTATAACCCAAAATGTGTTTTCAATGCAGACAAGACATTTTTTAATATGCTACCAGCAAAAACACTGCGCTTCAGAAGGATACAATGTCATGGAAGGATGCTGAGCATACAAAGACTTGCTTGTCTTATTAATCACAAATGCAGATGGGAGAGAGAAGTTTCAACCACAAGTGGTTGGTAAATCAAAGTCCTAGGTCAAATATGTACCAATGTTTCAAAATAGATAGATGGCAAATTCTAAAAGAAGAATTACCTCAGAAAAATCGGAAGATGAGCTTCATACTCTGAATGCAAAAATGGTCTCTCAGAACAGCAAATGCTGCTGTTTATGAATCAGTGTCCATCCGATCCACCAAATGTACACTTGAGAAATTTAGAGTTACAATTTTTTCCTAAAAATTTCATTCATGGCCTCCAACCACTTGATTTAGATATAGCTAACTAATTTAAGGCACATTAAAAGAGAATGATTGTACAGTATTTCATTTATCTGCATGATTGTGGTAGGAATATAAAGGTAATCAAATTGAAAGTACTGCATGATTTACACTGCATATAATGGGCTTGAAAGCAAGTTTAGCATTCTACAATGCATAACTGCTTTAGAAAGAAAGGATTTTATGTAAATGTTGATGAAATTCCAGTGAAGTTATTCATAACGTTGATGATTCAATAAATTTATAATTCAGTCACTAAGCATATAAAGGTGAACATTCTCCTTTTCCCACTATTTATATTTTCCATCTTTACATTTTTTTCTGGAGTTCCCAGAAAAGTGTAAATAAGGGGTTACTGTATCATAAATATACCTGCTGCCACCAAAGAGACTACTGCTCATTGGCCATTGTAAAAAAACAGTAAACAAAGGTAGTTACTAATATCAAATTTGACCATGACATTGAATCAAACAAGAAAATGGCCAAAGTTAACACTGATTCTGAAGACACATGCTTTCATGACATAATATGGTTGCCAATGATTTGAAATTACATTCAGGAAGATGGTTTGAACATTGAAGTCTACTTACTATCTCCCATCCTTGAAGGACCTCACAAGATACTCGTCCTTCACTCGTATCCTAACGGTGTCCTGTGCAGTAGGGGCAACCACCAACCCAGGGAACCAGTTATCCTTCTGCTTCTTCCGCTCTCCAAGCTCCACGCACACCACCTTACCAATGTCCACTTCCTTTTCCTCCTTCTTCTTGCCCTTGCGTGCTGTAGAGTCTTCTTCATCTTCACTACCATCATCACTGGTTGACAAAAACCACAATCTAGTATCAATACATTCACACAAAGCATACCATCAAGCTAATTCAACATTTACAGTAGCTTAGAGTAATCTTTTCTAGACCAATTCACCCATGCAGATTAATGGCATATTTAACTGACATAAATATTTTTATGATGCAAGACCCATACTACAGAAGCTTCATTCTTGAATACTGCCTAATTATGATTACTGCCTTTTCACAAACTGAGGGTTTTAAATTTATTTAATAAAATACTGAAGTATGAAATGGCAATCAAGATAAAGATGGACTTGAAGGCAAAAAAATATATCTATTAAAAAATACAATAAACCATCAAGTCAGTTCTTACACTTTCCAAAGTCTTTCAATAACATAAACGTGAATAACAGAAGGAACCGGTTCCATAGAACCATCCAAGGGAACTCACTGTGTCTGACGGCTTCTCCTTCCCCTTCGACTCCCTCCAATGACAGGATTACTGAAATGTTCTGGATGTGTAAGTGGCAGTTGGTCCAACGTTTCACTTTCAGCAAAATGACGACCACTCTTGAGACAGAGAGCTGATCGCCTTAGGGTAGTGATGTCCCCATCATCAAACACTGTAAAATAGCAAACGACACCATTTAAAGTTGACTATCTTCAAAGATCAAACTCTCACTAAAAATGTATGCAAATAATAATGTTATGGAACAAAAAACTTCACATTGCATATTCATGGAAGACAAAGGGGTACAGAAGTATAAAATAAATTCATTGGAAAAAAAATGAAAGATTCGATGCATTCTGAACATTCGAGTATTATATAAAATTGCAAAAAAAGGGATGGATTTCCAACATCTGTGACACTCTAATCAAATAAATAAATATTATGTATCAGTAAAAACATAAAACAGCCAACACAGAGAAAAATAAAATTCCCAAAATAATTTTCAAACTCTAATCCTTAGAATGGTCAATTTTAAAATGATAGCCTTAAGAGAATGTTAATAGATTAGTAGTGAAGTAAAAAGATCTCTACATTCTGTTCAATGGAAGTAGGCAGCTGACTTCAACAAATAAATATTGAAATATTCCTTTTAAAGTAAAAGATGCAGTGTATGAAAAGGTAGATCATCTGGGGACCTGGTCTACTTATGAGACAAATGGTGCAGGGAAACGAATGTTCTCCCTAACCCTGACATTCTTATTACAAATACCATAGGACTAATTACTAAAGAGAGTCAAATGAAAACCGAATACCCGCCATAACACACTCCGCTATATTTTTTACATAATGATACTGCCATCGCTGTGGTAGGAGAACTGCATAGTGACAACTCACAGGCACATGCATTTTTTGGTTTATGTCCTTGTTGGTGTGTGGACTGGTTGCTGTACTGGGTGTTCGGTTTTCATTTGAGGTGAGGTCTGTGCCACCTCTCAAAGAAACCTTCAGATTGAATACTGGTGCTTATGTACATGCCACAATCACAGAATCACATCACATCCTGTGACTTTGAAATATTTATGGTAGCAGCATTGTAAAAACAGAGATTTTAATGCTTGACAAGTTTTGCTTTAAACAGAAATAACCGTGGAGTTACACTTTGCTGATGACAAAATTTTGGTCGAGAAGAAACAAGTCACATTGAGAATATTGGATCTAAAACAAAGGGACAGATATCAAAGACTAAAATGCAACAAGACTGAAATTTTTAAGGGAAAAAACAGGAACAAAAGGAAGAATTTTGCTATCTGTGATTAACCTGGCTTATGAGCAATGAAAATGGAAAAAAAAAGTTTTTAGAATAGCTCAAATAAAGAAAGTATTCTAATAAAACAGAAGTCTACCAATGACTGACAGAATGGTCCTCAATGTGAGAAAACACTGCATAATAACATAAATATGAATCATAATCCTTTATGGTACTGAGGCACAGAAAATATCAGCAGCAGAAATAAATGGTTTGAAAAATATGAAGTTATAATAGAATAATTATGACTTTATGGACCGAACAAATCTTCCAAATTCTGAGAAGGGTTAAGTGAAGAATAAACTTTAACCACAAGACAGTAGAAACACATTCAGGATCACAGCCTTCAGAACACAATATTGGGAAGATAAATGGTGACGTAGAGCAGCAGAAGATAATACATGAAATACAAGTACTATAGCATATATAAAAAGAGGCAAATGTCAGAAGTGAGGAAGAAATTAAGTGACTAGATGAATGAAGAAACCGAAACAATCTATGAATTGTTGACAGCTGAAGCTGCTTAATTGTGCATTTGATGATTAAAATATGGTAGAAAGTATTATTTGGGAGGATTATTAAAATTAAGTTTAAAAACTACACATAACTGCAAGAAAAAGTATATCTTACCAACAGTATACTGACTACAATCTTGAATTTTTGTAATACTGGCTTCAACAAAATCCTTTTTCTCTGGATGCTTTGCTTCCACAGATGAACCCGACTGAAATAAAAGGAACAAGTGTCATGATAAGAAATATTACCATAAACACTCATCAGAGCACAAAATACTACATTTCCATTCAAGTTAATTTACTATTAATCACAAAATAAGTAAACTGTTCAAACAAAATTTTAGCAATGCAATCATTAAATCTTTAAATGAACACCAATGTATTATAAAGTAAATGGATTCAACAGTAAATATTAGGCTTGAAAATATTTTCTTGAATTTTTATCTAAGTATATTTACAATCGCTAATCTTACAATATCATTTTGAAAATATCAGAAATTTTAAGGAAACAGCAATGAAACATGTAAAACAAACATCAAAATGTTTGGGAATGTGGTATCTCAATACTAATTTACCTTCTTGTAAGCTTTCATAGTATTTAAAGGAATGCTAATATGCAACTGAAAAGTAGTTTGAAATACAGAGGAAACTACTATTTCAAATAACCTTTAAAGGGCCCATTGAATGTATACTCACCTAACCCAATAAAAACAACACAGTTCTGCAAAATACAGTCAAATGAAAATTCCAGCTGCAGTTAGACTGAGCTCAAATGTTCATGCCGTAAGTCAAACTGGTACCATAACATTTTCACGGGTTGCACATTCCCATTCCAAGCTCTTGCAAAAGTGCTGCCCAGCTACGAACTCCTTGTATCATCAGTTTGCAATCAAGTCAACTGAACCATACATTCTATATGTCGTCAAATTGAACCAAAATCCATTATTTCTGAATAAGTAATCGACTACGAAGGAACGGGTTTTTAGTCAGTCGCAGAAATGTTCAGTTTCAATACTCTCACGAAGCCGGCTCCAAGTGACAGAGCCGGCCACGGACGAGGGACACGCACAACATCGCATCGGTAGCCTACTTTCACCTGCTACCACCCACAAGTTTTTATACCCAGTGTGACCAAGAACGGCTTAACAAAGCACTTGGCATCCGACACTTGATTTATTACTACATTTGCAAATAAATTTTGAAAAACGTAATCATATGGATGCTTTCACGCCTCCTCGGATACCCTGTAGGTATTAGCCCTTGGTCATGCACGACGCATACTCAGATCCTAACGCGGGTTCTATTTAGGAAGACAATTTTTCTCATCGGGCTGAGCAGAAACATGCTCTGAAGATGAGCGGATAAAATAAATGGAAAGATTGCTGATTGGTTCTCCAGGACCCCTTGAAAGAGTGGTGGGCGAAACGAAGAGCTTGGAAGAAAAATCCAGTTAGGATAATGTTACGAAAGCTTCGAATTGTAGCCAAAGAGCAAAACACTTCAAAATACTGTTGAGTACCGGTATGGAAATGTTCATTCCCAAAGCTATGCATTTATTTGAGAGAACTGACGACTGTCGCCAAATATCGTTACATTCACGTTTCCCGTTTTCCGCCCCAAAGCGCATTTAACGCGCGCTAATGACTTCTTAATAACACAGCGAAAGATCCAATTAAGTTCGTACTTACCCTGAGCGTTCCGCGGATCTGGTCATCAGTGACGATGGCTGTACCAAGGCCGAGCTTGAAGGTCACCTGGTTGAAAGAGATGACAAAGGATAGGCAGGTCAGTCAGCAGCCGTGAGGAGAGGCGTGACCTTCCGCCTTCACGCGCCGTAGCGTGTTTTTCACGTGCGTGATTGGCGGCAGGTACACAAGCCAGTGGAAAGCTATGAAGCCAACTGAAGAGATATCTGCCCCCTTACACTAGTGCCTCAGTAGGACGATGGGACATTACACGCCATACGACGTACTTTCATTTTTTTATACATTAACCCTTCCCGTAGTGGTGTTAAAATTAAAGATATTGCAGTAAAAAAATCACTGAATAAATGTTGATGGTAACGATTTTTGGTTTTTCTATAGTTGTAGTCATTTTAAGCCATTACATAATGATCGCATTCCAAGGAAACATGCCACACTTGAGTGATTCGAGCTAATGACACAAAGTCAATTCATATTCAACATCGCTGGCGAGAAAAGAGCTGATAATGGCAGTCCCACAAAAGTTCGAAATGACCTATTTTACAACTAATATTTTTGTTACAACTTCGCCAACTATGTCTATAACAATCGTTTAAACACTCCAGCATTCTCTCCAATTTCCACTAAATATAGTACGTACGTAACTTATATGAATCTTGTTTCTGACCTGTTTTTTCCCAACCGTTACGATCGCTATCGGCTTATCCACTGGTGGAAATTTGGAGATAAACAAAACCGTGCCTTGTTTGACACACACTTTATTCCCATAATTTTCAACGTCTCAACAAAATTTTAATTTTATTCGATTACCGACCAATAATTAACCCCGGAAGCTACATGGACATAAGAAAATGAAATGCACGAACATGAATGTATTATTCTCACATGTTTAGCAGACAGGCAGCTTAATCCTCATCGTTGGGCATATTTCAGTAGTATCGATAAATACCTCTAAAAATTATCATTGCTTGACTGACACAGACATTATTTTTATTTTACAACTTTTTACTGGGGCGATATTGTCCATCTGTCCGTCGGCGAGTCCCTACTTCCACCTAACCATAGAGACAATCACAAACATCCATGCCCTAGGCGGAGGAAAATCCATCTAAGCTGGACTCGAACCCGCGACCTTTGGATTGCAGGAGAGGGCGTTACCCCGCCGCCGCCATGTAGATCTGGTACCCAATGACTCTGCAGGGGTGGAGCTAGGGAGTGCCCAAAGTCACCGGCAATCAAACCCGGGCCCTCCGGTTATTGGCAGAATAATTTCTCCGAAAGAGGCTAATACGAGATCTTTCTACATAAATAATTACTTTAATAATTATATAATATTTTAAAATAATTATTTTAATATTATAACCTGACTGTTTAGGGTAGTCACTTAAATTATAATTTAAGTGACTACCCTAAACAGTCAGGTTTTGTGGCGTTCGCGTAAAATGCATGGGAATAAGGATAATTTGAATTCATTAGTAGGACTATATAGTGTATTTACGACCTGCGACCTAATTCCCTGATGCATTTTTTGATATTATTAATTTTCATGGACATTTTTAGACGTAAAAAATGGGTATTAGATGAATTTTCATCACAAGCATTCCTTCCGGACGCATGCCACTTACGTTTTACGCAGCCTAAAAATGATGCATAGAACACATCTCTTTTTCTTTTCATTCACAATACCAATTGGAACCCGAGAAAACATTTGAATAACGATGGATGCCTCGAATTGAACCTATTTCAAATGCTCTGCTAGTGTAAATCGTATACATTGGGAAAATATAGTCCCTAAGAGTTACTACGTTCCATGGAAACATTGAAGTACGACACGTGAGAACATTTTACTACACTACAAAGGACCATAGCCTACAGTAATGAATCGACTCCATGGCGTCATGATAAGACTTGGAGGGTCCTCCGAAATGCTCATTAAGCAGAACTTCAGCAGGAAGAGGTGTGACGCCAATGCGTAGGATTTCATTTCAACCTTCTCCGATTAAAAAATTAGCATAAAAAATATCTACATCCTATCGACAAGGGTGGGTCGCGGTAGTCCAGGGGTAGAGTGATGGACTACTGACCAAATGGCCCAGGTTCGATTCCCGGGAAAGCCTGGGCACCTGCAGCTCCACCCAAGCTATGAGATTTTTCGGATACGAGATATTACTGGGAAATCATAACCGGTAAAGGGAAAGGAACCCTACCCAGATATGTACACGCCGTCGGGCTTAGTACTGGATGAACTCTACCATCACCTACCAAACAAACCTTTGGGTTGATTGCTGTTTATGGTTTTTTTAATCTACATGGATGGCTGGATATCTACAATGTGTTTCGGTGGATTTCCTCGGATTACGCGCCTAGATTAGCTCTTTGAAAACGCCTGGACCTCTAACGGCAAATCATCGAAGTATGTGCCTAATCGAATTGTTATCAAACGAATAACATGTCTCCTTCGCAAGTCCTCGAGCGTTCGACCACAGACAATTACTTCACATTGAAATATCAATCCTACAGAAATGACAGCAGAGCTGGAATTTTTCCTTGAATAAAAATTAATGAAAAAAATCTCAGGCGATAACTGCCAAGCACGAAGGTCGCGGCTGGATTCCGACAGGACGCGGCAGATCGAAGGCGCGTAATTATGAAACCACGCGAAATCGGCGAACGAGACGGACGACGTGATACGGTCGAAGCGTATGTAACAGTGTAAGTTCTTTTGTCACAACAGAGGAAGATGCGCCATCTAAGCAGCTCATTGGAGCCCCTCGGGATTCAGGTCTCATCGATCTTCCGGGGAAATGCGATCGAGAGCGGGGTCACGTGGCGATCCAAACGACGGGTCAGGGTCATGAGTTATAGCCGCCTCTCGGAGCGCTTGAAAAGAGGTTACGACTAAAACACCGAGAGGGTTCTCCCGCTTCTCTCTTTTAAGCAACCGAATTCAGGTGATGGCGTCGTCTGGGGAGAAAGTGAGATCGTTCGAGAGAGCTGTGGGAGTGAAGGGAACGAAGAGGAAAAGTTTCACGCGGGCACACTCCACGGGCGCGACTCCCTAGACGGAGGCCTTGAGAGTGCACGTTTCGGACATTTAAACTGCCGAGCAAATAAAATCATGAAATAAAAACGGGAAGACGGCGTCGCCGCCTGAGAAATTGATGATCGAGAACAGCATCCAGACCACCGTCTATGCGAAATGGAGGACGACGCTGATTCCTCATGAACAGTGTGAAAAAACAAGACTCACCTGTGAGATTCCATTTCATCTTAGAAAACTGGGCATTCATCAGGAAACAAATCTTAATATTGGCTGCGTACATTTGAACTGAGGTAAAACCTTTCACAAGAACAGCGACTGACATTAACAAGGTCTATAAACCGATTGGACAATATTAACATTTCCGCAATAGAAAACAGAATTCATGCGCCAGTTTTGATAACACCATTTCTTTAAATGACCACGATCTTCATATTAATGTCAAACATGTCGAGGGCTATTCATGAATCTATCTCATCTATCTATCTCTGCAATTTGCAGACTATTATATGAGGTCAGTATTTTTTAACCTGTTCCAAACCTCATCCTGCTTTAGTATTCGATTGTTTCTGGCTCAACTTTGTGGAAGTTCATGTTCATTAAATGAAGATGGATACCTGATAATGACGCCTAAGCGTTGGATCTAGTAGTACTAAAATAAAGAACAGTGGAAAAATAGATGTGTTCTTCATTTAAAGCCCATGCTACTTTCTTTATTCAGAATAACAGGAATAAAATGCTGATCCAAATTCAACTACATGCTAGTTTTAATTCACACCCTCTGGCCAAATTTTTAGAGGCATTTCTATTTTATTTTGAAAACACAGATTTAAGCAGAGGGAAGCACAAAAAGTTAAATAATAATTTGAGATGAGCAACAAATAGAGCAAAAGAAGCATGGCCGAAGCCGCAGTGCGGGGATATGAAAAGTGTGTACAGGAATGGTGAAATTAGTGCACTATACAGCAAGGTTAAATCACTATCAGGAAGTAAGAAGGGAAGATCTGCACTAACAGTTAAAGATAAGTGGGGTATGATAATAGTTGACAAAGAAGAGATCCAAGAGAGATGGAAGGAAGATATAGAAAAACTATATGGTAAAGAACTTAGGCCAATAATGTTAGACATAGAGGATGATAGCTTAGGTCCAGGCATACTCGATGATGAGATAAAAAGGGCATTAAAGGAGATGAAACATAATAAGGCCATGGGGGTAGACAAATTCCTGCAGAAGTACTGACATATTTAGGACTATGTGGGAGGAAGACTCTATATGGACTGATTTGTAGCATCTATGAGAATGGAATCTGTCCAGCAGACTTTGTGAGACCAGTGTTAGTTCTTATTCCAAAACAGGTAAAGGCTACATAATATGAGCACCACAGAACAATAAGTTTGATATTCTACACAACTAGAGTGGTTCCCGGGATCATCAACAGAAGGATTGAGAGTAAAGGCAAATGATTACTTAGGGGATGATCAGTTTGGGTTTAGGAAGGGGAGAGGTATGTGTGATGCATTACAGCAATGAGATCACCAAATGAGAGGAAAATAGAATACAATCAGGACATATTTGCCTCTTTTGTAGATCTCAAAAAGGCATTTCATAGAGTGAATTGGAAAAAAATCTTGAGTATATTGCAGAAAACTGGAATAGAATGAAGGAACAGGAGGCTAAGCTACAACCTGTACATGCCTCAAACTGCTCAGATGCGAGTGGGGATCGGGGAGTCTGGATGGGCAGTGCTACAAGGAGGTGTAAGGCAGGGTTGCCCATTTACACCAGTACTGCTCCATGTGTATGTGGAGGAAATGATTAAGGAGGCAGGGGAAGAGCTGGAGGTGGGAGTGAAAGTAGGAGGGGAATTCGTAAAACCAATTAGGTTTGCTGATGACCAAGCATTAGTTGCTCAGTCAGCCAAGGGGTTGCAAGCATTGTTGACTGAATTGGAGGTTCAGTGCAATAGATATGGGATGAGAATCAATATTAATAAAACAAAGGTTATGCAATTTTCCAGAAAGAAAAAGGCTAAGCTAAACATTAAAATAGGAGGGGAAAAAAAAGAGCAGGTAGAACAGTTAACATATCTCGTGTTTTGGACTAACACAGTCAAAGTAGTAGGGAGAAGAATTGCGCTAAGCAAAGAGGTTTTCACAATGAGGATGGAGTTGATGACAGGGATGTTGAGTAAGAATGTTAAGAAAAGACTCGTAAAAACTTTTATATGGCGCGTTGCTTTGCACAGCATGGAAAATTGGTCATTGAAGCAGAAGGATAGACGTAGATTGGAGGCTTTTGAAATGTGGGTCTGGAGAAGAATGGAGAAGGTGAAATGGACCGAAAGGAAAACAAATGAGGAAGTACTGGAGATGGTAGGTGAGGAGAGGGGTGTGTTGGGAGATATCTTATGGAGGCAGGAAAAATGGATGAAGGGCATATTGATCGGCAATGGGTTGTTGAAGACTGTAATAGAGGGGAGGAAGTTAGGCAATCGAGGAAAGGGATGAACAGGATAAGGATGTTGGACGGGAGGAAGGAAGGAAGTACACAGAGATGAAGAGGGACTTGTTGTATCGTAGGTTGATGGATTTTGTTTTGTTAAGAATAACAAAATATTTATTTGATAGTTGTGTCCATCCAAAACCTACCTTAACCGGTGCATCACTTAATAATAAATAATAATATACCTCAACACTTGATAGAAGAGTGAATAGCTCTAACTGAAAAAAATGAATAATTTTTCAATACAATAATATTATGATTCAATTATGTCTTGTTTCAGAGAAATAGGCCATAGTATAAAGCATGAGAGGCAGATGAACTAAAACCATAAGACAGTGTTAAAAAATACATGTATATATACTAGTATAAACAGTAAAATGCCATGACATCTCACAACCTTCTTTCTCATTAAAAGTCTTCTATAGTTCCGCAAAATGTCACAACTAGACATATCCCTTGTATTCATAACTGTTTTACATAACCATACCATAGAATGCCAAGAACATCTACCACATAACCAGGGGTATTATGAAAAAAAAACATAATAACTCTAGTTATGAAAGAGCTGATTATGAAAATGCACTATTAGGTAAAACAGGTTTACCTTTTGTTTATTTCTCTGAAGTGGATTAGGCCAATTATGAAGTGACTGGCATTGGTTTAACATGGAGCCGAAGCAATACAGTAAAGGGATGTGATTGCAAAAAGATGAACAATCTGTGGTAACTTTATTTCCTAAGAGCTAACATTAGTGTTTTAAAAATTATTCATTGACCGTAAGGTTTTAATGAAATCAGTTTTAGCATGAATTAACTCAAGAGATCAAAATAACCACATAATTCAAAATCAAATAGCAACAAAAAAATCAGCCTAATGAAAGGCAATCTGACCTATCTACATAGGAATACTGAAAAATACTTCCCTGAAAAAGGTGACTATTCTAAATGGAATCTTAGAAGCTTAATTTTGGGAGTAACCAACGAACGACTATTGGTGAAGAATAGTAATGAATTTTATTATGCTACAATTACCTAGATGAAATATATACATATGCAATGGAGTCTCAATGACTATAAATTATCAACAAGAAAAGTTCCATAAAGACCAACAAGAAATAATTTTTCCCTAGCCTGTAAAAGATTTTTTACAACACTCTTTTTACTTCCACAGTGGCATAAAAAACCTTTTACAGCTTATAGTAATATTATTTAAAATAATAAGTCTAAAAGCTCAATTTAAGAAGCTCAATTTATCCTTTCCAAGGAAAGTTCATTGAAAGTGTTGCATAAAAAGTAAAATGAACCACTAACCAAGGAAACATGGAGTGGAAGAATTATGGGGGAAGGCATAGGATTAACTATGAGAAACAGGTAACAGAAATTGTCAGTGCAAGGATTTATGATAGAATAAATAAATTGTAAGAGAATAGAATAGTTGGAGAGCTGCTACAAACAAACAATTAGATTGATAACCCATAATGATGATGAAAGTAAATAATCAAAAGATGTATGAAATGAAAAAGAGGATCTCTAAGGAGGATGAGGAGGAGAATGATTAAGTTTGACTGAACTTTATACTTTACATAATTAACTTTATGTGTATTTAAAAATCAGTTCTATTAAGAGAATCGTTTCTCCCAATAAACCTTTCCAAATTTCACATTCTGGATTGCCCCTAAAGAGCATCTTTTAAACACTCTTTATACCATTTAGATAAGACAGTGAAGGGCATTCAATTCTATCAAGTCCAAACATTAGTAATAAACTATTGGCCTAAATTCCAAAATTTAAATCAATAAATTTTTGTTTAACACATACAAATTGTTAGGTAAAGTGATATCACTGATGCACATTGTGGCACTATACAGAACTTGTGTTAACATAGCTAGCAGAGCAGTAACCCTTAAACATGTCTCATGAGATATAAAATGAAATGAATATCTACTTAATGTTGCGGGAAAGCATAAAGCACTAATTCAGAAAAAAGAATAACATCAATGAAGGTTCATTGGGGTGTCAGAACTTAAAAAATGGCTCTTTCTAAACAATAAATTACAAGTCTATGCACTGCGAGTGAAAATAATCGAACCATTCTTGGAATGCTCATTTTCAGATCCAATCATGAAAAACCAGTTCACTAAAAGCAGCATACAACCAAGGTTTTGCCTTCCAACAATTGGGATATATATGATGATATACTATTCTGCAAGAAACTATTCCTTTGTTTAAAACTGATTTTACAACTATGGCATAATTACACCAAGTACTCTAAGTCACTCTATTTTAACTATGCTTAATCAGTTTGCTAAAATGTTTAAGTATCAATGTCATTTTTATAATTGTATGATTTTAGCTATTGCCTAATAAAGATTGTACAACCAAATGTTCCCTGTTTATCAGAACAATTCATGTTTTCAGGTAACCCAATTTTAGCCATTCAATATCAAAATGGGCCTCAGTGTAGTATACATTATATACAATGACACTCATGACAAAATTACTGTCGCTATTTTCGTGAATGGATGTACAATTAATATCATATGGCTTTACACAGGAAGCGTAGAGTTTTGGATTGAATGTAAATTTCGATTCAGTAGATTGATTAATCATAGTGACAGAAACCTACACACAACTCTTTCAAATAACTATTGAAAAAGGAAACTATAAGATATCATACAATGATGTTTATTTGGAGGTCATGTTGACTATTTACTGTATGGCATAACTGGAAATGAACTAACTATGATATTTCATCTTCCCAGTATAATTTTCAAAGGGTGAATTACTAGCAGTACACGACCGGGTTGGGGCAGGTTTTTGATTAATTCAGGCACTATTAGGTAATCTACCGTTTAAGGTAGGTTTTTGGATGGACACAACTATCAAATAAACATTTTGTGACTCCCCACCTAGCAAACTAATCTATAGCAGGTCCCTATTCATATCCACGTACTTCTTTCCTCCCTTCATTCAATTGAGGCACTACACACTACTTTACTGCCAAGCCATAGCTTTCATGACATGTCATATCCATAACCCAATACTACATATAACAATAAGTCTAGTCTGTACCAAAGTGTACACTGGTCTTTTCTCAAACTCCTTATTTAACATACCTGTCATCAATTCCCTCATTTTGAGAAAGCTTCTTTGCCAAACGCAAGGCTTCTTACTTTCATTCTGTTATTCTTTACTCTGGCTTTCATTTCATTTTGTTATAGTTAAGTGTGCCTGGTGTTAATGGCCTAGTGATGGACCCTTATAAACACAGAAGAATATATTTGCAACAAAATACATTAATAATAATGGCACTTAAAGATTCTCAAACTTCACAACTGTACCTGTACCATCACACTCCGTCCAAGATCACACCATTTGCTAAATCATACCCCTTCCAAAATCACACACCGTGATGACAACACACACTTTTACAATCCAACTTCTCACGCCATCCCAATGAATCCCCAGATTAATATTTTTAATAAATAAAATAATGTAATAATCACCAACAAATTTTATTGCCCAGTCCTTTGTCTAGAGGATGCTTCACACCTATTCATAAAATTTGACAAAAAGGGGTCCAACAAACCTCCAGGCAACTGGTTTTATTCAACAATACTTCCGTTTAAAAATGAATTTTTTTCTTATTTAAATTTTAAAATTGTAATAGTTTTTCCTTAAAACTTGGTTTTTCTATCTCCTACCATAAATCTTCCAATGCGTAGTCATTTTTAACTATTCCATACATCACACCTAACCTACTCATTTTTATTCTATTTTTCAAATTTTACCATTTCAGAATACCCAACATTTCGATTATACTATTTGATATCCGTACTACTGTGACCATCTTGGTCCAAGACACTAGCAAAGAACTTCCCCAGCTCTATTACTTGTATTCCTATTTTAACGCTGATCCTAACTTTCCTCTTTCTCAAAAACATCATAATCTTTGTTTTGTTTACATTTGTAAACTACCCATACCTATCACACTGATTTTCTACTGCACTCAGGAATGACTTAAGGTTGTGCAGGTTATCAAAAACCAGCAAATAATTTACTGCATTGAAAATTTGCTTGTTCAATCTCTTACACCAAAGGGTAAAAAATGTCTCATTTTCTAAGTTAAAGTTTGTGCTTCATTTTTGACTTTAACCTGAAGTGATTTAGCAATAATGAAGGTTTTCTTGTGGGTAAAAACTTTCCTTAAATTCTAATTTTGGGTGCTGTTTGTCATCGAAGAAGACAGCATTGCATATCTACTAAATATGTAATTCATAAATAATTAAATATTTTATTGCCTCAGATTACATTTCACCATCTACCACAGGCAATAAACCTGTATATCATTATAATTGGATGTCCAATGCATCAGTACTAGTTTCATTCAACTATAACATGATTTCGACTTCCTGTCCTTCTAAAAAATGAACAACTCCTCAACTGATTCTCTAAAATAGACTATACACTATAAGTATGAATGAGATTTGATAGCAAAGGTTCATACACATTTTTATCATGAAAAAATTCACATGAAAATGAAACAACTATGTGCATTTCCCTCACTACTTTACAATTCCTCAAGGAAGAAATTAAATTCTCCTGCAAAAGATCAATTAGTTTGCGAGTACAACGTAGGCTGAAAAAATCTTGTGTGAATATGTTTGAAGAAGAAATTACAAGAAACAACGCATGAATGTGAAAAGAAAAAAGAAGTGTGTAAGAATAGGACAAAATGTAGGAAATGAGAAAAGTGTTCATTTCCTTTGGTGAGTTAAACCAGGCTTTGTTTGAATTTGTATACCACAAAAAGAGAACAGTTACATGAAGAATATTTCAAGAGATTTGCATTTTTCATTGAATGTGGCGGCAAAACACTGTTGTGGGATTATCCCAATTTTAAACACAATACTTTATGGTGAGGAGAACATTAAGAAAATCCATGGCTCCTACAGCAAACAAAACCATCACATCATGTTCCTCAAACAATCCAAAATAAATTTTTAAGATGATAGAAATGCGGTTTCAATTGAGATACGGCAGCTAACTAACTGATACAATCAATATTAAAAATCTGGGGATTTGAATAGCCAAAGAGGACAAGTAAAAAGGTACTTTTGGCAATTAAATGCCATTATGAATAGCCACCATAAACAAAAAGATGAACAGTTACCTGTTTCAAAGCACAGTACTGTGTCCACCAACCGTAGTGTTCTCATTGGTACTGGCAAGAAGGTAACTATATGAATATGATTAACAATTGTGGTTGTTCGGAAAAATTGCAAGAGTGAAAGCAACAAGGCCACTCATGAAATTCCTATCAAACCATACCTCAGGTGCATTAACTAAATTAAAGAATAGAAAATTCTAACATTCGTTGAAATTAGTGTAATTCTAGGTACAACGACATCAGAATTTATAATTTAAACAAAATAATCAACTGCACATGATAATCTTGTTAGACCACTTATCTGTGTGGAGGAAACATCACACTATTCCCACTCGCAATTATTTCCTGGGTCTCTCCTCATTGAATCCAATTAAGTAACTCCCACATGCTACATAAATTTAATTTTTAATTATCTATTGCAAAAACTTCACATATTAGCACCAATGACCTAGATCGTTATTGTAATCATATGCACACCATGTTATCCCATCTAAAAGTCAGAACGCAAATCACATTTGCTCAAATATCTACTGAATGCAAACTTCAAACTGCCATTATTGTCACTAGTTTGTGTAATCATAAATTAGTCACCATCTATTTAGACTAACACTATTTCTACATATAACTAATTCGGTGCAACTTCACCCAACACTACATAGAACACCCAAACGCCAAGGCAGACCAAAATATCATACCGTATTATCGAATCAAGAAATTTCTGTGTGGTCCTCAAGAACAGGATCTCTACTTGTGCCTCGCCTGATAATATTAAAATATGACGAAGACGTAGACAGTATACGACGATTAGAAATAAGTTTAATTAGAAGTGAAGAAAAAGATCACCATGTACTTTTACAGGCCAACATTTGATCACAGGAATAGTAAAATATTTTATACAGATTCTCTGCTATTTATACTGAGTTGTACTGGTAAGCAATTGCGGTGGGATGACGTCCAAATTTTTGGAGAAGCTAGAAAATAGAACTTTAAACGGTTGGAAGGAGATAAGTTGAATCTTACTGGCAAATGTAATAATCAAAGAACGAAACTTAAAATATACCGTGAAAATACAAATGCATCCCGTTTTGCACATCGCGATAAAAGCATAAAAATATACTTTGAAAACAAAACATCTATAAAATGCATTCTCCTGGTACGACTCCGTATGTCTTTCGAACAAAGCCATTTCTTTCAACCAATAAACTAAATCGACATCATGGATTGAACACTTACCTTACATTTAACGCTCCTAACCACCTTCCGAACCTTAGCTTCACAGAACGCCCCTTTGTATTTTGCACTCACTTCAGTGCCGACTGCCAAATAGGGTGGATCATCCCCCTGAAACAGAAGATAAATATCAACCAAAGTTAAGTATTTATACATGCTGCAACTTTAAATAAAGAAAATCCTTCAACGAACAAGGTACTTCAAAGTTCCGCTTAAACATTCAGCGAACACGGCTATCATTAGAGAGTTTTTGGCACGAGAATATTGTCACTCAAAGGAACTACTTCACTCAAAGAGCTACATTGAGAAATTGGAACAGTCTAGGAGAAATACACTTACCATAGCTTCTCTTTTAATACAAGCCTGCATTAAGTTGTACCAGGAGCCTCCACAGGCAGCCCAACTGTCTGAAATTGAAATTCTCGGTTAAAAATACTTCTATCGACATTTGAACAACAATTTATTAAAATTAGAGCCAAGCCAAAATGAAAATTTTCAAATAAAGTCTCACGGGAATGATGAATACATATAATGCATAATTAACGACGCCACATTAACAACATAACACAATCTCACGAAAATGCAACACTTCGGAAAACCATGCAAAAGTAATACCACCCTCATACAGATTTCGGTTAAATAACCGGGGAAATGTCTGATAAACATCATCGCAGGTTAAGATTTCAAGTAGAAAGCTACTTATTCTAGTTACTGAGCATTCCGTTTATATTGCAGATATTTTCGGATAACTGAGGCTATAACTATGCTGAATTATGAATCTTAAGTATTTAATTCAACATGATCTACTTCATAATGTTAATTGGCAGAAAAAAGTAAAAAAATACGTTTGTGTTTTCAACGTAGTGTACTACAGAGCAGCCGTGATTTCTTTCTGTTTACAGCATCTCTCCAAGGATATTTTGTACTTACCAGCATTTCTACAAATGATGATCTGAAAAAACGCTTTACTCGGGAAGGATACTTTTACACTAATTTACACAGAATAGCTGAACTACTTAAGAATAAACAAATTGACCTGACCTCCTTCTCATCCATCAGGACATCAGGCAAGCTGAGGCTACAACAACTTGTCAAAGGAAGCTCTGCTCTGATTGGTCAACCCAAACACAGTTACTCTTGAACGTATTCAGTATTCGTCTTTGTTCATTGGAAAAATTTCTTTATCAATTTTGTTGAAGACGAATTATTTTTTTGCAATATTAATTTCAATTACTTCTTTTCGTTTATTTATTTCTCAAAAATAAACGGTCGAAAAAGAAGCATCGGCGAACGCCTGCGCATCCGGCTTATAATATGGCGAATGCTGTAGTTGAGACCGTTGAGGGTTATGAGAACACTTTAAACGATACCCCTATTACGGTACGTAAGCATTTATAGATCATTTGTGCGTATATTTTCAAGGTTTTTGTACTATATTAGCGTTATATAGTGCATCTTCTTGAGTTGTCTGCTGTATATATTATAGACTCGCTTTCAGTCAATACCTTAGTTTGCTCAAATACGGCGCTGTTATCCTTTTTCCTTAATTTTCTCACGACGCGCCGTTGTGGTCATTGTTAGTTTGCCGGTAGAAATATTTTGGAATTCTGTATCGAATAACCCATTTTTTAGTGAGTATTGTGGTGATTTCTGGGTTAAAATCCGTTTTATGTCAGAAGAATATAATATAAACTTACATTCATTATTTGCTTCATCTTTCACTTAATCATTAAGAACACGTGTTGAGGGTATTTCAGTATATGAATTTTGACTCCGTTGAAGGATTTTTGACAGCAGTAGTTTATATATGGTGTTGCATGTTTATTGTGTATTTTTGTTGAATGTTTTAATGCTAATTCCAACTTATCGATTGCTAGCCAATATCAATTGCCGCTCTAGATGCGTTCATGATTTCTGTCATACCGCGAGTTAGTAAAATGTATTCTGTTGTAAAATGCTTATGCTTTTTCGTCTTGTACTAAAATTTAACTTTTCTATTTTTTTTAAGATTGGAAGCATGGAAAATATGGAAGTTTCCTCAGAAAATGTGTCTCCTTCTAAGCTGAAGCAAAATCATGTGGAAAAAGAAGTGAAAGAGGATGTAAATGTTGATGAAATGACGTCCAGAGATTATTATTTTGATTCATACGCACATTTTGGTATCCATGAAGAGATGCTTAAGGATGAAGTGCGGACCTTAACGTACCGTAACTCAATGTACCATAACAAGCACTTATTCAAGGTCTTTCATTTTAAATATACTCGACATGAAGAATGTGTATGCATGCATGGGCCTTAGAATCAATCGAAAGAATGTATTTTAACCTGGTGAAAATCTTTCTTTAGGGCAAAATCGTCCTTGATATAGGATGCGGTACCGGTATACTGTCCATGTTTGCCGCCAAAGCAGGAGCTGCTAAGGTTTATGGCATCGAGTGCTCGAACATCGTCGAATATGCAAAGAAAATCGTTGAGGCGAATCAGCTGAGTGAAGTCGTAGAAATAGTCAAGGGAAAGGTTAGTTAAACCTGCTATTAAATAGTTGTATTAATTAATAGAATGATATTTTACTTCTACATGTTTTCCATTCATTAGGTAGAAGAAGTTACTTTACCCGATGGTGTAGAAAAGGTTGATATTATCATTTCCGAATGGATGGGATACTGTTTATTTTATGAGTCGATGTTGGACACAGTTTTATATGCCAGAGATAAGTGGCTCAAACCTGATGGCTTAATGTTCCCAGATAAGTATGTATCTTTGTTGCATTGTGTTACTAGTGTTTAATATCTTTGTTAGGTGATTATTTTAATTCTTGTAATTGTACCTTTAGGGCCACATTGTTCGTATGTGGCATCGAAGACAGGCAATACAAGGACGAGAAAATCAATTGGTGGGATGATGTCTATGGATTTGACATGAGCTCAATTAGGAAGGTAGCCATAAGTGAACCGCTGGTTGATGTAGTTGATCCTAAGCAGGTATGTAAACCTCAGCCTTATTGAACCGTGTATTGTATTATGAGTGTTGTAACAACACTCATAATTCTTCTTATCCCTAAATACTATTGCTGTTTTTCCTGGTGTAATTTATGATACACAATTCGGAGATCACAGATGACACCTCAACAATTTTTCCACTGCATCTCCCCATTTCTCCTCTGAACTCCCTTGCTTGACTGTGCAATGTGCTGTGTAGCAATTCCTTAAATATTATTGCAAGAATATACTTGTATCTTTGTACATAATCTAATCATAATGACCACACTCTTATTTTTTAATTTCAAAGTGTCTGCAAAATGTATGTTTGCCAGGGATGTGTATGTGCCAGTAGATTATGGTGTGCAGCAGTGTAAAGTATTATTCAAAAATCAATTTTTGTTTAAATAATCGGCTAACCTCTTGACAAAATTCATGTCACCAAAATGCTATGGTGCTTCCCTGATGTATTACGAGCATTGCAAATTGATGCTACTATGATGCTGTCATTGTAATCAAATGTTACTTCCTTTTCCGGTTTTGAAAAATAGTTACAATGCTTTTATTGTGAAGATATTGTGCTGGCATGTTCATTGCATTGATGTTGAAAAGCAATTAGTGGATAGCAGTCAGGAAGGCCGGATCTGAGTGTTCATACTTGTTTGGAATGCAATCTATTTTATTACTAATGACAGGTCTCTTGCCAGTTTGAAAAGAATTGATTTACTAAGTTCAACCTTGGAAAATGTATTAAGAAGTTATGGTAGGCTAAGAAGTGTGAAGTCTAGTGATTTCAAGTGAAATATAGGAATAGAGAAAATGTGCATTTAATTATTATAAATATTCAGTTAAGTAGAAGGCAGTTCCATTCTTCTGCAAAATATGATTTTGGAAACCCAAATTCCACCATAATCTGTAAAAAAAATTAACTGATATTCTAACTTTCCGTAACGTATTATGGAGTCCAAGGGTTCTTGGGTTTCATCTGTCCAAAAGTTAATGCCAAACAATGGAAATTTTAACTTTTAACAAGACCATTTTCCCTTTAGTTTGGGGTTCATTTTTGTGTGTTGGATTTAGAACTTGAAGTAAAACATCAAAATTAGTGAAGAGCTTCAGTAAAAAAACATTTTCTGTTAAATCACTACGCAGAACTGGACTTTAAACTGCCCTAAATCAGGGAAGCTGGCTTAATTTGGGAAATAGGCCTAATTGTGGAAAAAGTTAGTTTCAAATGGAATTTGGGAATTACAAATGAGAAAAGTGTAAGAGTAACGCTAGGTATACATAAGAATGTTCTGGTAGAAATTGTCTCTGTACTTAGAGATATGAGAGCGGAGTAGATTAACTTAGATTTCCCAAAAAGTGGTATAGTAGAAGTAGCCAAGTTTGTTTTCTAGATTATGAAAACTTAGAAGAAAAGATTACGATGGGTTATTAATTCTAAAATTATTGAAAAGCATTTCCACAATGATTAATTACACATTGCAAACTTGAAAACAGATTCAGAATACTTCCCATGTGTTGAAATCTACAAGGGTGTCCAATTTTGTTTAAGAATTAAAAAAAAGGTCTAAATTGAAGTAAATAATTTGGGGATTCCTGATGAGAACAGTGATCCCGTTAGTTGTGAGACTTGTCTTGTTTAGCCCCATGTGTGCCGGCCCTAACGAATGGCGATGATTGACAGCAGTGATCATAGAGGCTCGTGCAGTAATTAAGAATGAAGAAGACAATTTTGTCAGTAAAGTTATGGAAAATTATAGAATTGAAGTTAAGTTAAAACTCTAGTGGCCACCCTTGACTTCTAGCATCCATGAATGAAGTCCTAGTGTCACACATCCATTGATCTGTGGGAAGTTGACAATAATATCCGTTGGCATTTAAGGAAGATATTTGCCATGGCTCACATTAATCTGTAGGTAACTGCCATAAGCATTTAATCTAGTATCTCTTGGATGTCTAGATTTAACATCATAACTAATGAAGTATTCAAATTACGTTCTAGAGGTTGCTCTTGGTCACTTATCTTCAGAATAATTGTCATCTATAGGAGCACCAACAACATCATAAATGCTGCTGTAGATTATTCCTCAATTTAGGAAGTAACAATTATTTTGAGGTATCTGGCCTGAATAAAGACCTTTGTCTACACAGAGAATTGGCCAGAAAAAATGGTTCTCATGATGGCTGGTGGAAAATTACATTGAATTCTGGAGCTTATTTTAATGCAAACGTATTACCCTGAGATGATTAACACAATATAATATTGCATATTGGTGCATGGTTGAATATAGATTCAAGTTTGCTTATTGACATTATTCAAGATGAAATTTGTGAATATAGGTTGGTTATCCCTCTCCATGAAAATTCCTTTTGACTTTTCACAAAATTGCTGTTAAGCCATAAAATATTAGGGATTTATGGTCATAGGAGGAATATTAGGAGCAAGTAATAATAAGCTTTGGTTCTCTTACCTCTGATACCGCTTGCTGACACTTGAATTTTGTTTCCAGGTGGTGTCTAATGCGTGTATGTTGAAGGAGGTGGATCTGTACACAGTGCAGAAGGCAGACCTTAGTTTCCAGGCACCCTTCCATCTCCAAGTCCGGCGCAATGATTATATCCAGGCCCTTGTGACATTCTTCAACATGGAATTCACTAAATGCCACAAGCGCATAGGATTCAGCACTGCACCTGAGGCCCCCTATACACACTGGAAGCAAACAGTATTCTATTTTGATGACTACCTCACAGTTCGTAAGGGGGAGGAAATCTACGGAGTGTTCTCAATGCGTCCAAATGAGCGCAACAATCGAGATCTTGACTTCACCATAGAGATTGACTTTAAGGGTGAATTGTGTGAGATGCATGAAACAAATGTATATCGTATGCGCTGATTTGCAGTGACTTCTTTGTATTCCTCTCCATATTAAAATTTAATCTTGTATTGTGTCAGCATTCAGTCAACTCTGAATGAGGTACCTGTTCCCATGTTTAAAGATGGGAGTAGATAATAAACAAAGGAAATAATTTCTCTCTTGTAAAAGTAAAGGAGGGAGAGGGACTATGCAAAATGGTTCCACAAAGTAGTTCTTTCGTGATTCACTGTGCAAAAAAAGTAAAAAAATCTGGGTTCTCACTTGTGAGACATTGTCCTCTCTCTCTTTTATTAATTAAAAAAAACGTCAATGTGGACTAATCGATTCTGTTGAATTTTTAAAAATCCCAACGGGTTTTTGCCGTTGGTGTGGCTCGTCAGTGATGTGGTCACAGCTTAGACAGGATGCACTTTTTGGACTTTCAAATCAGGCAATCAGTCCTGTCGTCATTTTGTATTGATTTTTAACATAGCAGCTTTTTACTGGTTGGAGAAAAGGCCCCATATCACTTGGACAACCTTTGTGTGTGCACTACCCCTGGAGGGTAGTTATTTACTTAATTTTTTGATTGGTACATCCAAAAACCACTTTGGTTCCTGAAAGATCATGGAAAACTTGAGATTATCTTTAAAGGTTTGTGCCAAAGTTGTATTTATGAGATGATACTTATCTTCGTTATATTTTGATTTACTTTCTGTAAGTCTATTGTAATGATGAAATATTAAAAAAGATTTTCACAGCCCCATAAATGGGTAATGTTTTTCTGCCTCCACTTCCCCTGCACTCACACATTCTTGATTCATCCACACCTTGGCCACTAATGGCCCAACAAAGAAAGAAGTCCTATCCAGGAATATTAACCTCACTGATCCAATGTAGATTACCCCCTCACAAGAAAGAATTTAATCTTGCCTTCCCATTTCAATATCTCACTAAAAATTAATTTCCAAGATGGGGTAATTGACAAGACAGTTTAGCTAAATGTATTCTCAAGAATAGTTAATTGAAAACATCTTGGATGTGTTCATGTAATTTTCAAATCTAAGGGATTATTCTCTTTCATAAAGCACATTCTATTTTTTATAATAATTTTTTGTGAGAGTACAAATAAATCACTGGAAGGGCCCATTTCTCAAAGCCACAAGGCAATATTTAGCAAATTTTCCCAGCTTCATCATGTAATTACATGTTCCATAGCATATGACCTTAATAATTTTTGGATTCTCATTTCACTAAAATTTGATTGTCTTTTGATTGATTTGATTCAATTGAGAATGTCTAGCGATATACATGATACCCAGTATGGATGACTATTTTTAGAGCTGTAAATTGACTTTCACTTTGAAATACAGGCTCTGTTTGGAAGCAACACAGGTTGATCTTTCAAATAATACTACATGAAGTTCTTGTATACAAAATGAAAAAATAGAGGAGTTAATTTTAGACATATCTTGACACAAAAATTATAATCCAGGAAGCAAAAGACAAAGCAATTGGAAACTATGGATTACAGAGATGGCATGTACTGAATTTACTAAGTGGAACAGAAAGTACAAAAAATTCAGGACTGCAGATGGGAAACGAGGACAAAATTATCAGGAACATAATCAGCAAAACCTGATAACAAAATCCCCTGACCTTTACAGATATGACCAAAAATATTTCAACTTCACAATGAACTACGGGCACAATGGTGCATGCTGTGTGTTGCCCACTCAAAAAATAACCATGGGCAATTATCAGTTAAAAAATAAAATAAGACAGAAATGTGGAGATTACAAGTTTGATTCTCAAAATGTCCCCAGGAGTAAGACAATATCTAAGAGGAGGAAAGCACAATGTGGCAAATCATTCCTGCTTCCCATATGGGGATATAAGTACCAGATTTGACCTGTCAAGTGAAAATTTTGCAAACCACAGAGAAAGCATCAAAAAATGTTAATAGCAAAACTAATAATTTTAGGTCCATGTTAAATATTTTCCTTGAAACAGATTGCCATTTAGGCCCAAGCTTATCACCATCGAAACAATTCTATACCATTAAGAGCATGTTTTTCAGTTAGTTCCTTTACTAATGAAAAGTCATTATGGTGATGAACTAAGATGAATTCAAGATTGAATACCAAGTAAATCCACTCATCAGTAATGGGATATGAGGCAACCTGTTTATAACAATTTGAGATCATGAGAATGTTTAAGGCTCTATTTCTCATGTTGCTCAAAGAGGTGAGCAAAAGTAATCAAACCATTTCATTATTTTCATATATTCCTGAATGATAGTGCATTTTGTAGAAACTACCTAAAAGATAGTACAACAAGGTTGTACCTGTAATATAAAGTTTTAACCCAAAGTGATTGATTTCAATGCAGTGCTGAGAAAATTACATAAAACTACACCAGAAACAATATTTTATCATGGGAAAATGTTATGTCCAAAGAAAATACTGTTACAAACAAAAAAAGTGCATGGAAATGTGTGTTGGTCAATTGATCAGATATATCATTATAAGAGTACCCTAGAGAAGAAAGGAAACTTTCAAAAGATGGATTATAAAGATTAAATGAAGAGATAAAAGTTAGAAACAAGCAGTATAAATAAGAAGAAGAAAAGGCAATTTGGAGTGCTATATGAAAAAGATATAAGTTTTTAGCCATAGTATTATTAAAGACCAACACAATCAAGAAAATCACATGAAATATAAAACAACTTATAATTACTGTCTTCTGCAATAGGAAAGAGGCAGAAAGTGGGGGTATGAAATATACAGAGTTTGAAGGCTGTAGTAGATGAGAGAAAGCTGAGTATGCAGGGTATAGGAAGGAGGAGAGTAGGCTTTTTAGATAAGATGAAAGAAGGCAGAAGTTTTGAAGAAATAACATAGCACAAAAATATGAAGTTCTAGCAATAAATGTAATTAAATAAGCATTGGGGACCATACAAAACCTACCTTTCATGTGTAGAATACCTTGAATGAACGAATATCCTCAGTTTCTCTGTTATTCTTCCTCTATGTTATGTTTCCTTCTAGTCGGACTGATCCCCAATAAATTATGATGCCTCAGGATGCATCCAATTGGTTCCCACATCTTTTTGAAGTGCCTTCCATAGGATTCACTCTTTGAAGTACTTCCATCCTTACTCCCTCTATCCATTTTATTTTCTTTATTATCAAGTAGCACAACATTTCCATTGCTTCCAATCTTTTCTCTGCTGCTCCTATTGTCCAACAGGATGTGGATGAGTGAAAAAATCACAGAGATGCATAATTTTCTCAACCATTTTTACAACAGAGAAAAATTATGGGGAATTCGAGAAATTGGCTGATTGGAGGATATTTTTGTCCCACACAGATGGATGCCTTTTTAGGTACTTTCCCATTTTATTCATGAAAGACAACTTCAGAAAAAGAGAGATAGGCTAACTAATGCCAGTGATTTCCACTCCCCGCAGAAAATCACTCAGATAGTTAAATAGTCTAGCATGAAATGCACAAAAAGTAGATACTATTAGTTTAGTCAAATTTGCTTTGATGCTTGGAATAGTGAGACATACATAACACACCAACTCATAGCATGAACTTTAAGGAATTTAAAACTGTTTCCAAAGAAAATCTGCACTTACCAAAGACTCAATAATGGTGCACTTTTCCAATATCTGAATGTTCATGAAGGAAAATGATACTTATGAAGAACCTTTTGTACTTTTTTTATGATATACCCGTCCAAGTCTTCTTTAGCCTACTGTCTTTGACTGTTCACAAGATGCATTTTGTTTTCCCAAAATTATGGTTAAAAAAATCAGCTGCATCTTACATGGGAAAGTTCAACTTCATGGGGTAACTTTCAAAACTGAATGTTATTTCTACACCAGAAGAATGAAGAATGCTGTAGTTGGGATTGTTATTTTTAAGCCTATTGCTATTTTGTGACAAAAATATCATCTCCCTTTCTTCTATGCTGTCAAAAGAGGTGCAAGAGAGATAT